>OY992538.1:28236494-29502788 GCA_963921195.1 Pegoplata infirma | reverse complement strand
AAAAAATATTTTTGTATGAAAAGGATGAAGTTCAGGTATATTTTGTTTCAAATGTTAAGTCTTATCTTTCAGCAATTAAAAAATATCTCCCCTTGACCACCGGAATTTATGTGTGCATTAAATGCAATGTGCATCAGCACAGAAATTTTTTCAAGCAAAAACGAAAAATTTGCATTTTTTTAGTTTAGGATTTTAATTATTTTTTAGATTTATTATCAAATTCCACTAATTGAAACATTTTGAAACTATTTATTTTGAAAATAACGAAATAAATTAATAAAATGCAAATAAATCCAAATATTAAAATTGCATAAAAAGTTGAAATACAGGCTTTTCTGGAATAACGGAACATTAATTTTTTTTTACAAGAGTTTTCAGATCAGCCGGTGCTAATTTTACTAAATAGGTACCTTTTTCCAAAAAAAAAAAAATAATCTTTGTCCAAAATGGGTTAAGCATGTACTATTTAGTTTAAAGTTTGACTTAATTCTGAATGCAAATATTGCTAAAAATATTTTTTTTAAAAGGGGTTTTTAAAAAAAAAAAAAAAACATCCCTCACGCAAAAATTCGACTCACTCTCTAGACACTCAGAATTTTTCAACTCACAATCACGTGATTTAAATGAAAATCACTTTTTTGAGTCACGCAAATCACGGGACCAGCGACCATCTCCAATTCAAATACATAAACAAGAGACAAGTGTCTTTTCATTTGTTTAATCTATAACATCTGTAAATTTTATTTAAAATGAAGTGTCCACCCTTGAAAAAGTTTCCTTGTAGGTCTGAATCCAAAAAGTTTCAAGGCACTTATTTATTATCTAATATAGTCACTTGACTTAAATGAAAATCACTCTATAACCAAATGATTTAAATGAAAATCACTCACGCTCACGCGTGAATCACGGGACCAGAGACCATCTCCAATTCAAATACTTAAACAAAAGGCAAGTGTCTCTTCATTTGATTCATCTATAACATCTGTAAATTTTGTTAAAAATGAAGTGTCCACCGTGAAATAGTTTCCTTCCCAGCAAAAACATGGTAATGAGTTGTGAAAAGTAATCATTACCAAATACATTATTTATAATGAGTACCCATTACCATTAACATTATTTTAAGCCCAAAAGTAACTACTTTTCAGTAATATGTTATAAAAGCACTTCTAAGTAATAATATCTCCTTGCACTTGCAGTTTTTAACCTTTACAATTCAATTAACTTAAAAAATACTTAAAAACTTAATAAAAAATATGCAATTTTTAATTTTTAGTAAAAACAAGTTAAATTTTAAATGTTTTAATTAACTAATTATTTTACTTCTTATTGGTAATGAGTTTTTACTCCTTATTAGTAATCCGAGTCAGTAACTACTTATTTATCTCCATACTCTTCACTAGTTATTTTTGTCTCACGCCCTTGTTAAAATAATTAGTGTTTCATTCAATAAGTAACTACTGATTAACATCTGTTTCGGATTACAAAACCCATTACTAGTAATGCCAATTTTTGCTGGGTTGTAAGTCCGTTTTCAAAAAGTTTCAAGTCACTTATTTATTACCCTAATATAGTACTTAATTTAAATGAAAATCACTCTATAATCACGTGATTTAAATAAAAATCGCTCACGTCTGAGTCACGTGGTTTTTTGAGTCACGCAAATTACGGGACGACAGACTATCTCTAATTCAAATACATAAACAAAAGACAAGTTTCTATTCATTTGTTTCATCTATAACATCCGTAAATTTTATTAAAAATGAAGTGTCCACCCTGAAATAGTTTCCTTGTAGGTCCGATTTCAAAAACTTTCAAGGCACTTATTAACTTAATATAGTCTTATATTCTGAATTTCAAAAAATCGGTTAACATTTATGACCTGTAGAGACTTTTGGCCAAAAAACCTATCATCTCGCCCCAGTGTGCACTGTGGGGCGGACAGAAGGACGACTTACGTTAAATTAATTAATATTAACGACAAAACCTTTTGCATACAAATACCAAAACCGATATAAGATAAATACCAATACTTATTAAAAACCGATACCGATTCGAGGCTAAAACCAATACCAATACCCAATACCTAAATAATTCAAAACCAATACCGAAACCTATACCAATTCAACAAAAAATGAAAACCAATACCTATACCAATACTAATATAATTTTAAAAACCAATACCAATACCAATACTTTTATCGAATTGGTACCCATCCTTGGTTTTAATGCAAATTCTGTTTAATGTCTGGACGCTGACTACATCAAATAACAATTAAAAATAAAAGAAAATAAGAATTTCTGTTTAAAACCCAAATGGTTTGGAGCTTGGATAATAATTCTCATCCTGCGCAGAAAAAAATAAAAAAATATTTGAGTACATTTTTAATACTATTGAGTAAAAAATTACTCAATTTTGCACCAGTAAACGATTTAATAGTGTTAAGTAAACTTTTAATAAAAATTGATTAAATGTTTGCCAAAAATTTTAGTAAATTTTTAATTGACACAAGTAAAAAATTACTCAAAATTTATCAATTTATTTTTTTAAAACGTTTAAAAACGTTTTAAATTTTTTTACAAAACAAAAACTCGTTTTTTCAAACTTTACCAAACATATTTATGTCTCAAAGACATTGGAAAATTTTATAAAGACGATTACAAAGTTTTATATACAAAAAACTATAAACTAAACGAGAAAACATAAAATAAGAGAGTTTAGAAAAATTAAAAAAAAACTATTAAATTTGTGTTACAAAAATTTTTTTTTTTTTAAAACTTTTTATTCATCAAAAAATTTTTTATCAATATATTTTTTTAACGACATTTTTTTGTTCATTTAAAATTTTTTTCTCAATTTATTTTTATAACATTTTTTTATAAAATTTTAGTTTTTCATTTAAAATTTTTTTCTAAATTTTTTTTATATACCAAAATTATTTTTTACCAATCTTCACTTCTTCTGATATAAAAAAGAAGTTTGATAAAAAGGTTTGTAACTTGGATAATAACACAGTGATACAAAATCGAACTTTCGGAATCGGAATGGAATGAAACTAAAAGCAAATGAAAGCTGACGTTTTCCATAAAAAAACCATCAAGGCCTTTTTTTTAGGTCAGAGCTAGATTTTATTTTACACGCATTTAAAGTTGGTGATTTTAAAGCATTTAAAGTTTTTGTGTACTAAACATGTCCTACTTTAATGGCCCCTGGTTGTGCCCTTATTGAACATGTAGGGTCCAGTTTTCAAACTTAAGCTCAAATTTACTTTAGCTATGACTGGTATGAATTTTGATGCAATCGGTCCAGTACCTATTTACTGAATAGCCAAATTATTAAAATAAACCGCTTTACACCGTTGCGTATGATTGTTATTTAGAGGCAATTATTAATATAAACCACTGGACACCGTTGCGTATGATTGTTATTTAAAGGCAATTACAATATTAATCATTCGCCACTAATACAATTTTCAAGCATTTATTATTATAATTGTAATAAAAGTGCACTAACTTCAAATGCGTGTAAAAAAAAATCTAGCTCTGAACTGCAAAAAAGCCTTGAGGGGTTTGTTATGGAATATGCCAACTTTCATTTGCTTTTGGTTTCATCCCATTCCGATTTTGGGTGTTGCACAGTGTAATTTACCTAAAACATTAAATCATGATAATGTTTTGCTAAAGATATAATCCCGAGTAAAAATGTTTAGATATATTTTTATATATCACGTCTTATCCGATATTTGAAAGATCTTACTCGGATCACTGTTGATCCGAAAAAAGGGTCGCTAAGATTAGATAGGTTTTAATCGGACGGATACAATGTCATCCGAAAAATGGGTTTATATAATTAGATAAACCCATTTTTCGGATGAAATTGTATCCGTCCGATTAAAACTAATTTAATCTTAGCGATCCATTTTTCGGATCAGTACTGATCCTTCACATTTTTACTTGGGATGTCATTCCATGCAAAATGAATCAAAACATCGGTCGAGGACCACACTAAGTTCAAATATTGATGATGACATTCAAGTGATGTTTGTCTGCAAGATGCGGCCCAAATAAAAAAATAAATAAATAAATAAATAAATAAATAAATAAATAAATAAATAAATAAATAAATAAATAAATAAATAAATAAATAAATAAATAAATAAATAAATAAATAAATAAATAAATAAATAAATAAATAAATAAATAAATAAATAAATAAATAAATAAATAAATAAATAAATAAATAAATAAATAAATAAATAAATAAATAAATAAATAAATAAATAAATAAATAAATAAATAAATAAATAAATAAATAAATAAATAAATAAATAAATAAATAAATAAATAAATAAATAAATAAATAAATAAATAAATAAATAAATAAATAAATAAATAAATAAATAAATAAATAAATAAATAAATAAATAAATAAATAAATAAATAAATAAATAAATAAATAAATAAATAAATAAATAAATAAATAAATAAATAAATAAATAAATAAATAAATAAATAAATAAATAAATAAATAAATAAATAAATAAATAAATAAATAAATAAATAAATAAATAAATAAATAAATAAATAAATAAATAAATAAATAAATAAATAAATAAATAAATAAATAAATAAATAAATAAATAAATAAATAAATAAATAAATAAATAAATAAATAAATAAATAAATAAATAAATAAATAAATAAATAAATAAATAAATAAATAAATAAATAAATAAATAAATAAATAAATAAATAAATAAATAAATAAATAAATAAATAAATAAATAAATAAATAAATAAATAAATAAATAAATAAATAAATAAATAAATAAATAAATAAATAAATAAATAAATAAATAAATAAATAAATAAATAAATAAATAAATAAATAAATAAATAAATAAATAAATAAATAAATAAATAAATAAATAAATAAATAAATAAATAAATAAATAAATAAATAAATAAATAAATAAATAAATAAATAAATAAATAAATAAATAAATAAATAAATAAATAAATAAATAAATAAATAAATAAATAAATAAATAAATAAATAAATAAATAAATAAATAAATAAATAAATAAATAAATAAATAAATAAATAAATAAATAAATAAATAAATAAATAAATAAATAAATAAATAAATAAATAAATAAATAAATAAATAAATAAATAAATAAATAAATAAATAAATAAATAAATAAATAAATAAATAAATAAATAAATAAATAAATAAATAAATAAATAAATAAATAAATAAATAAATAAATAAATAAATAAATAAATAAATAAATAAATAAATAAATAAATAAATAAATAAATAAATAAATAAATAAATAAATAAATAAATAAATAAATAAATAAATAAATAAATAAATAAATAAATAAATAAATAAATAAATAAATAAATAAATAAATAAATAAATAAATAAATAAATAAATAAATAAATAAATAAATAAATAAATAAATAAATAAATAAATAAATAAATAAATAAATAAATAAATAAATAAATAAATAAATAAATAAATAAATAAATAAATAAATAAATAAATAAATAAATAAATAAATAAATAAATAAATAAATAAATAAATAAATAAATAAATAAATAAATAAATAAATAAATAAATAAATAAATAAATAAATAAATAAATAAATAAATAAATAAATAAATAAATAAATAAATAAATAAATAAATAAATAAATAAATAAATAAATAAATAAATAAATAAATAAATAAATAAATAAATAAATAAATAAATAAATAAATAAATAAATAAATAAATAAATAAATAAATAAATAAATAAATAAATAAATAAATAAATAAATAAATAAATAAATAAATAAATAAATAAATAAATAAATAAATAAATAAATAAATAAATAAATAAATAAATAAATAAATAAATAAATAAATAAATAAATAAATAAATAAATAAATAAATAAATAAATAAATAAATAAATAAATAAATAAATAAATAAATAAATAAATAAATAAATAAATAAATAAATAAATAAATAAATAAATAAATAAATAAATAAATAAATAAATAAATAAATAAATAAATAAATAAATAAATAAATAAATAAATAAATAAATAAATAAATAAATAAATAAATAAATAAATAAATAAATAAATAAATAAATAAATAAATAAATAAATAAATAAATAAATAAATAAATAAATAAATAAATAAATAAATAAATAAATAAATAAATAAATAAATAAATAAATAAATAAATAAATAAATAAATAAATAAATAAATAAATAAATAAATAAATAAATAAATAAATAAATAAATAAATAAATAAATAAATAAATAAATAAATAAATAAATAAATAAATAAATAAATAAATAAATAAATAAATAAATAAATAAATAAATAAATAAATAAATAAATAAATAAATAAATAAATAAATAAATAAATAAATAAATAAATAAATAAATAAATAAATAAATAAATAAATAAATAAATAAATAAATAAATAAATAAATAAATAAATAAATAAATAAATAAATAAATAAATAAATAAATAAATAAATAAATAAATAAATAAATAAATAAATAAATAAATAAATAAATAAATAAATAAATAAATAAATAAATAAATAAATAAATAAATAAATAAATAAATAAATAAATAAATAAATAAATAAATAAATAAATAAATAAATAAATAAATAAATAAATAAATAAATAAATAAATAAATAAATAAATAAATAAATAAATAAATAAATAAATAAATAAATAAATAAATAAATAAATAAATAAATAAATAAATAAATAAATAAATAAATAAATAAATAAATAAATAAATAAATAAATAAATAAATAAATAAATAAATAAATAAATAAATAAATAAATAAATAAATAAATAAATAAATAAATAAATAAATAAATAAATAAATAAATAAATAAATAAATAAATAAATAAATAAATAAATAAATAAATAAATAAATAAATAAATAAATAAATAAATAAATAAATAAATAAATAAATAAATAAATAAATAAATAAATAAATAAATAAATAAATAAATAAATAAATAAATAAATAAATAAATAAATAAATAAATAAATAAATAAATAAATAAATAAATAAATAAATAAATAAATAAATAAATAAATAAATAAATAAATAAATAAATAAATAAATAAATAAATAAATAAATAAATAAATAAATAAATAAATAAATAAATAAATAAATAAATAAATAAATAAATAAATAAATAAATAAATAAATAAATAAATAAATAAATAAATAAATAAATAAATAAATAAATAAATAAATAAATAAATAAATAAATAAATAAATAAATAAATAAATAAATAAATAAATAAATAAATAAATAAATAAATAAATAAATAAATAAATAAATAAATAAATAAATAAATAAATAAATAAATAAATAAATAAATAAATAAATAAATAAATAAATAAATAAATAAATAAATAAATAAATAAATAAATAAATAAATAAATAAATAAATAAATAAATAAATAAATAAATAAATAAATAAATAAATAAATAAATAAATAAATAAATAAATAAATAAATAAATAAATAAATAAATAAATAAATAAATAAATAAATAAATAAATAAATAAATAAATAAATAAATAAATAAATAAATAAATAAATAAATAAATAAATAAATAAATAAATAAATAAATAAATAAATAAATAAATAAATAAATAAATAAATAAATAAATAAATAAATAAATAAATAAATAAATAAATAAATAAATAAATAAATAAATAAATAAATAAATAAATAAATAAATAAATAAATAAATAAATAAATAAATAAATAAATAAATAAATAAATAAATAAATAAATAAATAAATAAATAAATAAATAAATAAATAAATAAATAAATAAATAAATAAATAAATAAATAAATAAATAAATAAATAAATAAATAAATAAATAAATAAATAAATAAATAAATAAATAAATAAATAAATAAATAAATAAATAAATAAATAAATAAATAAATAAATAAATAAATAAATAAATAAATAAATAAATAAATAAATAAATAAATAAATAAATAAATAAATAAATAAATAAATAAATAAATAAATAAATAAATAAATAAATAAATAAATAAATAAATAAATAAATAAATAAATAAATAAATAAATAAATAAATAAATAAATAAATAAATAAATAAATAAATAAATAAATAAATAAATAAATAAATAAATAAATAAATAAATAAATAAATAAATAAATAAATAAATAAATAAATAAATAAATAAATAAATAAATAAATAAATAAATAAATAAATAAATAAATAAATAAATAAATAAATAAATAAATAAATAAATAAATAAATAAATAAATAAATAAATAAATAAATAAATAAATAAATAAATAAATAAATAAATAAATAAATAAATAAATAAATAAATAAATAAATAAATAAATAAATAAATAAATAAATAAATAAATAAATAAATAAATAAATAAATAAATAAATAAATAAATAAATAAATAAATAAATAAATAAATAAATAAATAAATAAATAAATAAATAAATAAATAAATAAATAAATAAATAAATAAATAAATAAATAAATAAATAAATAAATAAATAAATAAATAAATAAATAAATAAATAAATAAATAAATAAATAAATAAATAAATAAATAAATAAATAAATAAATAAATAAATAAATAAATAAATAAATAAATAAATAAATAAATAAATAAATAAATAAATAAATAAATAAATAAATAAATAAATAAATAAATAAATAAATAAATAAATAAATAAATAAATAAATAAATAAATAAATAAATAAATAAATAAATAAATAAATAAATAAATAAATAAATAAATAAATAAATAAATAAATAAATAAATAAATAAATAAATAAATAAATAAATAAATAAATAAATAAATAAATAAATAAATAAATAAATAAATAAATAAATAAATAAATAAATAAATAAATAAATAAATAAATAAATAAATAAATAAATAAATAAATAAATAAATAAATAAATAAATAAATAAATAAATAAATAAATAAATAAATAAATAAATAAATAAATAAATAAATAAATAAATAAATAAATAAATAAATAAATAAATAAATAAATAAATAAATAAATAAATAAATAAATAAATAAATAAATAAATAAATAAATAAATAAATAAATAAATAAATAAATAAATAAATAAATAAATAAATAAATAAATAAATAAATAAATAAATAAATAAATAAATAAATAAATAAATAAATAAATAAATAAATAAATAAATAAATAAATAAATAAATAAATAAATAAATAAATAAATAAATAAATAAATAAATAAATAAATAAATAAATAAATAAATAAATAAATAAATAAATAAATAAATAAATAAATAAATAAATAAATAAATAAATAAATAAATAAATAAATAAATAAATAAATAAATAAATAAATAAATAAATAAATAAATAAATAAATAAATAAATAAATAAATAAATAAATAAATAAATAAATAAATAAATAAATAAATAAATAAATAAATAAATAAATAAATAAATAAATAAATAAATAAATAAATAAATAAATAAATAAATAAATAAATAAATAAATAAATAAATAAATAAATAAATAAATAAATAAATAAATAAATAAATAAATAAATAAATAAATAAATAAATAAATAAATAAATAAATAAATAAATAAATAAATAAATAAATAAATAAATAAATAAATAAATAAATAAATAAATAAATAAATAAATAAATAAATAAATAAATAAATAAATAAATAAATAAATAAATAAATAAATAAATAAATAAATAAATAAATAAATAAATAAATAAATAAATAAATAAATAAATAAATAAATAAATAAATAAATAAATAAATAAATAAATAAATAAATAAATAAATAAATAAATAAATAAATAAATAAATAAATAAATAAATAAATAAATAAATAAATAAATAAATAAATAAATAAATAAATAAATAAATAAATAAATAAATAAATAAATAAATAAATAAATAAATAAATAAATAAATAAATAAATAAATAAATAAATAAATAAATAAATAAATAAATAAATAAATAAATAAATAAATAAATAAATAAATAAATAAATAAATAAATAAATAAATAAATAAATAAATAAATAAATAAATAAATAAATAAATAAATAAATAAATAAATAAATAAATAAATAAATAAATAAATAAATAAATAAATAAATAAATAAATAAATAAATAAATAAATAAATAAATAAATAAATAAATAAATAAATAAATAAATAAATAAATAAATAAATAAATAAATAAATAAATAAATAAATAAATAAATAAATAAATAAATAAATAAATAAATAAATAAATAAATAAATAAATAAATAAATAAATAAATAAATAAATAAATAAATAAATAAATAAATAAATAAATAAATAAATAAATAAATAAATAAATAAATAAATAAATAAATAAATAAATAAATAAATAAATAAATAAATAAATAAATAAATAAATAAATAAATAAATAAATAAATAAATAAATAAATAAATAAATAAATAAATAAATAAATAAATAAATAAATAAATAAATAAATAAATAAATAAATAAATAAATAAATAAATAAATAAATAAATAAATAAATAAATAAATAAATAAATAAATAAATAAATAAATAAATAAATAAATAAATAAATAAATAAATAAATAAATAAATAAATAAATAAATAAATAAATAAATAAATAAATAAATAAATAAATAAATAAATAAATAAATAAATAAATAAATAAATAAATAAATAAATAAATAAATAAATAAATAAATAAATAAATAAATAAATAAATAAATAAATAAATAAATAAATAAATAAATAAATAAATAAATAAATAAATAAATAAATAAATAAATAAATAAATAAATAAATAAATAAATAAATAAATAAATAAATAAATAAATAAATAAATAAATAAATAAATAAATAAATAAATAAATAAATAAATAAATAAATAAATAAATAAATAAATAAATAAATAAATAAATAAATAAATAAATAAATAAATAAATAAATAAATAAATAAATAAATAAATAAATAAATAAATAAATAAATAAATAAATAAATAAATAAATAAATAAATAAATAAATAAATAAATAAATAAATAAATAAATAAATAAATAAATAAATAAATAAATAAATAAATAAATAAATAAATAAATAAATAAATAAATAAATAAATAAATAAATAAATAAATAAATAAATAAATAAATAAATAAATAAATAAATAAATAAATAAATAAATAAATAAATAAATAAATAAATAAATAAATAAATAAATAAATAAATAAATAAATAAATAAATAAATAAATAAATAAATAAATAAATAAATAAATAAATAAATAAATAAATAAATAAATAAATAAATAAATAAATAAATAAATAAATAAATAAATAAATAAATAAATAAATAAATAAATAAATAAATAAATAAATAAATAAATAAATAAATAAATAAATAAATAAATAAATAAATAAATAAATAAATAAATAAATAAATAAATAAATAAATAAATAAATAAATAAATAAATAAATAAATAAATAAATAAATAAATAAATAAATAAATAAATAAATAAATAAATAAATAAATAAATAAATAAATAAATAAATAAATAAATAAATAAATAAATAAATAAATAAATAAATAAATAAATAAATAAATAAATAAATAAATAAATAAATAAATAAATAAATAAATAAATAAATAAATAAATAAATAAATAAATAAATAAATAAATAAATAAATAAATAAATAAATAAATAAATAAATAAATAAATAAATAAATAAATAAATAAATAAATAAATAAATAAATAAATAAATAAATAAATAAATAAATAAATAAATAAATAAATAAATAAATAAATAAATAAATAAATAAATAAATAAATAAATAAATAAATAAATAAATAAATAAATAAATAAATAAATAAATAAATAAATAAATAAATAAATAAATAAATAAATAAATAAATAAATAAATAAATAAATAAATAAATAAATAAATAAATAAATAAATAAATAAATAAATAAATAAATAAATAAATAAATAAATAAATAAATAAATAAATAAATAAATAAATAAATAAATAAATAAATAAATAAAAAACTGAGCAAATTCGGATCCGCCTGTCTGTGGAAAGTAAGCTGCGGTCAAAACTAAAAGAGTTGTAAATTTTATGGATGAGCAAAATCGAATTTAAAGACATTCTAGGGATGTTCTTCGGTAGTTCTGTCTGTGGAAAGCTTACAGCAGCACACAGAAAATATTTGAAAAGAATTTCAATCAACAAAAACGCGGATTCAATCAATTTTTTGATTGAAATTCCTCCAATTAAAAAAATTGTTATACCAATCATCAAATTGTAGGTGATTGATTGAAAATTTTTTCAATCAAACATTTTTACGATTTAGATCAAAAATTTGATCAATTTTTTATTTATAGTCAAAATCAAAATCAAAATAATGATTGATTTAACAAATGAATTGTAATCTTATGACAAAATTATTAAAAAATTCAACTTTTTTGCTTTCAAATATGTTGCAAACAATAAACAAAAAGTAAAACCCGGCTATTTTGTAAATTTTTGAATTAATCTATTCAAATAAATTGAAGCGAAAAAAAATCAGGTATGTTCACTCAAAATAATCACTCTGTTAAATTACAGAGATACTCTGCTGAGCCAGCAGAAAATACCATAGATTTCCAACCAGCAAGATTTTTTGTTATTTTACGAAGAAAACTCTGTAAAATGATTTCGACAAAAAAACTGTAAATTAACAGAATTATCTGTAAAATATCGATAAAAGCAACCAGAATTTGACTATTTTATTTACTATTTGATTTCTGATCAATTTATCTTTCCTTAATGTGCAAGTAGTGTTGACAATTGGAAAATGCCATCGAGTAAATTTGCCCGCTTTAATGCTTCCAAATTGTAAATTCGCTTTTTTTTTTTTATTTTTGTGAAAGTTTTTTTACGAAAACCTCTAATTTTACACGACATCCTCATAAAATTTACCTGGTTTTATTAATACAGAGCAATAAGTAAAATTACAGTTGAAATTTTGTATTTTGGTTACGAGAAAAAACGCAAGTATTTTTATAAAATCTGTTTTTAAACAAAAAACTCTGTTTATTATCTGTAAAATAGAGAATAAAAAAGTAAAATAACAGAAAAAATTTTGTTTTTCAGTAACAAGAAAATACAAAGTATATTCTTAAAATATGCATTTCGACAGATAACTTTGTCAAATACCTGTAGAATTGAGATTACAGTCACAGAGTTTTTAACAGAGTAATTATTTTGAGTGTTGAAAATTTGTAATTCGACAGAAAATAACAAATATTTTAATCAAAACATTGATTGATTAATTTAAATTTTGTTGATCACTATATTTAATTGAAAATTTTTAGACAATAATTTTTTGTGTGTACAAACCAACACAACTAGACCTTCTCGATTCAAATTCATTTGTTATGATTTTTCCACTAAAGTATTATAATTCAATCATTATTTAAACTATTTGCTAATTTCCACGCCCACAAAACGGGGGCGGAACGAAAAATACGACATTTTCCAATTTCCTGTGTTCTAGTGCAGGAAATTGATCTTCTTTAAGCATAAAAATATTTCATTTGTTTAACAAAAACACAAAAAACCTTTAAAAAATGGGCTTTTTCAGAGGTTGGTTTAGTTATTTAAGGGGACATTTTTTCCCCCTATGTGGTATCACAATGGACCTCGTATTCAATGTGTGCTGACCAGGGTTTGAAAAAAAACTCTAACGTACGGTACGTTAGTGTTCTGTACGGAACTAAGGAGCGACCGTACGTTATCGAAAAGTACCGTTCCAAGAACACATTCACTAAAAAGTTTTTTAGTGGTTGTGAAGGTGTTCGCAAACAGAATTCCGAACGTTATGCCTGCGAGTTGAAGAACAGAAACTTCGGTACGTTATCGTAAAGTTTCTGTTCTTCAACTCGCAGGCATAACGTTCGGAATTCTGTTTGCGAACACCTTCACAACCACTAAAAAACTTTTTAGTGAATGTGTTCTTGGAACGGAACGTCAAATATCGTACTGTTTTTTTTCGAACACTGGTGCTGACGTAAATCGTCAGCACTACTTACAACATAACCTTATATGACAATAAGACATATTCGTTTCAAACTTCAGAGGTCTAGCTCTTTTACTTTGGATTTTTTAGACATTTTAAGAAAGTCTTAGATTCGATCAAGGATCAATAATATATATTCTTTATGGGGTTCCCGATCGATATTTCGATGCGTTACAAACGGAGTGGTAAATCGAGTTTTATTCACTAACAGGTGAAATCTGCATAACTTTTAAATTTAGGCACCAATCTAAAAAGATTGTTATGTTAAAAAAAAATTTACCAGCTGGTAAATAAAACGTAACATTTTTTTTCGCCAATTTTTCTTTTTTTATCAAAATTTTTTTTTTCTTAAAAACTTTTTTTATCAAAAGAAAATGTTTTCAATTGTTTTTTGTCACCAAATTTTTTTTACATCAATTTTTTTTTTTTTTGTTTTTTATGAAAATTTTTTTGTCATTAAATTTTTTTTTATCAAAAATTTTTTTTCATCAAAAATTTATTTTTCATATAAATTTTTTTTCACAAAAATTATTTTTTCACGAAATCATTACGGCTTTTGACATAAAAAGAAAAGTTAAGTAGTGAATTTTAGCGATATCGATTCTATATAACCTAAAAATGTAAAATGATTAAGCTCGGCTGCTGGTTGACATATGTAAACAGAATTGGATACCTAAAGAATTTTAACAAAAACAACAATATTTTTATACCCCAAACATTTTTTCCGGTTTTTTTTTTTTTGTGGAAATTTTTTTACCAATTTATAAACCTCAGCATTTTTTTCGCGGAAATTATTTTTTCACCAAAATATTTTTTCGCTGAATCTTTTTTCACAAAACTTTTTACTCAACCTTTTTTTTAAATAATGTTTTTTTGCAATAATTGTTTTTACATTGTGGTGGGAGTATCCATACATTTGGCAAGGCCGAATTTAATTGTTTAAGTGTTTATTTTAATTTTATTATAAAAATAATTGCTACCCTAGTGTTTACATTGTGTATGAAGGAAGGAAGGATGTCGTTATGAATATATACAAAAAGACATTACATACATGGATTTTTCCCGTATAAAGCATTACGACATTCATGAGGATAAAATTGAAAATGTTATTAAAATATTGATATTCATTAATATGGTTATCAAAATATTTGTTTAACATGTAAACATATTAGGGATATTCATGGCAGACATTAAACTGTTGCAAAAATGTAAAATGTGTCAAAAAAAATTACAAAATCTTAATGCGACAGTGTTTATTTTTTGCAAATATAATGACAAAAAATCTAAAAAAAAAGTATATTTTGAGAAGGTTTATTCTAGCTCGAGGTCATTATTTTATTTACTTATTAAAACTATGATATTTTAATAGAATAATTTTCAAGAAAATTATTATTCTGTTATAAATTTATTTGTGTTGGTCATTTTGCAAGACTTAATAGACACGTGTTTCGGAATTTGTCAGATTCCATTGTCAAGATTATTTAGCAAATAAAAACCCTATACTACAAGTAGCAAAGGGATTTTAATTTGACTCTATTCGACTTTATTCCCATTGGGAATTAAATGAAATTTTTGCTACTTGTAGTATAGGGTTTTTATTTTGCTAAATAATCTTGACAATGGAATCTGACAAATTCCGAAACACGTGTCGATTTAATAAATTTAAAAAAGAAAAATAATTTTCCTGAAAAATACTCTATGAGTATATAATAGTTTTTATTAGTAAAGAATATAATGACCTCGAGCTAGAATAAACCTACTCAAAATATGATATTTTAAAGGTGAATTAAAAACAATTTTTATTTTTTAATAAAAATTAATCAGAAATTCTAAAAAAAAGTATAAACAAATTTAATTTTTAAAAAATGTTACTGGTTTTCCGTACTATAATTTTTTAAAATATAAAAGCAAATTATAAAATTTTTTTGTTTATGATTTTGAACGTAGTGATGGCAATGTCATTATAATTAGTAAAGTCTGCAAAGAAAAATTTCTTTAAATTTAATAAATTTGTCTTTAGTAATATAACGTGTATACCCTTATTACAATTGACCCATAATTAAATTCTCCATTACACA
This sequence comes from Pegoplata infirma, assembly GCA_963921195.1. Taxonomy (NCBI): domain Eukaryota; kingdom Metazoa; phylum Arthropoda; class Insecta; order Diptera; family Anthomyiidae; genus Pegoplata; species Pegoplata infirma. Next base: position 29,486,517 of record OY992538.1, on the reverse strand, counting down.
ATTGTTTGCTTTCAGTTTTAATATTAAAAGATTTAACTTTTAATGTCAAATTTAATATTTAATGTTTACAAATAGTTTTACTTATTAAAACATAATAATTTGGGCATGTATGTTTCATATTATAAACCCAGGAAAATTTTTTGGAACAGATTTCCATTTAATAGATTATAATCTAATTATAGAACTTTTTCTAGAAAATACTAACGCTATATTAATTTAATAAAAAAAAATGTTGCTGAAAAAAAAATATCGATGAAAAAATTTAATTTAGTACAAAAAAATATTGATGAAAAAAAATATTAATGAAAAAAAAAATATTGATGAAAAAAATATTGGTGCAAAAGTATTGATGAAAAAAAATATTAATGAAAAAAAAAAATATTGATGAAAAAAACATTGATGAAAAAAAATATTGGTAAAAAAAATATTGATGAAAAAAAAATATTGATGAAAAAAAATATTTATGTAAAAAAATATTGATGAAAAAAAATGTTGATGAAAAAAAATATTGATGAAAAAAATTTATGAAAAAATATTGATTAAAAAAATATTGATGGAAAAAAATATTGATGAAGAATAATATTGATGAAAAAAAATATTGATAAAAAAGTATTGATTAAAAAAAATATTGATTAAAAATATTTATGTTATGTTTTATTCATCAGCTTGATATTATTATCCAAGTAACAAACCCAAGTTACTAAAACTTTTGGTTTTAAGAAAATGAAAACAGCAATTCTTATTTTCTTTTTTGTTAATCGTTTGCTTATATAGTCAAAATGCCAGCCTAAAAACATTATCTTGTTAAAAAAATCTTTTTTTTTTCAAAATCACAATTGATTTTGTGACAATTTCAAATAAAAATCATCGATTCTTCAATGTTTATTAAAAAAGATTGCAGGATAATAGAATACGTTCTGGAATCAATTATTTGGATTTGAAAATTTTGCTGGGAAAATTATTTTGTCCTGACACCATTTTTGCCACAACTCCCTTATTTTATTTTTAATAAAGTCATTATTTTTATGTTTGTTTTAATGTCGTCTATATTTAAATATTTTGTGACATTATAATATTTGTCACTTTGTTAATAATTGCCTTTTTGTCGTTTATCGTTCAATAATTTCGTTAGGTCGTCAATTATTTTTGATTAATGAGTTTTTTCACTCTTACTCTCTCGGTTACAACATTTTTTTATAGTTTTATATCATGTTGTTATTGTATTATTGATAAGCTATAATTTATTGTTTTTTTTTTTTTTTTGAATTTGTTTTATTTTAATATTTATTGTTTTCAATATAAAATTAATTGTTTATTTATGGATTTTTTTTTTTATTTCTTCTATTTCAGCCACAATGTCCGCAACAATTGTACATAAATGGGACAAATTGTCACCTAGAGAATTTTTACAACTGCAAGAATTGGCATCATGTAAGTAGATTTGTTAGCTATAATTAATTGAAGCTTTTGAAAATGTTTAAAGTTATCGATATATCGATAACACCAATTTTTGATAGAAAATTTATATAGTTGTCGGTAACACAAAATTTTCTATAGAAAATTGGGTATAGTTTGTATTTGTAAAGTTATCGATAACAAACAATTTTCTATAGAAAATTGTGTATAGTTATCGATAGCACAAAATTTTCTATAGAAAATTGTGTATAGTTGTCGAAATATCGCTAACACAACATTTTCTATAGAAAATTGTGTATAGTTATCGATATACGGTAACACAAAATTTTTTATAGTAAATTGTGTATAGTTATCGATATACGATAACACAAAATTTTCTATAGAAAATTGTGTATAGGTATCGACACATCGATAATACAAAATTTTCTATAGAAAATTTCCTATAGAAAATATAGATATTGTGTTTAGTATAGAAAATTTGTGTTATCGATATATCGATAACTATGCACATGAAACTTGTGTATAGTTATCGATACATCGATAGCACAAAATTTTCTATAGAAAATTGTGAATAGTTATCGATATATATCGAAAACTCAAATTTTCTATAGAAAATTCTAGAGAAAATTGTGTATAGTTATCGATATATATCGAAAACTCAAATTTTATATAGAAAATTCTATAGAAAATTGTGTATAGTTATCGATATATATCGAAAACTCTAATTTTCTATAGAAAATTGTGTATTGTTATAGATATATCCATAACACAAAAGTTTCTAAGGAAAATTATGTATAATTATCGATAATACAACATTTTCTATAAAAAAATGTGTATAGTTATCGATAACACAACGATTTGTATAGAAAATATGTACATTTTTCAATGTATAGTTTTTCTTTAGAATAATATATAAGATTTTCTATAGAAAATTGTGTACAGTTATCGATATATATCGATAACACAAATTTCCATAGAAAATTGTGTATAGTTATCGATATATATCGATAGCACAAATTTCTATAGAAAATTGTGTATAGTTATCGATATATCGAAAACACAGAAGTGTCTAAAGAAAATTGAGTATAGTTATCGATAATACAACATTTTTTATAGAAAATTGTGTATAGTTATCGATAACACAACGATTTGTATAGAAAATATGTAATTTTTTTTTAGAAATGTATGTTTTTTCTTTAGAAAAATGTATAAAATTTTCTATACACAATTTTCTATAAAAAGTTGTGTATAGTTATCGACATATCGAAACCTTAAAATTTCTATAGAAAATTGTGTATAGTTATCGACAACAATAAATTTTGTATAAAAAATTGTTTATAGATAATTGTATATAAATTTTCTATAAAAAATTGTGCATAGTTATCGATATATCGATAAAAAAAATTTCCTATAGAAAAATGTGTAAAGTTATCGATACATCGATAACACAAAATTTTCTATGAAAAATAGAAAACTGAAGTTATCGATAACAGAAAATTTGGTATAGACAATTTTAAATAGTTATCGATAACACAAAATTTTCTATAGTTATCGATATATCGATAACCGAAAATTTTTTATATAAAATTGAGTTATCGTTATAACGACAACACAAAATTTCTATAAAAAAATGTGTATAGTTATCGATATATCGATAACACAAATTTTTGATAGAAAATTTGTATAGTTATCGGTAACACAATGTTGTCGGTAACACAAAATAGAAAATTGTTTATAGTTTGTATAGTTATCGATATATCGATAACACAAAATTTTCTATAGAAAATTGTGTATAGTTATTGTTTTATCGATAACACAAATTTTCTATAGAAAAATTGTGTATTGTTGTCGATATATCGATAACACAAAGTTTCTACAGAAAATTCTGCATAGTTATCGATAACACAAAATTTTCTATGGAAAATTGAGTATAGTTATCGATAACAAAAAATTTTGCAAAGACAACTCAAGTTATCAATATATCGATAACACAAACTTTTGTATTGAAAATTTTGCATAGTTATCGATTACACAAAATTTTCTATAGTTATCGATATATCGATAACACAAAATTTTCTATAGAAAAATGTTTATAGTTATCGATATATCGATAGCACAAATTTTTGATAGAAAATTTGTTTAGGTATCGGAAACATAAAGTTATCGGTAACACAAAATAGAAAATTGTTTACAGTTTGTATTTGTACAGTTATCGATATATCGATAACACAAAATTTTCTATAGAAAATTGTGTATAGTTATTGTTATATCGATAACACAAATTTTCGATGGAAAAATTGTGTATTGTTATCGATATATCGATAACATAAAGTTTTCTACAGAAAATTCTGCATAGTTATCGATAGCACAAAATTTTCTATAGAAATTTGTGTAAAATTATCGATACATCGATAACACAAAACTTTCTATGGAAAATTGGGTATAGTTATCGATAATAAAAAGTTTGCATAGAAAACTGAAGTTATCGATATATCGATAACTCAAAATTTTGTATTGGAAATTTTATATAGTTATCGATTACACAAAATTTTATATAGAAAATTGTGTAAAGTTATCGTTATATCGATAATAAATAGTTTTTTTATAGAAAATTGTGTATAGTTATTGTCATATCGATAACACAAAATTTTCTATAGAGAATTGTGTATAGTTATTGTTATATCGATAACACAAATTTTCGATACAAAAATTGTGTATTGTTATCGATAACACAAAGTTTTCTCTAGAAAATTCTGCACAGTTATCGATAACAAAAAATTTGCAATAGAAATTTGTGTAAAGTTATCGATAACACAAAATTTTCTATGGAAAATTGAGTATAGTTATCGATAACAAAAAATTTTGCAAAGACAACTCAAGTTATCGATATATCCATAACACAAACTTTTGTATTGAAAATTTTGTATAGTTATCGATTACACAAAATTTTCTATGGTTATCGATATATCGGTAACACAAAATAGAAAATTGTTTATAGTTTGTATTTGTACAGTTCTCGATATATCGGTAACACAAAATTTTTTAAAGAAAATTGTGTATAGTTATTGTTATATCGATAACACAAATTTTCGATGGAAAAATTGTGTATTGTTATCGAGATATCGATGACATAAAGTTTTCTACAGAAAATTCTGCATAGTTATCGATAGCACAAAATTTTCTATAGAAATTTGTGTAAAGTTATCGATACACCGATAACACAAAATTTTCTTTGGAAAATTGAGTATAGTTTTCGATAAAAAAAAGTTTGCATAGAAAACTGAAGTTACCGATATATCGATAACACAAAATTTTGTATTGGAAATTTTTATATAGTTATCGATTACATAAAATTTTATATAGAAAATTGTGTATAGTTATCGATATATCGATAATACAAAGTTTTCTATAGAAAATTATGTACATATAGTTATTGTTAAATCGATAACACAAAATTTTCTATAGAAAATTGTGTATATGTAGTTATTGATATATCGATAAGACAAATTTTCTATAGAAAAAATGTGTATTGATATCGATATGTATATCGATAACACAAAGTTTTCTCTAGAAAATTCTGCACAGTTATCGATAACACAAAATTGGCAATAGATATTTGTGTAAAGTTATCGATAACACAAAATTTTCTCTGGAAAATTGTGTATAGTTATCGATAATAAAAAATGTTGCATAGAAAACTGAAGTTATCGATATATCGATAACACAAAATTTTGTATAGAAAATTTTGTATAGCTATCAATGTATCGATTACAAAAATTTTCTATACAAAATTTTTCTATACAAATTTTGTGTAATCGATACATCGATAACTATACAAAATTTTCTATACAAAATTTTGTGTTATCGATACATCGATAACTTCAGTTTTCTATGCAAAATTTTTTGTTATCGATAACTATACAGAATTTTCCATAGAAAATTTTGTGTTATCGATGTATCGATAACTTTACAAAAATTTCTATTGCAAATTTTGAGTTATCGATAACTGTGCAAAATTTTCTAGAGAAATCTTTATCTTATCGATATATCGATAACAATACACATTTTTTCTTTAGAAAATTTGTGTTATCGATATATCAATAACTACACACAATTTTCTATAGAAAGTTTTGTGTAACATCGAAAAATGTGTATGGAAAATTGTGCGTAGATATATTTTCTATAGAAAATTGTGTATAGTTAAATAAAAAATATTCTATAGAAAATTGTGTACATGGTTATCAACAAGGAGAGGACTTTCATGCAAATGCATGTTTTTTCCCTTTGATCATAGAACAGCGTAAACAAGATATCTTTGCGAATCAAAGAATTTGCTTTAAAATGGCATCGATTCGTTAGTGTATATTTTTGCATATTTTGCTTAAAATGCATATTTTTGCATATTTTGCTATTATTTCGCTATAAATGCATATTTTTAGGTCATATTTTGTATGAATTTTATTTTTTTAGCTATTTTTTTGTATTTTTAACTATTTTTAAGATCTTTTTTTGATAATTTTTTTTTTGCATTAACGCAATTATTAAATTTTTTTAGATAATTTTTATTTTTTTTAATAACATTTTATACACACTGTATATATGCATATCTAAGCTTAAAATGCCAGACTGAATTCAAATTTTATGTTTTTTTTTTAATAAAAGTAAAAAAACAAGTGGATATTTATGATTTTTAGTGCATATTTTAAGATTTTTAGTGCATATTTCAACACTTTTTAGTGCATATTTTAGGCGCCTAAAACATAGTTTTTTAGTGCATGAAGGTCCTGTCCCTGGTTATCAATATATCGATAACACTAAATTTTTTATAGAAAATTTTGTATAGTTATCGATATATCGATAACAAAAAATTTTCTATAGAAAAAAAACTGTGTATAGTTATCGATATATCGATAACACAAAATTTTCTATAAATAATTGTGTATAGTTAACTATAACTTGATAACGCAAAATATTCTATGGAAATTTGTGTATTATTAACGATAACTCGATAACACAAAATATTCTATAGAAAATTGTGTATATGGTTATCGATATATCTATAACACTAAATTTTCTATAGAAAATTCTGTATAGCTATCGATATATTATTGTAGAAAATTGTATACAAGCATCAATATATCGACAATACAATATTTTCTGTAAATGATTTCTATTAGTTATCGATAACACTAAATCTTCTATAGAATTGTGAAAATATGTATAAAATGTATCGATAAAACAAAATTTTCTATAGAAAAATTATGTATAGCTATCGATATATTGATAACACAAAATTGTTTATATAAAATTTTCATAGTTATTGATTTATCGATAACACACAATTTTCTATAGAGATTTTTGTATAGTGCCTCTTTGTAAAGTTTTTAAAAATCATGATGATGATTGCTTTACATTACCACAACAGAAAAGTACATAAACTTAATCCTTTATACAAAAATTTATAAAATATGGAATCTTTTACTGTTTAATTTATTAAGGTCAAGCATTATTGTAGTATATTTTATATATTTTTATACCCACCAACTACAGTATGGGGGTATACTCACTTTGTCATTCCGTGTGTAACGCATCAAAATATCGGTCTAGGAACCCATAAGGTATACATTAGGGTGGCAGCTATTTTGCAAAACTTTGAATTTTAAGGAGTGCACCCCTAATTTTTATTACATTTGGTCTAAAAATGCTATGCTAAAAATTTCAGCCAAATCGGACAACGTTAACACGAGGCTCATCGAGGTCAAAGGTCAAATGTCAAACAAATAGCCATATTTTGATGAAAATCATTAAATAAATGGTGTTCTTTTTTGAATATATTGTTAAAAAGTGTTACACGAGTTGTTTTTAGTATAAGAAGATAAATTAAAAATTTTTGGGTTTTCAAAAATTAACCCTTGTAAGTCTTTCGGGGTCAAAAGGACCCAATTTTCACAAAATGACCCCTAAAACACGAAAATCCAATTTTCTAAAGTTATTGAAATAAACCAATATAAACCCATATTTATATTCTATTCTATCATAAATACTCAGATATGAAATATCTGACTTTCTAGGATGTCATTCACCCGTTTCACGGTAAGGCCAAAAATATGCATTTTATTTGGCGTGGTTCTCAAAACTGATATTTTGGTTTTTTCAAAATTTTCTTAAACAAAGTTATGAAAAATGCTGAAAAAACCACAGAATCTGATAAAATATATGTTAAAATATAAAAAAAAAAAAAATTTGGGGGATATCCCTCGAATAGTTTGGCGGGGGCATCGATTTAAACTCAGCGGATTTCGAGGAAAATGCATTTTTTGCCCACAATTTATTCAATATGGAAAAAATTTGGTAAATATTTTAAAATTTGACAAAGTCAGGGCCATAAATTATTAAAAACTATGTTAGACATTAACCCTAAACGTTTTAGGAAAATTTAATAATATTAACCCGGTTTTTATTCTGGTCAAAAGTCAAATTTAGGGATATTTGGATTTTTTTGGAAAAAGGCATCTAAATATGAAATGTTTATTGCGATTTTTTATAAAACTTGGTATAATTATTATAATTATTAAGAGCTCAGAAAAATAATTATTTAATTTTTTTTAAATTAACCCATAAATGAACATGGGGTCAAAATGGCCCAGCACATTAAAATTTCTTTATATAGATTTTTATATTTTCTTTCGGTCCATTTTGACCCCATGTTCATTTATGGGTTAATTTAAAAAAAATTAAATAATTATTTTTCCGAGCTCTTACAATAATTATACCAAGTTTTATAAAAAATCGCAATAAACATTTCATATTTAGATGCCTTTTTCCAAAAAAATCCAAATATCCCTAAATTTGACCTTTGACCCGAATAAAAACCGGGTTAATATTATTCAATTTTCCTAAAACGTTTAGGGTTAATGTCTAACATAGTTTTTAATAATTTATGGCCCTGACTTTGTCAAATTTTAAAATATTTACCAAATTTTTTCTATATTGAATAAATTGTGGGCAAAAAAGGCATTTTCCTCGAAATCCGCTGAGTTTAAATCGATGCCCCCGCCAAACTATCCGAGGGATATCCCCCAAATTTTTTTTTTATATTTTAACATATATTTTATAAGATTCTGTGGTTTTTTCAGCATTTTTCCTAACTTTGTTTAAGAAAATTTTGAAAAAACCAAAATATCAGTTTTGAGAACCACGCCAAATAAAATGCATATTTTTGGCCTTACCGTGAAACGGGTGAATGACATCCTAGAAAAACAGTATTTCATATCTGAGTATTTATGATAGAATAGAATATAAATATGGGTTTACATTGGTTTATTTCAATAAATTTAGAAAATTGGGGCTGATTTTCGTGTTTTAGGGGTCATTTTGTGAAAATTGGGTCATTTTGACCCCGAAAGACTTACAAGGGTTAATTTTTGAAAACCCAAAAATTTTTAATTTATCTTCTTATACTAAAAACAACTCGTGTAACACTTTTTAACAATATATTCAAAAAACAACACCATTTATTTAATGATTTTCATCAAAATATGGCTATTTTTTGACATTTGACCTTTGACCTCGATGAGCCTCGTGTTAACGTTGTCCGATTTGTCTGAAATTTTTAGCATAGCATTTTTAGACCAAATTTAATAAAAATTAGGGGTGCACTCCTTCAAATTCGAAGTTTTGCAAAATAGCTGCCACCCTAGTATACATATATATTTATGATCAGTGATCGATTCTAAGACATTCTAGCGATGTCCGTCCGTCTGTCCGTCTGTAGTTAACACGATGCAGTCCAAAATAAAAGAGCTATACTCCCGACATTTGGCACGAATATGTCTTATGTTTCTAGGCAGGTTAAGTTCGTAAATGAGCAAAATCGGACCAGGGAGAAAAAAGTTCCCCTTTGAAGAACTAAACCAACCTCTGAAAAATACCATTTTTTACATGATTTTTTGTTAAACATGTGTGTTTTTGTTAAACATATGCAACATTTTTATGCTACAAGAAGTTCAAAAACCTGCATTTGAACCCAAAAAATTAGAAAACGTCGTGTTTTTCGGTCCCCGCCTTTTATGGGCGTGGAATAAATTTTTTTTTAAATATTGATAAGCTTGTATTTCTTTAGCGCTAAAAGCATAAGAATTAATTTTTAAACACATATTCGAGAGGAAATTTGTCTCCTCCCCAATTACCACTACCAACCCCCCCCCCCCAAAAAAAAAAGAAACACCCCTGGAATTTTTTTTTTATTTTTTGCATGTTGGAGGGTATAAAAGATTCGGCACAGCCGAATTTAACACTGTTACTTGTTTTCGTTCGTTTTTAATATTCCTTTTGAAACTTCTTAAAAAAAAACCTTTTTCGCAAAACGCCATAATAAATTTTTAAATTTATATACACAAGAGTTTATAATGAAAACACGCCATATAAAAAGTACATTTTGTGGAGAATTTTAATTGCAAAACAAAAAAAAATCCTTTCATTTTTCTTGAAATGTTTCTCAATTGAAAGGAAAATTAAGTTTTTTTTGTTGGTTGTTGTTCAATTTAAGTGGCGCCATTGATATGTTGAAAATTTCCAAACTTAAGTTTCAGTAGAAACTAAATAAAATAAAAGTTTTTTAATTTGTTTAATTGTTAATTAAATGTTTTTCTTTTCTATTCACTTGATTTCGATTTTTCTGAAGTGTATTTTTTTTTATTTATCAACAATACTTTTCTTTCCTCTTCAGATTCGACACGTAAACTACAGGATGTACTGCAAGAATTTTGTTCTCCTCATGCTATACCAAAATTTAATCCGGATGGCGTAAGTATTAACAAACAACATCAACAAAAATCTAAATAAAAAAATTAGTTTCAGTTTTTGGAAAGGGATTTTTAAAATATTCTGCAACTTTAAACTTTCTATAGCCAATGGTGAAATTTTTAACGAAAAGAAAATCCTTTTGAATCACTCATGTGCATTAAAAAGGAAAATTGAAGTAACACTTGTAATAAACTCGAATCATTTGTAGAACATTCCTATTTAGTTATTTCATTTTCCGGTTAAACCAATAGTTAAGACGTTTTCTTCGACATCAATTCCTGTTTATGTATTTAATTTTGATGTTGGCAATAAATACGTGAAGTGTTAAGTCGATGTTGGCAATTTCTTGTTCAAGTTTAATGTATTTGTTTGTCTACAAGATTGTGTTTGGTGTACAGTAGTCTCCGCATAAATGCGCCAGTAAAACTTTTATGCGAAATCTCTGGATAAAAGCATCATCACGGAGAAACATGTTTTAAATATAATTTGAAAAAATTTAATTAAAATATGACTTTTGCACGAAAAAAAATTATAAATATTTTGTGTATAGGAGAGTTTTTATATATAGAAGTAAAAAAAAGTTAAATTCGACTAACAATAAGTCGAATTCAGGCCCAAAAATTTCGAATATAAAAGAATTTGAGTGCAAAAACACTTTTTCAGTGATTTTTTTTAACAAAAAAAACCATGAATATATAAACTTTATGGGGTCCCAGACCGATATTTCGATTTATGTATAACAAACAAAATACCAAACTTATACGACGCGCACTTAAGCAAATTTTTAAAAATTTTTACTTACCCTCACTTTTAAAGCATTTAAACAAGGGACTCTTTTATGCGGAGTGCAATAAAGCAGTGACTACTGTAGTTTTTACACATAAAAACCATGTACTTTACAATATAGTAGAAATGAAATCAATTAAATAGAAGTCAGTAAATTAATTCCATTTAATTCTTAAGGAGTTAGTACACTACAAAAATGCCTGCGAATTTTGTACTCTTGCTAGTGTTTATAAAAACCCGACATTTTGGAAAACCGGTTTCTCGGTTAACCGAGAAAATTCTTATTTAAAAAATTGTTTCTTGAAGACAAAAAATATTTTAGACGTTCTTTCTCGCGGATTTTCAAGGTGTTTCACCAAAAATTTTGAAATTATCATAAAAGAATTAGTGTAAACCCTTAATATTTGCAAAACTTTCCCGTTTTGAATGTATTTAAAAACCGGTTAACCGACAGAAAACCCCGGTTTTCCGTGCACCGGAAATTTTCAATTCTGGTTAACCGATTTGCAAAAAAACCGACAAATTGGGGAAAAAAACTGTTTTTTTGGTTAACCGGTGAATTGGTTTTAAACACTAACTCTTGCTCAAACCATTAAAATCATGATAATGTTTTGCTGAAGACATGGGTTTACTTGCCGAAGCAAAATTTTTGAGAAAAAATAGTGTAGTATTTATTTGTCATTCCGACAGAGCTGTAAAACGGATCCGTCTGTCTGTGGAAAGTAGAGATGGGCACATGAGCAGATTAGAGCGTGATTCATGCGTGATCACACGTGAATGTACTGAATTAAATTTTACTCACTTGCTTGTGAGTGAGTGTGAGTGGAGTAAAACATTGTGTGAGTGAGTGTGCATGAGTAAGATATTTGCGTGAGTGAGTGTGCGGGGGTTGATTTTTCTGCGTGATTTATTTTCTCTTCATATTTCCTTTCGTACCAAAAAAAGCAACAGAATTTTGTAAAATTTGGCTTTACTTAAAATTTCGCTGAACTTTAAATTTCGCCGAAAGTTTTGTAAGATTTTTGATTTTTTTTTTTTTTTTTTATAAATAAGAGTTTTGTGAGTGTGAGTAACGTGAGTGTGAGTGAAGCTTGCGTGAGTGCACGTGAGTGTGAGCTGTATTAAATTTACTCAAGTGATTGTGAGTGAGTGTGAGTAAAAAAAATATGCTCACGCGCCCATCTCTAGGGGAAAGTAAGATTAAGGGGCATGTCACAGACTCAATTCCGTTCGGATTTGAAAAAAGTGCCCCTTAGGCTAAATCAGAAGAGATATAAATGAGCAAAATCGAATCTAAGACATTCTTGCGATGTTCGTCTGTAGGTCAGTCTGTAAAAAGTAGAGATGGGAGCGTGAGTGATTTTTGTGTCACACTCACTCACGCTCACGAAAGGAATTTTTGAATCACGCACACTCACTTACGAGCATATTTTTTTAAATCACACTCACTCACAATCACGTGAGTAAATTTAATACAACTAACACTCACGCTAGCTTTACTCACACTCACGTTGACTTACACTCACGAAACTCTTATTTATACAAAAAAAAAATTAAAAACTTAAAATTTCAAAAATCTTTTAAAATTTTCAGCAACATTTAAAGTTCAGCGAAATTTTAAATTTTTTTTTTCCATTTTCAGGACGAAATATTGATTTAAACCAAATTTTACAATTTTGTTGTACAAAGAGAAATATGAAGATAAAATAAATCACGCAAACCCACACAAAAAAATACACTCACGCACACTCTCTCACGCAAAAATCAAACTCACGCACACTCACTCAAGCGATTTTTTTCTCCACTTACACTCACTCACAATCACATGAGTAAAATTGAACTTAGTCACACTCACGCGTGATCACGCGTGAATTACGCTCTAATTTGCTCATGTGTCCATCTCAAGCAAAAAGCACACTGCAGTCCAAACCAAAAGAGCTAGACTTTTTTTCTCCACTTACACTCACTCACAATCACATGAGTAAAATTGAACTTAGTCACACTCACGCGTGATCACGCGTGAATCACGCTCTAATTTGCTCATGTGTCCATCTCTAGTAAAAAGCACACTACAGTCCAAACCAAAAGAGCTAGACTTCTGAAATTTGGCACGAATATGCGTTGTGTGCAGATTTGGAAACGCTAGAACAGCTAATTTTGTGAGATTCGTAAAAAAAGTGAAAAAGTGGGAGGTCGGATATGGCCGCTCATCGGGGTTAAAGTTGGGCATGAAAAGGAAAAAATCCTAAAAAAGCCTCATAACTCCCCTGGACGTGTCCCTAACGGGTTATAATGTGAAACCAACCCCCTTAATTTTTCCCCTGAACTTTTTTTTTTAAAACGCCTAAGCCCTATCTTCACTTCCTAAGAGGGCTCCCACACAAGGATCAATTTTTAAAAATTTTTGCTCCTACCGCTCTAGTTGTCCCAGAAGTAACCTTAGCCGAGTTAAATGTATGACCGACCCCCAATAGTTTTTCAACCCCAACATTTTCTTAGAACACACCGACACTCTATCTTTAACTCTTAGGGTGGTCCCCATACATTTTTTTTATTTTTCTTAATTTGTTTTATTAATACTGCTCCTAGAGATCCAATAGTGTCTCCTAGGGGGTCATTAGCAAGACCTATTCCCATTAACTTCCACCAAACATTTTTTCCAAACATACCTAAGCCCTATCTCCCCTACCTAAGGGGGCTCCCATATAAAGGTTCAATTTAAAAAATTATTTGCTCCAGGACAGCTAGAGCAGCTTTCCTAGAAGTGACCATAGACGAGTGCAATGTATTACCGACCCTAATATTTTTTTAACCCGAACATTTTCTAAAAACATACCTACCCTCTATCTTGAACCCTTAAGCTGAATTCAATTCACAATGACAGAATACTCTGTGCCAGAGAGTGGAGTTTGTTCCTTTCACTTTCGCACTTGCACATTTTTTGTATGATGGTATCTCTATTTTTAGAGATGGTACTCTGTAGTATAGACATTTTGTCGACATTGTGTCGGAACCTTTAGGGTGGTCCCCATACATATTTTTTTAAATTTGTTTTATTAAATCAGCTTCAGCCGGTTCAATGGTGCTTCATGGGTAGAGGGGGTTAGCAAGATCTACCCGCAATAATTTTTAGTCCCCAACATTTTTTCTAAACATACCAATACCCAATCTTCAATTCCTGAGGGGTTTCACTATGTAAAATTTGCTCCCACCGCTCTAACTGTCGCAAGAGTGACCCTAAAGAAGTCAAATGTGTGACTGGACACACTTTAAAGAAAAACTTTGTCAAAAAATTTGTAAAACGACGAACTTTCAGCAGATTTTTCTACTAAAATGCATATTTTTGCTAAAATTTCTGTCATTCAGTTTAAGAAAATTTTAGAAATTTTACTGTGTTTTTACGGCTTCTGTTTTGCTGAAATTCAAAATATTTTTGAACATATTTTTAGCAGATTATTTTTGAATTACACAGATATAGTTCTCTGACATTCTTTGTTCCAAAAAATCCAAGTTAGAGTTAAAGTTTTGTTTTTTAAAGTGTTAATTATTTTTTGTTTTTTTATGCAATCAAAACGATATTTTTAAACATATTTGAGAACATATTTTTGATTAATTTGTAATTTTACAGAAATTATTTTGTAATTTAACAGAAATTGTTTGCTGTAATTTTTTTTTCAAATTATTATATTTTTCGTTTTTTACTTAAAACAATTTTTTTTTAGAAAATGTCTAGGCAGATTTCTCTACACCATTTACAGATGTAATTCGAAAAAGATCAATTGTAATTCGAAAATTCTATTTGTAATTCGAAGATTCCATTTGTAATTCGAAGATTCCATTTGTAATTCGAAGATTCCATTTGTAATTCGAATACTCCAATTGTAATTCGAAGATTCCATTTGTAATTCGAAGATTCCAGTTGTAATTCGAAAAAGATCAATTGTAATTCGAAAAAGATCAATTGTAATTCGTAAAAGATCAATTGTAATTCGTAAAAGATCAATTGTAATTCGAAGATTCCAATTGTAATTCGAAATATATCAACTGTATTTCCATTGATATTTTTCGAATTACAATTGGAATCTTCGAATTACAATTGATCTTTTACGAATTACAATTGATCTTTTACGAATTACAATTGATCTTTTTCGAATTACAATTGATCTTTTTCGAATTACAATTGATCTTTTTCCAATTACAATTGATCTTTTTCGAATTACAATGGGAATCTTCGAATTACAAATGGAATCTTCGAATTACAATTGGAGTATTCGAATTACAAATGGAATCTTCGAATTACAAATGGAATCTTCGAATTACAAATGGAATCTTCGAATTACAAATAGAATCTTTGAATTACAATTGATCTTTTTCGAATTACATCTGTAAATGGTGTAGATAATCAGGACAGATTTTCAGCAAATCGTGTCTACTTAAATCAGCCGTTTTCTCATATGGCTCAAACTGGGTATATTTTCAGCAGATTTTTCTGCTGATTAGACAGAGAATTTATTTTGAGTGGTAGTATTATTATTTTATCACACAAATTATTTATTGATATCTGTTTAAACACAAAAAATTTTTGGCTAAAAATTTTCAATTAAATGTATTGATCAACAAAATTTAAATGAGTCAATCAATGTCTTGATTAAAATTTTTGCTATTTTTTGTTACAAATTTTCAACATACCGTATTTTTTTTTTTTTTTGCTTTAATTTATTAGAATAGATTAATTCAAAAATATACAAAATAATCGGCCTTTACTTTTTTTATTGTTGGCACCATATTGGAAAGCAAAAAAGATGAATTTTTTGATAATTTTATCATAAGCTTACAATTCATTTGTTAAATCAATCATTATTTTGATTGACTTTAAACAAAAAATTTATAAAATTTTTGATCAAAATCGAAAAAATGTTTGATTGAAAAAATTTCAATCAATCACCTACAATTTGATGATTGGTATAACAATTTTTTTAATTGGAGGAATTTCAATCAAAAAATTGATTGAATCCACGTTTTTGTTGATTGAAATTCGTTTCAAATTTTTTCTGTGTAAATAAATTCTTTAAGATTTTTTTCTCTGTATTTTAATGTTTTACTTACTTATAAATTCAAAATTTCAACATGTTTAAATTTTTTATTTAAACATCTATACAAATACCAACCAACCCTTCGTTTTTCATGTTTATCTTGAATTTCACAATCTCTATTTTCTATCTATTTGTTTTCACTTTATGTTTGATTTCATCTTGTTTAACTTCTTTGATTTCTAAAAATCTCTGTTATGTTTGAAAATAAAAACTTTAGGGAAAAAAGTTTAATTCGGCATTGTCGAATATTTTGATGCACTACAAAATTTCAGAAAACTTTGAAAATTTATTGCACGAAAAAAACAACTCCCTCAAAATTTTAACAGCATTAAGGGGATATTCTAAACTATACAACCAAATTTGGTTTTTGGAAATCCATGTTGTCCTTGCCAAGAAAGAAGACATTTCAACATTGCTTAATTTTAAAAAAATTATAGAAACTTCTGGTACTCCCATACCGGTTTCAAACACACCAGTTTGTGTTATCATCAGAACGGTTTTAAATGTCGGTTTGTCTTGTTAATGGAAATTTTTTTCATATATGTAAATTTTTTATAAACATGTAAACCACACTCAAAATAATTACTCTGTTAAATACTCTGTAAAATGACTGTAATCTCAATTCGACAGATATTTGACAAAGTTATCTGTCGAAATACAGATTTTAAGAAAATACTTTGAATTTTCTTGGTACCGAAAACAAAATTTTATCTGTAATTTTACTTTTTACTTTGTAATCTCTATTTTGCCGATAATAAACAGTTTTTTTGTTAAAATACGGATTTTAGAAAAATACTTTGTTTTTTTCTCGTAACCAAAATACTAAATTTCATTTGTAATTTTACTTATTGCTCTGTAAAAATAAAAATGACATTAAAAAAACTTAAATATGACCGATATGACCCTATTTAAAAAAGTGTCTTAAATTACAATAAAAACTGGTAAATTTTGCGAGATGACGTGTAAAATTGGAGATACTTGTTAAAAACTCGCAATATTCACAAAAATAAAAAAGTAAATTTACAATTTGGAAGCATTAAAGCGGGAAAATTTAACAAAATTTTAATTTTAATTAATTTAATTTTAATTAACGTTTTTGATGCAGAAAAGTTTTACTCATAAAATGGATTTAACTAAAACTTTGTAAATTTACAGAGTATTTTTGTAAAATTTTGAACTCATAAAATGCATTTAACTGAAACTTTGTAAATTTACAGAGTAATTTTGGTAAAATTCTTTTCGGTTTTATCAATATTTTACAGATAATTCTATAAATTTACAGTTTTTTTTATCGAAATCATTTTACAGAGTTTTCTTCGTAAAATAACAAAAAATCTTGCTGGTTGGAAATCTATGGTATTTTCTGTGGCTCAGCAGAGTATCTATGTAATTTAACAGAGTGATTATTTTGAGTGCAGTGGAGAATCGAACCACGGAATTTTTTTCATATTCACACCATTAACAACACAGTTTAACCGGCACCTTAGGCGATTCAACCTCCGCTTTGTTATGTTAAGCTTTGACAAATTGTCGATTCTTCTTCCATTCCTGTTTTTGTATTATATATTTATAGTTTCTACAGATTAAATTTTCACAATTCTGATTAATTTATATTAAAAAATAAAAATTGTTTTTTTCGACCTTTAAAATATTATATTTTGAGTAGGTTTATTCTAGCTCGAGGTCATTATTTCCTTTAATAATTAAAACTATGATATTCTCATAGAATAATTTTCATGAAAATTATTTTTCCGCTGAAATTTTATTTATGTTCGTAATTTTTGCCAGACTTAATCGATTAAAAATTGTTTAAAAAAAATGGTTGACTAAAATTTTTTTTTTTTTAATCAAAGTTTTTTCCATACAAATTTCACTAAGACTCAAATTAGAAAATGTAACAAGCCCAAAATTTCAATGGTTAACAAACTAAATGACAAACTTATTTATAACCTCTATCACTAACAATAAGTGTAGGGTATACAAAATCAAAAAAATTGTGTAAAATAATATTACACGTGTCTCCTCTATGTCCTTGTGGTACGTGTCAAAAAAGAATAAAATTTACAAGTGTGGGATGTTCTACAACAATAATTGCTAAAAAAATTAAATTACAAAAATTCAATAAAGTTTCAAATTTCTGTAATATTTAATACTGATGATACTGTTGAAATTTTTTTCTAATTTTGTTTTCTAAAATTTATTATTTGTTTGATAAAATTTATTTCCTTTTTTGTTTTACTTTTTGAAATCAGAGATTATTTAATTTTTAATTATAATGTGGTTGCTAGTCTCATATAGAGTAATACATTTTAGGAACACTTCTCTTTAGATTTTCTTGAGTAAAACTGGTTGCCAGGATTTGAATTAGTAAATGGGTTATTTTTTGTTTAACATAAAAATAGAGTGTTAAATTTGGCAACACTGCGGCTCCAATTTCAAAACTAGCTGGACATAATTATTTAAGAGTCCCCGCACAACAATGTCGGTGTCGTTTTTTTCATACAAATTTGGCAAGAAAAAACGCTCGACCGAAAACCGTTTGAATAAAATCAATTTTATTTTTGTGTCGGTTTCTCTCTCTCTTTTAATTTTTGATATGAAAATGTTACCACATTTTTATAAATATTTCGATTATTTTCGATAAAGTAAACAAAAAAATGTGATCTCTAATAAAAAAATATTTAAAATTCTAAAAAAAACACAAAAAAACTAATGAATATGAGAATATCAAATTAATATTTAAAAAAACAATAAAATTAAATAAAACAAGTAAAAAAGTTAAATTCGGCCTTGCCGAATGTAGTGATACCCTCCACAATTTCAAAAAGATTATTGCAAACAACTTTATTTAAAAGGAAATTACTTTTGAAAAAAAAAAATTGAAAAAAAATTTCCGCGAAAAAAAATTTTGGTAAAAAAAAAATCCGCGATTTTTTTATTTTTTTGTCAAAAAATATGTTCGTACTTGTTTAAATACCATTTGGTGTTCAATTATGTTCACATATGCCAACCAGAAGCCTAATTAAAGCATTTTGTATTTTTAGGTTATGTTGAATGTACTGACATTTTTGAGGTGCGCTTACATTTTCGTTCATAACTTTTGAACCGCTGAACCGATATCGCTCAAATGCAATACCAAACTTCTCGGGAGAACTTCCAATATATATGTTAAGTTTCAGTCACCTCTGTGCAATATTTTGTCCGCGAGAGCATTTTCCACAGACAGACGGACAGACGGACAGACGGACAGACGGACAGACGGACAGACGGACAGACGGAGATCGCTAGAATGTCTTAAAATCGATCGGGCATCATGAATATATATACTTTATGGGGTCCCAGACCGATATTTCGATGAGTTACAAACGGAATGACAAACTTATATATACCCTCTATCACTAATTGTAAGTGGAGGGTATAAAAAGTGTCGAAAAAGTGAAAAATAGTGTAAATATCAACGTCTGACTGAATTTCACGCTGCCGCTTTTGTTTTGCGCCTATACTCTCTCGTGACCGAAACCGTCAACCGCTCCGACATTGTTGTGCGGGGACTCTAATCATGATTTCACAAAAAATTGTTTCAAAAATTTAAGTTTTTTTTTTTAAACATTGTTTTTGAGTCGATAATAGAAAAATTACCTCAAACTATAATAAAGCTACACAAAATATAATATTTTAAAGGTCGAATATAACAATATATTTTTTTTTTAAAATTAATCAGTACAAAATGGTTAGCACGCCAAGGTTGAGTGCACCATATATGCTATTACCACAGACTAATACAGACTCGACATAAGTGACAGGTGTCAGAAAAGTAGTCTTGAACCATATGGTTAATGTTTTCAAATTATTCTACGAATTATGTTAAAAAGAGAAAGCTAATATAACGCGCCTTAAGAAAAATAGATGCCAGATCGGTTTTTATTGTTTCACTCACTTCTAAGTCGTAGACAGTGTTGCCATGTTAGCTTAAAACGAGCTAAAAATCGCACTGCTTTCTCCTAAAATCGTTTAGTTTTCGACCATTTTCTGTTACAAAACTCTACTGTCGAGTCTGTATATAGTCTGTGCTATTACCCTCGCAATATCTTTGCAAAAACCACTAGCATATGTACAAATCCATGGGAAATTTAATTGGCTTATCACCGATTTTTATAATTTTTGGTTATGTGATAGAGCCCCGTGTAAAAATCGATTAGATATAATGTTATCTGCTTAGATCTAATAATATCAATTGTATCTGATCAGAACTTTTATATCCGAGATTTGTCCCCATTTCCGAGATCTAATCAGATACAATTACTGATCAGATCTACTTAGATTTTGGAAATGGGTACAAATCTCGGATATAATAGATCTGATCAGATACAATTGATATAATTAGATTTTACAAGATCAGTCAGATCTAAGCCATTTTTACATGCGGCTTTAGAAATGGTTATATATATATGTCCTTTATTTAATTAAATATTAATAGAAATAGAAATACATATCGATTTTTAATTAATACTTAAATAAAAGTTCAAAGTGAACATAGGGCGTCAACAAATTCTCTCCATCTTTGTCTATCTCTGGCAATCGCCTTAGCTTGATTCCATGAAACTCGAGCAAGTTCACATTCCTGTTTCAGGTAGCGCACCCAGGTGTTTCGGGGTCTACCAGGTCTGCGCTGTCCTTGTGGGTTCCAATCTAAGGCTATTCTTGCTATTTCTGATTGTGGTCTTCGCAATATATGACCTACCCACGTCCATTTGCGTTTGCGAATTTCGATTTCTACCGGCTTAGAGTTTGCCATCTGCAGCAGCGCTTCATTTGTAATCCAATTAGGCCAAAAGATGTGAAGAATTTGCCTTAAGCATTTGTTTATAAATGTTGGTTAAAAACCATATATTTTTTTTTTTACCAATACTTTGGACGGTATGTCGTTTAAAAAAACGCTTTTTTGGTAATATTGACTTTTAGACAGTTGTTTACCATTTATGTCCTCGGAAACCGTAAGTCGTACGAAAAACATGTAAAAACAATATTGTACACTCAAAAAAAATGTCAGCAAAAAAAGCTTGTAAACCTACAAGAAAATTTGCTGATTTTGAACCCACAATTTTTTTTGCTAAAGTTAGCAAAAATGTTTTGCCAATAATTAGTTAACTGAATTTTTTTTTTTTTGAACTTAGTTCATACACATTTAAGGACCCCATTGGGTTCGGACCCAATAGGTCCAGACCCCGATGGGCCTAGACCTACTTGGGTTCCTAAAAAATCGTCATAGTTTTTGATCCAAAATTTGTTTCCGTTTCGCTCTACCTTGCTTAGTTTTTGAGATACGTGATTTTAGGGGATCACTGGGGTCTTGAGAATTAAAAAACTCGATAACTTCAAAAATATTGCTCGGAGAGCTTTTGGATATTTTGCGATCTTGTTCTACGTGTTGAGAGCTACAAAAATTCGTTTGGACTTTTAGTTGTGTCGGCAATATTTACCGAGATATGAGCATTTTAAAATTTTCGGGAATGCTAACTTTTTTGGATCCAAAGTTAGGTCCCATTAGGGTCCACACATGTGAAGAGGACCGACGATACTATGGAGATTCTAAGAACCAAAAATGGCCTCCATTTTGCTCTATCTGGCTTAGTTTCCGAGATAGCGCCATTTTAAGTTTTCTGAAAATAAAAAAAAATTTACCATTTATTTTTGCTAATGTTAGCAAAAAATCTTGTAAAAATGTTGTCAACTCAATTTCAAATTTAGCAAAAGAAATTAGTTCAAAGTTTGTTTAAAATTGCTAATGTGCTAAATGAAGTTTACAAGAATTTTTTGCTAACATGCTAATCTCAACTAAAAATTTGCTAAAAGTTAGCTAACTAGCATTAGCAAAAAAAAAATTAGTAAATCTACTAACGTATTTTTTTGAGTGTAGATGATTTAAAATTTTGAAAAAAAAAAATATTTAAAAATTCAACAAAAAAAAAAATTGAAAACAATAATGGAATGTCCTTTCTTTCGGCAAGGACACCATGGATTACCAAAAGAAAAATTTTGTATTAAAGTCTAGAATGTCCTTTTATGGTTGTTAAATTTCGAAAAAGATGTGTTTTTTCGTATTTTCGAGCCAAAAATGTTTAAAGTTAGTAATAAAGCCAAATTTATGATTTTTTGCAAAAGTTTTGAAAAAAAAATAAAATATTTGGCTGTCTAACAAACTTTAAAAATGAATTTCTCAACAATACGAAAAAACACCTCCCTGAAATTTTAACAGCGTTAAAAGGGCATTCAAAACTTTTATAAAAAATTTTGGTTTTGGAAATCCATGGTGTCCTCACAATATAATTTTAAACATTTTTTCTTGATTTTTTTTTAATTTTTTTTTTTGTTTCTAAATTTTAAATCTTCATAATTTTATCAACAATATTTCCACTGAATGTTTTTTCGTACAACTTACGGTTTTTGAGTAAAAAAACACAAAAGACCTGGCTAAAAACAACTATTTGATTTTTTGCCAAAGTTTTGAAAAAAATCAAATATTTGGCTCTCTAACAAACTTTGAAAATTTGGGTCTCTAACAAACTTTGAAATTTTAATAGCGTTAAAAGGACATTCTAAACTTTAATACAAAATTTTGTTTTTAGAAATCCATGGTGTCGTTCCCAGGAAAAAAAGGACATTGAAACATGGACGTATACAGGGGGTGGGCACAGGGGGCACGTGCCCCCCTTTTCGATTTGAAAATTTTTAAAAACTAATACACTGCAACGCATTGTACAAATAAAAATACACAGGTTTCAAAATATTTTCGTTTTTAAAGAAAATATTTTAGTTTTTTTTTTATAAAAACTCCAGAGTGTGATCTAAATTCGTTTCTAAAAGTCATTTATATCGAAATATCTGTAAAATATGTTTAAAAACACATAAATTGGTTTTATCTAATAAAAATTATGCATCAGGATCATAAAAAAAAATTTCTACAAAAATGTCTAAAAAAAATTTCAAACTATAAGGTTCTAAGACACTTTCTCTATATTAAATTGTGAGATTTTGAAATATTATTTCGACAGGAGATTCTCAGATTCTGAAAAAAAAATTTTTATAGAAACACTTTCAGATTCTAATACAATTTTTCGTAAGGAAAATTCTTAAATTTTGGAAGATTTTTTTCTTATTGAAAAATTGTTTGATTCTGAAACATTTTCTGTATAGAAAATTTTAAAATTCTTAGTATTTGTGTAGTCCTAGTTAAATCAGTGATGACTAAAAAAAAATCGGAAGTTGTGCCCCCCCGTTTTCAAATTCCTGAATATGTCGCTGCATTGAAATATAGTTTTAAACATTTTTTGTTGAAATTAAAAAAAAATATATAAATTTTAAATCTAATCCATAAACAATATTGTTTTTATTAGTTTTTTCGTACGACTTATGGTTTCCGAGCAGAAAAATGTAAAAAAAACTGTCAAAAAAGCGCTTTTTTAAACGTCGATATCCTTCAAAATATTGATCCAAAAAAACATGGTTTTTAATCATTTACGAAGCTCTATCAAATAACCAAAAATTAACAAAATCGATGATCTGTCAGTTAAATTTCTTTATTTTCTGTTGCCTGCCAGTGTATATAAGTCAGTATTTAAAAGATTTTCTTCTTTATTCAATTAATTCTAAAAGTACTTTTTTTAATCTCAATGGATGGCGAAATATCCTATGAATCGGCTACGAATATTTAAAATCCTCTTGAAGTGGTTAGTGATTATACAAAAGTAAGCAAAATAAAAATTGTTACAAAAGTTTTTTTTTTCTCAAAATCTTTTTTTTTTTTTTTTGCCGCCTAACGTTTCCTAGAAACAGAATTGCTTTTCAAATTGGAAAAAAAAAATATTTTTTTTTTTAAATCATGAAACCCCACCGTGCAAACTATGAGAATATACAATTTTCTTCTTAAAATTCTCAAATAGGGTAGAGTTAAATATGTAAGAAGTAATATTTTTGTTTGAACATTAGCGATTTGTCATTTAAATTCTCTTTGCCACTTGTAGTATAGGGTTTTTATATTCGCTAAATAGTCTTAACAATGGAATCTGACAAATTCCGATATATTTTTCGACTATGTCTTGCAAAAAAGAATAACATAAATAAATTTAAAACAGAAAAAAAATGTTCTTCAAAATTATTGTATGAGGATATCATAGTTTAGTAGTATTAAATGACAAACCTTCTCAAAATATATTAACTTATATTTTTAGCAAAAAAAAAAAATTTTAAATGTTTTTTTTAGTAGAAATAATTTGTAATTTTGTATAGTTTAATTAATATCACATCATAATTTTATGTTTTTCACAATTGTGAATACTTATAACTGTATTTTAATTTGTTTCTTTGTTTTTTAATATAAATATTTTCAAACTAATAACTAGGGATGAGATTTTCATGCACTAAAAAATCGAAAATATGCGCTTAAAATATGCGCTAAAAAAACCAAAATATGCACTAAAAAACCTAAAAATATGCACTAAAAATAAAATTTGAGCAATAAAAATTTTGTTTTCATGCGAAAAACTTCTAAAAAAGTGAAAAATAATGCCGGGTTTGAATAATAAGATTTAAAACTTTATGTAAGCAAGATTTTTTAGAAACTAAAACAATCCATAAAAAAATTTTAAATAATAAAAAAATTTTTTTTCTTATTTTCGAAATAATTTTTTCAAATTTTAAACAGTTTTCGAAACAAATAAATTTGAATTTGTATTTTTGCTAATTTATGCCAAAATATGCAAAAATATGCACTTAAAAGATGGAAATATGCAAAAAATATGCATTTAAAACCAAAATATGCAAAAATATGCATTTTGACCAAAACCATTTTAACGCAAATTTCTTGACTCGAAAAGATAATTGGTCGATATCATTTTTAGACTATCGACAAAAAACATGCATTTGCATGGAAATCGCATGCCTACTAATAACAATTGCTTTATATTAAATTCTATTTCTCCAATTACAAAATAATGCTACTAGTATTTGTATTGTGCACTCAAAAAAAAACTGGTAAAACGCCTGGTAAAATGCCTTGTAGTCCCGTTAAACCAATATTTAACAATTTTCCTTGTTTTTTAACAAAAAATCTTGTACTTTTCTCAAACGAGAACTACAGTTTTATTGGTAATTTTACAAATTTATTTTCGTAATTGTTTTTTACCATTTTGTTAGGTTATTTTACAAAAAAAAAATTTAATTTTACAACAAAGTTTTTATTACGAAGATTCTAGTTGATTTATGTTGTTTAACAAAAAAAAAATTTTTTTTTTTTTAAATTTTCAATTTTTTAATTAAATTTTCCAAGTCCCAGACAATTTTTTTTTTTTATGGAAAAAATTTTAAAAACAAGTTGAATAAATTTTGAAAAATTTATATGAGGATTCTAGTTAATTTACCAAAACAAAAACAGTTATTTTACAAAAATGATTTTATTTCGAGAATTTATGTTTTTCAACAAAAATTTTTTTTTTTTTTGTAAATTTACCATTTTATTTTGTAAATTTACCATTTTTTTTGAACATATTTACCGTTTTTCTTTTTGTAAGCTTACCATTTTTTTTTAATTTTTCCGGATTTAAACAATATTTTTACCAATAAAATTGCTTATTTTACCAATTTTTGGCGCATTCAAAATTATGAGGAAATCCTTTTTTTTTGGTTAAGTGTATTAGTTTATACAATATGCAATTAAATGTTATTGAACATGTAGTTTTCATATTTGTAAATACTAATTTATATTAATATGCGAAATATTTAGATTTGCAACAATGCAATTATAATTGCCAATATGTGAAATACTATAGATTGAATTCCACAAATATTTAATAATGAATTCTAGTGATTTATACCTGCATACACACAGAAAACAAATTTGCCAATTGCCAACTGAAAGTCAGTTAATGTAACTAAAATTAGGTTGAATCACTCATATATAGGCTGTCGCAATTTAATATCGGTAGTCACAACTGAATAACGTTGATATAACTGACTTTTAGTTGAAGCAATCATAAAATATATTAGTCACAGCATATTTAAGTAGCAACAACCAAATTTGGAGTTGCTTCAACTGAAAAATTCAGTTGGCAATTTATTTTTCTGTGTGTACATACTAATTCAAGTATAGTTAAAAGCAAATTAATTAAACAATACCATAAATAATAATTTAGAATTAGTTTCTACAAACATTTAAACAAACCCTTAAAATTCTTAGTTTTAGAAATATTTAATATTCGCAAGCTGATACAAAAATGTCAGGTTCTAAAATACTTGGGGTTTTCTCTATATATTACGATGTAATTTACCAACCTACGGTGGCTTGCAGCTTATTTCGTGTGAAAGATATAAGTTGGCAATCCATTCACGACAAAGTTAACCAAAATAGACCTAATAATTAGCAAATAAGTATTTTTGTAAAAACTCCTGTGTATGTAAATTTATCAAGCTTTAATTTAAGGCTTAATGGCATTCAGATTGTGTAAATATTAAATGTGCTACGAGGGTCAAAATGGAAATTGAAATTATTGAAAGACCTTTTTTAGAAAATTTCTTTAAAATATTTCTAGATCGATTTTATCCAAGCTCTGACATTAAAAATTTAAAAAATAGTCCAAAAGATAATACTCATTTATTAAATAATTTTTCCAAAAACCCAAACAAAATCCAAAATTTACAAAGTAGAAGAAATTCCAATTTTTTGACCTCCAATTCTTTTGACCACCAATTTTTGGTAAACAAAGAAAAGATTTAATTGTTTAATAATTTTAGCACACCTAAGTGTATAGTAAAGACATATGAAAATAATTTAACATTTCCTTTGTTTACAAAAAATTGGTGGTCAAAAGAATTGGAGGTTAAAAAATTCGGATTTCTTCGACTGCATTTTAAAAATTTTGATTTTTGTTTGGGTCTTGGATAAATTACTTGATAAATGTATATATTTTATTGGACTATTTTTTAAATTTTTAATCATTGAACTTGGGAAAAATTGACCTAAAAGTATTTTTAAGAAATTTTCTAAAAAACGTCTTTCAATAATTTCAGTTTCCATTTCGACCCTCGTAGCACGTTTAATATTTACTCAATCTGGACGCAATTAAGCTTAAATTAAAGCTCGACAAATTATATATACAGCACTGTTAACAAAGTTACTCGTTTGATAATAATTAGGTGTATTATTGTTAACTTTGTCTTAAATGGATTTCTTACTGATATCTAACACACGAAATAAGCTGCGAGTCACTGTACATGCCTTGACAAAATTTTATTTAACTACACTCAAAATAATAACTCTGTTAAATTACAGAAAAACTCTGCTAATTTAACAGAGTACACCATACTTTTCCAGCTAACAACGTTTCTTGGTAATTTTACTAAAAAACTCTGTAAAATGATTTTGATAGAAAAAAACTGTTAATTTACAGAGTTTATAGTAAAATTTTGGTTAAATATGAAAGCTTTTTTACAGAGAAAGCTCTGTAATTTTACTAAAAAACTCTTTGGACAAAAAAAACTGTTAATTTACAGAGTTTCTAGTAAAATATTGGTTAAATAAACAACCATTTAGCAAAGAAAACTATGTAAATTTATATATATTTGTAAAATACATTTGATGCAAAAAAAATTTACAGAAAAAACTCTGTAAATTTATGGAGTTTAGTTAAATGCATGTTATTTTGTAAAATTTTTATAAAATTTCTGAACAAAAAAATTTTGATAACTTTTTTTGTTACTTTTTCAACTTTTTCTCAAAAAAAAAAAATATACAGATAAAATTTTGATGTTTGGTAACGAAAACAAAAACTACTCAAAACAGAAAACTTTTTTGGTTATAAAAAAATACGAAGTATTTTGCTTAAATCTGTATTTTAGCAGAAAACTATGTTAATTATCTGTAAAATTAAGATTACATAGTAAAAAGTAATATAACAGAGGAAAATTTGTTTTTTTGTCACAACAAAATACAAAGTATTTTCTTTAAATCTGTATTTTGACAGAAAAATCTGTCAAATATCTGTTAAATTGAGATTAAAGTCATTTTACAGAGTATTTTACAGAGTTATTATTTTGAGTGTACGTTCAAAAATATAAGTTTTGCGATCGAAATTCAAACCTGTTATATTTTGTTCTTTCAAACATTTTTTGGTCGCCTTTTAAATTTGTCAAAATGTGATATGCGCATTTTATTAACTAAAAATATGTCTAAAATTTCAGACCTATTCATAATGAATGAATGAATGAATGAATGAATGAATGAATGAATGAATGAATGAATGAATGAATGAATGAATGAATGAATGAATGAATGAATGAATGAATGAATGAATGAATGAATGAATGAATGAATGAATGAATGAATGAATGAATGAATGAATGAATGAATGAATGAATGAATGAATGAATGAATGAATGAATGAATGAATGAATGAATGAATGAATGAATGAATGAATGAATGAATGAATGAATGAATGAATGAATGAATGAATGAATGAATGAATGAATGAATGAATGAATGAATGAATGAATGAATGAATGAATGAATGAATGAATGAATGAATGAATGAATGAATGAATGAATGAATGAATGAATGAATGAATGAATGAATGAATGAATGAATGAATGAATGAATGAATGAATGAATGAATGAATGAATGAATGAATGAATGAATGAATGAATGAATGAATGAATGAATGAATGAATGAATGAATGAATGAATGAATGAATGAATGAATGAATGAATGAATGAATGAATGAATGAATGAATGAATGAATGAATGAATGAATGAATGAATGAATGAATGAATGAATGAATGAATGAATGAATGAATGAATGAATGAATGAATGAATGAATGAATGAATGAATGAATGAATGAATGAATGAATGAATGAATGAATGAATGAATGAATGAATGAATGAATGAATGAATGAATGAATGAATGAATGAATGAATGAATGAATGAATGAATGAATGAATGAATGAATGAATGAATGAATGAATGAATGAATGAATGAATGAATGAATGAATGAATGAATGAATGAATGAATGAATGAATGAATGAATGAATGAATGAATGAATGAATGAATGAATGAATGAATGACTGAATGAATGAATGAATGAATGAATGAATGAATGAATGAATGAATGAATGAATGAATGAATGAATGAATGAATGAATGAATGAATGAATGAATGAATGAATGAATGAATGAATGAATGAATGAATGAATGAATGAATGAATGAATGAATGAATGAATGAATGAATGAATGAATGAATGAATGAATGAATGAATGATTGAATGAATGAATGAATGAATGAATGAATGAATGAATGAATGAATGAATGAATGAATGAATGAATGAATGAATGAATGAATGAATGAATGAATGAATGAATGAATGAATGAATGAATGAATGAATGAATGAATGAATGAATGAATGAATGAATGAATGAATGAATGAATGAATGAATGAATGAATGAATGAATGAATGAATGAATGAATGAATAAATGAATGAATGAATGAATGAATGAATGAATGAATGAATGAATGAATGAATGAATGAATGAATGAATGAATGAATGAATAAATGAATGAATGAATGAATGAATGAATGAATGAATGAATGAATGAATGAATGAATGAATGAATGAATGAATGAATGAATGAATGAATGAATGAATGAATGAATGAATGAATGAATGAATGAATGAATGAATGAATGAATGAATGAATGAATGAATGAATGAATGAATGAATGAATGAATGAATGAATGAATGAATGAATGAATGAATGAATGAATGAATGAATGAATGAATGAATGAATGAATGAATGAATGAATGAATGAATGAATGAATGAATGAATGAATGAAGTAAATAACAACAAAAATGACTTTGAATTTTGTTTCCTGTGGACACTATTTACCGAGATATTGTCTTTTTACAATTTTTCGGTATGAAAATTTTTAATTTAAAATTTCGGACCTATTGAGTGCTGAGATGGATAAAGGAGGGCTGTTCCATATTTTTCTTTGTTGTCTTTCTTCTGCAAAATTTTCGCGGTTTTTCCCGATCTATCTTAGTTTTTGAAATATCGGCATTTTTAAATATTAATGAAAAAAAAAATAGATTTGTAGAATTACAAATTTTCATTGTAAATTTCAATAATTTCTTTTCGTTTTTACAACGTTTCTTGTAAATTAACAATTTTTTCCACGAAATTTTTTGGTCTAATAACAAACGTTATACCAATAAAATTGTTAATTTACAACTTTTTGACCCAAAAAACTTATAGGAAACTCTTTTACAAGAGTTCCTTGCAAAATTTCGAACTTTTCTTGTCATTTTAAACAAGGAACAATCATTACTCCAATTTGTACTTTAATTTGCTATATTGGTAAACATTTCTTAAATTCATGTTAAACTTGTATTTCTCATTTTGTGGGAAATTAAAAATAGACTTCGATATTTAAAATAAACATGTTTTTAGCATAATGAAGGGACAACATAGTATGATTGATATATAGATTGTGACAATCATACTATGATCATTAACAATTATAAAATAAAAAAATTGTATCACACTATGATCAGCAAGGATCATAATACACTGTCCGACAAAAATGAAAAAAGTCGTTAAACACGAACTGGATAATAAACTTTTGAAACTAGAGACTAAATGTAGTAAAACTGCATTTACAGTTTTTCTTTTCGTGATGCTGTTTCCTTTTGAAAGGACTTCAAAGTTTTAGAGGATTAAATTTTATAAAATATTTTTATAATATTTGTACTTATCCTAGGATGCCACAAATGATAGCAGGATGATCTCCCATAATTTTCCTATTTTATTATTTTTACATATTAGGAAGTAAGTAATGTCCTTTCAAAAATTATTAAAAATTTTCGACAAAATATTTTGTCAAATGACTTTATTCACATCCTTTTATCCTGATATGGCAAAATAAAAAATTAGGGGAGATCCTCCTCTTTCATTTGCCATTACTAGTGGGATCTTTAAAACTTTGAAGTCCTTTTAAAAGGAAACAGGATCACGAAATGAAAAACTGTAAATGCAGATTTACTCCATTTGATCTCTACTTTTAGACGTTTAACATCCGTTTTATGTTTGATATTAGCTGTCGGACGGTGATATGATCGCTACAATTATATTATGATAAAGTTGCCAATCATACTACGTTGACCATTATAGTTGTCGCAATCACGCAATTTTTTGAACTATTTTTAGATTATTATTAAAATATTAGAAAAAGATTTTCTATTAATTTCATTAATTTTCCCATTAATTTTCTTTAAATAACATTAACAACAAATTTAGTTACTCCACTGCCAAGATATTTTCATTAAAAAACATCGTATTTCCTTATTAAATATATAATAAATTTTCTTTCTTGTAGAAGGTGCTATAAAAACTCATTATTCATTACATGTAATTATGTTTTCTGATGAAAGATTCCCTACTTCTGGGTAGTTTTTTTTTGTTTTTGGTAGTGTTGTTATTTTAGATGTACAATATAATATTTCTAATTTTTCCAGTTTCTATACAATTTTGCTTATCGCTACAATCATTAATTATGTTATAAAACACCCAAGAATGTATTTTCATTTCTTTATTTTCTTTTTGCACTAAAGAAAACGAAGTGAAATGAAACTTATTTTTCATTTAATATCATATACTCCAAAAAGTATACTACATTAAATATACTCATTCATACTTTAACACACATACTTAAATTTATAAGTGATTGAAAGTAAGAGTGTGAGAAGGAAATGAAAGGGAAGTAGCATTACAGTATTTTTTTGCAGTTTTAATATAACAAAATTAGCATAACAGCTAATATTTCATTTTGATATTTTAATTTTTTTTTTTTTGTAAAATGAACACATCGCTATACATGCATAATGTAAGAAGTACACCTAATCCTAGATTAATGAGGTTTTTTATCGTAAAAAAGAACAAAAATATGTAAATTATTTTTTTTTGTTATTGTATTAAATACCTTAAGTGTAATATTACACATTTATTGTGCAAAATTACATATTTTATGTGTAAAATTACACATATATATTTTGTGTTTGTACAAGAATAATAGTACACAAAAAAAAAAGTGTGCTCATTTTAAGGATAAAACTACCGATGAAGTGTTTTTAATTTTGAAGATGATGGCGATATATAATTTACACTCTTATAAATTTTTGTTGAAATTTACCCACTTTATTGTAGGTAACTGTTCTCCTACAATAAAGTGGGTAAAAATACACGTTGTGTTTAAATTTCAACATTTGCACACAAAGTGTGTATAACTATTAAACATTTTGTGTGTACACCTACATGTTTGACGCTTAGAAAATTCTCTAGAAATAAACACAAAATGTGTAATTTTAAAAGGTTTGTGCTTAAAAAAGCATTCTTTGTGTGCAAAAATGCATTAAAAATGCTTAAAATTGCATTTATAATATTTTTTTTTTTTTACTTTTAATGTGCTTTATTCCTATAAAAAAAATACAAAAACGCATGTTTATTTCCAAGCTTTTTATTTTAACTAAAGTGCAATTATAATATTTAGATAAATTATCCATCAACTACAAAAACTAAAATGTAACAAAAGAAAACAGTAACATAATACAATGTTATAATAACATAATTATAAGTACTAAAAAATCATAAATTATAAATACAAAAATATTAGCTATGTATATTAAACGTCGTAATAAAATCAGAATTTGTTAAAATACGAGTTTTGATAACATCAAGTGTGGTCCAAAACTGCAAATATATAAAATTTAAAATAATTAATATTTTAAGAATCTAATACATTTTTCCTATTGAAAAATTCTTAGAATATATTTTGTAACATTAAAAATTTCAGAAGCTGCGTCATTTTGTCAATAGAAAAGTTCTCATAATAAAAGAAAATGTTCTATAGAAAATTCTCAATTTCTTGGATATTCATCTATAGAAAAATTCTCAGAATTTAATTTTTCATATAAAAAATTCTCAGAATCTAAGTAATTTTTTCTAAAGAAAAAATGTATAAAAAAATTTTCAAAATCTAAGTCATTTTCTCTATAGAAAATTTCTCAGAATCGGAAAATTTTTTTTTAAAAAATTCTTAAAATAGAAGACATTTTTGCTAAAGAAAAATTCTCAGAATCTGAAATATTTTTTTAAAGAAAAATTCTTTGGTTCGAAGACATTTTTTCTGTAAAAAATTCTCAGAATTTAGAAAAATTTTCAAAAACAAGAAAATCTTAGAATCTGTGCCATTTTTTTTACAAAAAAAATTCTAAAAATCTGAGACATTTTGGTTTACAACAATTTTTTCTATAACAAATTTTCAGAATCTGAGTAATTTTTTCTAAATAAAAATTGTCAGAATCTGAGTAATTTTTTTCTATATCAAAGTTCGCAGAATCTGAGACATATTTTCTTTAGAAACATTTTCAGCTTCTAAGATATTTTCTCTATTGAAAAATTGTCAGAATCAATAAAAAAATTCTCAGAATGTGAGATATTTTTGCTAAAGAAAAATTCTCAAAATCTGAGATATTTTTTTATAGAAAAATTCACAGAATCTCATTTTTCTTTAGAAAAATTCTTAGAACCTGAGTAATTTTTCTATATAAAAATTCTCAGAGTCTGAGAAATATTTTCTTTAAAAACATTTTCAGCATCTAAGATAATTTTTCCATAGAAAAATTATCAGAGTCTGAAATATTTTATCAATAGAAGAATTCTCAAAATCTGAGATATTTTTTTAAGGAAAAATTCTCAGAGTCGGAGACATTATTTTCGATAGAAAAATTTTCACAACCTGTTTCTCTATAAAAAAATTATCAGAATCTGAGACATTTTTTCTATAGAAAAGTTCTTAGAATCTGAGACATTTTTTCTCCGAAAAATTCTCATAATCTGAATAATTTTTTCTATAGATGAATCTGAAATACATATTGCATAGCAAAATTCTCAGCATCAGAAACATTTTTTTTTTTTTTAATTCAAAGAATCGGAAACTGTGTTTATGTACACAAAAAGTTTTTGAAAATCTGA
Source organism: Pegoplata infirma (assembly GCA_963921195.1). Taxonomy (NCBI): domain Eukaryota; kingdom Metazoa; phylum Arthropoda; class Insecta; order Diptera; family Anthomyiidae; genus Pegoplata; species Pegoplata infirma. The sequence goes on along the minus strand of OY992538.1, from coordinate 29,452,322 downwards.
GTAATTTTTATTTTAGAAAAAAAACTCTATGGATCTTAGAAATCTTTAACGAAATGTTGTCAGAATCTTCCGTAGAGATGTTTTTCTAAAGAAAATCTTTTAAATCCTATTTTCAATAAAACTTTCACAATTTTCTTGGTTTACTTACCTTTCTGGTTAAAAATTCGCAAACATTTTTTGAAGAATATGATTTTATGAAGATGTTACGAATTTCTAAGATTTTTGTATTCGTTTTATATCGTATTTTTCGCGTTGTTTTCCTTCAATAGAGAAATTTTATGCTTTTATTTTCCTTTTTTTTTATTTTGACAATTTAAATTTTTATTTTTATATTACGCATTTAATGCTCAATATTTTAAATTTAAACACTTAAGCTATGTTTACACCATACCACTGAGTCGTATGATTTTTATGAAAAAGCAATGTTTTTAATAGCATAATTTTAGGCATGTAGTAAATTTTTTAGATTGTTATTAAAAAGCGACAAAAACTCTACATTTTGCTAAATTTATTAACAAATATAACAATTTATTTAATCTTAAGTTTATAAATTTAGCAATATGTAAAGTTTTTTGTTGCTTTTAAATAACAATTCTATATATATTACATGCCTAAAATTATGCTATAAAAAAATCTTGCTTTTTCATGAAAATCATACGACTCAGTGGTATGGTGTAAACATAGCTTTAATGCTTACGATACACACAAAATGTGTAATTTTAAAATTTGTGTGTTTATTTTTTTCCAAATTTGTATGTTAACACAAAAAATACTATCTAATGTGTGTAATATTCAAATATTTGTGTGCAAACTAAAATTTTAAACACTTCGTGCTCAATTTTACGCGTTGTGTGTTATTTTACATAAAAATTTACCCACTTTAAAGCAGTAATTTTACAAGCAATTTTTAGAGTGTACGTTTACCCCATTTAGTGCAAAATTATTGCACAATTTCTAATGTAATATAAACTTTTGAAGGGGGCCACTGTTGGCTAGTTAGTAGCGGGCTAGCCTATGAAACAGGGGGTCGTGGGTTCGATTTCCACCAAAACCCTTGGTCGATTTCGCTACAACGAGACGACGGTCATTGTTACCAGTTCTCGGTTAGGTTAAAATTATTTAAAATGAGTTGTAAATAAAAATTGGAAAAATAAATAAAAACTGATCATTGGATCAAATTATTATTATAAACTTTCGAAGAAAAATGTATTATAAACATTAAACCAAAACACTTAAAACATTTAATTTTTCCTCGTTAATAAATAATATAAATAACATTTCAAAATTGTTTGACATTCTCTATAATTTTGCACAGCCAAGCAATATTTTCAAATGAAGGGCTCCACGTTTATTTTTTTTTTCACATAAAACTATTAATTTTTTATAAAAATATTTTTTTAACCCTTGTAAATCGAGACATAGGTTTATTACCCAGCAAAAAATTTTCAAAAAAGTAATCGAGTTAGGAATTAAGAATGTAGTGCGTAATCGATTACCCACTCGGTTACCGATTCGATTCTTTTAACAAGGCGTGAGACTATTGTATTGCATTATTTTTTCTCATATAGAAACGATTACATTTTAGCATTGGCAAGTACTTACTTATTGTTTAAAAGAACTAATTATTTTTTAATAATGGTAAGTTGTTGCTTTTTTAGAACTGGAACTAGTTACTAAAAAAGTTTTGGAATAAGTTACTATTTTTCAAAGTAAGTACTTCCATTCACTGCTTTAGAACTAGTTATTTTAACTCTTAAAGCAACCACTTACTTTTTGTAAAAGTAAGCGCTTCTTTTCTTTTTTTCGGAAGTAGTTATTTTATTTTTTTCAGAACTACTTTCAATATTAAAAAGAAAGCAGCTCCACAAAAAAATTTTGTTATTATTTTTTAATTACAATTTTATTTATTAACTTAAATTAGTTTTTTTTACAAATAAAATAAAGGGTACTTCAGGTGAAGTCCGTATGACGTTGATTTCTTTCATTCTATTTCTTTTGTATTATTAACAATATTTTGAAAATTTTATGTATTAAAAATTCAACGTCATGCATACTTTTAAAATTAACAAAAAGGGCAATTTTATACATTAAAAAAAATACATTTATATAAAAAGTTTTAAAATTATAAAAAAAAGTATTTGAAATAAGTAAATTAATTTAATGAATATCAAATTATTTCAATTAAGGAAAAAATAGAATTGAAATAATCAAGTTTTAACTATTATTAAAATTTGAATTTAATTTTTTTGGAATTGTTCTGAATTGTCGGATTCACCTTTCTGCAGACAAACAGATTTTAAATTGCTGATTTTAGCAGCTTCCATAGCCATTTGTAATTGATATATAAACTCAGCATCAGTCATGGCTTCTGAAGAAGAAGCAGCTGTTGGAAAACAATAAAAAAATATTAAATGCACCTTTAAAAGTAACATACATATATGAATAATAAATTTATTAAGGACGATTTGTTAAGGGGGGTTTAAACTAGAAAAAACAGCCTTAATGTTAGCAATTTTAAAAAAGCAATAAAAGATAAATTATCATAATATTTTTAGACTTTTATATAACAAAAATTGGCCAACTAGAATTGGCATGGTTGACACTTAATTGTAGGATATTTTTCAAAGGACAAAATCGGCTGCAGTTATACAGCAAAAACTACTGAACAAATTTTGATGAATTTTTTTTCTGATTTGTAGAATATTAAATTCTCTAGTACTTATGTGTCCATTTTTGGAAAATTGTTGATTTTTGTGTAGTTATGCTAATGTAAACTTAAAAAATGGAAAAATTTACTTGTTTTCTTTCATTAAAAAATAATTAGGTCAAAATTTAAAAAAATGGCCACGATAAATAATACCGGTTAAGTAGTTTTTGCTGTATAATTGCATCCGATTTTGTTCTTTAAAAAGACATTTCACAATTGAAGGGTAACCATGGCAATTGTAGCTTATCAAATTCTGTGTTTAAATATTTTAAAAATATTACGATAGTTTATCTTACAAATAAAATAAATGTAATTAAAAAAGATTGCGTATTTATTTTTTATACCTGTTTAAAAATTGCTATCATTAAGGCTGTTTTTTTGTTTAAACCTCCCTAAAGAAATATCTAGCCCATTTTGGCGAACTGGTTTTTAAAATTAGATCGATTGGATTTAAATTAGTGTGAGTGGTACTTACAAAATAAAACATTTATAGTATTTTGAAAATCCAACAAACTATTTTCCCCTGCGATTCCTGGAACTTTATATTTCTGAATTATTTGGTTTCCAAATATATTGGAAATACCTTTATAAATTCCTGTAGGTCCAATTATTCTTTTTACAGTAGAAATCTGAAATATATGTATTAAGGGCAGTTTACATTTTAACCACCTTTGAACACCCTTATCTACTATTTCCCAGTATTGAAGTTATGATTTGCCGGGTTTCAATAATTTTGTATGAAAAAATATTTAAAATATACAATTGCAATCCCCAATGGTGGGAAATAGTAGATTTGGGTAGTCAACGTGTGAATCGAGCTTTAAACAGCAGTTTTTTATCTTTACTCGCAATTTCACTTTTGTTTTCATTATCTATTTTTCGTTCAAATCTCTTAAGTTGTTCATCTGAAGAAATTGGGAAAAGATACATGAACCGCGGTACCTCAAAATGCGATTGAAACTTTGAATTAAGAGCATCCATTTGTTTAGAAAGTATATTTGTCATAACTGTATTTTGATTAACTATAATTTCTAAAATAATACAAACTTATTAGATTTGGAATTTTATATATGGGGGTTTTCGTGTCAACTGACACAACTTTTGAAACCGATGTCTTCCGATCGGGATGAAATTTGCACCAAGGTTAGTCCTATTGGATAGTAGTTCAGACACAATTTTTCAGCGAGATCGGTCAAGGACTCTCGGAGTTAGAGGGGGTCGAAATTTGACATTTTGGCCAAAGAGGTGTTTATTCTCATCCATGTAACTTCTTACCTATTGTTTTTGGCAAAATGTGTCTCAAAGAGTTTAGATAGCTATTTCTTCAGTCTTTCGAAAAAAAATTATAAAAAAAATAAAAAAAAATTTTTTGATTTTTTTTCTTAAAAATCTAAAACTTTTTTGACTTTTTCCTCAAATTGGGCCCTTTTTTTTTTTTTTTTTTTTGATTCAAAAGAAAGCTTAGGTCTTTTCCTTTAAGAGCTATGGGGTCGCTTAGTGGGATGCGAGTGGGATATCTATGAAAAAATTATTTTTTTAACTTTGGAACACAAAAAACGGTTCTTCAATTTGCACTATTAGGCGTGGGAAAGCTAACCAGTTTTCGATTTCGATCCGCGATACCCTCTACTTTTTATAGGTTCGAAAAAGAAAGCACGAGCCAAAAAATAAGGGCGGTGGGGTGGGGCCATATGGCCCCTCATCGGGGTCAAAGTTGGGCGTAAAGAGGTAAAATCCTCAAAAAGCCCCAAAACTGCCCTAGAAACGCCCCTGGAGGGGTGCAATCTGAGACGAACCTCCAATAATTTTCTGCCCCCAACATTTTTCTTGAACATACCTTACCCCTATTTCCACTTCCTATGGGGGCTCCCATACAAAACATTTTTAAAAAATTTGATCCTACCATTCTAACTTACCCTAAAGTGCCCCAAGTGGAGCCAAATGTATGACCGACCCCCATTATTTTATTAATTCCAACATTTTTTGCGAACACACCTACAATGTATCTTTAACCCATAAGGTGGTCCCCATACATTTCTTTTATTTTTTATAAATTTGTTTTATTAAACCAGCTCCTACCGCCCCTACCGTGCCTCCTAGAGAGGCAAAATTTATGACCAACCCCCATTATTTTTTAGTTACCAACATTTTGTCCGAATATAATAACACCCTATCTCCACTCCTTAAGGGGCTCCCATACTTTTTTGGTTTTTGAAAACAAATTTTATACAAGATTTAAAAAGTTAATATTTTCTGAATTTTTAATTTATTTTTTCTTAAATTTTATTAAAGTTTCAGAACATCAAATTGATTTGATTATCGGATTTTTTTATTTTTTTTTATGTTCTTAATTTTAATTTATCTCAAGACAAATTATGTTGATTTTCAAATAGAAATAATTTTTATTAATATTTTCGAATTTTAATCAACATTTTCTGAGTTTCAATTGGTAGTCTCTGGATGTTTAATAATTATTTCTTAATGAAAATGGGCTTTCTGAGTTTGAAGTAATATTTTCCCAATTGACATTCGGAAAATATAACTAAAAATTACCAATTGAAATTCACAACATATTGACTGGAATTTAAGACGATATTTAAATTCAGAAAAATCTATCGACATCAAAACCACTTAACTTCTGAAAACCCCAATTCAACTAAAAAAATTTTAACAATGTTAAAAAATATTTATTTCAAAAAAGTAACGGCGTAATTTTAGGGAATAATTTGACAAATTGGTAATTGAAAAACGGTGCTTGCTTATTTTTTTAATAAATAGAATTAGTAAGGTAATGATATATTTTTAAAAACGTAACTAGTTACTTTCTGGGATTCAAATAATTAACAAAGTAGTCTTAAATTTTTACATATTACTTTTCTAATTACAAAGATTATATGAGGTAATCGATTATTATGAACACGTTACTTTGTAAACTGGTTAGAACATAACAAAGAATTGATTTTTATGTTGAAAATTTCACACTTTCTTATTGTAAAAAAAATAATCGATTGAGGAATTAATTAATATTTACTAGACACATAGAATGCAGCAGGTAATGCAAAAAATAAAATGGTAACCTCAAATGTAATGCAATGTTTGGAAATGTGTATTTTTTGTAATTAGTAATTTTTTGCTGGGTATAAATTAAATTTTTTGTGGCTTCACTTACTTATTTAACAACCGGAAATGCAGGTTTAACATTATTCAACTACTTGAAACGCATAATTCACTTTTATATACTACTTCCCAGATAAAGATGTTGGAAAAAAGTGTAACATAATTGAAATTTTCTTCATTTCGGTCTTTTAGAAATGAACAAAGCAAATACTTACTAAATTAACCCTCTGAGAGGAAATATTTCAGAATCTGAGAACTTTTCTACACGAAAAATATCTCAGACTTTTGTTATCTGTTTCTGTTGTCGAAATATCGATAAACAGAATATTTGAAAAATTTTTATTCAAATATCGATAATCGGATTTTCTATTGGAAATTTTACTGTTATCGAAATATCGATAGTAAAATTCTCTACAAAAAATGTCTCTATTATCCACATATGTTATCGAGATATTGATAATTACAGAATTTTGTATGAACGAGTTTCTGTTAACGAAATATTCATAACTTAAAATTTTTTATAGAAAATTTTCCTGTTGTCAAGATATCGATAACTATTGAATTTTCTACAGAAAAGTTTTTTTGTTATCGAAATATCGATAATAGAATTTTCTATAAAAAAAATTTCTGTTATCGAAATATCGATATCAATAGACTTTTCTAAAGATAACTTTTCTTTTATAACATTATCAATAGATATAGAATTTCTATTGAGAATTTGTCTGTTATCGAAATATGGATAACTGTAAAATTTTTAAAATATCGATAGAATTTTCAAAATATCTATAGAATTTTCAAAATATCGATAGAATTTTCGAAATATAACTAATATTATTTTCTACAGAATTTTATTCTTTTATCGAAATATCGACACGTATAGAATTTTCTATAGAAAATTTTTCTGTTATCGCAATATCGATAGTAGAATTTTCTAAAGAAAATTTTTCGGTCATCGAATAGAAAATTTTTCTGTTATCGAAATATCGATAGTAGAATTTTTTATAGAAAATATTTCTGTTACCAAAATATCGATTACTATAGCGAATTTCGGTTACAGATATATCGACAGCTATTGAAATTTCTATAGAAAATTCTTCTGTTATCGAAATATCGATTACTAAAGAGTTTTCTATAGAAATTTTTTTGTTATCGAAATATCGACAATAGAATTTTCTATAGAAAGTTTTACAGAAAATTTTTCTGTTATCGAATTATGGATAATAAGAGTTTCGTGCAGGCAATTTTTCTGTTATCGAAATATCGATAAGAGAATTTTCTATCGAAAATTTTTCTGTATTTGAAATATCGATTATAGAATTTTCTATAACAAAATATTCTGTTTTCAAAAAAAAATTTCTACTATCGACATATGTATAGGTAATGAAATTTTCTATAGAAAATTTTTCTCTTATCGAAATATCGATAATAGAATTTTCTAAGAAAAATTTTTCTGTTATCGATATATCGATAAAACTTCCCACAGAAAATTTTTTGTAATCAAAATATAGATAGTAGAATTATTAGATTTTCTATAAAAAAGTTTTCTGTTATCGAAATATTTATAACAGAGTGGTCTGAAGACAATTTTTCTGTTACCGAAATATCAAAAGTAGAATTGTCTATAGAAAATTTTTCTGTTATCGAAATATATAATAGAATTTTCATAGAAATTTTTTATAGAAAATTTTTCTGTTACCAAAATATCATTAATAGAATTTTCTATAGAAAATTTTTCCGTGATCGAAATATCGATAATATAATTATAGAAAATTTTTGTGTTATTGAATACTCGGTAATAAAACTCTATACAAAAATTTTTTGTTGTCGAAATATCGATAACAGAATTTTCTACAGAAAATTTTTCTGTTATTCTATAATTTTTCATTTATAGAAATTTCTATAGAACATTTGCCAGTTATTAAAATATCGATAGCAGAGTTTTTAATACAAAATTTGTCTGTACTCAAAATTTTTAAAGTAGAATTTTCTAAAGAAAATTTTTCTGCTATAGAAAAAAAGTTTATTTTCTATCGATAGTATAATTTTCGGTAGAACATTTTTTTGTTATCGATAACAGAATTTTTTATAGCAAATTTTTCTGTTATCGAAATATCGATAGTAAATTTTTTATGGAAAATATTTCTGTATCGAAATATCGATAGTAGAATTATATAAAAATTTCTATAGAAAATGTATCTGTTATCGAAATATCGATAACTATAGAATTTTCTATAGATTTTTTTTTTTGCTATCGAAACATCGGTAATAGAATTTCCTATAGAAAGTTTTCAGGAAAAATTTTTCTGTTATCAAAATATGGATAATAGAGTTTCTTATAGACAATTATTTCTGTATTTGAAATATCGATAATAAAATTTTCTATAGAAAATTTTTCTGTATTTAAAATATCGATAATAGAATTTTATATAAAAAAAAATTCTGATTTTAAAATATCGATAATAGAATTTTTAATAGAAAATTTTTCTCTTATCGAAATATAGATAATAGAATTTTCTAAGGAAAATTTTTCAATTATCGATTTATCGATAAAACTTCCTACAGAATATTTTTCTGTTATCAAAATATGAATAGTTAAATTAATATCGAAAATTTTTCTGTTATCGAAATATGGATCTTAAAATTTTCTATAGAAAATTTTTCTGTTACCGAAATATTGATAACAGAGTTGACTAAAGACAATTTTTCTGTTATCGAAATATCAACAATAGAATTTTCTATAAAAAAATTTTCTGTTATCGAAATATATAATTAATTTTTCATAGAAAATGTATAATAGCGTTTTTTGTAGAAAATGTTTCTGTTATCGAAATATCGATACTTTAAAATTTTTCTATATTTGAAATACTGATAATAGAATTATCTATAAAAAAATTTTCTGTTTTCAAAATATCAATAATAGAATTTTCGATAGAAAGATTTTCTATAATCGAAATATTGATAGTAAAATTTTATATAGAAAATTTTTTTCTTATCGAAATATCGATAATAGAATTTTTCTGTTATCAATGTATCGATAGAATTTTCTACAAAAAATATTCTGTATTCTGAAAATATAGATAGAATATAGAATTTAATATAGAAAATTATTCAGATATCGATAGTAAAATTTTCTAGAGAATATTTTTCTGTTATCGAAATACATGTTGATAACAAATTTCTCTACAGACAATTTTTCAGATATCAATATATCTATACAAGAATTTTCTATTGAAATTTTTCTTTTATCGAAATATCGAGAATATAATTTTCCTTAGAAAATTTCTCTGTTATCGAAATATCGATAGTAGAATTTTTTATAGAAATTTTTTCTGTTATCGATATATCGATAGAAGAATGTTTTATAGAAAATTTTTCTGTTATCGATAACTATAGAGTTTTCTACAGAAAATTTCTGTTATCGATATATCGACAGCTATTCAAATTTCTATAGAAAATTTTTCTGTTATCGAAATATCGATTACTATAGAATTTTCTATAGAAAATTTTCTTTTTAAAAGAAAATCGTTCTTAGAATTTATGAATTTTTCTGTACATTAAAATTTATAAATGATAAAATGTCGCTGAATCTGAGATTTTTTATAGAAAAAATTTCTAAAAATCTAAAAATTTCGCGCACAATGTTTTTTTTTTCAAAAACAGAAAATCCGATACGAAAAATGTCACAGAATCTAAGAATTTTTCTGAATCTAAGAATTTTTTCGAAAAAAATCTCAGAATCTTAGAATTTTTATAAACGAAAAATGTTTTAGAAACTGAGAATTTTTTTGTTTATTAATCAGAATTGGAGAATTCTGATTGATTTTTATTTAAAAATAAAAATAGTTTTATTCGATCTTTAAAATATTATATTTTGAGTAGGTTATAAACCTACTCAAAACAAATTGGAGAATAATTTGAAATATAATTTAAAGAGGGTTAAACACCCATAAATTTAAACAGCTTCCTACAATACTATTTCGTTAATGTTTTTTACCATTCCCTGGTTGGTGGTAATGTTTTGCGGTTTTTAATACCCTACCTCAAAAAATTATAAGTGGATACTAACTTTGTCCTATAGTTTGTAACACAGGCAGATATTTGTCAAAAACTTGGTAAAGTAATTAATTAGTGATTTTGTATTAATTTTAAGATCTAACCACTGTCATTTCTACGTCTGACTACTTTAAAATATACAAATTATTAGAACTGCACCAGAAGATTTGAATGGGCAATTAATTTTAATAAAAATAATATAAAAATATTTTTATAAAAAATTGGATTTTTTATATTTTATCCGAAAGGTATGCTTAAAAAGCATAAAAACCGAAAGTCGCACACAAAACAAGAAAGATGGCGGTATAATTCATTAGTTATTGTAAGCACCACAAGGTATGCTTTAGAAAATTTACATGAATACAGGAAGAGTCATATATGCATAAAACCAAAGCAAATATTATTAAAAAAAAATTTCAAAAATTCTAAATGGTATATAAGATTCGACCCAGCCGTTTAAAACATTCGCGCTTTTTTTCTCCTCATCTGTCTTCCGGCTTAACATAGAAAGAAGTTATTTCAGTTAGTCAACCATTAAACAGTAACATCACCAAACATTAACAAAAAAAAAACACATACAAAACTTTTTCATTTCCATTGTTTTTTCCAAAAAAAAGAAAAAGTAATATTTCTTTCAATACAACAAATGAAAATTTATTGTTCCCAACTCATCCGTATTCTCTCTTATACATTCGCAAAAATAAAAAAAAACATTTAGTATGCGTGTCATATACAGACAAAAAAAGGAATAGGAAATAGAGACAACATATTGTGGAATTACATGATGAAATGTAGAAAGATTAAAATACAAAAAAAAAAAAAAATTACAGAATACAAATAATAAATTAAAATTAACAAAAAGAAATTTCTTGAATTTTAACTTAAACGGAATGTAAATTTGTAACGTAAAGAATTTTTTTTAATGAGTTTAAAAGAAATTGAAATTTGAAGAATTTAAACAAATTTGTAGCAACTTTTAAACAAGACGTACATAATTTTTTTTTCTTTAAAATATGGATTTTATTTACTTTTTGTTATATTTCTTTTTTATTTCTGCGTTTGTAAAATTTCTATTGAACTTGATTTTCATAGCAGTTCCTTGATTTTGATTTATTTATTTATTCTACCATAATTTTATATACTTATGCAGTTTTCTTTTTTCTTTTCTTCTATATACTTTTACTTATTCAAGGACATTGATTACGATAGCTTTCGGCGTTTTCTTGATGCTTTTCTTGACTGTGAAACCCCTCCGGAATTGGCACAACATTTATTTGTATCATTTCTTAAGGCCAATGTTAACAACATTCAACTACAGGGTAAAACACTCCATCAAATGGCGGCCATAAGTAGTACAGCTGCTTGTGCACCAGTTACAGCGCACACAAAAGGTAATTTTCTATAACAATAATAACTTATAACAATTCCTGGTTTAAATGGTTCTGATTTTTTTGTGTCTTACACAAAATGTAATGGTTATCGATATATCGATAACTGAAAAATTTTCAAATGAAAATTTAATAGTTGTCAATAACAGAAAATTTTATAGTTATCGATAGATTGATAACAAAAAAATGTTCTATAGAAAATTCTATTGTTATCGATATATAGATAACAAAATAATTTCCTTAAAAAAAATAAGTAGTAATCGATAACCATAAAATTATCTGTAGAAAATTCTATAAATAAACAGAAAAATTGTCTATCGAAAAATTTTCTATAGAAAATTCTATTAAAAAAAATACTACTGATAAATATGGAATATTTTTACAGAAATTTTTTTGTTATCGATAACGATAGAATTTTCTACAGAAAATATTTTTTATCGATAACTATTGAATTTTCTATAGAATATTTGTTGCCATTAATAACTATATCGATAACTACTATTTTTTATTAAACATTTTTTGTTATTGATAACTTTAGATTTTTTCGTTAAAGATACCTAAAGAATTTCTTGAAGGAATTTTTTTGTTATCGATAACTATAGAATTTTCTACAGAAAGTTTTTTGCTATCGATAACTATAGAATTTTCTTGGAATATTTTTGGTTATCGATAACTGAAGATTTTTGTGAAGAATTTTTTTCTATTAATAACAACAGAATTTTGAATAGAAAAATTTTTTATCGATATCTATAAAAATTTTTATAGAATTTTTTTCAGTTATAAATAGAATTTTCTAAAGATAATTTTTGAATTATCGTTATTTATAGAAAATTCTATGGAAAAGTTCTCATTATCGATATCTTCAGAATTTTGTATTATCGATAACTAAAAAAATAATCTAAAGAAAATGTATTGTTATCGATGACTATTGAGTTTTCTATAAAATTTTCTTTTTATTGATAACTTTTTTATTGATAACTTTTTTTATCGATAACTACAAAAAGTGTTCTATATAAAATAATATATTCATCGATCACTAAAAAAGTATTTTCACAAAATGTGGGCTATAGAAAATTCTATTCTAATGGATAACAAACATTTAATTATGGACAATTCTTTAATAATCGATCACAAAAAATTTTCTATAGAAAATTCTATAGTTATCGATAACAAATAATATTCTTTAGAAAATTCTATCGATTTCGATAATAACAAATTTTTATAAAAAAATTCTGTTAATATCGATAACACACAATTTTTTAATAGAAAATTCTATCAATATCGAAAACAAAATTTTTTTTTATCGAAAATTCTAAAATATTGAATATAAAAAAAATATACTGAAAATTCTATAGTTATCGATAACAAAAATTGTTCTGTAGAAAACTCCATAGTTATCAAAAAAAATGTACTATAGAAAATTCTACATTTGTCGATAACTGAACCTTTCTTTATGTATAAAACTAAAATTCTATAGTTATCGAAATAAACAAAATTGTAAAGAAAATTTTATCGACATCGATAACTGGAAATTTTTCATACAAATTTCAATATATATCAATAAAAAAATTTTTCTATAGAAAATTCTCAGTTATCGATAACTAAAAATGTTTCTATAAAAATGTTTTATAGTAATCGATAGCAAAAAAGTGTCAATAAAAAGTTATCGATAACAATAATGTTCTATCTATATCGATGACTGTATTTTTTTTTTTTAAATCAGTGGATATCGATATTTAAAACAGTTTCCATAGAATATTCTATTGATATCGATAACCAAAATATTTTCTATAGAAAATTCAATAGATACAAAATGTTATAGTTATCGATGTATCGATAACAGAAAAATTTTCAAATGAAAGTTCCATAGTTGTCAATAACAGAAAAGTTTTCTATAGAAAATTCTATAGTTATCGATAGATTTATAACAGAAAAATGTTTTAAAGAAAATTTTTATATCGTTATCGATATATCGTTAGCAGACTACCAAGTTTCTATAGAAAATTCTATAAAAAAAATTGCTATTGATAACTATAGAATATTCTATAGAAAATTTTTTGCTATCGATAACTATAGAATTTTCTACAGAATTTTTTTGTTATCGATAACGATAGAATTTTCTACAGAAAATATTTTTTATCGATGGCTATTAAATTTTCTATAGAACATTTGTTGCCATCGATAACTATATCGATAATTACAATTTTTTATTAAACATTTTTTGTTATTGATAGCTTTAGAATTTTCCAAAGAAAATTTTTTGTTAAAGATAACTAAAGACTTTCCTGTAGGAATTTTTTTGTTATCGATAACTATTGAATTTTCTATTGAAAATTTTTTTGTTATCGACAACTGTAGAATTTTCTTTGAAACATTTTTGGTTATCGATAACTAATCGATAACAAAAAAGTGTCAATAAAAAGTTATCGATAACAAAAATGTTCTATATATATCGATAACTGAAATTTTTTTTATAAATAAGTATAAGGATATCGATATCTAAAACAATTGTATGAAAAATTCTATTAATATCGATAACTAGAATATTTTCTATAGAAAATTCAATAGATACCGATAACTGAAAACTTTAAAAAAAAAAAATTATAAAGATATCGATAACTGAAAAATTTTTCATAAAAAATTCTATAGATATCGATAATTGAAAAATTTTCTATAGAATATTCTTTAGAAATCGATCACTGAAAAATTTTCTTTAGAAAATTCTATAGATATTGATAACAGAAAAATTTTATATAGAAAATTCTATAGATATCGATGACTGAAAAATGGTTGAATTTTTTTTTGATATCTACAAAAAATGTCCTATAAAACGATAACCAAAAAATTTTAGGAAATTTCTACAGAAAATTCCTTTGTAATAGATAACAAAAAATGTTCTATAGAAAAATCTATAGTTATCGATAATTGAACATTTTTTCTATTGTTATAGATATCTAAAAAACTTCTTATAAAAAATTCTGTAGTTATCGATAACCAAAAAATTTTCCATGCAAAATTCTATGGTTGTCGATACCAAACAATTTTTTATAGAAAATTCTATAGTTATTGATAGCAAAAAATTTTCATTAGAAAATTATCGATAACAAAAAATTTTATATTGAAAATTATCGACAACAAAAAATTTTATATTGAAAATTCTAAGGTTATCGATAGCAAAAAAAAATTCGATATAAAATTCTATTAATATTGATAACATTCAATTTTTTACAGAAAATTCTATCGACAGCAAAAATTTGTTATCGAAAATTCTATCGATATCGAAAATAAAAAAAAAAATTATTGAAAATTCTATAGTTATCGATAACAAAAATTGTTTTATAGAAAATTCCATAGTTATCAATGAAAAAAATGTTCTATTAGAATTTTTACAGTTGCCGATAACTGAACCTTTCTTTATGTATAAATTTCTATAGTCATCGATAACTGAAAAAATTTCATACAAAATATTAAAGATATCGATAACAACAAATGTTTTATAGAAAATTCTATAGTTATCGATAACTGAAAAATTTTCTATAAATTTTTTTATAGTAATCGATTACAAAAAAGTGTCAATAAAAAGTTATCGATAACAAAAATATTCTATATATATCGATAACTGAAACTTTGTTTAATAAAAAATTATAAAGATATCGATAACTGCACAATTTTCCATAAACAATTCTATAGATATCGATAACTGAAAAATGTTCTTTAAAGTATTCTTTAGACATCGATCACTTTCTTTAGAACATTTTTACAGATATCGATAACTGAAAAATTTTCTATAAAAAAATTATTAAGATATCGATAACTGACCAATTTTCCATAAACAATTCTATAGATATCGATAACTGAAAAATTTAGAGTATTCTTTAGACATCGATCACTTTCTTTACAAAATTTTAAAGATATCGATAACTGAAAATTTTTCTATGAAATATTTTATAGATATCGATACCTGAAAAATGGTCGAAAACAATTTTTTGTTGATATCTACAAAAAGTTATCTATAAAAATAAGCTACAGAAAATTTTACAGTTGCCGATAACTGAACCTTTCTTTATGTATAAATTTCTATAGTCATCGACAGCTGAAAAAATTTCGTTTAAAATATTATAGATATCGATAACAACAAATGCTCTATAGAAAATTTTATAGTTATCGATAACTGAAAAACTTTCTATAAAATTTTCTTATAGCAATCGATAACAAAAAAGTGTCAATAAAAAGTTATCGATAACAAAAATTTTCTATATATATCGATAACTGAAAATTTGTTTTAATAAATAATTATAAAGACATCGATAACTAAACAATTTTCCATAAACAATTCTATAGATATCGATAACTGAAAAATTTTCTTTATAGTATTCTTTAGACATCGATCACTTTCTTTAAAAAATTTTGTGGATATCGATAACTGAAAAATTTTCTATAAAATATTTTATAGATATCGATACCTGAAAAATGGTCGAAAACAATTTTTTGTTGATATCTACAAAATATCTATATATATAAAAATGGATGTGTGTATGTATGTGGGTATGTATGTATGTATGTATGTATGTTCCGTATGGACTCGAAAACGGCTGGACCGATCCTGATGAAATTTTCAGGGAATATTCAGAATAGCCTGGCGAGTAACACTGTCAAGTCCGATTTTTGATTTTTCGTCTGTTGGCGGAGGGGCGTGGCAAAATCCAATTTTTGCATTCTACCACTAATGACATCTATATATAAAAAACGGATGGACCGATTTTGATGAAATTTATATCAAAGATAGTACTAACTGAGTACTCACTATGTGCCAAATCTGAGCGTTATCGGACAAAGTATCGTAAAATGCCATGCAACTTTGAATTGAATTGAAAGTTATTTCAATAATGCAAAAAACGCCATGTATGTTCCTTATGGACGCGAAAATGGCTGGACCGATCTTGATGAAATTTTCGGGGAATATTCAGAATAGTCTAGGGATTAACACTGTGCAGTCAGATTTTTAATTTTTTGCGTGTGGGCGGAGGGGCGTGTCAAAATCGAATTTTTACATTGCACCACTAATGACATCTATATATAAAAAACGGATTGCCCGATTTTGATGAAATTTAAACAAAAGATAGTTCTAACCAAGTACTAACTATATGCCAAATTAGAGAGTGGTCGGACAAATGGGCGTAAAATGCCATGATTTTTTGCCAGTGTGCGGAGGGGTGGGCAAAATCGAATTTTTACATTGCACCACTAATGACATCTATATATTAAAAACGGCTGAACCGATTTTGATTAAATTTAAAACAACGATAGTACTAACCAAGTACTAACTGTGTGCCAAATTAGAGCGTGATCGGACAAATAGGCAAAAAATGCCCTGCCCCTATGTATTGAATTGAATTTTATTTCTGCATGCTCCGCAATAACGCAAAAACTGTTGATTCGATTTTAATTAAATTTTCAGCACTGATAGTGTTAACCGATTGCGGAACTATAGGCCATGTTATACTACGATTGGAAAAAGGGGCGTAAAATGCCACGCCCCTTTGTACAATACTGGACGTTGTCTGCCTGAACCGATTCTCTTGACATTTTCATTACATACAGTGCTAACCAAGTGCATATGTAGGCCATATAAGATCGTAATTGGAAAAAGGGATCAAAATTGCAATGCCCTTTGTACTATACTGACCACGATTGAACAACGAGGCGTAAATTGCCACGCCCCTTTGTTTTATATTGAGCGTTATATATGCCTGTTTTGAAATCACGCAAAAACGGATAAGCCGAATCTGTCACTACTGATAGAACTATCCGAGCGGGAGCTGTAGGTCATATGTAGAGCGCGATTCGGCAAAAGGGTATAAAATGTCATTCCCGTTTTTCATAAATAAAAAGTTGTTTCCTCCTTTTTCGCAATCACACAAAAACGACAAAACTGATGTCAATGAAATTTGCAGCACAGATAGTACTAATCAGAGCCTACGCTTTTACTCGAGTAGCTCGAGTAATCGAGTAGCTCGTTACTCGAGCAGCTCGAGTAGCTCGTCAATTACTCGAGCAGCTCGAGTAGCTCGAGCTACTCGAGTAGCTCGAGTAGTAAAACACACATTTTTTTATATTTAAACTCCTGTAAAACAAAAACTATTATAGCTATTTTCAAAATTTTTACATTTTTGGAATGCTATGCTTCCAAAGAATATACATAATAAATATCAAATTAATAGGATTATCGTAGTGGCTTTGCTAAACTACTACTCGAAAAAGATCGGCGAAATTTCATACAAATGTATGAAAATCCGCCCTCCTTTAAACTTTAATATCAAATTATGAGAATATTTTCAAAAAAACATAGCATTATTTTTTACCAATTATGATCGCATATACGATAAGAATACTTCCTCGAAATTTCAACTCATTTCTACAAAAAATGTGGCATTGGCGATCTACTACTCGAAAAAGATCGGACGCTTTCCATACAAATTTATGAAAATCAGTAGAATTTATTTCTTTGAGTAGTAAAACACACAGTTTTATCTTTGAGCTTCTGTAAAACAAAAACAATTATACCGATTTTTACAATTTTTACATTTTTGAAATGGTATGGTTCCAAAGAATAAACATGATAAATATCAAGTTAATAGGATTATCATAGTGGCTTTGCCACGCTACTACTCGAAAAAGATCGGCGAGTTTCTATACAAATGTATGAAAATCCGACCTCCTGTGAACTTTAATGTCAAATTGTGACAAAATTTTCAAGAAAAGATGAAATAATTTTTTACCAATTATGATCGCATATATGATAAGAATACTTCATCGAAATTTCAACTCATTTCTACCAAAAATGTGGTATTGGCGAACTACTACTCGAAAAAGATCGGCCCATTTTCATACAAATGTATGAAAATATGCCCTCTTTTGAACTTTAATGTCAATTTGTAAAAATGTTTTAACGAAAACATAAAGTTATTTTTTTTGCCAAATTTGATCGCATAAATGATAAGAATACTTTCTCAAAATTTAAATTCATTTCTACAAAAAATGTGGCATTGTCGACCTACTACTCGAAAAAAATCGGCCGCTTTCCATTCATAGACTAGATAACTTCAGTAAAATTAAAAAAAAAAAATTGAAATAAATTACGTAAACATGTTAAAGATAATTGTTTTTTTATGAAAGGAGTCATAAACAAATATTTGGAAAATCCATGGCAGTAAAATTTGCTGAGACCACGTGTTCTTTTATTAGGTTGTAAAATCTTTTGCTGTGCCTTTTTCAAAACACTGCCTATAAATATTGCACTAAAAGGTAAAATGCAAAAAAAAAAAAATGTACGGTACATTATAAATGGGAAATTTTAGGTAATAAAACAATTTGGGTCAAAAAATTCACAACAGGTAAATTATGTCAAAATTAAAATAATGATTTAAGAAGTGATATTATCATTGCAATTATAATATGAAAAAAAATAAATTTAGTGGTCTAAAAAGATTTTCACAAATGAAATTAAACTTCAAACAAGTGCTGGTTTTCAAACATTTGTATAAAAAGCGGCTTATCTGTTTCGAGTAGTAGTTCGCTAATGCCAAATTTTTGATAGAAATGAGTTGAAATTTCGAGGAAGTATTCTTATCGTATATGCGATCATAATTGGTAAAAAATAATGCATGGTTTTTTGAAAATGTTTTCATAATTTAACATTTAAATTGGAATAAGGGCAGATTTTCATACATTATTATGGAAAGCGGCCGATCTTTTACGAGTAGTAGTTCGCCAATGCCACATTTCTTGTAGAAATGAATTAAAATTTTGAGGAGGAATTCTCATCATATATACGATCATAATTGGCAAAAAATAACCTAATGTTTTCTTGAAAACATTTTCATAAAGTGACGTCAAAGTTCAAAAGTAGGCTGATTTTAATACAGTTGTATGGAAATGGGCCGATCTTTTTCGAGTAGTAGTTCGCCAATGACACATTTTTGGTAAAAATGAGTTGAAATTTTGAGGAAGTATTCTTATCATATATGCAATCATAATTGACAAAAAAATTTTAATGTTATTTTGATTTTTTTTTTACAAATTGAGATTAAAGTTCAAAGGCGGTCGGATTTTCATACATTTGTATAGAAACTCACCGATCTTTTTCGAGTAGTACTGTGGCAAAGCCACTACGATAATCCTATTAATTTGATATTTATTATTTTTATTCTTTGAAACCATACCATTTCAAAAATGTAAAAACTTTAAAAATCGGTATAATAGTTTTTGTTTTACAGGAGTTCAAAGATAAAAACTGTGTATTTTACTACTCAAAGAACTAAATTCTACTGATTTTCATAAATTTGTATGGAAAGCGTCCGATCTTTTTCGAGTAGTAGATCGCCAATGCCACATTTTTTGTAGAAATGAGTTGAAATTTCGAGGAAGTATTCTAATCGTATATGCGATCGTAATTGGTAAAAAATAATGACATGTTTTTTTTTAAATATTCTCATAATTTGATATTAAAGTTTAAAGGAGGGCGGATTTTCATACATTTGTATGAAAACTCGCCGATCTTTTTCGAGTAGTAGTTTAGCAAAGCCACTACGATAATCCTATTAATTTGATATTTATTATGTATATTCTTTGGAAGCATAGCATTCTAAAAATGTAAAAATTTTGAAAATAGCTATAATAGTTTTTGTTTTACAGGAGTTTAAATATAAAAAAATGTGTGTTTTACTACTCGAGCTACTCGAGTAGCTCGAGCTACTCGAGCTGCTCGAGTAATTGACGAGCTACTCGAGCTGCTCGAGTAGCTCGAGTACTCGACTACTCGAGTAATAGGGAGCTCTGGTACTAATCGAGGATGCAGCATGGGACTTTAGACTATCACGATTCGATAAAAATACGTTAAATTACATGCCCCTTTGTACTTTACTTAACGTTATGTCTGTCTGTTTCGAAATCACGCAAAAACGGCTGAACCGATTTTGTTGAGATTTCTCTATAGATAGTGCTAACTGAGGGGGCCCGGACCCGTGCTTTAATTATGTCCGACACTATATTTAAATTAAGATGCAACATAAAAAAGTTTTTTTCTTAGGGCCAGCAACGCGGACCGGGTATAGCTAGTTATCTATAAAAATAAGTTATAGAAAATTTTACAGTAGCCGATAACTGAACCGTTCTTTATGTATAAATTTCTATAGTCATTTATAACTGAAAAAATTTCGTTCAAAGTATTATAGATATCGATAACAACAAATGTTCTATAGAAAATTCTATAGTTATCGATAACTGAAAAATTGTCTATAAATTTTTTTATAGTAGTCGATAATAAAAAAGTGTCAATAAAAAGTTATCAAAAAAATAAATGTTCTATATATATCGATAACTGAAATTTTTTTTTATAAAAAATTATAAAGATATCGATAACTGAACAATTTTCCATAAAAAATTCTATAGATATCGATAACTGAAAAATTTTGTTTAAAGTATTCTTTAGACATCGATCACTTTCTTTAGAAAATTTTATAGATATCGATAACTGAAAAATTTTCTATAGAAAATCTTATAGATGTCGATAACTGAAAAATGGTCGAAAACATTTTTTTTGATATCTACAAAAATGTATTTATAAAAATGAGCTAAAAAAAATTTTGCAGTTGTCGATAACTGAACTTTTCATTATGTATAAATTTCTATAGTCATCGATAACTGAAACAATTTCATTCAAAATATTATAAATATCGATAACAACAAATGTTCTATACAAAATTATATAGTTATCGATAACTAAAAAATTTTCTATAATATTTTTTATAGTAATCGATAACAAAAAAGTGTCAATAAAAAGTTATCGATAACAACAAATGTTCTATATATCGATAACTGAAATTTTTTTTAATAAAAATTATAAAGATATCGATAACTAAACAATTTTCCATAAACAATTCTATAGATATCGATAAATGAACAATTTTCTTTAGAGTATTCTTAAGACATCGATCACTTTTTTTAGAAAATTTTATAGATATCGACAACTGCAAAATTTTCTGTAGAAAATTTTATAGATATCGATAACTGAAAAGTGCTCGAAAACATTTTTTTTTATATCTACAAATGATCTATAGAAAATTTTACAGTTGCCGATAACTGAACCTTTCTTTATGTATAAATTTCTAGAGTCATCGATAACTGAAAAAAATTCATTCAAAATATTGTAGATATCGATAACAACAAATGTTCTAAAGAAAATTCTATAGCTATCGATAACTGAAAAATTTTCTATTAATTTTTTTTATAGTAATCGATAACAAAAACGTGTCAATAAAAAGTTACCGATAACAAAAATGTTCTATATACATATATCGATAACTGAAAATTTTTTTTAATAAAAAATTATAAAGATATCAATAACTGAACAATTTTTCATAAACAATTCTATAGATATCGATAACTGAAAAATTTTCTTTAGAGTATTCTTTAGACATCGATCACTTTCTTTAGAAAATTTTATAGAGATCGATAACTGAAAAATGGTCGAAAACTATTTTTTTTTTTATCTACCAAAAAAAGGTTCAGTGCCTTTCTTTATGTATAAATTTTTATAGTCTTCGATAACTGAAAAAATTTCATTCAAAATATTATAGATATCGATATAGTGTTTATAAAAAACCGACATTTTGGAAAACCGGTTTCTCGGTTAACCGAAAATCAGCTTTTTCGGTTAACCGGTTTTCTCGGTTAAACCGGAATAAAAAAACCGGTTAACCGGTTTTTTTTTCTTTAACTGAAAAAACCAAAAAATACTTGAAAATAGCTTATTTTTATTAAATAATAAAGCGAATATAGCTTATGTTAACATATTTGTTTCTTTCAGCAAGGTTTGCAACTATTACGCTATAAAAAAGCGATAGTTAAATAATGTACTTTAATTGACCATATTCACTAGAACTTCAATTTAATTTGTACTGGTTTTATTTAGAAAAATACATTTATTCGTTATAAGTAAATTGCAGTTCCGAATTTTATTTTTATTTTTTTTTATTGATAATTTCGCCATTAACAGGGATTTTAGTATCTGGTTAACAGTCACTTATTAAGTTTTTCATGAAATGTTCAAAAAAACGCTTACAACGGTGAGTATTTAAATTTTTTATCAGTTTCAGAATAAAATTCCTTTTAGAAAATTGTTTCTTGAAGACAAAAAATATTTTAGACGTTCTTTCTCGCGGATTTTTAATGTGTTTTCAACGAAATTTTGAAAATATCATAAAAAAATAAGTGTAAACCCTAATGTTTGCGAAAAAATTCCGTTTTGAATGTATTTAAAAAACCGGTTAACCGACAGAAAAAAACCGGTTTTCGGTGCACCGGAAATCTTCAATTCCGGTTAACCGGTTTGCAAAAAAACCGAAATTTTAGGAAAAAACCGGTTTTTCGGTTAACCGGTGAACCGGTTTATAAACACTATATCGATAACAACAAATGTTCTTTAGAAAATTCTATAGTTATCGATAACAAAAAAGAGTCAATAAAAAGTTATCGATAGCAAAAATGTTCTATATATATTGATAATTTTTAATAAAAATTATAAAGATATCGATATAACTGAACAATTTTCTATAAACAATTCTATAGATATCGATAACTGAAAAATTTTCTTAGAGTATTCTTTAGACATCGATCACTTTCTTTAGAAAATTTTATAGATATCGATAACTGAAAAATTTTCTACAGAAAATTTTAAAGATATCGATAACGGAAAATGGTCGAAAACAATTTTTTGTTGATATCTATAAAAAATTGTCTATAAAAATGAGCTAAAGAAAATTTTACAGTTGTCGATAACTAAAAAAATTTTATACAAAATTCTATATATATCGATAATTTTCTTTAACATTTTTTTATATTAATCGATAACAAAAAAGTGTCAATAAAAAGTTATCGATAACAAAACTGTTCTATATATATCGAACACTGAAAATTTTTTTAATAAAAAATTATAAAGATATCGATAACTGAACAATTTTCCATAAACAATTCTATAGATATCGATAACTGAAAAATTTTCTATAGAGTATTCTTTAGACATCGATCACTTTCATTAGAAAATTTTATAGAAATCATAACTGAAAAATTTTCTATAGAAAATTTTATAGATATCGATAACTGAAAAATGGTCGAAAACATTTTTTTTTGATATCTACAAAAAGTTATCTTTAAAACGATAACAAAACATTTTAGGAAAATTCTATAGTTATCGATAACAAAATTTTTTTTTAAAATTCTATAGTTATCGATAGCAAAAATGTTTAGGAAATTCCGTAGTTATCGATAACAAAAAATTTTCAATAGAAAATTCTATAGTTATCGATAACAAAAAATTTTTTATGGAAAATTTCTATCAATATCGATAGCAAATAATTTTTTATTTAAAATTCTATACTGATTGATAACAACAAATTTTCTATAGAAAATTCAATCGATATCGATAACAAAAAATGTTCTATAACAAAAAAAAAAACTATATAGAAATTTCTTTAGTTATCGATACCAAAAAACTGGCTTTATATAAAATTTTGTAGTTATCGACAACAAAAAAAATATTATCGAAAATTTTTTAGCTATCAATATATCTATAACAAACTATTTCTATAGATTCTCCAACAAACCTTCGATTATAAAATTTTATTATTCTCAAAAATTTTAAATCCTTTTGTAAACAGTGTTAATTTACAATAATCTTATTTATTTAAATTTGCTAATTCTCTTTTTTTTCTCTTTTTTAAGGCTCTATACCGAATATTAATAGTATAGTGGAAATATCACCATCCCTAATACCATCATTATCTGGTCATGGTGGTATCCTCACAGACACACCAACAACTACAACGCGTATAAGTTTTGTGGATAAATTACATCATGGTATTACCGATAAACTATATTCGTTAAGTAGTCATTTAACACATGATGGCAGTAAAACAGGTAAGCAAAGTTTTTGTATTGGGATGGGGATTGAAGGAAAAATATGAAGAGATTTTAGTAAAATTTCATTTATATTATTTTAGTAAGTTTTTAAGTTTTCAAAGGTTTTATGGGTTTTAAAAGTTTTCGTTTCTTGAAGTTAACAAGTGTTTTCATTATTTATTTTTTTAATTGGCTTGAAATTACAAAAAAGAAATGTTAATCTCATTTTTCAAATATTTTTTTCTTGTTCATTTTGATTCTGTCTTCTCTTTTGTATTTGTTTTATCTTTTAAAAAACATGTTTGCGTTCGTATGGTTGGTTTTTTTTTTTGTTGCTGTAAAACATGAAATATGAAAACAGGCAGTGTACATCCAATGGTTACGGTTACACCCAGTCCCATGGCAGCATTTCAAAGTTTAACAACGAACACAGCATCCAATAGTAACAATTCAAATGGCCAAGGTGGTATTGGTAATAATGCTTGTAGTGGTGGTGGTGGTGTTGCAACAACTACTCGTCGTTCCACTGATTCAAGTCCTTCACATTCACAAACCAATCATTCCCAAATGTCACGCAATTCATCAAAAAAGAGTAACAATTCGGTTAATTGCAAAATAGATGGTAAGTGGTTTTATTGTAAATTTGTGTTTCTTTGTGTTTGTTTTCAATCGACAAAAATTTTTCCCGCCATTTATTTTGTAACTCATTATTTTAGTTCATATTTAAATTGAACTCGTTTTATAATTTTTTTTTAAGGTTTTTTATTAGTTTATTGAATATTTGTTTGCTCATATGTAAAGTTACCCAGGCAGAAAAATACGAACGGGAGAGTGCTGGCGAAGTACCTTTTATGGTCGCTTGTGTGCTGGGAAAGCATCACAGTTTAGTACTCTCCCAGCGTCCAAAATGATAACCACGGTAAACGGTATGCCGTTGCTATTTTAAAGCGCTTGGAAAGCGCTTTACAAACAAAAAATATGGTACTTTTATAGCACTTTTAGAACAAAAAAATGGGACGTATCTAAATTGTATACATAAGTCCATAAGACACAACTCTTTTTGGTGTTTATTTGAATAAAGAAATATATTAAATTAGGATAAAAAATTTATTGACTCATTTATTAGGATAAAAAAATTTTGAACAATTTTCTAAGTCCCGGAAAAAATTTGTTTGCAGTTTTCTTTGCGTTTTGGAATAAAAAATTTAGTAAAAATGCTTTTAGGAAAAAAATTGGAAAAGTCCCGAAAAAAAGTGGTGTATTGAACCGAAACGTGTATATTAGACTGGCCATAGCGTTATATAGAAAAATTAAAAAATGTTAAATCCATAAGTGTTCGCACTGAAAAATGTGAGGTTGGGGATAAAAATAATTATGCATATTTAAAAAAATTTTTTTTTTTGTTCCGAGTACCTCCGGGTTGAGGATAAAGTTTGAAAAACGGATTACAAGGGAAAAATATGACTTTTTTTTCATTTTCTCAATTTTTTTGATATTTTAAGTACAGTTTGAATTCAAATGGTCACTGAATTTTGATTAAGAGTTAATTGTCTATCAAATAAGGTGTTAAAAATTAAAATCGGTTGAAAATTAGCCGAGTTATGACAACTTCCCCCGGCTACTAACGTGTGGCAAACCACCTGATCAAGGATTTCGAGCCCCATTTTTGAAATTTATTGAAATTATCTACTGTAATTAATTTTTTTTATTCCTCAAGTTCCAATGTACTAAGAAGATACATATTTTTCATATTGCGTTCTGCTAACTTGTTTTAAATAAATGCTAAAGTGGTCTGAATTTGTCAACACTATTTTCAAATCTCCAATTTTAAATTTTTATTTTTTTTGTTAAAGAAATTTAGAAAAATCGGCTATTGGAGTTTAGGGATTTGTTAAGCACATATAAAGGAATAAAAACCCCAAAAATTGTAGGGTTTGCTGTTTTCATTTGGCTATTACAGTGATGTAATTTCGGCGGATTTCGAGAAAGTAGTGATTTTTGGCCCTTTTTTAGCTTTTATTTATTCTTTTTTGTTTTTTTTACAAACTTGATATGTTTTGGACTGAATTATATCAACACGAGATAGAATACTTCAATTTGCAAAATTAGGGCGAAATTGACACATAAAAAATTGCCCCTGTTAAGGGTCAAAGGTCAAATTTTAGAAAATTTTTAATTTTTAAACATTAACAGATTTGCTGGGCGGATTTTGCTGAATCTACTCGATGTTATTTTAATTGGTCTAAACTATATGGCAAATAATTAAAATTTAAAAATTTAACCCTTAAGTGCTGTTGGGGCCTATAATTTTTTTAATTTAATGGAGATAATGTAAGTGTATTTTGTTCAAATGGTCGAATAGGCCCCACCATCACTAAAGGGTTAATATTCTGAATTTAAATAAAAAGACATATGTTAAGACCTTTTAAAATGACATCAAGTAGTTTCATATATTTCCACTCAGAAAATCTGTTAATGTTTAAAAATTAAAAATTTTCTAAAATTTGACCTTTGACCCTTAACAGTGGCAATTTTTTATGTGTCAATTTCGCCCTAATTTTGCAAATTGAAGTATTCTATCTCGTGTTGATATAATTCAGTCCAAAACATATCAAGTTTGTAAAAAAAAACAAAAAAGAATAAATAAGAGCTAAAAAAGGGCCAAAAATCACTACTTTCTCGAAATCCGCCGAAATTACATCACTGTAATAGCCAAATGAAAACAGCAAACCCTACAATTTTTGGGGTTTTTATTCCTTTATATGTGCTTAACAAATCCCTAAACTCCAATAGCCGATTTTTCTAAATTTCTTTAACAAAAAAAAATAAAAATTTAAAATTGGAGATTTGAAAATAGTGTTGACAAATTCAGACCACTTTAGCATTTATTTAAAACAAGTTAGCAGAACGCAATATGAAAAATATGTATCTTCTTAGTACATTGGAACTTGAGGAATAAAAAAAATTAATTACAGTAGATAATTTCAATAAATTTCAAAAATGGGGCTCGAAATCCTTGATCAGGTGGTTTGCCACACGTTAGTAGCCGGGGGAAGTTGTCATAACTCGGCTAATTTTCAACCGATTTTAATTTTTAACACCTTATTTGATAGACAATTAACTCTTAATCAAAATTCAGTGACCATTTGAATTCAAACTGTACTTAAAATATCAAAAAAATTGAGAAAATTAAAAAAAAGTCATATTTTTCCCTTGTAATCCGTTTTTCAAACTTTAGGCTCAACCCGGAGGTACTCGGAACAAAAAAAAAAATTTTTTAAATATGCATAATTATTTTTATCCCCAACCTCACATTTTTCAGTGCGAACACTTTAACTTTTCAAAAAAATTTCTACTATGGCCACTCTAGTGTATATATCCGGAGCTTAAGGGTGATGTATCCGGAGTTTAACACACTTCCTCACGAAAGAAACAGGTTTTTATATAAAAGGTGTCAAGTTTGTAATATGTAGGTCTATAAGTGACATATCATGAGAACTATCAAGGACCGGTCACTTATCCTGCAGGGAAATAAAAAATATTCCAATTGTTATGAAAATTAATAAATTTTAATAAAAAATGTATACTTTAAACGGATTTAAATAGAAAAACATTGGCAAAGCGCTTGGAAAGCACTTTTTCGAATTCATACTACCTTCTAAACAAAAAATAAAGTGCTTTGCCGAGACTTTTTCTTTGGAACGGTTGGCAGTTTCTGCCTGGGTATTCTCTAATTGTTATTTTACTTTATTAATTTATGTTGCATTAAAAGTTTTACACACTAAAAACTTTTCATATATACCAACAAAAATTCATAACTGCTAAAATTTGAAAATCACACTAAAAAGTTTTTGGAAATCAAATTTGTTTGAACAGATGTGCTGTTACAGTCACTCAAATAATTTTTCACAAACCTGAGATTGAAGTCTGATCTAGTTTGATTTCATTTATTGCCAGTATTAGCAATACATATATTCTCTTTATAATAATAAACAGTACAATCACTAATCATGACTCTACTTTCTCTCTTACACACAACAAAAAACCTTGCCAAATTACTAGAAAAAGTCTTGTTAAACACATTTTTTTTAACCAAAAGATTTCGATCGAAATTTACATTTTTTTTTTTTTTAATTTTATAGTTTTTTTTTTTTTGTAATTTTACATATTTCCAACTTTTTTCACAAAAAAAAATCTAGTAAATTCTCGAGAATTCCTTGTAAGTTTTATTGCGCCAAAAAATTTGTAAACATACAATTTTATTGTTAAAAAGCTTGTAAAATTACAAAAAATTTGGTAGTTTTTACTAAGAATTCTCGTAAAATCGGAGGTAGCAAAAAATCTAGTAAAGTTACGAGACCTCCTTGTAAGATTTATCGCGTCAAAAAAATTGTAAATTTACAGTTTTTTGGTAGGACCTACTTTTACATAAACTGAACCTAGTGAACTGAACCTAGTGATTAGAGTTTTTCACGGGAATTCCCGAAATCCCAGGAAATAGAGCGGGAATTCCCGGGAATTTTAGTTTCTTTGAAATTGTTGATTTTTCCACTTCTATTGATTATTTTGTATGTGATTTTTTATAGATTTTTTTAAAATTCTTGATAAATGATGACAGAAACGTACGCAGGGACAAGGAGTATCCAAAAAGTATTCCAAAGGAGTACCCAAAAAGTATTCCAAATCGGAGACTTACGAAATGAAAAAAGTCTCACAATATCTAAATCTTCGATAGGATACAATTACACAGTGATACAAAATCGAACTTTCTGAATCGGAGAGGTATGAAATCAAAAGCAATTGAAAGTTTACATTTTACATAACAAAACCCTCAAAACGTTTTTTTAGTTCAGCGCTACATTATTTTTTACAGGCATTTAAATTTGGTGATTTTAAAGCCTTTAAAGCTTTTGTGCCCTTTAGGAGCCCCTGGTGGGGCACTTATTGGACATGTGGGGTCCAGCGTCTAAACTTAAGCTCGAAATAACGTTAGCTATAACCGGTTTGAATTTCGCTGCAATCAGTCTCGTACCTACTTACTGAATAGCCAAATTATTAAATATAATCCACTGTTCACCGTTGCGTATGATTGTTATTTAATGGCAGTTACACAATTAATCATACGCCTTGTACAATTTTTAAGCAATTATTATAATTATACTGAAAGTTCACTAACTTCAAATGCGTGTAAAAAACCAAAAAAAAGAGTGTCGAGGGTTTTGTTATGCTTTCATTTGCTTTTGGTTTCATTCCATTCCGATTTTGGTTGTTGCACTGTGTTATCAGAACCTAACACTTATTTTCAGAAGCTGAGAAATTTTCTTTCTGAGACCTGCACTCAAAAAATTATGTTAGTAAAATCAACTGAAAATGTCAGTTAAAATAACTACTTTGTAAGTTGTTTTGGGGTCAACTACTTTTTCAGTTAAATCAACTAACAATGTTAGTTATTTTAACTGACAAAAAAACAACTGACTTATGTAGTAAAAACTACTTACATTTGTAGCCAAAACAACTAAAATGTAGTAAAAATAAAATAATCAATAAATATTTTTTTTTTAATTTTTCAGACACAAAATTGAACACCAAATTTTTCAAAGTTTTTTTTTTTTTTGTTTAAAAAAAAAAAGTTGTGAAAAATAACAAAACGGAAATTTATTTTTATTTTTTGGAAAAAACTTTGAAAATTTTTCAGACATAAAAAAAATTAAATTAACTACTTTAAATAACTGTTACTAAATCACAGTACTTTTTTGTTAGTTGTTCAAAAAAAATATTTAAAATAACTAACAGAAATAGTTGTTTGATATTTTTCATACAAAAACAACTGACTTTGTAGTTGAAAACAACTAACTACTGTAAAATATACAAACAACTAACATGTAGTAACTTACATAATTTTCTGAGTGTGTATTATAAAAATTTGCAATATGATTATTTGTTTCTATATAAAATATTTATGTCTCTGGACATGATTCTTTTTAAATCGATAAATTGATATAAAATCTGTGTAAGGAATGACTCTGAAATTAACGGGTTTTTCTTTTAAAAGCAAGAATTATTTATTTTTTTTAATAATTTTTTGGGGTAAATTTTCTAATAATTTCATTTCACTGAAACAGTTACATTCAGTTTCAGAGACATAATTGAGATATTCAGTTTCATTGTGTTTTAGAGACAAAGCTCTGAGAACCAATTTTAAAAATAAACTGATATGAATTAGAATAAATGATCAATTTTTATTATTACAACAGATAAAGCGATGTGAAATACCATATATCCTAAAAAATACTTTTAAGTGACTTCAACATATTTGGGCAGTTTTTTTATAAAAACTGGGTAACAAAAATTGTTATTTTTTCTCGAAACTTCTTTTTTTTTTTGTTTATTTTAAAGGTACTAAATAAGATTTTTATGGTGTTAATAAACATTATAAATAGTGTAATCAATCGCATTCATATGGTTTTTATATACAGTCGAACCCGGTTATAACGAACTCCGAGGGACCAGTCAAAATAGTTCGTTATAAGCGAAGTTCGCTATAACCGGGGTATATTTTATATGAACCTAGTTTTATTTCCAAAAAAAGTTCCAATTTTGTTTAATTTGACCTATTTTTTATAAGTAAACTACTTATTGAGAAGAAAACATTAAACATATAAATAAATTTTATCAAAATTATTATATTAACCAAAAATTTCGAACCATTTGTGAGATTGGTAAACATCATTGCCGCAAATTTCAAAATATTTATGGAAGTTCGTTATAAAAAGGTAAATATACATGAAATTGTGTTCGTGGGACCATAATAAGTAGTTCGTTTTAACCGAGGATTCGTTATAACCGAGTTTGTTATAAAAGAAGTATTTTGTGTGAAAATTGTTTGCCAAAATGTCGGGACTTTAGAATTAGTTCGTTATAACCGAGAATTCGTTATAACCGAGTTCGTTATAACCGCCCAGGCAGAAAAATACAAACGGGCCAACGTTGGAACGAAGTTGGCGGCGACGGTACCAACGTTGGCGAATCATTCCCGTTTCTAAGTCTACGACGTCATTTCGAGGTTGAAATGATAACAGTGGCCAACGATCGCTCGACTTTTGTGTTGACGTTGGGTTAACATTGATTTTACAAATTTACGACATTGGATTTAGCTTTTGCTTAGGAATATATTGAAAATCACGATGTAGTG
The DNA here is from genome assembly GCA_963921195.1 of Pegoplata infirma. Classification (NCBI taxonomy): domain Eukaryota; kingdom Metazoa; phylum Arthropoda; class Insecta; order Diptera; family Anthomyiidae; genus Pegoplata; species Pegoplata infirma. Next base: position 29,420,908 of record OY992538.1, on the reverse strand, counting down.
CTTTTTAGTTTCCATTTTATACAAATTGATTGAAATAGCAACTACTTAAGTGTTCACTTAGATTAAAGAGTTGAGGTCTATGTAAATCAAAAAAATTAAAAAAAAAAATAAAAATTTTAAACTTTTAAATTATAATCTATAGTGTAGTGTTTTATGTAAACACAAAGTTTTGCCAACACAATATTTTTAGTAAAACTGTTTTACACTATACAATGTTGTATTTTTGTCTAACCAGACATTGTACCAACACAAAATTTTTGGTACGGTTGGCAATTTCTGACTGGGCGAGTTCGACTGTATTTTTTTTTTTGACAAAAAATTTGGGGTTTTGCGAGAATTCCCGGGATCCCAAGAAATTTAAAAATGAATCCCGCTTTCATTTCCCGGGAAATGAAAAAGTCCGGGAAAAGAAAAACTCTACTAGTGATACACACAAAAAAAAACTTTGTTAAATTACTAGGAAAAGTCTCGTAATCCCATTTTACAAATATTTGACAGTTTTCCTTGTTTTTTAACAAATCGAATTTTTTTTTTGTAATTTTACATTTTTTTTTTTGTAATTTTACAAATTTCCAAGATAATTTTACACAAAAAATCTAGTAAATTTACGAGAATTCCTTGTAATTTCAATTGCGCCAAAAAACTGTAAATTTACAATTCTATTGGTAAAAAGCTTGTAAAATTACAAAATTATTGGTAAAAAGCTTGTAAAATTATTAGGAATTCTCGTAAATAAAAAAATAGCAAAAAATATAGTAAAATTACGAAACCTCCTTTTAAATTTTATCGTGTCAAAAAATTTTTAAATTTAGAATTTTATAGGTAAAAACCTTGTAAAATTGCAAAATTATTGGTAAAAAGCTTGTAAAATTACTAGGAACTTTTGTCAAATAGGAGGTAGCAAACAAAAAAGTTTGCTACCTGAGACATTTTTATCTGCGACTTTTTTTCATTCTGAGTCTTTTTCTATATGAATAATGTCTCAGAATCTGAGACTTTTTTTATACGAAAAATGTCTCAGATTTTAAGACGTTTTGAACGGAATGACGAATTAATATAAATTATTTTCAAGTTTGTTTAATTTTTATTAATAATAAAAATTAGTTATTTATTCGACCTTTAATTGTGCAATGAAATACTGTTTATTTCAGTTTGAGGTAAATTTCCCCAATATGAATTAACATAACAAGTACTTATGTTAACTCTACTTTCTTTATTAGGATATTCTCCCATTAAATACTCGATAGAGTTCCTTGCTTTCAAAAAATTGCACAATTAAAGGTCGAATAAATAACTAATTTTTATTATTAATAAAAATTAAACAAACTTGATAACCCTACTCTTAGTACACGAGAGAGTTTTTGTCTTCTATTTGAAGCAAAAACAAAAAACTGCATAGCACATTTACCGACGGTAAACTTGCAGATCAACATGCTTTCAATTGTAATTGGTTTGGTATACTGGTCAAATTTCGAAATCATTGTTCTTCTTTATTACTTTCTCATTGGGTTGAAATAAATACGAATATGAATATTTGATGTTTGTACACTAACAGTATTACCAAATTTTCTAAAGAATTCTGATGATGGGGGAACTGGAAATCCCCTAAAACGATTGTCAATTCATTCCTGAAAATTGCCAAATTTTTTGAAAGCAAGGAACTCTATCGAGTATTTAATGGGAGAATATCCTAATAAAGAAAGTAGAGTTAACATAAGTACTTGTTATGTTAATTCATAATGGGGAAATTGGCCTCGAACTGAAATAAACATTATTTCATAAATTATTTTCTCTTTAAAAATAGTCTTTGACAAGAACAACATCAAAATATTTTCATGATTTAATATTATAAAAGAGTACAAAACTCTGCGGCATTTTTATACCCTCCACTCTAGTGATAGAGGGTATATATAAGTTTGTCATTCCGTTTGTAACACCTCGAAATATTGGTCTAGGACCCCATAAAGTATATATATTTATGATCCTCGATCGATTTTAAGTCGATATAGCGATGTCCGTCCGTCCGTCCGTCCGTCCGTCCGTCCGTCCGTCTGTCTGTCTGTCTGTCCGTCCGTAGAAAACACGCTAACTTTTGAAAGACTTTACAGAGGCTACTGAAGTTTGGCATATATGTTTGTCATTTACCTGGTCAGGTTGGTATTGCAATCCAGCCAAATCGGTCCAGTGGTTCAAAAGTTATGAGCAAAAGAGTAAATTTCGGCAAGGGTATTTCGCGAATTTACGAGATAAAAAACACGATAACTTTCGAAAGACAATAATGAGACTACGGAAGCTTGGCATGTATCTTTGCAGTTCCCCGGGTCTGTTTGGTTTTAAATTTCAGCTCAATCGGTCCAGTGGTTCAAAAGTTATAAGCAAAACCTTGAATATCAGATTAGTTTCATCTAAAATGCCACGTGTTTTAACAAGTTTTAAAAGCATTGGTGGTAACTAAACAATGCTTTTTAAACTTGTTTAATTTTAAAGCAATGCTTTTTAAACTTGTTTAGTTTTAAAAGCATTGGTAACTTAAAAATTACACTTGAAAAAAATTTTACACTCAAAAAAAATTTTACACTCAAAAAAATTTTACACTCAAAAAAAAAATTACACAAAAAAAAAATTAGTTTTTTTTTACAAAAATGACAATATTTTGTGTACATATGTACGTGCATTCACTCAGAAATATTTTTACAGTAAAAAAAAACATTACACTCAAAAAAAAAATTAGTAATTTTTCTTTAAAAAATAAAAAAAAAATTCAAAAAAGAGTTTTTTACTCAAAATAAAATATTTCTATTTCGCGAATTTGTTGTTAAGTTTTTCACGTTAAAAAATGTACTATCCTTTAAAAAAATGCATTGTGGAGGGTATTCATAGATTCGGCAAAGTCGAATTTAACTTTTCTACTTGTTTTACTGTAGGAATGTATGAATATGTTTATGAATAACTGTATATAAATTAACTGCCAAATCGCTATTAGTCTATGTGAGTATACATTAAGGTGGCACGAAAAATGTATTTTGGGAATATTTGGAGATTGCCGGGTTACTTAAGGTTCCTTTTTGGTCTAAAAATTCCTTTTTAAATATTTTTTGCCAGATTGGACAATTTTAACACGTGCAGCTGAACGCCGTTCAGTGAACGGTTAAAGTTGGGCCTAAAAAAATCATACAAACTAAAAAAAAATCCATTTTTTTTTTTAGATATTATTTTAAAAATAATATATTTGGTGGAATAAGGCTTTCAGATTCAAAATTGACTAAAAAAAATAATTGAGGGGTGTTGGAGGTCTTCCTCTAAAAAAATTAAAAAAAAAGAAAAAAAAAAGTTTCTAGGTCCAACTTTAACCCCCCAGAGGCACGGCTTAACATTGTCCGATTTGGCTAAAATTTTACCCCCAGTTTCTGTAATACGAACGCCATTCGTCTGCGACGAATTTGCATGTATTTTGTTTTTGTTACCAAAATACACACAAATTCGTCACGAACGAATGGCTTTCGTATTACAGAAACTGGGGGTTAAATATATAGTTTTTAGACCAAAACGACCCATCGACGAAATTCAACAAAATTAATTTTTCGTGACACCCTAGTATACATGTGATGTTGTTTGTTTTTAATGATATTTGTCTTAGTGGCTTTTAGCTGCAGATATTTATAGATTAATATTAATTAGTTGATTTATTGGCAAAACTAAAAATTCAATTAAAACTTAATTTTCATGGATTGAAAGTTTGTTACATTTAGATGAATGACCAATGAATTTAAATCACGAATGTCGCAGAAAGAAAAGATAAATAAGTGCTACGTGTGTTTACGTTATTCCGCTGAAAATGACTCGTTTTATTTTCAATGATTTTTTTAAAAAAAGTTAGATTTTGTTGTAGCATAATTTTAGGCATTTAATAAACGCATAATTGTTATTTAAATAGCGAGCAAAACTTTACATTTTGTTAAATTTAAGAAACAAATATGACAAATTATTTTAACTTTGTTTAAAACAAGTAGAAACGTTAAATTCGATATTGCCGAATCTATGAATACCCTCCACAATGCCTTTTTTAAAGGATAGTACATTTTTAACGTGAAAAAAATTAACAATTTTGATTAGAAATATTTTATTTTGAGTAAAAAACTCTTTTTTGTCATAAAAAAAATACAAACTTTTTTTTTTTAGTGTAAAACTTTTTTCTAGTGTAATGTTTTTTTACTGTAAAAATATTTCAGAGTGAATGCACGCACGTACGTATGTACACAAAATATTGAAATTTTTGTAAAAAAAAAAATTTTTTTTCGAGTGTAATTTTTAAGTTACCAATGCTTTTAAAACTACATAAGTTTAAAAAGCATTGCTTTAAAACTAAACAAGTTTGAAAAGCATTGCTTTAAAACTAAACAAGTTTGAAAAGCTAAGTTACCACCAATGCTTTTAGAACTTGTTACCACGTGGCATTTAAGATGAACCCAATCTGAAATTCGGGGTTTTGCTTATAACTTTTGAACCACTGGACCGATTGAGCTGAATTTTCAAATTCAATACCAAACAGACCTGGGGAATGGCAATGATACAGGCCATGTTTCAGCAGTCTCAGTATTGTCTTTCGAAAGTTATCGTGTGTCTTATCTCGTAAATTCGAGAAAACCCCTTGTCGAAATTTACTCTTTTGCTCATAACTTTTGAACCACTGCACCGATTTGGCTGGATTGCAATACCAACCTGACCAGGTAAATGACCAACATATATGCCAAACTGCAGTAGCCTCCGTAAAGTCTTTCAAAAGTTAGTGTGTTTTCTACGGACAGACAGACAGACGGACGGACGGACATCGCTAGATCGACTTAAAATCGATCGAGGATCATGAATATATATACTTTATGGGGTCATAGACCAATATTTCGATGTGTTACAAATGGAATGACAAACTTATAACTATTTCATAAAAATCAACGAAAATAAAACGCCTCAGTGATATGATGTAAACACACCTTTAGTGAGAGAGAGTTGTGCGATTATTTTATACAAAACTTTTAAATTGTTTTAGTCAGCTGTAGTGAGAGGGCGATTATTTTATACAAAACTTTAAAATTGTTTTAGTCAGCTTCAATTTTTATTTAATAAAAATATGTTATTTTGAGTGGGTTTATTCTACCTCGAAATTATTATTTCCTTTACTAACTAAAACTGTAATATTCTCATAGAATAATTTTCAAGAAAATAATTTTTCTGTTTGCAATTTATAAATAAGTTTATTTTTTTAATAATTTTTAAAGTATACGTTTAGGAGAACAATGTCAAAAAATATACCCAGAACTACTATATGTAATGAATTAGTCTAGTTTCAAATAGAATTTTCGTATGTCAAATGGAATCCTCAAATTTATATTGATATTTTACTAATAAAATTTAAAAATGGTGTAATAGTTTCTTTTGAATTGAATTTAGAAAAAATATTTTGCCTACTTTCAGGGGTCTTATACCAATATCCCTAACTCCAAATGATTTAATCTAAGTTTTTTCAATAAATATTTTTAATTGTCTTGAGCATTGAAAATTTTTTTTTAATTTCTCTTTTTCCATAAAAGTTTTTTTGTTTATTGAAAATTCGTAAAGAAAATGTAATTGAAATAACAAATCTTTTTAATTCCAACTCGTGCTAAAAAAATAAGAAAATGTGTTCTAAAAAATATTCGATATTCTTCAACAATTGCTTAATCCTGCTGTAATTGAAATCCATTCCACTCTATGCCAGCAAATGCGTTTGAAAGCAAAGTCACAATCACTTTTTATGTATTTTTTCATTGTTTTTTCATTGTTTTTTGTTCAATATTGTAATATGTGTCTCGTTATATTTTGGAGTGAAGAAAATTGTCATGGTTTCATTCATTCCTTCAACTCATACAATATACAAATTCCTGGGAATATTTTCATTTTCTTCTTTTCTTACACACAACAAATTATTGGCTAAAAAATTGCAATTAAATCTATTGATCAATAAAATTTAAATAAGTCAATTATTGTTTTAATCAAGATTTTTGTTTTTTTGTGTTTACGTCAAATTACAAAATTTCAACATACCAGATTTTTTTTTGTTTTGATTTATTCAAATTTATTAATTAAAAAATATACAATATAATCGGGGCTATAAGGGTTCAAGTTGAAAAAATGCAGAAGAATAATTGAATTTCTAAAAATTAGAGACATTTCTGGTATTCCCATACCGGTTTCAAACACTCCAGTTAGTGTTATCATCAGTAGGATTTTAAATGTCGATTTTTCTTGTTAATGGATATTGTTTTTTATATAGGTGAATATTTATACTTTCTACAGAATATATTTTAACAGTTTCCAACACTAAAATTTTATTTCTAGCAATCTCAACCTCACTTCATACTTTCGTCTTACTTTTTTTATTGTTGGCAACATATTGGCAAGCCAAAAATATGAATTTCTTCATAACTTTGCCATAAACTTACAATTCATTCGTTAAATCAATTATTATTTTGATTGACTTTAAAAAAAATTAATAAAATTTGTGATCTAAAACCAAAAAAGTGTTTAGTTGGAAAAAAAATCAATTAATCACCTACAATTTGATTACTGTTTGATCGATTTTCTTCATCGGAGGAGTTTCAATCAAAAAATTGATTGAATCCGCGTTTTTGTTGATTGAAATTCGTTTCAAATTTTTTCTGTGTAGTAGTATGACTACATAGCACGCAGTAAAGCATAAAAAATCGTTATTGACAACAATTGAATTTCTTAACTGTCAATTTTAGAAATTTGTCATGTACTCAATATTTAAAGAGGGTTACAATTGTACATATGAACTTGAAATGGAAATAAAGTTATATTTATGTAGGGGATTTGTATGTGTTTGTAAGGAAGATATGCTTCATAAACTTAAGACACTGGGACTTTTTCTATACGAGAAATGTCTCTGATTCTTATACTTTTTCTGTCTCAGAATCTGAGACTTTTTCTTATCTGTAGGAAAAATGTCTCAGAATCTGATACTTTTTCTATAGAAAAAATGACTAAGGCTAAATTTTACATTCAATATTTAAGTTTAAGTCGAGACTTAAGTGCGGGTGTTTTCAAGCAGTTTGGACCATTATAATGTTTTTTTCAAACGGTTTTGTCTAAATCTGTATTATAAAGCAAGAATACGTGATTTTTTGTTTAAAATTGGTCCGAATTGCTTGAAAACCCTAGTACTTAAGTCTCTACTTAAACTTAAGTATTGACTGTAAAATCCAGCATAAGAATCTGAGACTTTTTCTATAGAAAAAATGTGTCAGAATCTGAGACTTTTTCTATAGAAAAAATGTCTCAGAATCTGAGACTTTTTGTATAAAAAAAAAATGTCTCAGAATCTGTCACTAGTGGTAGCATGCTAGCTTTTCAACGTGGGGGTCGTGGGCTCGATTCCTACCAGAACCCTTGGTTTTTTTCGCTACAACGAGACGACGGTCATTGATACCAGTTCACGGTTAGGTTGCATTTATTAAAAATGAGTTGTAAATAAATAGACAGAATAAATAAAAATAATTGACCATGTGATGTGATCAAAACTATTATTATTATTATTATATTATATAGAAAAAATGTCTCAGAATCTGAGACTTTTTCTATAGGAAAAATGTCTCAGAATCTGAGACTTTTTCTATAGCAAAAATGTCTCAGAATCTGAGAATTTTTCTATAGAAAAAAAATTCTCAGAATCTGAGACTTTTTCTATGAAAAAAATGTGTCAGAATCTGAGGCCTTTTCTACAGAATCTGAGAATTTTTCTATAGAAAAAAATTTCTCAGAATCTGAGACTTTTTCTATAGAAAATATGTCTCAAAATCTGAGACTTTTTCTGTAGAAAAAATTTCTCAGAATCTGAGACTTTTTCTATAGAAAAATGTCTCAGAATCTGAGACTTTTCCTATAGAAAAAATGTCTCAGAATCTGAGACTATTTTATGGAAAAAATATCTCAGAATCTGAGGCTTTTTCTATAGAAAAATGTCTCAGAATCTGAGGCTTTTTCTATAGAAAAATGTCTCAGAATCTGAGACTTTTTCTATAGAAAAAATGTCTCAGAATCTAAGACTTTTTCTATAGAAAAAATGTCTCAGAATCTTAGACTTTTTCTATACAAAAAATATCTCAGAATGTGAGACTTTTTCTATATAAAAAATGTCTCAGCTCTGAGACTTTTTCTATAGAAAAAATGTCTCAGAATCTGAGACTTTTTCTATAGAAAAAATGTTTCAGAATCTGAGACTTTTTCTATAGAAAAAATGTTTCAGAATCTGAGACTTTTTCTATAGAAAAAATGTCTCAGAATCTGAGACTTTTTCTATAGAAAAAATGTCTCAGAATCTGAGACTTTTTCTATAGAAAAAATGTCTCAGAATCTGAGACTTTTTCTATAGAAAAAATGTCTCAGAATCTGAGACTTTTTCTATAGAAAAAATGAGAGATTTTTTCTATAGAAAAAATGTCTCAGAATCTGGGACTTTTTTTATAAAAAACAAATTATCAGAATTTAAGACTTTTTCTATAGAAAAAATCTGAACCTTTTTCTATAGGAAAAATGTCACCGAATCTAAGACTTTTTTATTGTATGCGCGCATAAATTTTGTTTAAAATCTGTGTTTATCACTTAGAATACCTTCCCCAGCAATAAATTCTTTAATTTGTAATACAAAAATAGGGAAATGCTTAAAGATAAAAATAACTAAGATTTGAGGGGGAAGCAATAAATATGTATAGTTAGATGGAAATTGTAATAAGATATTATAGTAAGACAATACTAACATTGATTTCTTCTAAATATGTGCTATAGTTTTTCCTAAATGTATACTATGATATTACTTTCTTACAGCATCTTAAAAGTATGCTATATGTTTTTTAACAGTAATGGTATTTTAGTGCATTTGATTTTTCTTTCTCAATTTTTATGTTAATATGTGTTTAATAGAAATTTCCTTTTAATAGGACTTGTTAGGAAAATTTCTGAGAAATAAAAGTTTTACTTGAAGTAAAAACACCATTGGCTAAAAAATAATAAGGCATGTAACAGAGTGAGATTCAGAATAAAATTTAATAAGTATTTCTTTTAAAATATTTTTTATCATACTTAATAGTAGTGTCGGCCAAAAAAGGGTATTGGCCAAAAATTAATATTTGCAAGCATTTTTAACAGCTTTTTCTGATTGCCGTTTGTTTGTTTAGGCGATAGAAGACTATTCTGACTTTCAAATTTAATGTCGAGGACGAAGTTAAGCACCAATTTAGATGTTCGGTAACCGAACGTTCGGCCAAATTGAAAAAATTTCGGTTACCGAACTTCAAAATTGTGGCTTAACTTCGTACTCGTTCTTAAATTTTACACTCAGAATCGTCTTCCATCGCCTCAACAATTCTACCCCATATAAAAAAGTTGTTAAAAGTACTTCCAAATACCAAATTTTTGATTAAATTACGTTTTTTGGCCGAACTGTTCGGTCGGACACTACTAAATAGGGTTAAATTATATCACATTAAAAACGTAGACAAAATATATTCAATTAAACTTACAACTGAAATTAAAATCTGTGACATGCCTTTATATTAAATTATTTACTCAACTTTAAGATAATGCAAATTCATCATCTTAGAGTATAAAATTACTATACATTAAGTTTATAACACCGTCTTTGTGTTATTGATAGGACAAAGTATTACCACCTTGCATACCCATTTAATTCAGAATTATTTTATACAAATCTTTACGATAAAATTAATTTATTCAATTTAGTTTGTAAATCTTAAAAATTACCTTATACAATGCCATTGGCTATAGAATATATATAGAAAAATGAGTGCACTTTTTATAATCGTTTGTAAATAATATAAATAATAAATCCCTAATGTATGCAGCATATTGCATGTTTAATTATATCCCTAAGGTATGCAGTAAATGTTTAACAATTATTATGCAAGTTGTATGGTAAATAAAATACAAAATTTAAATTATAAATTTTTTAAAAATTTTTGTTTTTAAAATTAAAAATATATAATTCAGAATTTTAAGTAAGATTTACAAATGAATGCATCCCGCTTGAAAAATTTTCTGCTTAAATGCGCATTTAAGAATTAAAAATTTAATTTTTATACAAAATATAATTGAAAGTTTTCTTTCATGAGATATCTAACTTAAATACATTAGCCGCTTTAATTTAAAAAGTCTTAAATTCTGAGACAATTTTCCTATAGAAAAAGTCTCTGATTCGGAGACACTTTTCCTAGATTCTCAGGAAATGTCTCAGATTTTGCAAATGTCTCAGACTCTGAGACATTTTTTCTATAGAAAAAGTCTCAGATTCTGAGACGTATTTCCTATAGAAAAAGTCTCAGATTCTGAGACAGATTTCCTATAGAAAAAGTCTCAGATTCTGAGACATATTTCCTATAGAAAAAGTCTTAGATTCTGAGACATTTTTTTTATAAAAAAAGTCTCAGATTCTGAGACATATTTCCTATTGAAAAAGTCTCAGATTCTGAGACATTTTTTCTATAGAAAAAGTTTCAGATTCTAAGACATTTTTTTCTATAGAAAAGTCTCTGATTGGCGACATTTTTCCTTAAGAAAAAGTCTCAAATTCTGAGAAATTTTTTCTATTGAAAAAGTCTCAGATTCTACACTCAAAAAAATACGTTAGTAGATTTACTAATTTTTTTTGCTAATGCTAGTTAGCTAACTTTTAGCAAATTTTTAGTTAAGATTAGCATGTTAGCAAAAAATTCTTGTAAACTTCATTTAGCACATTAGCAATTTTAAACAAACTTTGAACTAATTTCTTTTGTTAAATTTGAAATTGAGTTGACTACATTTTTACAAGATTTTTTGCTAATATTAGCAAAAATAAATGGTAATTTTTTTTTTATTTTCAGAAAACTTTAAATTGCGCTATCTCGGAAACTAAGCCAGATAGAGCAAAATGGAGGCCATTTTTGGTTCTCGAGCTCTCATAGTATCTCTCTCATAGTATCGCGAGTTCTCTTCACATGTGTGGACCCCAATGGGTCCTAACTTTGGATCCAAAAAAGTTAGCATTCCCGTAAATTTTAAAATGCTCATATCTCGGTAAATATTGCCGACACGATAAAAAGTCCAAAAGCATTTTTGTAGCTCTCAGTACGTAGAACAAGACCACAAAATAACCAAAAGCTCTCCGAATAATATTTTTGAAGTTATCGAGTTTTTTAATTCTCAAAACCCCAGTGGTCCCCTAAAATCACGTATCTCAAAAACTAAGCAAGATAGAGCGAAACGGACAAAAATTTTGGATCAAAAACTATGACGACTTTTAAGGAACCCAACTAGGTCTAGGCCCATCGGGGTCTGGACCTAACGGGTCCGACCCCGGGTCTGTAAGGAAGGAAAAAAATCTTAATGGGCGTTTCTGATTCTTGGGATTGTACTGAGCAAAAAAGTCAACTAGACCATACGTCTACGGTGAAAATCGAGCCTCCCGATTTTGACTTGAAGTTTTTTCTCAGACTTTATTTTTTTTGAAAAATTTTCAAATTTTCTTGGGCTCATATTTCGTAAACTATTTGAAATTTTGACTTATTTTCAAACGTAAAGTTGTAGCTATTGTCTCGGGCTACAATTTCTCTGAACATATTACTTAGAAAAAACTTCGTTTTCATGGTCAAAAAGTCGAAAATGTAGAAAATTCAACACTTTTTGTAATTTTTTTTTTTTATATTTTGGCCTATAACAGCCAAACCATTGAGATTTTCGATCCAATACTAAGACAAAAATGGTAGCCAAGACAATAGTTAAGAACTCTCTAGTACATCGCAAAAGCATTGGAACGCTCCTTCAGGCAGTTTTGGCCTTGTGAAATTTTTTGTGAAAATATTGATAAATTACCATTTTCAGTTGTTCATAGCGCAAAATCATAAAAATGTTCTATTTCATATTTTTATTCTATTTATTTATTTATTTTATTCTATTTATTTTATTTCTTATTTTTTATTCTTGTATTGTTTTAAGTTCATTTAACGCATTTTTGTTAGTTTATTGTAAAGAATCACCAGAGACTTTATAATATAGAGATAAAACAAATTTAGTTGTTCTACTGGCTCTTTAATATCAGCTCAAGAATATTACTAATATTCTTGAGGTGTTACAAGACTTAGTGAAGGCTCAAATAACTCAGCAAATACAGCTCATATAACTACGAAATGATCAGTACACTCGTAAGAACTATCCAATATCTTACATACACTCAAAAACTTATGTAAGTAAAATCAACTGAAAATGTCAATTAAAATAACTACTTTGTAAGTTGTTTTGGGGTCAACTACTTTTTCAGTTAAATCAACTAACAATGTTAGTTATTTTAACTGACAAAAAACAACTGACTTATGAAGTAAAAATTACTAACATTTGTTGTTAGTAATTTTTAGTAATATGTAGTAAAAATAAAATAAACAATATATATTTTTTTTCAAAAAAATTCTTAAAAAAAAATATTGTGACCAAATTTTTTCCAAGTTTTTTTTTTTAAGTTGTGAAAAATAAAAAAACGAAATTTTTTTTTTTGGAAAAACTTAGCAAATTTTTCAGTGATAAAAAAAATAAAATTAACTACTTTAAATAACTGTTATAACATTACAGTACGTTTTGGTTAGCAATTAAAAAAACGACTTAAAATAACTAATAGAAATAGTTGTTTGATATTTTTCATACAAAAATAACTGACTTCGTAGTTGAAAACAACTAACTACTCTAAAATATACAAACAACTAACGTGTAGTAACTTACATAATTTTCTGAGTGTATATATAAAATAAAATTTGGAAATTTTCCACGCAAAATTTAGTTATAGAGGTTCTAAAATTTATTGTGCTACTAAGGTCTTACTAGCAAGTGCTGCCATCTGAATAAACGTAGAAAACTTTTTTTCCGGTATTGCCATACACGCAATGCCCTGACGATCACAGTATCAAATACACATAAAATTAAATACGCATTTTAAAATACCAATACAATTACTTTGTACTTTAAATGAATTTTCAAAATAAATATTGAACAAAACAAAAAAAAAAAAACATTATATTTTTGGATTTTGCGCTATGAACAACTGAAAATGGTAATATATCAATATTTTCACAAAAAATTTGCACAACTTTCACAAGGCCAAAACTGCCTGAAGGAGCGTTCTAATGCTTTTGCAATGTACTAGAGAGTTCTTAACTATTGTCTTGGCTACAATTTTTGTCTCAGCATTGGATCGAAAATCTCAATGGTTTGGCTGTTATAGGCCAAAATATCAAAAAAAAATACAAAAAGTGGCGAATTTTCTACATTTTTGACTTTTTGACCATGAAAACTAAGTTTTTTCTAAGTAATATGTTTAGAAAAATTGTAGCTCGAGACAATAGCTACAACTTTACTTTTGAAAATAAGTCAAAATTTCAAATAGTTTATGAAATATGAGCACAAGAAAATTTGAAAATTTTCCAAAAAAATTAAGTCTGAGAAAAAACTTCAAGTCAAAATCGGGAGGCTCGATTTTCACCGTAGACGTATGGTCTAGTTGACTTTTTTGCTCAGTACAATCTTAAGAATCAGAAACGCGAAGCGCCCATTACGATGTTCAAATCGCCCCACCCTAATGCCCATACCGGTTTCAAACACTCCAGTTAGTGTTATCATCAGTAGGATTTTAAATGTCGGTTTGTCTTGTTAAAGGAAATTGTTTTTTATATATGTGAATATTTATAGTTTCTACAGAATAAATTTTAACAGTTTCCAACACTACAATTTTATTTCTAGCAATCTCAACCTCATTTCATACTTTCTTTCAACTTTTTTGTCTCGTACATTATTTAAACTAACAATAAGTTTAGTTATGTACATTATAACTAAAAGTAGTTTAACTAAACGCGTCTTAAAAAAAACTGATTATTTTCATGTTTTTGATCTGGTCCTAACGCCTTGAAAAACCGAATCTGCTTAAATTTTATTAAAAATAATCTTATTTAAATTAATCCAAACTCACCACTACTGAATTTTGTTAATATTTAAAATTTTGTAGTAGTTTTTTAATACATTTACAATTTAAACGTCCATATGTTATCTAGAAAAAATAATAAATTCTTAACAATTTTTTTAGAGAAAACTATGTAGGATATTCTCTACTTACTGTCTAATGTTGTTAGCATACTTTTTGTTGTATATCCAGCATTCGTTGATACAGGGGTAAGCCAATTACAGATGTGACTGTGTCTAAATAAGTATTAGGTTAGGTTACGCCAATGCCCTTTTGTTTAAAAGTACAGAAAAAGGAAGAACCTTTCAATATTGACGAACCCAGTTAACCAAGATTATAATATCAAATCATGAAAGGGCTCTTGTCCTAGATACCTATGGCGCCGTTCGTTCTGACAAGACCATTCACACAGATCATGCTGCCCTAACTTCTTCTTCTCTTCTTGTTCACATCTATTCATCTCTACTTTGTAAATAGGAGTAAAAAACAGTCGTTTTAAGTTGGCCAACCCCTTTATTGTATTTACATTAGGGTAGAGCAATTTTTTTTTTCGGTTTTCAAAATCGTCGGGGTCGGCGGAGTAGTAATCTTTTAGGATCAATATTAAAACAAAACAAGTAGAAAAGTAAAATTAAATTTGGTTGATAATGCCCTTTTTAAATAATTGTAAATTTTCTAACGTGAAAAAATTTAACAGTTTTGATTAGAAATTTTATTTAGAATAAAAAACTTTTTTTAGTCATTTTTTTAAAACCAAAAAAAAGGAAAAATTTTTTTGAGTGTTAAATTTTTTTTGAGTGTATTTTTATACCCTCCACTCTAGTGATAGAGGGTATATATAAGTTTGTCATTCCGTTTGTAACACCTCGAAATATTGGTCTAGGACCCCATAAAGTATATATATTCATGATCCTCGATCGATTTTAAGACGATCTAGCGATGTCAGTCCGTCCGTCCGTCCGTCCGTCCGTCTGTCCGTCTGTCTGTCTGTTGAAAACACGCTGACTTTTGAAAGACTTTACGGAGGCTCCTGAAGTTTGGCATATATGTTGGGCATTTACCTGGTCAGGTTGGTATTGCAATCCAGCGAAATCGGTTCAGTGGTTCAAAAGTTATGAGCAAAAGACTGAATTTCGGCAAGGGTTTTTCGTGAATTTATGAGATAACTTTGGAAAATCAATTCTGAGGATGCTGAAGCTTGGCATATATATTTTTCGTTCCTCCAGCCTCGTATTGAATTTCACCCAAATCGGTCCAGTGCACTATAGGAAATTTTACCCATTTTTTGGCCAAAAGTCAAAATTAAAATTTTTGCAAACATTATTTTTTTTCACATTAATATAAAAAAAACTTAACAAAGTAAACAATTCTTTCTCAATTTTTCGACAGAATTGATGTACTGTCACTTTATCAGTAGTTTTTCTTGCAATTTCTTACTTAGTTATAAAATAACGATTGAGAGCAGCGAATTTTGTGATAGCTTCTAACAAAAGTTTTTATATTAAGAATTTATAGTTTTTAAAAACTAAAAAATGGAAAATAATGTCAAAGGTGAGTACTTTAATGATAAATAGTGAAATGTTGGTGAACTCATCTATTAGATCGATTTTATTGGAAAAATTGAAGTGACCTTAAGATGAACTTATTGAAGTATGAATTGGAATTTTATTTTGACTTTAAAAAAAATGATAGCATATGTTAGCTATAAAACCATAAAAGTTCTCTAGGACAATCAATTACCTTCCGAATTTAAAAAATTTCAAGGTCGGATATGTGCAAACTTTTTTTTTATACCCATTTTTCCAGGTGACTACTGAGTGCCAAATTCAGAGTTATTTAATACATGGCGAGAGAAATAAAGCAGAGGTGGATAAGAAGCAGCTATTTCTGACCATTTCTTTTCATACATTGCTGAGAGTGAATGTTTCGAAAACTTTAAACAATATATAAAGGAGGAATAAAGAATATTTTGTTCAAATATAAATATGAAAAGGATTAAAAGTTGTAGGAGTTTGAAAATTTTTGAAAGACAGCATGCTGTTTGGCTTAAAGGCAATACTTGGCTAAAAAAAAAATTGAAACGCAGCCTGCCTCCACTAAATCGAAACCTGGGCGACCGCAATTAACTTTTTTGTCAAAATCTGCGAGAACAAAAATACGAGTTACAGCAGAAATCTCTAAAGATCTAAATAGGGAAGTTGAGCCCCTAGCTCTTGCATCATCTACGGCTGCCCGTAGTGGCATTTTGAAATGTAGTTGACGACTTGGAACTCAAAAATAAAATTTTTGAATAAAATCCTTATTAAAAAGTAGATTTGTTTGACACTTCTTAACATTGTTAAAATAAATTTCTACTGTTATCTTCGAAAGTTAGTGTACACTCAAAAAAAAAATATTGTAAAAACAGTTTAGAAAACCATATAATCTATCAAGGATCTAAAAAATCTTAGATGCGGCAACTTATAACCCGGGAACCCTGTTTGGAACTAATTATTAGGTAATTTTTTAGGTAACTTTACTAATTTTTTTTTTGAGTGTATGAAAACCTTTAAGAGTCACTCCCTCCCTCTAAAGAGTCTTCCAAAAGTCAAATAAAAAAAATCAGTCAAATCGGTCCAGCCGTTTGGCTGTAAATAATTTTGGCCAAAAAAAGGGTAAAATTTCCTATAGTGCAGTGGTTCAAAAGTTATTAGCAAAACCGTGAATATCAGATTAGCTTCACCTTAAATGCACGTGGTGAAGACCCGTTAAACCTGTTTTACAACTATTGGTAAGTCACAAAAATATTTTAAAACGTATTTTTGTCACTCAAAAATATTTTTATACCAAAACAAAAAAAAATACACTCGAAAAAAATGTTACACTCAAAAAAAAAATTTTAAAAATTAGTAAATTTTTTTTTAATGTAAAATTCAAAAAAAAATTTACACTCAAAAAAAAAATTTACACTCACAAAAAAAATATTTTTTTTTTTTTAAAATTTCGAAAAAAATTTTACACTCAAAAAAAATTTTACACTCAAAACAAATATTTTTTTTTTAAATTAAAAAAAAAAAAAATTACACAAAATAAAATATTTCTTATCATAACTGTTATTTTTTCACGTTAGAAAATTTACTATCACTTAAAATGGGCACTGTTGAGGGTATTCCTAGATTCGGTCAAGTCGAATTTAACTTTTCTGCTTGTTTTTTTTGTTAGTGTAAAAATATTTTGGAGTGACAAAAATACGTAGAACAATATTTTTGTGACTTGCGAATGTTTTTAAAACTTGTTTAACCGCTTTTCAACACGTGAATTTAAGGTGAAACCAATCTGAAATTCACGGTTTTGCTAATAACTTTTGAACCAATAAACCGATTTGACTGAAATTTATTACGAACCAGACCAGAGGAAACGATAAATATATTTGCCAAGCTTCAGCACCCTCAGACTTGTCGTTCAAAAGTTAACTTGTTTTTTATCTCGTAAATTCTCGAAAAACCCTTGCCGAAATTCACTCTTTTGCTTATAACCACTGGACCGATTTTGCTGGATTGCCATACCAACCAGACCAGGTAAATACCCAACATATACAGTGCCGGTCAAAAAAATAGCACCAATGACAAAATCTCTATTCATTTAATTAAAACAAAATATTATGTGCGTATTCGTTTGAAGTAAATATGCAATACTTTTATACTAAGTCTAAACCCCTTAAATGTTTTTACTTTTTCCAAAAATTGTGGACGGTTCTTTTTTAATGATCGATATTTTAAAAAAACTTCGAATCAGTGCAGTCAATAAAATAGCACCGAATTACAAAATTTCTTTAAAAAAATTAATAATATTTTAATTATTAAAATAAAAGCGTTAAATACTAAAGGAAGATAGTTTTTATTTATGAAAAAATTTAATTCATTACAAAATTTCATATTTATTTTCATAAAAATATAACGTGGAAAGAATTACACTCCTCAAAAACGTTCTTTTGTAAAAAATATGATTTCTGAACATAAACCATATTTTGAAAAAGGAAAATTGGTTGGATGCGCTTATAAAATGATTGAAAATTCTACGAAATTAACTTTAGAGCTTGAAAAACTTAGTCACAAGCGACGTTTGTCACCATTAGTGGTTAGGTGTTTGTAAAGACATTGGAAGAAAGACCCATTTACGGCAGCTCCAGAGCTAAAAAAGGACAGCAAATGGCGAAAATGTTCGTCAAAGATTACAAAACAACAACATTAACGCTTGTAGATTCGGAAAAGTGCGCCTACTCTCACTTAAGCATGCTGCAAGTCCTTTGAAGTTTGCTTACAGTTACTGAGAATGACCAGCTTAAAAGTGGATCAATGATCTATGGGCAAATGAATCCAATGTTGTTTTATTTGGAGACATGGGATCACATACCTATGTCAGAAGACCCTTAAACGCGGAATTCAATCCAAAATTCGAAATAAAAATAACTTTAAATGATGTTTATGGTGTGGGGGATATTTTCCTACTGTGGAGTGGGGTTCATATATTGGACCATGGCTCACATATTGGACTAGGACAACCGTGGATATACACTTAACGTTTATATCCTCCAGAAAGTAATGTTGCAATAAGTTTCTAAGCAAATGCCACTAATTTAGATCTTTTAGCACGTCAATTACCCAAAGCATGACGGGAAATTGGCAAAAAATTGGGTCTGGACAATAAAGTAAAATTGATGGAATGGCCTGGTCAGTCCCCAGATCTAGACCAAATCGATAGTTGATGGCCAGATATAGAGAAGGGAGTGTCTCGAATATAACCAACTTGTAATTAAGCTCTTTGGGTGGCTGTTCAGCAACTCTGGAACTGAATTTCGAATTAAAGATCCAAAAATCTAACGAATTCGGTACAAAAACGTTGTACAGAGGTAATTGTCATCAATGAGCACTCGACAATTTTTTTTTTTAATATTTAATGATATTACAACATTGCTGAATTCATAATCCATTCGTTTTTTAAATTTAAGAATTTAATTTTAATACAAAAAGTACTGTGGTGCTATTTTTTTGACTGAGTCTTTTTTAAGTTTTTTTAAAAACTCTGAAAATTTTTAAGAAAATAAAAAACCAAATTAGCCTTTTCTTATGTACTATTGTTTCACACTCTTGAAGGTATCTTATGACACGTTATCAGTGACATAAGTTGAAATTGTTAAAAAGAAACCAACGAAGAAAATTCTGTTTTATCCTGGTGCTATTTTTTTGACCGCAGCTGTATGTCAATCTTCAGGAGCCTCCATAAAGTCTTTCAAAAGTTAGCGTGTTTTCAACAGACAGACAGACTGACAGACATCGCTGGATCGTCTTAAAATCGATCGAGGATCATGAATATATATATAAGAGCAGGCGCGGATCCAGGGGGGGGGGGAGAATGGGATTTCTCCCCCCCCAAAACGATTTCAAAAAAAAAAAAAAAAGAAAGAAAAAAAAAAAGAAAAAAAGAAAAAAAAGAAGAAAGAAAGAAAGAAAGAAAGAAAGAAAGAAAGAAAGAAAGAAAGAAAGAAAGAAAGAAAGGGAAAGCAAAAAGAAAGAAAATAACCAGGATGTTAAAACCAATGAGGAGAGTTATACATATGAGGCATTCCACACCAAATGTCCACGAAAAAAAACATGTGTCCCGTAAATTTCTGAATAGGTTGTTTGGATAGCCCTATATGTAACTAAGAAAATTGCGTTTTTGGTTTTTCAAATTTTCGAAAACTGGGCTTAGGAGGCGTGGTCAAATATTGAAAAAATGGTACAATTTGTTGGGAGTTGCCTTGATTAAATATTTATCACATTAAAACGGAATGCACCACAATGTCAAAAATTTACGTTCTTATATAGTTTTGTATGGGCTATCGATTAAAATTTTTTTTTTGGAAAATATTCAGAACCCGTTCTGAAATTTTCCATTTTTTAAAAAAGTCAATTTATCAAAAATCCGGCCCCTTTTTTTTCTTTTTTATTTATTTTTTTAAAAGTTTAGATTTTTGTCCATCCACACAAAAAAAAAATCAGAAACACGTTCATCTTTTTTTTCGAGAAAAATTTATGCAATTAATATTACTCATTCGCAACTTTAAAACAAAGAAATACAAGCAAATAACAAAATTGTTATGAAATTTAAAGTTCAAATGCGATTTTCTTGAAAAAAAAGATGAACGTGTTTCTGATTTTTTTTGTGTGGATGGACAAACATCTAAACTTTTAAAAAAATAAATAAAAAAGAAAAAAAGTGGCCGGATTTTTGATAAATTGACTTTTTTAAAAAATGGAAAATTTCAGAACGGGTTCTGAAAATTTTCCAAAAAAAGAATTTTTAATCGATAGCCCATATAAAACTATATCAGAACGTAAATTTTTGACATTGTGGTGCATTCCGTTTTAATGTGATAAATATTTAATCAAGGCAACTCGCCACAAATTTTACCATTTTTTCAATATTTGACCACGCCTCCTAAGCCCAGTTTTCGAAAATTTGAAAAACCAAAAACGCAATTTTCTTAGTTACATATAGGGTTATCCAAACAACCTATTCAGAAATTTACGGGACACATGTTTTTCTGTAGCGGGACATTTGGTGTGGAATGCCTCATATGTGTGCTGATGATTTACGTCAGCACACAGAGCCTTTATCCTAAGAAATTTTTTACATTCTTAGGATAAAATGTTTCAGAATTTATGAAATTTCATATGAGAAACTTAAATGTCAATAGAGTCGTGGAAATTTTCTAGTCGAATGATTTTCCTTATATTTGATTTTTTCTGTAAGTACAGATCGAGCACGGGCTCTAATTATATTTGTTATAAGGGTTCAAGTTGAAAAAATGCAGAAGAAAAATTTAATTTCTAAAAATTATAGACATTTCTGGTATTTCCCATACCGGTTTCAAACACCCCTGTTAGTGTCATCATCAGTAGGATTTTAAATGTCGGTTTGTCTTGTAAATGAAAACTGTTTTTTATATATGTGAATATTTATAGTTTCTACAGAATAAATTTTGACAGTTTCCAACACTACAAGTCCATTTCTAGCAATCTCAACCTCACTTCATACTTTCTTTCAACTTTTTTGTCTCTTACATTATTTCGCAAGGGTTACCAACATGATCTGGAATTGCAGACACAAATGAAGGAATTTGCATTTTCTGTTTCGGAGACGTGCCTAATGGCGACATATTTTGTCAGTAATTTTATTTGATTTTAATTTTGATTTTTAATTTTCTAAAAAAACGTATTATCTCAAATATTTTTTATAGAAAAATGTCACAGAATTCAAGACTTAATCTTTAGAAAATATCTTGATACTTATGTATTTGACTCTGAATGTAAGACTTTTTTGATTAAATTTTTTTCTCAAATTTTAGGAAAAATGTCTTAAAACTTTTCTATATAAAAAATTCCTCAGCAACTGAGAATATTTCATTAGAAAAAATGTTTCAGAATCTGACAAGAATTTTTCTACAAATAAATTTCTCAGAATCGGATAACATTTCTTCAGGAAAAACGTCTCAGAATCTTAGGCCTCCGTTCTGTCTTTCACAACTTTTCAATTCACTTGAAAATTTCCGAATCACATGAAATCAAGTTTAGTGCTTTGTTGAACACGTTTTAATTCGAAGCTGAAATCGAATAATTAAAATTAAAAAAATTATTAGGACAAAAGTGCATTCGTTTTACTTTCACTATATTTTATTTATGTTAAATAAAACGAAAAAAAAAAAATCGGATGTGAATTCTAGAACACCAAAAAAAAATGGAAAATTTTCATTTTCACATTTTTTATGTGAATTACTTTTTTTTGGAACAGCGGCCTTAGTTTTCTATGCGGAAATATATTTTCAAATCTTAGAATTTTTTTAAAGGCAAAAGGGTGAAGACAAAAAAGAAGAAGAATTTTTTTATGGAAACATTTTTACGAACATGAGAATCTCTTTGTTTTGGACATTTTTAAGAATCTGCGAATATTTCTATAGGAAAGTTAGACAAAATCTGTGATTTTCTTATACGAAAAATGTTTTAGAACTTTTCTACAGAGAACTATTTTGAATGAAAAATCTCTCAGAGTCTGAACATTTTTCTGTTGGAAAATTCTGAGAATTTTTCTATAGGAAATGTGTCTCTGAATATGGAAATTTTTCCTTTGAAATTGTGTCCAACAATAATAATTTTAATATCTTAAAAATGTTTGAGAATCTAAGAAATTGCATTAGAAGTCATTAGATAGCAATAAAACCGTAAAATTTTTCTATAGAAAAATACTATAAAATTTAAGATTTTATATTTGGGAAAGTGGATACAATTTTTTTTATAAAATGTTCTAGAAACTGGTACTTTTTAAGTATCTGATAATTTTATTTTACGAAATATGTTTCAGGATCTGAGAATTTTTGTATACAAAAAATATAAGAATTATAGAAAGAGTGAATCTCAGATTATTTCTATAAAATAAAGTTTAAAACTCTGAGAGATTTTCTATGCGAAAAAAGTTGAATCTGAGATATTTTCTATAGAAAATTCGATCTGAAATTTTTTTTTTATTTGACTTTCACAACGGCCTTATTTATGAAGTATATCTTAAAAAATTTTTGGGTATAAAAAAATTTTACCCAAATCCAAAAGCTGGATCCTTATTAAAAAAAATGACTTTTGTTTTGCTTTTCAATTTGTTACTTAATATTAAAAATATAAACAAAAATTCACAAACACCCCCCCCCCCACGCTTCCAACCAAACTTTTTTATATTTTTGGTAAAAAAAAAAATCTCCCCCCCCAAATGAAATTCCTGGATCCGCGCCTGTATAAGAGTGTCCCTTATTTTGGAAATGTTGAGACGGTACACACTAATTTTTTTTCCATTTGACTTAAAAATAACTCAGGAAAAATTTTCCGCCCCTACGACCACGCCTACCCTACGCGACGGGGCCTTAAAAATCATTTTTCCATACAAACCAAAAAAAATTTTTTTTGATTTTAATTTTTTTTGTTATTAATTATTATATTAGTTAGTTAGCTTATTCACGACAAAAAATTTGATTTTGGTGGGATTACGCTTTCAGCTCTAAAAAATTTTTCGAAAAAAGCCGTTGGGGTCCCACAGTAAAAAATTTTTAAAAAATATTTTTTTTTAGTTTTGACAAGCAACGCTTTTAGTTGTTTTAGAGCTGAAAGCCTAATACCACCAAAATCAAATTTTTTGTCGTGAATAAGCTAACCAAGTAATATAATAATTAATAACAAAAAAATTAAAAATTAAAAAAAAAATGTTGGTTTGTTTTTTTAGGCCCCGCTCTTTAAGGCCCCGTCGCGTAGGGAAGGCGTGGTCGTAGGTTCTTACAATTTTTCCTCAGTTATTTTTAAGTCAAAAGGAAAAAAATGAGCGGGTACCGTCTCAACATTTCCAAAATAAGGGACACTCTAATATATATATATACTTTATGGGGTCCTAGACAAATATTTCGAGGTGTTACAAACGGAATATATATATATATATATATATTGATTCCTATGGTTCCAAGTTGGAACAAAGGGCCGTAAACGGAACAAACAAACGGAATGACAAACGTATATACATTAAGGGTGTTCTTAACAGTAAGGGAAAAATTTAAAATGTTTTAATTGCTTGGCACTGGGCAGAATTTTGTTCCTTAGTACTAAAAACTTAATAATAAAAAATTTGGAGTTAATCCGATAACTTTAAGTGGACGCGGAAACGACCTGAAGTTTGAATAACGGACTACAAGGGGAAAAAATTACTTTTTACTCATTTTCTCAATTTTTTCGATATTTTAAGTTAAGTTTGAATTCAAATGGTTACAGAATTGTGATGTGGAGTACATTACCTTTGTAATAAGGCAATAAAAACTAAAATCGGTTAAAAATCAGCCAAGTTATTACAACTGCCCCAGGCAACTAACGTGTGGCAGACCAGTTGATCAAAGATTTCGAGTTCAATTTTTGAAATTGTTTGAAATTATCTACTTTAGCAACATTTTTTTATTCTTTACTTGCCAATGTACTAATGTGATAGGTATTTTTCATATTGTGTTATGCTAGCTTGTTTTTAATTAATGGTAAAAAGGTCTAAATTTTCGAACCCTGTTTTCAAATCTCCAGTTTTAAATTTTATTTTTTTTTTGGCAAATAAAATTTAAAAAATCTACCATTGGACCATAGGATTTCGTTAAGCACATATATGGGAATAAAAATTACAAAAATTGTAGACATTCCATTTTTCATTCGGCTAGTTTAGCGATTTTATTTCGGCGGATTTCGAGATAATAGTGATTTTGGTAACTTTTTTAGCTTTTAGTTAATTTTTTTTATTTTTTTTAACAAACTTCATATGTTTTCTACCGAATTACTACAGAATAATATAGAATTCATCAATCCCTTTAATCAGGGCAAAATTGAGATATGAAAAATTGACCCATTTAAAGGTCAAAGGTCAAATTTGAGAACAATTTGAATTTTTAAAGATTAACAATTTTTTTGAGCGGATATTTATGAAACTCCTTGATGTTATTTTAATATGACTAAACGTAAATGGTTTATTATTAAAATTCGGAAAATTAACCCATAAGTGCTATTGGGGTCTATATTTTTTTTTATTTAATGGAGAAAATATAAGTATATTATTTCATAGGGTCATATAGACCCCAACAGCACTTAAGGGTTAATGTTCTGAATTTTTATAAGCCATTAATTTTTAAATGTTATTAAAATAACATTTAGGAGTTTCATTAATATCCGCTCGAAAAATCTGTAAATCTTTAAAAATTCAAATTCTTCTTAAATTTGACCTTTGACCATTAACTGGATCAATTTTACATATCTCAATTTTGCCCTGATTAAAGGAATTGAAGTATTCTATATTATTCTGTAGTAATTCGGTAGAAAACATATGAAGTTTGTTAAAAAAAAATAAAAAAATTAACTAAAAGCTAAAAACGTTACCAAAATCACTATTATCTCGAAATTCGCCGAATTAAAATCGCTAAACTAGACGAATGAAAAAAGGAATGTCTACAATTTTTGTAATTTTTATTCCCTTATATGTGCTTAACAAAGTCCTATGGTCCAATGGTCGATTTTTTAAATTTTATATGCTTAAAAAAATTAAAATTTAAAATTGGAGATTTGAAAACAGGTCTGAAAAATTTAGACCTTTTTACCATTAATTAAAAACAAGTTAGCATAACACAATATGAAAAATACTTATCACCTTACTACACTGGCAAGTAAAGAATAAAAAACTGTTGCTATAGTAGATAATTTCAATCAATTTCAAAAATTGAACTCGAAATCTTTGATCAAGTGGTCTGCCACACGTTAGTTGCCTGGGGCAGTTGTAATAACTTGGCTGATTTTTAACCGATTTTAGTTTTTATTGCCTTATTACAAAGGTAATGTACTCCACATCACAATTCTGTAACCATTTGAATTCAAACTCAACTTAAAATATCGAAAAAATTGAGAAAATGAGTAAAAAGTCATTTTTTCCCTTTGTAATCAGTTATTTAAACTTCAGGTCGTTTCCGCGTCCACTTAAAGTTATCGGATTAACTCCAAATTTTTTATTATTAAGTTTTTAGTACAAAGGAACAAAATTCTGCCCAGTGCAACACAAAAATCCGAAATAAAAAAATAAGAACACCCTTAATATACATATACCCTCTATCACTTGAGTGGAGGGCTTAAAAAATCATTGCCCGACAGACTCAATTTTTTGTTTGCTCCATCCTAATGAATATATAGTACAATAGGTGGCCACAGAATAGCTGATTGTGAAAAAATTTATGAAAAAAATTTTCAGTCGGCAATCAGCGGTCAAAGCTGGAAAAAATTAAGTTTTTTGACCAAAATTCATCTCCGAAATTTTAACCAAATCCGGCTTAAAAATTTGAAATTTTTGCGTACTTTATAGAAAAAAAATATTTAAATAATTCTAAAAATGAGATTTTGATGATTTTTAAAGATTCAAATTATTTTTTTATCCAAATTGGTTCCAAAAGTATAAAAATGTTAAGTATGTTATCTAAAAAATATTAAAAACATATAAAAACGCGATTTTGGTCCAAAAATGTTGATCAGCGATGTTGGTTCACAGCTGCTGATCCGCATTTCAGAACCAAAATCTCGTTTTTATATTATTTTATTATTTTTCACATACATACTCAACATTTTCCAACTTTTAAGACCAATTTGGTTAAAAAAAAAATATTTTTCTTTATAAAATTATCATCTGTGTACCAAAATCGCTATTTTGGAATTTTTTTAATATTTTTCCTAAAAAGTGCGCAAAAATTCATAATTTTTGAGCCGGATTTGGTTAAAAATTCGGTCATTAATTTAGGTGGAAAACTGAAGATGCCTTTGCAAAATGTTTTCATAAATTTTCCCACAATCAGCTATTTCGTGGTCATCGTTTGGCAGGTATTACGAAATGAAATTCAAAATTTTAAATTTTACGGGACACCCTAATATACAAATATTAGTATGTGTGTGTATTATATGTGCTTTTCTTTTGTTATCTTTAGTTGTTTTGCATAAATATCTTTTAACAAACATATCAAATAATCGTAATAAGGGATTCTTTTAACTTAATGTTATCCCCAAAAAAAAGACACTCACTCATACACATAGTCAAACACTCCATACACACACACATAAATTATTCGCACACATACTAACACGTACACATCATATATTTAAATAATAAAATAAATGATAACAAAGCAATAGCAACAACAAACAACAAAAACAAAAATCTTTGTTTTGTAATTTATATGATAATGTGATGTTGATGTTTGATATTGTAATGTGTGGTATGTTTATGTATTACAAATAAAAATATGCGTGTATGTGTGTATTTTATATAAGTGGGAGCGTAAATGTATATACGAATGAAAACATTAGGGTAGGTCACTCCCAATAAAAAAATAATTTATGAATAAAAAACTTTAATAAAAAAATGTTTTGTTGAAAAATTAAAACGTTTACGAAATTAAAAATTATTAATAAAAAATGTATTGATTTTTTTAAACAAAAAAAAAAAAAAACAAAATATTATGATAACAAAAAAAAGTTATAGACAAAAAGTTGTGTTGAAAAAAACAAATTTTTTTGATAAAAAAAGTTGTTGATAAAAAAATTTAAGCTTAGAAAAAATCGACTTAGAAATATTTTTTTAAAAAATTTCTGAAAAATGCACATTTATTGTTTACTCAATCTAGACGGTATCAAGCTTAAATTAAAGCTTTCAATGGTGTATCGGTCGTGCCCAAATTCGGCTTCATTAAGTTCGTTATTGTCGAAAATCGATAATCGTAGGGGTAGTTTATATGGAGATGTTGTATATATTTACGACCGCCAAAATCATATATAATATTCTCTATTAAAATTAAGCTGACCGGTATTTTTTGTTTTTCGAAATTCCAGCTAGTTCGGCTTTTATACGGATTTTCACGAAATCCCTTATTTTTCATTAGGTGGCAACCCTTTTTTAAATTTGAAATTGAGCATCTAAAACAACAGATAACTCTTATTTTTCCCCCTCATTTCCTTATTAATGCTTCAGGACAATCGGTGGGTGCCCTGTAAAACCCCTTCCTTGTTAGACAATTTTACCATTTTTTTACTCGGAATTTTTACGAATTACATCTGCAAATGGTGTAATCTTAAATTCTAGGGGCTGACTGGCTCAACTTCTGTTTTCGACCCACCCTAGTATACTTAAATATACATTTGAGTATATAAATTAGGGTAGTATATATAAAAAAATTTTAGATTTCTCCACGGGCCCGCTGCGACCTCTGGAACCTTTTCAAAAATTTAAAATAATGTTAGTATTATTTGTTCATGAATCTTTATAAACTGAGGGGTCGTCCCATGGAAAAACTAAATTTTTTTATAAGAACCACCCTAATATATACATATGTAACATAAGTGAGTGTCAGTTACAACAATGTGTGAAAAATCAAACACTTCACTGAAAAATATAAAATATTTATATTTTTTAATGAAAAACAGTTTAAATTTTTATTATAAAAGTGTTAAGAATAATAAATATTTTCTCATATTGTTTTAATAACACAATTAAATATTTTTTTAAATAAAATCTAAACTAATTAACCACACATGCACACTTGAATTGCACATATGAGGCATTCCACACCAAATGTTCAGCAAAAAAAAAGTGATGTCGTGTCAATATGAAGTCAATTGCAGAGTATTCGCCTTTAGGTCACTATTAAATAACACAAATAAAATTTCAGTTTTTTCAAAAAGTGGGCTTTGTAGGCATGGTCAAATATTGAAAATATCTGAATTTTTTGCCTTAGCACCTTTATTTAAATATTTATGCAAAATTATTGAAACACAGTGAAGCCTTTAAAATAAAAGTTTTTTATAGATTTTTGTATGGGCTATCGATTAAAAAAATAAAAATTGGAAAATTTTCAGAACAAGTTTTGAATTTTTTAAATTTAAACTTAAACTTTATTTATCAAAAAACATGCCACAATTTTATTTATTTTTTAAATGTTTAAAAATTAGCTAAGGTGTATATCTATCTGTTCTGAAATTTTCAGAGATGCATTTTTCCTTGTTTTCGAGAAAAAAATGTTGAACATTGCACTATGCTTATAATTTACAATAATGGGGTATATTACGTATGCGAATGAGTAATATTAACTCTTAAAAAACATTTTAAATAGAGATGTTTTCGTGGGTGAGTTTTTTTTGACGATCACGCACGCTCACGAAGGAAAGTTTTATTCACGCACGATTTTTCATTTTCCTCACGTTCACGTATGCTCACGTGAGTAGAAAAAAATTTTGTCACGGGCACTATACTCACGTGAGCGTGACTGAGCGTGAGCAAAATAAATGAGCATGCGTGATTAAAATAATTTCCTTGGTGAGAGTGCGTGATGATAAAAAAAAACTTACCCACGATCACATCTCTATTTTAAATGTTTTTTAAGAGTTAATATTACTCATTCGCATACGTAATATACCCCATTATTGTAAATTATAAGCATAGTGCCATGTTCAACATTTTTTTTCTCGAAAACAAGGAAAAATGCATCTCTGAAAATTTCAGAACAGATAGATATACACCTTAACTAATTTTTGAACATTTAAAAAATAAATAAAATTGTGGCATGTTTTTTGATAAATAAAGTTTAAGTTTAAATTTAAAAAATTCAGAACTTGTTCTGAAAATTTTCCAATTTTTATTTTTTTAATCGATAGCCCATACAAAAATCTATAAAAAACTTTTATTTTAAAGACATCACTGTGTTTCATTTCATTGGCATAAATATTGAAATAAAGATACTTAGGCAAAAAATGCTGAAATTTTCAATTTTTGACCATGCCTCCAAGGCCCACTTTTTGAAAAATCTTAAATTTTATTTTTGTTATTTAATAGTGCCCTAAGGGCGAATACTTTGCAAATGATATCCCATTGAAACCACCATGGTTTTTCTGTAGTGGAACAGTTGGTGTTTAATGACTCATATGTGTGCACATTAGGGGTATAACTTTTAGAATAATTTAAATTTTTTCTTATGTTTAACACGAAAAACGTTTTATTTGGGAGATTTTAATTCGTAATCAGTGATTATAAAAACTACTTTTAATGCCTTCCAAAATTTGAAAATAAAAAAATAATTGAAGGGGCGTTTTTTGAAGGCAGGGGGTCGGGAGGGTTTAGGGATACCCAAAATTAATTTATTATGAGTTTCGCGCTTAAGTACTTAATTTTATTTTATTATTATTAAAACAATTTTTTTATATCCACTCCTAAAAAAAGAGACAGGCCAAAAAAAATTTAGATTTAAGTCCTATGGGTCCAAACGCAGGACTTTGGACTACACTTAAAAAATTATGTTAGTAAAATCAACTGAAAATGTCAGTTAAAATAACTACTTTGTAAGTTGTTTTGGGGTCAACTACTTTTTCAGTTAAATCAACTAACAATGTTAGTTATTTTAACTGACAAAAAACAACTGACTTATGTAGTAAAACTACTTACATTTGTAGTCAAAACAACTAAAATGTAGTAAAAATAAAAAAATCAATATATAATTTTTTTTTTTCAAAATATTTTTCAGAAAAAAATATTGAAGACCAAATTTTTTCAAAGTTTTTTTTTTTAAAAAAAGTTGTGAAAAATAAAAATAACGATTTTTTTTTTTTTTTGGAAAAAAACTTTAAAACTTTTCAGAGATAAAATAAATAAAATTAACTACTTTAAATAACTGTTACTACATCACAGTACTTTTTTGTTAGTTGTTAAAAAAACGACTTAAAATAACTAACAGAAATAGTTGTTTGATATTTTTCATACAAAAACAACTGACTTTGTAGTTGAAAACAACTACCTACTGTAAAATATACAAATAACTAACATGTAGTAACTTACATAATTTTCTGAGTGTACTGATGACACAAAAGTGTTTAACTTGTTTAACAAAAACATAAAAAATCCTGTAAGCAATTTTAGTTTTTAAGAAGATTTTGCCCATTTCCGAAATTAACCAAACATCAGGGGAATACGTTACATGCCAATATTTTTGTTATCTTTCTTAGATGATAATCATTTTATAACTATTAGAGTTTAATTTAAAATAGAACACCGCTAATACACTCGTCTCTAACTGTATGGACTAATTATTCAGTTATATAAATTATGTTTGTTACTTTTTTTAAAGTTTTAGTTTTAGCAAAAAGCCAACCAACCCATAAACCAACAATTATGATTCGTTATATTTTTATATAAGTGTGTTTAAAATGTCTGAAGTACGAAGGCTGTTGGATAAATGTTGAATTTTGTGTTTGGAAAATTTTGGAAAAAAAAATTCTCGGAAATTAAAAAAATAAATAAATTTACCAAGAAAATGTTGTATCCAGATATTTGTGGTCAAAAAATTTTTTCCGGGGAAAACTTATTTATAAAAATTTTTTTTGCGTTCGGTATCAAATCGCTTCGATATCCATAAATACACTCACATAACGAAGGCAGTTGTCACAACCGTAAATATTTCAACCTTATTTTAATAGTTGTTCCAATCGGTCATTCGGTTGATACAACAACATTTCGGTTGTCACAACCGTATTTCGGTTGCCACATTCGTATTAAGGTTGCGACTACCACATAACCGGTTACGAAAACCTCTAAAACGAGTTTGAAATATTTACGGTTGTGGCAATCAGATTTGTTATGTGAGTATAGGGATTGCGAAGCAATTTAACTACTGATGCGCTTAGGAATTACAAATCTCAAAGATTTTACCCACCGACTTTGCTGAAAAAACTAGTTTCGATAATTAATAATTTTGATATTTTAAGTTATCTCTCTATTTACTTAAAACTAATTTTTTATAATTTCAACCTAATCGAGAACTGGTCTCAATGACTGTCCTCTTGTTATAGCGAAACATATAAAGGTTTTGCTGGGAATCGAACCCACGACCTCCATGCTCAAAGGCTAGCACGCTATAATCTTATCTTTGGAAATATGTTTTTGATTACGTATGAAACCAATATTCTAATTTATGCCAACCAAGTAAATAAATATTTGTAAATTAAACTTAGATTTATCATACAACCCACCTACTTAGCAGTAGTAACTAATAGCCAGCACTAACAAAAACCAATTAATTAAGTGCAAATTTGTTAAAACCATTATAAAACAAGCATGTTTAATAATACGAATACACCCTTTTCATCTAATTTTTTTTTTCGCACACAGTCATTGTTTTTTTAATGAAAAATCCACCTACATGTCCTGTTTGAACGTGTTTGGGATACATTGTATATTATTACATTATAAAATTAAACCCACAAAACATTTAATTTATTCCAAAAATAAATATACATAGGAAGATTTTTTGCTTGAAGGTGCGGATGCAGCTTTTAAGTTTGGGGAAGGATTTTTTTTCCAAAAAATTATTAAATATGAAATATTTTTTTTTTACAGAAAAATTAACAGATTCTGAGTCAAAAGGAATTTTTTTCCAAAAAAATAATCTTTAAGATTCTGAGACATTTTTCGTATAAAGAAAATTTTCCGATTTGGGGACATTTTTCCTGTGTAGATTATTATTTCTATAAAATAAAATTCTGAGCCTCTAAACATTTACACATCTAGACATTTTCCTATTGAAAAATTCTCAGATTTTGAAATATTTTTCGTAAATGAAATCTCAGATTCTAAATTTTGTATTTTTGAAAAACTTCCACCAAAATTTAACTGTTTGAAAAATTAAAAAATAATTTACAATTTTACTTTTGAAGCATTTTGCACTTTTTGCACTAACTTTTGGTCTTTCTCAACACCAAGTGAAATTTTTCTAGAACATTTTAACCCTTTAAACGCACGCTTTGTTGGTGTTCTATGAATATATTTGAAAAAAGGAACAAAATGTCCCCCAAAAAGGGGAGATAAAGGGTTAATATGTTATAAGAAAAGAACCGCTATCGAATTTCACTGAAGACACCTTTTGACATTATTTTCCTCAGAATAAGATTTAATACTCCTTTTTTTGACTTACTGAAAACGCCTTTGAAAAAAATTTGTAAACTTCAGTGGGCCATAAAATAAAAAACTCGAGCTAAATTTTCAAAATTATTCGGTGGGTTTGGTCTACTGTTGGTATACTTCCATTTTTTGTTGGTCCCAAGATACAAAATCATGTTACACAGTGTTATTTATATTAATTTTGGCAAAAATTTCTAAAGTCGGTCAAGAGGTTTTCGAGACATCGCTATTTGAAAAATAGCGGGTTTTTCTTACTTTTAAGAAATTTTTTACAAAAAATTTCAAATGTTTTTTTTTTCATTGACTATTTCACAGAAACTGAGACAAGTTTTCATTCAAATTTAATCTGAACCAAATCAGACCATTCTAACCCATGGCGCTCTTCGATCAAAGTTGAGAGTTTTAAATGAAAGTTTTGTAAAAAGTAAATAAATGTTAATACTCTAAGTTGTTTAAATGTTTTTTATTTATTTAAAAAATCTTCCGATATTTCGCAATTCTTTGAATTGCATCTTCAGGGACAGTTAAAATTTATTTATAGAAAACACATACAAATTCTTATAAGTAACTTAGTGTTCACACCATCGTCACTATTGCACTGTGCAATAATGACGAAGGGAGCAGTGCAATAATGACGATGGTAGTGAACACTACGTTACTTATAACAATTTTTATGTGTTTTTATAAAAAAATTTGAAATGTCCCTGAAGATGCAATTCAAAGAATTGCGAAATATCAGAAGATTTTTTAAATAAATAAAAAACATTTAAACAACTAACAAGGGAAGTCTCCCTAGTGTCACCCGCGGATCTTTATGGAATTGGTTTTATTTTGTAGAGCAGAAAAAATAAAGGGACACGTATTTTTTTTAGCGGACCAAATTCATATTTAGGGGGTAAAAAGGAGGGGGGAAGACAAGGCCATTTTTCAGTTTTTTTTCGTTTATCTCCTATATTATGCAAAGAAACCTAGTCATGTTACATACCAAATGAAAGGTCTTTGGAAAACCTATCTACGTGTCCTAATAACGTGTCCAAACATGCACAACTTTTCGTGATATTGAGTAAAATACCAAAATTTTAGGACATTTTTGTTAATAAATCGAAAAATATTAACTTTTTTGGCCCGTTGTTAGCACCACGAGATAGGTATTTTTAATACCTTTAATCTGATACCACACATGCCTATATTAATTTTGTTTAAATAGGCGTAAATAGTAAAAAACTGAAAATGGTCAATTTCCCCCCATACAAATTGACCCCTCCTAAAAATGAGTTTGGGCCGCTAAAAAAAAATATGTGTCGAATTAATTTTCGTTCTTAACAACATATCCAAATTTCATGAAGATCGGAGGGTGACACCAGGGAGACTTCCCTTGTAAGACCTCGAGCTTGAAAATTTATTGCTTTTAACATTTTATAAAAAGCCTAAACTTTGATCGAAGGGCGCCGCGGGTTAAAATGATTGGATTTGGCTCAAATTAGTTTGAAATGCTAGTTTATATCAAGCTCTTTGAAAGGGTTAAGGAAAAAAACGTTCGAGATATTTGTAAAAATGTATAATATGCGTGTTTAACACAAAAAAATAATAATAATAATGTAATGCATCGCAAGAAAATTTTTTTTATTATTATTTCTTTTTTTTTCAAATTTTCATTAATCTAAATAAATCATTAATCGCTGGGCGCAACAGGGTAATTTTATCCAAACGGCTTTAAATAGTAGCATAAAAATTTGACTGGACACTTGAAAAAACCAAAAGTTGAGAAAAAAATGGCCCTCTACACAGAAAATAATATCGTAAATTTTTTAGTGTTTTTATCGGCGTATGCCATTTCTGTTTGTTATTAAGGGTTTTGTGATTGAAGAAGAAAACATTGTATTTCTAAAGATTATTTTTAATGTGGATTTATTCCAGACCATGGATTCTGTATACACTTTATTTTAATTAAATTTTTAATTGTTTTTTAATTTAATATCAATTAAATTTTTAATTTATATAATTAATTGTTTAATTAAATTTGTCACTTTATTTTAAATAACATTTTAATTGATTTTTAATTTAATATCAATTAAATTTTTAATTTATATAATTAATTGTTTAATTAAATTTTTAGCTTTACTTATTTTTGTTTTGTTTTGCGTGTGTGTGTGGGTATGTGGTTTTTTCTTGCATGGTTTTACACACAAAAACATATAGAAATGTAAAAAGTTTGTTTAACGTTTTTTTTTTATTTCTCACATAGTTTTTTGAATTCTCATTTTGTTTATAGTTTTATTTATATGTATGCAAATATAAGGTTTATAATCAACTTTATAAAATTGTCTTATTGTTAGTGACTTTGTCTTTACGGCATAAATATATTTGGTAAAGTTTGAATAAACATTTTTTTATACAATTTTATTAAAAAAAAACGATTTTTTAAATTAATTATTTAAAAAAACAAGGTATTACTTTTAATTAATTTTTTTAATTTATACAATTAAAAATTTTATTGTTTTTTTAAATTTTTAATTAATTAAAGTTGTTATTATTCGACCTTTCCAATTTAAAATAAATTAAAATTCTTCGAGCTCGAGGCCAATTTTTTCTTGTGAATAAATTTTTGTTTATTCTATTCCAATATTTCGATTCTCTTTGAGAATCATCATCAGGGAATTTTTAAACACACAAAAACTTAAAAATATGTTGCGAACGCATTGACATTTAAAGTGCAATTTTAGATAAAATAAATATAAATTTATTTTTAATTAATGACAAATATTATTAATTTATATGAACATTTCCATTTAACTTTTGATTTTAAGGTTTAAAAAATATTAAAATTTTTTTTGAAGGCACATCAAAATCGTTTAGTACGCGTATAAACATGCATTTAGTTAGTTAAAATCCGTTCGCGTGAAGAACTTTCAGCTGACGGCGCGAAAGTTATGGTGGTTTAAAGATTTTGTTTGAAAACCAAAAGTCTGAAAATTACAATTATTATTAGAATTTAACAAAATTAACGTGAATTAATGTTTCATACTATCCCCAACACAAATTGGTTACATTATATCCATTAACGTGGATTTATAAAGATATTTTCCCGTTAAAAGTTAGTTTTTAAAAGTTGTTATTTTGAAACTTGTTATGCAATTTACGCGAAATCTAAAGATGATGGACCAAATTAAAGACCATATTCGTGTTTAGCACCCCCAAATTAGTTAAGAAACTTGTGCATTATGCTAAATTGTGAATTTTTAAAAGTGATGTTTCTGAATAATGAAATTTTGAGGGATGCATTAAATCCACAATCTTCAAAATTTTTGAATGCCGTTCAGTTTTGGGATAAAGCTTCATAAGTACTAGCATTTGCCATTTATAGAAATTAATTTCTATTAGCGGTTTGATTGTGCCCTGGCGGTTTATCTGGAGACAAAATTTGCGCGTTTTCAGCGTACAGTTATATTTAGTCCCAATTTTTGCAAACGATCCATAATACGCATTACAAGCAATCGTCTGACGGGTATATTTTAAATCTAAATTCTTTTTACGTGAAAATACAAGCAAAAGTTTAAAATCGTGAAATGTCAGATTTTTGCAAAATTTTTGCTAATCAAAATTTTAACACGCTATATCGATTTTATTATAAAAAATCAAAAAATTTTTGGATCACGCGATGTGCTGGCCACTTTTAAGTAATATTGCTAATGTGCCTCCCATAAAAGTGGATTTTTGATGACTTTCACGTTTTGTCTCTCAACCTTTGTCTAGCTAGTACTCTGCTCCTATTGAGGGCACATTCATGAGACTGGTTTTAGACTGTAGCCAATTACGACAGCTATCATTCTTCGTATTAGCTTTTGAAAAGTATGAAGCGGCACAAATTTGCTGATAAAAAAACGACGAAAAATTGAAAATGAAGAAATTTTAATTTCAAACCGTTACCACCAAATAACTTTTTTATTATTGATGGCACATCAAATTCATAAATACATCTTTTTTAAACAAGTATAGGGACCATATATTCTAAATCTTCGAAGAATACGTTGGACGGCGCAAGTACAATTGGCCAAAGAGTACATAATTTTTATGAAATTTCAATCGACTTTTCCACATTTCGGAAGTTTGGTTGTCGCTAACTACCGCAAATTAAGATTTTTGGCCTTATGTGTTTGCAAGCTAATTGCATTAGAAGTCCTTTATACATTTCTATCAGCAGATAGATATTTTAATGCAAATAAAAAAAGTTTTTGCCAAAAAACCAAAATTTCAAAGAAATGAAAAGTTAAATGGAAATGTCCATATGCGCATTTTAGTGATTGGTCTGGATTTAATTATTTTTTAATTAAATCTACGAATTCTTAATATACAATATTGGAAACACTTTCACGTTTAAAGACTCATGCAAGTTCGTGCCCAAACACAACTTTTTGTCCACGAAAGATATAGGCTATTTTGGCTCCAAAATCCCCATAATCAAAAAACCCAAGAATAACGCCAAGGATGCATTAACTATAAAATATGAATTTTTAACAAGATCTAGTATCCTTAGGTTTCAATTTGTCCCTATAGCCTCTTTATAATTTTATTTTTTCCCATTTGCCGTTTGTATAATTGTACACTCAAAATATTTTGTAACAAAAGAAAAACACACTTAAAACCAGTGAATAAACAATTGAAAACCATCCCAATTTTCTAAAATAAATGACATTAAACATTAAAAAATTACGTTTTTTTTTCACTCTTTTTTACCAACAAATTCGAAAAAAATAACCAACGAAAACATTAAAAATTAATGATAGTTCTGTTATTTTTACCAACAAATTTCAAAAAAATAACCTACGAAAACAATAAAAATTAATGATTTCGTAGGTAATTTTTTACAATTTTTTATTGAAATATTTTTTTAAAAATTTTTAATAAAATTTTTGGGGAATCGATCCCCCAATCAACTACATTCTGGCCAGACACTCTAACCATCGTGCCAAAGTCACTTGATACAAACATGTTTTTATATTTCTATAAATAAGTTTTTGAATTTTTTTTTTCTACAAAAAAATAACTGACTTGTGTAAGTAAAAACTAATGATATTTCATTAAAAAATACCAACAATTTAAAAAAAAATTTCTTACACAAATCGTTAAAAATCAAAAGAATAATCAGTAGTTTTTACTTACAGAACAAAAATAAATGACTTTAAAAATTAAATGTACAGAAAGTCTTTATTTTGTGTTATTTTTGAAACAAAGGACTGAAGTAGTCATTAATAAAAACTGAACATCAAACAAATGTTTTTTCTTTAAAAACGACTAAACGGAAAACTTTTTAAATAAACTACAAACAGTTAATGATATAATTTTTTGAGTGTAATATTGATTTCACTCCGGTTTTATTATACGTCTTAAAACTTTCAACTTTGAACGCCTAGCAAACTGACAGTAATGGCACCAAATTTTTTTCATTATACTTTTTTGATAGCTTATAGTGTTGCCATTGATTTAATGTTTAAGCTTTTGAAAATTTGTTAAATTTTTTTTTTTTAATTTCTGCCAAAAAAAAATGGATTTGAAACCATTAATGCATCGCCGGGCAAATTATGGTTCGTTTTGGTCTAAAAATTCTATGTCTAAATTTTCAGCCAAATCGGACAAAATTAACCTATGATGCATTATAAATTCTTTTGCATTATAAATTCTTAAAGCTCATATATTTAAAGACTCATTTAAGCGGGCCCTATTTATATTCGTTCACTTTAATTTTCAGATAGTGAAATTTAATTTTCATTTTTGCAAGGCCCAAATTTAAAAAAAAATACTTAAAAAAAGATAACTAAATATATCTGTTAAATTAGCAAAATAATCTGCTACAAATCTGAACAAAAGATTTGTGAAACTTAGCAAACAGAATCGGTAAAAGTTCTGCAAAATGTATATTGTTTATAGAAATTGAATGGTTGAGAATTTGGTTAAAAAAACATTTCAGCAGAAAAATCTGCTAAAAAAATTTTATTCTAAATTGAAAGTCATTTTACAGATTTTTCGACAGATGTACTATTGATATAAAAATACGACCTGGCAATTATTTAAATCAGTATATTTTCCAAAAATATAAACATTGTTTACTTAAATTAAGTTTGTATGAAGTTCCTAAGCTTATTTTTGATCTGACCAAATCTGGATCTAACTCTGTATCTAATCGTTCCATGTTTAGACTAAGGACCTATTTTTCGGCAACCACTGGTGTAGGGTATTATAAGATCGGTCTTGACCGGACATTGTTTTCTTATTTATTTTTTACCAATTTTCATCTTCTTTGACTTGAATTTTTATTTTGAGTGAACTGTTTTCCTTTTTTTTTCATATTTTTCTTTATGATTTTTAAGAAGTTTTGTCTTTCAACTAACAAAGTATAATTAGTTAGTTGTCAAAGGATTTCTCTAAAGTTAAACAAATACCAGCTACTTATATTGTGCCAAATTTAAAACTTTTTCCATCTGTTATCTTTTGTCATAAAATTATATTTTCTTTAAGGAATAATTTAGAAAAGTTTCTTTCTTTATATCCGCTTTATTTTTTGGTTTTTGGCAACAAGAACTTTAAACTTCAACATTTATGTGTTTTCTGTTTTTTAAGTAACAGTATTTTAAAATAAATTGCAAATATAAAGAGACTTTCTATTCTTTGATTAAAATTTATATAAATGATTTATTCTAATGTGAAATGAAGATTATTTAACTAAATGCTGACACACTGTTCCTCAAGTTATGAAAATCCCTTTCCCAAAAATTTAGAAAACGTAATACCCAAAATTTCTATAAAAAAAACTTTATATTACTTTTTGTTATATCATTACACTCTATCATTTCCTTACCACATATGTATCAATTTTCATAACCTCACCTCCTCTATACATAAGTGTTAAAAACCCTTAATTACTTTACAACAAAACTAATCCCTCTTATGTTTTATGTATTCTTGTTTATTTTCAGCGGATATTAAATTATTAACACGCAAACTTTCACATTTTGATCCTTTAACATTAAAAGTTTCCCTTAAGGATGTCGTATGTTATTTATCATTGTTAGAAGCTGGAAGGCCAGAGGATAAATTGGAATGTAAGTAGTAAATTGTTTTCTAAAAGCAAATTTTAATTTAGCACAAAAAAATAAATCAATAGTCCATAAAACAAAAACAAACAATAGAACAAAACTGAAACAAAACAAAACAAAATTGTTGCATATTTTAAGGCAAATGAATATTAAATAATGTATTGCATATTTTAAGTGAAATTTTTCAGTAGTAATAAATTCATAGCATATTTTTTGGGAGGGAATTTCTCTACAGTTGTGTAATTTCTTTTGTGTACATTTTTCTGGTTGGGTAATTTTTATTTTTATACCCTACGCTATGCGGAAGGAATTATACAAGTTTGTCATTATATTTGTAACACATCAAAATATCGGCCCTAGGAACCCATTAAAAATTAATAAATTTTGTGATCTTCGAAATGTTTTAAGTCGATCGATGTCCAGAGAATATTGGATGTTGTACCATTAAATTTAAAACGATTTTCTCGATATCACCTTTAATAAAATTGCTTATACCTTCGAAAACTCCTTTGTGGTAAATTTTCAGATTTTTTTGATGACCCGTTCAAAAGATATCGAATTTTTAAAAATTGGTAGTTTTTTCTTTTGCGTACTTTAAAAAAAAAATCCCAAAAAATTCTTAAAAGCGCTCTAGTATGCGATTTTTAAGTGTTTAAAATTAAATCTCATTTTTGAAAATGTTTGTACTCTTCGATTTTTTTTAAATTTTTTTGTGTAAAATTTCTATCGATTCTACAAATTTTTTGCCCAGGAGGATCGTGGGATAACGATTATTACTATTTTTCAAGGATGGGTACCAATTCGATAAAAGTATTGGTATTGGTATTGGTTTTTAAAATTATATTAGTATTGGTATAGGTATTGGTTTTCATTTTTTGTTGAATTGGTATAGGTTTCGGTATTGGTTTTGAATTATTTAGGTATTGGGTATTGGTATTGGTTTTAGCCTCGAATTGGTATCGGTTTTTAATAAGTATTGGTATTTATCTTATATCGGTTTTGGTATTTGTATGCAAAAGGTTTTGTCGTTAATATTAATTTATTTAACGTACGTCGTCCTTCTGTCCGCCCCACAGTGCACACTGGGGCGTGATGGTAGGTTTTCTGGCCAAAAGTCTCTACAGGTCGTAAATGTTAACCGATCTTTTTGAAATTCAGAAATTAAGCCTATATTAAGGTAATTAATAAGTGCCTTGAAAGTTTTTGAAATCGGACCTACAAGGAAACTATTTCAGGGTGGACACTTTATTTTTAATCAAATTCACAGATGTTATAGATGAATCAAATGAAGAGACACTTGTCTTTTGTTTATGTATTTGAATTAGAGATGGTCTGTGGTCCCGTTATTTGCGTGACTCAAAAAACCACGTGATTAAGGCGTGAGCGATTTTTATTTAAATCACGTGATTATTGAGCGATTTTCATTTAAATTAAGTGACTATATTAGGGTAGGTTAACCTAACGTAACCTAGGGTAATAAATAAGTGCCTTGAAACTTTTTAGATTCAGACCTACAAGGAAATTTTTTCAAGGGTGGACACTTCATTTTAATTAAAATTTACAGATGATATAGATTAAACAAATGAAGAGACACTTGTCTCTTGTTTATGTATTTGAATTGGAGATGGTCGCTGGTCCCGTGATTTGCGTGACTCAAAAAAGTGATTTTCATTTAAATCACGTGATGTTGAGTTGAAAAATTCTAAGTGAGTGTCTAGAGAGTGGGTCGAATTTTTGCGTGAAGGATTTTTTTTTTTTTGAAAAACCCCTTTAAAAAAAATAAATAAAAAAAAATTGTGGAAACCTCATTTTTAAACTCATCGTTATCAAAAGTTCTACGCCCTTTCAAAAAACTGTCTGGGCCAGTATTATCCTTTCTATCCCAACTTTCCAAAAAATTTGCCCGCTTGTGTCCGTTTTCAAAAATGGAATTAAAAAAAATTTTATAAAAAAATAAAATTTATAAAAAAATTCGATTTTTTTTTTTTTTTTTTGAAAACTGCCTTTTAAAAACTCATCGTTATAGAAAGTTCCACGCCCTTTCAAAAAACTGTTTGGACCAGGATTATCCTTTTTATCCATACTTTACAAAAAACTTGCCCGCTTGTGCCAGTCAACACAAATTGAAATGCCAAAAATTAAAAAAAAAAAAATAAAAAAAATTTTGTGAAAACCCTCTTTTTTAAACTCGTCGTAATCAAAAGTACCACACTACTTCAAATCGGTTTTTTGTGTATTCGGGTTTCATTTTATCCAGTATTAATATAGAAATAAATATGTTTGTACTTTTGGAAAAACTTAAAAATTGTTAATTCATAAAATTAATTTATTCAATTATAAAATGCTCATTTTAACAACTTTAGATTTGTTCATCTCCCTTTCTATTAATATTTTAAACGCAGACGAAAAAACGGGGAAAAGGGGCAGGTCAGTCTTAATGCTAGTAAACCAACGTCCTAAGTTCTGAATTATGTCGCGGAACATTTTGGAAAAACTATTCAAAATTAAAAAATTTTAAAAAATTTAAATAAAAAAAATTAAAAAATCACAAAAAAACAGAATCAAGAACTGTCCATACCCATTTACAAGTTTTACATCCTTTTGTCTTAATAATGTATAAATTTGTTAGCTTTTTTGATAACGGTATATGGAGATTTAAACATAAATATTTTATTTTTGATTGATCATTCCAAGAGAATGGCTGTACCTATTTTTACAAAAATTACAGACAATGTGGCATCAAGTCATACTTAATACAATAGAGCATTCACTTTTTCTAATTTTCTAATTTTTTTTATCAATTGTAAATAGTTTTTTTAGGCATTTGTGCCTTTTCATTGGCATTAGTACAAATAATGCCAAAAATTTCATTGGCAATAAATGCTAATGCTTTTTTTTGGCAGTGGCATTAGTTCCAACTAATGCCAATGAAAATTCAATGCCAATTAAAAATTCCCATGTATGGGTTAGATTGACCATTGTACAATCGTCAATATTACCCACACACGATCAATATAAAAGAAGAAGAGAAGAAGTGCAAAAATCATAATAAATCTATTTGACAGCATTCATCGCGCGGAGGAAAAATTAAAAAAATCCCTCATATTTTTTTATATATTTATATTTTGGAGGGTATAAAAAATAAAAATGCGTAACAAATTACCTAATTTTTATTGGTCAGTTTTTACTCCATTTATGTCCACTGTACCAATGCGAAAAGAACTTATTTTTCGCTTCTTTTTTAAATAATAATGATAAAATTAAAGTTAAAGCCAACTAAATCAAAAGTGGTTTACAAAAATATATATTTTAAGGCGTTTTAATTTTATCTCTTTTGAGAAAAATTAAAAAAGGAAATTTTATAAAACTAAAGGCCTATTCACACGTGAGGTGAAATCTCGTTCGAACGAGATTTCGATCATATGGTCTGTATCATTTTATACACAACCATTTGATCGAAATCTCGTTCGAACAAGATTCACCTCAGGTGTGAATTGGGTATAAGATTCAATTTTATTTTTCCTTTTTTTGGAAAAAGGTACTTTTTTAGTGAAATTAGCACCAGCAGATCTTAAAAATCTTGTCAAAAAAAATGTTTAATATTCCGTTATTCCAGAAAAGCCATATAAATTGCGGTGGTAAGGGTAGATATTTTTTAATTGCAGAAAGATGACACTTAACATTTGTAACAAAATATACCTGAAATTCATCCTTTCATACATATTTTTTTAAGTGATTGAAATGGGTTATCGTGCAGGGGCCCCTTTTTCGATTTTAGATCTT
Organism: Pegoplata infirma; assembly: GCA_963921195.1. Classification (NCBI taxonomy): domain Eukaryota; kingdom Metazoa; phylum Arthropoda; class Insecta; order Diptera; family Anthomyiidae; genus Pegoplata; species Pegoplata infirma. Next base: position 29,377,438 of record OY992538.1, on the reverse strand, counting down.
TTTGTAATTACACGGGCAAATTTTTTTTTCTTATATGGAGTTCACAAGTTGTTTACCAAAACACCAATAACTGAATAAAAACGTAATGGATACAGAACAAATAATTTTTTAAACACGTAGCCCTTAAACTCTCAAAAATAGCAAGTGTGAACCGCACATTATGCATTCTTAAATTATTTTATAATATGACTGTGCCTCTAATAAAACATATAATTTTGTAACGACTGCTTGGTTAAAATTTTGGGATTTCCAAAAACGGACATTAGTATTTTTTTTACAACGCAAAGAACAGTGCAGTGCAGTCAATCAAGCCGACTCAAAATTTTCGGCGGCGGCGGCTCGAACAATTTTGCTCGGCGGCGGCTCAGAGTCGGCTGAACTTTTTTGTTCTAGTTTTGTTGTAAAATTAGTTTTTTGAACGGCGGCGGCGCGAAAAAAAAGTTAAAAATTGTCCGGCGGCTGCGCGCAGCCGATTTTGAGCCGGTCGGCTTGATGCCGGTCGGCTTGATGCACATATATTGAATGTCACTGCACCAGTGCAGTGACATTCAATATATGTGCATCATAATGTTTGCAAAAGAAAAAATTTCATTACAGAAAAGGTCTAAATTTTTTAAGATATACTTTTATTAGGGGTCATAAAAATCACGTAACGTGACAAAAATATTTGTTTTATGTTTTTATGGCTTTTAAAATTCAAGTAGCTAAATCCGTGTTGTTATATGACTTTACATGCAAACGATTACTGATCGATGTAACATCTTTTGTAAACATCTGTAGCAATTCGATAGTCAGGTAAAACCTAGTAATGTGATGGAAAGAAAATGTTTGACGTCACAATTAAAACAAACGAAAATAAGAATACAAAAAAACCGAAACAAAACCGATACGAAAGTAGAAAAAAATGAATTGGTATTGGTTTTTTATTGGTATTGGTTTTGAAGAATAAAAGTATTGGTTTTTAATTGGTATTGGTAGTGGGGAATCAGTATTGGTTTTTTATCGGTATTGGTATCGCACAAATAAAGGTATTGGTTTTTAATTGGTATTGGTTTTCAATTTGAATTGGTATTAACGGGTATTGGTATCGAAAAGGTATTGGTACCCATCATTGCTATTTTTTTAAATTTTTTGAAAAAAATTTATTGTAATTTTTCAATCTTAAAATCATTTCTACTGCTCCAACGGTGCGTCATAGAGGGGTCATTTATAAGACCGACCCCCATTAATTTTTACGTCTTAACATTTCTTTGGAACAAACTAATACCCTATCTCCAATTTCTAAGGGGGCTCCCACACAAAACGACATTTTTTAAAATTTGCTCTTACAGCTCTAACTGCCCTAATAGTGCCCTTAGAGCAACAAAATGTATGACCGACTCACAATATTTTTTAGTCCAAACATTTTCTCTGAACACACCTACCCTCTATCTCTATTTGTTAAGGCGGTCCCCATACAATTTTTATTATTTTTTGGAAATTTGTTTTATTTAATCAGCTTCTACCGGTCCAATTGTGCGTCCAAGAGGGGTCATTAATGAGACCGACCCCATTCATTTTTACCCTCCAACATTTTTGTAAAACATACTTACGAACTATCTCCACTCCCTAAGTAGGCTCCCATACAAATAACAGTTGGAGCAAATTTTATAAAAATGTAATTTTTAATGGAAGCCTACTTAGCGAGTGGAGATAGGGCTGTGGTATGTTTTACAAAAATGTTGGAGGGTAAAAATGAATGGAGGTCGGTCTCACTAATGACCCCTCTCGGAAGCACCATTGGACCGGTAGAAGCTGATTAAATAAAACAAATTTACAAAAAATTATATAGGGGCCGCCTTAACAAATAGAGATAGAGGGTAGGTGTGTTCAGAGAAAATGTTTGGACTAAAAAAATATTGTGGGTCGGTCATACATTTTGTTGCTCTAAGGGCACTATTAGGGCAGTTAGAGCTGTAAGAGCAAATTTTAAAAAATGTCGTTTTGTGTGGGAGCCCCCTTAGAAATTGGAGATAGGGTATTAGTTTGTTCCAAAGAAATGTTAAGACGTAAAAATTAATGGGGGTCGGTCTTATAAATGACCCCTCTATGACGCACCGTTGGAGCAGTAGAAATGATTTAAAGATTGGAAAATTACAATAAATTTTTTTCAAAAAATTTAAAAAAATAGTAATAATCGTTATCCCACGATCCTCCTGGGCAAAAAATTTGTAGAAGCAAAATTTGTAGAATTTGTAGAAGCAAATTTGTAGAAGCAAAAATTTGTAGGAGCAAATTTTAAAAAATGCTGTTTTGTGTGGGAGCCCCCTTAGAAATTGGAGAAAGGGTATTAATTTGTTGCAAAGAAATGTTAAGACGTAAAAATTAATGGGGTCGGTCTTATAAATGACCCCTCTATGACGCACCATTGGAGCAGTAGAAATGATTTTAAGATTGGAAAATTACAATAAATTTTTTTCAAAAAAATTTAAAAAATAGTTATAATCGTTATCCCACGATCCTCCTGGGCAAAAAATTTGTAGAATCGATAGAAGTTTTACATATAAAAATTTAAAAAAAATTTAAATTTAAAAACTTAAAAATAAATTTAAAAAAAAAAAATAATAGAGCGCTTTTAAGAATTTTTTTCAAAAAGTACGCAAAAAAACAAAAATTTTGAAAAAAAAAATGAAATTTGGGCCATTATTGAAGAAGTTATGATTAAATGAAGTTTGAGTAAAGGAACAAACTACCAATTTTTAAAAATTCGATATCTTTTGAACGGGTCATCAAAAAAATCTGAAAATTTACCACGATGGAGTTTTCGAAGGGTACAAAAAACTGTAAACAAATTGGGAAAATCTAAAAAAAAAATTCAAAGTGTCCGATTTGACATGGAATGCCCCATATATAAACTACTCCCAAGATTTAATATTTTTGAAAATAAGATCTTAACAAAGTCGAATTTGGGAAAGGCCGATACGTCATTGGATTGGCCTTCAAAAACCTTTTAATCTATACACCCAAAAAAAAAACGTAGGTATTCAATACTAAAAATTTAATTAATTTTAGTCCAAAAGGACCTAGTGCAGAAATTGGTAACCAATACTAAAATTTTTAACTAATATTAGTCAAATCCAGTAAAAATTACTAATGTTAGTACTTTGAAGATACTAAAATTAGTAACGAATTAGTAGATTTTGGTACAATATCACTTACTAAACCTTTTACTGTAGAATTATTTTGAGTGTATCAAATGTTCATATACACTCAAAAAAATACGTTAGTAGATTTACTAATTTTTTTTTGCTAACGCTAGTTAGCTAACTTTTAGCAAATTTTTAGTTGAGATTAGCATGTTAGCAAAAAATTCTTGTAAACTTCATTTAGCACATTAGCAATTTTAAACAAACTTTGAACTAATTTCTTTTGCTAAATTTGAAATTGAGTTGACTACATTTTTACAAGATGTTTTGCTAATATTAGCAAAATAAATGGTAAATTTTTTTTTATTTTCAGAAAACTTAAAATGGCGCTATCTCGGAAACTAAGCCAGATAGAGCAAAATGGAGGCCATTTTTGGTTCTTAGAATCTCCATAGTATCGCCGGTCCTCTTCACATGTGTGGACCCTAATGGGCCCTAACTTTGGATCCAAAAAAGTTAGCATTCCCGAAAATTTTAAAATGCTCATATCTCGGTAAATATTGCCGACACAACAAAAAGTCCAAAAGCGTTTTTGTAGCTCTCAACACGTAGAACAAGACCGCAAAATAGTCAAAAGCTCTCCGAGTAATATTTTTGAAGTTATCGAGTTTTTTAATTCTCAAGACCCCAGTGGTCCCCTATAATCACGTATCTCAAAAACTAAGCAAGGTAGAGCGAAACGGACACAAATTTTGGATCAAAAACTATGACGATTTTTAAGGAACCCAACTAGGTCTAGGCCCATCGGGGTCTGGACCTATCGGGTCCGAACCCAATGGGGTCCTCAGATGTGTATAAACTAAGTTCAAAAAAAAAAAATATTTAGTTAACTAATTATTGGCAAAACATTTTTGCTAACTTTAGCAAAAAAATTGTGGGTTCAAAATCAGCAAATTTTCTTGTAGGTTTACAAGCTTTTTTTGCTAACATTACAGTTTTTTTTTTTTTGAGTGTAGTTTATTCTGAAGAAGTCTGAAAAATCCTTAAAAGACTAAAAAATCCTTTTTTTCCCTCACCCATTTGATCCGCTAAATGTAAGACTTGGCAGCTAAGAAAAATCAGGTAACTCCTATTTTCCTCCCCTCTTTGCCATTAACAAGTTTTAGGACAATCGCTGGGTGCCCAAATTTTACGCCCCTTCGACCACCCTACCCTATCCTACCCTACCTAAAAACTTCGCTTACCAAGTACTTAACTTAAGGGGTAAGCAAAAATATGAGTAACTAGTTACCTCCCAATTTCAATGTTAATTACTTTAACACGCTGATGCCATTGGAGGTAACCACATTTTGCCTTTTTTAGCGTAAAGTTATGTTAATGGTTATTAGTAGTATTCAAAGCCATTACCAGGTAAGCGAGGCGGGAAGGAGTACCCACACTCAGAGAAAAATGCTTCATAATATTTATAACATAGTTTTATAAATATTTTTGTCATAAAATTTCATTATATTTATGAAATCTTCATAAATATAGCGAGGTTTTATGAAAAAAGTCTATGAAATGCATTTCATAAGATTTCATAATTTCATAAAAAAAAATCCTAAACGTATTATATGATTTTTTATAATATCATTGGGGCAAAACAATTATAGCTCCTTAAGACGATTTTTAAAATTTTAATTCCTTACTTTAGTTCTTTCAATGTAAATATCATAAATTTAATTTCTAAAAAAAAATAAGGCATTTGCTTTTTTAATGAAATAATTCATAAATACTATGAAACTTTTTCATAAATATAATGAAACTTGTCATTAAAGTTCGTCCAATGTAACTGTTTCATAAATATTATTAAATATTTCATAAATACTATGAAACATTTCATAAAAATAATTTAATTTTTTTTTCAAGTTTTTCATTATATATATGTAACTATTTCATAGTACCAATGAAGTGGTTTATAAATACTAAGAAATTGTTTCCTAATATGATCAAATATTTAAGAAAAAATAAATTAAATCTATTTATGAAACATTTCATAGCATTTATGAAGAGTTTCATAAAAGTTTATGAAATTTTATTCATTATATTAATGAAAACTTTCATAAATTAAATGAAAAATTTCATAAATATTGACCGTATGAATAATTATAAAACTGTTTCATTATATTTATGAAACTTTTACATTGAACGATCTTTAATGAAGATTTTCATTATATTTATGACATTTTTCATAAATATAATGAAGCTTTTTCTTTGAGTGCATTACCAAGTTTTTGCTGGGTGCTTCGTGACTTCCACGTCTTCTTGCATTAAGTGAACATTTGCATCCTTTTAGTCACGTCCGTCTGTCTCTCATATATATATTGCCTTTATTCATAATAATTATTTACAAAATTTGTGAAGAGAAACTGTGAAGACAAGATAACTATCAAAAACTTTTGACTGATCGCATACACAGAAAAAACGAATTGTTATATTGACCCCTCATATTTGTGAATACAATTGATTTTTTCACTGAAAGTGCTCCTATACGGAAATTTGTAATATTAACAAACGTTTGCAAATTTTGATTGTTGAAAGATGAATTTGTTTTTTTTTTTTCAACAAAGAAATTAAACAAATACAAACACAATTTGTTGAGCTGACAAAAGTAGAAAATCTTAAAATTTTTCAACACAGAAATTCAACAAACACAATTTGTTGATCTGACAAATAATTATTTTTTTTCAACAAATAAATTAAACAAACACTATTTATTGACATGGTAAAATAATTTTGAAATAAAATTAATTGACTGAGTTTGTTGAAAAGTTGTCAAAGTTTTGTATTATTGACTAACAGGCGGACGTTTTTACTAAATGTTTGGTTGATTTACAATTGATGTTTGTTGATTTAAATTTGACAATTTTATTTTCTGTGTATTGAATTTCAGAATTTGAATTTCAGAAAAATCGGTGTAGGGGGACAGAAAATATGAGCCCAACTGTGAATTTTTGAAGTTCCTTTTTTTTAAATTCATGTGTTAAAAAATTTCCAAAACACGCAAAAATTTTTGGGCATTGTAAAGGGCATTCATGGATTCTATCAAGCCGAATATAACTTTTGTACTTGTTTGTATATACTTTTTCTAATATTTTATTGTTCATTTCATTTTAGTTATGTTCCGTTTGTATGATACGGATGGGAATGGCGTATTGGATACTGCTGAAATGGATGCCATTGTTAATCAAATGATGGCTGTTGCTGAATATTTAGGTTGGGATGTTACTGAACTAAGACCGGTAAGTATTTTTTTTTGAGTGTTCCCCATTTTCTATTATTTTTTTATTAGAATATAATTTATTAAAAACAAAATATTTTTCTGAGGTAAAATTTATAACTTCGAAGTCCCAGCAAACAAAAAGAGCTTTCATTTCTAATAGAAGGGATTTGAAATTGCAACAAAAGCAATCAAATATAAAAAAAATATTAAAATTATTCAAGAAAATATACAGGAAAATTTCCCCACTAGCATTTTTTGTTACTCTGGATATCCATATAAAACAAAGTACTGTAGAAAGTTGGACATGTACTTACTATTATGCCACATTGTAATCCCCTTTCTTCTTTAACTGACCATTGTGTCATCTACTGTGGAATGGCGACAAAAAAAATATTTTTTTTGTTGAAAAGATTAGCTTGTTTTTGCTGGGTTATTTTACATTCATATTTATATAAACAAATTTTGTTTTTTCGTTTTTTACAAATTTAAATATTTTGCACTTTTGTTGATTTAAAATTTTTCTTAAATACTTTTTCTTAAATACTTCTTCTTAAATACATTTTCTACAATACCTTTTTATTTTTGTTAGTTTTACAAAATAATCTTTTTTATGGTTTCTTTTATTTCATCAAAATTAGTTTTTGTTTTTTCAGAAGAAGCAAAAAGTTAACAAGTTTTTATGGTTTAATTACTTTTTTACCTGTTTAATTAGGCATATAACATTAGCCTCATCCTTTTAAACATTTTTAATTGATTCAAGTTTTTGAAATGGTTTTTATGTTTCATTTTCTTGGTTTCTTTAATATTATTTTACAAATAAATTTAGGAAAGTTGTTTATTTTTTTGTATTCTTTTTTTTAAAACAAATTTAACACTAAACAAGTCAGAAAATTATAGTCAGTCAAGACCGAACACATAATACCCTACACCAGAGTTTCCCGGAAAATGGGTCCCATGGACCGATTAGATCTATATTTTGTCAAATCTTTAATAAGTGTAAAAATCACTCACATATCAAATTTGAGTGAAATAGGCTTTTATATGTTGACAAAAAACCGCTTTAACTGAATATGGGGCGAAATTTTCACATGGGGCCTAAGTCCAAAACTGGTGCGATGATAATCAGATTTGATAAGGTTATTAAAGTACGCGTTTAACATACACAAACAAAAATTTAATTAAATATTTTCTATTTTCATGAAATTTTAGAGATTTATGTGAAAATCTGGAAGGTGGTTTGTATAGGGGCTACAAGAAGAACTGGTTCGATTTCTTTAAAATTCGGAATGGCGATTTGTAAAGACAAAACACGTTTACTTGCCAAATTTCGAAAAGTTACCTATTATAATAAATTTGAGCCAAAACTAAAGAGGACCTTTGTATGGGGGGCTAGGTCTAAATATAGACCGATTTTTTTCAATTTCAATAGGCTTCGTCCCTGGGCGAAGAAGTGCTGAAGTTTCAAATTTCAAGTCAATTGATTAAAAATTGCGACCTGTATCGTGTTTACACCGTTTGCATGGACAGACAGACTAGAGATGGGCGCGTGAGTAAATTTTGACTCACGCACGCTCACGCTCACGAAATAAAAATATTGTTCACGCACGATCAGGCACGAAATTGTTTTTTTTTGCTCACGTTCACCCACGCTCACGTGAGTAACTAAAATTTTTCTCACGCTCACGAAAAAATCACGCTCAAGAAGACTCACGAAATGAAAATTAACAAATTTTTGTTACTTTTTTCGATTTCTTGCACAAAAAGTATTTAATTTCCTTAAAATGATTTTTTTTACTTGTTTTCTGTTGCAAACAGTACAAAACAGTCACGCAGACTCACGAAACAAAAATTACTCACGCACGCTCACGCACGAAACTATTTTTTCTAATCACGCGCACTCACGATTACGTGAGTTAAAAAAAATTTTACTCACGATCACGCGAATCACGAAAATTTCGTGTCACGCGCGCATCTCTAAGACAGACAGACGGACGGACATCGTGATTCAAGGAGTGATTCTGAGTCGATTGATATACTTAAAGGTTCGTCTATGACCAATATTTCGGGTAGTTACAAACATCAGCACAAACTCATTATACCCTGTACCACTAGACTGGCATTTTTCTGTATAGCAAAATTTTTTCTTCTCCGATTTTCAAAGTCCGGACATTTTTTTATTCTACTAGGCTTAAACCTCATGTGGTACCAATTTGAAGCCAATCGGATTAAATTAACCCGTGGCGCCCGGCGGTCAAAGTTTTGGATTTTTGGAAAATTAAAAAAACATAAATAAAAAATAAATATATCTTTCGACACATCATATTTGTTAATTTTGATGAGCTCGGCACGAATATCAAAAAAAAATTAAAATCGGTCGAATAGTTTTCGAGATATCGCTATTTGAAATTTTTAAAAAAATGGCGGTTTTTTTCTACGTTCAAGAATTTTTTTTAATAAAGTTTAAAAATTTCATTCCGCTGACCCTTTTGTAGAGCTTGAGACAATCTTTCATTTAAAACTAATTTAAGCCAAATTCGATTATGTTAACCCGTGGCGCCCTTCGATCAAAGTTTTGGACTTTTGGAAAATTTCCACCAAAATTTTGGATTTTTGAAAATGAAAAAATAAAAAAAAAAAATATCTTGCTATACATTATTTTTATTAATTTTAGCATGCTAAATACGAATATCAAAAAATTTATTAAATCGGTCTAACGGTTTTCAAGATATCGTCATTTAAAATTTGTCAAAAAATTTCAAAACGGGGGGTTTTTTCCTACGTTTAAGAATTTTTTTTAAAAAACTCTAAAAATTTCTTTATTTCAACCATTTCATAGAGCTTTATACAATCTTTCGTTTAAGCTTAATTAGAGCCAAATCCGATCATTTTAAACCGTGGCACCCTTCGATCAAAATTTAGGGTTTTTGGTAAAAAGTTTCTAAAAAGCCAAAACTTTGATCGATGGATGCCACGGCTTAAAATGATCGGATTTGGTTCAAATTAGTTTTAAATGAAAGATTGTCTCAAGCTCTACAAAAGGGTTGGCGGATTGAAATGTTGAGACTTTTTTTAAAAAATTTCTTGAACGTAGGAAAAAACCACCATTTTTTACAAATTTGAAATGGTAATATCTCGAAAACCGATCGAGCGATTTTAATTTTTTTTTTTGAAATTCGTGCTCAGTGCATCGAAATTAACAAATATGATGTGTCGAAAGATAATTTTTTTTTAAATTTTATTTTTAAAATTTTTTCAAAAATCCAAAACTTTGACCGCCGGGCGCCACGGGTTAATTTAATCCGATTGACCTCAAATTTGTACCACATAAGTTTTAGACCTAGGACAATAAAAATTTGCCCGGACACTTGGGAAAATCTAAAGATGACAAAAAATGCCAGTCTACTGTACCACAGTGTGGTGTAGGGTATACAAATTAGATAAAAAAATCTCTAATGAATAAATCCGAAAATTTTACTAAACGAAAAATGTCTCAGAATGTGAGAGTTTTTCTGTACGAAAAATGTCTCAGAATCTAAGAGTTTTTGTTCACGAAAAATGTCTCAAAATCTGAGAATTTTTCTAACCGAAAAATATCTCAGTATTTAAGAAATAAAATTAACAAAAATTATCTCTGAAAATTTTTCTGTAAGAAAAATATTTTAGCACTGTTCTTAACTTGTCCGACTCCTAAACCCCAAAAACCTAATCTTGGGAACACTTTGTAAAACAAATAATAAAATTTACAAATTTAGCTCTCTACTTAAGATTATATTATTTTAAAAAAAATTATGTACATTTTTTTTATTTTTCTTCATAAATGTTTATTATAAAAATCAAAAGATAATTTATTTTACGGCAAAGACAAATGTCTTCTAAATCTCAGATTGTATATTAAAATTACGGTTAAAATTTATTTTTATTAGTTACACAAATCTTAAAAGAAAATGAAATCTTAGAAAAACCAACCATCAACCAAAAATAATATAATGAAAAAGTTAATTTAGTCATTTGGTTTTAATAGTATAACAACTATTACAGTGGCATCGCGATTAAGGCATACATAAGCCAAAAAAAAAAATATTAGTCGAATTATTATAACAAATTAACAAAGCCCTAGTCTGGAATCGAACCACGGATAATTGTCATATTCATACTATTGAAAACACAGGCTGACCGGTACCTTAGACGATACAACCACCACTTATATATGATATGCGTTGACAAGTAGTAATTTTTCTGTTTAAGAAATTTATTTTGTGAATTTGATCCAAATCTTACTATAAATACAAAAAATTGTAATATCACAACTACAGTGCCAACTAACGCGATTAATCGTAGTAGAGATAAGTGGAGGGTATTAAAAATTTATAGAGATGAGGAAATGGTAAATACCCAAATGGTAAAATAGGTAAATTGGGTAGAAATTGGTAAATATCCGGGTATTTTTCAAAAAGGTGGGTATAAACTATGTTGTAGAAATTTTGGTAAACCAAAACATTTTGCAGCAAAATTTAATGAATTTTATACTAAAAAATAGTACTTTCTTAGAAAAAAGAGTACTTTTTTAGAAAAAATAGTGCTCTTTTAGGACAAATTGAAAAAATACTTTTTTAGAGAGAAAGTGTTTTTTTTTTTAGAAAAAGTAGCGCTTTTTTGAAAAATAGTGCAACTCACCTTTGAGACAAAAACGTATTTTTTCTGGAAAAAAGTACTTATTTAGAAAAATGGTACTCTTTTTTCCTAAAAAGTATTATTTAAGAAAATATAGTACTTTTTTAAAAAAATAAAGTAATTTTTAGAAAAAAAATAACTATTTAGGCAAAAAAGTACTATTTAAAAAAGTAAATTTTTTACTACTTTTTTAGAAAAATAGTACTTTGTACTTTTTCTAAAAAAAGTACTTTTTTCTAAGAAAAATTTACTTTTTCTAAAAAAAAAGTACTTCTTCTAATAAAAGGTACTTTTTCTAAAAAAAAAGGTACTTTATCTAAAAAAAGGTACTTATTCTAAAAAAAGTACTTTTTTCTCAAAAAAGTACTTTAATACTACTTTTATAGAAAAAAAGTACTTTTTTTTAGAAATAATTTTTTATTTTAAAAAAAATTACTTTTTTAAAAAAAGTAGTAAAAAAGTACTTTTTTTAGAAAATGTGCTTTTTTTGGAAATAAGTACTTTAATTTTAGAAAAAAATACTTTTTTCCTAAAAAAATTACTTTTTTTAATAGAATAATCAATTACGTACCTTAAATATGTCCTTGATTTTTATTTAGCACCCATTCCTAATATTTGGTTACCAAATCACTAAAAGAGTTGCTAGATCTAGCACCCAAAGTGCTAGAATGACAGGCCTAGTTTTGTAAGATTTAGTATTTTTATACCCTCCACTCTAGTGATAGAGGGTATATATAAGTTTGTCATTCCGTTTGTAACACCACGAAATATTGGTCTAGGACCAAATAAAGTATATATATCGATCGATTTTAAGACGATCCACATTGGTTCCAAATCAAAATCTAGCTGGACAAAAGTCCAAAAATTGGTGTCCTTAAAATTGGGAATTAATAGTGCTAGGGGCAAGCTAAGGGTGTGTTCTGATCAAACTAATAACCATTTCTTGGAATTAGGTCTTTAACTTTGTTAAATATGCGAATAAAATAACATTTTTGGTATCCAATATTTAAAAAAAAAATATATATTTATAAGTGTTCAACTAATAACATCATATTATCCATGTTACATCAATGGTTTCAAAACGGTTTATGTACATGAAAGCTACAGATTTATACTTATTCTGTACATTAATAAGAAATTTATTATTGATCTTCTTCTTACAATTTTTTGTATTTTGAAGTATGGTCAATAATAACAATATTTTTGAGGACTTATGAAACTTCCACAGCTTGCCAAAACCGAATCCAGGCATATCATGTTGAATTACTACATACAACTTATAGGTAATTTATTACTGAACGTTGGCATGCATACATTTCTTGCAGGTTTTTGCAGGTTTAAAATTAATCACAGTTTTTATGAAAATAGATTTTCGCCTAAAATTTTTTTTCTAAATAAAGTATCGAATTTTTGTAAGTTTTTGATAACTTTTAAGTATTATAATTATGCTTAGCTTAAATAAAGCACTAAATGTGATCTTTCCTATTAAACCGCGGCCAATTACACATTTCGACTAAATTCAAAAATGTCCGTCCGTCTGCCCGTCCGTCCGTCTGTAGAGGACACGATTCAGTCCAAAATAAAAGAGCTAGACTTCGGAAGTTTGCCACGAATATGTCTTATATTCCTAGGCAGGTTAAGTTCGGAAATGGATAAAATCGGACCAAGGGGAAAAAAGTTCCCCCTTTGAGAACTAAACCAACCTAAGAAAAATCGAATTTTTTGCAGAGTTTTTTGTATTTTTGCTAAGCAAATGCAACATTCTTCTCTCAGATGAAGTTCGAAATCACAAAGGGAAGGTGCTTCCTAACGTCTCCCACCACCCCCCTCCCCCCCCAAAAAAAAAGACGCCCCTGGATTTTTTTTATATTGTTTTTTTTTACATTTTGGAGGGTATAAAAGATTCGGCACAGCCGAATGTAACACTCTCACTGGTTTTTTATTTTTTTTACATTTTGGAGGGTATAAAAGATTCGGCATAGCCGAATTTAACACTCTCACTTGCTTTTTTTCAATTACACTTCTCAACAAAAATTTTTTTTTTTTTAGAGATTACAAAACTTTCAAAAAATAAGTTTTTGCATTTCGTATTTCTGTTCTGCATATAAACCATTTTTGTCATTAATGAATAACTGAAATTAGAAAAAAATAAAAAGTTGTCGATTAGTGTAATCGACTAAGAAAAATTTAAACATGTTTTTTAAACTCAGTGACCCCAAAAACATATAAAACGGTGATAAAATAATTTTGTCCAGCTAGATTTGGACTTGGAACCACTGTGCGATCTAGCGATGTCCGTCCGTCCGTCCGTCTGCCTGTCCGTCCGTAGAAAACACGCTAACTTTTGAAAGACTTTACAGTGGCTACTGAAGTTTGGCATATATGTTTGTCATTTACCTGGTCAGGTTGGTATTGCAATCCAGCCAAATTGGTCCAGTGGTTCAAAAGTTATGAGCAAAAGAGTAAATTTCGGCAAGGGTGTTTCGCGAATTTACGAGATAAAAAACACGATAACTTCCGAAAGACAATAATGAGACTACTGAAGCTTGGCATGTATCTTTGCCGTTCCCCGGGCCTGTTTGGTATTAAATTTCAGCTCAATCGGTCCAGTTGTTCAAAAGTTATAAGCAAAACCCTGAATTTCAGATTAGTTTCATCTAAAATGCCACGTGTTTTAACAAGTTTTAAAGGCATTGGTAGTAACTAAACAATGCTTTTCAAACTTGTTTAATTTTAAAGCAATGCTTTTTAAACTTGTTTAGTTTTTAAAGCATTGGTAACTTAAAAATTACACTCGAAAAAAATTTTACACTCTAAAAAATTGTACACTCAAAAAAAATTTACACAAAAAAATTTAGTTTTTTTTTACAAAAATTACAATATTTTGTGTACATACGTACGTGCATTTACTCAGAAATATTTGTACAGTAAAAAAACATTACACTCGAAGGGTATTCATAGATTCGGCAAAGTCGAATTTAATTTTTTTACTTGTTTTAGTTCATTTAATCGGTATTCTACTATTCAGAATTTTATTGTGAGAGAACTTCTACCCACAGTTAACCACACAATGTCATACACACACACACACATCCACTCACATCTACATCTGGTAGAGAAGTCAAATAAGTACCTACAAACAGTTTTTAGAACTTTAAAAACATCAAGGACACATTTATTCATTCTTTTGATGTCTCAATAGCAACGCACAGGGAATTACAACATCTCAGCATAGCACTACACAACATAACACAACAATAAACAATCACCATGGTTGTAGTCATATGGCAACCCTAATACTACCCAACTCTTAAGTTTCTAACAGTTATTGCCATAATTTTACTTATATTTTACGTTTTATTTAGGAAAAATTGGTACTTAATAAAATGGTACTTAATTAAAATTATACTTAATGAAGTAATACGTTTAAAAAATACTACTATATTATTAAAAGATTAATTTATAAAATGGTTTTTTAAAAATTTGGTTCATTATTGATAAAAAAAATAGTAAAGAAATTAGTAATTTGTAGGGATGAGATTTCCATGCAAATGCATGTTTTTTGTCGATAGTCTAAAAACGATATCGACCAATTATCTTGCCGAATTAAGAAATTTGCGCTAAAATGGCATTGATTTGTTTTTGCATATTTTTGCATATTTTGGTTAAAATGCATATTTTTGCATATTTTGATTTTAAATGCATATTTTGTGCATATTTCCAACTTATAAGTGCATATTTTGGCATAAATTAGCAGAAACACAAATTGAAATTTATTTGTTTCAAAAACTGTTTAAAATTTGAAACACTTATTTTGAAAATAAGAAAAAAAATTTTTTATTATTTAAATTTTTTTTTTTTTTAGATTGTTTTAGTTTCTAAAAAATCTAGCTTGCATAAAGTTTTAAATGTTACTATTGAAACCCGTCGTTATTTTTTACCTTTTTAGAAGTTATTCGCATGAAAACAAGATTTTTATTGCACAAATTTTATTTTTTAGTGCATATTTTTAGGTTTTTTAGTGCATATTTTGAATTTTTTAGCGCATATTTTAAGCGCATATTTCCTATTTTTTTGTGCATGAAAATCTCATCCCTAGTAATTTGTTTTAGTACTTAAGAAAATAATAAAAAAAAAGGCTCATTTACAAAATAGTTTTTAAAGGTACCATAAATGGTACCTTTAAAACGTAGTTATTTATAAAACGGTACTTTTCAATAAATAATACTTTACTAAATGTTACTTAAATGAAATTGTTCAATTTTAAATATTCTTTATGAACAGTTTTGTGTTTTTTATCGTTTTTTTTTAATGGTACTATTATAAAAAAAATTATAATGAAATGGTACTATTCAAAAATAATTGTTTTTTCAAATTCTACTTTTACAAAATGCTGCTTTATAAAATTACACTTCAATAAAATTGTACTTCAAAAACATGGTACTTTAATTGATGATATTTTAAAAAAATTGTACTTTAATTGATGGTTTTTTAAAAAAATGGTACTTTATGAACTATTAATTTGAAATTTTAAATGTAGGATCCTCTAACAATAAGAGGAAAAAATTTCCAAAACAAGTACTTTTTGAATATTCCGTTCTTTGGAGTAAAAATGGATAAGCAATTGTACATTGATACTTTTTATATTTTTAATAATAAAAGTCCTAAGTAGAAACTTACAATTTGCAAGGGTAGGATCCAGCAACGGGAAAAAATCTGACAAAGTACTTTTTGGAAACTCCTACTTTAGGGGTATACTTTATATTACTTTTTAGAGTATACTTTGGTACTTTTAATATTTCCTGAAATAATGTTTCTGAAACTTTAAATTTGGGTTTAGAATCCTTTAGCGAAAAAAGCATTTCCAAATGCTTTGGTACCTTTTATCAATTGCATCAATTATTTACAATTTGTTTTATTTTTTTTTTTTCACTCAAATATTTTATCTCTGAAGTGTTTTTTACTCAATTTTTTTTATTTTAAATGAAGTTTTAATTGAAAGTTTGTCTCAATCCCTCTGAAATAGTCAATTAAAAAAGAATTAAAAAACTTTTTGAAAAAATTTCTTGAGCGTAGGAAAATACCACCATTTTTGGAAATTTTTAGACAGATTTCATTTGGCTATATCTCGAAAACTGTTCGGCCGATTTCAGATATTTTCTTTATATTTGTACATACAAAAACCGTTACCGAAGCATCCATACATACACACACATTTAAGCTTGTGTGTTAAGCAGCAGACGAGACGTTGACAAAACAACAGCCGATCGTTTACACACGAAGATGCTTTAAATGTACACAAGCAACACATTTTTGAAAATACAAAGGGAATGAAATAAAAAAATCATCATTCAATTTGTAATAGATTTGAATGATGAACAATTTTGATCATTCAATTGAATGATTAGCTGATAATTCAAACTTTTTAAAACAGAATTGAAATTTTTGTGAATTAATTCTCAATAGAATTAATTCGTTCGAAGCTCTGATATCCAGAAATATTTGCAAAAGAAGTCAACATTTTGAACCAATTTTGAATATTTTTATTTATTAATTGTTTCGTAACAATTTTTATGATTTTTTGTTAAAATTAAAAAAAAATAAAACACATTTCTTTAAGTGGTTTTGCCTCCTAAACACAAATCTGAAATATCGTTTTAAATCGCCTTCTCGAGATATAGGCATTTTCAATATTTGTGGACTAAGCCCTCAAAACCAACAAATTTGTTTATATTGGAAAAGTGTATGTTAAAGTTATTAATATTTTTTTTATTTGAACTCCCAATAAAGTTACCTAATTTTTGCAAGGAATCCGGACTAAATACGATCAAGGATACCATCAGGACATCCTTATAACTATCCAAATATCGCAAAAAAAATTCCCGTTTAACGCAGATATGTAAAGAAGACACTCCAATAAAGAGAACGTGGGGTTAAAATCTAAAATCCGTTGAGTATATCCAGACATATTTGGAAAAGATTTTTTTTTTTAACTTTTTTTAAGGAAATTATCTTAAAAGCAGGACAACTAAATATTTTTTTAAAATTAGCGAAATGTGTAGTAAGTTTTTTTTTTACATTTGGGCAATTTTTAGCTATAATCGCTTAAATTTTACAATAATCAAAAAAAATTAAACAAAAACATTTTTAAAATTCAGCAAACACAGTCAGTAAAAATACTGACATTTTCTAAAACTGAATAACAGATAATTCTAATCTGAAATTCACGGTTTTGCTTATAACTTTTGAACCACTGCACAGTGATTCGTTCCCATATATCGAGTGGGCAAAAATAGAATATTGGTCGCAGATTTCTGAAATTTGGTACACAAGCATTAAATTATCTAATCAAGAAAAAAAACGAGTTTTTGGAAAAATCGGGGCAAGGACACGCCTACCCACCATATATCCTGAAATTTAAATATGTGATTAAAACTACAAAAATGGTCACAAAATTCCCAAACTTTGTCATTGTTACCAATTTTGATATAGTATTTTATGTGTAAATTTTTTTCTAAATTGAAGCAAGGACTCGTGTGGCTGCCATATATCCTTTTTCTTAAAAATATTGTAAATCGCTCAAAAATTACTCGATACCCTTGAAATTTTTTGTAAAAATTTGAATAAGTGATGTCAATGTGTGTGCCAAATTTCGCTGAAATCGGTTTTTTAAAACAAAAGTTATTTACATATCCTTTTTAACAACTGCAATAAAGTGTTAATATAATTTAATCACAAAAATAAAATAGAAAGAGTTGTCAAAGATTTTCCAAATTTGGTACGCAAGCACAAAATTAATTAGTACAAAAAAAATAAAAATTTTGAGCAAATCGGTCGAAGGACATTTGTACCTGTCGTATGTCCTGAAACTTAAAAGTGGAGTTTTAGCCACAAAACTTGCTATAAAATTACTAAACTTAGTAATTGTCTTAGAAATTTAGATAACTATCGATGTACAACATTTGTATTTTAATCTGAGCAAGGACTCGCGTGGCTGCCATATATCCTTTTTCTTGAAATCGCTGTAACTATTTTAAAAATCTTTCAATTGCTATCAAATTTTAAATATAGATTAGATCAAATGGCGTCAATAAGTGTGCCAAATTTCGTTGAGTTGCTAGCGGTAACAAAAAAGCTGTTAATATATCCTTTTTTTAAATATAGTCAAAAATATAAAAATACATAATAACTGCAAAAACAAAACATTCGCAACACTTATTTCCGAAAAATAAATTTATTCAAAATAAGTTTTAAGTAAACTCGTTTAATATTTGCTTTATTCCTAAGTATATACCCCTTTAATAACAAAAAACTTGAAAAAAAAATTTTTTTTGGGTACTTAAAATTTTTATTTTTTTTTTTCGTTTTTTCAAAAACTTAGTTATTTTTATTATTTGATCGTATAGAAAACAGTCCAGGATGTTAAAAAAATCAATAAAAAATAATTTCTAAGAACGAACTTTTTTTATGTATCTCAAAAAAATTTTGGTTTTGATTTGGGATACCAACGAAAATCAAATACTGTTTTTTAAGCAAAATGGCCCACTGTATACTTATTTTATCGAATTATTTACTATAAATTTATGGTATACAATATAATAAATCCCTTTATATATAAAGAAACACTAAAATGTTGATGTATTTTTTAAATTTATTTACAGTAAATAAAATAAATAAAAAAAAAATAATCCAATTTTAGATTTTTTAAAAAAAAATTTTTTTTCAACTTAAAAAAAAAAACTTAGTTATTTTTATTTTTTGATCTTATAAAACATAGTTAAAGCTACAAAAAAAATAAAAAACAAAAAAATTTTATTCACGAACTTTTTTTATGAAGGCCATTAAAATTTTGTGATTTTGGGGATTTTAGTAAAAGTCAAAGATAACTTTTAAAGCAAAACGGCCCACGTACTGCATATTTTTTTTCTAATTTTTTATTATATTTTTACAGAATACTATATAATATATCAATGTGTAAAGAAAAAATACTTAATATTGGATCTTTTTCTAATATTTTTTCCATTAATAATATAGCTTTTGAAAAAAATTAAAAAAAGACACAAAAATAACCTAACTTTTTTCCAACTTCAGACAAAAACTTAGTTATTTTTATTGTTTTGCCTTATAAACCATAGTCCGAGCTATCGAAAAAGCGAAAAAAATAATTTTTTGACTCACGAACTTTTTTTATGCATTCCATCAAAATTTGTAAATTTTTGGGAATTCGGTAGAAAAAATATAGATTTCAGAGCAATACAAAAATGTATTTTAAGATTAATTCTAAAAAAATGGAAATACAACATTTAGCTAATATATTAAAGTAACTTTTGCAAAAAAAAGTTCGTTGGTTTCTTTAAAATTCGATTTTTAATAATTATTTTAGTAAACCTATAAAAATCAATTTTTAGGTTTTAACACAATAGCGTTGAATTTCCATACTTTAGCGCCCTCTTGTGGCAACATATGACTTCTTAAAAATCAGGAAAGTACATATTTCTTTTAGTTTACTATTAAACTGTAAAAATACAAAAAATCATCAACATTGAAGACATACTTTTTTTTTTTATTTTTGCCAATGAAACGAATCACTGTGCACTGGACCGATTTGGGTGAAATTCAATACGAACTAGGCTGAAGGAACGAAAAATATATATGCCAAGCTTCAGCATTAAGGTTTTTTCCCGGGAATTCCCGTCCCGGGATTTCCCGGGAAATCCCGGTATTTGGATTTCCCGCTTTCCCGGGATTTTTTATGCGGGATCCCGGGAAATTAAAAATACTGGAAAAAGTGGTAAAATCTGCTGAATTGAGCTGAAAAATCTGCTGATTTAAGCAGAAAAATCTACTGATTTTAGCATACAAATCTGCTAATTTCAGATAAGCAATCTAAGCATCTAAAATGTATTTTATTGTTGTAAAAAAGACTAAAAAGATTTTAAGCATAAAGTTTTTTTCAACTTATACGAAAATGATTGTAATTTTTTAAAGAACATTTTTTAAGTTTTTTTTAAACTGTTAATTTTTAGTTATTTAAAACTTTTTTTTTTAATCTTTGAAAAAAATCTTAAAACATTTTCTAGAAAACAAGATAACTATAAATTTCTGTAAAATTAGCAAAATTATCATCTAATTTCTGTTATTTTTAAGAACTAAATGACAGAGAATCCAGTTAAAATATCCACTTCAGCAGAAAAATATGCTAAAAGTTTGCTAATTCAAACTGAAAGTTGTTTTACAGATTTTTTGACAGAGTTGTTCTTTTGAGTATTTTAAACTGGAAAAAATCAATCGATGTTAAGACCAATCCTCCATAAAAACGTTTATAAAACATTTTCTTCAAACATTTTTTAAAAATCGAGTGAGAACAGGCTATTAAATGAGCCTAATATCCATATTATAAAAGGCATGCTTTCAAATTTTGCTGGTAAATGTACTTTGTATTCATAATTCCAAATTACGAAGGAATCGGACCATTTTTACCACAAATCCCCATACAAACCGCCCTTTCCATATTCACATAAATCTCTCAAAGTCCAATACAATTTTCTTTGTAGGTGGTTACGTGTAGGTTCTTTGGTGATCTTGTTAAGTCTGATCATAACCAGATCCTTTTTGGACTTATTTCACAACAATAAAAGATCTAACCAAATATGAATCCAATCGGTTCGTGTTTGGACTACGAGCATTGCCTATAATTTTCTTTGCTGTTACGTTGTTTTCGATCTCATATCTCTGGTTTTTCATTATTATTTTTATTATTGTTTTATATTGTTTTAAGAAAAATTCTTTTCGTGATAAAAAAATACTGTAAGAAATGAAAAATCAAAGTTCTTAAGTTAATATGTAAATTAAATGGACAGGTTTGTGTACTTATTTCTCAAACTTTCTTTTTTATAGAGTTTTTTAAGATTTTTAATAAAAAATTTTCTTAATAAAAATCCATTTTATATGGAGTAGAAGTTTCGCTGCGGGATCCCGGGAAAATTAAAAAAATTTCCCGCTTTCCCGGGAAATGAAAAAGTGCGGGAATAAAAAAACTCTATTCAGCATCCTCAGAATTGCTTTTCGAAAGTTATAGTGCTTTTTATCTCATAAATTCACGGAAAACCCTTGCCGAAATTCAGTCTTTTGCTCATAACTTTTGAAAAACCATTCCTTGTTGTTATTTCTCTTTTTTAAATTTAGCAAGAATTCAATTATATGTTTATCTGTACCTAAGAGCTGTTATGGCAGACTATATTGATCCATAAGCACCAAAATAATATAAGTGCAACAATTTTCGTTTTGTGATAAAAATCGTATACCCGTGGGAAAATCAATTAGATATAAAAAAGGTAGGCAAGGTAGGAGGATATCCTTCTAGAAAAAAATTTAAAAAGCTATTATGAAGGTTAAACGATTTTGTAGGTTAAATTCTTAACCTACATACCAAATTTTATTAGTTTACATAAAGAATAAAAGTAGTTATGGAAATTTGGCCAGAATTTACCACTGTGCACTAAGGCAAATTGTTCTTGTTGCACAGTGTTATATCCATGGTTGGCAATCGATACCTCCTAGAATCATTGACTTTCATAAACGCCTTTAAAAATTGTCATATCTTTATTGGTTGCGTAAAATGCTAAATACCGTTACTCTAGGAAGTGTGTTGATGCCCACCCTCGGATATAACACTGTGCAACAAGAAAAATTTGCTTTAGTGCACAGTGTTAAATTCTGGCCAAATTCCTATAACTTATTTAATTCTTTACACACAAAAAATTATTGGCTAAAAATTTTCAATTAAATCTATTGGTCAACAAAATTTAAATGAGTCAATCACTGTTTTGATTAAAATTTTTGTTAATTTCTTTAACTGTCGAATTACAAATTTTCAATATAACAGATTTGTTTTTTGCTTTAATTTATTTGAATTAGTTCAAAAATATACAAAATAATAGGGTTTTTCTTTTTTTTTATTGTTGGAAACAACAAGAAAAGGATAAAAGATGAATTTTTTGATAATTTTGATAATTAATAATCATTATTTTGATGGACTATAAATAAAAAAATTGATACAATTTTTGATCAAAATCGAAAAAATGTTTGATTGAAAAAATTTTCAATCAATTATCTACAATTTGATGATTGGTACACTCAAAATAAATTCTCTGTCCAATCAGCAGAAAAATCTGCTGAAAATACACCCATTTTGAGCCATATGAGAAATCTGCTGATTTTAGCAGACACAGTTTGCAAAATATTTGTCATAAGAGGTGAATAAATATAACAAGAAAAAAAAAAAAAAAACATACGCCGCCAGCCAGCATCGAACTCGCCACCTTCCGATTCGAAAGTACACTTCTTAACCACTACGCTACGGAAGCTTATACTTTTATCTGGCGTTTTAGTTATTAAACATGTGTGTTGTTCGACAGCAGAGAAATCTGATTTTAGCAGAAAGATCTGCTGATTTTAGCAGAAATATCTGCTGATTTTAGCAGAAAAATCTGCTGGTTTTAGCAGAACAATCTGCTGATTTGAGCAGAATAATCTGCTGATTTCAGCAGAACAATCTGCTGATTTCAGCAGAGCAATCTGCTGACAATCTGTTCTACTTTTTTTTTTATATAAAAAAATTTCTTGAAAAAATATTGAAATTCAGCAAACAAAATCAGTATAAACATAGTAAAATGTCTGTTATTTTCTTAAACTGAATGACAGAGATTTTAGTAAAAATATCCTTCTCAGCAGAACAATCTGCTACAAGATTGCTAATTCAAATTGAAAGTCGTTTTACAGATTTTTTGACAGAGTTTTTCTTTTGAGTGTATAACAGTTTTCTTAATTGGAGGAATTTCAATCAAAAAATTTATTGAATCAACGTTTTTGTTTCAAATTTCAAATTCTTTCTGTGTATGTAAACTTATAAAATTTTGTACGTAGGTTAAGAATTTAAAGAAGGTTTTACTCACAATCAGTCTGATAGTGAAAATTAACCTTTCGTGACGGCGAAGTGGCATTAAAGGCAAACTGTCACGACAGGCACGTACGCAGGGGGGGTGCCCTGGGGGCCTGGTCCCCCCCCCAAAATGATTTGACAATATAAAAATTTTAAGACTTTGCACTACAAAATATACGTTTGTTAACAAAAAAAGGCTCAGTATAATTTTTTTTCTTTTTAATTCTAATCTAACGAAGGTTTTTTTTTTGAAAATTTCAAAATATTGAAAAAATTTTCATTCAGAAAAATTTTTGTGTGGGTTTAAATTCGTAAACTTTTACGGTAGTGAATAAGACACCTTTAAACGGTAATTGCGACTGGCCGAGTAAGTTATGCATCATGAATATTATTCCATTGCTTTTCTCTCGACTTTAGTTAAAGCCGCTGCTAATGTATCAAAAGAGTACTTCTTTCAAAAAATACATGTATTTTGAAAAGTATTTTGAAAAGTGCTCTTTTGCCACCAGTGCTGAAAAATTTTTATTGATAAAAAATATTGTGAATTTAAGATATTTTGTTTACAAAAATGTCTCAAAATCTATTAATTTTTTCATTCAATAAATGGATAAGAGATTTTTTTAGATCATAATAATTGTTCTAAGACTATTTCTGTACGAAAAATATTTTAGAATCAAAGAATTTCTTTATAAAGAAAACGTCTTATAATCTGTGTATGTTCTTTACGAAAAATCATTCAGAATCGCAAAAATCTATACGAAAAATGTATCAGAATCTGGGAATTTTTCTATACCAATTTGAAATATTTTTCTTAAAAGAAATTTTTCTGTACGAAAAATGTGTTAGAATCTAATAATTCATCTATGCAAAAATGTATCACGAACTCAGAACTTTTCTATACAAATCTGAGATTTTTCGTATAGAAAAATTCACTATCCGAAAAATTTCTCAGACTAGAATTTTTCAATACGAAAAATATTTCAGAATCTGAAATTTTTTCAATACAAAAAATGTCTCAGATAATCTCAAAATTTTTCAATGCGAAAAATGTCTCACAAGGGAAGTATCTCAACCCTTATGAACCGATTTGCCTGAAACTTAAAATATATCTAAAGGAGACGATTTTAAGGTTTGGGTGTCTCGACATATCGGCCATATCAGTGTTTCAAAATTTCGTTGTCCCCTTATAAAACAAAGTGGACCTCCGGGAAAATTTCGATAACTCCCGAACTAACCGGAATATCCTCTAGAGAAAAAATACGTGTCGACTTAAATTTAATAAAGATTATTTCGTATTCATATGGACATCGTAGGGCTATGTCTTCATATAAATACCCCCCAAAATTTACACATTTTCATGAAAAAAGTATTTAACGAAGCCAAACTTTTACAAGGTTACGCCACAATTGGAAAGACATTAAAAAAACCTTTCTTCTCATATGTAAACATCATATAGTTTCTCAGAAAGAAATGGCTGAAAAATCCAAAAAACGATTTTTTCGCCATTTTTTTACCCATGTTTTGAACCCCTTAATCCCCGATATGGCCGATAAGCCGTGACACCCCAACCTTAGAATTGTCTCCTTTATATATATTTTTTACGTTTCATGCAAATCGGTTCATAAGGGTTGAGATACTTCCCTTGTCAGAGTCTAACATTTTTTTTTTAACGAAAAGTGTCTCAAAAGCTGAGAACTTTTTCTATAGAATAATTGATTAGAATCTGAGAGTTTTTCTGTACTAAAAATGACTCAGAATCTAAGAATTTTTCTTCACGAAAAAGTTTCAGAAATTAAGAACTTTTCTATAAGTAAAATGTCTCAAAATGAAGCAACTTTTTCTTAAAACCTGAGAGTTTTTCTAAATAAAAAATGTCTCACAATCTAAGAATTTTTCTTTACGAAAAATGTCTCATAATCTAAAAAATTTTCTACACGAAAAATTTCTCAGAGTGTTAGAGTTTTCTTGTACCAAAAAATGTCTCAAAATTTGAAAATTTTCTATGCGAAAAATATTTTAAATCGTAAGTATAGTAAAAATTTGTCTATGGTTAAAATTTCTTGGAATTATAATTTTTTTGTTTAAAAACTGCAAAACTAAAAATATTTCCTACAATTTAAGGAGTCTTTCGTTCCAAAAATGTTTCAAAATCTTTGATTTGTATGTATCTTAAAATTGGAGAATTTTGTGTACCAAAAATTCTCTTAGAAGTTTTCTGCATAAATATGACAAAATTTATGAACAATTTAAAAAGGTGTCCCATAATTTTGAGTTTGTACTCGTAAGGTATATTTGAGAATTTTTAAAGAAAAGTTGCATAAATTTTCGAATTATTTTTTTATAAAAAATAATTTAACTTTTTTTCTGTCTAAAATTTAAAAAAAATGTTTTATTTTCTGAAAATGTAAAAAAATGTAGGTGAAAAAATATTCAGACGAAAAAACAAAAGTTTTGAAAAAAAATTTTGGGCCCCCCCCAAAATAAATTCCTGCGTACGTGCCTGTGTCACGATAACACTGTACAAAAGGATTTTCGATGTTTTGTTTAAAAAATAAAGCAAAAATTTATATTACGTATGAAATATTTCTAAAAAATGTCCTGTAACACTTACACTCTTTTGTCGGTAATAGCTCGAAATACTTGCTATAACTTAAGGATGATTTTTTCAAGAATTTCTTTGAATAATTTAAACATTAAGTTCGTTGCGTTGGTTGATTGGATCGGTGGCTGTGTATGTCTGTTTGTGATGGGTAGTAAATATTATTTCCAAGAAGCTAGGATGGAATAACACTTTTAATACCTGCGTGAAAATGTTTAAATATTTACTGCCACTCAAAATCTCATGTTATTTATTTATTTGTTTATTTATATATTTACGTGTGAATGGCTGGGACTGGCTGTCAGTAAATGTCTGAGTTACTGCAACTTGAAAATAAAATATATTACTACACACATATTCTGTCTCACTTTCATAAAAGGTGTTGAAATGTTTCTCTATGTAAATAATGATGTAATACAAGAATATTGACAATTTATTTGTATTTTTTTTTTTGACGTAAAGCTCCTACACACTCTAAGGTTATGATATGTATAAATATGATTTTAATTTACATACTTGTGTTTTACAAATAAAATTACAAGATGAAGGTTTTTTAATCAAGATTATTTGCAGAAGAATGTTTGAACTTATCAAAATAAGTTTATAACAAGAAATAATATTGTTAAATTTGTATGAGTGTTGCAAATCATACTGATTGCAGCTTTACCACTAAAAATTATTTTAAGGGGAGTTTAAAGAAAAAAAAAACAAGTAAAAAAATTAAATTCGACTTTGCCGAATCTATGAATACCCTCCACAAAGCCTTTTTTAAAGGACAGTACATTTTCAACGTGAAAAAATTAACAATTTTGATTAGAAATATTTTATTTTGAGTAAAATACTCATTTTTTGTCATTTAAAACAAAAAAAGAAAAATTACAAATTTTTTTTGAGTGTAAAATTTTTTTTCGAGTTTAATGTTTGTTTTACTGTGAAAATATTTCTGAGTGAATGCACGTACGTAAAAATATTGACATTTTTGTAAAAAAAACTAATTTTTTTTTGACTGTAAAATTTTTTGTGAGTGTAAAATTTTTTTCGAGTGTAGTTTTTAAGTTTCCAGTGCTTTTAAAACTAAATATGTTTAAAAAGCATTGCTTTAAAACTAAACAAGTTTGAAAAGCATTGCTAAGTTACCACCAATGCTTTTAAAACTTGTTTACCACGTGGCATTTAAGATGAACCCAATCTGAAATTCTGGATTTTGCATATAACTTTTGAACCACTGGACCGACTGAGCTGAAATTCAATACCAATAAGACCTGGGGAACGGCAAAGACGTTTTAGCAGTCTCATTATAGTCTTTCGAAAATTATCGTGTTTTTTATCTCGTAAATTCGCGAAAAATCCTTGCCGAAATTTACTCTTTTGCTCATAACTTATGAACCACTGGACCGATTTGGCTAGATTGCAACACCAACCTGACCAGGTAAATGAGCAACATATATGCCAAACTTCAGTAGCCTCTGTAACGTCTTTCAAAAGTTAGCGTGTTTTCTACGGACAGACAGACAGACGGACGGACGGACATCGCTAGATCGACTTAAAATCGGTCGAGGATCATGAATATCTATACTTTATGGGGTCCTAGACCAATATTTCGATGTGTTACAAACGGAATGACAAACTTATATATACCCTCTATCACTAGAGTGGAGGGTATAAAAAACAGCTAAAAGTACTGGACCGATTTTGATAAAAGTTTTTTTGATTTGTAGATTATTAAATTCTCCAATATATAAAGTGGCCATTTTTTGAAAATTTTACCTAATTATGTTTTTTATAAAAGAAGAAAAGTAAATTTTTTTAATTTTTTAAGTTTATATTAGCATAATTTCAACAAAATTCAATATTTCAAAAAAAAAATTGCCACGGTAAGTACTAGAGAATTTAATAATCTAAAAATCAAAAAAAAAGTCATCAAAATCGGTTCAGTAGTTTTTGCTGTAAAGCTGCAACCGATTTTGTCTTAAAAAAAAAATCCACAATTGAGTGGCATCCCTGGTAATTCATGTAGAGCAATGGTTCCCAACCTTTGATTCTCGCCCCACTGGGGGGCAATTTGAATGCTTCAGGGGGGCAACGAGCAAATTGTTTAGATTTTTTTTTGTTAAAAAACTAAAAAAATATTTATTTTAGTTAAATTATTTTGTTGGTTGTTGAAAACTTTTGCTAAAAACTTTGTTTAAAAGATAATTTTAACAAAAAGTTTGCTTAACTACAAGTAAATTTTGAGTTTTAAATCAAATTTGAAAAATTTACAAATTTTTCTTGAGTGTAGGGGGAACATTTTGGGCTTTTTAACTTAAAAGTGGGGCATGGCCCAAAAAAGGTTGGGAACCATTGATGTAGACCAAATTTTGTGTTATAAATCATCTTTCAAATAAAAAACAGAATTAAAAAATATTTCGTATTTATATTTTTATAACTGTTTAAAAATTGCTCACGTTAAGACTGTTTTTTTTTTTTTTTTTTAAACCCCCTTTAAGTGGTATCATTGTTTAATAGGGCGTCCCGTTAAATTTAAATTTTCGAATTTCATGTCATAATACCTGCCAAGCTATGGCCACTTTAGAGCTGATTGTGGGAAAATTTATGAAAAATTTTGCAAGGTCATCTTTAGTCGGCAACCAGCGGTCAAAGTTGGAAAATATTACGTATTTGACCAAAATTCATGTCTGCATTTTTTGACCAAATCCGGCTCAAAAATTCGGAAATTTGGCGCACTTTATTGGAAAAATATTTAATAAATTCCAAAACCACAATTTGGGTGCACAGATGCTGATTTTTAAACATAAAAATTGTTTTTTTATCCAAATTGGATTCAAAAGTTGGAAAATGTTAAGTGTGTTACTAAAAAAATATTAAAAAAAATATAAAAACACGATTTTGGTCTGAAACTGCTTGTCAGCAGCTGTGAACCAAAATCGCAGATCAGCATTTTTGGACCAAAATCGCGTTTTTATATTTTTTTTTAATAGTTTTTAAGTAGCACCCTTAACATTTTCTAACTTTTGTTATCAAAAAAATTTTAAGAAAATATAAAAACACGATTTTGGTCCATAAATGCTGATTTGCGATCTTGGTCCACATTGCTGATCAGCATTTTCGGACCAACATCTTGTTTTTATATTTAATTTTTATAATCGCAGATCAACATTTTTTGACCAAAATCGATTTTTTATATTTTGTTAATATTTTTTATTAGGGGCATTCCATGTGAAATCGGACACTTTGAAATTTTTTTTTTAGATTTTCCAAATTTATTTACAGTTTTTAGTACCCTTCGAAAACTCCTTCGTGGTAAATTTTCAGATTTTTTTGATGACCCGTTCAAAAGATATCGAATTTTTAAAAATTGGTAGTTTGTTCCTTTACTCAAACTTCTTTTACTCATAACTTCTTCAATAATGGTCCAAATTTCATTTTTTTTTTTTCAAAATTTTGTTTTTTTGCGTACTTTTAAAAAAAAAATCCCAAAAAATTCTTAAAAGCGCTCTAGTATGCGATTTTTAAGTTTTTAAATTAAAATCTCATTTTTGAAAATGTTTGTACTCTTCGATTTTTTGAAATTTTTTTGTGTAAAACTTCTATCGATTCTACAAATTTTTTGCTCAGGAGGATCGTGGGATAACGATTATTACTATTTTTTTAAATTTTTTGAAAAAAGTTTATTGTAATTTTTCAATCTTAAAATCATTTCTACTGCTCCAATGGTGCGTCATAGAGGGGTCATTTCGAAGACCGACCCCCATTATTTTTGCGTCTTCACATTTCTTTGGAACAAACTAATACCCTATCTCCAATTTCTAAGGGGGCTACCACACAAAACGACATTTTTTTAAATTTGCTCCAACCGCTCTAACTGCCCCAATAGTGCCCTTAGAGCAACAAAATGTATGACCGACCCACAATATTTTTTTAGTCCAAACATTTTCTCTGAACACACTTACCCTATCTCTAATTGTTAAGGCGGGCCCCATACAATTTTTTTTATTTTTTGTAAATTTGTTTTATTTAATCAGCTTCTACCGGTCCAATGGTGCGTCCGAGAGGGGTCATTAGTGAGACCGACCCCCATTTATTTTTACCCTCCAACATTTTTTTAAAACATACCACAGCCCTATCTCCACTCCCTAAGTAGGCTTCCATTCAAAATTACATTTTTATAAAATTTGCTCCAACTGTTATTTGTATGGGAGCCTACTTAGGGAGTGGAGATAGGGCGTAGGTATGTTTTATAAAAATGTTGAAGGGTAAATATAAATGGGGGTCAGTCTCACTAATGACCCCTCTCGGACGCAACATTGGACCGGTAGAAGCTGATTAAATAAAACAAATTTACAAAAAATAAAAAAAAATGTATTGGGACCGCCTATTATTGCAGTTAGAGCGGTTGGAGCAAATTTTAAAAAACTTCGTTTTGTGTGGGAGCCCCCTTAGAAATTGGAGATAGGGTATTAGTTTGTTCCAAAGAAATGTTAACACGTAAAAATTAATGGGGGTCAGTCTTATAAATGACCCCTCTATGACGCACCATTGGAGCAGTAGAAATGATTTTAAGATTGGAAAATTACAATAAATTTTTTCAAAAAATTTTAAAAAATAGTAATAATCGTTATCCACGATCCTCCTGGGCAAAAAATTTGTAGAATCGATAGAAGTTTTACACAAAACAATTTCAAAAGAATCGAAAAGTACAAACATTTTCAAAAATGAGATTTAAATTTAAAAATTTAAAAATCGCATACTAAAACGCTTTTAAGAATTTTTTGGGATTTTTGTTTAGAAAGTACGCAAAAAAACAAAAATTTTGAAAAAAAAAAAAAAATAAATTTGGACCATTATTAAAGTAGTTATTAGTAAAAGAAGTTTGAGTAAAGGAGAAAACTACAAATTTTTAAAAATTCTACATCTTTTGAACGGGTCATCAAAAAAATATGAAAATTTACCACGACGGAGTTTTCGAAGGGTACTAAAAACTGTAAACAAATTGGGAAAATCTAAAAAAACTTTTTTTTCTATCTTTGACCGCTGGTTGCCGAAGGAAGTTGAACTTACGAAATTTTTCTGGTAAGTTTTTCAAATTACCAGAAAAAGTCTAGTAATCCCAACATTTGACGTTGTTCCCGTTTTTTTAACAAAAAAATTTTCGATTAAAATTTACATTTTATTTTGTAATTTTACATTTTTTTTGTAATTTTACAAATTTGCAAGGTTTTTTACAAAAAAGAAATCTATTAAATTCACGAGATTTCCTTATAAGTTTTATTGCGCCAAAAAAGTAGTAAATTTACAATTTTATTGGTAAAAATCTTGTAAAATTACGAAAAAGCGCGTAATTTTTACTATGAATTCTCGTAAAATAGTTGGTAGCAAAAAATCTAGTAAAGTCACGAAACCTCCTTGTAAGATTTATCGCTTCAAAAAATTTGTAAATTTACAATTTTATTGGTAAAAAGATAGTAAAATTACAAAATTATTTACAAAAAGCTTGTAAAATTACAAGAAATTGTTGTCAAATTGGAGGTATCAAAAACAAAGTTACAAACTTTTCTTGTAGTTTTACAAAGTTTTTTTTTTAAGGATGAAATTCGAAAATTTAAATTTGACTGGACGCCCTATTGTCCAATTTAGTTAAAAATAAAATTATAGAGTTTTTACACCAAAACGTTTTCGTGCTGCCCTAAACCACACATTTTATAAACATTTTTAGTGAAAAATGTAAATCTTTTTTTAAAGCATAAGTTAAGGCATAAAGAAAATAGCGTATTTTAGAATTTTTAAAATTTGAGTCTTACGAAAAAAGTATTATTTCAGTTTTACAAAACAAAAAAAACGTTAGCCTTTAAATTAAAAAGGCTCGCTCTGCCTTAAGTTATTATTAAAAAAAAAACTACTTTAACATTTAAAAATCATTTGAAATATGATTGCAATTGCCCTGAAAAATCTATCTTTATCGCATTTCCTTTATACCCTTTAACTTGGTGTTTCCTTCTTCTTCTCTTTTAAGATTCTTCAAGATATGATGATAGAAATTGACTATGATGCCGATGGCACGGTTTCCTTAGATGAGTGGCAACGTGGCGGCATGACAACGATACCTTTACTAGTGCTATTAGGTAAGAGAGATGATAACTTTAAGTGTTAAGTGTTGTAACACAGTAACTAAACCCTGTTATTGTTTGTTACTAGTGCAACGAAAAAAAAAAAAAAAAACTAAATCATAGAAACTAAACTTAAAAGAAGGAAATAAGCATTTTAAATCATACTCAAAGACAACATAGAGGTGTGCTTTCATATAAACCTTCTACTTTTTCAATGTCTGTCTTTCTGTCTATTTGAAGATGGTTAAAATGTGAAAGCATATCTCAGGTTTACAACTTTGTTGGAAACACATGTATGCATATGACAAGAAATTTACTTTTTTTGCATAAGGGGAAATTTGATTTTACTATTTTATTATTTTTTTTTTCTTTTTGATACTCTAATGCTAGTGCAATAGGGTGGAGCAATTTTTTGAGCAAAAGAAACCAGAAAAAAAAATTTTTACAAACCCCAAAAAAGAATGTTTACCCTAAAAACACTTAAAAACACAAATTTTTCCAAAAAAAAAATTGTTTTTCACTGTGTTCGGAACTTTCTTCAAGTCAAAAAAGGAATCCAAAGACATTTCCCTACAGGTCCAATATTTTTTTATGTTGATATTGACCCTAAACGGCAAATTTTTTGATCCCGGCGTTTTTAAATTTCGAAAAAAGGAAAATTTGTTTCACCATAGTGTACAATTCGTTGCTCCACCCTAATACACAATAAGGTGGGGCACATTTTACTTTTTTCAAAATCGTCGGGGTCGGAAAAGTTGCCTTTTGGGATCAATACTACCACAAAACAAGTAAAAACGTTAAATTCGACCTTGCCGAATGTATGATACCCTCCACAATGTAAAAAAAAAAATGCCAAAAAATTTTTTTGGTGAAAAAAAATATTTGGCGAAAATTTTGTTTTTGTAAAAAAATATGGTTGTACTTGTTTAAATACCATTTGGTGAGCAATTCTGTTCACATGTGTCAACCAGCAGCCGAATTAAACCATTTTGTATTTTTAGGTTATGTTGAATGCACCAAAATTTTTGAGGTGTCCTTACATTTTCGTTCATAACTTTTGAACCGCTGAACCGATATTGCTCAAAGGCAATACCAAACTACTTAGGGTAACAACAAGTAACTATGTTAAGTCTTAGTTATATCTGTTTAATACTTTGGCCGTGATTACCATTTACACAGACGGACAGACAAATGGACATCGCAGGATATCTTGAAATCAATCACTGATCACAGTTTTTAGTACCCTTTGAGAACTCATTCGTGGTAAATTTTCAGAATTTTTTGATGACCCGTTCAAAAGATATCGAAATTTTAAAAATTGGTAGTTTGTTCCTTTACTCAAACTTCTTTTACTCATAACTTCTTCAATAAAGGTCCAAATTTAATTATTTCTTTTTCAAAATTTTTGTTTTTTTACGTACTTTTTAAAAAAAATCCCAAAAAATTCTTTAAAGCGTTCTAGTATGCGATTTTTAATTTTTAAAGTTTAAATCTCATTTTTGAAAATGTTTGTACTCTTCGATTTTTTTGAAATTTTTTTGTGTAAAACTTCTATTGATTCTACAAATTTTGTGCCCAGGAGGATCGTGGGATAACGATTATTACTATTTTTTTAAATTTTTTGAAAAAAAAATATTTTAATTTTCCAATCTTAAAAACACTTCTAGCGCTCCAATGGTGCGTCATATTCTGAGACCGATTCCCATTAAATTTAACGTCTTAACAATTCTTCGGAACAAACTAATACCCTATCTCCAACTACTAAGGGGGCTCCCACTCAAATCGACATTTTTTAAAATTTGTTCCAACTGCTGTAACTGCCCTAAAAGTGCCCTTAGAGCAACCAAATGTACATATGATCGACCCACAATATTTTTTTAGTTCAAACATTTTCTCTGAGCACACCTACCCCCTATCTCTAATTGTTAAGGCGGTCCCCATACAATTTTTTTTTATTTTTTGTAAATTTGTTTTATTTAATCAGCTTCTACCGGTCCAATGGTGCGTCCGAGAGGGGTTATTAGTGAGACCGACCCCCATTTATTTTTACCCTACAACATTTGTTTAAAACATACCTACGCCGTATCTCCATTTCCTAAGTAGGCTTCCATACAAAATGACATAATTATAAAATTTAAATTAACTGTTATTTGTATGGGAGCCTACTTAGGGAGTGGAGATAGGGCAGTGGTATGTTTTACAAAAATGTTAGAGGGTAAGAATAAATGGGTGTCGGTCTCCCTTATGACCCCCCTCGGACGCACCATTGGACCGGTAGAAGCTGATTAAATAAAACAAATTTACAAAAAATAAAAAAATTGTATGGGGACCGCCTTAACAATTAGAGATAGAGGGTAGGTGTGCTCAGAGAAAATGTTTAGACTAAAAAAATATTGTGGGTCGGTCATACATTTTGTTGCTCTAAGGGCACTATTAGGGCAGTTAGAGCGGTTGAAGCAAATTTTAAAAAATGTAGTTTTGTGTGGGAGCCCCCTTAGAAATTGGAGATTTGGTATTAGTTTGTTCCAAAAAAAAATTAAAACTTAAAAATTAATGGGGTCGTATAAATGATACCTCTATGACGCACCATTTGAGCAGTAGAAATGATTTTAAGATTGGAAAATTACAATAATTGTTTTTTTCAAAAATAGTAATAATCGTTAAAAAATAGTAAAAATCGTTATTCCACGATCCTCCTGGGCAAAAAACTTGTAGAATCGATAGAAGTTTTACACAAAAAAATTTGAAAAAAATCGAAGAGTACAAACATTTTCAAAAATGAGTATAAATTTTAAAACTTAAAAATCCCATAGCGCTTTTAAGAATTTTTTGGGATTTTTTTTGAAAAGAGCGCAAAAAAACAAAAAATTTGAAATTTGGACCATTATTGAAGAAGTTATGAGTAAAAGAAGTTAGAGAAAAGGAACAAACTACCAATTTTTAAAAATTCAATATCTTTTGAATGGGTCATCAAAAAATTCTGAAAATTTACCACGAAGCAGACACGGAATGACAAACTAATATATACCCTCTATCACTATCACTGGAGGGTATAAAAATATTGGAACTATAGAACTCTTCAAAATAAACAACATCACTTTTTTTGAAATTTTTTTTTAGCTAAAAAATAGTAGTTATAATTCGAACATTCCTGGAAAAGTTCTTTTACGGAATTTTTTTATTTTTTTTGTCTGTAAATTTTTTTTTTTTGTTTCTGATTTCTTTTGCTCTAAAAAATTGCTCCACCCTATTGTGCAATAGAGTAGACCAAAAAATAAAAATTTGTCAAATGTTAAAAAAATGTATTTTTTTATTCCTCAAAAATTATAATAAATAATAAAATAACGGCTGTTAAAAAGAAACAAATTATAAATTTATTTTGATTTTTTTTGTAAAAATTTCCCAACACTGAAAATTTTTACTTTTTGTCTTTTGAAATTTTTTTTTTGTTTCACTCTATTGTAAATCTTATACGAGTACTTTCAAAAACAGTTTATTTTTCTATTTTTTTGGAAAATTACTTGAACGATTTTTTTGTTTTATTTCCTTCCTTCCTTTAATCCGTATGATTTTCTCTTTTAAGGTGTCGATAGTACTGCTTTAAAGGAAGATGGCATACATGTCTGGCGTTTGAAACACTTTAAGAAACCAGCATATTGTAATCTTTGCCTAAATATGTTGGTTGGTTTAGGCAAAAAAGGTCTCTGCTGTGTATGTAAGTATTGAAAAAAAAAAATTAAATTTACAAATTATATTATTTTGTTGCAATTAATAAATAAGTTTAAGTGTTTTTTTAATATGCCAAAAAAAGATAATATTAAAATTGATAAGAAATCGAAAATTGTGTCATAAATTTGTTAAACCACTGATTGTAAGTCATATTACTTTCAATGATTATCATAAAAATCGTCAAAAATAAAAATATATGTAAAAATATACATCATATTTTTTTTAATTTTGATGCGCTGAACACAAATATCAAAAAAAATTAAAATCGGTAAAATAGTTTTCGAGATATCGCTTATTGAAATTTAAAAAAAAAATCGAAATTTTTTTATACGGTCAAAAAAAAAAAAAAAATAATTGTTTATTTCTTGTGACAAGCTTTTCTTTCAAATTAATTTGAGCCAAATCGGATCATTTTAACCCGAGGAGCTCTTTGATCAAAGTTTTTGTTGTTGAGAAAATTTTCCCAAAAACCCTTAATTTTTCTTTTACTAAAAAACTAACAAGGGAAGTCTCCCTAGCGTCACACGCGAATCTTTACGGAGTTGGTTTAATTTTATAGAGCAGGTAAAATAAAGGGACAGATATTTTTTTTAGCGGACCAAGTTCAAATTTAGGGGGTGCAAATGAGGGGGGGGGGGGGGGGGAAGAAACAGCCATTTTACAGTTTTTTTTTTATCTTCTATATTATGCAAAGAAACCTATACATTTTCATTACCGTTTTAACCATTAGGTCACACTGGGCACGTGCCTAGGGTCCCCGATGAAATGGGGCCCCGAAATGCCAATAAATTCGCTCATATGAAAATGGAGAACAAATTTTCTTTTAATTAGTTTTAAAAGAAAATTTCACGTTTTCTTACAGAAAAATTTTTGGAATCTAACAAATTTTTCGAATTCATCTGAGACTTTTTCTAAGAGAGGAATTTGTCATATATTAAAAGTTTCAAATTAATAGAAATTTTTCTTAGATAAAAAGTATCAGATTGTAAAATATTTTACGTACTGAAAAAATTTCAGATTTTGAGATTTTAAAAGTCTAAAGTTCGCAGAAGTTGGGCAAAAATAAAAAGTATCAGATTATGAAACACTTTTCGTATGCAAAGTCTCAGATTCTGAGATATTTTTTCTATAAAAAAGTCTCTGGTTCTGAGACATTTTTCGTATAGAAAAAGTCTCAGATTCTGAGACATTCTCCGTATAGAAAAAATCTCAGATTCCGAGACATTTTTCGTATGGTAAATGCATCAGATTCTGAGACGTTTTTCGCATAGAAAAAGTATTAGATTCTAAGGCAAGTTTTGTATAGAAAAAGTATCAAATTCTGAGACATATTTCGTATAGAAAATCTCAGATGCTGAGCCATTTTTGTATAAAAATGTCTAAGATTCTGAGAAATTTTTCGTGTAGATAAATTCTCAGATTCTGAATACATTTTTCGTATTGAAGAAGTCTCAGATCTGAAAAGGGAAGTATTCCAACCCTTATGAACCGATTTGCCTGAAATTTAAAATATATATAAAAGAGACGATTTTAAGGTTGGGGTGTCTCGGCTTATCGGCCATATCAGTGTTTCAAAATTTCGTTGTCCCCTTATGAAACAATGTGGACCTCCGGGAAAATTTCGATAACTCCCGAACTAACAGGAATATCCTCTAGAGCAAAAATACGTGTCGACTTATATTTATAAAAGATTATTTCGTATTCATATGGACATCGTAGGTCTATGTCGTCATATAAATACCCCCCAAAATTTACACATTTTCATGAAAAAAGTATTAAACGAAGAAAAACTTTTACAAAGTTATGCCACCGTCGGATAGGCATTAAAAAAATCTTTCTTCTCATAGGTAAACTTCATATCGCTCATTTACTTGTATAGTGTCATAACTCAAAAAATGTGATTTTTGAGTTAATAATGCAGCATTTTTCTTTATATCATGCTTTATATTGTGTCAAAAATTCGTATTTATATCTTTAAAACTCATCATTTGAGAAGAAAATACGTAATTATTACATTTTCTATGTACCGTCCATTTTCAATGAACAACAAGTTTCAATTGTAAACTTTAAATGTGTTTTCTGCATAATGAAACATTTTGAGTTATGACACTATACAAGTAAACGAGCGATATAGTTTCTTAGAAAGAATTGGCTGAAAAATCCAAAAAACGATATTTTTGCCATTTTTACGTTTCATGCAAATCGGTTCATAAGGGTTGAGATCAGGGTTGCCAGAATTGTTGGGTACAAAATCGTCAAAAATGTACGTTTTTTATAAAAAAAAATCGTCAAAATCGTCATCCCATTTGCAGAAATCGTCAAAAAATCGTAAAAATAAAAAAGGTATATTTATCATATATTAAAGATTCATCCAAGCGATGTCCGCCCCTCTGTTGAAGACATGATGCAGTCCAAACCAAAAGAGCTAAATCCTTGCAGTTTGGCTCAAATATATCTTATGGCTATTGGATGGTTTAGTTTAAAAATTGACAAAACCAGACCAGGGAGAACAAAGTTCCCCTTGGTAAAACTAAATTTACCTCCGAAATTTCCTCTTTATTTCCATTGTTCACCGTCTTAAACATATGAAATATTTTTATGAAAGAAAAGGTCATGCAGTTGGGTCAAGTTAATTAGAAAATGTATTTTTTTCCGTCCGCCCTTTTCTGTGGACACTTCCATAAAAAAATAATAATGATAAAATTGCGTAAATATCATAACAAATCAATTTGTTAACATTTATCAGGAAAAGAAAGGTGTCCTCCACCAAAAAAAGCCCCCTATAATTTGTTTACCTTTTCTTCCCTTTGTCCATTTTGTACAAAAATATTGATGGATACTTGTTTTAATTAACAATAAGCAAAAAAATTCATTGAATACTAAGGTTTCATTAAAATAATTTTAAAAAGTAGACAAAATTGACCGGTTTTTGTTATTTTTAAAAATCGTAATTTTTTGGGCAAAAATCGTCAAATCGTCATTTTGCTATTTTGGGGAGTAAAAATCGTCAAAATGCAGAGAAATCGTCAAATCTGGCAACAGTGGTTGAGATACTTCTCTTGTGAGACGTTTTTCGGATAAAAAAAAAATCTCAAATACTGAGACATTTTTCGTACAAAAATATTCCCAGATTCTTAAGCATTTTTTATAAAGAAATTATCGTAGATTCTGAGACATTTTACGCATAGAAAGAATTCCAGATTTTGAGAAATTTTTCATTCAGAAAAAGTTTCAGATTCTGAGACATTTTTCGTATAGAAAAGTTTCAGATTTTTAGACTTTTTCGTATACGAAAAGTGTCAGATTTTGGGATAGAGAAGGTCTAATTAAAACCAAATTGTTCCACACAAATATCATGGGTTTTATAACTAAAGAAAAATTTCCTCGAGCTAAAATACCCCTACTCAAAATATTTTTTTTTAGTTTCTTTGCCTTAAAACTGGTAATAACATGAGTTTAATTTGTATCAAAAAAAAAAAAATTTTTTGCCATCCCGCAGGGCCCCAAATTCTTGTGTGCCCAGGGCCTCGCCATACCTTAAAGCGGTCCTGGCCATGTTATATACCAAGTTGAAAAATATTGTAATTTTTGGCACTGAAAAAGGTTAATCTAATATAACGCTAAAAATTTGTGTGAGCCGCTAAAAAAAATACGTGTCGAATTAATTTTTGTTCTAAAAAACATATCCAAAGTTCATGAAGATCGGAGGGTGACATTAGGGAGACTTCCGTTGTAAGTTGAATTATGACGAACATTTAAAAAAAATTATTATCTAATTTCGTGTCGAACGATAGACACGGAATTGCTGATTGTGGGGAAATGTATGAAAAAATTTTGCATTTGCAAAAGTTTGAAAAAATACGTTTTTCGACCAAAATTCATGTTCGAATTTTTTAACTAAATCCGGCACGAAAATAAGGAATGTTTGTATACTTTATGTGAAAAATATTTTTAAAAAACTCAAAAATGCGACTTTGGTCCACAGACACTGATTTAAACAAAAAAACTATTTTTAAACCAAATTGGTCTTAAAAGTTGGAAAATGTTTTGTAAAAATGTTTTGTAAAAAATATAAAAACGAGATTTTTCAGCATCTGTGGATCAAAATCGCTAAAAAGCGTTTTTGGACCAAAATCACTGATCAGAGCTTCAGTCAAATTTTAACTACAGCATGGGGCCATACTAACTGTGTCCCTTCGTGTGTATCGTACCGAAATATCCGTCTATAGGACCCCATAAAGTACATTAATTATCGACGAGTGATCAATTACAAGACATTCTACCGATGTCCGTGTGTCCGTCCATCTGCAGAACACACGAACAGCCCAAAATAGACGAGCTACTCTCTTGAAGTTTTGCATGAATATATCTTTAGGTTATCTTTGTCTTATTATCATAGTTTAGTTCGGAAATGGGTAAAATTGGAAGAGAAGGAAAAAAGTTCCCCGTTGAAGAACTAAGCCAACCTGTGTCAAACGCCTTATTTTTTACATTTTTTGTTAGTATTTTTGTAAAATAAATGAAACAATTTTGTGTCACAAAATGCTAAAAGTCCTGGTCTGGCGCTCAGAGGCTTAGAATATAACGTATATAAGGCGAATATAAGGGGAAAGTTCACTCCAATAAGTTTCTTAAACCGCTTAAACAATTTCGTTGAAATTTCATACCAACCGGACTAGAACTATGGAAAATATATACGACAAGCATCAGAAAACTTTAATTTATCTTTATAAAGTTATCGTGTTTTCAACAGACAAACTGATGGGCATTATAAGATCGACTAAAAAGCAATCGAGGATCATTAGTATTAGGGTGGTCCTTAA
Organism: Pegoplata infirma; assembly: GCA_963921195.1. Classification (NCBI taxonomy): domain Eukaryota; kingdom Metazoa; phylum Arthropoda; class Insecta; order Diptera; family Anthomyiidae; genus Pegoplata; species Pegoplata infirma. The sequence goes on along the minus strand of OY992538.1, from coordinate 29,337,181 downwards.
AAAAAAAAATTGGATTTCTTCACGGGACGCAGTTTGTTAAGATTCATGAAAAAATCATACCAAAAATTTTTAAAAATTTTTGAAAAGGTTCTTAAGGTCGCGACGGGCTCTTAAAGTTTGGGCCCCGAGGCAAAATAGTCGTAAATACAAATAAAATAAAAAAATTAAATATATATGAAACCTGGTTTCGGTAACAATTAAATCTAAATATTTAAATACAAATTTATAATTTTTTTGGGCATAGTTAACCCTTTAAAATTCGAGGTCAAAAAAGTCCTTTTTCTAAAATCTTTCCAAAAGCCAAAATTTCACGGTTTTTAAAATTTTATTCACTTACATTTAAAAATCTCCACATTTTATTGCTAAATTTCATTGAATATATTTTGGAGAATAAATCCTCAAATTTTGGTATTTTTCGCTCTTTTCATTTAGCAAATATAGCGATTTTATTTTAGCGATTTTGAAGAAAATGCGTTTATTTTAATTATGTTTCACATTGATTAATTTAATTTTTTTATTTTTTTTTATTTACGACTTTGCCCCAGGGCCCAAAATTTAAAAGCCCGTCGCGACCTTAAGAACCTTTTCGAAAATTTTGAAATATTTTTGGTATGAGTTTTTCATGAATCTTAATAAACTGAGGGGGGTGTCCAGTGAAGGAATTAATTTTCTTTTTATGGACCACCCTAATGATGTTTTTATACTTTTTGGGATCTTTGTCCGACATATTGAACGTGTATCTTAGAGTAGAGGCCCTGAACTGGAGGTTTAAAAAATCACTTTATAACTTGAAATAATTTTCTATTTATTAATATAGTTTTATGATAAGTAGACAGGAAAAAATCCAGAGATATTTTTATTTAAATTAATATTCTATTTTCATATTTTGCTCATTTATTTTCTTCGTTTTTTTTTTTCTTATCTTTTCAAGTATGCAAGTATACAGTACATGAGCGTTGCGTTCAACATGCTCCAGCATCTTGTATAACAACATATGTCAAATCGAAAAAGGTCAAGGGCGGTGGTGATCTACTACATCATTGGGTTGAGGGCAACTGTTACGGTCGTTGTTCAAAATGTCGTAAACGTATTAAAGCATATCATGGTATAACAGGACTCACGTGTCGTTGGTGTCATATGATGGTAAGTGTCAATAACTAAATGAAATACACAAAAAAACAATAAAGGCAACAGCAGACGAGTGATAAAGTGTTCAACTTGTTTACCAAAAAAAATTGCTAACGTAACAGCAAGTTGGTTGGTTGATAAGATGTCCAACTTCCCAATACACGAGAAATTTTAATGTTATCTGCATTTGGTCTTCAAACAAGTTGAACCATTTATTACTCGTCTAATGTGGCTTAAACCGTCTTCCTATTTGAATATATATATATATATGTCCTTTATTTATCTAAATATAAATAGAATTACATTTATGAACACCATAAATACTTAAATAAAGTTCAGTGTGAACATAGGGCGTCAACAAATTCTCTCCATCTGATTCTATCTCTGGCAATTGTTTTTGTTTGATTCCAGGATACTCGAGCAAGTAAGCATTCTTGTTTAAGGCAACGAACCCAGGTGTTACGGGGCCTACCTTGGCGGCGTTGTCCTTGGGGGTTCCAGTCGAGGGCTGTTCTTGCAATTTCTGTTTGCGGTCTTCGCAATATGTGGCCTACCCACGTCCACTTCCGTTTACGAATATCAATGTGTACTGGCAGGGAGTTTGCTTTTTGGAGCAGAGCTTCATTTGAAATACGATCTGGCCAGTGGATGTTAAAGATCTGTCTTAGACATTTGTTGATGAACGTTTGAATTTTTCTAGTGGTAACTTGCGTTAAGCTCCATGTGGTGCAGCCGTAAAGTAATACTGACTTCACACTGCAGTTAAAAATGCGGATTTTGGTTTTCCGTGAAATATTATTTCTTCGCCAAATTTTTGATAAGGAAAAAAAGGCTACTCGAGCTTTATTAATGCGATCGGCAACGTCAGCATTTGAACCACCATCCTTAGTTATCTTGCTACCAAGATAACAAAAAGCATCTACATCTTCAATACGTTGGTCATTTATTATTAATGGGGTAACGATATCTGTACCTATTCGCATAAGCTTTGTTTTACTTATGTTAATTTTCAAACCAACTTTATTGGCGTTTTCAGACAGACTTGTAAGTTTAGCTTCTATATCCGAGAAACGATGGGCCATTAGACATATGTCATCGGCATAGTCTATGTCATATAGAAAATCAGACAAAGTCCAACGAATACCGAATGGTGCATCTCTGTTGGTTTGTTCCAATACGCAATCGAGCAGTAGCAAAAACAACGTTGGAGACAGGACACAGCCTTGACGCACACCTGTGCCTGGAACAAATGACCGACTCTCATTTCCATTGAAACGTACCTTACATTGAGAGTCTCTATATAGCTCACGTATCATATTTACTATTTTATCAGGAATTCCCTTGTAGGTTAATGCAGACCACATAGAGTTTCGGGATATAGTGTCGAATGCACGTTCAAAATCGACAAAAAGTAAATAAAGAGGGCTGTTATACTCAGCGGACTGTTCAATTATAATGCGCAAGGTATTAATGTGGTCAGCACACGATCGACCTTGTCTAAAACCAGCCTGCTCACCACGCAATATCTGATCCACAATAGGGGAAATTCTATGGAGAATGAGGGTTGCCATTACTTTACCAATGGCGTTTAGAATGGTTATACCGCGCCAATTTTTACATTGCGTTAAATCCCCTTTCTTGGGTAGTGTGACCACTATACCTTCCTTCCATTCATCTGGTATATAGTTCGATGCCCATGCTTCTTGAATGATAGGAGTGAGAAACTGCGCTAAAGAACTAGCTCCATATTTTAAAAGTTCAGCAGGAATGTTGTCCGTGCCAGATGCTTTGTTGTTTTTCATCCTATTTAAAGCATCTAAAACTTCTGAGCATGACGGTGGCTCTGTAGATATGTCCCTTCTTGGGTTACGACGAGTTGAAAGAAAAAGTGAATCATCTTCCTGATGATCATTTTGGTTTGTTGAAGCTTGCAAGGAAAAGAAATCGCGCCATCGCTCAAGTTGTTGTTCGGGTGATGTTAATTCAGTCCCATCGGCTGCTTTTAGAATCGTGGTACCTCTAATATTATTACCACTCAGTTGTTTTATGGCTGAATACACACCACGCAAGTTGCCTGTATTTGCGGCTTGTTCCGCCTGTTCAGCAATGCTATTATAATATTTTTCACGATCAGCGCGTACCAAGTTTCGAACTCGACGAGAAGACTGTCGATATTGCGATCTTGCTTGTTCTTTTTGTGCTTGTTCTTTTTGTGCACCTATTTGAATACACGTATTTAATTGTAAGTCATTAAGGACGTTTCCTTTTTTTTTTTTTGTTTTAATGTAGTAATGTAATACAAAATTATTTTGAAATATCACGTTCCAAAAATATTGCCATTAGTGGCAACAAAATAAACATTATTCGTTAATAATTTCGAGAAATTATTTTAGACAAATATGTACATTATTAAGTATCATCAGACTAAATTTATTATTTCTGACAAATATTCAATACAATTTTGTTGAACTTTTCAACTATTTTCTATGGTAAATATCCTGTAGCGAATATGAGAAATTTTGTTTTAAGTAGATTTTTTTGTTTGTTTTTCAGTAAACCATAACATTTTGTTATTTCCGGCTTTAATATATTTTTTTTGTTATTTGTACTTGTTTTTTTGTCAAAAATGCTGTATTTGTATTTATTTCCGAAAAGACTTTGTGGGGTTGTCATTATTTTTTGTTGATGCTGTTGCTGTGTTATACCAGTGGCGGATACAGCTTTTGGGTTTGGGGAGGAATTTTTTTTTTTTACTTCGAATAAAAAAAATCATTATGATTTGTCGGCCGAGCAAAAACAGGGATACGTTTCTTTTCCAAAAAAAAAGTAATGGGAAAGCTATAAAATCATCAAATTTTTTAGTTGTTGCCGAAGGAGGTTGTTCATTTTTTTTTTAATTTTCTAAATCTGAGAATTTTTCAAATGTCTCAGAATCAAAGAATTTTTCTTTACGAAAAATGTCTGAAACTTTTTTCGCTTAGAAAAATTTTTAGAACTTTTTTCCACAGAAATCATATTTTAAAGCATTTTTGAGATGTTTTTACGATAGAAAGGTCTCATATTATTAGATTTGTTCGTACTGAAAAAATTTTAGATTCTGAGACCTTTTTTCTATAGAAAATTTTTCAGACCGTTTTCCTATACACGGTGAGCCTCAGCGATGTTTAGGTTGAACTTTAGTGTCGACGAAAAGTGTAAGCGCAGTTCAATTTCTACAAGAATAAATGTCACTAAGCTGTTAACAGCGAAATCGTAGCTGCTCGCATTCGCGAGATAACGCGAAATTAGTGTTTTTGTATTTTTTAAAATTTTGACATTGAAGTTTTTTTAATATTTTTAAAAACTGAGTATACAGTTTTAATTGTACTTATTTAAAGGTCACAAAACAGTAAACATCAAAATCCTATCTTTGTTAGTTAGCGAGAAATCGCGAAATTAATTTTTTGCTGTTTTTGTTTTCTTTTTTTATCTTTAGAGAGGTTTTTTTAAAATTTCGTAAAAACATGGTATGCCGTTTTACTTGCGCTTGATCAAAGGTCACACAGCTGTTGACATCGAAATTGTAGGTGTTAAATTTCGCGAGATATCGCGTAATTATGTATTTTTTTTTATTATTTATTAATATTTTAAACCCGGTTCTTTAGAAATAATAAAAAAAAGTGGTATGCAATTTGATTTGAGCGTGTGGAAAGAAATTAAAACTGCCCACAAAAAAATTCTAGCTGCTCGCTTTCGCGAGAAATTGCGAAAAACATCATTTTGGGGGTTTTTTTGTTTTTATTAATAAAGAAGTTTCTTTAACATTGTTAAAAAACACGAAATGCAGTTTGATTTGCTATTGATTGAAGGTGATATGGCTGTTAACATTTAAATTCTAGCTGCTCAATTCGTCGAGATATCGCTAAAAACCCGCTAAACTACTATTTATTCATTACTTGGTGTTATTTTTGGCCTGTAAAACATTAACTTCAGTTAACGACAAAAATGTGGTATGCTGTTTGAATTCGAGGTTATTAAAGTTGACAAAACTGCAAGCATTAAAATTATAGATGATCATTTTCCCGAGAAATTGCAAAATTACTGTTCTAGCTTTTATATTAATTAATTTATATTTTCTTTAGTGTTTAAAATAAAGGGAAAAAATCAAGAAACTACAAATATACTGTATGCAGTTTAAATTTTTTGTGGTTGAAGGTGGTAAAACTGCTCAAATCAATATCTTAACTACTAATTTACGCGAAAAATAAAATTTTTTCCAATTTTTTATTTTTTTTTTTAATTTTGCGATTTCTCGCGAAATTGAGAAGATATGATTTCGATGTTAACTGTTTTGTGACTTGTAAATAAATACAATTAAAACTGCATACTCAGTTTTTAAAGATATTTAAAAAACTTCATTGTCAAAATTTTTTGAAAATACAAAATCACTAATTTCGCGATATTTCGCGAATGCGAGCAGCTATGATTTCGCTGTTAACAGTTTTATGACATTTAATCAAGTAGAAATTGAACTGCGTTTACACTTTTCGTCGACACTAAAGTTGAACCTAAACATCGCTGAGGCTCACCGTGTATAGAAAAGGTCTCAGATTCAGCGACCTTCCTCTAATTGAGTAAGTTTCAACTTCTGAGACTTTTTTTCCAGCAATAAAAAGTCTCAGACTTTGAGACCTTTTTCTTTTTTAAAAAGATTCAGATTTTGAGACCTTTTCCTTAAAATAAGTCTCAAATTCTGAGATTCTAAGACCTTTTTCCTAAAGAAAAAGTCTCAGATTCTTAGACCCTTTTCCTATCGAAAAATACACAGATTCTGCGACCTTTTTTCCTATAAATAAAATTTTGAGACATTTTATTTATAATGAGCTTGACAGATACTTTTTCACAGAAAATTTTCAGATAAAGTCACATTTTTCCTTTAAAAATTTTCAAATTTTCCCTATAAAAATTTTCAGATTTTTTTTATGAAAAATTTTCGGATTTCGAGATTTTTTTCTTTAGGAATTTTTTTTAGAAATTTTCCTTCTTTTTTATTTTCCTTTCTTTTTTTTTCTTTTTTTTTTTCTTTTTTTTTTCTTTTTTTTTCTTTTTTTTCCTTTTTTTTTTTTTTTTGAAATTTGGTCTGGGGGGGGAGAAATTTCCCCTCCCCCCCCCCTTGTACCCGCGCATGGTTATACCCACCCACTGTAGTATGGGGTATACTCAATTTGTCATTCCGTGTGTAACACATTGGGCTCACCAAGGGCCTGCATCTTTGCGAAAAATAGCTTAAATATATTATTTTTATCAACTTTTAGTGATATGGATGTTGCAGTGGCTAGCTTAGAGCTTAGTGGCTCGCCTCTACGTATTTTCCTAATCCGGGGTCTATACCCCCGGAGAAGGTTAGCGGTCTGATTCAGGAGTCTGAATCTAGATGAAACCAGTTAATAGCACTGTGCAACACGATTTTGTATCTTGGATGAGACCAACAAAAAATTAAAGTATACCAACAGTAGAGCAAAACCCCCGAAGGGTTTTGAAAACTTAGCTCGAGTTCTTTTTTTATGGCCCACTGTAGTTTTGCATTTTTTTTCAAAGGCGTTTTGAATAAGTCAAAAAATAAGTATTAAATCTTATTCTGAGGTAAATAATGTTTAGACTAAAGACATTTTAGTGAAATTTGATGGCGGTACTTTTCTTAGAATATATTATACCCTCCACTCTAGTGATAAAGGGTATATATAAGTTTGTCATTCCGTTTGTAACACATCAAAATATTGGTCTAGGACCCCATAAAGTATATATATTCATGATCCTTGATCGATTTTAAGTCGATCTAGCGATGTCCGTCCGTCCGTCCGTCCGTCCGTCTGTCTGTCTGTCTGTCCGTTGAAAACACGCTAACTTTTGAAAGACTTTACGGAGGCTCCTGAAGTTTGACATATATGTTCTCCATTTACCGGGTCAGGTTGGTATTGCAATCCAGCGAAATCGGTCCAGTGGTTCAAAAGTTATGAGCAAAAGAGTAAATTTCGGCAAGGGTATTTTTCGAATTTACAAGATTAAAACCACTATAACTTTCGAAAGACAATTCTGAGGGGGCTGAAGCTTAGCATATATATTTGTCGTTCCCCAAGGCTGTTTGGTTTTGAATTTCAGCAAAATCGGTTCAGTGGTTCAAAAGTTATAAGCAAAGCACTGAATTTCAGATTTGTTTCACCTTAAACTGTTGAAAACTCGTTAAACAAGTTTTAAAAGCATGATGAAATACCAGTTTTGTAAAACTTGTTGTTGTTTGTTTTCTTGTCGTGGGGTGCAGTTTAGTTGTTAGACAAGTAAATATTTGTTATTGTTTTGTTATTGTTTTTGTAACTGTATGTAACGGGAAAAAATCAAATAAAGTATGTGTATGATTGAATGTTAATTTGTTTTTGGTTTTTAAAGAAGAGGATGGTAGTAAAAAAAGAGGAAAATATGTGAAATAGTTTTTTTTTGTATTACATATAGGTATAAAACAACAAAACTATTTTACAAAGTAATTTGTTACTCAAAGAAATTGTACACTAAAAAAATATTTACACTAAAAAAAAAATGTTACACTCAAAAAAAAATGTACACATTATTATTTTATTTTTCTTTTTGAATGAAATGGCAGACTCAAAAAAATGTTGACAGTCAAAAAAATTTTACACTCAAAAAAATTTGATTGATTAAAAGAAAGTTTGACTCAAAATAATATACATATTTCAAATAAAAAATTTGTAATGCAATTTTTTGAAATTTTTTTTAGAAAATTACTATCAGATAACATTGTGGAGGGTATTCATAGATTCGACCAAGTCGAATTTAATTTTTCTACTTGTTAACCCTCTATCTCTCATTTTAAGGGGTCATTTTGGTTCTTTTGACAAATATCCTCATATAACACCAACACTCAAAAAAAAATAAAACTGTAAAGTCAACAAATTTTTTTTTGTTAACTTGAGTTTACTAGCTTTTTAGCAAATTTTTAGTTAAAATCAGCGTTTTAACTACTTTTTTTAGTTAAGTTTAATTTACGAAAATACTAGTTTTGTACAAATTTTGAATTAATTTTTTTTTGTTGACTTTAAAACTGTGTTTATGAATTTTTATTAATTAATTTGCTGATTTCTCGTAACATATTTGTCGAGTGAAAAAATGTTAGAAATTTCTTGTGTAGCCCCCTATGCAAATCTCATAAGTTCTACACTCAAAAAAAAAAACTGTAAAGTTAACAAAAAATTTAGTTAAATTTAACTAAAAAAGCACCTGATTTTGGGCCAACTAAATTTTTAGTTAATTTAACTAAAAATATTTAGTTAACTTTTCGTAGAATGAATTTAGCAAAAAAACCATAACTTTAACTAAAAATTTAGCTGAAATTTCGTAACGTTTTTATGTACATATATTAACAAAAAAATTAGTTGAATTCAGCTAAACTTTTTGTTACTTTTCGTAAACTAAAATTTAGAAAATATTTTGTAAAAAATTAAAAGTTTATTTTTTATATTTTTTCATCAGCTTAAGTAGAACTTATGAGATTTGCATAGGAGGCTTCACAAGAAATTCCACTTAACAAATTTGTTACGAAAAATCAGCAAATTAATTAGTAAAAATTCGTAAACTCAGTTTTGAAGTCAACAAAAAAAATTAATACAAAATTTGTTCAAAACTAGTATTTTCGTAAATTGAACTTAACTAAAAAAAGTAGTTAAAACGCTGATTTTAACTAAAAATTTGCTAAAAAGCCAGTAAACTCGAGTAAACAAAAAAAAATTTGTTAACTTTACAGTTTTATTTTTTTGAGTGTATTTAAGCTGAACTTTATGCTGTGAAAAAAAAGAAAAAATAAGTGAAGCGTTAGTGTATAAAATCAATATATAACAAACTTACAATTTTTTTACAAAAAGTTTAGCTGAATTGAACTAAATTTTTTGTTAATACATACATAAAAATACTACCAAATTTTCAGCTGAATTTTTAGTTAAAGTTAAAGTTTTTTTTGCTACATTCATTCTACGAAAAGTTAACTAAATAGTTTTAGTTAAATTAACTAAAAATTTAGTTAAATTTTTTTTAGTTAAATTTAACTAAATTTTTTGCTAACTTTACAGTTTTATTTTTTTGAGTGAATAAATCGTGCGTTTAAAGGGTTAAAATGTTTTACAAAAATTTTTTGCATTAAATTTCACTAGAGATTTTCGAGGATCAGAAGTTCGTGCGAAAAGTTCCAAATGCATAATAAAGTAAAATTGTAAATTATCACATGCTATTAAATTGTTTATCATCAAATTCGTTTGAAATAATTCGGAAAAAATGTTATAAATCTGCTACTGAGGTAAATTACGACAGTAGATGTCTTCAGTGAAATTTGATGGCGGTTCTTTTCCTAGAGCATTATAACCCTCTATCTCCCATTTTTAGGGGCCATGTTTGTCCTTTTTCAAATACCCTCATAGAAGACCACTAAAACGTGCCTTTAAGGGGTTAAAATATTCTACAAACATTTTCTGCATCGAATTTCACTAGGGCTTGTCAAAGGCCAAAAGTTCGTGCGAATAGTGCAGAACGCTTTAACATGTAAAAATGTAAAGTATTTTGGTGAAACATAATTCAACTAATTATGATAACTTCAAATTATCCGTTTTTAAACATTTTTCGAATATCCCACGAACTTTTAACCTTTGACAACCCCTAGTAAAATTTGATGTTGATGTTTTTAGAACATTTTAACTCTATAAACGCATGGTTTAGTCGTGTTTTAAAAGGATACTTGAAAAAAGTTCCAAAATGATCCCAAAAAAAGGGAGATAGAGGGTTAATTTGTTCTAAGAAAAGAACCGCCATCAAATTTCACTGAAAACATTTATTATCATAATTTAACTCAGAAGCAGATTTATAACATTTTTTTCGACTTATTTGATAGGACTTTGTTGAAAAACAATTTAAGAGTATATGATAATTTACAATTTTACTTTTTTAAGCATTATGCACATTTTGCACGAGCTTTTGATCTTCGACAGCCCCTAGTGAAATTTGATGCAGAAAATTTTTGTAGAACATTTTAATCCTTTAAACGCACGTCTTATTAGCGTTCCATAGGAATTTTTAAAAAAAGGAACAAAATGGCCCCTAAAAATGGGAGATATGGGGTTAATATATTTAAGAAAAAAACCGCCATCAAATTTTACTGAAGACATGACTTAATACTATTTACCTCAGAGCTAGATTAAATATTTTTTTTTTTTTTTTTGAGTTATTTAAAACGCCTTTGACAAAAAATTAAAAACTTCAGTGGGTCATAAAAAAAGAACTCTCATATTGGAATACTTTTTTTTTATACCCTCCACTTACAAGGGAAGTATCTCAACCCTTATGAACCGATTTGCCTGAAACTTAAAATATATATAATAGCGATAATTCTAAGGTTGGGGTGTCTCGGCTTATCGGCCATATCGGGGACTAAGGGGTTCAAAACATGGGTCAAAAAATGGCGAAAAAATCGTTTTTTGGATTTTTCAGCCATTTCTTTTGTAGAAACTATATGATGTTTTCATATGAGAAGAAAGGTTTTTTAATGCCTATCCAATGGTGGCATAACATTGTAAAAAATCGGCTTCTTTAAATATTTTTTTCAGGAAAATGTGTAAATTTTGGGGGGTACTTATGTGAAGACATAGACCTACGATATCCATATGGATAAGAAATAATCTTTATTAAATTTAAGTCGACCCATATTTTTGCCCTAGACGATATTCCTGTTAGTTCGGAAGTTATCAAAATTTTCCCGAAGGTCCATATGGTTTCATAAGGGGACAACGAAATTTTTAAACACCGATATGGCCGATAAGCCGAGACACCCCAACCTTAAAATCGTCTCTTTAATATATATTTTAAGTTTCAGGCAAATCGGTTCATAAGGGTTGAGATACTTCCCTTGTTAGTGATAGAGGGTATATATAAGTTTGTCATTCCGTTAGTAACTCATCGAAATATCGGTCTGGAACCCCATAAAGAATATATATTTATGATCACCGATCGATTTTAAGACATTCTAGCGATGTCCGTCTGTCCGGCTGTCTGTCTGTGAAAATAGTGATCACGGCCAAAATATTACACAGAGGTGACTGAAACTTTACATATTTATTGGAAGTTCTCCCGAGAAGTTTGGTATTGCATTTGAGCGATATCGGTTCAGCGGTTCAAAAGTTATGAACGAAAATGTAAGGACACCTCCAAAATTTTAGTACATTCAACATAACCTAAAAATACAAAATGCTTTAATTCGGCTGCTGGTTGACATATGTGAACGCAATAAAACACCAAATGGTATTTAAACAAATACGAACATATTTATATACAAAAAAAGAAAAAAATCGCGAATTTTTTTTACCAAATTTTTTTTTTTTTTGGAATTTTTTTTTGCAAAAGAATTTCCTTTTAAATAAAGTTTTTTTTATAATCTTTTTGAAATTGTGGAGGGTATCACTATATTCGGCAAGGCCGAATTTAACTTTTTTACTTGTTTTTTTTTTTTGGTCCCGTCCAAGATACACTCGAAGACCCCAAATTTGTTGCACAGTGTAATGAGAAAAAAGAGTTTTAAGTTGTAACATTTATCGAAAAAAAATTGAGAAAAAAAATTTTAAAGTAAGTTTAAAAAAAAACACTGAACTCCTTGTGCTGTAAGCCCCTCATATAAATTTAAAGCTTCGCCATTTCTTTACATTGTGTAGGGTATCCAACTATACGTTAGAGCTGATTAGAAAATTTTAATATCTTTTGGTTTTTCTTTTTTTTGTGTGCACTATTTCCGCTTAAGTTAACAATTGAAAATTGTCACGTATTTTGGAAACAAGTCTTTAGTGTACAATACAACAATATGTCTCTTCACTTGACTTTAGTTTCGTTTTGTAACAACTACATTTTATTTAAACCCAGCAAAAACATAAACTTAAAAAAAAAAATTAAACGCAAAAATCATCAAATTTTAAGAGATATAAATGGCCTCCCACAATGCAAAACAAATTACAAAAAACATTATTTAAAAAATAAATTGTTGAGAAAAAAAATTGAGGTAATAAAAATTCAGCGAAAAAAATTGGTGAAAAAAATAATTTTGAAAAAAAATATATTTTTGAAAAAAAGATTCCGCGGTAAAAAAATTTTTTCGTAAAAAAAGTTGAGAAAAACCTTTTTTGGAGTAAATGAATATGTTTGTAATTGTCTTAATACCTTTTGGTATCCAATTCTGTTCACACGTATAGCAACCAGAAGTCGAATTAAATCATTTTGTATTTTTAGGTTATGTAGAATGTACAAAATTGTTCGAGCTGTCCTTACATTTTCGTTCATAACTTTTAAATCGCTAAACCGATATAGCTTAAATTCAATACCAAACTTCTCGAAGCAAGAACAATTATATGTTGTATGTAGATGCAGTCATCTTTGTGTAATATTTTGTCCGTGATCGACATTTCAACAGATAGGCGAAAAAGCGGACTTTACTAATTTTTTATCAGAAAAATTGTTATATGACTGATAAAAATAACCTTAATTTTAGTGTGTTTACTAAAAATATAGTTAACCCAAAACATATGGTAGTTTTTTTTACACTATAAGTTAATTTAACCAACAAAATTGTTTGAGATTAATTTTTAAGTTCCTTCTTTAACAATTTTTTTTTTTGCTGGGTTATTTTTGGTGAGCTTCTGAAGTATATAAAATATTATTTTTTTTTTATATATACATATTAATACTTAAAACTCGATAGAGTTCCATCTATTTGTCCTTTATTTGAAATTTTTAAATTGCAACTTAACATGTTTTTCTTCTTTTTTCAAAATATGTGCTTAAAATTGTTTTTTCATACTTATTTTTATTTTTTTCAAAATCACAACAAAGAAAATATCTTTATTTGAGATGTTGTTAAAAACAACTACACCATCTCCAATTTTTTTTAAATGTTCCAAAAAAAACGTTTTTTCTTAAAGGTTGTATAGTACTCTCCTAAAAGAGTAATATTTCACCAAAAAAAGTGCTACTTTTTCCAAAAAATTACTTTTTTTATTTTTCCTAAAAAGGTACTATTTTTTCCAAAAAAAAAGTATTATTTTTTCTATAAAAGTACTATTTTGTAAAAAAATACTATTATTTCTAAAAAAAGTACTATTATATAAAAAAAAGTACTATTTTTTCTAAAAAAGTACTATTTTTTCTAAATAGGAAACATTTTTTTAAAAGTACTATTTTTTCTAAAAAAAAGTACCATTTTTTTTTAAAAAGTACTATTTTTTCTAAAAAAGTACTATTTTTTTCTAAAAAAGTACTATTTTTTTCTAAAAAAAGTACTATTTTTTTCTAAAAAAGTACTATTTTTTTTTAAAAAAGTACTATTTTTTCTAAAATAGTATTTTTTTTTTTTAAAGATTTTATTTCTTAAAACATTTATTTGAAAAAAAAAAACATCTGAAATGTGCCATTAGCCAATATCTGGCACACGGCACATGTGACATGTGCCCTTTTTTGGCATGCTACTATGGCACACGTGGCAGATTTAAAATGTGCCATATGCCAAATGTGCCCTGGTCACATGTGCCATTTCTTACATCACATTTTTTCTATGAGAAATGTCTCAGAATCTGTGAATTTTATGTAGAAAACATGTTTCAATATCTAAAATGTTTTTATACGAAAAATGTCAATTAATATGTGACTTTTTTTAGAAATTCCCTCTAAAACCATCGTAAGGTATTCTTTAATTACTTTTTTCTCTTTAATTAAATTTAAAAAAAAAAATGCCACGTGCACAAGAAAATTTTTGCAAAATCCAATATTGCTTAAAGTATAAAAACACTAATTGAGTATAAAATACCAAACATCAATAGACTGGAAGTTTTGCTTGTACTTATTAATTTAGTTAGAAGAACCTACTAATTTTCTATAAACAATTCCAACTTGTCTACGGACTATCTTTGTACCACCCACGTACCATTATTTGCCATTTTTTTTTTTCTTAAAAACTTTTTATTTTCCATTACAGCTACACAATCGTTGTGCTTCATCGGTGAAGAAGGAATGTTCCTTGGGAGAATTTTCTGATTTAATAGTACCACCTACAGCCATATGTCCAGCCGTATTAGATCGTCAGCGTTCAGTTAATCAAGCAAATAAGGTAAGACATAAAGGTTAATTTTCTCAATTTGATTTTTATATTAAAAAATAACATTAAATACGCATTAATACACATTATTCATTGTTTGTGAAAAAAAAAACATAAGGCTTTTTGTAAAAAGAATGAAAAAAATTAAAGGACAGTATCGAAAATTAGCGTTTTTTTAGGAAATTGTTTTAGATATTAATTTTGTCAAAATTTACTTGATGATTTATCCAAAGTATAAGTGATGACAATTTATTCAAAGTATAAGTGATGACAAAAAATTTTTAAAATCTAAAAATTTTTAAACCTTTTAGTGGAAAAAAATCCTGTTGCTTTTTCTTGAAAATTTACACCTTTAAAGCATACTTTAAAAATAAAAACTGGGTTATTACCAAAATATATTTTAATGAAACTTTTTGAAATTTTTTTTTGGATATTTATAGTTTTAGAAAAAATACAGTAAAAACACAGGATCATCGAAATTTCTGATATCAAAAATTTTATAAAAAACATTCTGAGGATTTTGTTTAGCCATTTAACGCCTAAAAGTAAGGGAACCCAAAAATTTTAAGATAACCAAAATCAGCTAAATTTTTTTATGATTTTTTTTTTTTTAATTAATTGTACATTTTTCTAAACTAGCTCTACCTCTATAGGACAAATTATCTAAAATTTGAGATCACCTATATTAAGTCAAAAAAGTTTTTTTATGAAAACATTTTAAAGAAATGTCTTTAGCTTTTTTTCGTGCACATAAAGATGTTATTATTCGACCTTTCCAATTTTATAAAAAAATACAAATTGTTTGAGCTCGAGGCCAGTTTCTTCTTGTAAATAATATTTTTATTCCATTCCAATATTTCGATCCTCTTTTAGGATCATCATAAGGTCTTTAGTAAATTTTTATAAGCACAAAAATTTTTAAATATGCTGTGAAGACATTGCCGCATTGTACTTTTAAAGCGAAAATAATAAAATACGAGATCAAGCCATTTTTATTGAAAGAAATTGTAAAATAAACTTTGTTTATATAGTTAGTTTTGAGTCCATATTAATTATTTCTGATAAATACTAATTTTTTTAAGTTTTTGTGTTTAAGAATACTCTAATTAGGCTTTCAAGGTCACGTAATTTTCAATTTAAATCCTTTATTTAATTTTCTTTCTCCAACGTTTCGCTGAAATTTTTTGATAATTTAATAATTTTTTTATACAATGAGAAATGTGAAAAAATTAATTTGACAAAACACAAGCTTTTTTTTCAAGAAAATTGTGAAGATTTGAAGTCACAAAAAAATTACAAAGCTTGAGATCACTAAAAGCGCTTGATATCGGAACTGTTGAAATTCGGAAATCACCACAATAACCAATTTATGAGATTACTTACAAAATCAAATCCGAAGGGTTTTTTTGTAAATTTTGTATTTTAAAGATAAAATACACAAAAAATTAAGAATTTTGTGATCTCAAATTTTGTCTACTAAATTTTTATTAAAAAGTGATCTCATAATTTGGGTATTTTTACTCTTAACGATCGTAATTTCCTGAAAAAAATTTAATTCAGAATGTCTCTCTTCTGAAAAATTTAATACATTTATTACATAAAAAAAACACAAATAACAAAATTATAAGATCACTTACAAAATCAACTTGGAACGTCCTTTTAATAAAAACTACACTCAAAATAATCCTACAGTAAAAGGTTTAGTAAGTGATATTGTACCCAAATCTACTAATTAGTTACTAATTTTAGTATCTTCAAAGTACTAAAATTAGTAATTTTTACTGGTTTTCACTAATATTAGTTAAAAATTTTAGTATTGGTTACCAATCTCTGCACTAGGTCCTTTTGGACTAAAATTAGTTAAATTTTTAGTATTGAATACCCACGTTTTTTTTTTTTGGGTGTAAGTAATTTAATCACTTGCAAAATCAACTTTGAACGGGTTTTTAATTAAATTTAGTAATTTAAAGCAAAAAATATACAAAATTTGAGATCACAAAAAATCGCTCGATGTCGAAACTGTTGAAATTCGGAAATCACAAAAATATCCCATTTATGAGATCACATGCAAAATTATTGGTTTTTAGTGCAAATTTAGTATTTTTAAAGTAATTTGAAATTTTGTGATCTCAAATTTTGTCTACTAAATTTTTACTAAAAAACCATTCAATGTTGATTTTTTAAGTGATCTCATAATTTGGATTATGTTTGCTCTTAGCGAGCTTTATTTCCAAGAAACTTGAGAAAAAGATTTCCAATCACAAAAAAAATTATCAATCTTGAGATCACTTAAAGCGCTTGATGTCGGAACTGTTGAAATTCGGAAAACACCAAAACAACAAAATTCAACAAAATTAAAAATTTTATGATCTCAAATTTTGTCTACTAAATTTTTATTAAAAAACCTTCGAGTTAATTTTGTAATTGATCTCATAATTTGGTTATTTTTACTCTTAGCGAGCGTAATTTCCAGAAAAAAATTTTATTCAGAGATCTCTCTCTTCTGAAAAATTTAATACATTTATTACATACAAAATACAAATAACAAAATTATGAGATCACTTACAAAATCAACTTGGAACGTCTTTTTAATGAAAATTAAGTAATTTAAAGCAAAACATAGCCTGTGTTAACATAATTTGAGATTTAAAAAATGTTTAAACTTCGAATTCAGAAACTTCGAATTCTGCGAAGAAAATCACTCTTAAAGCTAAAATATGAGATCACTTACAAAATCAACTTTGAAAGGGTTTGTAATTAAATTTAGTAATTTAAAGCAAAAAATATACAAAATTTGAGATCACAAAAAATAGCTCGATGTCGAAACTGTTTAAATTCGGAAATCCCAAAAATATATAATTTATGAGATCACATGCAAAATCAATGGTTTTTAGTGCAAATTTAGTATTTTTAAAGTAATTTGAAATTTTGTGATCTCAAATTTTGTCTTCTAAATTTTTACTAAAAAACCATTCAATGTTGATTTTTTAAGTGATCTCATAATTTGGATTATGTTTGCTCTTAATGAGCTTTATTTCCAAGAAAATTCAGAAAAAGATTTCCAATCACAAAAAAATTTATCAATCTTGAGATCACTTAAATCGCTTGATGTCGGAACTGTTGAAATTCGGAAAACACCAAAACAACAAAATTAAACAAAATTAAAAATTTTGTGATCTCAAATTTTGTCTACTAAATTTTTATTAAAAAACCTTCGAGTTAATTATGTAAGTGATCTCATAATTTGGTTATTTTTACTCTTAACGAGCGTAATTTACACAAAAAAATGTAATTCAGAAATGTCTCTCTTCTCAAAAATTTAATACATTTATAACATACAAAATACAAATAACAAAATTATGAGACTCCGAATTCAGAAATCTTATTTTCTGCGAGTAAAACACTCTTTAAGCTTGATGTCGAAACTGTTGAAATTCGGAAATCACAAAAATATCCAATTTATGAGATCACATGCAAAATCAATGGTTTTTAGTGCAAATTTAGTATTTTTAAGGTAATTTGAGATTTTGTCTAATTAATTTTTGCTAAGAAACCATTCAAAGTTGATTTGTAAGTGATTTCATAATTTTGATTATTTTTGCTCTTAACGAGCCCTATCCCTAAGAAATTTGTGAAGTTTTGAAATCACAAAAAAAATTTACAAAACTTGAGAATACTAAAAGTGCTTAATGTCGGAGCTGTTGAAATACAGAAATCACAAAAATAACCAATTTTTGAGATCACTTACAAAATCAACTTCGAATGTTTATTAAAGTTAAAATAGACAACATTTGAAATTTTGTGATCTCAAATTTTGTGTACTAAATTTTTATTAAAAAACCTTCGTGTTAATTTTTAAAGTGATCTCATAATTTGGATATTTTTGCTCTTAACGAGCTTTATTTCCAAAAAATTAAATTTAAATTCGGGAATGGCTCTCTTGTGAAAAATTTAACATTAAAATCACAAATAACAAAATTATAAAATCACTTACATAATATAAGAATATAAGAAAAAAATTAAATTCCAAATTCAGAAATTTCATTTTCTCACTTTTCTGGGAATTAAAGCACGTTTAAAGCAAAAATATGAGATCACCTATAAAAAAACTTTAAGTGGGTGTTTAATTAAATTAAGTTATTTAAAGAAAAAATGTACAAAATTTGTGATTACAAAAAAGTGTTCGATGTCGAAACGGTTGAAATTCGGAAATCACAAAAACAACCAATCTTTGAGATCACTTACAAAATCAACTTCGAATGTTTTTTAGTTAAAATTTAGCATGTTAAAGGTAATATAGATAAAATTAGAGATTTTGTGATCACAAATTATGTGTACTGAATTCTAACTAACAAAAATCAAAATCAAGATCAGACAAAAGCGCTTGATATCGAAACTGTTGAAATACGGAAATTACAAAAATAACCAATTTATGAGATTACTATCTTACCAACAAATGTAAAATAGATAAAATTTGTGGTTTTGTGATCTTAAATTTGTTCTACTTAATTTTTTCTAGAAAACCTTTCGAAGTTGATTTTGTAAGTGATCTCATAATTTTGATTTTTATTGCTCTTAATGAGCTCTATCCCTAAGAAATTTGTGAGGTCTTGAAATCTCAAAATATTTACAAAACTTGAGAAAACTAAAAGGGCTTGATGTCGAAGCTGTTGAAATACGTAAATCACAAAAATACCCAATTTTTGAGATCACTTACAAAATCAACTTCGAATGTTTTTTTGTAAAAATTTAGTATTTTACATGTAAAATAGACAAAATCTGCTAAATTTTTATTAAAAAACGCTCGAGTTAATTTTGTAAGTGATCTTATAATTTGGTTGTTTTTGCTCTTCACGAGCTTTATTTCCAAAAAATGAAATTGAAATCAGGAATTTGAGATTTTGTGATCTCAAATTTTGTGTACTAAATTTTTATTAAAAAACTTTCGAGTTTATTTTTATAATGATCTCATAATTTGGATAATTTTGCTCTTAACGAGCTTAATTTCCAAAATAAGAAATTGAAATTCAGGAATGGCTCACTTCTAAGAAATTTAACACATTAAAAACACAAATAACAAAATTATGAGATCACTTACATACATATTTGAGAATACAAAAAATTTTAAAATTCCGAATTCAGAAATCTTATTTTCTCACTTTTCTGGGAAATAAAGTACGTTTAAAGCAAAAATTTGAGATCACTTACGAAATCAACTTTGAATGGGTGTTAAATTAAATTAACTAATTTAAAGCAAAAAATGTACAAAGGTTATGATTATAAAAAATTATTCGATTTGGAAACTGTTGAAATTCGGAAATCACAAAAAAAAACAATTTATGAGATCCATTAAATTTGAGATTTTGTGTTCTCAAATTTGTTCTACTAAATTTTTTTCTAGAAAATCATTCAAAGTTGATTTGTAAGTGATCTCATAATTTTGATTGTTAATGCTCCTAACGAGCTCTATTCTTAAGAAATTTGTGAAGTTTAAGAAAAATTTACAAAACTTGAGAATACCAAAAGCGATTGATGTCGGAACTGTTGAAATTCGAAAATCACAAAAATAAAAAATTTGTGAGATCACATACAAATCAACTTCGAATGGACTTTTTAGTAAAAATTTGGTATTTTAACAGAAAAAAAGACATAAATTTGAGATTTTGTAATCTCAAATTTTGTCTACTAAATTTTTACTAAAACCCCTTCAAAGTTTAGGTTGTAAGTGATCTCATAATTTGGTTGTTTTAATAGCAAATGCTTTATTCTTAAGAAAATTTTAAAATTGGAAAATATTAATTAAATTGGAAAAGTTTCTCACTTTAAGAAATAACCAAACGAAAGTGATCTCATACACTTACAAAAATTTTTTATAATGTTTTTTATTTGAAAATTTATTTAATTTAAAGCAAAAAATACACAAAATTTAAAATCACAAAACAAAACGCTAAAATTTCGACACTGTTTTTTATAAAAATAAAATATTTTACCTTTTGCTGTATTAATGCCAAGTAATCTTGATATTTTCCTTAAACCCTTTTTAACAAAAAACACACACACACATTATAAAAACAAAAAAATTACGTCCAATCAACTAACTTAACCCCTTCTTTATCCTTTTTTCTGTCGTAATAACATGGATCATTTCATCATCTATTATAATTTGTAAAATGAAATTTCAAATTCCCTTTGCGTATAAAATGCAAATTACTTGTATAATCTCGCTTGTGTTTGTTTGTCAATGTTGTAAAAACTAAAAAAAAAAACTGCTTTGAAATTGAAAAAAAATATAAAATCTGCAAAAAAACTAAATAGAAATCTTCTTCAACACAACATTCAAATCATCATCAACAGGCCACACATTTTCAAATGACACCACCAAATGAAGCCAGTTGCCCTCTGTTGGTATTTGTTAATCCTAAAAGTGGCGGACGTCAAGGTGACCGTATATTACGTAAATTTCAATATATGCTTAATCCACGTCAAGTCTATGATTTATCAAAAGGTGGTCCTAAAGAAGGTAAGTTTTAATGAAGGTAATTCTATTTGTGTATGTATAAAATATGCTACTAGTTCGTAAGGTAAATTGTCTTGACATGGATTTACATCAGTAAGCCAGTAGAGTGGATGACTTTAAATGAATATTAAATTTTGTTTTTGTTCAAAGCAAACTAAACTAAATTAATGTTATATTATGTTGATATAAATATGTTTATTTATATTGCTGCTCTGGGTACATATGTTTATTATAGAAAGTAAAAGGAAATAATTTTAATTAAAAAATATTTTTTTTATTTATTTTAAGGAGTTTATTCTACACATATGTGTGCAATATAACAATTTGTCAGATTAAATTTAGCAAATAAATAACCGGAAAAACTTTCAAATATTTTAATTAAATATTATCTTTAAAATGTTAGTTTTCAATTAAGATGTTTAGCCTTAAAAATGGAATTTTTCATTTAAATAGAAGAAAGGTTAGGTTAAAAACTGATGCTAATTCATCATGGAGCTGCAAGAGGAAATATAGCAAAAAATTGAGATCATCGTTAAAAATTTACAGAAATCTTTTTTCACCTACATTTTTTTCTAAAAAAAAATTTTTTGGTAATTAATTGCTAAACTAATGATTCTAAAACAAAAACAACAAAACTCAAGGATCATCTCTCTAAATTTCTAGAAGTTTTCCTAAAAAAATACTTAAATTGCAACAATTTACCCTACAGGAATTGCAAGAGCAAATGTAGCAAAAAATGGTGATCATCGTATAAATTTCCGAAAATCCATAATAATCTATTTTTTTTTTAAACAACTTTAATTGCAATTTTTACTTAACTAAAGGTACTTGAGATAGCAAAAATTAGCGATCATCGCTATAAACGTCCAACAATTTATTTTTACATAAATTACAAAAAACTATTTTTAATTGCAATTTATTAATAAACTGGTGGTGCAAGAGCAAATATAGCAAAAAATAGGGATCATCGTAATAAATTTACAAAAATCTATTTTCACCTTATTTTTTAAAAAAAAAATTAAACTGCAAATAATTGCTAAACTAATGATCCTAGAACAAAAATCAGGAAGCATCGCTGTCTAAAACTCTTTGAACTTCCTTAAACACTTAAATTGCAATTAATTGCCTCACAGAAATTGCAAGAGCAAATATATCACAAAATGGGGATCATCGTTTTAAATTTACAAAAATCAATTTGCACCTAATTTTTTTACTAAAAAACTTAAATTGCAAATACTTGCTAAATTAATGATCCTAGAGCAAAAACAACAAAAATCGGGGATCATCATTATAAACTTCTAAATTCCATGAATTTCAAAAATCCATTTTTACAAGAAGATTTCCTAAAAAATACTTAAATTTCAATTAATGACCTTAAAGGAGTTGCAAGAGCACATATAGCAAAAAATTGTGATCATCGTGTAAACTTTCAAAAAGCCATGTTTACCTTAATTTGTTTTAAAACAACTTTGGTTGCAATTTTATTACTTAACTAGAGGCTATAGAGAAAATATAACAAAAATTAGAGATCATCGCTATAAACTTCCAAAAAAAATTTTTACATGAATTACAAAAATCCATTTTTAATTGCAATTTATTACTTATCTGGAGCTGCAAGAGCAAATATATTAAAAAGTGGATATCATCGTTGAAAATTTAAAAAAAATGCTTTTTCACCTAAATTTTTACTAAAAAACTTTAATTGCTAAACTAATGATCCTAGAACAAAAACAACAAAACTCAGGGATCATCTCTAAGAATTTCTAAAATTTCTTGAACTTCAAAAATCCATTTTTACAAGAAGTTTTCCTGAAAACATATTTAAATTGCAAATAATTACTTAACAGGAGTTGCAAGAGCATATAACAAAAAATGGTGATCACAGTATGAATTTCCAAAAATCTGTTTTTACTTAAATTTTTTCTAAAACAACTTTAATTGCAATTAATTGCTAAACTAATGATCCTAGAATAAAAACAACAAAAATTAGAGATCATCGCTATAAATTTCTAAAATTCCATGAACTTTAAAAATGCATTTTTATTTTAAATTGCAACTAATAACCTTAAAGGAATTGCAAGAGCAAATATAGCAAAAAATGGGGATCGTCGTTAAAAATTTACAAAAATCAATTTTCACCTAAGTTTTTCCTAAAATAGTTAAATTGCAATTAATTGCTAAACTAATGATCCTAGACCAAAAACAACAAAAATTGGAACACTTATCATCGCTGTAAATTTCTAAAATTACATTATCTTCAAAAATCCACTTTTACATTAAGTTTTACTAAAAAATACTTAAATTGCAATTAAAATCCTTAAAGAAATTGCAAGATCAAATATAGCAAAACATTTTTAAATTTCCATGAAATTCAAAAAACCATTTTTACAAGAAGTTTTCTTAAAAATACTTAAATAGCAATTAATAACCTTACAGGATTTGCAAGAGCACATATAGCAAAAAATTGTGATCATCATATAAATATCCAAAAATCCATTTTAACCTAAATTTTTTCTAAAACAACTTTAGTTGCAATCTATTACTTAATTAGAGGATCTAGAGCAAATATAGCAAAAATTAGAGATAATCGCTAAAAACTTCCAAAAATTATATTTTTACATGAATTACAAAAATCCATTTTTAATTGCAATTTATTAATAAACTGGTGGGGCAAGAGCAAATATAGCAAAACATGGGAATCATCGTTATAAATTTACAAAAATCAATTTTCACCTAAATTTTTTCTAAAAAATTAAATTGCAATTAATTGCTAAAATAATGATTCTAGAACAAAAACAACAAAAATTGGAGATCATCGCTAAAAATTTCTAAAATTCCATGAACTTCAAAAATCTAATTTACAAGAAGTATGCCTAAAAATACTTAAATTGCAATTAATAACCTTACAGGAGTTGCAAGAGCACATAAAGCAAAAAATTGTAATCAACGTTATAAATTTCAAAAAATCCATTTTTACCTAAATGTTTTTTTTAAATAACTTTAATTGCAATTAATTGCTAAATTAATGATCCTAGAGCAAAAACAACAAAAATCGGGGATCATCATTATAAATTTCTAAATTTCCGTGAATTTCAAAAATCCATTTTTAAAAGAAGTTTTCCTAAAAATACTAAAATTGCAATTAATGATATTACAGGAGTTGCAAGAGCACATATAGCTAAAAATTGTGATCATCGTGTAAATTTTCAAAAAGCCATGTTTACCTTAATTTGTTCTAAAACAACTTTGGTTGCAATTTTAATAGAGGAAATATAACAAAAATTAGAGATCATCGCTATAAACTTCCAAAAAAAGTTTTTTACATGAATTACAAAAATCCATTTTTAAATTGCAATTTATTACTTATCTGGAGCTGCAAGAGCAAATATATTAAAAAGTGGATATCATCGTTGAAAATTTAAAAAAAATGCTTTTTCACCTAAATTTTTACTAAAAAACTTTAATTGCTAAATTAATGATCCTACAACAAAAACAAAAAAAGTCGGGGATCATCATTATAAATTTCTAAAATTACTTGAACTTCAAAAATTCATTTTTACAAGAAGTTTTCCTGAAAAATATTTAAATTCCAAATAATTACTTAACAGGAGTTGCAAGAGCATATAACAAAAAATGGTGATCATAGTATAAATTTCCAAAAGTCTATTTTTACCTAATTTTTTTCTAAAACAACTTTAATTGCAATTAATTGCTAATGATCCTAAAATAAAAACAACAAAAATTGGAGATCATCGCTATAAATTTCTTCAATTCCATGAACTTTAAAAATGCATTTTTATTTTGCAACTAATAACCTTAAAGGAATTGAAAGAGCAAATATAGCAAAAAATGGGGATCGTCGTTAAAAATTTACAAAAATCAATTTTCACCTAATTTTTCTCTAAAATACTTTTCTAAAATACTTAAATAGCAATTAATAACCTTACGGAGTTGTAAGAGCACATATAGCAAAAAATTGTGATCATCATATAAATATCCAAAAATCCATTTTAACCTAAATTTTTTCTAAAACAACTTTAGTTGCAATCTATTACTTAATTAGAGGATCTAGAGCAAAAATAACAAGAATTAGAGATCATCGCTATAAACTTCCAAAAATTATTTTTTTACATGAATTATAAAAATCCATTTTTAAAAGCAATTTATTACTTATCTGGAGCTGCAAGAGCAAATATATTAAAAAATAGGGATCATCGTTATAAATTTACAAAAATCAGTTTTCACCAAAATTTGTCTAAAAATTAAATTGCAACTAATTGCTAAACTAATGATCCTAGAACAAAAACAACAGAGATCAGGAATCATCGCTTTAAAATTATAATATTCCAACTTCAAAAATCCATTTTTACAAGAAGTTTTCCTGAAAAACACTTAAATTGCAATCAATTACTTTAAAGGAATTGCAAGAGCAAATATAGCAAAAAATGGGGATCATCGTTATAAATTTACAAAAATTTATTTCCACCTTCATTTTTTCTAAAAAACTTAAATTGCAAATAATTACTAAATTAATGACCCTACACTCAAAAAAATACGTTAGTAGATTTACTAATTTTTTTTTTGCTAACGCTAGTTAGCTAACTTTTAGCAAATTTTTAGTTGAGATTAGCATGTAAGCAAAAAATTCTTGTAAACTTCATTTAGCACATTAGCAATTTTAAACAAACTTTGAACTAGTTTCTTTTGCTAAATTTGAAATTGAGTTGACTACATTTTTACAAGATTTTTTGCTAATATTAGCAAAATAAATGGTAAATTTTTTTTTATTTTTAGAAAACTTAAAATGGCGCTATCTCGGAAACTGAGCCAGATAGAGCAAAATGGAGACCATTTTTGGTTCTCGAGCTCTCCATAGTATCGCCGGTCCTCTTCACATGTGTGGACCCTAATGGGCCCTAACTTTGGATCCAAAAAAGTTAGCATTCCCGAAAATTTTAAAATGCTCAAATCTCGGTAAATATTGCCGACACAACAAAAAGTCCAAAAGCGTTTTTGTAGCTCTCAACACGCAGAACAAGTCCGCAAAATAGTCAAAAGCTCTCCGAGTAATATTTTTGAAGTTATCAAGTTTTTTAATTCTCAAGACCCCAGTGGTCCCCTATAATCACGTATCTCAAAAACTAAGCAAGGTAGAGCGAAACGGACACAAATTTTGGATCAAAAACTATGACGATTTTTAAGGAACCCAACTATGACGATTTTTAAGAAACCCAACTAGGTCTAGGCCCATCGGGGTCTGGACCTATCGGGTCCGAACCCAATGGGGTCCTCAGATGTGTATAAACTAAGTTAAAAAAAAAAAAATTTAGTTAACTAATTATTGGCAAAACATTTTTGCTAACTTTAGCAAAAAAATTGTGGGTTCAAAATCAGCAAATTTTCTTGTAGGTTTACAAGCTTTTTTTGCTAACATTACAGTTTTTTTTTTTTTGAGTGTAGAACAAACCAAAAAAAAATCGGAGATCATCATTATAAATTTCTAAATTTCCATGAATTTCAAAAATCCATTTTTACAAGAAGTTTTCCTAAAAATACTTAAATTGCAATTAATGACCTTACAGGAGTTGCAAGAGCACATATAGCAAAAAATTGTGATCATCGTGTAAATTTTCAAAAAGCCATGTTTACCTTAATTTGTTCTAAAACAAATTTGGTTGCAATTTTATTACTTAACTAGAGGCTATAGAGAAAATATAACAAAAATTTGAGATCATCGCTATAAACTTCCAAAAAAAAATTTTTACATGAATTACAAAAATCCATTTTTAATTGCAATTTATTACTTATCTGGAGCTGCAAGAGCAAATATATTAAAAAGTGGATATCATCGTTGAAAATTTAAAAAAAATGCTTTTTCACCTAAATTTTTACTAAAAAACTTTAATTGCTAAATTAATGATCCTAAAATAAAAACAACAAAAATTGGAGATCATTGCTATAAATTTCTAAAATTCAAGTTTATGGAAAAAAAAAAACATTTTTACAAGAACTTTTCCTAAAAATACTTAAATTGCAATTAATAACCTTACAGGAGTTGCAAGAGCACATATAGCAAAAAATGGTGATCATCGTGTAAATTTCCGAAAATCCATATTTATCTAATTTTTTTTCTAAAACAACTTTAATTGCTATTTTTGACATAACTAAAGATGCTAGAGCAAATATAGCGAAAATTAGAGATCATCGCTATTAACTTCCAACAATTTATTTTTATATAAATTACAAAAAACTATTTTTAATTGCAATTTATTAATTAACTGGAGGTGCAAGAGCAAATATAGCAAAACATTGGAATCATCGTTATAAATTTACAAACATCAATTTTCACCTAAATTTTTTCTAAAAAATTAAATTGCAATTAATTGGTAAACTAATGATTCTAGAACAAAAACAAAAAAAAAATCAGGTATCATCGCAATAAATTTCTTAAATTCCTTGAACTTCAAAAATTCATTTTTACAAAAAGTTTTCCAAAAAAACCTAAATTGCAGTTAATAACATTACAGGAGTTGCAAGAGCACATATAGCAAGAAATTGTGATTATCTTATAAATTTCCAAAAATACATGTTAACCTAAATTTTTTCTAAAACAACTTTAAATGCAATTTATTACTTAACTAGAGGATCTAGAGCAAATATAACAAAAATTAGAGATCATCGCTATAAACTTCCAACAATTTATTTTTACGTGAATTCCAAAAATCCATTTTTAATTGCAATTTATTACTTATCTAGAGGTGCAAAAGCAAATATAACAAAAAAAAATGGAGATCATCATTATAAATTTACAAAAATTAGTTTTCACCTAAACTTTTTCTAAAAAATTAAATTGCAATTATTTGGTAAACTAATGATCCTAGAACAAAAATTAGAATATCGTCGCTATAAATTTCTAAATTCCATGAACTTAAAAAATCCAATTTTTAAAAAAGTTTTCCTAAAAAATACTTAAATTGCAATAATTAACTTTACAGGAGTTGCAAGAGCATATATACCAAAAAATTGTGATCAACGTTATAAATTTCCAAAAATACATTTTAACCTAAATGTTTTCTAAAATAACTTTCATTGCAAATAATTGCTAAAATAATGATCCTAGAACAAAAACAACAAAAATTGGAGATCATCGCTAAAAATTTATAAAATTCCACGAACTTCAAAAATCAATTTTACAAGAAGTTTTCCTAAAAAATACTTTAATTGCAATTAATAACCTTACAGGAGTTGCAAGAGCAGATATAGCAAAAAATTGTGATCATCGTGTAAATTTTCAAAAAGCCATGTTTACCTTAATCTGTTCTAAAACAACTTTGGTTGCAATTTTATTACTTAACTTGAGGCTATAGAGAAAATATAACAAAAATTAGAGATCATAGCTATAAACTTCCAAAAAAAATTTTTACATGAATTACAAAAATCCATTTTTAATTGCAATTTATTACTTATCTGGAGCTGCAAGAGCAAATATATTAAAAAATGGATATCATCGTTGGAAATTTAAAAAAAATACTTTTTCACCTAAATTTTTACTAAAAAAAACTTTAATTGCTAAATTAATGATCCTAGAACAAAAACAAAAAAAACAAGTAGAAAAGTTAAATTCGACTTTGCCGAATCTATGAATACCCTCCACAATGCATTTTTTTAAAGGGTAGTACATTTTTTAACTTGAAACAATTAACAATTTTGAATAAAAATATTTTATTTTGAGTAAAAAACTCTTTTTTTTGTCATTAAAAAAAAAAAAAATTACTAATTTTTTTTTTTTTTGAGTGTAAAATTTTTTTCGAGTGTAATGTTTTTTTTCTGTAAAAATATTTCTGAGTGAATGCACGTAAGTATGTACACAAAATATTGCAATTTTTGCAAAAAAAAAACAAAAATTTTTTTTGAGTGTAGTTTTTTTTGAGTTTAAAATTTTTTTGAGTGTAAAATTTTTTTCGAGTGTAATTTTTAAGTTACCAATGCTTTTAAAACTAAACAAGTTTAAAAAGCATTGCTTTAAAATTAAACAAGTTTGAAAAGCATTGTTTAGTTATCACCAATGCTTTTAAAACTTGTTAAAACTAAAACCACATGGCATTTTAGATGAAACAAATCTGAAATTCAGGGTTTCGCTTATAACTTTTGAACCACTGGACCGATTGAGCTGAAATTTAAAACCAAATAGACCCGGGGAACGGCAAAGATACATGCCAAGCTTAAGTAGTCTCATTATTGTCTTTCGAAAGTTATCGTGTTTTTTATCTCGTAAATTCGTAAAACACCCTTGCCGAAATTTACACTTTTGCTCATAACTTTTGAACCACTGGACCGATTTGGCTGGATTGCAATACCAACCTGACCAGGTAAATGACAAATATATATGCCAAACTTCAGTAGCCTCTGTAAAGTCTTTCAAAAGTTAGCGTGTTTTCTACGGACGGACAGACAGACAGACAGACAGACAGACGGACGGACGGACGGACGGACGGACATCGCTAGATTGACTTAAAATCGATCGAGGATCATAAATATATATACTTTATGGGGTCCTAGACCAATATTTCGATGTGTTACAAACGGAATGACAAACTTATATATACCCTCTATCACTAGAGTGGAGGGTATAAAAAATCAGGGATCATCATTATAAATTTCTAAAATTCCATGAATTTCAAAAATCCATTTTTACAGGAAGTTTTCCTAAAAAATACTTAAATTGCAATTAATAACCTTACAGGGGTTGCAAGAGCACATATAGCATAAAATGGTGATCATCGTATAAATTTACAAAATCCATAATTATCTAAATTTTTTCTCAAACAACTTTAATTGCAATTTTTACTTAACTAAAGGTGCTAGAGCAAATATAGTAAAAATTAGAGATCATCACTATAAACTTCCAACGATTTATTTTTATATAAATTACAAAAAACTATTTTTAATTGCAATTTATTAATAAACTAGTGGTGCAAGAGCTAATATAGCAAAAAATGGGAATCATCGTTATAAATTTACAAAAATCTATTTTCATCTATTTTTTTCTAAAAAAAAAACTTAAATTGCACTTAAGTGCTAAACTAATGATCCTAAAACAAAAACAACAAAAATTGGAGGCCATCGCTATAAATTTCGAAAATTCCATGAACTTCAAAAATCTATTTTACAAGAAGTTTTCTTAAAAAATACTTAAATTGCAATTAATAACCTTACAGGAGTTGCAAGAGCAGATATAGCAAAAAATTGTGATCATCGTATAAATTTTTAGAAATCCATTTTTATCTAAATTTGTCTAAATCAACTTTCATTGCAATTTATTCTTAACTAGAGGTGCTAGACCAAATATAGCAAAAATTAGTGAACATCGCTATAAACTTCCAAAAATTTATTTTGACATGAACTACAAAAATTCATTATTAATTACAATTTATTACTTATCTAAAGGTGTACGAGCAAATATAGCAAAAAATTGGGATAATCGCTATAAGTTTATAAAAATTAATTTTCACCTAAATTTACAAAAATTCATTTCCAAAAATCAACTTTTACAAAGCTTTTTTCCTACAAAAAAACTTTAATTGTAATTTATTGCTTAAGTAAAAGTCCTAGAGCAAAGATATCAAAAATTGGTGAACATCGCTTAAAATTGTTTAAATTCTATTTTTTACATATATTTTTTTTTTAATTGCAATTTATTACTTAACTAAAGAACCTAAAGCAAAAATAGCTAAAATTGTTTATCATTATAAATTTTTTAAGTATTGACATTTAAATATAATTCAGCATCGGCGTATTGTCCTCTCCCAGTGTGAAATTTTTCAATTCCAAAATATCTAATTTAAAAATAAATTAAATAACAATTCCCTATAAAAGCAATAAAATTTTCTTATAACTTTTTTTTTCAATTTTTCTTTTTAAGGTCTTACATTATTTAAAGATTTACCCAATTTTAAAGTAATTTGCTGTGGTGGCGATGGTACCGTGGGTTGGGTTTTAGAAGCCATGGGTAAGTGTTTCCATTTTTTTATCACTTAATACTTTTTAAATTGTTTTAACATTTTCCAAACAAATTTTTTGTTTGTTTAACCATGTTTATGATTTTATAAGACAAATATTTTGTGGAAATTGCTTGTTGTTCGTATTACATTTTTTTATTGATATTATTTTCATTTTTTCTATTTTCTGTTTTTTTTTTTTTCTGGTTTTTTTAATAGACTCCATTGAATTTGCCACACAACCAGCAATTGGTGTTATACCATTGGGTACTGGCAATGATTTGGCACGTTGCCTGCGCTGGGGTGGCGGCTATGAGGGTGAAAATATACCAAAATTAATGGATAAAATAAAACGTTCCAATGTTGTGATGTTAGATAGATGGAGCATAGAAGTGACAAATAATCCAGAATATGAAGAGATATTAAAACCAAAAGTAAGTTATTAATGGAATTTGTTTTTGGATTTTTTTTTAGTTTTATGTTTTATTTGAAGGAATTTAAAAAATGATTTCGGTAAAAATTTAAAAACATTTTTTTGTTAAAAAATGCAGCAGGCAAAAGATTGTTTTTTTTGGTACTTTTTTTGTTGTCCTTTTTTGGACTCTCCAAAGGAAAAAAACATTTACTAAAAATTACATTTTGGAAATTCCGAGTTTAATTTTGTAAAAAGGGGATAAAATTGTTCTTTGGTACTTTTTTTGGT
Organism: Pegoplata infirma; assembly: GCA_963921195.1. Lineage (NCBI taxonomy): Eukaryota > Metazoa > Arthropoda > Insecta > Diptera > Anthomyiidae > Pegoplata > Pegoplata infirma. The sequence goes on along the minus strand of OY992538.1, from coordinate 29,305,673 downwards.
AATTTTATTTTAAGTACTTTTGGATTTTCCAAAAGCCAAAAAACATTTGCAAAGGTTTTCTTTGGAAATTCCATTTAAATTTCGTAAAAATGGGATCAAATTGTACTTTGGTACTTTTTTGTGCTTCTTTTCCAAGTTTAATTTGGTAAGAAGCAGATAAAATTGTACATTGGTACTTTTTTTGGTAATTTTTTTTTTATACTTTTGGATTCTCCAAAGCAAAAAAACTTTTGCAAAAAGTTACCTTTGAAAATTCCATCTAAATTTTGTAAAAATAGGATAAAATTGTACTTTGGTACTTTTTATACCCTCCAACTACACTATGGGGGTATACTCACTTTGTCATTCCGTGTGTAACGCATCGAAATATCGGTCGGGGACCCCATAAAGTATATATATTATTGATCAGTGATCGATTCTAAGACATTCTAGCGATGTCCGTCCGTCCGTCTGTAGTTAACACGATGCAGTCCAAATTAAAAGAGCTAGACCCCTCAAGTTTGGCACAAATATGTCTTATGGTCCTAGGCAGGTTAAGTTCGGAAATGGGCCAAATCGGACTAGGGGGAAAAAAGTTCCCCCTTGAAGAACTAAACCAACCTCCTAAAAATGCTAATTTTTTTTGACGTTTTTTTGTATTTTTGTGAACCAAATGAGACATTTTTATGTTCGTAGAAGTTAATAGTCCTGAGCTTGGACCCAGGGGATTAAAAAATTTCTCTTTTTTGCCCCGCCCCTCTTTTAGGGACGTGGATAAAAAAAATAACTTAAATAATTATAAAACTATAATACTTAAGTGCACAAAGCAGACAAAAATGAACTTGTAAACATATACCGTGAGGGCCAAGGAGTCACCCCAGCTCACCGACCCCTCCCCTACCTTTCCCCCCCCCCCTTAAAACAACGCCCCTGTCAAAATTTTTTTAATTTTTTTACTTGTTGGAGGGTATAATAGATTCGGCACAGCCGAATTTAACACTCTCACTTGTTTTACTTTTTTTTGTACTTTTTTTTGTTGTCCTTTTTTTGGATTCTCCAAAGGAAAAAAACGTTTATAAAAAATTTCATTTTGGAAATTCCACGTTAAATTTGGTAAAATGGGGATAAAATTGTTCTTTGGTACTTGTTTTGGTATTTTTTTAGTACTTTTGGATTCTCCAAATCAAAAAACATTTGCAAAAAGTTACCCTTGGAAATTCCATTTAAATTTTGTAAAAATGGGATAAAATTGTACTTCGATTCTTTTTTTTTGTACTTTTTTATTACTTCTTTTGGTACTTTTTTTGTTGTCCTTTTTTTGGGATTCTCCAAAGGAAAAAAGATTCTCAAAAAATTACCATTTCGAAATTCCGAGTTTAATTTGGTAAAAAGGAGATAAATTTGTACTTTGGTACTTTTTTTGCTAATTTTTTTTAGTACTTTTGGATTCTCCAAAGCAAAAAAATATTTGCAAAAAGTTACCCTTTGAAATTCAATTTAAATTTTGTAAAAATGGGATAAAATTTTACATTGGTACTATTTTTTGGTACTTTTTTTTTATACTTCTTTTGGTACCGTTTTTGCTGTCCTTTGTCTGGATTCTCCAAATGAAAAAACATTTTTAAAAAATTACATTTTGGAAATTCCGAGTTTAATTTTGTAAAAAGGGATAAAATTGTACTTTGATACTTTTATTGGTAATTTTTTTTTGTACTTTTGGATTCTCCAGAGCAAAAAAACATTTGCAAAAAGTTACCCTTAGAAATTCCAGTTAAATTTTGTAAAAATGTAATAAAATTGTACTTTGGTACTTTTTTGTACTTTTTTGTACTTTTTTGTACTTTTTTTATTACTTTTTTTGGTACTTTCTTGTTGTCCGTTTTTTATATACTCCAAAGGATAAAACATTTACAAAAAATTGCATTTTGGAAATTCCGAGTTTATTTTGGTGAAAAGGGGATAAAATTGTACTTTGGTACTTTTTTTGCTAATTTTTTTTCAGTAATTTTGGATTCTCCAAAGCAAAAAAATATTTGCAAAAAGTTACCCTTGGAAATTCCACTTAAATTTTGTAATAATGGGACAAAATTGTACTTTGGTACTTTTTTGGTACTTTTTTTTGGTACTTTCTTGTTGTCCGTTTTTTATATACTCTAAAGGAAAAAACATTTACAAAACATTACATTTTGGAAATTCCGAGTTTAATTTGCCAAAAAAGGGGATAAAATTGTACTTTGGTACTTTTTTTGGTAATTTTTTTTTTTTTTTGTATTTTTTTTTTTTTTTGTACTTTTGTTTGCACTTGTTTTGGGTTCTCCAAAGCAAAAAATATTGGAAATTCCCATTTTAATTTTCAAAATGGGGATATAATTTTACTTTGGTACTTTTTCTAACTTCTTCATAGGAAATTGAAATTTAAAATATTGGATCAACCAGCAGAAAAAAGTACTTTTTTGATTCTAGGAGGGTAAAGATAGTGTACTTTGGAACTTTTTTGATATCCAGATTTGAAATATAGGATCCTCTTATGAAAAAAAATCTAAAAAAAACCTTTTGGAAATTCCATTTAAATTTATTAAAAAAGTAAATAATTGTACGTTGGTACTTTTTCTACCTTCTAAAACAAGAGTTAAAATTTTAAATGTAGGTTCATGCAACGAAAAAAAACATTAAGGCAAATTACTTTTTAGGAAATTGTAATTCTTAGGGGTAAAAAAAATGTACTTTGGTACTTTTTCGATCTCCTAATGTAATGGTCATAAAAGCTTAAAATTTTTAATGTACAATCGATCCTACAACAAAATAAGAATTTTAAAAAATGTCGATTCTAAGTGGGCAAAAAGAGATAAAATAGTGTACTTTGGTACTTTTTCTATCGTCTGAAATATTTGAAGGATCCTCCAAAGAATAACAAAATGAAAAAGTACCTTCTGAAAATTTCAATTTTAATTTGGTACTTTTTCTTTGCCCATAAATAATAGTCCTAAAAACTTTAAATTAGTAATGTAGTATCGTCCAGCGGAAAAACAGTCTGAAAAACAACTTCTTAGAAATTTGTTTTTTTAGTGGGCAAAAAGTTGAAAAAAAAAATTTACTTTTGTATGTATTCTAAATTCTGAAAAAATGGTCATAGAAACTTGATGAATTGAAATGTAGGATTTTTAAGAGCAAAAAAACATTTTGTAAAAGTACTTTTGGAAATTCCGTTTTAGTACTTTTCTATCTACTTAAAAAATCCTCTTAAGGATCCTCCAGGGAACAAACGAAATAAAAAAAATTAAAAATGGTAATTTGGTACTTTTTGTATCACTTGAATATTGGAGACTTGAAAATTGCAACGTACAATCTATCCTCCAGCAAAAGAAGAATTTTAAAAAATTTCGATTCTATGTGGGCAAAAAGGGATAAAATAGTGTACTTTGGTACTTTTTCTATTGTCTGAAATAATAGTCATAGAAACTTTAAATGTGGAAAAACCATTCGGAAAAAAGTACCTTTTATAAATTGTACTTTTTACGATTTTCTTTCCCCAAAAAAATGGTTCCAGATATTTAAAAAATTCTCAAAAAAAGTACTTTTTAGAAGTTCTTATTCTAAAATGCTAAAAATTTTACTATGATACTTTTTGTATCTCTTGAAATATTGGTACTAGGATTGGAGCGAAGATTTCTCTGGCAGTTCTACGTGAGCAAAATGGTATAAGAAAATGTACTAAATGTACTAAAGGAAAAACCATTCTACAAAAGTACATTTTCGGAAGTTACGTTTTTCACTAAAATTACCTTTTAAAAAGTCCCATTGTACTTTGGTACTTTTTTTAAATCCTTTAATACTGGTTCCAGAAACCTAAAATTTTAAAAGTAGTTTTTAGAAAGCACTTTGGTACTTTTTCGATCACCTGAAATAATGGTTAAACAAACTTGATATTTAAAATGTAGGTTCCCAGTTGTAGAAATTCCGATTGCACTTTGGTACTTTTTTTAAATCTTTTAATACTGGTTCGAGAAACCTAAAATTTGAAAAGTAGTTTTAAGAAAGCATTTTATTTTGGTAATTTTTCGATCTCCTGAAATATAAGTTAAGAAAACTTGATATTTAAAACGTAGGTTTCCGATTTTACTTTGCTACTTTTTTAAATCCTTTAATACTGGTTCGAGAAACATACAATTTTAAAAGTAGTTTTTAGAAAACACTTTGGTACTTTTTTGATCTCCTGAAATAACGGTTAAACAAACTTGATATTTAAAATGTAGGTTTCCGATTGTACTTTGGTACTATTTTTAAATCCCTTAATACTGGTTCCAGAAACCTAAAATTTAAAAAGTAGTTTTTAGAAAGCACTTTGGTATTTTTTCGATCAACTGCAATAAAACTTGATATTTGAAATGTAGGTTCCTCCAAGGAAACGAAACAAATAAGATGAGTTTAAAATTGAACTTTGATACTTTTTGTATTTCTCAAAATATTTCTCCTTGTAATTCTAAATTTGGAATGTAGAATCGATCCTCCACCACAAAAAAAAATACTCCAAAAAAGTACAAATGGTAAAATAATGTACTTTGGTACTTTTTTTATTTTCTGAAATAATGGTCATGAAAACTTGAAATTTATAATGTTGGATTCTCCAAGCGAAAATCATTTCGAAAAATTTACCTTTCAGAAAATCAGATTAAGATTAGATAAAAAGGGTTAAAATTGTACTATGGTACTTTTTGTTTGTTGATTATTCAGATAAACAGCCTGACAAAAGTCCATTTTAGAAAGTTTTGATTCTAAGAGAGTAAAAATGTGTACTGCGGTACTTTTTAGTAAAAAAGTGCAATAATGGTATTAAGAAACTTAATATTTTGAATGTAGGATCCTCCAGGGAACAAAACATTTTGAAAACAATAATTTCAGGAATTTTTGATTCTGGGTTAAAATTTTAGGCTTCGGTACTTTTTTAAATTCCAAACAAAAAATAATGGTCCGATAAACTTGATTTGTTTGAATTTATTGATGAAAAAAAATTATTGATGCAAAAAAAATATTGATGAAAAAAAATATTGATGAAAAAAAAAATATTGATGAAAAACAGTATTGATGAAAAAAAATATGTATTGATGAAAAATATTGATGAAAAAATTATTGATAAAAAAATATTGATGAAAAAAATATTGATGAAAAAAAATATTGATGAAAAAAATATTGATAAAAAAATATTGATGAAAAAAAACATTGATGAAAAAAATATTGATGAAAAAAAAATATTGGTGAAAAAAAAAAATATTGATTAAAAAAAAATTTTGATGAAAAAAAAATATTGATGAAAAAAAATATTGATGAAAAGAAAAATATTGATGAAAAAAATATTGATTAAAAAAAAAATATTGATAAAAAAAAATATTGATGAAAAAAAATATTAATGAAAAAAAATATTGATGAAAAAAAATATTGATTAAAAATAATATTGATGAGAAACAAATATTGATGAAAAAAAATATTGATGAAAAAAAAATATTGATAAAAAAAAAATATTGATAAAAAAATATGGATGAAAAAAAATATTGATGAAAAAGAATATTGATGAAAAAAATATTGATGAAAAAAATATTAATGGCAAATATAGTTATGTTACGTGTTATTCACCAGCTGGTGAATATATTTTTATTCACCACGAGGGGAATTATTATCGAAGTTACAAGCCCAAGTTACTAAGATTTTTGGTTTTAAGAAAATAAAAACTGTAATTCTTATTTTCCTTTTTGTTAATCGTTAGCTTATATAGTCAAACTGAGGTGGCGTCCTGCAACTTTTTCTAGACACCAGCCTAAAAACATTATCATGTTAAAAGGTAAAACGATTCTTACTCTTAACCTTTCTACTGTTCAAATGACCTGAGAATGGCTGCATTTCTATGAAAAATCTCGTTGTTAAATATTTTTAGAAAATTAATAATGGTGATATCTCGAAACAAGTTTGACTGATTTAAATATTTTTTTTTTAATTTTCAGACTCAAATTATTTTTTTCATTTCTTTGTTTGCATAAAAATTCAGACTTTAATAATTTTACACTATTTTTTCCAAATGCTTGCCTTTCTTTACTTCATTTTTAATTCTTCTTTTATTTGTTGCCATAGAAATTAGACATTTTCATTTAGACTAAAACAACACCTGTTTCATAGCACATGTCACTGGTATTGAATTGACAGTTTATGAACTGTATTTTGACATAAAATATAGTGTCATAAGAATATAATATGACATCAGTACTACAATGAATTGAAGGCAATAGTGGGTAAATGAAAAGAAAATAACAAGAAAAATATTTAAAAAAAAATAAAGACGATAACGAGTGCATAAACACATAAAATTATAAAAAAATATTTAATAATAGTAGTAAAATTTAATATTTTTAAATTAAATGTTTAAAATATACAGGTGGCGTATGATTATTATTAAATCAGCACTAAATTGTGATGGCGTATGATTAATATTGAATTGAGAAATGAAATAAATAATAATCATACGCACCATATGACAAAAAACAGAAAACATGTAGCATACTTTTAAGCGTTGATAAATCGAAAAAATTAACAAATACATAAAAAAAAAATTTTCCATACCTATAATTATATTTTCAACTCAGTATGTATCTAAATTCATAAAACGTTTTACCAATATTAAATTTATACAATAATTGCTTTAAACTTCAAACCCTATTAACATGAACTTTGATTTTTTTTTAGCGTAAGTTCCTTATTTTATTTGATTCCAATTTCGAAACCAATTTTACAAAATTGTTGGCATGTGACATGCATTAGAAGCATAACCAGCTAACTTTCAAGTGGTTATGACTGTTAAAAAAACAGAAACAAATGTAAAACGAAAACAAAATCGCCAATCAACGAATTCTTTAAATATTTTTGTCGACAGTAGTAGGTATTACAAAAGGACACAAGTAAACTTACATATGGGGCATTCCATGTGAAATCGGACACTTTGAAAAACTTTTTTTTTAGATTTTTCCAAATTGTTTACAGTTTTTAGTACCCTTCGAAAACTCCTTCGTGGTAAATTTTCAGATATTTTTGATGACCCGTTCAAAAGATATCGAATTTTTAAAAATTGGTAGTTTGTTCCTTTACTCAAGCTTCTTTTAATTATAACTTCTTCAATAATGGTCCAAATTTCAAATTTCTTTTTTCAAAATTTTTGTTTTTTAAGTACTTTCTAAAAAAAATCCCAAAAAATTCTTAAAAGCGCTCTAGTATGCGATTTTTAAGTTTTAAAATTTAAATCTCATTTTTGAAAATGTTTGTACTCTTCAATTTTTTTGAAATTTTTTTGTGTAAAACTTCAATCGATTCTACAAATTTTTTGCCCAGGAGGATCGTGGGATAACGATTATTACTATTTTTTAAAATTTTTTGAAAAAATTTTATTGTAATTTTTCAATCTTAAAATCATTTCTACTGCTCCAATGGTGCGTCATAGAGGGGTCCTTTATAAGACCGACCCCCATTAATTTTTACGTCTTAACATTTCTTTGGAACAAACTAATACCCTATCTCCAATTTCTAAGGGGGCTCCCACACAAAACGACATTTTTTAAAATTTGTTCCAACCGCACTAACTGCCCTAATAGTGCTCTTAGAGCAACAAAATGTATGACCGACCCACAATATTTTTTTAGTCCAAACATTTTCTCTGAACACATCTACCCTCTATCTTTAACTGTTAAGGCGGTCCCCATACATTTTTGTTTTTTTTTTGTAAATTTGTTTTATTTAATCAGCTTCTACCGGTCCAATGGTGCGTCCGAGAGAGGTCATTAGTGACATCGACCCCCATTTATTTTTACCCTACAACATTTTTTCAAAACATACCTACGCCCTATCTCCACTCCCTAAGTAGGCTCTCATACAAAATTACATTTTTATAAAATTTGCTCCAACTGTTATTTGTATGGGAGCCTACTTAGGGAGTGGAGATAGGGCCTAGGTATATTTTGAAAAAATGTTGTAGGGTAAAAATAAATGGGGGTCGGTCTCACTAATGACCCCTCTCAGACACACCATTGGACCGGTAGAAGCTGATTAAATAAAACAAGTTAACAAAAAATAAAAAAAATTGTATGGGGACCGCCTTAACTGTTAAAGATAGAGGGTAGATGTGTTCAGAGAAAATGTTTGGACTAAAAAAATATTGTGGGTCGGTCAAACATTTTGTTGCTTTAAGGGCACTATTAGGGCAGTTAGAGTGGTTGGAGCAAATTTTAAAAATGTAGTTTTGTGTTGGAGCCTTAGAAATTCGAGAGAGGGTATTAGTTTGTTCCAAAGAAATGTTAAGACGTTAAAATTAATGGGGGTCGGTCTTATAGTGGACCCCTCTATGACGCACCATTGGAGCAGTGAAATGATTTTAAGATTGGAAAATTACAATAAAATTTTTTAAAAAAATTTAAAAAAATAGTAATAATCGTTATCCCACGATCCTCCTGGGCAAAAAATTTGTAGAATCGATAGAAGTTTTACACAAAAAAGTTTCAAAAAAAATCGAAAAAATCAAAAATGAGATTTAAATTTTAAAACTTAAAAATCGCTTACAAGAGCGCTTTTAAAAATTTTTTGGGATTTTTTTTAAAAAGTACGTAAAAAAACAAAAATTTTGAAAAAAAAAAAAAATAAATTTGGACCATTATTGAAGAAGTTATGAGTAAAAGAAGTTTGAGTAAAGGTAACTACCAATTTTTAAAAATTCGATATCTTTTGAACGGGTCATCAAAAAAATCTGAAAATTTACCACGAAGGAGTTTTCGAAGGGTACTAAAAACTGTCAACAAATTGGGAAAATCTAGAAAAAAAAATTTCAAAGTGTCCGATTTGACATGGAATGCCCCATATATATTTTAAATGTATATAAATCGAAAATTATCAATTGAAATTTGAAAAATGCGTTTTAAGTTTAAAAATTCTCCTTGAAATTTACAAATGGTTTTAAAGTTTAAAAGAATCAGTTAAAATCAAAAAATATATATTTTAATCAACCGTTGAACTGATATCGAAAAAAACGAAATTTTGGTTCAAAAACGGTTTTGCGGTTAACCGGTGAACTGGTTTATAAACACTCATCTCAAAATAAGTAAAACACCTCTGGTACTTTTTATAACTTCTTAACTAAAACACCGTCAAACAGCCAATATTAAACATGAACCGGATGATATACGTCTGAAAGTAGAGATTAAATGGAATAAAACTGCATTTACAGTTTTTCATTTCGTGATCCTGTTTTCTTTTAAAAGGACTTCAAAGTTTTAAAGAAAACATATTGCATCCTTATTTTTGAAATATTTGTACTTGTCTTAGGATGGCACGGGTGATGGCAAATGAAAGACTAGAATCTCCCCAAATATTCCCATTTTTTATTTTGCCCTATCAGAATAAAAGGATGTAAATAATGTCCTTTCAAAACTTTATCAAAATATTTTGTTGAAAATTTTGAATGATATTGAAAGATAAAGTTTTGAAATTACATAACTTACCTCCGTTTTCCTGATATGTGAAAATAATAAAATAGGAAAATTAGAGGACATCCTCCTCTTTCATTTGCTATCACTAGTGGCATCCTAGGACAAATACAAATAAAAAATAAAAAAACTATTTTATAAAAGTTAATCCTCTAAAACTTTAGTTCTTTTAAATGGAAACAGGATCACGAAATGAAAAACTGTAAATGCAGTTGTATTCCATTTAATTTCTACATTCAGACGTATATTTATATGTTTGATATTGGATGTCGGACGGTGTATTACCCAGCAAAATTTTCGGTTGCAAAGAACCGATTGTGGAACAACTTATACTTCCCTAGAACCTGTTCTAATTCTTGTGTAACACCGATTCTTTTTACAAAGGGATTGTCCCAAATGCAACAGGTGTTTGTAAGCAAAATTAGAACATATTTTTGTTCCTCGGAATCGGTTCTAGAAGTAAAATTTGGAACAGAAATGAGAATTAAACAAATATTTTGAGTTGCATTAATTTATTAGACAAAGATAAAGACAATCATATATAACATGGACTATTTACATTTTTTAACACACATTTATCCTTTTTCGCCTCCAAAGTTGCATTTTGGGCCTTACAATAATGACATACCAGAACATGGATTTTCTGCAAACAAAAATAAAAAACATAATATTATTAGTATTTGACCCGACCCAGACAATGAAAATTTAATTTACTTACCTTTGTTTCAACAATTTTCCCGATTATATCCTGCTATTTTAGTAGAATTTCGTGTTTTTTCTTGGTTAACAAAAATAAATTAATATTTATTTTTTTATTTTTTTTGACACATCATTTTTTTTTTATACCCTCCACTCTAGTGATAGAGGGTATATATAAGTTTGTCATTCCGTTTGTAACACATCGAAATATTGGTCTAGGACCCCATAAAGTATATATATTCATGATCCTTGATCGATTTTAAGTCGATCTAGCGATGTCCGTCCGTCCGTCCGTCTGTCTGTCTGTCCGTTGAAAACACGCTAACTTTTGAAAGACTTTACGGAGGCTCCTGAAGTTTGACATATATGTTCTTCATTTACCGGGTCAGGTTGGTATTGCAATCCAGCGAAATCGGTCCAGTGGTTCAAAAGTTATGAGCAAAATAGTAAATTTCGGGAAGGGTATTTTTCGAATTTACAAGATTAAAACTACTATAACTTTCGAAAGACAATTCTGAGGGGACTGAAGCTAAGCATATATATTTGTTGTTCCCCAAGGCTGTTTGGTTTTGAATTTCAGCAAAATCGGTTCAGTGGTTCAAAAGTTATAAGCAATGCACTGAATTTCAGATTTGTTTCACCTTAAACTGTTGAAAACTCGTTAAACAAGTTTTAATAGCATGGTCAAATACCAGTTTTGTAAAACTTGTTGTTGTTTGTTTTCTTGTCGTGGGGTGCAGTTTAGTTGTTAGACAAGTAAATATTTGTTATTGTTAGTGTAACTGTATATAACGGGAAAAAATCAAATAAAGTATGTGTATGATTGAATGTTAATTTGTTTTTGGTTTTTAAAGAAAAGAATGGTAATATAAAAAGAGGAAAATATGTGAAATTGTTTTTTTTTGTGTTACAAATATGTAGGTATAAAACAACAAAAATATTTTACAAAGTAATTTGTTACTCAAAGAATTTGTACACTAAAAAAAATTTACACTCAAAAAAAATTTACACTCAAAAAAAAAAAAATGTTACACTCAAATAAAAAATTTACACATTATTATTTTTTTGAATGAAATGGCAGACTCAAAAAAGTGTTGACCGTCAAAAAAATTGCACACTTAAAAAAATTTGATTGATTAAAAGAAAGTTTGACTCAAAATAATATACATATTTCTAATAAAAAAATTGTAATGCAATTTTTTTAAATTTTTTTTAGAAAATTACTATCAGATAACATTGTGGAGGGTATTCATAGATTCGACCAAGTCGAATTCAATTTTTCTACTTGTTAATTCCTGAGAACCAAAATGTTATGAAACTTTGATTGCAGAGAACAAGCTTCACAATAATTTTCACTTTACTTGTTCTGAATAATTAAAGTGTAATAGTGTATGGTTACCGAAGAACCTGTTCTAGAATAAGTGTTGTCAGAATCGGTTCTGAAAAATTTTCCTGGGTAGTTAAGAAGTTTTGAATTTTGAAAAGTACCAGAGGTGTTTTACTTTCTTTGTTCGTGTTTAACGATTTTTTTCATTTTTGTCGGACGGTGATATACTTAGAAACTTGGGATTGGCGTGTGGGACCTCTAGTAGAAAAAAATATTCAATACAAGGACAATTTGGGAACTTTCTCTACTTTGGTAAGATCTTCAGTAGAAAAAAATATTCCATACAAGGAAAATTTTGCAAACTTACACTACTTTGGTACTTTTTTTTGGTATTTATACTCCAGTTGAAAAAAACATCACATACTAGGACAATATTAGATATTTACCTAATTTGATACTTTTCTGTACTTTTTTTTTATAATTATGCTGAACTTATTACTCTAGAAACTTAAAACATTTGCAAATGAAAGCAATGTGACTTGAAAAACAATATTTTTGGAAATTCCCATTTAAAATTAAATTTTGAAAAGGTGGTAAAAACGATTAAATTCAGTACTTTAGTGCTTTAATAATTCCTTAGCTAACGTTTCTAGAAACTTGAGATTTGGTACCACCAAACAAAAATCCTTAAAAGGGAAATTTTTTATTATTTCCAATATAAAAGGGTATCATGGGCTAAAAAATTGTACTTTGAAATAATTATCATAGAAACTTTAAACTGAAATGTTTATAAAAGCTTTTATATCTGCTTTCAAAACGGCACTTTTTTAGTAACCTTGAACAAAAAAGGTTTTTTGTTTTCAGGAAAAAAGTACTTATTTAGAAAAAATGGTAATTTTTTCTACAATGTAGTACTTTTTTTTGAAAAAAAGTTCGTGTTTGAAAAAATGTACTTTTTAGACAAAAAAGTACTTTTTAGAAAAAAGGGATTTTTTAGAAAAAATAACTTTATAAAAAAGGACATTTTTACTAGCTTTTCCTAAAAAAATACTTTTTCTAAACAAAAGTGCTTTTTTCTAAAAAAATGTACTTTTGTACTACTTTTCTAAAAAAGTACTTGTTTTAGAATTTCCACAAAAAAATTACTTTTTTTAGAATTTCTAAAAACAAGTAATTTTTTAGAAAAGTACTAGAAAAGTAGTACAAAAGTAATTTTTTTTAGAAAAAATACTTTTCTAGTAAGTACTTTTTTAGTAAAATAGTACCATTTTGGAAAATACTATACCACCTTGAACAAAAAACGTTTTTTTGTTTTCAGGAAAAAAGTACTTATTTAGAAAAATGGTAATTTTTTTCTACAAAGTAGTACTTTTTTTTGAAAAAAAGTTCGTGTTAGAAAAAATGTACTTTTTAGACAAAAAAGTACTTTTTAGAAAATAAGGGATTTTTCAGAAAAAATAACTTTTTAAAAAAGGACTTTTTTACTAGTTTTTCATAAAAAAAAATACTTTTTCTAAACAAAAGTGCTTTTTCAAAAAAAATGTACTTTTGTACTACTTTTCTAAAAGAAGTACTTGTTTTAGAATTTCCAAAAAAAAAATCCTTTTTTTAGAATTTCTAAAAACAAGTAATTTTTTAGAAAAGTACTAGAAAAGTAGTACAAAAGTAATTTTTTTTAGAAAAATTCCTTTTTTTATATAAATTTATATAAATTTCTATAAATGTATTTTTTTTCTAAAATAAATACTTTTTTCTAAAAAAATATTTTTTCTTAAAACATTACTTTTTTCTAAAAAAAAGTACTTTTTGTAAAAAGTAAATTTATTTTCTAAAAAGTACTTTTTTCTATAAAAGTACGTTTTTTTTCTATAAAAGTACTTTTTTCTAAAAAAGTACTTTATTCTTAAAAGTACTTTTTTCCAAAAAAAGTATTTTTTTCTTAAAAAAAAGTACTGTATTTAATTAAACAATACTTTTTAGGAAAAAGTACCATTTTTTTCTTAATAAGTACATACATTTTTCTGAAAAAGTACGGTTTTTCCTTAAGGTGCTATAGTACTTTTCTAAAAAAGTACTTGTTTTATTTTTTTCGAAAAAGTAAAATTTTTTCAAAAAAAGTAATATTTTTTCTAAGAAAGTACTATTTTTTGTAAAAAAAGAATTATTTTTTCTACAAAAGTACTATTATTTCTAAAAAAAAGTACCATTATGTCTAAAAATAGTACTATTTTTTTCTAAAAAAAAAAAGTACTATTATTTTCTAAAAAAGTAATATTTTTTCTAAAAAAAAGTAATATTTTTTCTTAAAAAAGTATTTTATTTCTTAAGACAATAATTGAAAATGAAAACATCTGAAATGTGCCATGAGCCCATAACTGACACACGGCACATTTCGGATGTATGTGCGATTCCTTACCCTGATATCTACTGATCTAATTTCGCTAGAAACATAAGATTTAACATGTAGGAATCAAAAACAAATAAATAATGGGACATTTTGGAAATTTCACACTTTACTGGTACTTTTTGGAGCTTTTTTTGTCAACAGAAACAATTTCCATAAAAACTTAAAAAACTTAACATTACCCAAGTAAAAATGTTCCGAAAAATGGATCGCTAAGATTAGATCAGTTTTAATCGGGCGGATTTCATCGGAAAAATTGGTTTATTTAATTATATAACCCCATTTTTCGGATAAAATTGTATCCATCCGATTAAAACTGATCTAATCTTAGCGATCCATTTTTCGGAACATTTTTACTTGGGTAATGTTAATTTTTTTAAGTTTTTATGGAAATTGTTCCTGTTGACAAAAAAAGCTCCAAAAAGTACCATTAAAGTGTGAAATTTCCAAAATGTCCCATTATTTATCCATTTTTCGGATCATTACGGAACTTTCAAATCTCTGATCAGTACTTGTCTTTCAAATCTCGAATCAGATGTAAGAATGTATATAAACATTTCTACTCGGGTAAATATTCAAAAACTAAATAAAAGTTTTTTAATAACAAAATGCTTTTAAATTCCTATAAAAGGGTTAAAAATTAGTACTTTTGGTACTTTTTATATCTTTTGATCTCATAATTATAGAAACTTGTGATTAGAAAACTAATTTTTTTACAAAGAGGGTGAACAGGGATAAAAAAATATACTGTGGTACCTTTCATATCTACTGAAATGAAAGGTACCAGTTCTAGAAACTGAAGGTTTAACACGGTAAATACACAACAAAAACAAAGGAGGCAAAATTTAGGTCTTTGGTACCTTTTTAATCTCCTGAAAGAAAAAAAGGTCGGTTAACAGAAATTTTTGAAAATTTATATAAGTGGGCAAAATGGCTTAAAATGGTACTTGGTCCTTTTTCTGAACTTATTATCACATAAAATTAAAATTGAGCATATAACTCGCATTGGGAAGGTTTCTTCGGTGTGCCATAATCAATACTGTTTATTTATACTGTTTTCATGTGATCCATTTGATTTAGCATTCATTTTAACAGCATAAAAATGTTCATTTGTATTCCATTATCTTCGTTTCAGGTAACATTACATTCAAACATGCAAAAAGTTTTCGAATTATCACAAAGTGTCGTAGTTGAAAAATCATTTATGGAAAAATATGAAGATATTCACCGTAGCAGTAGTTGCAATACAAATCTTTATCAACATGCTTATAGTTTAGCCTCTAATGAATCATCACCGCCACCGCATGCAGCATTTGTAGCTGGAACAACAACGACATCCACGTCAATACAAGAAGAAGATAGTCAACAACATCAGCAGCAGCAACAACATATGAAATCTACATCATCATCATCTTGTATGACAACAACATGTAAAACAACAAAAAGCATATCAATGTCAACATTTGAAATAAAATGTTTACAACATAATATGAGACAAGATACAATGATTAGCAATTTTAGCAATTGTAGCAGTCCCACAACATCATGTAGTAGTACACAAAGTAGCATAATGCGTCAGCAGCAGGAACAACACCATGAACAACAACCGCCGCAACAGCAGCAGCAATATCAACAACAGGCACCGACAACACTGTCAACATCATTAACAACAGAGAAAATCCATTTAACAAATGATGCATGTAGAGACCAAAATCATACAAATGCTAATGATGATAACGGTGACGATGAGGATGTAAATAATATCGATGTCAATCAGAATCATAATGATGTTGATTTGGATGTATGCGGTCATCAAGATGGTCATCTGGTTGAAACTCCTACACCAAATCACCACATATCTTCAAATTTAAATGGAAATTTATCTTTAAATACTACAATAGCAATTTCAACTGAATCATCACAACACGAGCCGCATCAGCCTAACAATGCTAGTAATAAAAGTGATTCATTTGTAATTACGGATATTGTAACAACACCTACCCAAATTTCAGCAACATCAACCATAACAACAAATCCTTCTAATGATTGTTGTTCAAAATCTGATGAACAACAGCAACGTTCGCCTACACCAATTCCAACGCCTACAGAAACTTCCGAAACAAAAACATTTAACATTCCCATACCAAAGCCATTGAAAAGCCAAAGTGAAAAGGACTGTACCGTGCCATATAATATTATCAATAATTATTTTTCTGTGGGAGTGGTAAGTTTAGCGAAAGAAATCTTTAAAAGCTTTTTTTTTAATAGCACTTTGCTTTTTTTTGAAAGGGGGCTAAAAGGCAACATTAGACGACCAATAAATCGTTCAACTTGTTTGACGAGCCAATGCAAATTGCTGTTGTTTTGGCAAGTTAGACAACTTATCAACCAACCAAGTTGAACGATTGTATGCAAATTGCTTGTTTAATGAAAAGTTGAACAACTTATCAACCAACCACTTCGAACGATTTATCGGTCGTCTGATAAAGCCTTAACTATGGTGGTTGTTAAATGAGCCACTTTCAAAAATTACCTTCTGTAATATTAGTGGAAATAAATTAGATTCTGTTTGGTCGAATCCATGAATACACTCCATTAAGGGCACTTAGGTACATTTTATAACTCCTTATTTAATGATTCCAGAAACTTGTGATTTGGCATGTAGATCTCAAATTCAAAGAAATTTTTTCCTCACAAAAAAGTTTCAGATTGTGAAATATTTTTCGTACAGAAAAAGTTTCAGATTTTGAGGTTTTGAGGTTTTAAAAGTACACTCAAAGAAAAAGCTTCTTCATATTGATGAAAAGTAACATCAATATGATGAAATGTTACATCATTTTTCGTCCAATGTAACTTGTCATCAATATGATGAAGCGGTGTCATCAATAACATTTTTTATTTGAAAAATAAGAAAAAAAAATAAAAAAAATATTTTTTTGTTATTTGATTTTATTTAATTTATTTTTATTAGCTTGCAATTGTTTGTTATTTTCTAATTTTTAAAAACTTACATCTTATTTTCGTATCCACCAAGATTAGAACGCCGGACCTCTTGTTTGTTGGGCTTAGCCTCTAGCCACTGACCTACAGCATGACAATACATAATACCAATAAAAAGCCGTTTTGTTTGTTGTGTGCTAATAAGTAATAACGCTAAAAGTTTGTGCGTAACTATGCGTTGCTTAAAGCAGTGAGAGGGAAAGAGAGGAATATTGTACATTCATAAAATGTTTGAGCCTTTACAAATTCCCATAAACAAACGTTTAAAAACATGTGTATATACATACTATACATTGTATATAACGAAAAATGTTGAGTCTTCACAATTACATATTAGAAAACGTTATATACTTAACTAAGTAGTGGTGCGAGATTTTTATCTATAGTTGGCTGAACTAGCTAAGGCGTCGACAATAAACACTGCAACTTGGGGAACGTGGGTTCAAGTACCAGCCGGGGCAGGATTTTTTTTTTTATTTTTTTTTTTTATTGTTTTTTTTTTATTTTTTTATATTTTTTTAATATATTTATTTAATATTTTTATTTATTTAACATTAATTTAATTATTTACAAAAAAACATTTGAAAGGCATATTGATGACACTTTTTGATGACATGATGAAATGTGTCATCACTTGTTTTTTCAATTTGGATGACACGTTTTATCATATAGAAGAAAATCTTCGTCAATATGATGAAATTTGTCATCAAAATTGATGACAGCAAGTGAAGAAACCGTATCATCAATATGATGAAGCATTTTTCTTTGAGTGTATAAAGTGCATAGAAGTTTTTCCAAAATAAAAATTCTCAGATAAAAATTCCCCGTTAGACGACCAATAAATCGTCCATCTTGTTTGACGACCAATAAATTGTTCAACTTGTTTGATGACTCAAGGCAAATTGCTTGTGTAATGGCATGTTGGATAACTCATCAAACAACCAAGTTGAACGATTGAATGCAATTTGCTTATTTAATGGAAAGTTGGACAACTTATCAACCAACCACTTTACATGATTCATCGTTCATCTAATGTGGACTTAACGATAATATGGTGTTTGTTAAATGAGCACATTCAAAAATTACCTTCTGTAAAATTAGTGAAAATAAATTAAAATTTTGGTCGAATCGATGAATAAACATTAAGGGTACTTAGTAGGGCGGGTCGATTTGTATGGATCGAAAAAAACTGAAAAATCGTATAGCAAAAACAAAATCTACAAGAAATTCTAAGAAACTTTCCCAAAGAAACCATTGGGGTAAAATCAAACCCTATACCGCGCCTAACGACATGAAAATCCGTCCGTCCGTCTGTCTTTCTGTCTGTGTAAAACACGCTAACTTTCAAATGTTAGCGGAAGAATGAAAAATATATACGGCAAGCTGCTGAAGCGTGGCGTATATATTTGTTATACTTCAGGTCAGATTTATACTAAATTTCAGCGAAATCTGTCCAGTGGTTCATAAGTTATTAGCATAATGGGGAATTTCAGATGGGTTTTAACCCGAACTCCCGTGTTGAAAAAAACGCTAAACACGCTTTGAAAAGGAATGGTAAGCAAAAAAAAATATTTTAGAATCTATTTTTGTCACTCAAAAAAACTAAAAAAAAATATTACACTCAAAAAAAATTACACTCAAAAAAATTTACACTCAAAAATTTTTTTTATTTACAAAAATTAAAAAAAAATATTTACTCAAAATAAATCAAATACTGATGTAAAAAAAATATTCAGTTATCAAAAATTTTTATCGAACACAGCTTTTTTCCTCTCCGATATGCAACTCTCCAATTTCATCCCACAAAAGTATCTATGTGTTTTTTTTTGACTAAATATCAGGGTTGGCAACCAATACCCATCTAGAATAACGGTATTTGGCTATTGTGCCGCAACCAATAAAGATATGGACATTTTCAAAAGCTATTATGAAAGCTAATGAATTTTCTAGTATTTTAAATGTGTCACCTCGTGTTTCTACCGGTTCGTTTTAGTTATATAGGCCAATACCGTTATAATACCGTTTCAAACGGTATTATAAAGGTATTGACCTATATTTCGAAAACGAACCGGTAGAAACACGAGGTGACACTTTTAAAATACTAGAAATTTCATAAGCTTTTATAATCGCTTTTGAAAATGTCCATATCTTTATTGGTTGCGGCACAATAGCCAAATACTGTTATTCTAGGTGGGTATCGGTTGCCAACCCTGCTAAATATCATTATGATCCTCAATTACATACTTTTATTTACTAAGAAAAATCCGCTGAACCAGCTTCCCTTTGTAATTAACAAACAAAGGCTTTGGAGGGAATCGAACCCACAAATCCTGCACTTACTTTCAGAGTACCAGGCTACATGTTAATATACTGCAGCCCAATATAAAATGAATAATGGAGTAAAATTATCATGGATTAACGATAAAGCCAGCGATTTATTGTGAAAATTTTTTATTATAATTTTTCGTCTGTGGCGTTTTCATTACAAATCAATCTAATTATTTATTTCTCCATTTCAAGGATTATGTCTACTAATATACTTGCCGCCCATAATCTCAAAAATTGTTCGAATTATATCCAGCGGCAATTAGTAAAACATTGCCGCTGGATATGGTCTTGCAGCATATCGGAATATAAAACTATGTTTTCTTTACATCTGAGGTGTATGGTATGTTCAGCAACTTTGTAGAAAATATTATGGCAAATATTTTTGTGAAACATATTAACCCTCTAACTCCCTCTCATAACGGTATTTTTTGGCTCTATTCTAACAAATCGCAAAAAACACCCCGAAAGAGGGGAAGGGTGGGATGAAATGTTCTACAAAAATGTTGCCAATAAAATTTTACTACATACCTCAGAGCACACCAAAGCCCAAAAATTAACACAAACACCAAAAAAGAGTCAAGTTCAATGTTTTGGTTATGAAAAAAAGGACGGACGGACAAATCTTCATGTCGTTAGGCGCGGTATAGGGTTTGATTTTAGAAACATGGTTTCTTTGGGAAATGTTCTTAGAATTTCTTGTAGATTATGTTTTTGCTATACGATTTTTGACAAAAAAAATCGACCCGCCCTAGTACTTAGGTTCATTTTATAACTCCTTAATACTGTATACAGACTTGCGTGATTTTAAAATCACTATGTGATTTTCCTTTGAACAAAATCACATAGTGATTTACAAAATCATCTCAAATTGTACTAGCATAAAGAAAAATTGCAAAATCATCTCAACTTACCATGGTAAGTTCTTGTAGTGTGAACATGGCCTAACTTATGATTCCATAAGTTTTTTCCATTTGTTTTTTAAAAAATCTCACATTTTATTACAGAAAAATTCTCAGACTTTAACATATTTTTCGTATACATCTGAGACTTTTCTTTTAGAAGAAATTTGTTCTATATCAAAAGTCTCACACTCAAAGAAATTTTTCCTACAAAAAAAGGTTTAGATTGTGAAATATTTTTCGTAAAGAAAAAGTTTCAGATTCTGAGATTTTAAAAGTCTATAGGTTATAAAAGTTTTTCCAAAATAAAAATTCTCTGATTTTGGGACACTTATCGTATGATTTTGAGACATTTTTTTATAGAAAAATGTCACATTCTGAGACATTTTTCATACAGAAAAGTATCAGATTCTGAAACATTTTAGAAAATTTTTCAGACTCTGAGACATTTTCCGTATAGCAAAAGTCTCATATTCTGAGGCATTTTTTGTATAGAAAAAGTCTCAGATTCTGAGACATTCTTCTTATAAAACAAGCAGAAAAGTTAAATTCGACTTGGCCGAATCTATTAATACCCTCCACAATGCCCTTTTAAGTGATAGTAAAATTTCTAACGTGAAAAAAATAAAATTTTTGATTAGAAATATTTTATTTTGTGTAAAAAAACTTTTTTAGCAATTTTAGAAAAAAAAAATAATTTACTAATTTTTTTTCAGTGTAAAATTTTTTTTGAGTGTAGAATTTTTTTTCGAGTTTACTTTTTTTTTTTTTTGTTTTGGTATAAAAATATTTTTGAGTGACAAAAATACGTTGCAAAATATTTTTGTGACTTACCAATGTTTTTAAAACAGGTATAAGGGGTTTTCAAAATGTGAATTTAAGGTGAAGCTAATCTGAAATTCACGGTTTTGCTAATAGCTTTTGAACCACTGGACTTATTTGGCTGAAATTCAATACGAACTAGGCTAGAGGAACGATAAATATAAATGCCCAGCTTCAGCATCCTCAGTATCGCCTTTCAAAAGTTATAGTGTTTTTTATCTCGTAAATTCACGAAAAACCCTTGCCAAAGTTCAGACTTTTGCTCATAACTTTTGAACCACAGGACCGATTTCACTGGATTGCAATGCCAACCTGACCAGGTAAATGCCCAACATATATGCCAAACTTCAAGAGCCTCCATAAAGTCTTTCAAAAGTTAGCGTATTTTCAACAGACAGACAGACGGACAGACATCGCTAGATCGTCTTAAAATCGATCGAGGATCATGAATATATATACTTTATGGGGTCCTAGACCAATATTTCGAGGTGTTACAAACGGAATGACAAACTTATATGCAGAGATGCCAACTATTTGAGAGCAAAACGCGCACAAAAATGTTATAAACGGGTAAAAACGCGTAAATTTGCTTGAAAAAAAGGGTAAAAAAGCACTGTTTTTTAAATAGATAAAAAAAAATATTTTTTTTTTTTCAAACTACATTTTTGATGAGTTTGTTGGTTGAACTTTTAAGCAACCGATATAAATCGTTGTACAATCTTACATGCTCTACATTTTCTGCTTCAAAAGCCGAATTTATTCTTTGAACTTCACCCAGAACAGAATTCAAATATTAAACCAAAATACAAAAAAAAACCTACAAAGAATGGCATTTTTTAGAGGTTGTTTAGTTCTTCAAGTGAAAACATTTTCCCTTAGTCCGATTTTGCCCTTATTTCTGAACTTAATACGACCAATGGTTATTGACCATAATAATAAATTCGTTCCATATTTCAGGCGTCTAGCTCTTAGTTTGAACTGCATGTTGCTTTCCACAGATAGGCAGACGGACATTCAAAAAATGTCTTTGAATCGATTAAAAATCAATAAAATATATACCCTGTGAAGTCTCCGACTAATATTTCAATGCGTTACACTCGAAATAATATACTAAGTATACCGCCATACTTTATTTGGAGGCTATAAAAATTAATTTTAAAAAGCACTAAAAGCACCAACTGAAAATTTAAAAAGCACCAAGTTAGTGCGTTTTTCTAATTTGGCACTAGGTCAAAAATTTTCGCGTTTTGACACATCAAAAAGCACTAGATCTAGCGCGAAAAGCACTAAGTTGGCATCTCTGCTTATATGTATATACCCTCTATCACTAGAGTGTAGGGTATAAAAAAAAAACATTAAAAAAAAGTACTTTGGTACTTTTTCGATCTTCTGTATTATTTGTCCCAGAAACTTGAAATTTGATGTACAGGATCCTTTAGCAAAAAAAAATTATTCTAAAATAAGTACTTTTTGGAAACTCTGATTTCAATGAAGTTAACAGGGTGAAAAGTTGTACTTTGGTACTTTCTCTATCTCCTAAAATAATGGTCCATGAAACTCAAAATTACTTATGCAGGATCCAACGGAAAAATCGTTCTGATAAAGGTGGTTGTTAGAAAAGTTCGACTATAAGAGTATAAAAAGAGTACTTTGGTACTTTTTACACAAAAACATCCTGGATTATTATTTTTTTTTTTTTTTGTATTTTGTTTTTTAACATTCTTAAGGTTATTTAAAGAATCGACAAAACCAAATATATGGTGCTCTTTTATATCTTATTTTTCTTTTATTTACATACTTTTAGTTGTCATTACTAGTATTTTATACTTATGGGTCATAAGATAAGAAGCTTAATTTTTTTTTGTTGTTGTTTGATATATTGTTAACAAGTCTTAATTCATAAATACTTTTGGAAAACAATATGCATAGTTTTTTTCTTTCAAAAAGTAAGCTTAAAATATTATGCTGAAGAATTAAACATATTTGCACAGTGCTACACTACACTGCGAAAGAGGAATAAAGGGTGCTTTGCCCAACCAAGAAAAAAATAAAAGTATTAAATATTATATTAAAGTTAAAAAGGGATAATAAGGGGTAAAAAAGAGTACTTTGGTACTTTTTAAGTTTTCGGATATAATCGTCCTAAAATTGAAATTTGGAATATGATCCTCTACACTCAAAAAAAAAAACTGTAATGTTAGCAAAAAAAGCTTGTAAACCTACAAGAAAATTTGCTGATTTTGAACCCACAATTTTTTTGCTAAAGTCAGCAAAAATTTTTTTTGAACTTAGTTTATACACATCTGAGGACCCCATTGGGTTCGGACCCGATAGGTCCAGACCCCGATGGGCCTAGACCTAGTTGGGTTCCTTAAAAGTCGTCATAGTTTTTGATCCAAAATTTGTGTCAGTTTCGCTCTACCTTGCTTAGTTTTTGAGATATGTGATTATAGGGGACCACTGGGGTCTTGAGAATTAAAAAACTCGATAACTTCAAAAATATTACTCGGAGAGCTTTTGACTTTTGATTTTGCGGTCTTGTTCTACGTGTTGAGAGCTACAAAAACGCTTTTGGACTTTTTGTTGTGTCGGCAATATTTACCGAGATATGAGCATTTTAAAATTTTCGGGAATGCTAACTTTTTGGATCCAAAGTTAGGGCCCATTAGGGTCCACACATGTGAAGAGGACCGGCGATACTATGGAGATTCTGAACCAAAAATGGCCTCCATTTTGCTCTATCTGGCTTAGTTTCCGAGATAGCGCCATTTTAAGTTTTCTGAAAATAAAAAAAAATTTACCATTTATTTTGCTAATATTAGCAAAAAATCTTGTAAAAATGTAGTCAACTCAATTTCAAATTTAGCAAAAGAAATTAGTTCAAAGTTTGTTTAAAATTGCTAATGTGCTAAATGAAGTTTACAAGAATTTTTTGCTAACATGCTAATCTCAACTAAAAATTTGCTAAAAGTTAGCTAACTAGCGTTAGCAAAAAAAAATTAGTAAATCTACTAACGTATTTTTTTGAGTGTAGCGAAAAAAAAACATTCTGAAATATGTACTTCTTTTAAATTTTCATTCTAAAGAGGAAAACATGATAAAAAGTGTACTTTGGTACTTTTTCCCTTTTCCGAAATAATGGTCATATGTACAAACTTGAAATTTAAATTAATCCTCGAGCTTAAAGATTCTGAAAAAGGTACCTTTTTGAAGTTTCAATTTTAATAGCGCAAAATTAATAAATACTTGTGCAATGGTACTTTTTCTATCTCCTGAAATATTAGTTCTAGAAACTTGAAATTTGAAATGTAGCATCATTAAGCGAAAAAAACACATGACAAAAGTACTTTTTAGAAAGTTTTAATTTTGATAAGAGGGTAAAAAAGTGTACTTGGGTACTTTTTCTATCTTCTAAAATAATGTTCTAATTAATTGGAAATAAATGCTCGTGCATTCGAAAAGAAGTGCCTTTTGGAAATTTCGATTTAATAGTCTTGAAGTTATTTTTAGAAAGTTTCGATCCAAAGAGGTTAAAAAAGTATTTTCTAGTTCTTTTTCGATCCCCTAAAATAATGATCACAAAAACTTGATTTTTGGAATGTAAGAATTTGAAATGCAGGATCCTCCAGCATACAAAATATTCAAAAAAGTACTTTTTTGAAATTTCTATTTAAATAGCGTAAAATTGATAAATAATTTTACTTTGGAACTTTTTCTATCACCTAAAAAATGGAATCATTTAGCTGAAAAACTTGTTCCGACAAAAGTATTTTTACAAACTTTAAACTTGAAATGTAGGATCCATTTTAATTAAAGATTAGAAAAAAAAGTACTTTTTTGAAATTCCGATTTTAATGGGAAAAAATTTTACTTTAGTACATCTTATATCTCCTGAAATGGCTCTAGAAACTTTAAATTTGGAATGTAAAACATTCTGACAAAGGTATTTTTTATCAAGTTTCAGCTCTTCAAGGGTAAAAATGTGTGTTTCTTGTACTTTTTTAATCTCCCAAAATAATGGGCATAAAAACTAGATTTTAGGGGTTCTGCAGGATCTTCTAAAAAACCTGGTTTGACCAACTTGAAATTTGACATTTAGAACCCTCCAGCTTAAAAATAAATTTTTAAAAAAGTACCTTTTGGAATATCCTTTCTGAAAAATTTACTTTTTGTAAATTTTAATTCTAAGGAGGAAAAAAGATAAAAAGTGTGCTTTGGTATTCTATCTTCCGATAATCCTCGAGCTTAAAGATTCTGAAAAAGGTATATTTTGAAAATTTCGATTTAAATAGCATAAAATTGATAAATAATTGTACTTTGGTACTTTTTGTATTTTTAGAAATAATGGTTATAGAAATTTGAAATTAGGAGTGTGTATCATTTAGCAAAAAAAAAAACAGTCTGACAAAATTACTTTTTAGAAAGTTTTAATTCTAAAAAGTACTTGGTACTTTTTAGAAAGTACTTTTATACTTTATTATCTTTTAAAATAACGGGTCTAGAAACTTGAAATTTTAAATGAAGGTTCCTCTAGCGAAAAAACTAGTATTGGGGCTACAAACTTGAAATTTTAAATCTAGAATATTCAAGCAAAAGAAAAACACTCTGAAAAAAGGCATTGGTAAAAGGAACAAAATGGAACACGGAACGACATAGAATGGAACAGGGAACGAAATGGAATGACATTTTTATTAATTTTTTTTTTTAATATTTGTTTATTAAATTTTTTTACTTAAACTTTCTTTTATTTAAACTTCTAGTTTCACTTACATTTTTATTCACTCTATATATTTTCCATAATTTGTTTCTTTATTAAGTGCTATACGGAAGGGAATCGAACCAAACATGGAACGAAATGACACGGAACAAAATGAAAAACGGAACGACATGGAATGAAACAGGGAACGGAGTGGAATGAAATTATTTCTACCCAAAATATGTTTTACTAATTTTTTAAATTTTTTTTATTGAAAACTTTTTTTTTACTAAACTTTCATTCAAACTTCTAGTTTCACTTAAACTTTTATTCGCTCTACATATTTCCACTCAATTTTTTTCACTAACTTTTTTCACTGAAAATTTTAATTTTTGGAATGGACCAGGGAACGAAATGGAATGAAAATTTTATTACTCAAAATATGTTTTACTCATTTTTTTTTTAATTTTTTTTTCAAAACATTTTTTTTATTCAATTTTGTTTAATCAAACTTTTCATTTAAACTTCTAGTTTCACTTAAATTTTTGTTCACTCCACATATTTTCAAAATTTGTTTCTTTATTAAGTGTTAAACGTAAGGGAATCGAACCTAACATGGAACGGAATGACACGGAACAAACTGGAACACGGAACGACATGGAATGGAACAGGGAACGAAATGGAATGAATTGTTTTTTACTCAAAATATGTTTTACTCATTTTTTTAATATTTTTTTTTCAAAATATTTTTTTATTAATTTTATTTTTTTTTTACTCAAACTTTTTTCATTCAAACATTAAGTTTCACTTAAATTTTTATTCACTCTATATATTTTCCACTCGTTTTTCTCAACTAAATTTTTTCATTGAAATTTTGAATTATACAAATTTTTCTTGATGAATAATTTAAAGCAATATTTCTTACTGTATATTCCCGGTGCATAGTTTTTTAACTTTCTTTTAATTCAAAAAAAAACTATTAAAATATTTATTATATACACGATATTGTTATTAAGAATCTTTGGGACTTAAGGGAATAAACGAGTCTAGTAAAAACATCATTAATTTTATATTCCGTTTTTTGTTTTTAATTATTTATTTTTTGTGGTGGGCGCTTAAACATAAACACTTAAATATACACTAAATTCAAAACAAAAATAAATATAAAAACAACAAAAAAAAATCGGAGAAAATTGTAACATGTAATTTTATCACCATATGACCTCTGAAATAAATAAAACATACAAACTCATTCTATTTCAAACCAAAAAAAAAATACTATGAGAGTATTTGTATATTCTAACAAATTCTATCGTTTAAACAATTAGAGTAGCATTTTTTTCATCAACTTTCGATTTTCCTCAGTGTCCTGGAAAATGTTTATTCCGCTAGGCTTAAAACTTGTGTGGTACAAATTTGAGATAAATCGGATTAGATTAACCCGTGGCAATCGGAGATCAAAGTTTTGGATTTTTTTAAATTTAAAAAAAAAAAATATGCAAAACATCTTATTTATGGTTTTGATGCGCTCGCTGAACACGAGCATTAACAAATTTTTTAAATCGGTCAAACGGTTTTCGAGATATCGCAATTTAAACTTTCCAAAAATAATTGTTTTTCTTTTGCTCAAGAAATTCTTTAAAAAAAATTTTAAAAATTATTTTTAAAATCATTTGTGTTTTTTCTGTAAGTAAAGATCGAGCTCGGGCTCTAATTATATTTGTTATAAGGGTTCAAGTTGATAAAATGCAGAAGAAAAATTGAATTTCTGAAAATTATAGACATTTCTGGTATTCCCATACCGGTTGCAAACACTCCAGTTAGTATTATCATCAGTAGGATTTTAAATGTCGGTTTGTCTTGTTAATGAAAATTGTTTTTTATATATGTGAATATATATGGGGCATTCCAAGCCAAATCACTCACTTTTAGACCCGACCCCTTTCGATTTATTTTATTTTTGGATATGTTAGTACTTATTAAATGCAACTTGGACACCAATTTTCAGCTTTTTATTTTAAGATGGTGTTGAGTAATCAATTTTTCAAAATGGCGACTTTCTCAAAAAAATTCAAAAATTTAAATTTTTAATTAATTTTGACCATTAAAATATATAGATATTTTAAAAAAAAGTTGGACAACGTTTTGTTGGTATGTATTTAAATGTAGTTTTAGAAAAAAAATATGAAAAAATTATTCGAAGTAACAATCACTTATTTTTTGACGTTTAAAAATTAAAATCGACTTTTTGAAAAAGTCCGAAACCTTCGATTTTTTTGTAAAAAACTATAAAAATTCTACTCTAAATTACGCAACTTTTAAGCCATATTTCGAGATGTGATCACAATTCTTTCTATTTTTTTTTTTTTAAATTTTTAAAATTGCACCTTTTATTTTTTGGCTCTCATTTATTTTATATGGTGCTCCAAAAAAAAACTTGGTAGGTATTGACCCTAGCTTACCCTAGATATATTCATTTCGAGGTAAAAATACGTCTCACAAAAATTTAGGACGATCGGAAATGGGTAAGGCGTTTAGCATGGTCCTTGAAGTTTAAAAAACGGATTACAAGGAAAAATATGAATTTTTTTCTGTTTTCGCAATGTTTGTGGTATTTCAAATTAAGTTTTAATTCAAGTGAGTACAGAATTATGATGTGGAGTAAAATGCCTTTCAAATAAGGTATTAAACTAAAATCGGTTGAAAATCAGCCAAGTTATTATAACTTCCCCAGGCATCTAGCGTGTGTCATACCACTTGATTAAAGAATACGAGTCCCTTTTTTTAATTTTATTGAAATTTTCTACTGTAATAACATTTTTTCATTATTCATGTTTCAGTGTAATATTTGTTTGGTTTTTCCAAATTTTAAAACAAAAAAATAAAACATTTTTTAAAATAGATATTTCAAAAGGATGTTGAAAATGCAGGCATTTTTAGCATTACCCAGCAAAATTTTCGGTTGCAAAGAACCGATTGTGGAACAACTTTTACTTCCCTAGAACCTGTTCTAATTCTTGTGCAACACCGATTCTTTTAACAAAGGGATTGTCCCAAAAGCAACAGGTGTTTGTAAGCAAAATTAGAACATATTTTTGTTCCTCGGAATCGGTTCTAGAAGTGAAATTTGGAACAGAAATGAGAATTAAAGAATTATTTTGAATTGCATTAATTTATTAAACAAAGATAAAATCAATTATATATAAATGAAATATTTACATTTTTTTAACACATATTTATCCCTCTTCGCCTCCAAAGATGCATTTTGGGCCTTACACCAATGACATACCAGATCATGGATTTTCTGCAAACAAAAATAAAAAACATAATATCGCTCCTTTACTTGTATAGTGTCACAACTCAAAATATTTGATTTTGCAGAAAACACGTTTAAAGTTTACTATTGAAACTGGTTTTTAATTGAAAAAGGCCGGTACATAGAAAATGTAATAATGGCGTGTACTCTTCTTAAACGGTGAGTTTAAAAGATATTAATACGAACTTTTGACACAATATAAAGCATGATATAACGAATAATTCTGCATCATTAACTCAAAAAACGCATTTTTTGAGTTATGACACTATACAAGTAAAGGAGCGATATTATTAGTATTTGACCCGACCCAGACAATGAAAATGTAATTTACTCACCATTGTTTCAACAATTTTCGCGATTATATCCTGCTATTTTAATAGAATTTCGTGTTTTTTCTTCGTTAAAAAAAAATAAATTGATATTTATTTTTTAATTTTTTTGACACATAATTTTTTTTTAAGTTCCTGAGAACCAAAATGTTATGAAACTTTGATTGCAGAGAACAAGCTTCTCAATAATTTCCACCTAACTTGTTCTGAATAATTAAAGTGTAATAGTGTATGGTTACCGAAGAACCTGTTCTAGAACAAGTGTTGTCAGAATCGGTTCTGAAAAATTTTCCTGGGTAATTTAAAACATCTTAGCAAAACCTGTCATCTAATTACATTTGAACTTGAAGAATAAAAAAATGTTATTACAGTAGAAAATTTCAATGAATTTCAAAAATTGGATTGTATTGCTTAATCAAGTGGTCTGCCATACGTTAGATGCCTGGGGAAGTTGTAATAACTGGCTGATTTTCAACCGATTTTAGTTTTTGGTACCTTATTAGAGAGACATTTTACTCCGTATTATAATTCTGTTACCACTTGAATTTAAACTTAACTTAAAATACCAAAAAAATTGAGAAAACAGAAAAAAATTCATATTTTTCCTTGTAATCCGTTTTCTAAACTTCAAGGCCCATGCGGAACGCCTTACCCATGTCCGATCGTTCTTAATTTTTGTGAGGCGTATTTTTACCTCGAAATGAATATATCTAGGGTAAGTTACGGTCAGTATCTACCAATTTATTTTTTTGGAGCACCATATAAAATAAATCAGAGCCAAAAAATAAAAGGTGAAATTTTAAAAATTTAAAAAAAATAGAAAAAATTATGATCACATCTCAAATTACGGCTTAAAAGTTGCGTAATTTAGAGTAGAATTTTTTGTAGTTTTTTCAAAAAAATCGAAGGTTTCGGACTTTTTCAAAAAGTCGATTTTAATTTTTAAACGTCAAAAAATAAGTGATAATTACTTCGAATATTTTTTTCATATTTTTTTTTCTAAAACTACATTTAAATACCAACAAAACGTTGTCCAACTTTTTTTAAAATATCTCTATTTTTTAATGGTCAAAATTAATTAAAAATTAAAATTTTTTAATTTTTTTGAGAAAATCGCCATTTTGAAAAATTGATTACTCAACACCATCTTGAAAAAAAGGCTGAAAATTGGTGTCCAAGTTGCATTTAATAAGTACTAAAACAATGAGTGATTTGGCTTGGAATGCCCCATATACAGAATAAATTTTAGCAGTTTCCAACACTACAATTCTATTTCTAGCAATCTCAACCTCACTTCATACTTTTTTTTTAACTTTTTTGTCTCTTACATTTTTTCGCAAGGATTACCAACATGATCTGGAATTGCAGACACAAATGAAGGAATTTGCATTTTAGTTTATTTAACAAAAAAAAAGCTTAAAAATTTGCTCGTTGCCCCCCTGAAGCATTCAAATTGCCCCCCAGTGTGGCGAGAATCAAAGGTTGGTAACCATTGCATTGTATTAATGTGGTGGTTGTATCGTCTAAGGTGCCAGCCAGCCTGTGGTGTTAATGGTATGAATATGACAAAGTATCCGTAGTTTGATTCTCAAGTATGTTAATGTTTTTAAAAAATTCTCAAATATAAAGCTACGTTCACAATGTCGGAGTCACTCCACTCTTTGCCACAGATTGAAATGTTAACTGTACAAAATGCAGAAAGGAGTTCTGTCACATTGTATTTGTCAGTTTACTTACTTGTCTCATAATTTGGTAAAATTATCCCACTAAATTTAGTTTACGTTTGATATTATATTTTTTTTTTACGTTTTAAAATATTTTATTTAATTTTTAATTGTTTTAATATAAAATTTTTTGATTTGTTTATTTTTTTTTCAATGACATTATTAGTGATGGCACTTTTACAGGGGTGTATTTTTTCTCTGTTAACGGTTAACATACCTCTGTTAACTCCAGATTGGAACTCCAGAACATGTTTGACTCTGGAGTGGATTGAAAAAGGATAGACAAATTCAAAAATATGAAAGTGCAAAAGGGAAAGATATAAAATTTTCCACAGATTGGAGTACTCCAACATTGTGAATGCGGCTTAAAAAACAAATTCCTATTAACAAGACAAACCGACATTTAAAATCCTACTAATGATAACACTAAAACTGGAGTGTTTGAAACCGGTATGTGAATACCAGACATGCATGCAATTTAATTTCTAAAAATTATAGACATGTCTATGTCTATAGACATGTCTATAATTTTTAGAAATTAAATTTTCTTATGCATTTTTAAACTTCAACCCTTTTGGAAGAAACAAACTTTTGCCATACATAAAAATGCCGGTCTAATACACACACATATTGAGCCCTTAGGAAAGCAAATGGAAATCCCATGTTTGCACTTAATGTCAAGTTGTGACATTAAATACTATGACTCTTAAAATGGTGTAGTACTATGTACAACTACATACATACATGGTACAATTCAATAAAAAAAGAAAATGGGCAAAAATAAAACAAAGAGGCTTTAATAAAAATTGTATGTGAGAATGAAGGAATCCCAGATTTACCCCAAGAAAAAATCACACACATGCATCTGAAGATATTTTGATGTGTGTGAGAGTTTCAAAGTAAACACCCACTTTACTTAAACATAACTATGGCAAATACACACATCCATATAAAAATTCAAAGACTTAAGTCTTACGCATATTTATGGGAAACAGGCCTGCCAGTCTGTTCTGTTCTCAAATTTGGGATCATGTGAGACAAAGGAACAGAAATTCTCAAATTGCCAAATGATTTTTTTTCCTTTTGTTTCGCATAATCCCCAACTTTGGCAATAAATCTTAAGAAAAAATCATTTGGCAAATGAAGGGTTTTTTTTTGGGAATTTTAAAATAATATTTTGGGATTTTTTTGTTTTTTTGGAAAATAAATAGTATTAGTCTAAATTTGGTAAAATCAAAAATTGTTTAAAATAAGTTTTAGTGAAAACCGACTTCTGGTAGGTGTTTACTTTTAAGTGGAGTCGGTTGTTCAATATATAATAAGTTATAAAAATCGTTTGTTTGTCTCTTCGGGAATTTTTGGGTATTTTTTTTTTTTTTTATTTATTCTTCATTTTACTCAACCGAGCCCTTAGGGCCATATACAGTTAATTAAGGCTACTTCAGTAACAACAACATTAAAAAAAAAAAAAAAAAATATAAAATATACCTTAAAGATAAAAAATAATTAAATAAATACCTAAAATTTTAAGAATAAAAACAGATAATACTTAAATTATTTTTTGAATAAACAAATAATTAGTGGATTCAGTTTAATCGTAGCAAGAAAATAATATGTAAAAGAAAATAATTAATTAAAAGGGAAAGAGATTAAATTAAGTTATGATTTTTGGCATGTTCTTCAAGCTTTCGCCTAAAGACCTGAGGAGAATATGAAAAACACTTCAAGTCCTTAGGTAAAGCATTCCACAGTCGTATTAATCTTACATTAAATGAGCGATCATAAAAGCCAGTACGAATGCGGGGGAATATTATCTGAGGATTTCTTATAGAATGCGAAAAATGGAAATTTTGTACAATATAGCTAGGAAAACCTGTTATGATTAACTTGTAAAAATATATCAATGTTCTCATACAAATAAAGTTTTCAAAATCGCAACCAAGAAATTTTTTAACGTATCGTGTAACATGATTACGAAGTTTCAATCCGAAAATATAACGTATTATTCTATTAAAGATTTTAGTAAATCTACTAAATTCACCAGCTGTGGTTCCAGAAATCACCTCAGCACAGTATAGTGTAAAATCTTCTTAATAGACAATAAAAATAACCAACATAAACATTTTAAAAGTAAAAGAAAAAAATTATAATTTTTAATAAAAAAAATTGTATTTGTTTTTGATTTAGAGATTTTAGGAATATTTTGGTATTTTTTGAGGGCAACGATTAAGAAAATCTGGCAACGCTGATGCGAAGAAAAAAAATCTCATAAAGTATTATACCTACTCACACAAATAAAATGTTTATCTATTTGTGTGCTCATATTGTATGAGAGTACATGGAAGAAAAGTTGTATTTTAATATTTTCCTTCAAGAAAATCTACTGCTATCAACGAAAAAATTAAACTACCATTTAAGTCACAACAAGATGGAAACAATAATAAAACAAATTTTATGTGCCACGTTACAAGATCCTCTTTATCTATGCATGGATAAGTGAAAATGCGAAAATACTACCCCATTTCCGAATGTATTTTAAAATTGACCAAATGTATTTTAAAATTGTCCAAATGTATTTAAAAATTGTCCAAATGAATTTTAAAATTGTCTAAATGTATTTTAAAATTGTCCAAATATATTTATACCCTACACCACTCTGTGGTACAGAGTATAATGAGTTTGTGCTGATGTTTGTAACTACCCGAAATATTGGTCCTAGACCCACCTTCAAGTATACCGATCGACCCAGAATCACTTTTTGAGTCGATTTAGCAATGTCCGTCTGTCCGTCCGTCCGTCTGTCTGTCCGTCTGTCCATGTAACGGTGTAAACACGATACAGGTCGCAATTATCAATCGATTTGACTGAAATTTGAAACTTAACCCATTCCTGCCTAATGGGTATTTAAATACCCAAAAAAGTGTTGATACTTAAAAAAATTTAGCGCGGGCTACATGGAAGATATCGGGATAATTCTTTTTTCATAAAAAAGAGAAGATATTGGGCTAAATGTGAACATTTAACAAGATTTTTTTTGTTTTGTTTAACTTTTGTTTTTAACTGACAAAAATCGAAGATTTTTCTTAATCGAAAATACTCAGGAAAAGTGCACCTAAAACGTGATGCGGAGGGGTAAGGACAATTTTGGTTTTCACGAAAATTTATTGGAGTTATTTTGACACCCAATAGAAACTTTTTAGACCCCTTTCAGCTCAAACAAAAAATAAAAGTAAAAAATTACACGGCCTAATACCCATGTCATGTCAGGTCGGAGCTGAGGTAATTTTTTTTTATTTTTTCTAGCAACTTCTGTGGTCTTCCAGGTACACATGTCAAAATTTCACCAAAATCGTACGAGCCGATCTATGGGCAGGCAGTAATGGGTTAAGCTTCTTTTGGACGAAGCCTATTGAAATTGGAAAAAATCGGCCCATGTTTTGACCTAGCCCCCATACAAACGTTCCCTTTTAATTTGCCTCAAATGACTCTAACAACGGTTTTATAAAAGGTATCCTATCGAAATGTGGCAGGAAATGTTTTGTATTCACAAATTACCATGCCGAATTTTAAAGCTATCGGACCAGTTCTTCTTCTAGCCCCCATATAAACCATCTTTCCGATATTCACAAAAATCTCTCAAATTTCATGAAAATCCAAAATATTATATTAAAATTAAGTTTGTATGTATTAAACGTATACTTTAATAACATTATCAAATCTGATTATTATCGAACCATTTTTGAACCTAGACCCATATTAAAATTTCGCCCGATATTCAGTTAAAGCGGTATATTTGCAACAAATAGAAGCCTAATTCGCTAAAACTTGGTTTTTGGGTGTTTTTTAAAGATTAAAGATTTAACAAAAGATAGATCCCATCGGTCCATGTTTAAACTTAAGACCCATTTTCCGGGAAACACCGGTGTAGGGTATTATATGGCCGGTCTTGACCGACTATTATTTTCTTACTTGTTTAAAATTGTCCAAATTAATTTTAAAATTGTCCAAATTTATTTTAAAATTTTCCAAATGTAATTTAAAATTTTCTACATAGAATTATACATAGACTATTTTAAAATACTTTTTGAAAACTTTAAACTACTTTTGGACAATTTTAAAATACATTTAGACAATTTTTAAATACATTTGGAAAATTTTAAACTACATTTGGACAATTTTAAAATACATTTGGGCAATTTTAAAATACATTTGGAAATTTTTAAAATACATTTGGACAATTTTAAAATACATTTGGACAATTTTAAAATATATTTGGACAATTTTAAAATACATTTGGACAATTTTAAAATACATTTGGAAATTTTTAAAATACAATTGGAAATGGTGTAGATAGAACTCATAACGTGACATACTGAGAAACTGAATTGAACAAACACGGCAAGGCGGACGATTCTTGTTCTAAAACTATAACTTTAATATATATGGCAGTAGTCGACGGACATTTTCC
The DNA here is from genome assembly GCA_963921195.1 of Pegoplata infirma. NCBI lineage: Eukaryota > Metazoa > Arthropoda > Insecta > Diptera > Anthomyiidae > Pegoplata > Pegoplata infirma. Next base: position 29,270,173 of record OY992538.1, on the reverse strand, counting down.
TGAAGAAAAGATCTCAGATTGTAAGAAATTATTTCTATAGAAAATGTTTCAGACATTTCTCCTCTAGAAAAATTTTCAGATTCAGATTTTTCCTACATAAAAAGTATCAGATTTTGATAAATTTTTCCATTAAAAAAGTCCAAGATTCTGAGTCATTTTTCCCATAGAAAAAATCTCAGATTCTGATATATTTTCCTACAAAAAAAGTCTCAGACATTTTCCTATAGTAAGGAAATTTTCTGAGAAAATTTTCCTATGGAAAAAGTCAAAAATCTAAAAATAAGACAATTTTCCTATAGAAAAATCTAAAATTCTGAGACAACTTCCTACAGAAAAAGTCTAAAATTCAGAATTATTTTTTAGATTCTGAGACATTTTTTCTATAGCAAAACTGTCTCAGAATCTGAGACTTTTTCTATAGAAAAAATGTCTTAGAATCTGAGACTTTTTCAATAGGAAAAATGTCTCAGAATCTGAGACTTTTTCTATAGAAAAAATGTCTCAGAATCTAAGACTTTTCCTATAGAAAAAGTCTCAGATTCTGAGACATTTTGCCTATAGAAAAAGTCTTAGATTAGGAGACATTTTTCCTAAAGAAAAAGTCTCAGATTCTGAGACATTTTTCCTAAAGAAAAAGTCTCAAATTATAAAAAATTTTTCCTACAAAAAAGTCTCAGATTCTGAGTGAGACATATTTCCTATAGAAAAAGTCTCAGATTATGCGACGTTTTTCCTTTAGAAAAAGTCTCAGATTCTTGAACATTTTTCCTATCGAAAAAGTCTCAGATTCTGAGACATTTTTCCCATAGAAAATTTGTAAGATTCTTCTTTGGCACTCTAAAAAATTTTTACACTCAAAAAAAGTTTTACACTCAAAAAAGTTTTACACTCAAAAAAAAATTTTACAGTCAAAAATTTTTTGTTTTACATAAATAACTAAAAATTAAGTAAAAAGTTAAATTCGGCCTTGCCGAATATAGTGATATCCTCTACAATTTCAAAAAGATTATTGCAAAAAACTTTATTTAAAAGAAAATTACTTTTGAAAAAAAAATAATAAATTCCGCGAAAAAAAAATTTTGGTAAAAAAAATACGCGATTTTTTTTTATTTTTTTTTTTTTTTGTCAAAAAATATGTTCGTGCTTGTTTTCATACCATTTGGTTATCAATTATGTTCACATATGTCAACCAGCAGCCGAATTGAAGCATTTTGTATTTTTAGGTTATGTTGAATGTACTGAAATTTTTGAGGTGTCCTTACATTTTCGTTCATAACTTTTGAACCGCTGAACCGATTTCGCTCAAATGCAATACCAAACTTCTCGGGAGAACTTTCAATAAATATGTTAAGTTTCAGTCATCTCTGTGCAATATTTTGTCCGCGACAGCATTTTCCACAGACAGACAGACGGACATCGCTAGAATGTCTTAAAATCGATCGAGCATCATGAATATATATACTTTATGGGGTCCCAGATCGATATTTCGATGAGTTACAAACGGAATGACAAACTTATATATACCCTCTTTCACTAAGTGGAGGGTATAAAAATTGTTTACCTTAAATAAAAATTTTCTGAAAATGTGTGGGGTTGAGAATAGGAAGACTAATAATTCCAAAAATTTTTAAAGCATACTGTGCATATTTTCTGCATTTTAGCTTCATCAGTAATTCTATATTATTATATTTATATGTTTAACATTTGAAAATTGTTAAATCGTCTCTATATATAGATTTTTATTATCTGCTATAGGATTTGAACCTGATGCTACTAAACACCACGTTACACTCGTAACAACTATAATTGACTGGCGTCTAAGACTGATCTGATTTTTGTACAACTTTTTTTCGGTGAAAAATATTAAAGTCACTTTAGCAGTGTGGAATGTATAAATGGATTTGGCCAAGTTGAATTTAGCTTTTTTACTTGTTTAATAATGTAATGGACCGTATTTAAGATTTTATTTGTTAGGTAAAAACTTAATAGCTGCTTGTAATAGAATTTGACATGATAAACATATTTTTGGTTGCCCTGCCTTTAAGTTTTTGTCAATTTACGTTTATACACATAAGCAAGGAGAGGACTTTCATGCAAATGCATGTTTTTTCCTGTTAGTCTTAAAACAGCATAAACCAAATATCTTTACGACACAAATAATTTGCTTGAAAATGGCATCGATTCGTTAGTGCGTATTTTTGCATTTTCTACCGAAAATGCATATTTTTGCATATTTTGTTAGTATTTTGCTATAATTGCATATTTTTGAGTCATATTTTGTATACAATTTCAGTTTTAACTTATTTTCCTCCTTTTTATATGAGTTTTTTTGTAAATATGATAAATTTGCCTGTTAGGAAGGCTTCATATTTTTTTTCGCGGTCTGACTGAAATGATTTTGTTTCGTTAAAAACACTGTGCTACAAAAAACACAAAATCGAATATACTTTTGAAATGAGGTAGTTAAGGTTGTGGGTCTCGTTGAAAAGATCACAAAAATGCCCATCAAACTTGCCAGACACCCTCAAATTTTAAAGTTATTGTCAAAAAACGATTTTTTGGGACTTTTTTCACTAAACCACGTGTAGCTTAAACATTTTTCAACCGATTTTCAATTTTTCAACTGTTTTGGATAGAAGAAGGACAGGGATTTTTATGTGTGAGAATTGGTCTATACATATAAGAAAGATATGTATTGATTTTTTTAACAATATCTAATTTTTTTGTTATTTTTTGAAAATTTTTTGAGTTTAACGATTTTTTTCTGCTATAGTTCGATCAACAACATTTATATTTATAAACGTATTCTTAAAGAAAATTTAATTGTGAATACGAGGAGCTTAATGCCGAAAAAATCGGATAACAATTGACAGAGTTGTGATAATTTTTCTAAAAAAGAAAATTAAGATTTTGTATGAAATACCGTGCGGATAACCCAGGCAAAAAAATAAAAAAATAAACGAACATACTGAGAGGTCGCGTATCATTATTTTAAAGGGTTTTGACCTCCTGAATTCGAATTTGACCTTGAAATTGCGCTATCTTATTAAGTTTTTGATATATCAATTTATGTTTAATATCTCAAAAACCTGACGCGATAGAGCAATTTAAAGGCCAGATTCGGATTCAGCGCGCCAAAAACCTTAAAAAATATTGTACATGACCTCTTATGATAAATTTATTTTTTTGCCTTGGATGTCTGAACGGCGATTTTCTGCAAAATCTTAATTTTCTTTTTTAGAAAAATTATCACAACTTGGTCAATTGTTATCCGATTTCTTCGAGATAAAGCCTATCGTATTCAGAATCAAATTTTCTTTAAAAATACTTTTATAAATATAAAGATTGTTGAATGAACTATAGCAGAAAAACATCGATAAACTCGAAAAATTTTCAAAAAATAACAAAAAAACTAGATTTTATTGAAAAAATCAATAAATATATTTCTTATATGTATAGATCAATTCACACACATGGAAAGCCCCATCCTTCTTCTATCAAAAACAGTTAACATATTTAAAATCGGTTGAAAATTTTCTGAATTACAAAAGGTTTAGTGAGAAAAGTCCCAAAAAAACGTTTTTTGACCATAACTCTAAAATTTGTAGGTGTCTGGCAAGTTTAATGGGCATTTTTGTGATCTACTCGACAAGACCAACAACCTATACTATGTCACATCAGAAGTATTTTTTCACTGTAGCACAGTGTAATTAATAACAAAGTAAAAAATTATTAATTTTTTTTTTTTTCAAAAATGTAAAAAATGCACAACTTTTATAATTTTTAGTGCATATTTTTGTAGTTTTAAGTGCATATTTCAACACTAAAAAAAAACCTTTTAAAATTACAAGAAAAATTTTTAACTTTTTTTTGTTTGCTAACTCCTATTTGACAAAAATTCCTAGTAGTTTTACAAGCTTTTTACCAATAATTTTGTAATTTTACAAGCTTTCTACCAATAAAATTGTAAATTTACATTTTTTTGGCGCAATCGAAATTGCAAGGAATTCTCGTGAAATTATTAGATTTTTTTTGTAAAATTATCTTAGAAATTTGTAAAATTACAAAAAAAAAATGTAAAATTACAAAAAAAAATGTAAATTTCGATCCAAATTTCATTGTTAAGAAACAATGAAAACTGTCAAATATTGGTAAAATGGGATTACGAGACTTTTCCTAGTAATTTGACAACGTTTGTTTTTTGGTTGAAGATTTTTAAAGCATATTTTAGGCACTTAAAACAAAGTTTTTTAGTGCATGAAGGTCCTATCCCTGCACATAAAGTTAAAATGTCATCTTATTTTCAAAATAAAAAAAAAACTCCTCGCTTAAAGGTTTACTGTGTTTTTTTAGATCTTTCTCTATGTAATAAAATTCTTACATGACAAAAAATATTTCTTTGGTTTTATTTTTATTGTAACATCTTTTTTCTTGTCAATCCTAAATACCTTTCAAGAGATTTTTGTTGTTTTTAAACGCTATAATACTTGAATATGTGTATCATTTTAGGCTTATTTGGTATTTTGAGTGTAACATTTTGTATTGTGATGGCTTAAAAGCCAACATTTTTGTTTGTTCTTCAATGTTTAATCCCCCATTCAGATCTTTAGATATAGTATTTGTGTATTTTTTGTATTCAGAAAATATTTTTACATTTAAAATTTAATTACTCAAATAAAATAACAAAATTTTTAGCGTGATTTTCACATTTAATAGCCTTTTTTTGTATGAAAAAGCTGTTGTTTGGGGTTACAAATCTTTTGTTTGTTTTGTAATTTTATTGCCATGTAATTAGTCAATTATTTATGCTGTAGCGTTAAAACGTAAAAGTTTTTGTGTAACTTTTGCGAAAAAAAAAAATCTTGTATTTGAAAAATTAACACAGGCCGACAAAATTTGAAAAAGGTTTTGGGGTTTTTCTGATATAGTAGCTTAAAGTTTAAAACAAACATGTTTCTCGTCATATTCGGGACGTTATAACTGCGAGTATTTACGTTTATTAATAAATCTTGTTACGTCGTTTGAAAGTCCTTCTAAAAACCTTTAAAATAAGTGTTTAACCTTTGTAATATATTGTTCCTTCTCTGAGATATCTTAACCTGAATTTAAAAAAAAAAAAACGGGTATTCGCTGTATTCATGATATATTCATGATATTTTTGAAAAAAAAAATCTTGTGTTTGTAAAATTAACAAAATTTGAAAAAAGTCGAAACCCTGGGATTTGTTGAATCCGAATCTGACCTCAGAATTGGCCTATCACATCAGGTTTTCCAGATATAGTAGCTTAAAGTTTAAAACAACCACGTTTTTCGCCATATTCGAGACATTATAACTGCGAGTATTTACACATATTAATAAATCTTGTTATGTCGTTTGAAAGTCCTTCTCAAAACCTTTAAAATAAGTGTTTTACCTTTGTAATATATTGTTCCTTCTCTGAGATATCTTAACCTGACTTTTAAAAAACCCGGGTATTCGCAGTAGTCATGATATATTCATGATTTTTTTGAAAAAAAAATCTTGTGTTTGAAAAATTAACACAGGCCGACAAAATTTGAAAAAAGTCGAAACCCTGGGATTTTTTGAATCCGAATCTGACCTCAGAATGGGCCTATGACGTTAGGTTTTCCAGATAAAGTAGCTTAAAGTTTAAAACATTCAGGTTTCGCCATATTCGAGACGTTATAACTGCGAGTATTAACGCTTATTAATAAATCTTGTTATGTCGTTTGAAAGTCCTTCCAAATTCATTTAAAATAAAAGTGGAATCTTTATAATATATTGTTCCTGCTTTCAGATATCTTAACCTGAATTTTAAAAAACCCCGGGTATTCGCTGTATTCATGATATTTTCGCTATGAATGCAAATTCAATCGATTTTTTGCATAACTTTGTTAAAACCGGCGAAAATCGAATTTATTGCGTTCATGGCGAAAATACCATGAATATGTATAGTGAAAAACCGGGTTCATTGAAATAAACCGGTTTTTCGATATATTCATGAATCCAAAAAAAAAATATTATTGCCGTAAAATAATAGCAAAATTAAGCGAAAAATCTATTAAATTTGCATTATTAGCAAAAATACCATGATTATATCGAAAACCCTGGTTTTTCCAACTTTAGGTTAAGATATCTCAGAGAAGGAACAAGATATTACAAAGGTACAAAATTTATTTTAAAGGTTTTTGGAAGGACTTTTAAACGATATAACAAGTTTCATTAATGAAGGTTAATGATCGCAGTTAAAACATCTCGAATATGATCAAAAAATTTTTTTTTTTAATTAGGCGTCAGCGCCTCTTAAACCTTTACAAAAGTATACTCTGGTTTAAGGATTTAAAATTTGCTGTTCTGTGTAATCTCTAAGGAGTAATAGCTTATCGTCATCATCATCAATGCGGTTTTTAACTTTTTTTTGCTAAATTTAAACAACACATACACACTCTTTCACCATTACAAACGCAGTGAGTGTTGGTAGAAAGTAGAAACTGTCTTAACTCAGCAGGGGATAATGTGGACAGTTTTATAAAGTTTTAATTTGAAACAAGAGTAAATTTATACTACTACTATTTTAACAAATTTTCTAATACTTATTTTTTTTTTATTTTGTTAACAAATTTCACAATAGGGAGGAAGAGTAACTAATAAATCTTTGATTTTGTTGGTTTTTATTATAAAAAACACTGAAAAAAAATATTGTTAAATTACTAAAATCTTAGGTTTTAAAGTTTTTTTTTTACTTTTTTTAATTTTTAACTAAATTTAAATTTTTTTCGAGTTTTCCAGTAATTTTACTGAATTTTTCAGATTTTTTTTTTAATTTTACTGACTTTTAATTTAAAAATCCAGGCCTCTAGCTAAAATTTTTTTATTTTTTTAATTGGAAAGGTCGAATAAAAAACAACTACAGAATCTGACACTATTGCTTTATCAAAAAAAAGGTCTCAGAATCTGAGACTCAATGTTTGTACCTTTTTATACCCTCCACTCTAGAGAGGGTATATATAAGTTTGTCATTCCGTTTGTAACACTCCGAAATATTGGCCTAGGACCCCATAAAGTGTATAAATTCATGATCCTCGATCGATTTGAAGACGATCTAGCGATGTCCGTCCGTCTGTCTGTTGAAAACACGCTAACTTTTGAAAGACTTTACGTAAGCTCCTGAAGTTTGGCATATATGTTGGGCATTTACCTGGTCAGGTTGGTATTGCAATCCAGCGAAATCGGTCCTACGCACAGTGGCCGAAACACCCAATCTAGCGGCGCTTAATTCGAAAATGTAAAATAATGAAGCCCAATGCATATTTGTGATTATAAAACCTACAAAGAATTTATTTTTTAACCATATTTATTTATTTCTGTGTTTTTGTGTATTTTGGGAAATTTATGTGAATATGTATCGGGAGGGTGGTCTGTATGAGGACTAGAACTTAAAATGTTCCGATTCCGTTAAAATTTAGAGTGATTATTTATGGCTACAAAAAACATTTAACAGTCGAATTTCAAGAGGATATTTGTTAAAATACTATTGTTAGAGCTTTTTAAGTAAAACTGGAAGGGGAAATCAACATGGGGGCTATGGGATAATATGGACCGATCTTGTCAAAAATTTAACAGGTTCTGTTCTTTTGATTAAAAATCTTAAATTTCAGCCAAATCGATAGAAAATTGTGGTCGGTATCGCGTTTATACTGTTTATTTGGACAGGCAGATGGACCCTAAAAAACCGAACAACTTGCGCGAACTAGCACGCCATACTGAAACGTCACAACAAAAATAACCCAAAATAATAAACAAAACAGGAATTGGACCGAATACGATCGAATTTCAAAAGTTGCAGTCCATGAAACTATAGATTATATCACCAATGTCCACTTCTATAATGCACTAATAATAAACTAGATACACACAGGCCACAAACATTTATTTTTTGGTTAAAAAATACCTTTTACTTTCAATTAAAATTTTTTGGCTCAAAATGTATAACCAATTGTCTTAAAAGCGTCAAGAAAAACTCACTTAGTAATTAGGCCCCAAATTCCATTAATACACTTGCTGCAGATGTATATTTGACAGCTTACAGCTGTGCGAATATTGAAAGCAAAACAAAAGTAAAAACGTAATTTTTTTCTGTAAAGTATAGGTAAACGATGCAGTGCAAAAACATTTATCGATCTTAATTTTTTAATTTTGACTTAAGAGCCGCTAGATCAGTGATTTCGGCCACAGTGCTACGGTTCAAAAGTTATGAGCAAACGACTGTATTTCGGCAATTTCGTGAATTTATGAGATAAAAAACACGATAACTTTCAAAACACAATTCGGAGGATGCTGAAGCTTGACGTATATATTTTTCGTTCCCCTGGCCTGGTTCGTATCGAATTTCAGCCAAATCGGTTCAGTGGTTCAAAAGTTATTAGCAAAACCGTGAATTTCAGATTTAGTTCACCTTAAATTCACATGTTGAAAACCCGTTAAACATGTTTTAAAAACATTGGTAAGTCACAAAAATATTTTACAACGTATTTTTGTCACTCAAAAATATTTTTACACTAAAGAAAAAAAATACACTCGAAAAAAATTTACACTCAAAAAAAAATTTTTTTTTTTTTTTTTTTCAAAAATTACTTAAAAAAAGTTTTTTTTACACAAAATAAAATAATTCTAAACAAAAAATTTGTTTTTTCACGTTAGAAAATTTACTATCACTTTAAAAGGGCATACACTCAAAAAAAAATTTACACTCAAAAAAAAATTAATAAATTAATTTATTTTTTAAAAAATTACTTAAAAAAAGCTTTTTTACACAAAATAAAATATTTCTAAACAAAAAAAAAATGTTTCACGTTAAAATATTTACTATCACTTAAAAAGGGCATGTGGAGGGTATTCATACATTCGGCCAAGTCGAATTTAACTTTTCTACTTGCTATACTCTCCACTCTAGTGATAGAGGGTATAATATACCCGGTATATATAAGTTTATCACTCCGTTTGTAACACCTCCAAATATTGGTTTAGGACCCCATAAAGTATATATATTTATGATCCTCGATCGATTCTAAGACGATCTAGCGATGTCCGTCTGTCCGTCTGTCTGTTAAAAATATGCTAGCTTTTGCAAGACTATACGTAAGCTCCTGAAGATTGGCGTATATGTTGGGCATTTACCTGGTCAGGTTGTTATTGCAATCCAGCGAAATCGGTCCAGTGCACTATAGGAAATTTTACCCATTTTTTTGGCCAAAAGTCAAAATTAAAATTTTTGCAAAGCTTATTTTTTTTTGCTTTAATATAAAAAAAAAAATACAACAAAGTAAACATCTCTATTTAAATTTTTTGATAGAATTCATTTACTGTAACTTTATCAGCTGTTTTTCTTGCAATTTCTAAATTAGTTATCAAATAACGATTTAGTGCAGTAAATTTTGTGATAGTTTCTAATAAAAGTTTTCATAACAAAAATTAATAATTTTTAAAAACTAAAAAATAGAAAATAATGTCGAAGGTAAGTACTGTAATGATATATAGTGAAATGTTGGTGAACTTATCTAGCAGATCGATTAAATTGGAAAAGTTTAAGTGACCTTAACTTGAACTTATGGAATTATGAATTGAAATTTTATTTAGGCTTACAAAAAAATGATAGCATATGTTAGCTACAAAACCATATAAGTTCTTTAGGTCAATCAATTACCTTCCAAATTTCATAAATTTCAGGGTCGGATATGTGCAAACTTTTTTTAAAAACGCATTTTTCCAGGTGACTACTGCGTGTTAAATTCAGAGTTATTCAATATATGGAGACAGAAACACAACGAATATGACGAAAGAGCCGCTATTTGTGCACATTTCTTTTCATACATTGATGAAAGTGATCGTTTCGAAAACTTTAAAAAATATGGAGCAATTAAGAATATTTTGTTCAAATATAAATATGAAAAAGGCTTAAAAAAGTTGTGGGAGTGGAAGTTGTTGAAAAACAGCATGGAGTTAGGCTTAAAGGCAATACTTGGATAAGAAATTGTAAAACGCAGCCTGCCTCCACTAAATCAAAACCTGGTCGATCGCAATTAACTTTTTTGTCAAAATCTGCGAGAACAAAAAGACGAGTTGCAGCAGAAATCTCTAAAGATCTGAATAGGGAAGTTGAGCCCCTAGCTCTTGCTTCATCTGCAGCTGCTCGTAGTGGCATTTTGAAATGTAGTTAACGACTTGGAACTCAAAAATCAAATTTTTTAATAAAATCCTTATTAGAAAGTAGCTTTGTTTGACACTTCTTAAAATTTTTAAAATAAATTTCTACTGTTATCTTCGAAAGTTAGTGTACACTCAAAAAAAAAAAAAAATAGTAAAAAACAGTTTCGAAAACCAGATAATCTATAAAAGATCTAAAAACTCTTAGATGCGAAAACTTATAACCCCGGAAACCCTGTTTTGAACTAATTGTTAGTTAATTTTTTAGGTAAATTTACTAAAGTTTTTTTTTGAGTGTATGAAAAACTTTATGAGTCACTCCCTCCCTCTAAAGCAATGGTTCCCAACCTTTTTTTCGCCACGCCCCACTTTTAAGTTAAAAAAATTGCCTTGTCCCCCCTACACTCAAGAAAAATTTGTTCATTTTTCTAATTTTTGTTTTTAATGAGAAATTACTACTGGTTTAGCAAAGTTTTCGTAAAATAAGAATTTTAGCTAAATTTTTAGTAAAAATTTTAACAATTAACAAATTTTTGTAATTAAATTAGGTAAAAAAATAATTTTTTGTAGTTAATTTGACTAAAAAAATCTTGCTCGTTGCCCCCCTGGAACCTTCAAATTGCCCCCCAGTGGGGCGAGAATCAAAGGTTGGGAACCATTGCTCTAAAGTGTCTTCCAAAAGTCAAATCCAAAAAATCATTCAAATCGGTTCAGCCGTTTGGCTGTAAATAATTTTGGCCAAAAAAAGGGGTCAGATTTCCTATAGTGCAGTGGTTCAAAAGTTATAAGCAAAAGAGTGAATTTTGGCAAGGGTTTTTCGCGAATTTACGAGATAAAAATTACGCTAACTTTCGAAGGACAATTCTGAAGCTTGGCATATATATTTGTCGATTTGTTTTGAATTTGAGCCAAATCGTTTTAGTGGTTCAAAAGTTATTAGCAAAACCGTGAATTTCAGATTTAGTTCACCTTAAATTCACGTGTTGAAAAAACCGAGCTTAAAAAAAACAAGCTTTAAAAACATTGGTAAGCCACAAAATTATTTTACAAAGTATTTTTGTCAGTCAGAAATATTTTTACACTAAAAAAAATAAAAATACACTCGAGAAAAAATTTTACACTCAAAAAAAAAAAAGTTAAGAGAACGTATGAAGTGTGGTTGAGATTGCTAGAAATAGAATTGTAGTGTTGGAAACTGTTAAAATTCATTTTGTAGAAACTATAAATATTCACATATATGAGGCATTCCACACCAAATGTCCAGCAAAAAAAAAAACATGTGTACCGTTAGCTTCTGAATAGGTTGTTTGGATAGCCCTATATGGAATTAAGAAAATTTTGTTCTTGGTTTTTCTAATTTTCTAAAACTGGGCTTAGGAGGCGCATCAGATATTGGAAAAATGGTCAAATTTGTGTCGAGTTGCCTTGATTAAATATTTATCACATTAAAACGGAATGCACCACAATCTCAAACATATACATTCTTATATAGTTTTGTATGGGCTATCGATTAAATTATTTTTGGAAAACTTTCAGAACCCGTTCTAAAATTTTCCATTTTTTTAAAAAGTCAATTTATCAAAAATCCGGCCACTTTTTTTTAATTTTTTTTTTTTAAGTTTAGATGTTTGCCCATCCACACAAAAAAAAATCAGGGGCCGAATTACGGCATTCGATATCGAAATTTTGCTATCGAAATCTGGTTTTTATTTTCCAAGATAAAATGTTGTTGCCAATTCTACCTAATCAGGGATGAAGTACTTTGTACTCATAAAGCAAATAAAATTAAATTGTAGTGAAATTATTATTCGTTTATTTTTAAATAGGTACTAAAGTCTTGTACGTATCGAAATTTTATTCGTTCACGAATGCGGTAATTCGGGCCCAGACACGCGTTTTAAGTTTTTTCGAGAAAATCGCATTTGAATTTTAAATTTTGTAATTTGCTTGTATTTTCTTGTTTTAACGTTGCGAATGAGTATTATTAATTGCATAAATATTACTCATACGCTCTGTTGAAACAAGGAAATACAAGCAAATTACTAAATTGTTATGAAATTTAAAAATCAAATGAGATTTTCTCGAAAAAAACGAAAAACGCGTGTCTGATTTTTTTTTGTGTGGATGGACAAACATCTAAACTAAAAAAATCTAAAAAAATAATAAAAAAAAAGTGGCCGGATTTTTGATAAATTGACTTTTTTATAAAATGGATTTAATCGATAGCCCATACAAAACTATATAAGAATGTAAATTTTTAAGATTGTGGTGCATTCCATTTTAATGTGATAAATATTTAATCAAGGCAACTCGCCACAAATTTGACCATTTTTCCAATATTTGACCACGTCTCCTAAGCCCAGTTTTTGAAAAATTGAAAAACCAAAAACACGATCTTCTACGTTCCATATAGGGCTATCCATACAAACTATTCAGAAGTTAACGGTACACATGTTTTTTTCGCTGGACATTTGGTGTGGAATGCCTCATATAAACAAGTGATAGTGTTACATTCGGCTATGCCGAATCTTTTATACCCCCTAAAATGTAAAAAACACTATAAAAAAATCTAGGGGCGTTGTTTTGGGGGGAAGCGGTTGGTGGGAGACGTTAGGGGCACCTTTCCCGTGCGATTTTAAACTTATTTTGAGATAAGAATGTTGCATTTGCTTAGCAAAAGTACAAAAAACCCTGCAAAAAATGCGGTTTTTCTTAGGTTGGTTTATTTTTCTAAGGGGGAACTTTTTCCCCTTGGTCCGATTTTGCCCATTACCTGCCTAGGAATATAAGACATATTCTGCCAAACTTCGGAAGTCTAGCTCTTTTATTTAGGACTGTATCCTGTCCTCTACAGACGGACAGACAGACGGACGGACGAACGGACATCGCTAGAATGTCTTAGAATTGATCACTGATCAATAATATATATACGGGGTCCTAGACCGATATGTCGATGCGTTACACACGGAATGACAAAGTGAGTATACCCCCCATACTGTGGTTGGAGGGTATAAAAACAATTTCCATTAACATGACAAACCGGCATTTAAAATCCTACTGATGATAACACTAACTGGGGTGTTTGAAACCTGTATGGGAATACCAGAAATGTCTATAATTTTTGGAAATTCAATTTTTGTTCTGCATTTTTTCAACTTGAGCCCTTATAACGAATATATAATTAGAGCCCGCCCTCGATCTTTACTTACTGAAAAACACTTATAAAAAAATTAGTAATTTTTCTTTTTTTTAACAAAAATGAAAAAAAAAAAAGTTTTTTACTCAAAATAAAATATTTCTAATCAAAATTCTTAATTTTTTTCACGTTAAAAAATTTACTATCCTTAAAAAAGGGCATTGTGGAGGGTATTCATAGATTCAGCCAAGTCGAATTTAACTTTTCGACTTGTTTTTCGTTATTTTGTTTTAATAAAATACTTTAAAATTTTAGGAAAACTCTGTAGTTTTTACCAAACAAAATAATATTTTAGATGCTTCAACTTCCATTTTGAGTTTAATTTACTTACAAAATTATTTGAATGTGATATTTCTTAAAGTGTATGAAATGTTCGGTATAGCCGAAATTTTCTATTTTCCTTTTTCAACAATTTGTTTTATTAATGATTTCATTTTCATACAACATATTTTACCAATAAAGTATTACCACTTTTTATACGATTTGTATATACACTACTCTATGGTACAGGATAAAATAAATTTGTGCTGATGTCTGTAACTACCTAAAATATTGGTCCTAGACTTACCTTCCAGTATACCGATCGACTCAGAATCACTTTTTGAGACGATATAGCAATGTCCGTCCGTCTGTCTTTCCATGTTACCGATTCAGGTCGCAATTTGAAATCGATTTTGCTGAAAACTTAAGCTTCTCTTGACTTAAGGGGAAAAGTGATCCATGTTCATACTTTTAAAGAATTCGGGCCTGGTCTACTTGTTGTCCCCGTAAAAAACAACCCTTCCAAAATTGACATAAATCTCTAAAAATTTATAAAATCAAACTATAATCAGACCTTTTTTGGACTTAGCCCCCATATCATTTTTTTCCCCCGATATTTACACTCAAAAAATTATGTTAGTAAAATCAACTGAGAATGTCAGTTAAAATAACTACTTTGTAAGTTGTTTTGGGGTCAACTAATTTTTCAGTTAAATCAACTAACAACCCTAGTAAAAAAGTTTTGATATAATGATATATAATTTGATACAATGATATTAAATTATATAGGACTTTTTATATGTTCAGATCTAATTTTATCTAAGATTTATTGAGGCTCCATTTTCTTATCTGAGGCTATACATAAATACATCTGACTTTATGTAACTATATAAATCTATATTAATTTATATAAAATAAGATCAAGTGGATTTAATTGGATGTGACCAAAATTCGGATCTAATTGTATCATTTTTTATATTTGTGTATCTAAAATAATACAATTAGATCAATATTTGATCCAACTTGATACAGCCAATTTTGAGATCAAATTAGATCTAAAAAGTTTTTTTTTTTACTCGGGAATGCTAGTTATTTTAACTGACAAAAAACAACTGACTTATGTAGTAAAAACTACTAACATTTGTAGTCAAAACAACTAAAATGTAGTAAAAATAATATAATCAATATATATTTTTTTTCCAAAAGTTTTTCAAAAAAAAATTGAAGACCATTTTTTTTTTTTTAAAGTTGTGAAAAATAAAAATAAAAAAAAAGAAAATTTATTTTTATTTTTTGGAAAAAAACTTTGAAAATTTTTCAGATATAAAAAAAATTAAATTAACTACTTTAAATAACTGTTACTACATCACAATACTTTTTTGTTAGTTATTCAAAAAAACGACTTAAAATAACTAACAGAAATAGTTGTTTGATATTTTTCATACAAAAACAACTGACTTTGTAGTTGAAAACAACTAACTACTGTAAAATATACAAATAACTAATGTACTTAGTAACTTACATAATTTTCAGAGTGTAGTTAAATTGGTCTATTACCAACAGCAAGAAAACTATTCTTTTCAAATTTGGTTTGTGTGTATTTTAAACACTAATTAAAGCTCTAAAAATAGATAATATCAATCGCTCCATGTTTGGATTTGGGACCCATTTTCCAGCAAACACGGGTGTAGTGTATAAAATGGTCGTTGTTAACCGCCTATAATTGTCTTACTTATTTTTATTATTAATCAACACTTAATATTTATATGGAAGATAGAATCTATAAATTTTTGGGAATAAAATTTCATCAACTATAGTAGTTCCAATATATTTTCTTACCAAAAAACCAATATATCTTCAAAAAAAAAAAAAAAAAACTTTAACATCTCTTTTCTTTTCATGATTTTAGGATGCCGCAATTTGTGTTAAATTTCATTTGGAACGTGAAAAGAATCCTCATAAATTTAATAGTCGCATGAAAAATAAACTTTGGTATTTTGAATATGCAACATCGGAAACATTTGCCGCATCTTGCAAAAATCTACACGAACATATTGAAATTGTTGTAAGTATAAAAACGTGTCATAGCATTCATATTTTAAATTTTTTTTTTGACAAGAAAATATGAATAACATGGATTTTTTGTACTTGAAACATGAACGCAAATTCTGTTGTTTGCTTGTAAATTGAATTATAATGTAAAATGGGAAATATTTCCCTGCAAAAAAAGTCATTACCACTTCTCAGTGGAGTGCTTTAAAACTACAACAAATGTAATGAAATACAACAAAAAACACAAGACAAAAACACACAAACAGTTTTTTCTACTCCAGAATACATAGATATTCAGCACTTAACTCATTACCTATCGCGACACCTCCATACAAATGTAAGTAGATATTCAGTAGATAAGAACTACTCCGTGGAAGTAGTTGGAAGTTGTTTGAAAGCTCGGAGTACTTCTTATCTACTGAATATCTACTTACATTTGTATGGGAGTGTCGCGGAAGGTAATGAGTTAAGTGCTGAAAAACAACTTTTTATGGAGTAGAAAAAACTGTTTGTGTGTTTTTTTCTTGTGTTTTTTGTTATTTTTGTTGTATTTCATTACATTTGTTGTAGTTTTAAAGCACTCCACTGAGAAGTACTCCGCACTTTTTTTGCTGGGTTATTTAACTAAAAACAGAGTTTAAAAGATTTATTACATTTGTTTAAGGAAAATTTTGCGGAAAGGCTTATAGTATGCCACAGAGTTCAATATTGTAAGGAAGTGGAATTAAAATTTTCTTTAGAAACCATAAAATTAAAAATGCGTCAGAAATGGCGCCCAACCAGGGGCCTGGTTTAAAAACAGCAACCAAGTGGAAAAACTAACAAAACTATCAACAAATGTGTCACATAGTTTCGTTTGCAAGTGAAATTGAACTTTTCTTAAGAAAACATTAAACCAAATAACCATAAATCAAATATTTTTCGCAATGAAACTGCATCAGAAATGGCGCCCAAGTAGGGTCCCGGTTTTAAAACAGCACCTAGTGGAAAAACTAACAAAACTTTTAACAAATGTGTCACATATTTTAATTTCGTTTGCAAGTTAAATTAAAGTTTTCGTTAGAAAACACAAAATTAAATAGCGCCCAAACAGGGGCATGACTTCAAAACCGCACATGGAAAAACTTACAAAACTATCAACGAATTTCACATACATAGTCAGGGCCCTCTTAAGGTATGGAGGGCCTATCGGGCACACAAGAATTTAGGAAATATTTTTATCGGAAAAAGTTCTTAAAAACTAAAATTTTCTTTTGAAACCATAAAATCAAAACTTGTTTCGTAATAAGTCTGTATCAGAAATGGCGCCCAACTAGGGAGCTGGTTTACAAACAGCAACCAACTTGAAAAACTAACAAAATTATCAACAAATGTGTCACATAGTTCAATTTCGTTTGCAAGAGAAATAAAACTTTTCTTAAGATAAAATCAAATATGTTTCATAATGAAACTGCATCAGAAATGGCGCCCAAGTAGAATCCCGGTTTCAAAACAGCAGGAACAACAGGAAAAACTAACAAAACTTTCAACGATTGTCACATAATTCAATTTCGTTTACAAGTGAAATTAAACTTTTCTTTAGGAAACGCAAAATTAAATATGTTTCATAATTATAATGAAACTGTAAATAGCACCCAAACAGGGCACCGACTTCAAAAACGCTACATATGGAAAAACTTACAAAACTACCAACGAATGTCACATACATAGTCAGGGCCCTCTAAAGTTATGGAGGGCACACAAGAATTTAGGCACACAAAAATTTGGGGGATATTTCTATCGGAAAAAGTTCTCAGAATCTGGGACTTTTTCTATATAAAAAAGGTCTCCAAATCTGCGAATTTTCCCATATGAAAAATATTTCAAAATATGAGACGTTTTCTTTAAAAAAAAAATTAAACTTTTCTTAAGAAAACATCAAATCAAATATGTTTTATAATGAAACTGTAAATGGCGCCCAGAAGGGGCGCAGCTACAAAACCTTTCAAAACTACCAACGAATGTCACATACATAGTAAGGTCACAAAATCGGAGTCCTTTTGATAGGAAAAAGTTCTCATAATCAGAAACTCTTTCTATAAGAAAAAGGTCTTAAAATCTGAGACCTTTTCTATGTGAAAAAGATCTCAAAATCTGAGACTTTTTCTATAGGAAAAAGGTCTTAGAATCTAAAACTTTTTCTTTTGAAAAAGGTCTCAGAATCTGATACCTTTTCAATGGAAAAAAGGTCCCAGAATATCAGACTTTTTCTATAGGAAAAAGGAGGGCTTTATCTTTGGGACAAATGTCTCAAAATTTGAGACCTTTCTATAGGAGAAAGCTCTCAGAATCGGAGACAAAGACTTTTTCTATCTCTTAATCTCAGAATCTAAGAATTCTATAGGAAAAAGGTCCTTGAATTTCAGAATTTGAGAATTTACACTTTTTCTATTGGAAAAAGTTATCAGAATCTGAGCCTTTTTCTATGGGAAAAAGGTCTCAGAATCTGAGACTTTTTCTATTGGACCCTTCATAATCTTAAACTTTTTCTATAAGAAAAAAGTCCCCAAATCTAAAACTTTTCTAAAGGAAAAATGTCTCTGAATCTGAGACTTATGGAAAAAAAAATATATTTTTTTTCGAGGCTCGAGGCATTTTTTCTTTTCTAAAAAAAAAAAATGTATCAGAATCCGATTATTTTTTTATTATAAGAAAACTGTCTTAGTATTTAATACCTTTTCTGTGGGCAAAAGGTCTCAGAATCATAGACTTTTTCTATAGGAAAAAGGCTCAGATTTTGAAATTTTTTTCTTTAGAAAAAAAGTCTCGGAATCTGAGACTTTTTCTATGGGAAAAAGGTTTTGGAATCTAAGACTTTTTCCATAGGTAATAGATCTCGGAATTTGACACTTTTTCTACAGGAAAAAGGTCTTAGGATCTTAGGCTTTTTTCAGAATCTGAGACTTTTTCTATTAGATATAGGTCTCAGAATCTAAATATTTTTTATAGGAAAAAATTCTCCAAATCTGAAACTTAACTTTTTCTTTGGGGAAAAAAATAAAAAAAATATATATTTTGAGTAGCGTTATTTTAGCTCGAGGTATTTTTTTTTTTTTTTCTTTAAAAAAAATTCTCAGAATCTGGTTCTTTTTCTATCAGAAAAATGTCTCAGGTTTTAATACTTTTTCTATGGGCAAACGGTCTTAGAATCTTAGACTTTTTCTATAGGAAAAAGGTCTCAGGATCTGAGACTTTTTCTACAGAAAAAAGGTCTCAGGATGAAAGACATTTTCTATGGGATTTTTTTTATGGGAAAAAGTTTTCAGATTTTGGATGTGAGACTTTTTCTAAGCGAAAAATGTCTCAGAATGGGAGGCTTTTTTATAGGAAAGAGGTGTTAGAACTCAGACTCTCTGTAGCAAAAACATGTCAAAATCTGAAACAGTAAAAAACCGAAAAATTATTTAACAAATTAAGATTATCTTTTTGTGCAAACAAATTTACTGGCCATTCGCGGATCCCATGAGGTCGGGTCCCTAGGCACGTGCCCCGTGTATCCTAATGGTTCAAACGGTACTGTAGATAGTTCAATTTCGTTTGCAAATAGAACTTTTCTTTAGAAAATATAAAACTTAAAATGCTTCTTAACAAAACAGCATTAAGAATAGAGCCCGAGCAGGGCCTAGCCTGTGCTCTAGAGGGCGCCAGAAACCGCAACAAGGAAATTATCTTACAAAACTACCAAGGAATGTCTTATAGTTCAATTTCGTTTGCAATTGGAATAAAATTTGTTTAGAAAACATGTATTTTTCGTAATGTACCTGCATTACAAAATGGCGCCCAAACAGAGGCTCTGCTTCAAAACCACTCCGAGTGGAATATATGAGGCATCCCACACCAAATGTCCCGCTACAGAAAAACATCTGTCCCGTAAATTTCTGAATAAGTTGTTTGGATAGCCCTATATGGAACTAAGAAAATTGCGTTTTTGGTTTTTCTAATTTTCAAAAACTGGGCTTAGAAGGCGTGGTCAAATATTGGAAAAATGGTCAAATTTGTGGCGAGTTGCCTTGATTAAATATTTATCACATTAAAACGGAATGCACCACAATCTCAAAAATTTACATTCTTATATAGTTTTGTATGGGCTATCGACTAAAATTTTTTTTTTTTTAAATTTTCAGAACCCGTTCTGAAATTTTCCATTTTTTAAAAATGTCAATTTATTAAAAAAACATGCCACTTTTTTTCATTTTTAATTTTTTTTAAAAAGTTTAGATATTTGTCCATCCACACAAAAAAAAACAGAAACACGTTCTTCGTTTTTTTCGAAAAAATCGCATTTGAACTTTAAATTTCTTAACAATTTTGTAATTTGCTTGTATTTTCTTGATTTAACGTTGCGAATGAGTAATATCAATTGCATAAATATTACTCATTCGCAACGTTAAATCAAGAAAATACAAGCAAATTACAAAATTGTTATGAAATTTAAAGTTCAAATGCGATTTTCTCGAAAAAAACGAAGAACGTGTTTCTGAATTTTTTTGTGTAAATGGACAAACATCTAAACTTTTAAAAAAAATTTTGAAAAGAAAAAAAAGTTGAATTTTTTTTAATAAATTGACATTTTTAAAAAATGGAAAATTTCAGAACGGGTTCTGAAAAAAACTAATCTAATCTTAGCGAGCCATTTTTGGGATCAGTACTGATCCTTCACATTTTTACTTGGAAACAAATAAATAATCTATTATGAGAATAGAATAAATAGAATTTTTTTAGGGCTCGAGCTAGAATAATACTCCAATACTCCAATACTTTATAATTTACAAGGATTCCGTTTGCAATTAAACCAAACTTTTCTTTACATTATTTAAGAATAGATTCTTTCATAGCTCTGTATTAAGTAAAATATTGCATGGTTTCGCATAATTTAAACAATTTCTCAAAATATTCTTAACTTTCTAATAAAAATTACTTAAGTTAAAAATAGAAAATTTTAATAAATGTCATGGTTATTTTTAATTTTAATTAATTTATTTTTTCTAAATTTAGTGTGATGGTGTTTCCTTGGATTTAGCCAATGGCCCACATTTACAAGGTGTGGCTCTTCTAAACATTCCCTATACTCATGGTGGTTCGAATTTATGGGGTGAACATTTATCCCAAAAACGTATACGCAAAAGTGCTGGTCCATTTCGTAAGGGTAAAAAACTGAAATCATCGGATAAAGAATTGTCGGCGACTAGTTTTAATTCGGTAGATCTATCAGTAGCCACACAAGGTGAGTACAAAATTAGAATTGGAAATATGAGAGAAATGAATTGTGTTAAAGTTGCACAAAAAAATCAAAATAATTAGGAAAAAATCTGCTAAAATAGCACAAAAATTTGCGAGAATTTTAGCAAACCTGTTTAAAAAATAATTAAGCTAAAAGTTTGCTAAAAAAACCTCACTGAACTATAAAATACCTCACTGAACTATAAATGACAGATTTCGAATTCACGAATCGAATTCACGCTAAACACTTTGAAAGACTCCTTTTTTATAAATAATTTTTTTTTGTTTATAGATTTTGGTGACCGTCTTATCGAAGTGATAGGCTTAGAAAATTGTTTACATATGGGTCAAGTCCGCACTGGTCTAAGAGCTTCGGGCCGCAGATTAGCTCAGTGCTGTGAAGTGATTATAAAGACACGTAAAACGTTTCCAATGCAAATTGATGGTGAGCCATGGATGCAACAACCCTGCACGGTAAGTTGATTTCTTAAAAATGCTAAAAAAATTACAGTATTTAAAAATTCCGTTGCCACCTTATGAAACAATGTGGACCTTCGGGAAAATTTTGATAACTCCCGAACTATCAAGAATATCTTCTCAAGCAAAAGTACTTGTCGACTCAAATTGTATAAGGATTATATCGTAGGTCTATATCTGTCTTCACATAAATACCCCCTAAAAATTTTCATATATTCGTGAAAAAAATGTAATGAAGCCGAATTTTATATGAAAACATCAGTTTTTCAAGAAGAAAAAAAAACAATTTTTTCGTTTTTGTTTTTATATTTTGGCACTAATGATTGTCAATTTTCTAAATACTCTTGACAATAGAAATTGACAAATTCCGAAACACGTGTCGAGTAAGTCTTGCAAAATGACCAAACCAATCCATTTCAAACAAACAACTTTATAAATAGTTTCTTGAAAATTGTTACTTTGACAATATCATCGTAATGATTAGTAAAAGAAATATGACCTTGAGCTAGAATAATCTTACTCAAAATAGAATTTTAAAGGTCGAATAATAAATAATTTTGCTTTGATAAAAAAGGAGTGCATACTTTTAGGCTTGAAGAAAGAATTAATGTAGCGTAGAATTCAGAATGTTTTTTTTTTATAAAGGATCCTGTATTTAAAATTTCAAGTACCCAGGATCATTATTTCGGGAAATATGAAAAGCACCAAAAGTACACTTTTTCACACTTTTAGAAACGGAATTTCCAAAATTTTTTTTTTCACCGAATTTCTAATGTTGGATCCTACATTTGAAATTTCAGGTACCAAAAGTACACTTTATTATCTCCAGTTAGAAACGTAATTTTCAAAAAGTACTTTTTGCAGAACATTTTTTTCACCGAAGGATCGTACATTAAAAATTTATAAAAAAAAGTTTCTACGACCATTATTTCAGGAAATATTAAAAGTACTATATGAACACTTTTTTACCCCTTTAGAAACTTAATTTACAACAATTACTTTTTCCACAATGGTTTTTTCCACCGAAGGTTCCTACATTCCAAATTTCAATGTATCTAAAATCATTTTTCCAAGATATACTAAAAGTACCAAAAGTACACTGTTTCACCCCTCTACGAAACGGAATTTCCAAAAAGTACATTTTTTTACCGAGGGATCCTTCATTCCGAATTTTAAGTGTCTATGATAACTTTTTTAGGGAAAAGTACCAAATATACAATTGTTACCCCACAGCAGCGTTGCCAGAATTTGAAAACAAAAAAAGCTAGATTTTTTCAAAAAACCCGCTAAAAAAAGCTAAAAAAGTTGAAAAAAAGCTAAAAAATAAAGCTAAAATTTTTTTTATTGATTTAAATTAGCTTTTTCATCGATTTTACAATTGAATTGCAAAATAGGGATCTGTTATTTCTTCTAAAGCATATTTGGGACTAAAATTATGCTTATTAATAAACAAAATATTAAAATATAAGAAATCTTCATAAATTTAAAAAAAAATTATGTTTTCAAAATTTTCGAATGTAGGTCATATAAATAAGGATTAAAAATAATACAATCAAGAAAATCTTTAACGTTAACAAATTCAAATTGCACTTCAGAAATTTCAAAACGTTGTGTATTAATTTCCAAATAAATCAAAGAAATTTTCAAATAGAGTTTACATTTTTTTGAAGTATAAAGTTTAGAAATTTGGGAAAAATTGGAAGTGGAAATTTCTTTAATAATTTCTGAAAATTTAGAAAAACAGTTTATAAATACATCAACACTTTCCCAACAATTTTTCAGAAAATACAAACAATATTAAAAAAATTTACAAATACATTTCAGAAATCTTCATTTATATTTTAAAAATTTTTAATAAATAAAAATGCTTTTATTTCGAGCTCGAGGCCAGTATTGAAAATACATTTTATTTTTATTTGTTTCCGATATTTCGACACTTTTTGAGTATCATCAGAGTATCGAAATATCGGCAACGAATAAAAATAAAATTTATTTTCAATACTGGCCTCGAGCTCAAAATAAAAACATTTTTTTTTCTATATATAAAAAGGTCGAATAAAAACAACTTTAATAAAACATTTTTAATTTTATTTCACAAAATACTAATTATGTTTTAGAAACTTCTTTATATGTTCCAAAAATTTCATTTTCTCAAATTTATATTGAAGAAATTTCTAAATGCATTTTAAAAATTTTTATTAAAGTTTTAAAAATTTTCAATTACTTATTAGAATTCTGAAAAAAATTTAAATTACAAAAAACTTTCTAAAACTTATTTAGACAAACTTTAAAATATAAATAGTTAGATGTTTCTGAAATATAATTGTGTTTTTGAACACCACTAGAAATTTTTCAAGTCAAAATTAATGTTTCTTCTCTTTTTACATTGATATTTAGTGAAAAAAAGTTTAAAAAAGTCCAAAAAAAAGCTAAAAAAAAGCCAAAAAATTTTCAAAAAAAGCTAAAAAATCCGCTTAAAGCTAAATGCAAAATTTTCCCGCGAAAAATTAAAAAAAAAGCTAAATCTAGCGGGAAAAAAGCTAAATTGGCAACGCTGCCCCACAGTTAAACGGAATTTCAAAAAAGTACTATTTCAGAATGTTTTTTTCACCGAAGGATTTTGCATTCCAAATTTCAAGTTTCTAGAACCATCATGTCAAAAAAGTAAAGTATGTTTTTTACCCCTTTTACCCTCCAGATAACAAATTTCAAGTTTGTGGGACCATTTTTTCAGGAAATAAAAAAACTACCAAAAGTACAATTGTTTACCCCGCTAAAAATTGGAATTTCGTACATTTTCCGAAATATTTATTTTGACATTCCAAATTTTAAGTGTACTAAAAGTACACTTTTTTACCCCATTTACCCTCTAAGAAACTAAATTTCCATAAAGTACTTTTTCCAAAATGAGTTCTCCACTAAAGGATCCTACATTACAAATTCCAAGTTAAATTTTTTGCAAAAGTGCAAAAGTACACTTTTTTGAAATGGAATTTCCCTAAAAGTACTTTTTCCAGAATGTTTTTTTCAATAAAGGATCATTCCAAATATCAAGTTTCTACAACCGTTATTTTAGATATATAAAAAGTACTGAATCACATTCAAAATTTTAAGTTTCTAGGACCATTATATCAGGAAATATAATAAGTACCTAAAGTATACTTTTTTACCAATTATCCCCTTAGAATCTACAATGGAAAAACTTTTTTTGCTAATTTTAAGTGGATAGGATCATTATTTCAGGAAATTCTTATAAAAAATACCAAAAGTAAACTTTTTTTGCAAAAGTACACTTTTTACGACCCTTTGAAATGGAATTTCCCAAAAAAAGTACTTTTTCCAGAATGTTTTTTCAATGAAGGATCCTACATTCCAAATATCAAGTTTCTATGACCATTATTAAAGATATATAAAAAGTACTGAGACTACATTCCAAATTTCAAGTTTCAAGGACCATTATTTCAGGAAATATAGTAAGTACCAAAAGAACACCTTTTTACCCATTTTAACCCCTTAGAATCTACAATGGAAAAAAATTCGACCTTAGTTAATTCATTTTCCGGTTGGAAACAGTTTGATCATTAACGATTTTTCATTTAAATCCCCTTTGATACTTGTAGTAAGGGGTCTTTATATTTGCTAAATAGTCTTGACAATGGAATCTGACAAATTTCGAAACACGTATTGATTAGGTCTTGAAAAATTACCAACATAAATAAATTTAAACAAGGAAAAATGGTTTTCTTGAAAATTATTCTACACTCAAAATATTTTGTAGGCAAAAGCAAATGAAGAAAACATTTAAAAACCAGTGAATAAACAATTGAAAACCATCCCAGTAATTATTCATTTGTTTTAACAAACATCAACATTTATTTTTTACTGTTGACAAAATTTTCTAAAATAAAAACATTAAACATTAAAAAATTACGGTTTTTTAATTCTTTTTTACCAACAAATTCGAAAATAATAACCTACGAAAACATTAAAAATTAATGATAGTTCTGTTATTTTTACCAACAAATTTCAAAAAAAATAACCTACGAAAACAATAAAAATTAATGATTTCGTAGGTAATTTTTTAAAATTTTTTATTGAAATATTGTTTAAAAAATTTTTAATAAAATTTTTGGGGAATCGATCCCGCAATCAACTACATTCTGGCCAGACACTCTACCCATCGTGCCAAAGTCACTTGATACAAACATGTTTTTATATTTCTATAAATAATTTTTTGATTTTTTTTTTTTTACAAAAAAATAACTGACTTGTGTAGGTAAAAACTAATGATATTTCATTAAAAAATACCAACAATTTAAAAAAAATATTACTTACACAAATCATTAAAAATCGAAAGAATAATCAGTAGTTTTTACTTACAGAACAAAAATAAATGACTTTAAAAATTAAATGTTAATGAAAGTCTTTATTTTTTAGTGTGTTATTTTTGAAACAAAGGACTGAAATAATCATTAATAAAAACTGAACATCAAACAAATGTTTTTTCTTTTAAAAACGACTAAACGGAAAACTTTTTAAATAAACTACAAACAGTTAATGACATAATTTTTTGAGTGTAAATATAGTGAGGGTGGTTTGTATGAGGACTACAAGAATGACTTATCCGATTCCGGTCTTAACGTGGACCGATTTTTTCCCAATTTCAATAGGCCTCGTCCTTGGGCCAAAATATGCTTAAGTCTCAAATTTCAAGTCAATTGATTGAAAATTGCGACCTGTATCGTGTTTAAACCGTTAGGTGGACAGACGGACGGAGGGACATCGCTAAATCGACTCAAAAAGTAATTCTAAGTCGATCGGTATACTTGAAGGTAGGTCTAGGACCAATATTTTGGGTAGTTACAAGCATCAGCAAAAACTTATTATACCCTGTACCACAGTGTAGTGTAGCTAAATCATAAAATATTAAAAACATCAGTTTTTTTTAATTTTTAAAAATTTTTTCTTATTTGTATTTCTTTTTAGATGAAAGTCTCTCATAAAAATCAAGTTCCTATGTTAATGGCACCACGTTCCGAAAAAGGTAAAGGTTTCTTTAACATGCTATGCAGTTGATTTAGACGCAGTATTTCCACAAGTTCCCTATTGCGTCGTCAACATTTTACCACAACGCCAACTCCAACACATTTAACAGAAACCACCGTCCAAAAAACAGAATAGCTTTATAACCACAACAAACAAATAAAATATTTATGCATGTTTCATTTATTTTTATTTTTTTTTTTTGCTAAAAATTTATACACAAAGGAAATAAGAAATTTTTTATCTAGTCTTAACAAAATATTTGTATGAAAAAAAATATTTGTATAAAAAAAAATATTTTTACAAAAAAAAAATATTTAGAAAAATACAACAGATAAGTTCATTCTCATTCGGTTTAACCGAATTTAATGTGCTCTCCATAAAGGTTATAAATAGGGCAACAGAAAACTAACAGTTATGAATTTATTTTGAGGCCTAAAACTATGCTATACAAAATAAGTCCATCGTAAATTTAAATAATTCAAAGCAAATGTTTTTAGGTGAAGTAACACATCCTAAAACCTGCAAGACGAGGAAATCAGGTCAATCCTTCATAATTTTTTATTGTTTTAAATTTAATTTCAATAAAAATATGTTTGATTTCAAACTACTGTTTTAAATATGTTGTAGCATAGTTTTAGGCCTCAAAACTAATTTTCTGTTGCCTTAGTTATAAAAAATTCATCCTAAAAGTATGCTTTAAAATAGAAAAAAAATATTCCTGAATCTAAGGGATTTTGCGTACACAAAATTCTCATATTCTGATTCATTTTTCTTATAAAAAAACTTGCAGATAAAGATAAAAAAATTCTCAGATTCTAAGAAAAAATTCTCAGCTTCTGAGACATTCATACTTAATATGAGAACCTTAAAACATATACCTGAATGGAGAGTATAAAAAACACATTAATTATATAGAAATTATTTATACTAGTCGTTGATATTAATTAAGATATTTTATTTATTTAAAACTAAGATATTTTATTTTATTTATTATAAATACAATTTAGTTCAATTTTAATAATTCCAAAAATAAAATCATAGATTTTTATATTGAAAATAAACCTGATCGCTTATTTTGTAAAATGCAAAAAAACTTTTCTTAATTTTCCCCCGAAAGTTGGAGCAATTCATTTAGAAGCCATCAAGATTTCTCTTAATAAATTGAAATGAGTTAAATATCATGCATATATCCACGCCCACGAAGCCTTTTCGAGATTTTTTAAAACTGCACACAGCTAACGATATAGTACTTTTTTATAATGTACCAATACAGTACTTTTTATAAAATGAACCAAAAAATTCCTATAAAAGTAACTTTTTGTATAAAGTATACTTTTTTGATAAAAATGTCCCATAAGAGGACTTAAATTTTACCTTTTTATAAAAATTATTAAAATGTACTTTTTATAAAAGTACTAAAAAAGTATTTTTAAAAACCGTGCTAAAATAGTACTTTTTTATGAAATAGTATTTCTTGATAAAAAAATTATTAAATAGTACTACTACTTTTTTAAAATCTTTCAAGTGCGAACATGCTTAGTATTTTTTATAAAAAGTTCTTAAACATATAGAACTGTATATATATTCGATTAGAGTTTTATTCTAGTTCGAGGCCCAAAAATATTTCTATATATGATATTGTCATAATAGAGTATTTTTAATTTATGGCTTTAAAAAAGTTACTCATCTCATAGTATGTCTGTACTGATCAGATTCATCCCCACTAAGGAATCTTCCGCAGACTTTAGAGAATCATCGTTGGTCAATCAAACATCAAACCAGACATAATATTTGATATATTTCACAAGTTATACGAGAAATACTATTATGAAGGTCCGAAATCTGTTTTCCAACAAAAATAACTCTTTTAAAGCAAAAATTGTATATACTAAATCACCATCGGTAATTATTATTATATGTGTTGCTGTCAGTGTTGCAATTTCCAAAATTAAGAAAAGCGCCAAAATTTTGGAAAAAAGGGTAAAAAAGGGTAAAAATCTACAAAAAAAAGGGTAAAAAGGCGCCAAGAGGAAAAAGTCAAAATTTAAAAATTTATTTTGAAAATGTACTTTTTCACTACGAAATAACAACTAAAAAAGGGTAAAAAGCGGTAGAAGTGGAACACAAAAAGGGTAAAATGCGCCAAAAACATAAAATTAGAAAAAAAAAATAATGATTTTTTCGTGAATTTACTAAATTTATTGAGACAAAACTAAAAAGAAAATTGAAATTCAAATAACTTAAATAATAGGTCTATTCGATTACCCAAATTTCTTACTATTTTTTACTACAACTGGAAAGTCTTGTTTACTTTTTGTATTGAAAATTTCCAGCTGTAGTAAAATGAGTAAAAAATATTAGATTGTAGTAAGGTAATCGAATAGACCTAATATTAAGATAACAATTAACACAAAATTTTAAATAAAAATATTTGTCTTTATAAAAAATAAACAATTTTCAAATAAATATGTTCCATTGTCGCACTCATCACGCCAACAAAACATTTTTTTTTATAAAATACCTCTTTTGTGAATGATATTTGATAGCTTTGATTTTAATAAATTTGACTGTAAATACTTGAAGGCAGTTCAAAAATTTTCCAGAAAATTTCAGAATTGTTTTAAAATACAACAGTCCAGAAAAACGTACAAAAATTGTAGTTTTGCTACAAAAACTTCAGTAAATATTTGCTGAAAGACCTTAACAAAAAAAAAATCAACAAAAAGAAATATTAACAAAATCACAAAGTTTTTATAAAAAGCACCAAAAGCGTCACGAAAAAATAAAAAAGCGCCATGAATACCCGTTTTTTTAAAAAAGGGTATTCGTAAAAAACTCCGGGTAAAAGGACAAAAAAAGCACCAGAAAATACCCGAAAAGCGTCAAAATGGCAACACTGGTTGCTGTTATTTTACAATAACAACAGTACCTAACCAAACAATAGTGTTGGTAGGATAAGTCGTACTAAACTTTACATTTTATTTTTATGTACCTTTTGGTACTAAAAATAAAAAAACAACACATATAGAACTGTTTTATAATTTTTTGCATAAATATTACTCATACGCAGTGTTGCCATATATCAAGATTTCCCTTTTTTTGCAAGTTTTTTGAAGTGCTAAAAAGATTTTAAGATTTTTTCTAAAAAAACAAGTTTTTTGGAAAATAATGAAGTTTTTTCAAGTTTTTCTTAATTAGTTAAAAAATACAAAAAGCATCAGTTTTTTTTTGTAAATACCCGAAAAATTGATCCTAGACCAACCGACCGATCCAGAATCACTATTTGAGTTGACTTATCGTGTCCGTCCTTCAGTCTATGTAAACGGTTACGGCTTTATTATATGAAAATATGATATATTCGATTCAAATTTTGTTTTTAGCTTGGTAACCGCTTTAAATCCATTTAAAATCAGACCATGATTTTACTTGGTCGCCATATGAAAATTCAACCCGATATTCACTTAAAATAGTAGGTAGCGTGCTAGCCTATGAAACAGGGCGTCGTGGGTTCGTTTCCCACTAAACCGTTGGTCGATTTTAAAAAACTGATAATTGGATCAAAATTATTATTACTATTATATTTTAAGAGCGCTCAGAAAAAGGGACCATTTTGAACGGTGAAAAAAACTCATATTATTATTTTTTCTGTGCGTTTAGGACTTTTTTAGCTATTTTCTAGCTCCAAATGAACGCTGGGTTGTTTTTTAATTTTTTTTACACTTGATATAAAAATTGAATTGAAAATACATAAATTTGCATTTAATTTTAATTATTTAAATACTTTTGTAAAAAAAAGATTTTTTTTCACAAAAAAAAGATTTTTTTTCAGAAATAAAAAGATTTTTCAAAAAAATATATGGCAACACTGCTCATACGATCTGTTGAAACAAGAAAATACAAGCAAATTACAAAATTGTTATGAAATTTAAAATTCAAATGCGATTTTCTCGAAAAAAACGACGAACGTGTTTCTGATTTTTTTTGTGTGGATGGAAAAACATCTAAACTTCAAAAAAAAATAAAAAAAAAAGTGGCCGGATTTTTAATAAATTGACTTTTTTAAAATTGTAAAATTTCAGAACTGGTTCTGAAAATTTTTCAAAAAAAAAAATTTAATCGATAGCCCATACAAAACTATATAAGAATGTAAGTAGTGCATTCCGTTTTAATGTGATAAATATTTAATCAAGGCAACTCGCCACAAATTTAACCATTTTTCCAATATTTGAACACGCCTCCTAAGCCCAGTTTTTGAAAATTTGAAAAACCAAAAACGCAATTTTCTTAGTTAAATGTTGTGCTATTCAAACAACCTATTCAGAAATTTACGGGACACATGTTTTTCTGTAGCGGGACATTTGGTGTGGAATGCCTCATATATGTAAATTTTTGTCGGGTGATTATTAAAAGTACTAAAAGTACTACCTTTTATACTTCTTTATAAAAGGTACCAAAATAATATATTTTTTTAAATAAATGCATGTACCTAAATAGTACTTTTTTTTTAAATATCATTAAAGTAGTACTTTTTAAAATTAAAAGTACCAAAATAGTACTTTTTCGTAAAAATACTAATATTGTAGTTTTATGTCCAGTTTCTCTATTACGAATTTTCATTTTCGTTCGTCCAAATGACATAAGAAAATCAATTTGAGGTTCTGTATTGCGGATGTCATTTTAGTCGAACGAAAACGTAAAAGTTGTAATTTTTCTTCATATTTTTCTGTTTCTACAACACGAATTGAAATGTCAAAAACGCCAAAACCACACGAATGAAAAATACCATTCGTTAAGGAGTTTTTTGTGTAATATTTAACAAAATAAGTGAAAAATGTGAATTTATAACAAAAATATGCAATATTAATTTATAAAATTAAAAAATGTGAATGTTTTATAACTAAATGCTTTGAAAAAAATGTATATTAAAACAAATCAGTGAAAAAAAGAAGGATTTGACCAATTTATATTAACAATTTAAAAGCCACGGGTCATCATACAAATTATTGTTTTCATTTGTTTTTTTATTAAAATTGTGTTAACTTTTTAGCTATAATAAATAAAAAAACTCTGATTTGATTATAATTGCATGTTTTTTTTATAAACATGAAATTTTATCAGCTGTTTTCTTTAGCTGATGTGTTGATGTTGCCACTTCGTTTAGTTTAGATAATTTTTGTATGAAAAAAATAAACAAAAACTAAAAAAAAACTTTGTGGCAATACTGTAATTTGACAAATGGTCAAGACAAACGTAACTAACGAAAAAAAATAACGTAATCAAACGAAAATATTATGGAAACTGATATCATTACGAATTCGTACGGGTAGTGTTCTTTCGTGTATTGCTTCGTCCGTTTAACAGAAACACCATATTAATAAAAATTCATGATTTTTCAAAAAAGTACCAAAAAAGTAACTTTTGATAGAAAGGTCCAAAGTAGTAATTTTTCTTTAAAAGGAATATTTTGGACTGTTATTAAAAGTAACTTAAACACCACATAAAATTTATTTTTTTTGATTACGTTCGAAAACTTTTATCAAAAAATTCAAATGTAGCGAATCTACACATAAAAACAATTACACACGCATCCGAAAATTACTCGTGTTATGTATAGTTACACCAGCAATGGAAAATAGGAATTTTGAAATGATACTGGAGCTGAATCAAAAAAGTATTTTTTCATCCTCGACGGTACTAAAAAAAAATAATGTCTAGTAGGGTGGGTAAATTTTTTTGGTAAATAGGCGTATAGCAAAATCAAAATCTACATGAAATTCTAAGAAAATTTCCCAAAGGAAAAAATCAAAACTTAGCTCCCGCCGAGAGGTATATTGGGATTTTTAAATGAGGAAAAATCGATTAAATTTTACTACAGTGTTTTGACATAAATGCTGTTATCTCAGAAAGTTCTTGGATACAGATCTTATTCAGGTTTCAAATAATACGTAATGAGACTACCTTCAAAATGGCATTCCAAAAAAAAATTTAAATAAAGGTCAAAGATCATTGTTAAAACCTCCGTTTTTCGAAAGCTATATCTCAAAAAGTGCTATTTTTAAAATCTTGAAAAAAATATATGTTATTATAGATCTCATATACTTGTTAAGTTTAAATTTTCAGAGTGGTGAGTTGATTGGATCCTGAGATATTAATAAAAACATAGCGACTGGTAAAAAAACGTAGTATTTTTCTCAGAAAAAATATTTGTTTGTTTTTCTTTTATACACTGGTACCAAAATACACTTTTCTTAATATTTTTCTAAATGTTTTTGGCCTACTGAGTTCGAATATGACCTCGGAAATGGTCTATCGCTTTTAGTTTTTGAGATATTTGCACCTAAATGTGAAAATATTAGTGTTATTCGTTTTTTTTGCAATTTTCGATATATGCTTGAAAATTGCAAAAAAAAAAACGAATAACTCGAAAACTAAAAGCGATAGACCATTCCCGAGGTCATATTCGAACTCAGCAAGCCAAAAACATTTAGAAGCATGCCAAAAATATTAGCAAAGTGTATTTTAGTACCAGTGTCTAAAAGAAAAAAACAAACAAATATTTTTTTCTGAGGAAAATACATCGTTTTTTTGCCTGTCACTATGTTTTTATTAATATCTCAGGATCCAATGAACTCACCATTCTGAAAATTTAAACTTAACAAGTATATGAGATCTATATTAACATATGTTTTTTCCGTGATTTTAAAAATAGGACTTTTTGAGATATAGCTTTCGAAAAATTAAGGTTTTAACAATGACCTTTGACCTTTATTTAAAAAACAAAAAAACGACCGTTATTCGCCTGCGACGAATAACGTTTGCGGTATAGAAACTGGGTATAATTCAGTACACAAGTTTTTAAATTAAGAACACCCTTATCCATTTATTAAAAAAAAAAACTCCAATAAGGGTTGACTCAAAAATTTCATTTATTCGAAGTTTTGTAAGCATTTTCCAAGGAAAATCAATAGATTTTCGAAAATTTTTTTAGATTTGGGTGAACAAATGTACAAAATCGTCTGGTATAAAAATGGTATTAAATCAGTCGCGGGGGTACTACGGTGTCTTGGAGAGTAAAAAAGTACTGAAAAAAGTACTAAAGTACTAACTTTTCCATCCCTGAGTTACACATAAAGTGAAAACTCTGATTTTAAGAGAAACATTGTGTTATAAAATGAAGAGAACCGTTGCTTTTTACAAAATAACAATAACAAAAAGTAGATAAATGTGGCCAAAAAAATATATGAGGCATTCCACACCAAATGTTCAGCAAAAAAAAAGTGATGTCGTGTCAATATGAAATCATTTGCAGAGTATTCGCCCTTAGGTCACTATTAAATAACAAAAATAAAATTTCAGTTTTTTCAAAAAGTGGGCCTTGGAGGCATGGTCAAAAATTGAAAATTTCAGCATTTTTTGCCTAAGTATCTTTATTTCAATATTTATGACAATGAAATGAAACACAGTGATGTCTTTAAAATAAAAGTTTTTTATAGATTTTTGTATGGGCTATCGATTAAAAAAATAAAAAATGGAAAATTTTCAGAAGAAGTTCTGAATATTTGCAATTTAAATTTAAACTTTATTTATCAAAAAACATGCCACAATTTTATTTATTTTTTAAATGTTAAAAAATTAGTTAAGGGTTATATCTATCTGTTCTGAAATTTTCAGAGATGCATTTTTCCTTGTTTTCGAGAAAAAAAATGTTGAACATTACACTATGCTTATAATTTACAATAATGGGGTATATTACGTATGCGAATGAGTAATATTAACTCTTAAAAAACATTTAAAATAGAGATGTGATCGTGGGTAAGTTGTTTTTTTACCATCACGCTCTCTCACCAAGGAAATTATTTTAATCACGCATGCTCATTTATTTTTCTCACGCTCAGTCATGCTCACGTGAGTATCGTGCACGTGACAAAAATTTTTTCAACTCACGTGAGCGTACGTGAACGCGAGGAAAATGAAAAATCATGCGTGATTAAAACTTTTTCTTCGTGAGCGTGCGTGATCGTCCAAAAAAACTCACCCACGAAAACATCTCTATTTTAAATGATTTTTAAGAGTTAATATTACTCATTCGCATACGTAATATACCCCATTATTGTAAATTATAAGCATAGTGCAATGTTCAACATTTTTTTTCTCGAAAACAAGGAAAAATGCATCTCTGAAAATTTCAGAACAGATAGATATACACCTTAACTAATTTTTGAACATTTAAAAAAGAA
Source organism: Pegoplata infirma (assembly GCA_963921195.1). NCBI lineage: Eukaryota > Metazoa > Arthropoda > Insecta > Diptera > Anthomyiidae > Pegoplata > Pegoplata infirma. Next base: position 29,235,441 of record OY992538.1, on the reverse strand, counting down.
ATAAAATTGTGGCATGTTTTTTGATAAATAAAGTTTAAATTTAAATTTAAAATATTCAGAACTTCTTCTGAAAATTTTCCAATTTTTATTTTTTTAATCGATAGCCCATACAAAAATCTATAAAAAACTTTTATTTTAAAGACATCACTGTGTTTCATTTCATTGGCATAAATATTGAAATAAAGATACTTAGGCAAAAAATGCTGAAATTTTCAATTTTTGACCATGCCTCCAAGGCCCACTTTTTGAGAAATCTTAAATTTTATTTTTGTTATTTAATAGTGCCCTAAGGGCGAATACTTTGCAAATGATATCCTATTGAAACCACCATGGTTTTTCTGTAGTGGAACAGTTGGTGTGGAATGACTCATATATATCAAATGTACTTAATAGAAAAAATTAAAAATAAAAATTTATTTTATAAAAATTTATAGTAAAAATCTCTTATTAATTTTTCTGTAAATAAACTTAGCTTATTTTGAAAATAAATACATGTGTCCAAAAACCAATTGTAACACAAAAGAGACCAACATAATTCTTAAATTTTTTTTTTTATATTTTTTAAATAAATTTATACCAAAATAAAACAAAAATAAGAAGAAGTTAACATATTAAATATTTATGAATAATGCTTATAAAATAAGTATAAAAAAAAAATCCAAATGTATTTGAAAAAAACAACAAGGCAGATTCAGAAGTTTTTGTTATGGAAAGAAATTAAGAAAGTAGCAGTTTATAAAAAAAAAAAAAAACATTAAAACATTAAAACAATTGTCTTAAAAAGATATAACAAATTACATATGTATGTACTTTTTCCAAATTGTTTTTATTTTTTTCTAAACTCTTCCAATTTTTTTATTTTCATAAATTTTTTTAAATTTTTCCGATTTTTTTAAAACTCTTCAAATTTTTTTATTTTCTTAAATTTTTTTTAATATTTTCCGAGCGTTTTTTAAAAATATTGCCTTAATTTTATCATATTTTTTATTCTTCTTAGATTTTCCACAATTTTTTAGATTTTTTCTAAACTCTTTTTTTTTCTGATTCTTTGGTTTTTTCATAACTTTTCGAAATTTTTGAATCATGTTATCAAATTTTAATAAATTTTTCTCGATTTAAATTACTTCTTTATAGATTTTTCTGAATTTTTATGAGTTTTTCTAAATTTTAATGATTGTATTGAAATTCCTCTAAATTTATTTTTCTGAACTTTTCCGATTTTTCCCTAATTTTCTCAAATTATTTTTAATTTTTGTAGTTTTTTGTGGAATTCTGTTTTAATTTTTAAATTAATAAAAATTATTTATTATTCGACCTTTTCTCAAAAATAGTTTTTTGTGGAATTTTTCCAATTATACTATTTTTTTAGAATTTTTGGAAATTTTTAAGCATATTTCCAAATGTTGCTGAATTTATCAAAATGTTTTTTTAGATTTTCCTCAATTTTTGTGATCTTTTCTGACTTTGTTTCCTGGATTGTTTTAATTTTTTTTTTCTGAACTTTTTCGTTTTTATTTTTAATTTTTTGCGGAATTTACCATTTTTTTCAGAATATTTCGAGAATTCCAAGTAGGTTCTGATTTTTTCTAACTTGTTTTCACTTTTTTACTTCTTTTAAGATGTACATATTTTTGTGATTTTTTTTTCTAAATTGTTATAAATTAGTTTTTCGGACTTTTCCGATTTTTGTTAGTTTTTCTGATTTTTATACCCTCCAACCACAGTATGGGGGTATACTCACTTTGTCATTCCGTTTGTAACGCATCGAAATATCGGTCGGGGACCCCATAAAGTATATATATTATTGGTCCATGATCGATTCTAAGACATTCTATGAATGTCCGTCTGTCCGTCCGTCCGTCTGTCTGTCTGTAGATAACACAATGCAGTCCAAAATAAAACAGCTAGACTCCTGAAGTTTGGCACAAATATGTCTCATGTTCATAGGCAGGTTAAGTTCGCGAATGGGCAATATCGGCCCATTGGGGAAAAGTACCCCTTTGAAGAACTGAACCAACTTCTGAAAAAATACACTTTTTTACATGTTTTTTTTTTTGTAGTTTTGGTATATTTATCGCGATGGGAAGGTGCTCTCAATGTCAAAAAAAAAATTTTGGAAAATTTTTGGAAAGTTTTATACATATGGGGGTTTTCGTGTCAACTGACACAACTTTTGAAACCGATGTCTTCCGACAGGGATGACATTTGAAATTTGAAAATTGCACCAAGGCTAGTCCTACTGGATAGTAGTTCAGACACAATTTTTCAACGAGATCGGTCAAGGACTCAGAAAATGTAAAAATTTGACATTTTTGGCCAAAGAGGTGTTTATTCTCATCCATGTAACTTCTTACCTATTGTTTTTAGCAAAATTTGTCGCAAATAGTTTATATAGCTATTTCTTCAGCATAGATGGGAATTTTTCATTACCATTGAAATTTAATTACCATTGGTTCATATCAATGGTAATGAAAATATTTTCATTACCATTTAATGGTAATTAAATTTTTTTAATTGAAAAAATAATTACTAATGGTAATGAAATGCACCAATTGTTGAAAAACACCAATTATAATTGGTTTCAAAACCATTGGTTTGCACATTTTTGTTTTTTTGAAAAGTTAAAAATTTAAACATCAAAGTTTGTTTTTCAAAAAAATATGAAAATGTCAAAGACAAAAAACAAAACGCAAATAAAAATTTCAAATATTGTGTTATACAAAAGGCAATCAACGTGTATTTGGTTTATAAAATGTAGAAAACTAATACACAATATAAGAAAAAACAGCAGATATTTCCAAATATTAACGATTTTGACAATATTGTGACGACTTTTACTAATGGCAATTATTTTTTTTAAGTGATGCCATACCAATGGTAATTATTTGTTTTTTAATTTTCATTAGTAATTAAATTGATTAGTAATTTAATTGGTACAATTGATACAACCAATGGTAATGAAAAAAATTTCATTACCATTGACATCAATTAAATGGTAATTAAACCATCAATTAATTGGTCCCTTTAATTAATTAGTCCCATCTATGTTCTTCAGTCTTTCGAAAAAAAAAAATTATAGAAAAAAATAAAAATAAAATTTTTGATTTTTTTTTTTTTTTTTTTTTAATCCAAAACTTTTTTGACTTTTTCCTCTAATCGGGACCTTTTGAGGAAAATTTTATAAAAATGTAAAATTTTATAAAAATGAGCAAATTTTATAAAAATGTCATTTTGTATGGGAGCCCCCTTAGGAAGTGGAAATAGAAGTTAGGTATATTCAAGAAAAATGTTGGGGGGCAGAAAATTAATGGAGGTCGGTCTTACATAGCACCCCTCCAGGGGCGTTTCTAGGGCAGTTGTGGGGCTTTTTTGAGATTTTTACCTCTTTACGCCCAACTTTGACCCCGATGAGGGGCCATATGGCCACACCCAACCGCCCTCATTTTTTGGCTCGTGCTTTCTTTTTCGAACCTATAAAAATAAGAGGGTATCGCGGATCGAAATCGAAAACTGGTTAGCTATCCCACGCCTAATAGTGAAAATTGAAGAACCGTTTTTTGTGTTCCAAAGTTAAAATAAAATGTTTCTTAGATATCCCAGTCGCATTCCACTAAGCGACCCCATAGCTCTTAAAGGAAATGACCTAAGCTTTGTTTTGAATAAAAAAAAGGGCCCGATTTGAGGAAAAAGTCAAAAAAGTTTTAGATTTTTAAGAAGAAAAATCATTTTTTTTTTTTATTTTTTTTTATATTTTTTTTCGAAAGACTGAAGAAACAGCTATCTAAACTATTTGGGACACATTTTGCTAAAAACAATAGGTAAAAAGTTACATGGATGAGAATAAACACCTCTTTGGCCAAAATGTCAAATTTCGACCCCCTCTAACTCAGAGAGTCCTTGACCGATCTTGTGTCTGAACTACTATCCAATAGGACTAACCTTGGTGCAAATTTCATGCCGATCGGAAGACATCGGTTTAAAAAAGTTGTGTCAGTTGACACGAAAACCCCTATATGAAGCATTCCACACCAAATGTCAAGCGAAAAAAAACACGTGTACCGTAAACTTCTGAATAGGTTGTATGGATAGCCCTTTATGGAACTTAGAAAATTGCGTTTTTGGTTTTTCAATTTTTCAAAAACTGGGCTTAGAAGGCGTGGTCAAATACTGGAAAAATGGGGGGCCCTCGTAGGCTAGTTGGTAGCGTGCTAGCCTTTCAACGTGGAGGTCGTGGGTTCGATTCCCACCAGAACACTTGGTTTTTTTCGCTACAACGAGACGACGGTCATTGTCACCAGTTCTCGGTTAGGTTGAATTTATAAAAAATGAGTTGTAAATAAATAGAAAGAATAAATAAAAATAATTGATCATGTGATCAAAACTATTATTATTATTTATTATTAATAATCTAAAACTGAATTTTTTTTTACTGGAAAAATGGTCAAATTTGTGGCGAGTTGCCTTGATTAAATATTTATCACATTAAAACGGAATGCACCACAATCTCAAAAATTTACATTCTTATATAGTTTTGTATGGGCTATCGATTAAAATTTTTTTTTTTTTAATTTTCAGAACCCGTTCTGAAATTTTCCATTTTTTTAAAAATGTCAATTTATTAAAAAAAAGCCACTTTTTTTTTTTTTTTAAATTTTTTTTTTAAGTTTAGATGTTTGTCCATCCAGACAAAAAAAAATCAGAAACACGTTCTTCGTTTTTTTCGAGAAAATCGCATTTGAACTTTAAATTTCATAACTATTTTGTAATTTGCTTGTATTTCTTTGTTTTAACGTTGCGAATGAGTAATAATCATGCAATTAATATTACTCATACGTTCTGTTGAAACAAGAAAGTACAAGCACATTACTAAATTGTTATGAAATTAAAAATTCAAATGCGATTTTCTCGAAAAAAAACGAAAAACACATGTCTGAATTTTTTTGTGTTGATAGACAAACATCTAAACTTTCAAAAAAAAATTAAAAAAAAAGTGGCCGAATTTTTGTTAAATTGACTTTTTTAAAAAATTGAAAATTTCAGAACTGATTTTCAAAATTTTCCAAAAAAAAATTTCGTCGATAGCCCATACAAAACTATATAAGAATGTAAAATTTTGAGATTGTGGTGCATTCCGTTTTAATTTGATAAATATTTAAACAAGACAACTCGGCACAAATTTAACAATTTTTCCAATATTTGACTACGCCTCCTAAGCCCAGTTTTTTAAAAATTGAAAAACCAAAAACGCAATTTTCTTATCTCCATTGAGGGCTATTCATACAACCTATTCACAAATTCACGGGACACATGTTTTTTTTTTTTGCTGGACATTTGGTGCGGAACGCCTCATATTTTCAAATTTGCAGAATTTGTTTAAATTTTTTTTTACTTTGTTTTTAGATTTTCCTAAATTTTTGTGATTTTTTTTTCCTGCATTAATTTTCTTTTACGAATTTTTCAATTTTTTTAATTTTTTTTTTCTGAATTTTTTGTCATTTTTTTTTTTATTTTTATGTTTTTCTGATATGCTCTATACAGCATCTATTTTTATGTAATTTTTCTTTTTTAATTTTTCTGATTTTTTGTGGAATTTTCCCGTTTGACGATCGTTTTAGGGATTTTCCCATTACCTCATCATCAGAATTCTTTAGAAAATTAAGTAATACGGTTGGTGTCCAATTATCAAGTATTCATATTCTCAATTATTTTAATCTAGTGAAAAGGAAAAAAAAAGAAATCTATGATTTTAAAATTTGACCAGCATTACAACAAAACATTAATTGAAAGCAGGTTGGCTGATTTCTGCATATTTGCCGTCGGCAAATGTTAAATGCAAAATTTTTGAGTGTTATATACTCCTAAAAAATTGATTTCTCATAAAGAATCATACATACCATTTTTTTTAAAAAACTGAAATTTAAAAAAAATGTCAAGCTTTCTAATAGTTTTAGTGAAAAAAATCTAAAAGTGCGACCCTTATATGATAATTACAATTTAATAATTTGACCTTAAATTTTAAGGTCAATTTTTTTTTTATTTAAACCACAAACGTCATTTTAAAGACCGTCAAAAATACTTTAAAAGTCGTTTTAAAAATTATATAATTTTTATTTCATCAAAATGTTAATTAAAATTCACCAAAATATGTTCTTTTCAAAAACATCAAAACTTCCCAGCCTTGTAACTCTGCCAATAGTTCATCAAAAAATTTTATATTTGTTTAGACTACCTATCAATATCCTAATATTTTGACAAAATTATACTTAAATCGGACAACATTTGTTTTTTTGGTGTGGACCGTTGACGCGTTTTGTCCCAAATGTTCTTTGCAAGTGCGTATGAGCAGTATTAATTATTTTTCAATATTAATCATACGCTCAGTAGGTCAAAACCAAAAATTCTCTATAAAAGCCAAGAGAATTATACTAAAAAGTTTGTAAATGAAGACTCTAAAAATCTGCTTTGTTCTTTTTTTTGAAACAAAATTACCATAAATTTCCATATTATTAAAAAAAATATATATTACTATTTTACGAATAAATATTTAAAACTCCAATATTTTTTAGAACAAACATTAAAAAACATAAAAATATATTATATACAAACTTTATAAATTAAATAATTGTAGTATTTAGTAAAATTGTAAAAATTAATAATAAAATAATTAAAAAAAAAATATTTATATCACAAGACAAGGAAAAATTGTGCAGCTTTAACAAATTAAATCTAGATAACAAAACAAAAATAAGAAAATATTTATTGTAAATATAATTAAATATATATGTAATTAAAAATATAAATATATTAAAATTAAACAAAAGTAGAGTTAGAAAATACACAACATTTTAAATTAATTAGAAAATGTTTTTAAAAACATTTTTTTTTTTTACACATATTTTTTTTATTATTTAAAAGAACTTCTATAGAAAATATAAAACATTTTTCTATACGAAAAATGTCTCAGAATCTGAGAATTCTTTTTTACACTCAAAAAAAAACTTGTAAAACGCCTGGTAAAATACCTTGTAATACCGTTTTACCAATATTTAACAATTTTCCTTGTTTTTTAACAAAAATTCTTGTACTTTGCTCAAACGAGAACTACAGTTTTATTGGTAATTTTACAAATTTATTTTCGTAATTGTATTCTACCATTTTGAAAGGTCATTTTACAAAAAAAATGTAATTTTGCAATAAAGTTTTTATTACGAGGATTCTAGTTAATTTACAAAAAAAAAACTGATATTTTACAAAAATTATGTTATTCGACATTTTTTTTTTTGGAAATTTTCTATTTTTTTTTTAATTTTCAAAAAAAAAAAAATTTATTAAAAAGATTTAAAAAACAAGTGAGAGTGTTAAATTCGGCTGTGCCGAATCTTTTCTACCCTCCAAAATGTAAAAAAACATAAAAAAAAATTTCAGGGGCGCTTTTTTTGTGGTGGGGGGGTTGGTTTTGGGGTTTCGTGGGAGACACCTTCCCCTTGCGATAGATGTTATCAAATGAATTTATTATGATTCATGCAATTAGTAAATCTAATTAGTCATTATTAAAATACATTTTTTATATCCACGCCCACAAAAGGGGTGGGTCAAACTTTTTTATACTTTTTTTTAATAGGTGGGTCCACATGCTGGGTTTTGAGCTTCCTCTGACATAAAAATCTTGCATTTGCTTAAAAAAAGTACAAAATACCCTGCAAAAAATACCGTTTTTCCGAGGTTGGTTAAGTTCTCCAAGGGGAACTTTTTCCCCTTGGTCCGATTTTGCCCATTTCCGAACTTAAACTGCCTAGGAATATCAGACATATTCGTGCCAAACTTCGAAACTCTAGCTCTTTTATTTTGGACTGTATCGCGTCCTCTACAGACAGACGGACGGACATCGCTAGAATATCTTAGAATCGATCACTGATCAATAATATACATATATACTCTATGGGGTCCTAGACCGATATTTCGATGAGTTACACACGGAATGACAAAGTGAGTATACACCCATACTGTGGTTGGAGGGTATAAAAAAGTTGACAAAATTTTTAAAAATTTATTACGAGGATTCTAGTTTAATTTAATTTACCATTTTAATTTACCATTTTTTTTAACATACTTACCATTTTTTCTTGTAAGTTTACCATTTTTTTTCCGGTTTTAAAACAATATTTTTACCAATAAAATTAGTTATTTTACCAATTTTTGGCGCAATCAAAATTACGAGGAAATCCTCGTAATTTTACGAAAATTTTACCTAGCTTCTATTTTATGAGAATAGCCTCGTAAAATCACGAGATTTTTTGGTAACTTTACAAGGATTTTTTTTTTTTGAGTGTACATAATAAATCTCAAAATCAGAGAATCGGAGAATTTTTCTATATGAAAATATCTCAGAATCTGAGAACTTTTCTATTCGAAAAATGTCTTATAATCTGAGAATTTTTCTTAACGAAATTTTCTATACAAAAAATTTTTCTATACAGAATTTTTCTATACAAAAAATATTTCAGAATCTGATATTTTTTCTATACAAAAATATCTCAGAATCTATAAATTTGTTCTATACACTCAAAAAAAAAACCTTGTAAAGTTACTAAAAAATCTCGTGATTTTACGAGGCTATTCTCGTAAAATATGACGTAAAATTACGAGGATTTCCTCGTAATTTTGAATGCGCCATAAATTGGTAAAATAACCAATTTTATTGGTAAAAATATTGTTATAAAACCGGAAAAATAAAAAAAAATAAAATGTTAAACTTACAAGAAAAAATGGTAAATATATTTAAAACAAGTAGAAAAATTAAATTCGACTTGGTCGAATCTATGAATACCCTCCACAATTTCAAAAAGATTATTGCAAACAACTTTATTTAAAAGGAAATTACTTTTGAAAAAAAAAAACAAGTAGAAAAATTAAATTCGACTTGGTCGAATCTATGAATACCCTCCACAATTTCAAAAAGATTATTGCAAACAACTTTATTTAAAAGGAAATTACTTTTGAAAAAAAAAAAAAATTAAAAAAATTTCCGCGAAAAAAAATTTTGGTAAAAAAAAAAATCCGCGATTTTTTTCTTTTTTTGTCAAAAAATATGTTCGTACTTGTTTAAATACCATTTGGTGTTCAATTATGTTCACATATGTCAACCAGAAGCCGAGTTAAAGCATTTTGTATTTTAAGGTTATGTTGAATGTACTGAAATTTTTGAGGTGTGCTTACATTTTCGTTCATAACTTTTGAACCGCTGAACCGATATCGCTCAAATGCAATACCAAACTTCTCGGGAGAACTTCCTATATATATGTTCAGTTTCAGTCGTCTCTGTGCAATATTTTGTCCGTGAGAGCATTTTCCACAGACAGGCGGACAGACGGACATGAATATATATACTTTATGGGGTCCCAGACCGATATTTCGATGAGTTACAAACAGAATGACAAACTTATATATACCCTCTATCACTAAGTGGAGGGTATAAAAATGGTAACCAAAATGGTAAATTTACAATTTTTTTTATTGTTAAACAACATAAATCCTCGTAATAAAATCATTTTTGTAAAATAACTGTTTTTTGTAAATTAACTAGAATCCTCGTAATCAATTTTTCAAAATTTTTTCAACTTTTTTAAAAATATTTTTCAATAAAAAAAAAAAAAAATTACAAAAAAAAACATTTTTTTGTAATTCAACTAGAATCCTCGTAATAAAAACTTTGTTGTAAAATTACAGTTTTTTTTTTTGTAAAATAACCTTTCAAAATTGTAGAATACAATTACAAAAATAAACTTGTAAAATTACCAATAAAACTGTAGTTCTCGTTTGAGCAAAGTACAAGATTTTTTGTGAAAAAACAAGGAAAATTGTTAAATATTGGTAGAACAGGATTACAAGGCATTTTACCAGGCGTTTTACCAGTTTATTTTTTTGAGTGTACGAACAGTTTCTCAGAATCTTAGAATTTTTCTAAACGAAAAATGTATCAGAATCTGAGAATTCTTCTGTACATAATAAAATCTCAAAATCAGAGAATCTGAAACTTTTTCTATACGAAAATCTCTTTTAGAATCTGAGAATTTTTCTGTACGAAAATATCTCACAATCTGAGAATTTTTCTATACAAAAAAAAATTCTCAGCATCTGAGAATTTTTCTGTATGAAAAATATCTCAGAATCTAAGAATTTTTCTGTACGAAAAGTGTTTCAGAATCTGAGAATTTTTCTATACGAAAAAAGTCTCAGAAGCTGAGAATTTTTCTAAACAAAAAAGTCTCAGAACCTGAGAATTTTTCTATACGAACTATATCAAAGAATCTGCGAATTTTTCTATACGAAAAATGTCTCAGAACCTGGGAATTTTTCTATACAAAAAATGTTTAAGAATCTAAGAATTTTTCTATACGAAAAATGTCTCAGAATCTGAGAATTTTTCTATACGTAAAATGTCTCAGAATCTGAGAGTTTTTTTATACCAAAATTGTCTCCGAATCTGAGAATTTTTTTTAAACGCAAAAATGTCTTTGAATTTTAAAATTTTTCTATACGATAGATGTCTCAGAATCTAAAAATTCTTCTGTACAAAAAAATATTTCAGAATCTCAAAATTTTTCTATACGCAAAATATCTTGGAATCTGAGAATTTTTCTTTACGAAAACTGTTTCAGAATCGAAGAATTTTTCTATACGAAAAATTTCTCAGAATCTGAGAATTTTTTTTTTTCTCAGAATCTAAGAATTTTTCTTTTTGAAAGGTGTCTCTGAAAAATGTTTCTGAATCTGAAAAGTTTTTTCAGAATCTGAGAATTTTTCTAAACGAAAAATGATTCAGAATCTAAGAATTTTTATATAGTAAAAATGTCCCAGAATGTGGGATTTTTTCTATATGAAAAATGTCACAAAATCTATGAATTTTTCTAAACGTCATATGACTAGGAATCTGAGAATTTTTCTATACGAAAAATGTTTCAGATTCTGAAAATTTTTCTATACAAAAAATGTATCAGAATTTAAGAACTTTTTTATTGGAAAAATGTCTCAGAATCTGAGAATTTTTCTATACGAAAAATCAAAAAATCTGAGAATTTTTCTGAACGTAATATGACTCAGAATCTGAGAATTTTCTATACGAAAAATGTCTCAAAATCTGAGAATTATTCTATAGAAAAAATGTCTCAGAATCTGAGAATTTTTTTATACGAAAAATGTCTCAGAATCTGAGAAGTTTTCTATTTGAAAAATGTCTCAGAAATTCTCTTTACGAAAAATGTCTCAGAATCTCAGAATTTTTCTATACAAAAAATTTCTCAGAATCCGAGAACTTTTCTTTTCGAAAAGTCTCAGAATCTGAGAATTTTTGTTTACGAAAAATGTTTTCTATATGAAAAATTTCTCAGGGTCTGAGAATTTTTCTATACGAAAAATATCTCATAATCATAGAATTTTTTTGTACGAAAAATGTCTCACAATCTGAGAATTTTTCTATTCGAAAAATTTCTGAGAAATTTTCTTTACGAAAAATGTCTCAGAATCTCAGAATTTTTCTATACAAAAAATTTCTCAGAATTTAAGAATTTTCCGATACGAAAAATATCTTAGAATCATAGAATTTTTTTTACGAAAAATGTCGCAGAATCTGAAAAATTTTTTGTACGAAAAATGTCTCAGAATCTGAGAATTATCTAAGAATTTTTCTTTACGAAAAATGTTTCAGAATCTGAGAATTTTTCGATACGAAAAATTTCTCAGAATTAGTCTTTGTGAAATACATCTTAGAATTTTTCTAAACGAGAGAATCTGAGAATTATCTCAATTGACCTTTTGCGAAGTTTAATTATTTTAGTTTTTCCTTTTCGAACTTCAATTGATGTTTTTCAAATTTCAATTAATTTTTTTGAATTCCGTATGATATTTTCTAACACTTAATTGATGTTTTTCTAAATTTTTAATGTAATTTCTAAATTTGAACTGAAATCCTTTATTTTTAAATCAAATCTTAATATTTTAAATAAAATGTTCACATCAAATTTTCTAACAAGGGAAGTCTCCCTAGTGTCACCCGCGGATCTTTATGGAAGTGGTTTTATTTTGTAGAGCGGAAAAAATAAAGGGACACGTATTTTTTTTTTAGCGGCCCAAATTAATATTTAGGGGGTAAAAAGGAGGGGGGAAGACAAGGTCATTTTTCAGTTTTTTTCATTTATCTCCTATATTATGCAAAGAAACCTAGTCATGTTACATACCAAATGAATGGTCTATGAAAAACCTATCTATGTGTGCTAAGAACGTGTTCAAACATGCACAACTTTTCGTCATATTGAGTAAAACACCAAAATTTTGGGACATTTTTGTTAATAAGTCGAAAAATATTAACTTCTTTGGGCCGTTGTTAGCACCACGAGATAGGTATTTTTAATACCTTTAATCTGATACCACACATGCCTATATTAACTTTGTTTAAATAGGCGTAAATCGTAAAAAACTGAAAAAGGTCAATTTCCCCCCATACAAATCGACCCCCCCAAAAAATGAGTTTGGGCCGCTAAAAAAAAAATACGTGTCGAATTAATTTTCGTTCTTAACAACATATCCAAATTTCATGAAGATCGGAGGGTGACACCAGGGAGACTTCCCTTGTAAGTCCAATTGATTTTATTTTTGAATAACATCTAAAAATCGTGTAGATTTTTAAAGCTTATCAGTGGTTATCATTTTTCTTTTTCAGTTTAAAAATATTTTTTTTTTGATTAAAAAAAAACAACAAACAATTTGTAAAATTTATATTTCATGGTTCAATTATAAACAATTGCCATGAAGTAGTAAAAACCACAGTAGGAGTTAACACTAATTATAATTAAACACATAAGTAACAAACATAATTAAAGAAAAAAACCCTAAAAAGCTATAAAATAAATTTAGAAAAATAATTAAATTAAATGAATCTCTACAAAATCAAGGATATAAAACTAGTCAAGTAGTGGAAAATATGTAAAAAAAATAAATATTAAAAATTTAAATAAATTTAGCAAAATTTTAATATTAGAAAAATTTAGCCATATCGTAAAATATTTGCAAACAAAAAATAAATATTATACAAAATTCTATAAAAAAAATATTTATTTAAATAAATTTAGCACTCTATAGTATAAAAAAATTAAAAAAAAAATTATAAAATTTAATAAAATAAAATGTAAATAAAACAAAAAAAAATATGTATGTAATTATTTCTGTGGAATAATTTCAAAATGTCTTTTATTTCTCAAAAATATTTAGTTTACAGATTTCACTTCATCATCTTTATAATCCAAACCATAATTATTATCTAAATTCAAATACAAATATGGACCCATGAGACTTATAAAGGTTAACACATAATTACGACTCTTTGATGTGGCTGCTAAAATTTCTGAAGTACGACAAGGATGTAAACATAAATAGGGCTTAAAGTAAATGGGATGATCCATTTGGGTTAATATCGATAACATATCTTCACGCGTAAATTTTGTTTCTTTGTCATGTTGAAATATAGTCCAAAAATTCTCTAAGGACATAAGTTTTCCATCTAGAAATTGTAAAGGATGGGAAGAGAAAAAATATTTTTGTTTTTTTCAAATTTTGATTAATTTTTATTAAAATATAAAAATTATTTTATTCGGCCTTTAAAATATTACTACTATATTTTAAGTAGGTTTATTCTAGCACGAGGTCATTATTTCCGTTACTAATTAAAACTTTGATATTTTCAAATAATAATTTTCAAGAAAATTATTTATCTGTTTTAAATTTATTTATGTTGGTAATTGTTGCAAGACGTATTTCGGAATTCGTCAGATTCCATTGTCAAGACTATTTAGCAAACATAAAAACGCTAAACATCAAGTAGCAAAGGGAATTTAAATGGCAAATTGCTAATGTTTAAACAAAAATATTGATACATATTTAACTCTACCCTCATTGAGAATTAGAAGAAGAAAATTGTACAATCTCTTAAGATCACGATCGTCAAATAACCGACAAAAAACTATTAAAAACAGATTTACATATGATTACACATTGGATAATACTAGTTATGCTAGTTGTTGTTGCAAAATGAGCAAATATCAAATAATCAATTTAATGTAATTGCCTACTGATGACGTAGAAGTGGCTACAGAAACCATGGTCTAGGGTAAATCCACATTTAATTTAATCTTTAGAAGACACAATTTTCTTCTTCAATCAGAAAAACACAAAGAGCATATGGGGCATTCCAAGTCAAATCGGACACTTTGAAAATTTTTTTTAGTACCCTTCGAAAACTCCTTCGTGGTAAATTTTCATATTTTTTTGATGACACGTTCAAAAGATATCGAATTTTTAAAAATTGGTAGTTTGCTCCTTTACTCAAAGTTCTTTTTCTCATAACTTCTTCAATAATGGTCCAAATTTTAATTTTTTTTTTCAAAATTTTTGTTTTTTTGCGTACTTTCTAAAAAAATCCCTAAAAATTCTTAAAAGCGTAAATTTAAATCTCATTTTTGAAATGTTTGTACTCTTCGATATTTTTGAAATTTTTTTGTGTAAAACTTCTATCGATTCTACAAATTTTTTGCCCAGGAGGATCGCGGGATAACAATTATTACTATTTTTTAAATTTTTTGAAAAAAATTTATTGAAATTTTTTAATCTTAAAATCATTTCTACTGCTCCAATGGTGCGTCATAGAGGGGTCATTTATAAGACCGACCACCATTAATTTTTACGTCTTAACATTTCTTTGGAACAAACTAATACCCTATCTCCAATTTCTAAGGGGGCTCCCACATAAAACGACATTTTTTAAAATTTGCTCCAACCGCTCTAACTGCCCTAATAGTGCCCTTAGAGCAACAAAATGTATGGCCGACCTACAAAATTTTTTTAGTCCAAACATTTTCTCGGAACACACCTACCCTCTATCTTTAATTGTTAATTAAATTTTTTTTATTTTTTGTAAATTTGTTTTATTTAATCAGCTTCTACCGGTCCAATGGTGCGTCCGAGAGAGGTCGTTAGTGAGACCGACCCCCATTTATTTTTACCCTCCAACATTTTTGTAAAACATACCTACGCCCTATCTCCACTCCCTAAGTAGGCTCCCATACAAATAACAGTTGGAGCAAATTTTATAAAAATGTAATTTTGTATGGAAGCCTACTTAGGGAGTGGAGATAGGGCTGTGGTATGTTTTACAAAAATATTTAAGGGTATAAATAAATGGGGGTCGGTCTCAATAATGACCCCTCTCGGACGCACCATTGGACCGGTAGAAGCTGATTAAATAAAACAAATTTACAAAAAAAAAAAAAAATTGTATAGGGACCGCCTTAACAATTAGAGATAGAGGGTAGGTGTGTTCAGAGAAAATGGTTTTACTAAAAAAATATTGTGGGTCGGTCATACATTTTGTTGCTCTGAGGGCACTATTAGGGCAGTTAGAGCGGTTGGAGCAATTTTTGAAAAATGTCGTTTTGTGTGGGAGCCCCCTTAGAAATTGGAGACAGGGCATTAGTTTGTTCCAAAGAAATGTTAAGACGTAAAAATTAATGGGGGTCGGTCTTATAAATGACCCCTCTATGACGCACCATTGGAGCAGTAGAAATGATTTTAAGATTGAAAAATTACAATAATTTTTTTTCAAAAAATTTAAAAAAAATAGTAATAATCGTTATCCCACAATCTTCCTGGGCAAAAAATTTGTAGAATCGATAGAAGTTTTACACAAAAAAATTTCAAAAAAATCGAAGAGTACAAACATTTTCAAAAATGAGGTTTAAATTTAAAAACTTAAAAATCGCATACTACTTAGAGCGCTTTTAAGATTTTTTTGGGATTTTTTTTTAAAAGTAAGTACGCAAAAAAACAAAATTTTAAAACAAAAAAAATTTTAATTTTGGACCATTATTGAAGAAGTTATGAGTAAAAGAAGTTTGAGTAAAGGAACAAACTACCAATTTTTAAAAATTCTATATCTTTTGAACGGGTCATCAAAAAAATCACAAAATTTTCCACGAAGGAGTTTTCGAAGGGTACTAAAAACTGTTAATAAATTGGGAAAATCTAAAAAAAAAAATTTTCAAAGTGTCCGATTTCACATGGAATGCCCCATATATTACCCATTGCATAATACTATATGCTAGTTGTTGTTGCAAATGCTTAAATATATGGGCTAAAATTAACTTTCTTAAAAATTATTCTATGAGAATATCATAGTTTTAATTAGTATAGGAAATTATGACCTCGAGCTAGAATGAACCTACTTAAAATATTTTTATTTGTTTTTCTTTTATTTTAAAATTATTAATTCAACAGCAAACTCACCACTTTTGTAGGCTTGAAAATATAACATAGGTACTTGATAGGATATTGAATAGACGACATGATATTCAATTTGTATCAATTCCTGGCTGCAAGGATCCGTAATTTTTTGACTATACTTTAGAAAGGATTGACCATCGTCAGAGTTCTGGAATAAAAATTTTTAATTAAACTTTGAAGAATTTTCATGTACAAAAGAATTTGTTATTTTATGATAATTCTTCTTTAAATTGTTTTTTTAAATATTCTCAGAACCTAAAAATGTTTCTGGTACATTTTTAAAATTTTCTCAGAACCTAAAAATTTTTCTGATATTTTTTGCTCAAAACAATTATAATTAAACACAGTTCGAATCATAGAAAAGATTAGAAGATACGCAGTGTTGTATTTGATGTATTTTCCAATATGGTGGCAAAATGCTTGTTCTTCCTCATCTCACACGTATTTTATATCAAATTAGATTCTTTGTTTATAAAAAATGGAATTTGTCTTTCATTTTATTAAATTTATTATTTATTTTGTTTTATT
The DNA here is from genome assembly GCA_963921195.1 of Pegoplata infirma. NCBI lineage: Eukaryota > Metazoa > Arthropoda > Insecta > Diptera > Anthomyiidae > Pegoplata > Pegoplata infirma. The sequence continues at coordinate 29,218,587 of OY992538.1, read as the reverse complement.
CAACGTTTTTTAAAGATAATACGCACTATTGATAGTTTAAAAACTTTTTTTTTTCTCTTTTGTTGTTTGCTTTGTTGTTGTTCTCCTTTATGTTGCATTGTTTTTATTAAACGTCAAAAGTTACATAATGTGCTGTCACTAATACTTATTCAAGTGAAATACGACTCTGTTTCATTTCTATTTTTTTCTATGGTTCGAATACAACATCTTAAAAATAACCCCCAAATTCTTCAGAATTTGCTTTTTTATTTTGACTTTTTTAATTTTTCGTAATTCTTCTAAATTTTTTAAAACTTTTAAGAATTATTTTTTTTTATTTTGAATTGTTGCATTTTTTTGTGAATTTTATCGAATTTTCTTCTGTTTTTATACCCTCCAACCATGATCCATGATCGATTCTAAGACATTCTGTTAATGTCCACCCGTCCGTCTGTTCAACGCCCCTGACAATTTTTTTTTTTAATTTGTTTTTACATTTTGGAGGGTATAGAAGATTCGGCACAGCCGAATTTAACACTCTCACTTGTTTTTTTTCTTAATTATCCTGTTTTTATACCCTCCACTCTAGTGATAGAGGGTATATATAAGTTTGTCATTCCGTTTGTAACACCTCGAAATATTGGTCTAGGACCCCATAAAGTATATATGGGGCATTCCATGTGAAATCGGACACTTCGAAAAACTTTTTTTTTAGATTTTCCCAATTTGCTTACAGTTTTTAGTACCCTTCGAAAAATACTTCGTGGTAAATTTTCAGATTTTTTTAATGACCCGTTCAAAAGATATCGAATTTTTAAAAATTGGTAGTTTGTTCCTTTACTCAAACTTCTTTTAATCATAACTTCTTCAATAATGGTCCAAATTTCAATTTTTTTTTTTCAAAATTTTTGATTTTTTAAGTACTTTCTAAAAAAAAATCCCAAAAAATTCTCAAAAGCGCTCTAGTATGCGATTTTTCAGTTTTAAAATTTAAATTTCATTTTTGAAAATGTTTGTACTCTTCGATTTTTTTGAAATTTTTTTGTGTAAAACTTCTATCAATTCTACAAATTGTTTGCCCAGGAAGATCGTGGGATAACAATTATTACTATTTTTTTTAATTTTTTTAAAAAATTTTATTGTAATTTTCCAATCTTAAAATCATTTCTACTGCTCCAATGGTGCGTCATAGAGGGGTCCTTTATAAGTCCGACCCCCATTAATTTTTACGTCTTAACATTTCTTTGGAACAAACTAATACCCTATCTCCAATTTCTAAGGGGGCTCCCACACAAAACGACATTTTTTAAAAATTTGTTCCAACCGCTCTAACTGCCCTAATAGTGCCCTTAGAGCAACAAAATGTATGACCGACCCACAATATTTTTTTAGTCCAAATATTTTCTCTGAACACACCTACCCTTTATCTTTAACTGTTAAGGCGGTCCCTATACAATTATTTTTATTTTTTGTAAATTTGTTTTATTTAATCAGCTTTTACCGGTCCAATGGTGCGTCCGAGAGGGGTGATTAGTGAGACCGACCCCCATTTATTTTTACCCTACAACATTTTTTCAAAATATACCTACGCCCTATCTCCACTCCCTAAGTAGGCTCCCATACAAATAACAGTTGGAGCAAATTTTATAAAAATGTAATTTTGTATGGGAGCCTACATAGGGAGTTGAGATAGGGCGTAGGTATATTTTGAAAAAATGTTGTAGGGTAAAAATAAATGGGGGTCGGTCTCACTAATGACCCCTCTCGGACGCAGCATTGGACCGGTAGAAGCTGATTAAATAAAACAAATTTACAAAAAATAAAAAAAATTGTATGGGGACCTCCTTAACAGTTAAAGCTAGAGGGCGTGTGTGTTTAGAGAAAATGTTTGGACTAAAAAAAATATTGTGGGTCGTTCATACATTTTGTTGCTCTAAGGCAATGGTTCCCAACCTTTGATTCTCGCCCCACAAGGGGGCAATTTGAAGGTTCCAGGGGGGCAACGAGCAAATTTTCAAGTATTTTTTAGTCAAATTAACAACAAAAAATATTTTTTTTTAAGAAAAATTAACTACAAAATTTTGTTAATTGCTTAAAATTTTTACTAAAAACTTAATTTAAATGTTTATTTTACAAAAACTTTGCTGAACTAGTAGTAATTTTTCATTAGAAACAAAAATTAGAAAAATTAACAAATTTTTCTTGAGTGTAGGGGGACAATGCAATTTTTGTAACTTAAAAGTGGGGCGTGGCGTAAAAAAGGTTGGGAACCATTGCTCTAAGGGCATTATTAGGGCAGGTAGAGCAGTTGGAACAAATTTTTAAAAATGTCGTTTTGTGTGGGAGCCCCCATAGAAATTGGAGATAGGGTATTAGTTTGTTCTGTTTGCACTCAAAAAAAATTTAGTATTTTTTTTTTTTTTTAAATTACAAAATAAAATATTTCTAATCAAAAATGTTATTTTTTCATGTTAGAAAATTTACTATAATTAAAAAAGGTAATTTTATGGGAAAACGTCTCAGAATCCGACACTTTTTCTGTATGAAAAAGGTCTTAGAATCTGAGAATTTTTCTATAGGAAAAAGGTCTCAGGATATGAGACTTTTTCTTTAGGAAAAAGGTCACAGACCCTAAGACCTTTTCTATAGACAAAAGGTCTCAGAATCTGAGACTTTTTTATTGGAGAACCTTTTTTACTGGAAAAAGGTCACAGAATCAGGAAAAATGTATCACAATCTAAGACTTTTTATATAGAAAAAAGGTCTCATAATCTTAGATTTTTTATATAGCAAAAAGGTCTCAGAATCTGAAACTTTCTATAGAGGAAAAAGGTCTCAGTATCTGAGACTTTTATATAGGAAAAAGGTGTCACAATCTGAGACTTTTTATATAGGAATAAGGTCTCAGAATCTGAAACTTTTTTAAAAGGAAAAATTTCTCAATATCTGAAAAATAGGAAAAATGTCTCAGAATGTGAAATTTTTCAATAGCAAAAGATTTTAAAATCTGAAAATTTTCCTAAAAAAAAAGGTAATCAGAATTCAGACTTTTCCATAGAAAAACGTCTCAGAATCAGAGATCTTATTTATTGGAAAAAGGTCTCAGAATCTTTTTCTATAGGAAAAAGATCTCAGAATCAGAGACTTTTTCTAAAGGAAAACGGTCTCAGAATCTGAGAATTTTTCTATAGAAAAATTGTCTAAGAACCTGAGACTTTCTGTTGGAAAAAGGTCCCAGAGTGTGAGACTTTTGCTATTGAAAAAAGGTCTTAGAATTTGTGGCTTTTTTCTGTAGAAAAAAGGCTCATACGGACGTATCAATCGTGGAACATTAGTCTATCCCGTCAAATTTAAATTTTCGAATTTCATGTCGTAATACCTGCTAAATGAAAAATTTTCCAAGGTCATCTTCAGTCGGCAACCATATTAAAATTTTCCAGCTTTTGAGACCAATTTGGATAAAAGAAATAATTTTCATGTTTAAAAATCAGCATATGTGGACCAAAACCGCGGTTTTGAATTTTTTTTTTTATATTTATCCAATAAAGTACGCCAAATTTCCGAATTTTTGAGCCGGATTTGGTCAAAAAATTCGGACATGAGTTTTGGTCGAAAAACGTTAGTTTTTCAAACTTTGACCGCTGGTTGCCGACTGAAGATGACCTTGTGAAATTTTTCATAAATTTTCCCACAATCAGCTCTAACGTGGCCATCGTTTGGCAGGTATTACGACATGAAATTTGAAAATTTAAATTTGGCGGGACGCCCCATTATACATACTTTATGAGTCCTGACCAATATTTCAATGCGCTACAAATGGAAAGACTAAGTGAGAATAACCCCATACTGTGATTGGATGATATAAAAAAGGGGTGACCAGTCGAAATTTAGATTTAGAAAGTTTGACTTTTGAGGTTAGGCACTGATAAGCAACATTTTATTTTTTGGTGTTTTTCGCCTTCTTCTGATGTTCCATTGAAAGATTTTTGCCAGAAGTTTTGGTTAAACCCTGCGTACAAGTATCTTGAGTATAAAAGTTCTTCAAAAGATATATTTTTATCATTATTTCAATATTTTTAAGGCAAAACCCACCATTAAATGAAATGTTGCTTATCGAGTTTTTACAATAAGCACTTCATATAGATTTTGACATACAGTGACTCAAAGTAATAATGGAACAGCATATATTTGTTAGCAGTTCTTTAAATGCAAAGTTATCAATACTACCCCTGATTATTATCAATCGACTATTTTTGAAAAAATTACTATATAGGAAATTTTCCAAGCTTGAATTTAAGCTTGATAGCGTCCAGATTGAGCAAATATTAAATGAGATACGAGGGTCGCAATGAAAAATGAAATTATTTGTAGATACATTTTTGAAATTTTTTTAAAAATATTTCTAAGTCGATTTTTTTCAAGTTCAAACATTAAAAATTTAAAAAATTATCTAATAATTTTTATTTAGTCATCAGCTTGTTTTTCCAACAATCCAAACAAAAAATGAAATTTTTTAAATACAATAGAAGAAATCCGCTTTTTTTGACCTCCAACTCTTTCGACCACCAATTTGTTGTAAACAAAGAAAATATTTTATTGTTTATTAATTTGAATACATCTAAGTGTATAGTAATGAGATATAAGAATAATTAAAATTTTTCTTTGTTTACAAAAAATTGGTGGTCAAACGAGTTGGAGGCCAAAAAATGCGGATTTCTTCCACTGTATTTAAAAAATTTCATTTTTTGTTTGGGTTGTTAGAAAAACTAGCTGATAACTAAATAAAAATTATTAGATAATTTTTTAAATTTCTAATGTTTGATATTGGAAAAAATCGACTTAGAAATATTTTTAAAAAAATTTCAAAAAAACATCTACAAATAATTAAATTTTCCAGTGCGACCCTCGTATCTTATTTAATATTTGCTCAATCTGAACGCTATCAAGCTTAAATTAATGCTTGGAAAATTTCCTATATATCACTTTTTTCAAAAATAGTCGATTGATAATAATCAGGTTTGGTATTGATAACTTTTCCTTAAATGAACTGCTAACAAATATATGCTGTTCCATTATTACTTTGAGTCACTGTATGTACATTTTCCATAGAAATATTCTCATTATCTGCTGCATTTATGTAACGGAAAATTTCTTAAATCTACAGCATTTGAAAATGTCGGTTTCAAGTGGTATAGTAATAAAAGTTACATAGCTACAAAATTCACTTACCTTTACCTCCCAGCTCCAGGTATCATTAAGACGTTTTGATACTTCCAAAAACTCCAACGATGCCTTAGTAAACTCCAACCAAGTTAAAGTTACATAAGATGACATGGCAAATTACAGGTAAAATTAAATTTAATTGAAATTTGTACAATAAACATTAATAATTAAAAATCTGTAAAAAAAAAGCAAAAAAAAATCTTAGAGGATAATAGATAAGGGATAACAAAATTTTGAATATCCGTGATCCATTAGGAGCTCGTTACTTAATTGTTAAAGTAAGCAAGATGTAAGATCCTCACAATCCAAATGCTTGAAATTCTCACATAAAATGTTAGGTTGTTCTGTAATCATTTATATGTATTGCCATATCACAAAATGGAAATAGCAGACTTGTTACTGCTACTTTTGTTGCGTTACCAATTAAGTAGCGAGCCCTTTAGTTCTTGGATCTTTTAGTCGCCTTATACGACAAGCAGATCATACTGTGAGCATATTCTTTTTTCTAAATTTAGTCCCTGCTCACTGGGACTGTTAAGGATAAAAATTTTTATTTTATTTTGTATATGAAGTAATAATATTTATTTTATTTTATTTTTTAGCATATTTTTAAAATCAAACCTAAAAAAATGGTTATAATTGCAACTTAAATATTGAAAACAAAAAAACGTACATACTGATCAGACATGGGCGTTTATGATTACAATTGTGTAATTGATTACAGTTTCAATTACAATTACATGTAATTAGTAATTGAGTTTTTTCAATTACAATTACAATTACAAGTAAAATTGAAAATTTTCAATTACTAATTACATCTAATTGTAATTGAAACTGTAATCAATTACATAATGTAATCATTAACGCCCATGTCTGTAACTTACCCTAAAGTGCCCCTAGGGGAGCCAAATGTATGACCGACCTTTCATGTAATTGTAATTGAAACTGTAATCAATTACACAACGTAATCATTAACGCCCATGTCTGATACATACTCATAAAATTAGTTATGTATTTTTTTTTTTACATAAATGCATGTAAATTTAACTTATTTAAACAGCAAAAAGTTCTAAAATTATTTTTTTGTTATTTTATTTTGTTTTTTTTAAGCCTATTTCATTATGTTTTAGCTAAAAGAACCTGTATATCAAACATCACATTCTTCTAATTGTGGTTTACAAAAAAAAACTAATTTCAGAAAGCAAAGAAAAATGTATTTATTCATTTCCTTCACCACATGAATGAGGTGATAACATCTCTTTACTAACATCATGTAAATGTTCAGTGGCTCGTATTTGTAAAACTGTCACCATGGAGTTTTTATCATCAAATTTACAGGTTACTGTAACTTCGCTCAATTGAAATGTAAATATTTGTGAATTGTATTTTGTGCGTAAATAAACGGAACGAGGATCAGCCTCCAAAATATCAATAATACATTGTTTTTGTACATTTAATGTTTGTAATTGTGATTCGGCCCTCTCATTGAATACAACTTTTAAACGGTGTGGAGCTTGTACCCAAGAGGGTACTTTAACAGCTTGTGGGGGTGGGGTAGAATAGGTGGTAAAGTTAACTGGAGTTTGAGCTAATGATGTAGCACCTAATAATTCCATTTCAGATTCCTCACCATCGGGTTCTTGGCGAAAGTTATAGAAATCTGAAGATGGTTCACAAGGACCTGTAGACATGCGACCTGTAAAAAAACAGAAACAAATCAGTATAGTATTAAAGATTATTTTTTTTAATTTTCTAGAGAAGAAATATTTCAGAATTGGAATCTAAGAATTTTTTCTATACGAAAAATTTCTCAGAACCTTAAAATGCTTCAATACGAAAAATGTCTTAGAACCTTAAAATGATTCAATACGAAAAATGTCTCAGAATCTGAGAAATTTTCTAAACGAAAAATGTCTCAGAACATGAGAAATTTTCTATACGAAAAATGTCTCAGAATCTGAGAATTTTTCTTTCCGAAAAAGGTCTCAGATTCTGAGAATTTTTCTATACGAAAAATGTCTCAGAATCTGAGAAATTTTCTATACGAAAAATGTCTCAGAATCTGAGAAATTTTCTATACGAAAAATGTCTCAGAATCTGAGAAATTTTCTATACGAAAAATGTCTCAGAATCTGAGAAATTTTCTATACGAAAAATGTCTCAGAATCTGAGAAATTTTCTATACGAAAAATGTCTCAGAATCTGAGAAATTTTCTATACGAAAAATGTCTCAGAATCTGAGAAATTTTCTATACGAAAAATGTCTCAGAATCTGAGAAATTTTCTATACGAAAAATGTCTCAGAATCTGAGAAATTTTCTATACGAAAAATGTCTCAGAATCTGAGAAATTTTCTATACGAAAAATGTCTCAGAATCTGAGAAATTTTCTATACGAAAAATGTCTCAGAATCTGAGAAATTTTCTATACGAAAAATGTCTCAGTATCTGAGAAATTTTCTATACGAAAAATGTCTCAGAATCTGAGAAATTTTCTATACGAAAAATGTCTCAGAATATGAGAAATTTTCTATACGAAAAATGTCTCAGAATCTGAGAAATTTTCTATACGAAAAATGTCTCAGAATCTGAGAAATTTTCTATACGAAAAATGTCTCAGAATCTGAGAAATTTTCTAAACGAAAAATGTCTCAGAATCTGAGAAATTTTCTATACGAAAAATGTCTCAGAACATGAGAAATTTTCTATACGAAAAATGTGTCAGAATCTGAGAATTTTTCTTTCCGAAAAAGGTCTCAGATCCTGAGAATTTTTCTATACGAAAAATGTCTCAGAATCTGAGAAAATTTCTATACGAAAAATGTCTCAGAATCTGAGAAATTTTCTATACGAAAAATGTCTCAGAATCTGAGAAATTTTCTATACGAAAAATGTCTCAGAATCTGAGAAATTTTCTATACGAAAAATGTCTCAGAATCTGAGAAATCTTCTATACGAAAAATGTCTTAGAATCTGAGAGATTTTCTATACGAAAAATATCTCAGAATCTGAGAAATTTTCTATACGAAAAATGTCTCAGAATCTGAGAAATTTTCTATACGAAAAATATCTCAGAATCTGAGAAATTTTCTATACGAAAAATGTCTCAGAATCTGAGAAATTTTCTATACGAAAAATGTCTCAGAATCTGAGAAATTTTCTATACGAAAAATGTCTCAGAATCTGAGAAATTTTCTATACGAAAAATGTCTCAGAATCTGAGAAATTTTCTATACGAAAAATGTCTCAGAATCTGAGAAATTTTCTATACGAAAAATGTCTCAGAATCTAAGAAATTTTCTATACGAAAAATGTCTCAGAATCTGAGAAATTTTCTATACGAAAAATGTCTCAGAATCTGAGAAATTTTCTATACGAAAAATGTCTCAGAATCTGAGAAATTTTCTATACGAAAAATGTCTCAGAATCTGAGAAATTTTCTATACGAAAAATGTCTGAGAATCTGAGAAATTTTCTATACGAAAAATGTCTCAGAATCTGAGAAATTTTCTATACGAAAAATGTCTTAGAATCAAGGAGGGTACAAATATAGGAGAGGGAGATTGGAGAATACTCAACCTAGCACTAAACTTAGCACAATACCACGGCGTCAAAAAAACAAAATTGTGCATAACAAATGGAAAAAAGAGTTGTCATGTTATTTTTATTTATTTAAAATTGTGGCATGGTTGCATTTTTCGAGAATTAAATTATTTATTACCAGTTTTTACTCTATTTTGTTTATGTTTTTTATATATTTTAATTGTACTTTGCTCATGTCGTACTTTTTTGTTTTTTAACTAGTTGTATACATGTTTTTTTCGTAATTTAAACTCCAAAAAACAGTGCCTTAACAAAAAAATGCAACCATGCCACAATTTTAAATAAATAAAAATAACATGACAACTCTTTTTTCCATTTGTTATGCACAATTTTGTTTTTTTGACGCCGTGGTATTGTGCTAAGTTTAGTGCTAGGTTGAGTATTCTCCAATCTCCCTCTCCTATATTTTTACCCTCCTTGTTAGAATCTGAGAAATTTTCTATACGAAAAATGTCTCAGAATCTGAGAAATTTTCTATACGAAAAATGTCTCAGAATCCGAGAAATTTTCTATACGAAAAATGTCTCAGAATTTGAGAATTTTTCTATACGAAAAATGTCTCAGAATCTGAGAATTTTTCTATACGAAAAATGTCTCAGAATCTGAAAAATTTTCTATACGAAAAATGTCTCAGAATCTAAGAAATTTTCTATACGAAAAATGTCTCAGAATATGAGAAATTTTCTTTTACGAAAAAAGTCTCAGAATCTGAGAAATATGAAAAATGTACGAAAAATGTCTCAAAATTTGAGAATTTTGTATACGAAAAATATCTTAGAATCTGAGAATTTTTCTATTCAATAATTTCTAACAAATCAAGCCATTTATTTACCTGAATCCATTGTTATTGGTGAATCATAAAATGGTATATATGGTTTAATATCTAACACTGGTGTACCATCTACCATATCAGTACCATAAAAACTTATAAAAGCAGCTTCAATTCTTTCAATCTCCACTAATGATAATCCTATGGGGCATGGACGATGTGGTGAGCGTGTAGCAAAGACTCCCACACGTTCTCCACCCAAACGGGGTGGTGCTACTTTTGCTTTTGGATGTGATGTATTCTTATGAAAATGATAAATTACCCACATATGTGAATAATCCTCTAAGCCTTCCAGGGCATGTTCGGGATTTGTAAATAAATCCGAATTTAATTCTATAACGCCACGTAAACGTCCACCTACACTTGATTGTCGTGGCACCGCACGTTTTTCCGGGAAACACGTACGTATTATACCAATGGGAGGGAAAATGTCCTGCACGGAATATAGACAAAAACAAGTAAAAAAGTTAAATTCGGCCTTGCCGAATGTAGTGATACCCTCCACAATTTCAAAAAGATTATTGCAAAAAACTTTATTTAAAAGGAAATTACTTTTAAAAAAAAAAAAAAATTCCGCGAAAAAAAATTTTGGTAAAAAAAAATCCGCGATTTTTTTTTTTTTGTCAAAAAATATGTTCGTTCTTGTTTAAATAGCATTTGGTGTTCAATTATGTTCACATATGTCAACCAGAAGCCGAATTAAAGCATTTTGTATATTTAGGTTATGTTGAATGTACTGAAATTTTTGAGGTGTGCTTACATTTTCGTTCATAACTTTTGAACCGCTGGACCGATATCGCTCAAATGCAATACCAAACTTCTCGGGAGAACTTCCAATAAATATGTTAAGTTTCAGTCATCTCTGTGCAATATTTTGTCCGCGACAGCATTTTCAACAGACAGACAGACGGACAGACGGACAGACGGACAGACGGACAGACGGACAGACGGACATCGCTAGAATGTCTTAAAATCGATCGGGCATCATGAATATATATACTTTATGGGGTCCCAGACCGATATTTCGATGAGTTACAAACGGAATGACAAACTTATATATACCCTCTATCACTAGAGTGGAGGGTATAAAAATAGATATCAAAGGTTATGTCATTAAAAAATACGGAGGAGTTGAGTTTATTTTTAGCAAAACAAAAGGAATGAAATTCTATAAATAAATGTGCGCGCATCTTCATTTCTTTCAAGTTTTATTTTTTTTTTTTTTTGTTTTGTTGGCATTTATTATACATACTTTATGCGGGGTTAGCTCTGCCGCCGCTGCTGCTAATGTTAAGGCTGTTTTTGTTGTTTGTGGTGTCGTTGAATTTACATCTGTTGTGTCTACTGAATTTGTGATGGTCAAGGTCGTGGAGGTGGTGTTGTCGTCGGTATCATTTTGATTATGATTATTTTCCAATTGGCGACAACCTTCACAGCGATAATTTTTCAATAAACGGGCAATACCATCAATATCCTTGCGTTGTTTATGCTGCAGACTATGTACTTGTTGTCTATAAAGGAATGAGCAAGTGGTATAAAGGGGCCGGCATGAAATATTTTTTTCAATAGAGTTTTTCTACCTCAAATAAACTTCCAGACTTACCGTAAGTTATTAATTTCATTCCTTGCTACTGTTAATTGTGTTTTTAAGTGGTCCGCTTCATTTTCTAACATATTTTTCTGTAGTTTTTCACAAAATTTTCCAGTTTTTCGTTTGTATAGATTTTTGACTTGCGGAAAAAAATTATCAATTATTTATGGAGTTGCCATAGTTAAAAAATTGTGACATTGTTTTTTGTCATGGAGAAAAAACATGTAAACAAAAGTCATATGTTTCGAGAGAGAGAAATAATTTATTCTCTTTTAGAGCTACCAGATTTAGGTTTTAGGGAAGTAATGCCATTTGGGAATTTACTGTCAAATGGCAGAAGCCTTAATTAATGATTTCATTAATTTTTTTTAATTTATAAAAAATATTTTAAATGTGAAAATCATTGCACTAAACCAACAGAAAATTAATAAAATGGTTATAATTTTGCAACTACTATTCTGCATCTAAAATGACATCTAAAAATGAAAAATGCATCTTTAAATCAAAATATGTACTAAAAATTAAAAAAAAAAAAACATTTAAAAACTCAAACATAAATAAATTTTACATACATAAATAAATTTTAGGATTTAATAAGTCCACTTTGGATTAATTTTGATTTATTTACTTTTTTCATTTTCCAAATTTTTTTTATTATTTTTTCGGATTATAATTGCTAATTTATCGTAGAATACGGAAAAAAATATTCCAAATTTGTTTTGGTTTGTTAAAATATTTTTTTAAACTAAATAAGGTTAGAGCTTCCAATCTCACAATCCCGATCTCGGAAACACCAGGATTTTCGTGTTATACAAATCCCGAATCTCGGGATATCTTATTTTCAATCCCGGGATTTTCGGGATCCCGTTTTTTTTTTAATAATTTTTATTTTTTATATATATTTTTCAATAATTTGTATTAAATAAATATGAATTTTGTGGAACACAAAAAAAATCCAACTAAATAAAGTTCCGTCTGGTACTGTTTTCTTGTGGAAGCAAAAAGTAAACCGTTTGCGAAATGTAAAGCTTGCACAAAGGTTCTAACTAATGGTGGTTTGACGAAAGGGCTTTAGACACATCTTAACTTCTTAAGGCGTGATTTAAAGTAAAAAACGACTCTGTGCATACAAAAAAAACTTGGTATTAGCATTTTATTTAAATAAAATAAAGTTAATCCCAATCAATATAATTCCATTGTAAAAAACAAGGCTATTAGCTTTAAAAGGCAACATTGCCGATCCGAGTCTAAGTGAAATAAAAAAAATTGATGCAGTCCCTCCGCCCTTAAAAAACATATTTATTCCCGCTTACTACAAATGTTTTTAAATCTTTACAGAATTTAGGCCCTGAATAGATTGTACGCCTTTAGTAATCCAAATCTAAAATAACAAACTGGCTATGTTTTAAGTTTTGTATATAAAACATACTTGGGACCTAAGCATTGAGGCATTAGTTTTTTTCATGTAAAATGTCAATGAAATAGCAGGCAGTGGCATTGTTTTTTCATACAAAAGTAATGCCAGGTCCCAAGTATGATATAAAACAAGTAAACAATTTCAATTCTACTGGGCCCATCTGAATAATTTTTAGGGATTGTAATTTTTTAATATAAAAAATGTGTAAAAATTTTCACAAAAAAAAATATTTTGGTTAAAAAAAAACTCTTTTAGTATTTTTTATAAAAAAAAATGTTTGGATGTAAAGGTTTTTAATTAAAAAAAATATAGTATTTGCTTATTTTATGTTTAAAATGTGTTTTAAGATTTTAATTTAACTAAAATACGTATAAAAAAATGTTCAACTATTTCTAGAAATATGTTATTTTACATTTTTGATAAAACATTATCCAAGAAGAAATCTTGATGTAAACGATCAGCATATTCAGGATCACAAGCGTATTGTTTCAAATCACTAATACCAGATTTAAGCAACAGCTCTTCGTCGACAAAGAATTGGCCAGTAGGAGCTTTTGGAGGAGTTTGAGAGATAATGGCATATGCAGCATCAGCCATTATGTCGGGTTTACGAGAGAATTTGGCACTATCAGGTCCAGCCAACATATCAATTGCAGCAGTATGAATAGTAGTTTGAGGCCACAAGGCATTAACGGAAATATTACGATCCTTAAATTCCTCAGCCATACCTAAAACGCACATAGACATGCCGTATTTTGCCATAGTATAAGAAACATGCATTCCAAACCAAATTGGGTTAAGGCTCAAGGGCGGAGAGATATTTAAAATGTGAGCATGTTTACTCTTTAACAAATAAGGAAGGCATTCTTTGGATCTGAGAAATTAAAAAAAAGTTATAAAAGGACTTAATTATAAAACACTTTAATTGTTTTAAATATTTACTTACACCAAGAAAGTACCTCTGGTATTAATGTTATGCATGAGATCATAACGTTTCATATCGGTTGCCAAAGTGGGAGTAATTGATATGGCACTGGCGTTGTTGACCAATATATCAATACCACCAAATTTGTCCACTGCTGCCTTAACAGCTGCTCTAACTTGTTCCTCACTGCGAACATCAACAATACAGGCCAATGCTTTACCGCCAGCCTTTTCAACTAAAACAGAAATTAAAATTATTGAGTAAAAAATTAATAGAATAAATACTTTTAAGGCTCTGCTTATTACGCCAAAAATATAGTGAGGGCATTCACGATGGATCTTGTTAATTTTACAAATGAAAAAAAAAAAAAAATCAACAACGAAAACCAGGACAAACTCGCTGTGTTAATATTTTTGATTTTTTTAGTTTACAACGTTTACAAGACCCATCATAAAAGTTTCATAACTTAAGATCAAAACTTACTTTCTTCAGCTGCTGTATAAATAGTACCAGGCAATTTTGGATGAGGATCTGCGGTTTTGGCAGCAATTACAACATTAGCACCATCACGGGCTGCCTTTAAGGCTATGGCTTTACCAATGCCACGGGAGGCACCAGTGATGAAAATGGTCTTTCCTTTTAAACTACCGTTATTTTGCATATTAATGTTATTAGCTTAACGATTTAATGATAAATGTTTTCACAAATCACATAAACATAGCCAAGAAAACTTAAGAAATAGATTAGTTTTTTTTTTTAATCAGAACTCTGCAGGGGGGCTAGTTAAATGCTAGTGCAATGTCCAAATACATTCAAATAAATGATAAGATTTCTCTTAAATACAAGCAAGTAAACAAAATAATTAAAGGTATATTAAAAGCTGAAATGAGCAAAAAAGAGTAAGTAAAATTACAAGTTTTCATACTCGTATATACTACACCATTTACACATGTTATTAAAAAAAGGCTAATTAATATTTTTAAGTTATATTCAAATAGGAAAAATATCGAATGGTTCCTTCATAAATCTTGATCTACTCGGTCGATTTCGAAAAAAAAAAGAAACTTCATCTGATGTGGAGCACCACAAAATTTTGTCTCTTAAATCGGACTTCCGAGTAAATAAGATTTATACATAATTTGATAAAATTATATATAATTGTATAAGATTATATATAGAGGTTTCAGTTTTCAGAAAATTTTATTAAATTATATATAATTTGATAAAAATTATATATAATTATATCCGAACTTTTTTATTTTTATCTAATTTTATATAAAACAAATTCAGATATAATTATTTATAATTTTATTTTAATTTTATCAAATTAGATATAATTTTATAAAATTTTATACCTATAAAACAAATTTAGATATAATTATATATAATTTTATCATAATTTTATAAAATATTATCAAATTATATATAATTTGATAAAATTTTAAATAAAAAAAAAATCGGATATTATTATATACATGTAATTTTATCAAATTATATATAATTTTATCAAATTATATAAAAACTTTTTTACTCGGACAGTCTATTCACACAAAAAATAAAAAAAAAAAAAAAATTAAAAAGTTCAATTTTGTTTTTAATCATTTTATTAATTGATATGATTACATTTTTTAATTTATTTCGAGAATTTCCGTGAATTGAAAATAAATGCACTTTTGCGATATTAAACTTTTACAAATTTTAGTAATTAAAACTATCACTTTCGTGAAAACTATCACTTTCGTGATAGGTACAAAATCAATAAAAATAGTAATTGATATAATCATTTTAATGATTGAAACTCATTTTCATTTTTTTGTGTGTATAATGCCTTAGAATACATTTATAATCTAGAGTTTTGTAATATATCAGCATTAACAGGATCACAAGCATATTGTTTAAAATCACGTACACCTGCTTTAATTAAAACGTCTTCATCTATTAAGAATTGGCCAGTAGGAGCTTTAGCTGGAGCTTGTGATATTAAAGCATACGCAGCATCAGCCATTATGTCGGACTTACGTGCAAATTTTGCACTTTCAACGCCGTACACCATTTCAATGGCTGCAGTATGAATAATGGTTTTAGGCCATAGAGCATTAACCGAAATATTACGATCCTTAAATTCTTCGGACATACCCAAAACACACATAGACATGCCATATTTGGCTATAGTATAAGCGACATGTTTACCAAATAATTGAGGTTTTAAGTTCAAAGGTGGAGATATATTTAAAATATGAGCATGTTTACTTTTCAACAGGAAAGGAAGGCATTCTTTGGATCTGAAAAAAAATATATATCAGAATAGAATAATTCTGAATAGCGGTATTCAAAGCCTTACTTACTAGCCCAAGTAATTTATCAAAACTGCCTGAATTTTAAAAAGCGTTTAAAAATTGTTTATGCCTCTGTACCTAGGCTGGCAAAACAGACTCCAAATACCGCTAACTTATTTTTTTGAAAAAGTGTTCTTTTGCTTTAGTACCAGTGCAAAGGCTTTTATTTTTAAATATTTCCAAAGCATTTTTGGTAATGTAGCAAAATTGCACCTTTTCGAATCGAAATATTCATATATTTTAAAAATCGAGAAAAAAATTTTAATTAAAAATTTTAAAAAGTTCAATTTTGTTTTTAATCATTTTTTTAATTGATTTTTGCGATCTTAAACTTTTCAAATTTTAGTAATTAATACTATCACTTTCGTGATAGGTGCAAATTCAATTAAAATAGTCATTGATGTAATAATTTTAGTGATTGAAACTCGTTTTCATTTGTCTGTGTGTTGCGAGTTAGTCTCTGAATTTCGCTTTTCTAAAAAATTATAATAAGGAATTTAAAGTAACTTACACCAAAAAACTGCCTCTGGTGTTAATGTTATGCATCAGATCATAACGTTTCATGTCAGTTTTCATAGTTGGAGTAGTGGATATGGCACTGGCATTGTTGATTAATATATCTATGCCTCCGAATTTGTTAACTGCTGACTTAACAGCTGCCTTAACTTGTTCCTCACTTCTAACATCTACAATACAAGCCAAAGCTTTGCCACCAGCCTTTTCAACTAAGGAAAAAAATATTGACTTTTAGCAATTTTGCCAATTATTAAACTTAAAATCCCGAGATGAAAACCCCCAATAAATAAAAAGCTGCTTACTTTCATCCGCCGCTGTATAGATGGTGCCAGATAGTTTTGGATGAGGGTCCGCTGTTTTGGCAGCAATTACAATATTGGCACCGTCACGAGCTGCCTTTAAGGCTATGGCTTTACCAATACCACGAGAGGCACCAGTTATGAAAATGGTCTTTCCTTTTAAGCTACCGTTATTTTGCATATTGATGTTGATATTTTAATAATTAGAATATTAACTAAATTTATTTTTAATTGCAGGGGTTTGCAATCTACTAACTTCCACAATCTCGAAATACATATAAATGATAAGATTTCTCTTAGACTATATTCACACTAGGCACTTTTAATTGCTGCAATTGTGATTTTTATAGTGTATCAAAGAGAGAGATAAGACTCTTCCCTCTCACAAGTAAATAAAAAGTAAACTTCAGTAAAAAATACTCTTAAGTAACGAGTTCGATTGAAAGAGAAACTGACATTTTATTAAATCGTGACCTATTTAAATAAAATTTTTAAATTTTAATGTAAATAATTGTTTAAGCTCAGAGTCAGTTTATTTATTTTTTTATTTATTTAAAAAAAAAAATTCAATATTTCAAAATCCACTGGATCTCATCTTCAGGGTTAAGAGGAAAAATTATGGATTTCGAAATATTGGAAAAAGACTTTAAATAAAAATTAAAAAAATTACCTTGAGCTTAACCAATTATTTACATTACAATTACAACAAACAGCACACATATTGAACAACACACAACTGAAAAAGAAAATCCCTTCAAAATATATTTGAATTTTAAGAATTTTAAATTATCTTTTTTAATATTAACTAAAATATTTCAGTTCGTAATGATATTTTTAATATTTCAATTGATTTTTTTTCAAAAATCAATTAATCTACAATGTAGATTATACATACATATTTTGAATTTCAATTGATATTTTTCAATTTAGAGTTTTAAAACATTTTTAAAATTCCTTTACAATTTAGATGCAACATCATCCAAAAAGATATCCTGTCGTAAGTTATCAGAACTAGCGGGATCACAGGCATATTGTTTTAAATCACGTAATCCAGACTTAACCAAAACTTCTTCATCAATTAAGAACTGTCCATTAGGAGCTTTAGGTGAAGTTTGGGAGATAATAGCATAAGCAGCATCAGCCATAATATCAGGTTTACGAGCATATTTAGAACTTTCAACTCCATGTAACATTTCAATGGCTGCAGTATGAATGATGGTTTTAGGCCACAGAGCATTAACCGAAATATTGCGATCCTTGAATTCTTCAGCCATACCCAAAACACACATAGACATACCATATTTGGCCATGGTATAAGCAACATGGTTACCAAACCAATGAGGTTTCATATTTAGAGGTGGAGAAATATTTAAAATGTGTCCATGTTTACTCTTCAGCAAATAAGGAAGGCATTCTTTGGATCTGGAAAAAATAAAATTTTCATAAAGATATTAAAAATACAGTTCGTACATTTGGACAGTAAGGGTTTTTGAAATTATCTGGTTATTTCTTACATTCTGTCATTTTTTGGTAATAGAATAAGAGCATAAAATTAGATGATTTTAAAAACTTGCTAAATCGTAGGGTTAACTTACACCAAAAAAGTACCTCTGGTGTTTATATTATGCATAAGATCATAACGTTTCATATCCGTTTCCATAGTAGGGGTAACAGATATAGCACTAGCATTGTTTATTAATATATCTATACCACCAAATTTATCAACTGCAGCCTTTACAGCGGCTTTAACTTGCTCCTCATTGCGAACATCTACAATATAGGGCAAAGCCTTACCGCCAGCCTTTTCAACTGAAATATAAAAAAAAAAATATATTTAAAAGTTTGTAGAATAAATTAGTTTAAGGCTCTGTTTATAACACTAATAATAGGTGTGTTCCAGAACTTTCCGGGTAAAGTTCGGTAAAATGAGAGAAAATCAAAAAACCTCTCACGATACCACAAAAATGCACAAAAGTACGGGAACGCTAAAAACCACATTTCAAGCCCAAAATAATAGAAAATGTAAACAAACCAAAAACGCTAAAATATTTTCGTAAGAAAAATTACTTTAAACAAGAAAACAAATTGTAAAAGTTTATTTTAATAACAAATTATCTTTTTTTGTATTGAAAAAACACATTTCCTTGGTTTAGTTCTTTATTTTATTTAAAAAATTTCCAATTTAGCTTCACAAAAAAATCAGCTGTTTTTTTAACATCTGACTGTTACCAATTTACCCGAAAAAAAAGTGCGGGTAAGTTCGGTAAAATGAGAAAGTAATTTATTCTCTCAAAAACTCTCTCATTTACCCAATTTTTGCGTACGGGAACGCTTTTCGGGCTGGTTTGGGTACCCGCGGGCACCCGCGGTAACGTTCTGGAACACACCTAATATATTCCGTACTTTTGCAACGGGTTCCGCGGAAAAAATCCGTGATTTTTTTTTTTTAAATAAGCTTGTTCTTGTTTAAATACCATATGACATCCAATTGTGTTCACAAATGTCAACAAGCAGCCGAAACAAAGCATTTTGTATTTTTAGGTTATGTTGAATGTCTCAAAATTTTCGAGGTGTTCTTACATTTTCGTTTATAACTTTTGAACCGTTGAACCGATTTTTCTCAAATGCAATACTAAACTGCTCGGGACAACAAAAAATAATCATGTTAAGTTTCAGTGATCGCCATTTCAACAGACAGACAGACGGCATCGCTAGAATGTCTTATATGGCATTCACACTAGCGACCTTAAACAAGTTGTTTAACAAAACACCAGTAGCAGAATAAAAACGTAATGGACACAGAACAAAGACTTTTTTAAATATCTCACTCTTGAATACTTTAAAACAGCAAGTGTGAACGCCGTATTAGAATCGATCACTGATCAATAATATATGTATATACTTTATGGGTTCCCAGTCCAATATTTCAATGAGTTAAAAACGGAATGCTAAAAATATATAGAGGGTATATACGCTCTATCACTAACTGTAAGTGGAGGGTATAAAAATACAAAGGAGTTATTTTATAACGGAGAATTGATTAATACAGCCTTAAAATCGTATTAAATAAACTCTTTAATTTATTTATTAACGGTATTCACGTCAAAACGTTTTGCCCTTGTAAAGTGCGAAACTCAACATTTATTACAACACACATAAAATTATTTTAAGTTTTTATTTTATCTCACGTATTGTAAAAAATTTTGCATTTCGCACTTTGCTGACGTGAGTAGCACTACACCATTTCCAATGTATTTTAAAAATTCCCAAATGTAATTTAAAATTGCCCAAATGTATTTTAAAATTGTCCAAATGTACTTTAAAATTGTCCAAATATATTTTAATATTGTCCAAATGTATTTTAAAATTGTCCAAATATATTTTTAAATTGCCCAATTGTATTTTTAAATTGTCCAAATATATTTTAAAATGATCCAAATGTATTTTAAAAATTTCCAAATGTAATTTAAAATTGTCTTAATGTATATTAAAATTGTTCAAATGCATTTTAAAATTGTCCAAATGAATTTTAAAATTGTCCAAAAGTATATTAAAATTGTCCAAATGTATTTTAAAATTGTCCAAATATATTTTAAAATTGTCCAAATTAATTTTGAAATTGTTCAAATGTATTTTAAAATTGTCCAAATATATTTTAAAATTGTCCAATTGTATTTTTAAATTGTACAAATGTATTTTAAAATGGTCCCAATGTAGTTTAAAATTTTCCAAAAGTATTTTAAAATTGTCCAAATGTATTTTAAAATTTTCCAAATGTATTTTTAAAATTGTCCAAATGTATTTTAAAATTGTCGAAATGTATTTTAAAATTGTCCAAATGTAGTTTAAAATTTTCCAACTGTATTTTAAGCACGAATGTATTTTAAAATTGTCCAATTGTATTTTAAAGTTTCCCAAATGTATTTTAAAATATTCTACATAGAATTATAGAAAGAATATTTTAAAATACATTTGGAAATTTTAAAATACATACATTTGGACAATTTTAAAATAAATTTGTAAAATTTTAAACTACATTTGGACAAATTTAAAATATATTTGGACAATTTTAAAATACATTTGCACAATTTTAAAGTATATTTGGAAAATTTTAAACTACATTTGGACAATTTTTAAACTACATTTGGACAATTTTAAAATACATTTGTACAATTTTAAAATACATTTAGACAATTTTAAAATACATTTGGAAAATTTTAAACTACATTTGGACAATTTTAAAATTCATTTGGACAATTTTAAAATATATTTGAACAATTTTAAAATACATTTGGACAATTTTAAAATACATTTGGAAATTTTTAAAATACAATTGGAAATGGTGTATTATATCTTAAGAGCAAAACTTACTTTCTTCGGCTGCCGTATAAATGGTACCAGGCAATTTCGGGTGAGGATCTGCTGTTTTAGCTGCAATAACAATATTGGCGCCATCACGAGCTGCCTTTAGGGCTATAGCTTTACCAATACCACGGGAGGCTCCCGTAATAAAAATGGTCTTTCCTTTTAAACAACCGTTATTTTGCATATTAATGCTTTAAGTTTAACGATTTTAGAATAAATGTCTTCAAAAGTATACCTAGCTAAGAAAACTTATTAATTTAAAATTGCAGAGGGCTAGTAAAATGATAGTACAATGTTCAAATACATTCAAATACTTAAATGATAAGAATTCTCTTAAACAAATTAAATACATACAAGTAGATTAAATGCTAAATGAGTAAAAGCAAAAAATTACTATAAATTTAAAAAATTAATATGATCAACTACACCATTTTCAGGTATAATTTGAAAAATATCAATTGAAATTTGAAAAAAACTGCAAACATTTTTTTGAAGTTACAATGATATTTGGAATATTTAAGTTTGAATCTTTCTAGTTTTAAATTATCCTTTCAAAATTAAATTGAATGATTCAATTGATATTTTTCTAACTTCTGTGGATCCCTTTCGAAAATAAATTAATTTAGTTCAAATTTCAATTGATTTTTTTCAGCGTCGAACCAGAATTAAATTACGTCGCGTAAATGTGAGGTAACTAAATCAAACGGGCGTAAAAAATTCAAATTGAATTGTGTTTGTTTTTGTGCAGGCCGAAAATAATCTACTTTTCTGATTCCCTTCCCAGGAAAATTTTTTGGAACAAATTCCTGGTTCAATAGATTCTTGAATATATTCAACGGTAATCACAACAAAATTTTCTATGTAAAATTATTTTTCAAAAAAACTACTTGCTCTAAAAAACGATTGCTTTCGGGACAATTTCAAACAAAAATCATTGATTCTGGAATGTTAATTAGAACCGGTTGCGGGGTAGTTTGATGCGTTCAGGAACCGATTATTTGGAACAGAAAATTTTGCTGGGTTAGTCCATGTGCAGGTCAATGAACTTGATATGGCATAAAATATTTCATTTATTCAACAAATACACAAGAATAACATATAGAAAAAATGTTTTTTTCATGGGCAGTTTTAGTTCTTCAAGGGGGAATTTCCACCCCTGCACAGTGCCACATTTGGCCAATCTAGCACGACAAAAATCATAAAATAAAAGTTCCCCAATTTTCATATCTTTGTATGTATTATAGAACATTCCTAATAGCACGGAAATAATCATATAAGATCGATAATTCTGTTCGTTACTAACAGGTGGGTGCATAAAGTTGCATCTTGTAAAATCCTGTAACTAGTGTACATTATTTCGCATAAATTAAGTCGAGTTTAAACTGTTGTAACTTTTGAACAAAAAGAGATATTTGTCCACTCTTTTTTGGTTATTTAAAAGAATATTTAAATGCTTTAAGTCATATCTTTTCTTTTTTTTTAAACAAATTTTTCTATTTTTTATTAAATTTTTAACAAAATACAAATTTTTGAAAAGAAAATTATATATTTATTTTTTTTGATGGAATAGAACTTTTGTTTTTGGTCCGTATTGGTCGCCGGACTTTTTTAGATATATTGATCAATATCCATAGTACTTATTTCAACGGCTAACTTTTGCGACGCCGACTACAGTGGGTCGATATGTAAACCTTGTTTTTACATATTTTTTAAAGATATTTAAAAAAAGTAGGCGTGGCTGTGGTCTGACCGCCCCCTTTTTTTGTGATAATATTTCTACAGTCATTGAGAGTATATATACCAAATTTAAAGAAATTATAACCAAAATTACAAATTTTAAAATAAGTGGGCGTGGCCCTAAACCTCCCTCCCATATTTTTCATAATGTTATTTTCGAAGTCAAAACGAACATTTATACCGAATTTCAAGTCAATATAATTAAAATTGTATTTTTGTCGTCCTAGATTGGTCAAATGTGGCACTGTGCCCTGGTCCGATTTTGATATTTTCCGAACTTAACCATGACCATAAGACATATTAGTGCCAAACTACAGGGATCTAGCTCTTTAATTTAAGACTGCATCGTGTCTTCCACAGACGGACGGACACCACTAGAGTGTTTTAGAATCGATCACTGATCAATAATATATATACTTTTGGAGTCCTAGACCGATATTACAATGCGTTACACACGGAATGACAAAGTAAGTAGACCCCCATACTGTGGTTGGAGGGTATAAAAGACAATTGAAATTCGAAAATTTTGTTAAACATTTATTTGAAATAATTAATGGTTACTTTTCCATTGAATTAAAATAGCTTGTTACAGGTTTTCAACTATTTGGTGAAAATTAGTTCAGTTCTCTTGGTCTAAGGACGAAATTAAAAAAATTTGGTCCATGTAATTTCAAAAATTCGTCAATGAAAACTATTTCTTTTTTTTAAGTTTGTAACTGTACATTATAATTATACATATATGTGTTTTTTTTTTTAATTATTTACAAATTTAGTGTATCTTTCACCTAATACAATAACATTTAACTATGACTAATACAAAAGTAATAAAAAAAAACGTTAAAAATTCCATTACAATTTAGAAACAACATTATCCAAAAAGAAATCTTGGTGTAAATTATCAGCATTGCTAGGATCACACGCATATTGTTTCAAATCACGAATACCAGCTTTAACTAAAACTTCTTCATCTATAAAGAATTGACCAGTAGGAGCTCTAGGTGGAGCTTGTGAGATGATAGCATAAGCAGAATCAGCCATAATTTCTGGTTTACGAGCAAATTTGGAACTTTCAACGCCATTCAACATTTCAATGGCAGCAGTATGAATAGCAGTTTGTGGCCATAAAGCATTAACGGAAACATTAAGGTCCTTGAATTCTTCAGCCATACCCAAAACACACATGGACATACCATATTTAGCCATGGTATAAGCAACATGATTTCCAAACCAATGAGGTTTCATGCTTAAAGGTGGAGAAATATTTAAAATGTGTGCATGTTTACTCTTCAACAAATAAGGGAGACATTCTTTAGAGCTAGAATATAAGAAAACAAATATTTTTTTTAAATTTAAATTGACGAAAAATTGTTAAATGAAATACTAAAGATTAGATTATTTACAAAAGATTATACTTATAATTCGAAGATTCCATTTGTAATTAGAAAATTCCTATTGTAGTATTTTAAAGATTTTACCATTTTCGATTCTTGGACATTCTATGAATGTCCGTCCGTCTGTAGATGGCACGATGAAGTCCAAAATAAAAGAGCTAGCTAGGTCCTAAGCAGGTTAAGTTCGTAAATGGGCAAAATCGGACCAGGGAGAAAAAATGTTCCTTAAAGAACTAAAACGACCTCTGAAAAACGTAATTTTTTTATATGTTTTTTGTATTTTTGTTAAACAAATGAAACATTTTTATGGTAGAAGAAGTTCACTACACTAGGAGCTATGGGATTAAAAAATGTTGTTTGTTTAGTTCACCCCCTGTTAAGGCATGGATATAAAAAATAGTTTAAATAATGATAAAATTGTATAACTTTAGTGCAAAAAGCATAATAAACGAATAAGTAAACATTTTTCGCGAGGTTAAGGTGTCCCCAAAGCTCTGTAGTTCTTTTTGAACATGTTGTAGGGTATAAAAGATTCGGCACAGCCGAATTTAAAACTTCCGATTGTTTGAATTACAATTCATCTAATTCGAATAACAATTGATAATTTTCGAATTGCAATTAATCTTTTTCGAACTTCAATTGATTTTTTTCGAATTACAATTGGTCTTTTTCGAATTACAATTGGAATCATTAAATTACAATTGATTTTTTGGAATCTTCGAATTACAAATGGAAATTTTCGAATTACAAATGGAATCTTCGAATTACAAGAAGAATCTACGAATTACAATCGTTCTCTTTCAATAATCTACATATATGTAGATTAAAAAAAAAAATAGTTATTTTATAAATATTTAAATAACACTGTGTCACAAATTTTCAACAAAGTCGTGACCAAATGAATCTGACACCTAATCTTTATGTAAATCCGAACGCTGATTCCGAATATGATGTCAGAATGGTCAAAAGTAGAACAGTTTTCGAGATATTTACGAGAAAATCGAGAAAATTACCGTTATTTGCTCTTTTAAACTTATTTTTTTAAAACCAAACAATAATTTTTTTTTTAATTTTATTATTTAGAACGTTAGTTTATTTCAATACGAACATTTTGTGCCCAATACGATCCAGATCGGTGCAAAAACGACAAAGTTACAGTAGATTAATTAAATTATCCCACTTTTCGATTTTTATCAAAAAAACACAAGTAAATATACAAAGCTAAATGTTAGTAATGAAAAGTGGGTTAATTCACTAAATCTTCTGTAGCTTTGACATTTTTCCGCCAATCTGGGTCTTGTTGGGCGCAAAATGTTCGTATTGAAATAAAATAATGTCCTATGTAATAATACATTATAATTTTTAATTGTTTGGTTTTAAAAAAATAACTTGAAAAGAGAAAAATTGCAAAAAATCATCAAATTTTTCAGTTTAAACTTTTGTCCACTGTAACTCTGTCATTTCTTGACTAATCTTCACAAGCGACACATGGTTATTTTAGTAATTTTATTATCTTTCATTAAAAAAAAGAAATACATAAATCGATGATTAGTTTTAAAGATATTTGCATTTAAGTGACAGCATCTTTTTTAAAAACACAAATAACGCTTATTTTCGAATATCTCGAAAACTGTTCTACTTTTGACCATTCTGACTTCATATTCGGATTCAGCGGACAATTCTACATAAAGATTAGGTGTCAGATACATTTGGTCAAAAAACTGTCACGTAGTGTAATTTATTAACTTACACCAAAAAAGTCCCTCTGGTATTGATATTATGCATAAGATCGTAACGTTTCATTTCAGTTTCCATGGTGGGGGTCAAAGAAATGGCACTGGCATTGTTAACCAAAATATCGATACCACCGAATTTGTCAACTGCAGCCTTAACAGCCGCCTTAACTTGTTCTTCACTTCGAACATCTACAATACAGGGCAAAGCTTTGCCACCGGCTTTTTCAACTAAACGAAAGGAAATATATTAGAGGTATTCCGACTCTTGTTGCCAGCTCTGGAAATGTAGCAAAAAGACTACTTTCCAAAAATACTTGTATTTTGAACGGTAATTTTAAACCTTTCTCTCTTTTACCACTACTAGTATTAGGGCTGACAAGTAGGACTCGGAATACCAGTATTTTATTCCCAGCAAAATTTTCTGTTCCAAATAATCGGTTCCAGAACGCATCAAACTACTCTGCAACCGGTTCTACTTAACATTCCAGAATCGATGAATTTTGTTTGAAATTGTCCCGAAAGCAATCGTTTTTTAGAGCAAGTAGTTTTTTTGAAAAATGATTTTACATAGAAAATTTTGTTGTGATTACCGTAGAATATATTCAAGAATCTATTGAACCATGAATTTGTTCCAAAAAATTTTCCTGGGTTTTAAAATGTAAAAATCAAATATAATACATACTTTCTTCAGCTGCTGTATAAATAGTTCCAGGTAATTTTGGATGAGGTTCGGCTGTCTTGGCAGCAATTACAACATTAGCACCATCACGGGCGGCCTTTAGAGCTATGGCTTTACCAATACCACGAGAGGCTCCAGTGATGAATATGGTCTTTCCTTTTAAGCTGCCGTTATTTTGCATGTTGTTAGTTTTAAACGAATTTTTAAGAAATGACTATGCAAATTGTAAAAATACGGGTAAGAAAACTTAAGGGATAGATTAATTGTAATCTATATTTTGCAGGGGAGCTATTGGAATGTTCGTACAATGTCCAAATGATAAGATTTCAGACAGATTTCCTCAAATACATACAAGTAAACAAAAATAATATACAATTTTATAAAAATAGGGCAACGCTTTTAATAACAACTCTGTTTTAAGAATTAGGGTAAACTTGGCAGCACTTTCATTATTCCAGTGTCATTTTGACAGCAACCATGACTGGTGGATTTTGGATTTTTTTGTTATTGGAAATTGTTTGAAATCATTTTGTAGCAGCACAGACAGCCACTTTTTGCAATAATTTTTTTTTGCCAATTTAGAATTCCTTGAAATACATTTAAAAATAAACTAAATAACAATGTCTCGTGGTAGTTCAGCTGGTTTTGATAGACATATTACCATTTTTTCACCCGAGGGTAGACTTTATCAAGTTGGTAAGTTTTTAGCCTAAAATTGCTAAATCATGTTTTGAGTTGCACGCCAATAATCCGGCTTTTTCCAATTTTTTTTAGAATATGCCTTCAAATCTATAAATCAAGAAGGTATTACTTCAGTAGCTATAAAGGGAGCCGATTGTGCTGTTGTTGCTACACAAAAGAAGGTAACAGAAAAATTAATAGATCCAGCTACTGTTACCCATTTGTTCAGAATAACCAAAAACATTGGATGTTGTATGACCGGACGCATAGGTAAGTGTGATTAAACTAAATCCTTGAAATTTATAGCACTTTAGATTAAGAAATTTTCGTACCCATTACTTCTTATACTCTCCAACTACAGTATGAGGGAATACTCACAATGTCAATTAGGGTGCAACGCACCAAAATATTGGATCCCATTAATCCATGATCGATTCTTAGACATTCTAGCGATGTCCTTCCGTCTGTCTGTGAAATCTACGTTACAGTCTATACCAAAAGAGGTTGGGACAAAATCGGTCCGGAGGATACAAATTGTCCACTTGAATAACTAAACAAACCTATGAAAAAAAATCCATTTTTATTCCATAATCCACTCTGTAGTACAGAGTATAATGGGTTTGTGCTGATGTTTGTAACTACCCGACAAGTTGGTCCTACCCGACAAGTTGGTCCTACCCCAATCTACAAGTACACCGATCGACTTAGAATCACGTCTTGAGTCGAATTAGTGATGTCCGTGCGTCTGTCGTTCCATGTGAACGTTGTAATACCGGCCACAATTGTCAATCGATTTGGCTGAAATTTTAAACTTTTTTTTTTTGCTTGTTATTGAGCCTATTGAAATTGGAAAAAAAAAATAGGTCTATTCTTAGAACTAGTCTCCATACAAACGTACCCTTTAAATTTGGCTCAAATGCCTCAAATAATTGTAACGGAATTGGTATCCCTTCGTAATTTGGCAGGTAAACTATTTTATATTCAGTAATCGTCATTCCAAATTATAAAGAAATCGGAACAGTTTTACTTGTGGCCCCATACAAACCAGCCTCCCGATATTCGAAAGTCATGAAAACAGGAAATATTTGATTACAATTCGGTTGTATGTGGTAATCGTCTTCTTTGGTGATGTTATCAAATCTGATAATAATTAGGCCATATTTGGATTTATGCCCCTATTCTAGAAAAAAAATGTCATAACAATTTGTTAAAGAATTTTGTATTTTGATTCCTCGCGATATTTAAAATATTTATTGATAAAAAAAAATGTGGAAATGCATAAATAAAATTTGGCAAAGCCTTTGTCATGAAAAATGTTTTGCAAAATTCGCGAATTATAAAGATATTTACGTAGAAAATTTGCCTTGTAATAATTTTGCCATTTGCTAACGATGACAATTTTCTTAGAATATGGGGTTAGCCTTAATTAATTTCGCTGATATTCAGTTGATCTATTAGCAACAAAGTTGTTTTTTTACTCAAATTTGGAAACGAGTGTGTTTTACGCACTAATTAAATTTGTCTTTCTTGTTTTTTGTTAACCCTTTCGCTACATTTTATCCATATGGATACACTCAAAGTTTTGGGCATCTAACAAAATACATGTCAGAGAAATGATTCGGATTTGTGTTTATTATGATTTTCAAATATTTTTCTTCACAATGGTGTGTCCGGATGAATAAATTTTCAAACCAGATTGTTCTATAAACAATAGGTGTGTTCCAGAACTTTCCGGGTAAAGTTCGGTAAAATGAGAGAAAATCAAAAAACCTCTCACGATACCACAAAAATGCACAAAAGTACGGGAACGCTAAAAACCACATTTCAAGCCCAAAATAATATCAAATGTAAACAAACCAATAACGCTAAAATATTTTCGTAAGAAAAATTACTTTAAACAAGAAAACAAATTGTAAAAGTTTATTTTAATAACAAATTATATTTTTTTGTATTGAAATAACACATTTCCTTGGTTTAGTTCTTTATTTTATTTAAATTTTCAATTTTGCTTCACAAAAAAAATCAGCTGTTTTATCAACATCTGACTGTTACCAATTTACCCGAAAAAAAAGTGCGGGTAAGTTCGGTAAAATGAGAAAGTAATTTATTCTCTCAAAAACTCTCTCATTTACCCAATTTTTGCGTACGGGAACGCTTTTCGGGCTGGTTTGGGTACCCGCGGGCACCCGCGGTAACGTTCTGGAACACACCTAATATAAGTTTGCAGAATTGAAATTTTCAAAATAACGTATATGTTATTTTTATAAAAAAGTTTTCAAAGAAAATAAACGTTAAACAATTTTTATAAAAATTAAACTACTTCGGAAGTACATATATGTGTACATTTTCAAAAAGTTTGATTTGCAAATTTCCAGCCAATAAAGACTTGTGGCGAAAGGGTTAAACAAATGAAACATTTTTACCAAGTGGTAAAAAATGTGGATGTACTTGGGTGTACTGACAATTCTAAAAATCGGACTGGCATGTTATACTAAATTCGCATTCATTTTTTTTTAAACATGTTTAAGCACTTAAACATGTTTATGTACCTTAAAAAGTTTAAATTTAAACATGTTTAAGTGGTTAAACATGTTTAAAAAAATGAATGCGAATTAGTTATTAATCTACTATTTTTAACTCATTTTTAGCCGACAGCCGTTCTCAAGTTCAAAAAGCTCGCTATGAAGCTGCAAATTGGCGTTATAAATATGGCTACGATATGCCCGTTGATGTTTTATGTCGCCGTATAGCTGACATTAATCAAGTCTATACGCAAAACGCTGAAATGCGTCCTTTGGGTTGCAGTAAGTTTGATTGGTTATTTTTTTCTTTTTATTTTAATTTATGAATGTTTTAACCTACCTTAGGCATGACTTTAATTGCATATGACGATGAAAATGGTCCTTGTGTTTATAAAACCGATCCTGCTGGTTATTATTGCGGTTTCCGTGCTGTATCTGTGGGTGTCAAACAAGTTGAAGCGAACAGCTACTTGGAAAAGAAATATAAAAAAGATTTAAATGAAGAAAAAACAATACAATTGGCTATTACCTGTTTATCAAATGTTCTAGCGGTGGACTTTAAACCAAATGGCATTGAAATTGCAGTTGTTACTAAGGATAAACCAGAATTCACTGTACTCAATGAAAAGGAAATTGAAGAACATTTAACTAAAATTGCAGAAAAAGATTAAATTTTAACCAGCAAACATTTAAAATGAAGCTGTAATATGAAAATTCAAATTAATTTAAGAATTTTTAACTTTGTGTAAAAAAAAATATAAGGAAACTTGGTTCTTTTTCAGAAAAATTACTTGGGAGTAAATTTAATAACATCAATGTAAAAGTTAAAAGTTGTGTTTGCGTACTTTTTAGTAAAAATTGAAAAGAAACAAAATTAAATAGAGTACCCAAAAATTTCTATTTAGAAGTTAGTTTAGATAGCTAACACAACCAAAAAACGAAAATACTCAAAATTATTTTAATGCCAAAGAGAACCAGGGGGTAATCGTGTTGCTCGTGAGAAAAAAACTGGCTGGGATTAAAAGTATGTAGGTTGAAATAGGAATTGAAAAAAGGTTTTTTTTTTTTTATAAAACACTTGTATGGTTTTAAACAAAACAAATTTATGAAATTTACGTTCTTAAAATGTTTATGATTCAATACAAATATAAAAAAATATTAAAAGTGCAAATAAAGTACAAATTTAGAGCCGAGTCACAATTGGAACCACATTCGATAACCACATAATGTTTTCATACATTTTGTATGAAAAGCAAAAAATCGCTTTGTGGTCGACCACACTGCCGCCAGAATAGATTCTATTCTATTTTTGTAGTGCTCTCTCACCACCCTCTCATTTTTCTCAAATTTGTATTAAGTAGCGTTGCCATATGTTCAACAAAATATGCTAATTTTTCCAATTGGAGTTAATATATTGTGTGTGTGTTGCACACAAGAAACATTGTATACCTGCATTTATAGGATGACAAAAGAAAAAAAAAATAGATGTGTGAGTGATATGAGCGTCTTTTTCTTTATAAAATGTGTCCGGTAGTCTGTCGCTTAATTTTAATGTGTCGCTCTCTCTTTTGCAGTGGTTCGTCGTCGGTGGTGCCAATTGTGACTGGGCTCTTAATGACTTAAAAAAAAAAAAAATTACCTTAATCCCAACCAGACTTGCTTATAGAGGAAAAATTTAGAGACTATTCACTCGTCTTAATTCCTCTATGCTTGAACTCATGTTGAATAACATTTCAATATTATAGCATATAGAGATGGGCACATGAGCAGATTAGAGCGTGATTCACGTGGTTCACGCGTGATCACTCGTTAGTTTGACTGAATAAAATTTTACTCACGTGATTGTGAGTGAGTGAAGAAAAAAATTGCGTGAGTGAGTGTGCGTGAGTAAGATTTTTGCGTGAGTGAGTGTGCGTGAGTCGATTTTTTTGCGTGAGTTTGCGTGATTTAATTGTTCTTCATATTTCCTTTCGTACTAAAAAAAGCAACAAAAAAGATTTAAAATTTAGCTAAACTTAAGATTCGTATCGAAAAAAGCAAAAAAAAAAAATGGAAAATTTCGCGGAACTTTAAATTTTGCTGAAAATTTTGAAAGATTTTTGAAATTTTAGTTTTTGATTTTTTTTTTTGTATAAATAAGAGTTTCGTGACTGTGAGTCAACGTGAAAGTGAGTGAAGCTTGCGTGAGTGCACGTGACTGTGAGTTGTATTAAATTTACTCACGTGATTGTGAGTGAGTGTGAGTTGAAAAAATATGTTTGTGAGTGAGAGTTCGTGATTCGAAAGTTCTTGTCGTGAGCGTGAGTGAGTGTGAGTCAAAAATCACTCATGCGCCCATCTCTAATAGCATACTCCAGTCAAATGTATAATTAAATTAAGTCCTTGAAATTTACGGGTATGTGATGGAATTCGATCGATTTCATTAAAAATCTAAATTTAAAAAATTTATAGAAAATCCAAAATAATTTTTAAATTGTTTTTAAAAGTTTAGCTAAATCGCATATATGAATTTTTAAATTTTTATCTCTTTTTAATTATAAATATGTCAAATCAATAGAAATTAATTAATTTCAAAAATGCACGATTTCCATCACATGGGAGGATGGATAATTTTTTAAGACAAGATTTTTTCTATTTATTTCTTTTTAGGCCGCTGTTCCAAAAAAAGTAATTCACATAAAAAATGTGAAAATGAAAATTTCCGAATTTTTTTGGTGTTCTTGATTTCACATCCGAATTTCTTTTTCGTTTTGTTTCACATAAATAAAATTTGGTGAAAGTAAAACGAATGCACTTTTTTCCTTATAATTTTTTAAATTTTAATTATTCGATTTCAACTTCGAATGAAAACGTGATCAAAAAAACACTAATCTTGATTTCATGTGATTCGGAAATTTTCATGTGAATTGAAAAGTTGTGAAAGACAGAAC
The DNA here is from genome assembly GCA_963921195.1 of Pegoplata infirma. Taxonomy (NCBI): domain Eukaryota; kingdom Metazoa; phylum Arthropoda; class Insecta; order Diptera; family Anthomyiidae; genus Pegoplata; species Pegoplata infirma. The sequence goes on along the minus strand of OY992538.1, from coordinate 29,185,829 downwards.
AGAGGCCTTAGTGTCTCAAAAACTGAACACATTTCTTATTAGAGGGTGTTGATTAAGACGGACTTTTTTACACTTTTTTTTTCAATTCACTTTTAAATTTCTAAAGGAGCGACTGCCTAAATTCCATCTTAAAACTAAAAATTATAACTATCTTGATTTAAAAAACTCATTTAATTCATAAAAAAAATAACAAAGCAATACTAAATTCAAAATATGTTATTTGTATCTCATTTTTTGTGATGCACTTTGCCGCCATAACGAGCCACAAATGCATTAACATCAAATTTACGTTTGCATCCTTGATAATTCATAAAACGTATCTTACCGAAAATTGCTCTTTCAGCCCAACCCTGGTCGTGGATGCCTCCAATTGACCACATACAACCTACAAATAAATGAATTAAAGTATAAATAATTTTCATACATAACTTGTAGTTTAAACTTACCCACATACCCGTTGGGATCTCTACCATCTAAGCTATACTTATCATTAAGTAAAATAGCAAATTCCAAAGCTTGCTCAGGAGATTCTGACCATTCCAATATCTTTTTAGCCCAATACATACGTAAGAACCCATGCATTTTTCCTTCTTTTACTAGTTGTATTTGAGCAGAATTCCATAAATCATCATGAGTACGAGATTGTTCAAATTCTTCAAGTGTATAACAGGGAGTGCGTTTATCTTTACGATGGTCGTTAAGTGTTTTAGCGGCCCAATCATGCAAGCCCTTTAGATTATCATAGTTTTTATTGTAATAACAAAAATTATCAGCCAATTCACGCCTAACAATGGCTTCTTCACAAAATGCTTCTACTGATTCCTTAAACTTGGATTTATATTGTTTTACTTCCAAGACACAGCGTTGTACTGAAATTTGTCCAAAATGAAACCAGGGAGATAATCCGGAGAGCGCATTTCTAGTAGGATCATTCCGTTTTTCATTAAAAAGCTTTAAACGCTTAACACAAAAGTCTTCCAATTGTTTACAAGCAGCCTTGTAACCCGGTTTTGTATTAGCCACTTCATCCACAGTCATGTCGCACTCTAAAGATTCATAAGCTGACTTCCAATTAACCTCGGGTATATCCCCTTTAAAAGATTTTTTATGTTTTATGACAGGAGGAAATTCCGTCAGAAACTCTGGCAATTTTGAATTGATTTTATTGCGTATAGTACGTGCTCCATACTCTTGTTTTTCCGAAGCCACCCATACTGGCACTACATTATGGGCATCAATCTGAATAAGAGGCACAGTTTTAGACAGTTTTTGTTTAACATCATCTACCCATTCCATGGGTACACGCAAAGGTGCAAAATCACATACGACTGCGGCACCATCATACGACTTAATAAACTCGGGAATGCGATCTTTAGCAGGACCCATTAACAATTGAAATTTTATATTCAATTCCTTACACTCTGCAGCCACTTCTTCCAGACCCCCTAACATAAATTTATAATGTCTTATGGTAGCGTTAAGAAATTTTGGTACCAAACAAAATACCACTACTAAAGGCAATTCTAACTTAAGAGCCAAACGCTGGGCATATAAAAAAGCCCAATTATCCTGAACACGCATATCCCGAGACATCCAATAGACAACTGGACCGTAACAATCTTCACGTACTTCACTTTGAGAACTCAGTATACGTACTCGTTTCTTTTTAAACGAGAAATCCTCAATACTGGCAGAACATTGTAAACGTTTTTGCATAAGGGATTCTATAATATTTGAAGATTCTGTAGACTCAACAGATTCTTTAGAGCTTGACGACTTTTGTACAAAGTTATCTAAGGTTTTAGTTTTCTTTGAGGAATTTGCAGCTGTCGAGGTCGTGTTAGTAGAGCGTTTCATTGTGAACAACCTTGAATTTTAAATTTTTTAATAATTTCTATGGAATTTGTCATAAAACTTACCTTTTGCTGTATAATTTATTGTTTAATGTCCAATTAAAATATTTTATCATTCAAATTTGGTAAAATTAATTAAAAAAGATTGAAATAATTGGAAATTATAGCAAATTCAAAAACTTCAAGATTGTGAAATAATGCAATTTTTATGATGTTTTGGAGAATTGCATTGTTTGCATACTGGAAATATTGCACTGGAATGAATGACAAAAATAGAAGTGAAACAGAGTCGTATTTCGCTTGAATATAAATTAAGGGCCAATCAGACGACAGACAAATCCTTTACACGCAAAAAAAAAATCTGTGTAAGATTGAGCAATCCTACTTGGTAAAACTTTTTTCATACCAAAAAAATTTTTTTTCCAAATTTTTGCTTAAATTATGCTTGTTGATGTTAAAGTAACATAATTCATTTTTTATAATGTCTTATGTCATAAATTTATAATGTCTTATGGTAGCGTTAAGAAATTTTGGTACCAAACAAAATACCACTACTAAAGGCAATTCTAACTTAAGTGCCAAACGCTGGGCATATAAAAAAGCCCAATTATCCTGAACACGCATATCCCGAGACATCCAATAGACAACTGGACCATTGCAATCTTCGCGTACTTCACTTTGAGAACTCAGTATACGTACTCGTTTCTTTTTAAACGAGAAATCCTCAATACTGGCAGAACATTGTAAACGTTTTTGCATAAGGGATTCTATAATATTTGAAGATTCTGTAGACTCAAAAGATTCTTTAGAGCTTGACGACTTTTGTACAAAGTTATCTAAGGTTTTAGTTTTCTTTGAGGAATTTGCAGCTGTCGAGGTCGTGTTAGTAGAGCGTTTCATTGTGAACAACCCAATGGGTATGCAGCAGCTAAAAGTTATAAAGTTGTTCACTTGGCTTTTTTGTGGGCTCAAAAATTGGACCAACATTTTCTATTTGTATACAAAAATTTCACTAATACTATCACACATTAAAATTAGAATAATAACAAAACCTAATAAGAATCACTAATACTGTCGCATTTTAGAACATTTTGTGACAAAAAATGTTGGTCCGAGATTTGAGATTTCTCCAAAAATTGAATACTGTCGCATTTTAGAACATTTTGTGACAAAAAATGTTGGTCCGAGATTTGAGATTTCTCCAAAAATTGAATAAGTCTCCACTGCCATCTCTTTCTTTATACTCTTTGGAACAACCTTGAATTTTAAATTTTTTAATAATTTCTATGGAATTTGTCATAAAACTCAAAGAGTATAAAGAAAGAGATGGCAGTGGAGACTTATTCAATTTTTGGAGAAATCTCAAATCTCGGACCAACATTTTTTGTCACAAAATGTTCTAAAATGCGACAGTATTAGTGATTCTTATTAGGTTTTGTTATTATTCTAATTTAAATGTGTGATAGTATTAGTGAAATTTTTGTATACAAATAGAAAATGTTGGTCCAATTTTTGAGCCCACAAAAAAGCCAAGTGAACAACTTTATAACTTTTAGCTGCTGCGTACCCATGATAAAACTTACCTTTTGCTGTATAATTTATTGTTTAATGTCCAATTAAAATATTTTATCATTCAAATTTGGTAAAATTAATTAAAAAATATTGAAATTATAGCAAATTCAAAAACTTCAAGCTTGAAATAATGCAATTTTTATGTTTTGGAGAATTGCACTGTTTGCATACTGCACCGAAAAAATTTCCCAGTTGGATAGTTACGAAAAATCCCAGTTGATTTGAAATAAATTTAAAATAACTGGTATAATCACCAATAACTATTAAACCCAGTTAATTTTAACATTATTTCAGTTACTTGTAAATCAAAATTAATTTTATTGACAGGAAATTAAAAATTAATCAACAAATTAAATAAAATAGATACAAATAAGAACAAATCTATGGTAAAGGTTCCTACAGACGACGCAATATTATGTACAATATTCAATTATATTGATGGTGTGTGGGTAATATTGACGATTGTACAATGGTCAATCTTACCCACACACGATCAATATAATTGAATATTGTACATAATATTGCGTCGTCTGTAGGTACCTTAAGTTTATATTTATTATTTTGTATTTTAATTTTTGCAAAAGTTAATAAAGAAATTATTATTTTTTAGATCTTGATGAAGGATGTAAAAAATCTGAAGCTTGTAAAGGACCATATGTGATGACGAAATTGGCGAACTTGTAATTTAGTGTCGTGTTGGTGAGGCATGTAGTTCGAAATCGTTCGGTAATTAAAAAATTAAATTAATGTGTAAATATTGTATATTTTTTTCGTATGTATTTAATAAAGGTTGTTTAAAATAAAAGAGAAATTTTATTCCCCTAAAAACGTTAAAACCCAATTGTCAAATTTCAGCCAGTTATTATCTACTAAATTCCAAATTTTCATAGATTTAACTAACAACTTGTTGCCAGTAACTGGAATCTCAGTTAAATTCAAAATAGAATAAAAAATAGTTATCATTAACTGAGCCAAATCAACTGGGACTCAGTTAGGTGTATTTCAACAGGGACTTAGTTAATAAATTAACTGGGAAATTTTTTGGGTGTGGAAATATTGCACTGGAATGGATGACAAAATGTCAGGGTGCGAGCATAGAAAAAAATAGAAGTGATACAGAGTCGTATTTCGCTTGAATCATTGATGGCGTTCAGCAGAAGGTACACGCAAAAAAAAAACTTGTGTCGGAGTGAGCAAAAATCTGGCATAATTTTACCAAAAATATGCTAAAACTACAACCGACGAAGTAGTTTTCCTAATTTAGCCAAAACACTTATGTAAAAAATTTTGAAGAAAATGCTAATGCTATTTAAGCAAAAACTTGGTAAAATATACCAAAAGAAATATGGTGAAATACACCAAAATTATTTGAAAAGCTGACTAAAAATAATGCTAAAAATTACCACATTTATGCTAAAATAAATTTTCAATAAATTTTTGTAAAAATTTGTATATTTGTTGAATTTAAAATTTTCACAGAATAAATCAATATTAATATAATAAATGTTGTGTAGGATTTAATTTACCACCGACCAACTGACCCTTTTTGTACAATTTTCTCGAGTGACTGCTGCCTACGCTTCTTCTTGAAGTAAAGGATCCGCTATAGCTTCACGAATTTATTTAAAAGCATCCTGTAAAAATAGAAAATTATTACAAAACATAAATTTTTAATTTAAAAAATTGGTTAACCCCATTGGTCTCTTGGTAAGGAGGAACACTTACTTTGTCATTCCATTTGTAACTCAAAACAGGTATGGACTCCCTTGGCTTTGGGTTTTTAGGTTTTTATTTTATACCTAAAGGCAGGATTGGTGTCCACGCTCTTTATTGTAGTGAAGGATTCGCCATAGCTTCAAAAATTTATTTAGCAGTACCCTGTAAAAATAGAAAATTATTACCAAACACTAATTTTTAACTAAAAATCTATTAAACCTTATTGGTGTCTTCGGAATGCGGGTATACTCACTTTATCATTCCATTTGTTATTCATCGAAACATACGTCTGGGACTCCATTGGTTTTTCTTAATGAATGGTGTTTTAAGTGATGAAAGCAAAATTAACTTTAACATTCTTTTATCTTACATTTATTTATCTTTTAGAAAACTAATTATTTATTTTTATTTATTAAATTATTTTTATTTTATTTATCAATTTCCTTTTTACGTTTTTATAACACAAAAAATAAACAAACAACGCACACAAAAAAAATGAAAATGGCAGTCTGTATTTGTTTTTTTGTTGTTTTCATTCGATAAATTTTTGTGCAGGTAATTTGCGTTATTGTGCAAGCTACTTGGTTATTTTACATAAAAATGAATTATGTTACTTTAACATCGACAAGCATAATATTAGCAAAAATTTGGTAAAAAATTTTTTTTGGTATGAAAAAAGTTTTACCAAGTAGGATTGCTCAATCTTACACAGATTTTTTTTTTGCGTGTACCTTCTAATCTTTTCTATGGTATATACGAAAAAATTCATTGGGCAACATGTCGGAAATGTATGGGTGCCTTTATGCAACCAGTCGTACTATTCCGTGTATGGGCACATTAATGTAACCCCTTGTCGCTTTTCTTCATTTAAGAGTTGGCAGCACTGATTATAACTGTTTCTTCTTTTTTTTTAAAACGGTTGTGCTGAAATTTTTTCTTAATAATTTAAATTTGTTTAAAATCAAAGAAAATGCAATCCAGCGAAAAAGTTTTCAATAATTTTTCAATTCTCGAACATATTTTTCAATATTTAAACGATGAAGAACTTTTGGTATTAGCCGGTGTTTGTCATGCATTTAAAAATGTTATCGTCGATTTTATATGGAAATTTAAATATAAAGTACTGGGAGTGTTACAACTGCACAATGACATTTTGGTAACAAATACAACATGTATGTATTCTTCTGAATCTAAAATTATTAACGAAACTCGAATGGTATTGTCCCCAAAGCAGTTTGATGACTTCTTGTATTTGAATGCAGAGAATATACAAATAATAAGATATTGGCTATTTTTTTATTTTTGGGGTAAAGATGAAACGCCAATTTTTGATATTAAATATAAATTATCAAATGTAACTTCTTTTACATTTGACCATAGTCACGTAACAGATGAAAGTTTAAAAATGTTGGCTGTACAATGTCCGAACTTGGAAATATTATGTTTTGATACTTGTTTTACAAACAAGCAACCCTTCATTTTAAGTTATAATGTGAGAATCGAAAATTTGCAAAAGATCCAAAAATTAAAACACATTGAAATTAAAAGCGAAACTTATCTTTTCGAAAATGCTAAACTTTATTATAAATGCTCAAATATTATAGAGATATTAAAGTTAAATTTAATTAAAATAGTAATACAAGTTCCAATTAAACCGGATGAAAGGAATAAGTACATGATGCCCATAGCAGATAATGCTGTATATCCTTGTGAAGTTTTAGAAATGGGACCAATTTTTAAAACATGCTTTATCAATTTGAAGAATTTTATTTTCAAACATTTAAAAAATCTTAACAACTTAACGGTAATTGGTTATAAAGAAACACAGATAATGGATAATAAATTTGTTAATAAAATCTCAACATATAATAAATTGATTTCCCTGGAATTACACTGTTTCAGTACTATACGCTTTGTCTTATCAAATACTCTAAGTGAACTTATTTTATGGCGCTGTAAAGGATTAACTTATATGGATTTAAAATATATTTTACGTGAATTAAAATTAAAAGCATTCACTACCACTGAAACCTTATATAATGGAGTTTTTTGTGCTTTTAGAGCTTCTGAAACATTACAATATCTTGAATTTGATAGCAATAAACTTTTTCAACTATTGCAAATGAATGACCCTGAAGGATTTAAAAACTTAACAACTTTAATAATAAAAACCGACACCAAAGAAGTTATTGAAAATATTTCTCTAAAATGTCCTAATTTACAAACTTTATGCATGGAGCGCTTTTATATACAAATTGAAGATTTCTATCAACTTAAATCATTAAAAACTTTTAAATATACAGGATATAAATCATTCAATTTATTTTCCGTATTAAAACATCCAACTTTAATTCATATTGAAATGAAATTGTACGATTTATATAAATATGATGAAGGAGATGATTTTAAAACGAACCTTTTATTAATTAATATATCTAAGTGCATGTTTGTACACTTGATGGAATATTGGTTACTATTGCTTCAAAATAATCCCAAACTACAAATAATATTTTCTACCCATTATATATCAGATTTAGTGGATATTGCGATGTTTACAAAACTAGTAACACATTCACAATTTCCACAAAGACTTAAGACTATTAAAATTTGTGGTTTTAATATTGGTAATATAAATCTGTTTTATGTTTTTTTAGAAACTGAAGTTTTTTTTATTATTTTTATTATTTCAGATTGTCAAGATATACGAGATAATGGTGTAATGATAAAAAAAGTACAAGATTTAACGAACACTTTTTTTTTTACTTTAAAAATCGGATACGCAGTCCTTTAGATTATATTTTTATCAATGAAATGGAACAGATAAATACAAATGTTCCATAAAAATAAAGAAATTGCTGATGAATTATAGCATTATATTTTTTTTTAATAAAAATTGTAACAGTTATGTCTCTGATTCTAAGGCTGGATTACTCGATGCTCTGTTATAAAATAACTCTCCGTTAAATTTAACTTTTTCATACAAATTTTGACATAAGGCTCCGTTAAACCGGCAGTTAGCAGCTAACTTTTCATTGAGTAATCCGCCCTAAATTGTTTTTATTTTATTTGTTTTATTTAAATTATGATATTAAGGTCTAATAACACTGTGCAACAAGAAAAATTAGCCTCAATGGCTTCAACGCCATATGAAAGCTGACCATCAAATGGACAAAATCACCAAAGGGTTTTGCAAAGTCAGTTCGGATTTCTTTTTTATAGCCCACTGAAGTTTTTATTTTTTTTTATCAAAGGCGCTTGGAAAACGTCAAAAATACTATAATAAGAACACATCTGAGCTTCAAAATATGATTTGATGTCTTCAGTAAAATTTTATGGCGGTTCTTTTCCTAGAATATTTTAACCCTCTAACTGCCATTTTAAGGGGTCATTTTAGTCCTTTTTCAAAAACTAAACAGAAGTCTAATGAAACGTCCATTTAGAGGGTTAAAATGTTCTACAAATATTTTCCTCATAAAATTTCACTAGGGGATAGGCGCGTGAGTGATTTTTGACTCACACTCACTCACGCTCACGACAGAAATTTTTGAATCACGCACACTCACTCACGAGCATATTTTTTCTACTCACACTCACGCACAATCTCGTGAGCAGTGTTACCGTTGTGCGACTTTAGTTGCAATTTGCAATCTTTTTGACACTCTGAGACTATTTGTGCGACTTTTTTAAACTTGTCTTATTTTGCAACTTTTTTCCAACTTTGTGCGACTTTTTTCCCCTTTTTTGTTAAGTGAAATATATTTTTATTTTTTAAACCATATACTGCGAAATTACACAAATTTTAAATAATTTTACCAAATATTCGAATTTTAGATTTTTACATTATTTACATTGTTAAAATGCATAGTCAAATGAAAACAAAAATCATCAAAAAACGGAATTACGATAAAAATATGTATCGTCCATTCCAAAATATATTGCCCAATCCATAAGATATAGTCCATTCCTTTAGATATGTCCTATACTATCGTAAAATATTGCATGGAAACACACTTATGAAATGGATATAGGTTGTTGGTATGGTCAAACAAATTTTGGGGGGTAAAAATGAATGAGGGTTTGGGTTAAAAAACAATTGGGCTTCGGTCATACATTTGACGCCTCCAGAGGCACCCTTGGGACAGTTGGGGCACAGACTACACTAAAAAAATTATGTCATTAACTGTTTGTAGGTTATTTTAAAATGTAATCAGAAAAGTTATTTAAAAAAAAAATCACTTATTTTATAAAGGATTTCATGTTTTCTACTATTTCTGTAGTTTAAAAAAAAATAATTTACTGTCTTAATAATGAATTTTCCGTTACATTAAATTTTGTCAGTAAAAAATTTCTTATACATTTGTAATGTTTTTTTATACAAAATAAGTAAATATTCATTAGTTTTTTAATGTTTTGGTTAGTCAAATTAATCTAATTCATAGATTAATTTGAAAAAGTTAACCATATGGGTTAAGACTGCTTTTTTGACACCTGTCACTTATGTCGAGTCTGTATTAGTATGTGGTTAGGCAGGCGCGGATCTAGGGGTGGGGGGAATGGGATTTCTCCCCCCAAAACGATTTCAAAAAAAAAAAAAGGAAAAGAGAAAAAAGAGAGGAAAGGAAAAAAAAGAAAGGGAAAGGAAAAAAAGAAGGAAAAGGAACAATGATAGAAGGACCAGGATGTAAAAATATTCTTAGGAGAGGTATATGTGTGCTTATTTTATCCCAAGGAATTAGTTTACATCCTTAGGATAAAATTTTTCAGAATTAAAGAAATTGCATATAAAAAACTTAAATGGCAATTGAGTCGTGGACATTTTCAAACCGAAAAACTTTCCTTATAATTTTCTAAGGAAAAAGTATTATTTTAAATATTTTTTATATAAAAATGCCTTAGAATTTCAGACTTTATCTTTAGAAAATATTTTGATACTTATATACAAATTTTCACTATTCGGCCGAAACCGAATATTACAAAAAAATTATATATGTAGTAAAACAAGAAAAAAAGTTAAACTCGACTTGGCGGTATACACTAATGTATAAAAATGTTGTCTAGAACGATTTATTTTGAGCAAAAAACTTTTTTTTAGACATCTTTTGAAATAAAAATTTTTTTTCGATCGAAAAATTTTTTTGAATGTAAATTTTGTTTTAGCTTTAAAAACACTTAATAAAATAATTGTTTGGCTTACTAATGTGATTCAAAGTGTGTTAAGTGTGTTTTTCAACACGTGACTACAAATTTTATACAATTATTTGGTATTCGGCCCAAAATGTGGCCGAATAGTGATTTTTGGCCGTAGCCGAATATTCGGTCGGACGCTACTTATTTGACTCTGAATATAAGAATTTTTTAATTGAAAAATTATCTCAAATTTCAGGACAAATATAGTACACATTTTCTATGAAAAGTTTTCTTTAGAAAAAATGTTTCAGAATCTGCTATGAATTTTTCTCCAAACTTATTTCTCAAAATCGGATTAAATTTCTACAGGAAAACGTCTTAGAATCTTAGTTTTTCTATGGGTTAATAAATTTCCCAAGCGTCGAATTTTTTTATGGGAAAAATTTTTAAGATTATGAGAATTTCTTTGTTTGAAAAATCTTTTAGAATTTGCGAATTTTTATATAGGGACGTGTATCAAAATCTATATTTTGTAGTAAAAATGTTTAAAATTTTTCGATAGAAAACAAAATCAGAATCTGAGATTTTTTTGTACGAAAAATCTCTTTGAATCTAAAAATTTTTCTGTTGCAGGATTCTGAGAATTTTTCTATAGTAAATGTATCTCTGAATATGAAAAATGTTTCAGAATCTAAGAAATAACCTCAGAAAACATTAGAAGGCATTAAAACCGTAAAAATTTTCTATTGAAAAATGTATAGCATTTTTAAGATTTATATTTATTTATAAAATATTTCAGAAACTTTTTTTTTTTATTTATGCTTTTTTTTTTTTAATATTGAATCTGCCTTTAATAGGCCTAACAATATGTAAATCAAATCTTAAATCTAATCCTAAAAAACTAGAAAAACTTAGAAACTGATATGTCAATTTTACTATCGTCTCGAGAGCAGGTCTTTAAATTTGCAAATAACATGATTTGTATAGAAAAATATTATTGTTATGACTATTCAATCATAAAAATTGGTTTATGACAGTCATAGTTAGTCATAACTGTGAATATGAAAGTTTTTTTTATATAAACGGTCTTAGTTATGAAGTGAATTGTTCCGTCAAGGTGTTTTTGTAAAAATTTTGTTTGGGTAAAAATTGCTAAAGCCTGATTTAAATGCAATAGTTTTTGTAAATAAAAAAATTCTTTTATCTGCAGTTTTTATGTATTTTCCTGGACATTTAAAGAAAAAAATGTTGTATGGGTATTAGTTTGGTACTTTATATTAAAAATAAATATTAACAAAAATTCACACTACTACCCCCCCCCCCCTCCCCCGCTTCCAAACAATTTTTATTGTTTTCCAATTTCAGAAAATTTTTGTCGTAAAAAAATTCTCCCCCCCCAAATGAAATTCCTGGATCCGCGCCTGGGTTAGGGCTTAGGTATGTTTGGAAAAAATGTTAGGGAGGAAAAACTAATGTGGATCGATCTCCCATTTTATTTTTGTTTGGGCGTAAAAATCCACAAAAATCCCCACAACTGCCCCAGAGACGCCAAAAAAGAGTTACATTTTGACTCCCTAATACAGAAAAAAATTATAAAAAAATCTTCAACCCTTAAAAAAAGGTGCAACTTTTATTTGGTAAAACGACTTTTTTGTGCGACTTTTTTTGTAAAAAACGACTTTTTCTGCGACTTTTTCAAAATTCTCAACGGTAACACTGCTCGTGAGTAAATTTAAAACAACTCACACTTACGCAAGCTTTACTCACACTCACGTTGAGTCACACTCGCAAAAATCTTATTTATACAAAAAAAAAAACAAAAACTATTATTCAAAAATCTTTCAAAATTTTCCACAAAATTTAAAGTTCAGCGAAATTTAAATTTTTTTTTTGCTTTTTTCGGTACAAAATCTTAAGTTAAGCCAAATTTTAAAATTTTTTTGTTGCTATTTTTGGTACGACAGGAAGTATGAAGAGAAAATTAATCACGCAAACTCACTCAAAAAAAAAACGACTCACGCACACTCACTAAAGCTAAGTACTCTGTTCGGTTTCACGGGAAAAAATCTGTCAAACTCCATATAAAAAAAAAAAAATTGGCAACGCGAGGAATTAAGGGGAAATTGTTAAAAAAGTTTTCACTCATTTTTATTATACAAGACAATTTAAATTGCCGTGAAAAAGTGACATTTCAGTTTTGTTATGATCGTTTCTTTCTTATCATTGTCAAAAGTTCTTGATTTTTAAATGTTTTATTGCAATTTGAGGCGTTTAAAGTTTAAGTGAAATTTTCACCGTAAGAAACAGAGTACTTAGCTTTACTCAAAAATCTTACTCACGCACACTTACTCACTCAATTTTTTTCTCCAATCACACTCACTCACTCACGCGAGTAAAATTGAATTTAGTCCCACTCACGCGCGAATCATGCGAATCACGCTCTAATCTGCTCATGTACCCTTCTCTAGTCGAATGTATTGATACCCTCCACAATATAAAAAAGTTTATTTGCAAAAAAACAAAAAAAAATTTTTTGTTGTTGCCCTAAGCAGTTTGGTAATGCATTTCTACCCATTCCATGGGTACTCGCAAAGGTGCAAAATCACAGACGACTGCGGCACCATCATGCGACTTAATAAATTCGGGAATGCGATCTTTAGCAGGGCCCATTAACAATTGAAATTTTATATTCAATTCCTTACACTCTGCAGCCACTTCCTCCAGACCCCCTAACATAAATTTATAATGTCTTATGGTAGCGTTAAGAAATTTTGGTACCAAACAAAATACCACTACTAAAGGCAATTCTAACTTAAGTGCCAAACGCTGGGCATATAAAAAAGCCCAATTATCCTGAACACGCACATCCCGAGACATCCAATAGATAACTGGACCGTAACAATCTTCACGTACTTCACTTTGAGAACTCAGTATACGTACTCGTTTCTTTTTGAACGAGAAATCCTCAATACTGGCAGAACATTGTAAACGTTTTTGCTTTAGGGATTCTATAAAATTTGAAGATTCTGTAGACTCAAAAGATTCTTTAGAGCTTGACGACGTTTGTACAAAGTTATCTATAGATACAGATATAGATATATAGATATAGATATAGAACCTTATAAGGTTTTAGTTTTTTTTTTTTTTTTTTTGTAGCTTTGGGAATTACTCCGTTCCCCTTTGATCCAGTCAAAGGATGGGAGATTTACTTGGCTGTTCCGTAAGGGGAAATTGCCACCAGAATTATTATTTTAAGTTCTATAGTGTTACGCTTATATCTTTCAAAAATTCGGTAATATGACAATAGCTGTTAGTGTCTTCTTTAATAAAAAAATCAGTTGTGTTCCTATATTTTTCCAAAACCGGGTACTTGGATCTTTGCTGTCGATAGTTGGAGCAACAGAAAATGATATGTGAATCGTCTTCAATAGCATTACACGAGGTGCATATGTCATCCGCATCTATTCCCATTTTCGCCAATGAATGTGGACTAAAGGAGTGATTAGCGAGGATTCTGTTAATTTGTCTTATCTGTATCGCATTCAAGTTGGAAGGATTACTAAGGAACCAGGGATTTTTACGTGTTGTTGGAAAAATCTTCTTATACTCCTTGCCCTTATCTCTATTAGTATTGGTGTAATCTCTTTCCCACTCATTCCATATCCTTCTTTCCATTTCATTTACCGCTTCATTTCTTGTCCATTTCACCTCGATCATTTCACCTTCATCTAAAGCTTTTTTCGCCGCTTCATCAACAATTTCGTTCTCCTTGATGCCCATATGTGATGGGATGTAGTGTATTTCTACACATGAGATACTAGTTTCACGTTCGACTAATTGGTGTATTCTGGTGCTTATTTCATTTTTTCCAGGAGTTTTAAGTGACAAACAACCACTCTTCGAGTCCGTTAGGATTGCAAATCTGTCAATCTTCCTTTCCACTGCAAAAAGGATTGCGTTTTCAATCATCAACAGTTCAACAGACATCGATGAAAAACATTTTGATATCAGTAACATCTTGGTTATGTTTGTCTTCGGATAAAAAATTGCACCACCTGATTTTCCCTCTTTTATTGAGCCGTCAGTAAATAGTAGATCTAAGCCTTGGTTTTCAAGCTCCTCTTTTTTCTTTAAAAATAATTGGTTCACAACAATCGGATTTGTATTTTCCTTTTTCCGAGTTCCATCAGGGTAAAAATTACTCTGAATCCATAATTTATCCGATTTTCTTTCAAGAATTCTTTTTACTTCCATATCCATGAAGATTCTACTGTATTTCTTAAAAACTTTATAATAGCTAGTATTAAGCGGATTGATTTGCTGGGGCAACATAAAAGTTATCGGTTGTTCAAGATGAAAAATTTTAGCTAATTCCTTGGCGGTACAAAGTTCAAATCTATATTTCGGGGGTAGTTCTGCAGCCATGTGGTAGATGATCTGTACAGGAGTAGATTTAATCAACCCCAATGATCTCCGTAGTTGAAAGTTTGTAGTCGTCTGAAATTTATCGAGGGCCTTTTTTGATATGTTTGCGAAAGATGATGCAGCGTATTCTAGCTTGGATCGAACAAATGTCTTAAAAAAATGTATGGCTCTTCTTGGATCAATACCAAAATGACAGCCACTCAGTGCTCTTAGAAATCCGCACGTACGTTTAACCTTTTCAACAGCCTGTACGGCATGAGGCACAGATGAATTATTTGCAGCTATGATTCTTCCTAGGTATTTAATTTCTCTTACTTCATTTATAGGTGTGCTGTCAATAATTATATTCAGATTCCTTACACGCTTCCCAAATGATGAGACCGTTGTCTTCTGAAGGTTGATTCTTTGGTCTATTTCTTTACACGCATCTCCAAAAGCCTCTACCCTTTCTTTCAGTCGACTTATCGCGTCGTCACAGTCATAATCAAAGCATAGAATGAAGAAATCATCCGCAAATTGGTAGATAAACGTATTTTCATCCTCTATTTGATGTAATGATGCAGTATATAAATTAAATAACAATGGGCTTAAGCCACTGCCCTGTGCCAGACCACGACGGGTAACCATTTCCTCCTCACCCAGAATTAAGATACGATTATTTAAAAATGAAATTATCCAATTTATTAACCTTCTATTAAAACCCATATTGATCAGTTTGGCCTCCAATATGCTGGTGTTAACATAGTCATAAGCTTTTTCAAGATCAATGCAGGCTGCCACCACCTTGAATTTCCTTTCCTGTATAAACAGAATCATATTTATCAGATCATTAATGCACATAGTTGTACCCATATTCTTTCTAAAAGCGAAGGATCTTTGAGGTAGTAGATCTTTGGTGTCAATATGTTTTTCTATTACTGGTTTCATCAACCCTTCTACGCATTTAAGTAAAACCGAAAGAAGACAGATAGGTCTGTGGTTTGTTATTATCATCGAGTCGTCTTTTTTGGGTATTGGGTGAATTTTGATCTTCCTCCATACATCAGGAATCTCTTTGGACTTCCAGACATCATTAAGAACATTGAAAAGTTTTACCTTACCGTCTTCTGGTAGATTTAAAATCATTCTATATGAAATTTGATCCACACCCATTGCCGAATCTGGATTTCTGGTTCCCAGAAATTCACGGAACTCGCCATACGAAAATTTAATATCAGAATTATCATCCATATAATCAGGCTTACTAATACGAGTGGCATCAGCATTATTCGAAACAGTTATAAATTTTAGGTATTCTTTGTTGTCATCTGAGCTCCAGGAATTCTTAGTTTTTTTGATCTGATCATATTTTTTAAAATTTTTCATCTGTCTCCACATATTTTCCATAGAAATAGGATTGGATAATTCTTCCTGCAGTTTCTTAAAATGCTCGTGTTTGCGCCTTTTGATATGCAATTGCCAGGTCCTTTCGGCCTCTACCAGCTTTATACTATTTTCAAAGCTTCTTTCTCTAAAGTGTTTCAGACGTGCAGCATTACGGAGTCTAAAGAGCCTCTCACAATCACCATCCCACCAACCCTTAGGGACAAATTGCCTTCCGGGTTTAAGCGTGATAGTACTCTTCTTCACAATCTCCTGAAAATCACTATTTATTTGTTGTATATTATCCGCCACCTGCATTCCATTAATCATTTTATACATTCTGTTATTAACAATCTTCTTAATTTTGTTCCGTAAGCGATTCGTATTATCCCACTCAATAACTATAGGTTTGTGATTACTTCCAGATATTTTAATGTCTAGGGTCTTCCATGTAAATGCATAACGATTATCAGTTACGAGGGACAAATCCAAGGCCGATGTTTGATTGGCTCTTACAAAAGTGCAGGAACCATCATTTAGCACCCTATACCCGAAGTCTTGAATCATGTTCTCCAATATCAAACCTTTCGCATCCGTATATCTGTCACCCCACGTAGTAGATTTTGAATTAAAATCACCAGCTAAGATAGTAGTGTTGCCGGAATTTCTAAAAAAGTTCATAATTTTCATTATCTCATCCTCCAAATCTTTCTTAGTTGTTCTCGGACGGACATAGATGCTAATTATATTCATATTCGACGTCAGATTAATGGTAGAAATCGATATCGCCTCTAGTTTCGTATTAATTCTGTTCACCACAAACTTGATATCGTTTCTGATATAAATACCAGCCCCTCCAAAACTATCCTCTCCATATACACCGATAAAATTAAAGTTAAGCATACTCGTTCTTCTATTGTCCTCTAACCAAATTTCAGTTAATAATGCAAAATCAAAATTATTCTTATTTAAGTAGAGCTCCAGGGACTCTTTGTTCCCTGGAGCTTTTAAACTTTGTATGTTATATTGTAGTATTTTCATTTTTTCTGAGTAATCTTCGGTATTGCACCCCTGGAGGGTGCAATAATATCGTTTCTGTCTTTATTTGTTATTTCTCTATCAATCATTTTACCAAGGTCACTTATAAATGATCTGTCATTTTCCGAGAGTGTTTTCGCATCTTGTGAGAGTAGTTTCTGGTTAATAAATCTTTTGAGTTCTGTAGCTAATCTTTCAACCTCTGTGACTATGTGCTGATTTTGTCTATTTGCAGGAGATTCATAAGGCATATTCACATCTTTAGTCGCCTCTTTCCATTGTTGCATATTTTTCTTTGAATTATCTATTTCTCTTTGTCTATTCGGATTTGCTTTTACTACCTTCGCATAGGGATGCATTCGGTGCATGTGTCTGGCGGCTTCTTGTGTGTTGTTAATGAACTTATCTGGTTTCGTTGGAATTCTGGGGAAGCTAGTCTCAATACCCTCCTCCCCTAATATTTCAAATCGGTTTCCACCAATAATGCCTGCATATTTCATTCTTGCCTCTCTTATGCTTAAATTTTCAAGGACCATTAATTTTTTCAAATTATAGGCTTTTTCCCTAGCTGGGCAGTTCTTATAAGTAGGGGGGTGCATTTCGCTACAATTAGTACAAATTATTGTCGAGGGGTCACATTCTAGTGCACTAGCATGTTGTCTAAAACAGTTTCCACAGGTCTCGGTTTTCTGATTGCAGTTGCCTGCCATATGGTTAAATCGATAACAGTTATAGCACTGCCCGAAAGGAATAAATGGTTTAGTAGCTATCTTAGTATATTCACAGTCTAATTCATGGGGGATTTGTAATCCTTTAAATACTACCTTTACTTTCATTGTCTTAATCCGTGATCTTTTTTCTCCAGGTCTGGTCATTCTGACCAGTTTAACAACCGGTACAGGTGAAGAGATAAAATCAAAGAGCTCACTCATAGACATTTCCTCAGGAATGCCAAATATTATTCCAGTTTTCGTTAACAAGTGGGTAAATATCTTAGGTTCATAACCTTGTTCTATCACACGTCTATCATTTACAAATTCGTTGGCAGCTGCTCTTGTCTTGAAAAAGATCTTACAACGACTATAACCTATCTTAACAATATTATCAATACCAGGTACCTTAAGATCCATGAGTTTTCTAGTCAGTCTTATTTGGTTTAATGGAGTTCTTGGTTCCGTTCTTTGTGCATCTACGTACACCACATACGGGCCCTTATGGTCAGATTCGTAATTCGTTGGCATATTTATTGCGGTATATGTCAGAGTTTCATCCACTACAATGTTTTCAACCTCTTCAGTTTCTTCTACTGCCATCTCTTCAGTTGATGAATCACTATTAATATTGCCGCTTGCTAGAATATTTCCAGCAAATCTTTCAAAATTTTCAGCACTAGCATTATGACTGGGAATGTTGTTCGTATTCACTACACCATCTGGATTATCAATATCACTATTCGCATCATTTGTATCCTCTGTTAAACGAATAAACTTTGAAGGGGGTCCAACCCCAACCCGCTCATGGCGGGGATGCACCCCGCCCGAGCTATCACCCATCGTCACACCACAAAGACACCAAGTACTCGGTTAAATCAATATAAAATCAATCAAAATGAAACTTAATTTAGATGAAAAGTAATCTCAAGAGATGAAATTAAATGATAAATGAGTTTTCCGAATTAATTGAAATGATTTGCAAAATTAAATTAAAATTTTAT
Source organism: Pegoplata infirma (assembly GCA_963921195.1). Taxonomy (NCBI): domain Eukaryota; kingdom Metazoa; phylum Arthropoda; class Insecta; order Diptera; family Anthomyiidae; genus Pegoplata; species Pegoplata infirma. Next base: position 29,167,022 of record OY992538.1, on the reverse strand, counting down.
CAAAAAATACAGAAACAGCAGAAAATTTCACAACCGACGCGCTTGGGCAACGTTGCCAGGTTTTTTCAAGGTTTTAGTTTTCTTTGAGGAATTTGCAGCTGTCGAGGTCTTGTTAGTGGAGCGTTTCATTGTGAATAACCTTGAATTTTAAATTCTTTAATAATTTCTATGGAATTTATAATAAAACTTACCTTTTGCTATATAATTTATTGTTAAATGTGCGATTTAAATATTTTATCATTCAAATTTGGTAAAATAATTAAAAAAGATTGAAATAATTGGAAATTATAGCAAATTCAAAAACTTCAAGCTTGTGAAATAATGCAATTTTTATGATGTTTTGGAGAATTGCATTGTTTGCATACTGGAAATATTGCACTGGAATGGATGACAAAATGTCAGGGTACAAAATGTCGCTTGAATAAGTACATACACCCAAAAAATTTTGTAGTAGCGTAGTTAAGAAAATCTGTAGTTGATTAAAAAAAGTTCAAAATAACTATAGTAATCGAAAATAATTATTATTTTAGTTGATAGCAACAACATTTTTCGTAGTTGATTTGCACTATTCAAAAATTTATTTTAAAGTGTCAAAAAAAAAATTGAAAATATATTGTCAATTTGATGAGAAACTTTCATTGAAAAATAGTTTGAAAATGTACACAAGATTGGATGGGCATTACAGCCGGAGTGCGGGAAGGATAATTGGTGGCTTTGCAGTATTGGGTAATAAGATATTCCTAGGGAGGATACGGACTGGTGCTACAGGAGTTTTCAATATGTTGCTGGATGTAAAACGATGATTTGTTATTCGGTAAGTAATGTGGAATTAAGTTATGTGTAGTCATAATGGAAATGATTTTGTATGTGAAGAGGGTGCAGGAAATAGGACAAGTTAATAATATACAAAAAGTCTCATAACTGCCCCGAAATCGCCCCTGGTGTAGCAAAATGTCAAATTTATGACCGACTATTTTTTACATCAATATTTTTTCAGAGCACCCTCCCTCGATCTTCAACCCTTTATGTAATCCTCGTGCAATTCATTTATTTTTTGTAATTTTTTATGAAATTACCTACCATTGTATAAAAATACATCCTTACTTTACTTCCTTAGAAAGGCTCCTATAAAAATTGACAAGTCCATAAAATTTACTCCAACCGTTGCTCAATAGATGGGCGAAATGCATGACAGACTTAAATTAGTTTTTTCTCCCCAAAATTTTTTTTTAAACATGCCTATCACTACTTTCTAAGAGGGGTCCCCTACAAAATTGACATTGATGAACACATAAAATAGTCTTTATTTGTTTCATTTTTATAATAGCGGTTCTCACCCTTGATAGAAAACAAGAAAAGAATCGGAGAATCGAAGAAAACAAGAAAATGTTTGACAGATACAACAACAAAATACATGGCGGCTCGTTTTTCTCATTTTCTTGGTTTCTTCTTTTCTACATAGAAAATTTCTTCGACTTTATGCTTGAGTAAGTTGAAGTATAGAAAAAAATAAAAGTTTCTAGACCAACAAAACAGCTGATTATAGAGGCATTTAATTATTTTGTGATATTTTCAGACTTTTTATACGAAATTTAAAATGAAACTTAAATGATTAATTATATTTTTACTAAAAATCGCGTTGTTTATTTTTATTTCGTGGTTTTAAAAAGGTAAAATAATTTGAGGTTATAGAAAATGTTAGTGTGAGAAAACTTGTTTAAATAGTTGTTCACTCTTTAGTGGAAAAAATCGGTAGAAAATTTTCTAGTAGGAAATTTCCTCAAATGTTTTCTATCAAGGGTGAAAACCGCTAATGTATTGTTTTTTTTTTTTTCTTTTTTAGATGGAAGAGCTTTTGTTTTCATCAGGCAATAAAAACTGGAAGTCAAGCTTTTAAACCAATTCTTTTTATTTCATTATCCTGATTTGTAAATTACTGAAATGTTTAGAATCTGAGAAATTTTTTATAGAAAAAATGTCTCAGAACCCGAGAATTTTTCTATAGAAAAAATGTCTCAGAATCTGAGAATTTTTTTATGGAAAAAATATCTCAGAATCTGAGAATTTTTCTATAGATAAAATGTCTCAGAATCTGAGAATTTTTCTATAGAAAAAATGTCTCAGAATCTGAGAATTTTTCTATAGAAAAAATGTCTCAGAATCTGAGAATTTTTCTATAGAAAAAATGTCTCAGAACCTTAGAATTTTTCTATAAAAAAAATGTCTCAGAATCTGAGAATTTTTTTATAGAAAAAATGTCTCAGAATCTGAGAATTTTTCTATAGAAAAAAGTCTAAGATTCTGAGAATTTTTCTGTAGGAACAATGTATCAGAATCTGAGAATTTTTCTATAGAAAACTGTCTCAGAATCTGAGAATTTTTCTATAGAAAAACTGTCTCAGAATCTGAGAATATTTCTATAAAAAAAAAATGTCGCAGAATCTGAGAATTTTTCTATAAAAAATGTCGCAGAATCTGAGAATTTTTCTATAAAAAAATGTCTCAGAATCTGAGAATTTTTCTATAGAAAAAAGGTCTCACAGTCTGAGAATTTTTCTATAGAAAAAATGTCTCAGAATCTGAGAATTTTTCTATAGAAAAACTGTCTCAGAATCTGAGAATTTTTCCATAGAAAAACTGTCTTAGAATCTGAGAATTTTTCTATAGAAAAACGGTTTCAGAATCTGAGAATTTTTCTATAGAAAATCTGTCTCAGAATCTGATAATTTTTTTTATAGAAAAACTGTCAGAATCTGAGAATTTTTCTATAGAAAACTGTCTCAGAATCTGAGAGTTTTTTAATAGAAAAACTCTCAAAATCTAAAAATTTTTCTATAGAAAAACTGTCTCAGAATCTGAGAATTTTTGTATAGAAAAACTGTCTTAGAATCTGAGAATTTTTCTTTAGAAAAAATGTCTCGGAATCTAAGAATTTTTCTATAGAAAAATGTCTCTGAATCTGAGAATTTTTCTATAGAAAAAATTTCTCAGAATCTGAGAATTTTTCTAAAAAAAAATGTATAGAAAAATTCCCAGATTCTGAGACATTTTTTCTAAAGAAAAATTCTCAGATTCTGAGACAGTTTTTCTATAGAAAAATTTTCAGATTTTGAGAGTTTTTCTATTAAAAAAACTCTCAGATTCTGAGACATTTTGTCTATAGAAAAATTCTCAGATACTAAGACATTTTTTCTAAAGAAAAATTCTCAGATTCTGAGACATTTTTTCTATAGAAAAATTCTCAGATTCTGAGATATTTTTTCGATAAAAAAAATCTTAGATTCTGAGACATTTTTTCTATAGAAAAATTCTCAGATTCTGAGACATCTTTTCTATAGAAAAATTTTTAGATTCTGAGACATTTTTTCTATAGAAAAATTCTCAGATTCTGAGACATTTTTTCTGTAAAAAAAATTTTCAGAAATATTTTTCTATAGAAAACTTCTCAAATACTGAGGCATTTTTTCTATATTAAAATTTTAAACGTAAGACATTTTTTCAATAGAAAAATTCTCGGATTCTGAATTTTCTTTTCTATAGAAAAATTTCTGAGACATTTTTTTATAAGAAAATTCTAAGGTTCTAAAATAGTTTTTCTATATTAAAATTATCAGATGCTAAATTAGTGTAGTACGACCTTTAATTAACTTTAATAAAATCTCTTAAAACTTCCAGGTCGTCTTTTATTTTAAATTAAAAAATATTTACCTTATTCTAATTAGCAAGCAACCAAAATACAGCAATTTAATAATTATTATTAACTAAAATGTAGTTAAAGATAAAATATTTATTTTATCGTTATATTTAGCTATTTTAAGTTGTTTTCAACTGTTCATATAGTTGTTTTCAGCTATTTTTTTTAAATATGTCAAATATAAGTTGAAATCAACTAAATATTGGTAATAGTAACGACTTATGTAGTTGATTTTATATTTTGGTTTATTTGTAGTTATCAGCAACTTAAGAAAATCAACTAAACTTTAGTTAGTGGTAATTCACCTACAAAATAGTTGATATTTAAGTTGTAATCAACTACGAAATTTTTTGGGTGTAGAAAAGATTAGAAGGTACGCAGTGTTGTATTCATAGAAAAAAATAGAAATGAAACAGAGTCGTATTTCGCTTGAATAAGTATTAGTGACAGCACATTATGTAACTTTTGACGTTTAATAAAAACAATGCAAGATAAAGGAGAACAACAACAAAGCAAACAACAAAAGAGAAAAAAAAAGTTTTTAAACTATCAATTGTGCGCATTATCTTTAAAAAAACTTTGAATAAAGCAAAATAAATAATAAATTTAATTAAATGAAAGACAAATTCCATTTTTTATAAACAAAGAATCTAATTTGATATTAAATACGTGTGAGATGAGGAAGAACAAGCATTTTGCCACCATATTGGAAAATACATCAAATACAACACTGCGTACCTTCTAATCTTTTCTATGGTTGTATTTGATGTATTTTCCAATATGGTGGCAAAATGCTTGTTCTTCCTCATCTCACACGTATTTGATATCAAATTAGATTCTTTGTTTATACAAAATGGAATTTGTTGTTCATTTAATTAAATTTATTTTGCTTTATTCAACGTTTTTTTAAAGATAAAACGAACTATTGATAGTTTAAAAACTTTTTTTTTCTCTTTTGTTGTTTGCTTTGTTGTTGTTCTCCTTTATCTTGCATTGTTTTTATTAAACGTCAAAAGTTACATAATGTGCTGTCACTAATACTTATTCAAGCGAAATACGACTCTGTTTCATTTCTATTTTTTTCTATGAATAAGTATCACAGTCATAGAAAAGATTAGAAGGTACGCAGTGTTGTATTTGATGTATTTTCCAATATGGTGGCAAAATGCTTGTTCTTCCTCATCTCACACGTATTTAATATCAAATTAGATTCTTTGTTTATAAAAAATGGAATTTGTCTTTCATTTAATTAAATTAATTATTTATTTTGCTATATATGTACCAAATTCGCATTAATTTTTTTAAACATGTTTAACCACTTAAACATGTTTAAATTTAAACTTGTTATACGGCGTTCACACTAGCTGTTTCGAAGTGTTTAAGAGTGAGATGTTTAAAAAAGTCTTTGTTCTGTGTCCATTACGTTTTTATTCTGCTACTGGTGTTTTGTTGAACAACTTGTTTAAGGTCGCTAGTGTGAACTCCGTATTAAGGTACATAAACATGTTTAAGTGCTTAAACATGTTTAAAATAAATGAATGCGAATTTGGTATTATTCAACGTTTTTTTAAAGATAATACGCACTATTGATAGTTTAAAAACTTTTTTCTCTTTTGTTGTTTTTGCTTTGTTGTTCTTCTCCTTTATAATGCATTGTTTTTATTAAACGTCAAAAGTTACATAATGTGCTGTCACTAATACTTATTCAAGCGAAATACGACTCTGTTTCATATCTATTTTTTTCTATGATCACAGTCATAGAAAAAAATAGAAGTGTAACAGAGTCGTATTTCGCTTGAATAAGTATTAGTGGTAAAATTTTTTTTTTGTCAGGATTGCTCAATCTGACACAGATTTTTTTTTGCGTGTAGGTTCACAGAGTCGTATTTGATGTGTGTAAGTATTTGTGACAGTACACGGTGTAACTCAGAGTCATAGAGTAGTCCAACAAGTGGCGTTTGAAAAAGTAGTAAACAAAAACCATATGGTATTGTATACGAAATTTTATCACAAATCGAAATGTGAGCGAGATGCAAGATACCAATTTTACAGTGAGAATGCAGATTGTTTTTTGTCTCTCTTTGCTTTGCGTTTGAACTCTAGTTTGGCATTGCCAGAATTTTCCAATTATCTTTGGTGATGCCAGATCTACAAAACGGTCGATGGATTACTATGTCACTATGGTGTAACTTTTGACGTTTCATACAAAATGTAAACAAACAACAAAAATACATACACAAAAGCTCACACGTACAGGCACACATACAATACACGCAAAAAAAATCTGTGTCAGATTGAGCAATCCTACTTGGTAAAATTTTTTTCATACCAAAAATTTTTTTTTACAAAATTTTTGCTAAAATTCTGCTTGTCGATATTAAAGTAACATAATTAGTTTTTTTGTGTAAAATAACCAAGTAACTTGCACAATAACGCAAATTACTTGCACAAAAATTTATCGAAAGAAAACAACAAAAAAAAAAACAAATACAGACCGCCGTATTCATTTTGTATTTTTGTGTGCGTGCTTCGTTTATTTTTTGTGTTATAAAATCGTAAAAAGGAAATTGATAAATAAAATTAAAATAAATTAATAAAAATAAATAATTAGTTCTTTAAAAGACAAATAAATGTAAGATAAAAAAATGCTAAAGTTAATTTTGCTGTCATAACTAGTGTTTGGGAATTCCCGGACTTTTCAATTTCCCGGGAAACGGGAAAAAAATAATTTATTTCCCGGGATTCCCGGGAATCCCGGGAAATTTTCATTATTAATGTAGATCATAAAAAAACATTAAAATTTGATTATCTTTTTATTAAAAACAGTTTTATTAGAGATAAACAATTAATTAAAACATAAAAACTCAAAACATAAAAGTTAAAAATCCTGAAATACAATAAACCAAACCAAAAAAAATATTGTGTTTCTCCTAAAATCGCTTAGTTTTCCCCAATTTTTTCTTGTAAACTCTACTGTCGAGTCTGTATTTAGTCTGTGGCCACACACAGAACAAATTTTGTACATAAATAGCACAGACTAATACAGACTCGACAAATATGACAGGTGTCAAAAAAGTAATTTGTAACCATATGGTTAATGTTTTCAAATTATTCTACGAATTAGGTTAGAAAGAGAAAACTGATATAACTCGCCATAAGAAAAATGGATGCCAGATCGGTTTTTGTTGTCTCACTCACTCCTAAGTCGTAGAAAGTGTTGCCATGTTAGCGTAAAACGGACTAAAAACCGCTGCGTTTTCTCCTAAAATCGCTTAGTTTTTCCCCATTTTTTCTTGTAAAACTCTACTGTCGAGTCTGTATTTAGTCTGTGTAAATAGTATGAACCCCTTTCATTGACTTCAGTTTATACTATTAATGAACAAATTCATACTATTTATAATTGTGTGCTTTAAAATTTAAATTTCCAAAATAATAAACAAAGCAATTTAGTTTGAAATAAAAAAAAAATTGTCAAACAATTTTTTTCTGTTTTATTTTTTTTGGAAAATATGCAAGATGCCGCAAATATTTTAGCATGGAAGATGAAAAGGTAAGTGCAATGTGTTTGTAAAATTATGTACATTTCTATTCAGTAAGCGTTGTTTTCTAAATTTTTTTTAGGGAGCACCTAAACCAGAGAGGTCTTTAAACATACATACATATAAATTACTATTTTGACTCGTCTTCTACCACTAATTGCCGTATATGAAGTATAAATTGGTAAAGCTGTTCCTCAAGGATATGATGAAATCAAATTTTGAAATTTTATTTAGATTTTGCGTTATTTTTTGCAAGTTTTAAAAAAATAAAAATATGTATATAAATCTATATAAATAAAAATCAATTGTCGTTCGTTGGTAACAGCATCAGTTGAGAACGGCTGGACCGATTTGGACAATTTTTTTTTTGAAATGTTCGTCATAGTCCAACTTAGGTTTTTGACCACACCCACTTTTACGCCCACTTTTTTCGATTTATCTAAAATCAGAAAACGGCTGCACCGATTTGGGCAATTTTTTATTAAAATGATCGTAGTAATCCAATTTCAGTTTTTACTAAAAGAAAAATCAACCACGCCAACTTTTACGCCCACTTTTTTCAATTTATGTAAAATCTGAAAAGGGCTGGACCGATTAGACTATTTTTTTTAATGAATATTCATCATATTCCAACTTTGGTTTTTCAAAAAAAGAAATTGACCACTGCCACTAACTTTTGTTGAAAATGTTCCTCATAATTTAACTAAGGTTTTTACGGATAGTAAAATTTACCACGCCCACTTTTTCTATGTATGGAAGGAACTATAAGGGCTAGACCGATTTAAAAAAAAAAAAAAAAGGTCCATGCCTACTTTGACGCTCACTTTTCCCGATATATATATTTTAAATCATGGAATGGCTAGATAAATTTAACTAATTTTGTTTTTAATGTTCGTTATAGTCCAACTAAGGTTTTTCGGAAAGAACAATTTTCCATTTCTACGCCCACTTTTGAATGGATGGACCGAGTTGGTTAAATTCAAATAACGTGTTTACGGTAAGAAAAGTTGTCCACCCACTCTTTTTTTCAATATTTTTAAAATTTTCTCTATAGAAAAATAAAATATAGAATAATAAAATATAAATAAAAATCAAATGTTCGCATCAATTGCGAACTGACCGATTTGGATAATATGTTTTTTAAATGTTCGTCTTTGGTTTTTTGTTTTGGAAAACAAATTAATCCCCCCCACTTTTGTGCCCCTTTTTCCGTATATAAAAATCGGAGAACGGCTGGATCGATTTGACTATTTTTTTTTTAAATGTTCGTCATAGGTTTAAACGGAAATAAAAATTTTTCACGCCCGCTTTTATTTCGATATATCTATAATAGAAGAACGGTAAGATAGTAGTATTTGTTGATGTTCGTGATAGTACAACTAAGGTTTTTACGGAAAGAAAAATTGTCCACTCCCACTTTTTTCAATACATCTAAAATCGGAGAACGACCAAGTGGACGATCATTATAGTCCAAGTAAGGCTTTTACGGAAATAATTATTGTCCTCCCCCACTTCAAAGCCCACATTTATCAATATCCTTAAAACTTGCAACACTTGAGTACGCCTGGACCGATTTGGCTATTTTTTTGTTTTAAGTGTTTGTATTAGTCCATATAATTGTTCGGAAAGAAAAACTGTCCTCGCCCACTTTTTTCAATGTATCTAAAATTAATTTTTACTCTAATTCGCTATATTAAAAAATATATTTTTAGGGCGGATTACTTAATAAAAAGTTAGCTGCTAACTGCCGATTTAACAGAGCCTTATGTCAAAATTTGTATGAAAAAGTTAAATTTAACGGATAGTAATTTTATAACGGAGCATTGAGTAATCCAGCATTTAAAGATTCCGCTTAAACTTGGTACAAATGATTTAAACCTTTGGGTATTGTTAACATATGTACAAGTTTAACTTACCACACAAATTTTACCGCCCTCTTTTGTCTAAATATGTCGACTATTAATGACCAGACCGATTTTTTATGTTAATTATAGTTCTAATTAGCTATTTAAGAAAATAGAAAAGAAATAGAGAAAAGTGCCCCTGAAAAATGGAAAATTCGGGAAAACTTTATTAAAAGTGTCCCGGAAAAATGGAAAAATTCGGGGAAAAAAAATGTTTTTGAACTCAACAAGAGCTCACGATTTATTTTTGTGTTGTTCGTAATGATACTAAAGAAGTTTAAAATTTGTTCAGTTCGCAAAGTCGAAGACATTGTATTTTTTTAGTTCCTAAAATATAATTTTAAGATGATTATCTGCCTAATCGGTTTTTTAATAAGTACCACGCCCACAAATTTTTCTAAGCCAAGAAATTCATTACATTTTTTGCGGGGCTATATATTTGAAGCGAGACGAAATATAACACTGATCTTATATTTGGGCCAGCAAAGCGGACCGGGCCAGCTAGTATGTAATAAAAATCATCTTAAGTGATGCAAAATTAACGTGTGTTTGTGTAAGTGATCATATTTTTTTTTTAGCAGAAAAATTTATAGCAGAAAAAGCGAAAAAAAATATTTAAAAAAAAAATCAAGAATTTGTTCATAATATATATGAACACAATCATACTGTGAATTAAAATGTTTTGGGAAAAAAAAGTCATGTATAATTCATACAGTGTATGAAAAAATTAATTCCAAATATGAACTTTTTTTTTCTGTGCAGACTAAATACAGACTCGACAGTACACGCAAAAAAAAATCTGTGTCAGATTGAGCAATCCTACTTGGTAAAACTTTTTTCATATCAAAAAAAATTTTTTACCAAATTTTTGCTAAAATTATGCTTGTCGATGTTAAAGTAACATAATTAGTTTTTTAAGTAAAATAACCAAGTAGCTTGCACAATAACGCAAATTGCTTGCACAAAAATTTATCGAAAGAAAACAACAAAAAGAAAAAACAAATACAGACCGCCATATTAATTTTGTATTTTTGTGTGCGTGCTTCGTTTATTTTTTGTGTTATAAAAACGTAAAAAGGAAATTTATAAATAAAATTAAAATAAATTAATAAATAAAAATAAATAATTAGTTTTTTAAAAGATAAATAAATGTAAGATAAAAAATTGCTAAAGTTAATTTTGCTGTCATAACTTAAAACACCATTCATTTAGCAAAACCAATGGAGTCCCAGACGTTTGTTTCAATGAACTACAAATGGAATGATAAAGTGAGTATACCCCTATTCCGAAGACACCAATAAGGTTTAATAGATTTTTAGTTAAAAATTAGTGTTTGGTAATAATTTTCTATTTTTACAGGGTACTGCTAAATAAATTTTTGAAGCTATGGCGAATCCTTTACTACAATAAAGAGCGTGGGCACCAGTCCTTTAGTATAAAATTAAAACCTAAAAACTTATTTATAAAGCAAAGCCAATGGAGTCCAGACCTGTATTGATGAGTTACAAATGGAATCACAAAGTAAGTGTTCCTCCTAACCAAAAGACCAATGGGGTTTACTAGTTTTTTAAATTAAAAATTTATGTTTTGTAATAATTTTATATTTTTACAGGATGCTTTTAAATAAATTCGTGAAGCTATAGCGGAAAAAGCGTAGGCAGCAGTCACTGGAGAAAATTGTACATAAAGGGTCAGTTGGTCGGTGGTAAATAAAATCCTACACAACATTTATTATATTAATATGGATTTATTCTGTGAAAATTTTAAATTCAACAAATATACAAATTTTTAAAAAATTTTATACAAAATTTATTTTAGCATAAATGTGGTAATTTTTAGCATTATTTTTAGTCACCTTTTCTAATAATTTTGGCACAGACTAAATACAGACTCGACAGTAGAGTTTTATAAGAAAAAATGGGGAAAAACTAAGCGATTTTAGGAGAAATCACAGCGGTTTTTAGTCCGTTTTACGCTAACATGGCAACAATTTCTACGAATTAGGAGTGAGTGAAACAACAAAAACCGATCTGGCATCCATTTTTCTAATGGCGCGTTATATTAGCTTTCTCTTTCTAACCTAATTCGTAGAATAATTTGAAAACATTAACCATATGGTTCAAGACTACTTTTTTGACATCTGTCACTTATGTCGAGTCTGTATTAGTCTGTGATTTTGGTATATTTCACCATATTTCTTTTGGTATATTTACCAAGTTTTTGCTTAAATAGCATTAGCATTTTCTTCAAAATTTTTTACATAAGTGTTTTGGCTGAATTACGAAAACTACTTCGTCGGTTGTAGTTTTAGCATATTTTTGGTAAAATTATGCCAGATTTTTGCTCACTCCGACACAGTTTTTTTTTTTGCGTGTAGAGTTTTATAAGAAAAAATGGGGAAAAACTAAGCGATTTTAGGAGAAAACACAGCGGTTTTTAGTCCGTTTTACGCTAACATGGCAACACTTTCTACGACTTGGGAGTGAGTGAAACAACAAAAACCGATCTGGCATCCATTTTTCTTATGGCGCGTTATATCAGTTTTCTCTTTCTAACCTAATTCGTAGAATAATTTGAAAATATTAACCATATGGTTAAAGAATACTTTTTTGACACATGTCACTTATGTCGAGTCTGTATTAGTCTGTGCTGTGGCATTAGCATTTTCTTCAAAATTTTTTACATAAGTGTTTTGGCTAAATTACGAAAACTACTTCGTCGGTTGTAGTTTTAGCATATTTTTGGTAAAATTATGCCAGATTTTTGCTCACTCCGACACAGATTTTTTTTTGCGTGTATACGAAAAAATTCATTGGGCAACATGTCGGAAATGTATGGGTGCCTTTATGCAACCAGTCGTACTATTCCGTGTATGGGCACATTAATGTAACCCCTTGTCGCTTTTCTTCATTTAAGAGTTGGCAGCACTGATTATAACTGTTTCTTCTTTTTTTTTAAAACGGTTGTGCTGAAATTTTTTCTTAATAATTTAAATTTGTTTAAAATCAAAGAAAATGCAATCCAGCGAAAAAGTTTTCAATAATTTTTCAATTCTCGAACATATTTTTCAATATTTAAACGATGAAGAACTTTTGGTATTAGCCGGTGTTTGTCATGCATTTAAAAATGTTATCGTCGATTTTATATGGAAATTTAAATATAAAGTACTGGGAGTGTTACAACTGCACAATGACATTTTGGTAACAAATACAACATGTATGTATTCTTCTGAATCTAAAATTATTAACGAAACTCGAATGGTATTGTCCCCAAAGCAGTTTGATGACTTCTTGTATTTGAATGCAGAGAATATACAAATAATAAGATATTGGCTATTTTTTTATTTTTGGGGTAAAGATGAAACGCCAATTTTCGATATTAAATATAAATTATCAAATGTAACTTCTTTTACATTTGACCATAGTCACGTAACAGATGAAAGTTTAAAAATGTTGGCTGTACAATGTCCGAACTTGGAAATATTATGTTTTGATACTTGTTTTACAAACAAGCAACCCTTCATTTTAAGTTATAATGTGAGAATCGAAAATTTGCAAAAGATCCAAAAATTAAAACACATTGAAATTAAAAGCGAAACTTATCTTTTCGAAAATGCTAAACTTTATTATAAATGCTCAAATATTATAGAGATATTAAAGTTAAATTTAATTAAAATAGTAATACAAGTTCCAATTAAACCGGATGAAAGGAATAAGTACATGATGCCCATAGCAGATAATGCTGTATATCCTTGTGAAGTTTTAGAAATGGGACCAATTTTTAAAACATGCTTTATCAATTTGAAGAATTTTATTTTCAAACATTTAAAAAATCTTAACAACTTAACGGTAATTGGTAATACAGAAAAACCGATAATGGATAATGCGTTTGTCCATAAAATATCAAACTATAATAAATTAAATTGTTTGGAATTACGCTTCTTCACTACTAAACACTTTGGTTTATCAAATACTTTAAGTGAACTTATTTTATGGCGCTGTCAAGGATTAACATATATGGATTTAAAACATATTTTACGTGAATTAAAATTGAAAGCATTCACTACCACTGAAACGGAATATAATGGAGTTATTTGTGCTTTTAAAGCTTCTGAAACATTACAATATCTTGAATTTGATAGCAATAAACTCTTTCAACTATTGCAAATGAAGGACTTTGAAGGATTTAAAAATTTAACAACTTTAATAATAAAAAACGACACTAAAGAAGTTATTGGAGATGTTTCTCTAAAATGTCCCAATTTAGAAAAATTATGCATGGAGCGATTTTATATACAAATTGATGATTTTTATAAATTAAAATCATTAAAAACTTTTAAACATACAGGATATAATCCAAAATTATTCAATTTGTTTTCCGTATTAAAACATCCAACTTTAATTCACATTGAAGTTAAGCTCTACGAATTGATGAATGGTTATGAATATAATGAAGATGATTTTAAAACAAATCTTTTATTAATCAACATATCTAAGAGTATGTTTAAACACTTGATGGAATATTGGTTACTATTGCTTCAAAATAATCCCAAACTACGAATAATATTTTCTGACTATCGTATATCAGATTTAGTAGATCCTGCGTTCTTTACAAAACTAGTAACACATGCACAATTTCCACAAAGACTTAAGACTATTAAAATTTGTGGTTTTAATATCGGTAATATAAAGCTCTTCTATGTTTTTTTTTAGAAACTAAAGTTTTTTTATTATTTCAGATTGTCAAGATATACGAGATAATGGTGTAATGATAAAAAAAGTACAACATTTAACGAGCACTTTTAATTTTACTTTAAAAATCGGATACGCAGCCCTTTAGATTATATTTTTATTAATGGAATGGAACAGATAAATACAAATGTTCCATAAAAATAAAGAAATTGCTGATGAATTATAGCATTATATATTTTTTTTTAATAAAAATTGTAACAGTTATGTCTCTGATTCTAAGGCTGGATTACTCGATGCTCCGTTATAAAATAACTCCGTTAAATTTAACTTTTTCATACAAATTTTGACATAAGGCTCCGTTAAATCGGCAGTTAGCAGCTAACTTTTCATTGAGTAATCCGCCCTAAATTGTTTTTTTTTTATTTGTTTTATTTAAATTATGATATTAAGGTCTAATAATCGACTTTTAAAAATCGAATGCATTCACTTGCGAATGCAATCAATTTTCTTTTCATTCTACTTGAAAAATCGAATGGCTAACCAAGACAGAACAAAACGGAGCCACTTTTTTGTCCATAGTATCGCCAACACTCTTCACACTTTTTGTCGTGTAGGCATTTTTAAAATTTTCGGGAACACCTATTTTTTTGAATTCAAAATTAGAGCCCATTAGGGTCATCGTATGTTAAGAGAGTCGGCGATACTATGGACCAAAATTTGGCTTCGTTTTGGTCTATTTAAAAAATCGATTGCATTCGTAATGGAATGATAAAAAATCGAATGCATTCGATTTTTCTAAATCGAATGTACAAGAAATCGAATGCATTTATTTTTTTCCATTCAATCGAATGAATTCCAAGGACTGCATTCAATGTTGATTTATGAAATCGAATGCATTCACTGACTATGAAAATGGAATGGATTTTTTTGAGAATTCGTTTGAAAAGGATTTCATTCTTCGAAGCTCTGTACGTACGACTCCCAAATTCATATATAATAATCTCTATTAAATTTCAGCAGACACGTGTTTTTGCTTTTGGCGAAATACGTGTTAGTTCGGCTTTTATTCAGATTTTTATTCAGAAAGGCTATTATTTTTATAAGGTGGCAACCATTTTTTAAACCACCGGGATAGCCGATAAAAAGTAGCAGGTTAAACTTAGTTTTTGGTACTTATTAACATATATAAATTGCAGAACAATCGGAGTGTAAGCTATGGGATACCTTCCTTGTCAGTGGAATGAGGTAAACATAGCTAAAGCAACACAAAACACGTGACATGTCACACGGATCCAATGACCTAACACAAACTCCACAACTTTATATAAAAACACTTTTCACTTTTGCGAGGGAATGTCTCAATCACTTTTGATATGTCACTGGACTTGCTTCCTAGGAACATTGAGTTTACACTATATTTAAAATTTTTCAAATGTATTTTAAAATTGTCCAAATATATCCCTGCAAACAATAGGGCGATATATCGCCGAAAAGATATTGCGGCGATACGAAAATTTATCATTTTAATAAAAAATCAAAGCAGTATTTTTATTTTATCGCCGTTTTCTCATACGAACGATACTTTGGCGATAAACAAATAAAAAATATTGAAAATTTTTATTTCTTTGTCAAATTAAAATAAAATAATTTATCAAGCACAACGTGAAATCTTTTAAAGAATATAAATTTGGCCGAAAACACAAATTTGCGTTCAAAGATAAAATAAAAAATTTTGCGAATGTTGCGGATATATTTTTCAGGTGAATGCAAATGTTTTTAGTCCTGTTAACAAGACTAAAATATGAATGAAAAAAATAATGTCTATTTTCAGCTTCAGGGAATCGATATAGCTGTATCGCCGGTTTATCATTTTGGTGATATTCCGGCGATACATACAAATCTATTATTTTTCGTTTATACCAATATCTGGCGATATTGCCCTTTTATCGCCAAGACGAATCGTTTTCGTATCGCCGGGATGTATTGCCGTCGGGTAACAGTTTCTCCCGAAAGGTGTATCGCCGGCGATACGAATTCGATAATTGCCGCAATAACATTTATCGTATCGGCAATACAACCGGCGAATCGATGTCGTATCGTTTTGTTTGCAGGGATTTTAATATTGTCCAAATATCCCTGCAAACACTAGGACGATATATCGAAAATTTATCATTTTAATAAAAAATCAAAGTAGTCTTTTTATTATATCGCCATTTTCTCATACGAACGATATTTTGGCGGTAAACAAAAAAAAAAAATATTGTAAATTTTTATTTCTTTGTCAATTTAAAATAAAATAATTTATCAAGGACAACAAGAAATCTTTGAAAGAATATAAATTTGGCCGAAAAACACAAATGTGCATTCAAAGATAAAATAAAAAATTCAGCGAATGTTGCGGATATATTTTTCAGGTGAATGCAAATGTTTTTAGTCCTGTTAACATGACCAAAATATGAATGAAAAAAATAATGTCTATTTCCAGCTTCAGGGAATCAATATAGCTGTATCGCCAGTTTATCATTTTGGTGATATTCCGGCGATACATACAAATCTTTTTTATTAAGAATTACCATATAATTACAAATTATATACTAATTTTACCTAACCGAGAACTGGTAACAATGACCTTCGTCTCGTTGTAGCGAATCAGACCAAGGCCTCTGGTGGGAATCGAACCCACGACCCCCAGACTCATAGGCTAGCACGCTACCAACTAGCCTACTGGGGCGCCTACATACAAATCTATTATTTTTCGTTTATACGACTATTTGGCGATATTGCGCTTTTATCGCCAAGACGAATCGTTTTCGTATCGCCGGGATGTATTGCCGTCGGGTAACAGTTTCTCCCGAAAGGTGTATCGCCGGCGATACGAATTCGATAATTGCCGCAATAACATTTATCGTATCGGCAATACAACCGGCGAATCGATGTCGTATCGTTTTGTTTGCAGGGATATGTATTTTAAATTTGTTCAAATGTATTTTCTAACGGCCGTATTCAAAATGAAATTCTAGACACTGTCTAGATACTGTTTAAGGATTTCTTATTCAAAACACATTTTCTTAAACTTTGAACATACGCTGAACATCTCTTGCCTAACTGACGCCATATTGATTTTGTAAAATGTAAACAACAAATTAAATGCCAAAGAGTTAAAGTTATTTTAAAACTCTCGCTTTTATTAAAAACCATTTCCACAACTTGCTTTTATAATTAAAGCCATTTTTAGTAAAAAATTAAGATATTTTTTGTGGTTTTTCATATTTTTTTTTTGTTTTTTTCTTATGTGATTTACTAAAACAGGGATGGTCAACTTTTTGTTAAGCAGACTTAACTAAAATCATTTTGAATAGACTCGTAAACAAACAGTGAACAAGCCTTAAAAACATTTTAGTTACGAACTCGATGTTCATTGTGAACAAACCGTGTCTAAAACTTCATTTTGAATACGGCTGTAACTGTCCAAATATATTTTAAAATTATCCAAATAAATTTTAAAGATGTCCAAATGTATTTTAAGATTGTCCAAATGTAGTTTAAAAATTTTCATATGTAAGTATATTAAAAACGTCCAAATGTATTTTAAAATTGTACAATTGTATTTTAAAGTTTTCCAAATATATTTTAAAATTGTCCAAACGTATTTTAATTTTTTTTTTAATTTTCTAAATGTATTTTAAAATTGTCCATATGTATTTTAAAATTGTCCAAAGTCACTGTTAAAAAAAGTAATTCACATAAAAAATGTGAAAATGAAAATTTCCGATTTTTTTTGGTGTTCTAGATTCCACATCCGAATTTCTTTTTCGTTTTGTTTCACATAAATAAAATTTGGTGAAAGTAAAACTAATGCACTTTTTATACCCTCCAACCACAGTATGGGGGTATACTCACTTTGTCATTCCGTGTGTAACGCTTTGAAATATCGGTCCAGGACCCTATAAAGTATATATTTTATTGATCAGTGATCGATTCTAAGACATCCTAGCGATGTCCGTCCGTCCGTCTGTCCGTCTGTAGAGGACACGATACAGTCCAAAATAAAAGAGCTAGACTTCCGAAGTTTGGCACGAATATGTCTTATATTCCTAGGCAGGTTAAGTTCGGAAATGGGCAAAATCGGACCAAGGGGGAAAAAGTTCCCCCTTAGAGAACTAAACCAACCCATGAATAATACCACTTTTTACATGATTTTTTGTGTTTTTGTTTAACAAATGCAACATTTTTATGCTACAGGAAGTTCAAAGTCCTGCATTTGGACCCAGAGAATTAGATAATGTCGTTGTTTTGCCCCCCCCCCTTTATGGGCGTGGAATAATTTTTTTTTTTTAAATAATGTATCTAAACTTGCATTTCTTTAGTGCATAATGCATAAGAATGAATTTTTAA
Source organism: Pegoplata infirma (assembly GCA_963921195.1). Lineage (NCBI taxonomy): Eukaryota > Metazoa > Arthropoda > Insecta > Diptera > Anthomyiidae > Pegoplata > Pegoplata infirma. The sequence continues at coordinate 29,148,799 of OY992538.1, read as the reverse complement.
ACACATATTCGAGGAGAAATTTGCCCCCCCCCCCACCCCAAAAAAAAAAAAGAAAACGTCACTGCAATTTTTTTTTTGCATGTTGGAGGGTATAAAAGATTCGGCACATCCGAATTTAACACTCTTGTTTCCTTATAATTTTTTAAATTTTAATTATTCGATTTCAACTTCGAATGAAAACGTGATTCGGAAATTTTCATGTGAATTGAAAAGTTGTGAAAGACAGAACAGAGGCCCAATTGTATTTTAAAATTTTCCAAATGAATTTAAAAAAAAAATTCTATGTTGAATTCTATGTGAAATAATTTTAAAATACATTTGGAAATTTTTAAAATACATTTGTAAAATTTTAAAATACATTTGGACAAATTTAAACTATATTTGAAAAATTTTAAAATGCAATTGAACAGTATTAAAATACATTTGGAAAATTTTAAAATACTTTTGGAAAATTTAGAAATACTTTTTGAAAATTTTAAAATACATTTAAAAAAAATTTAAAATACATTTGGACAATTTTATTAAACTACATTTGAAAAATTTTAAAATGCAATTGAACAGTTTTAAAATACATTTGGAAAATTTGAAAATACGGCCTCTGTTCTGTCTTTCACAACTTTTCAATTCACATGAAAATTTCCGAATCACGTGAAATCAAGTTTAGTGTTTTGTTGATCACGTTTTCATTCGAAGTTGAAATCAAATAATTAAAATTAAAAAAATTATAAGGAAAAATGTGCATTCGTTTTACTTTCACCAAATTTTATTTATGTGAAACAAAACGAAAAAGAAATTCGGATGTGAAATCTAGAACATCAAAAAAATTCGGAAATTTTCATTTTCACATTTTTTATGTGAATTACTTTTTTTGGAACAGCGGCCTACATATGGACAATTTTAAACTACATTCGTAAATTTTTTAAATGCAATTGAACAATTATAAAATACATAATGGAAAATTTTAAATGACATTTGGACAATTTTAAATTATATTTGGAAAATTTTAAAATACATTTGGATAATTTAAAAACACATTTGAAAAATTTGAAGATACAATTACTAGTGTCCGACCGAATATTCGGCTTCGGCCATAAAGCACTATTCGTCCACTATTCGGCTTCGACCACAATTTTGGACGAATAGGCCGAATACCGAATAATTGTATAATATTTGTGCTCACGTGTTAAAAAACACACTAAACTAACTTTGAATCACATTAGTAAGCCACAAAAACATTTTACTATGTGTTTTTGCAAATGAAAACATTTTTTACATTCAAAAAAAATTTTCGGTCAAAAAAAAATTTACACTCTAAAATATATTTTTTTACAAAAATGTCCAAAAAATTTTTTTGCCTAAAATAAAATCATTCTAGACAACATTCTCATGCATTTGAGTATCCCACCAAGTCGAGTTTTATTTTTTTCTTGTTTTTAATACATAAATATTTTTTTTTTTAATATTCGGCTTCGGTTTGGCCGAATAGTGAAAATTTGGCCAAATATTCGGTTTCGGCCAAAAAAGGTGTATTCGGTCGGACACTAACAATTACTAGTAAATTATATTTTGATAATTTTATAGGGGAACCAATATAATTTTGAATTTAGATCTTAAAACTTTTATTTTTTAACATAGGGAACTAAAACTTATTGCAATAGACAGATTTTGGATTTTTGGAGATTGTCAATTATAAGAAGAAGAAGACATTACACACAGCCACTTTTTTAAATATTTCATAAAATCAAAAGTCTTATTGGACTGTCAACAAAATTAGATAAGTGTCTCTTCACAATACTGCAGCAGACAGCAACATTTTCACATGTATTTTGTTGTCTTAATACTCACAATTAAGGTATCCCATAGCTTACACTCCGATTGTCCTGCACTTTTTATATGTATGTTATAGAGGAACATAATCTAAGATTTACCGGGTTTTTTTTATCGGCTATCGGCTTCGTTTCACGGAGGGTGAAAAACGGATTTTTTTCGTTTTTTTTTAGATTTTTTTTTCGTATTTGTTCCAAAGGAATTATATAAACATTACATATGGATGGAAAGGTTTTTTTAAAGGCTATCCAATGGTGTGTCGGACTTGGCAGAATTGTTCTTTTTTAAGTTGGTTTTTGTCAAAAATGTGTAAATGTTAAGCTACTTTATCTTTAATTCGATTTGGCATTCTAAATGAAAATTATGTGATTGCATTCCCCAATCACATTTTAGGGAATTAAATGACTTTACTTTAGACTCATTCGATTTATAAATATCGAATGCATTCGATTTATTTTTAATTCGACTTTCAAAAATCGAATGCAATCGATTTTTTTTCATTCGACTTTTATAAATCGAATGCATTCATTTGCGAATGCATTCACTTGCGAATGCAATCGATTTTCTTTTCATTCAATTTGATAAATCGAATGGCTTATTCATGCATTGCAGAAAAAACTTAAAAAAACTAACCAAGATAGAGCAAAACGTAGCCAATTTTTTGTCCATAGTATCGCCAACACTCTTCACATTTTTTGTCGTGTAGGCAGTTAATATGTGCATTTTTAAAATTTTCGGGAACACCAATTTTTTTGGATTCAAAATTAGAGCCCATTAGGCTCATCGTATGTAAAGAGAGTCGGCGATACTATGGACCAAAATTTGGCTTCGTTTTAGTCTACTTATTTAAAAAATCGATTGCATTCGCAATGGAATGATGAAAAATCGAATGCATTCGCAATGGAATGATAAAAAATCGATTTTTCTAAATCGAATGAACAAGAAATCGAATGCATTCATTTTTTTCCATTCAATCGAATGAATTCCAAGGACTGCATTCAATGTTGATTTATGAAATCGAATGCATTCACTGACTTTGAAATTGGAATGGATTTTTTTGAGAATTCATTCGAAAAGGATTTCATTCTTCGAAGCTCTGTACGTACGACCCCCAAATTCATATATAATAATCTCTATTAAGTTTAAGCAGACACGTGTTTTTGCTTTTGGCGAAATTCGTGTAAGTTCGGCTTTTATTCAGATTTACTTCAAAACGCAAGAAAAAAATAGTTTTCTCGGGACTTCGAAAATTTTGTAATTAGCAAAATATATGAACTACATTTCACCTGTCATGTGATAAGCTTTTAAATGCATTTAAGTGATATGCCCGTTTTTAAGGGATTTCGGATCGATTGACACCCTTTTTTCTGCAGAGTTTAATTCAAACAACTGTTATTAATTATTATTTTTGTGTATATATTTTTTTCCAACTGTTTATACATAATTCTAATAATATATGTTTTCATTTTAATTACATTTTCTTTTTTTTTTTTTACTTAAATTTATATAGTTTTGTTTTCTGGAATATTAAATTTAAAGTTCTTTTTTATTTGTTTCGGGTTTTTTTGTCAATAAATATCATTGTTATATAATTTCCATTAAAGATTTCTTGTTTTGATATATAGTTAGATCTTTTTGTGTGTTTTTGTTTGTTAATAGAATCATTATTAAATACATTGTACAAGGTGATTTTTGAAGAAAAAAAAATATATATATTGATAGTTTATAGGGTTTTAACAACTAATATTTTAATATAGAGTTATGTTAAAAAGTTTTTTTTTTTGTAAATTATAGTAAAAATTAAAGTGATGCTATATTAATTATTAGGAAATAACTATTGCATTTGGAACGGTATATAATTACTTTAAACTAAAAATAATAATAAAACTATAATAATATTAAAACTTAAAATGTTTATAAGTAATTCTTTAAAAGAATTGTTAAAAAACTATAATTAAAAAAAAAGAAAACATTTACAAAATAATGAATAAAATTATCACAATTAATAAAACCGTTGTAAGAATTAAGATAGCAGCCCATTGCCGTTTATCTAAAAAATGAAACAAAGACATAAAATTATAATAAAACATGATAGAAAAATATTTCATTAAACTTACCATTATTCATATGTAAAACTTTGGCCATTTTTTTCATAGTAGAATCTAATTTGGATTCTGTTGTTTCAAATTCATTACCAAAATCATCCAACATCCTATAGAAGTAAAAACAAGAAGATTAATATAAATTTAATAACTAGGAAATTTAAATAAGTTGGATTAACTATTTTGTGTGAAAACAAGTAAAATTCGATTTGGCCGAATCCATGAAGTGTGAGTAATTAATTACACAGCCCCACAAAAATATAAAAATGTTCTTACCCAGAAACTAGACCCACTAATTCTTATGTATTTTGACCTTCTGAATTCGATTCCGCCATCAGAATTGAATTCTATTGTTGGATTTTTCTGTAATTTACAAAGAAAGTCCGCAAAGTGAACCTACAAAATTTGACCAAGTTTAAAAAATTTAAAATTTTATTTCTGTATGTCAAGTTTAAGTCTGATTTATTACGATGAAAATATGGGGGTTTTTAACAATATCCTTCAAAAATTGTAAAAGTTACCCGTATTTCAACAAAAATGCATAAATTAAGTTTTATTTCGGATGTGCGGAATGCAGAAAATTCAAAACTGAATTGATGCAGTTTTGTTCAAATGCATGCAACTTCTACAATTTTTGACGGATTTTATAAAAAACCTCTTATTTTCTGCGTAATAAATCAAGACTTGATCATTACATACCGATATAAAATTTAAAACATTTTTAACTTAGTAAAATTTACAAAGAATTCACGTTGGTTCACTTTTCGAACATTGCTTGTAAATCACAGGAAACCCCAACGATAGAATTCTATTCTGATGACGGAATCGAATTCAGAAGGTCAAAATACATTAAGATTAGTGGGTCTAGTTTCTGGGACAAAATCTTTTTTATTTTTTGTGGGGCTGTGTTATCGACTTTTTTCAAAAACCGGTTTTCAAATACATACATAGTTCGAAAATCAACATTTTAATAAAAATTGGTTTCGGTTTTTTAAATTGATAAAAAACCGGGTTTTTCGGTTATTTCAAAACAAGGTAAAAAATGACGTTCACAGACAATATTAAACAGAGATAACTGGTATTGAAGTTCCAATTTTATTTCAAAAAATACAAATTTCAAAATTTTGAAATTAAATTTCAGAAATTTCCATTTGTTTCAGAAGTTTTCAATTTTATTTCAGAGATTTCCATTAGAGGTATTCAGAGTCTTACTGCCAGCCCTAGCAATGCTGCACATTAGACCGGGTCGAAAAAAAAAGTTCCCATTGTGCGGGCTTAATTTTAAAGCTTACCTCGAAAAAGTTCCATAGCCAAAATATAAGATTTTTAGGTCGCGATTTGGTACCGCCGAAATCGTTATTTGTTCATAACTTTGTCATTTGATGTCCGATCGTTTAAAAAAAAAATTTGTTTGAAAGTCCTCCGCGAGTACTAAATTTGACCCATATTTGGTTTTGACCTCTGAGCTCATCTTCGTGTCATGAGTGTTAGTTTCTCAGCTTTCTACCCACCTAAATGATTTTTTTTTTTCCATTAAATTATAGCATTAAAAAATTCATGAAATTCTTCCCTTAGAAGTACCCTCTTAAATTAATTAACAAAAAAGTTACATTCAATTTTAAATTTCCATAGAAAAAGATTTAAAACACTTGTTCGTATGTATTTAAATACAAACTAAAAAAATTAAATATAGCTTAAAGGCATAATAACAAGTGTTTTTTCTAATTTTCTTTATATTGTATATGAAAATCTTAAATCAAATGTAACTTTTTTGTTAATAAATTTAACTGGATACTTCCAAGGGAAGAATTTCATGAATTTTTTAGTGCTATAATTTATTGGAAAAATAAAAATCATTTAAGTGGGTAGAAAGATGAGAAACTAACAATCATAACAAGAAGATGACCTCTGAGGTTAAAACCAGATATGAGTCAACTTTAGTACTCGCTGAGGACTTTCTAACAATTTTTTTTTTTAAACGATCGGACATCAACTGACAAAGCTATGAACAAAAAACGATTTCGGCGGTACCAAATCGCGACCTAAAAATCTAATATTTTGGCTATGGAACTTTTTCGAGGTAAGCTTTAAAATTAAGCCCGCACAATGGGAACTTTTTTTTTCTCCTTTATGGTCGACCAAGTCTACTGCACATGAGTACTTCTTTCAAAAAATACATGTATTTTGAAAGGTATTTTTGAAAAGAGCCTTTTGCCACCAGTGCTAGGGCTGGCAAACAAGACCCTGAATACCACTATTGTTAACATATGGGGCAGTGACGGTCCGTGAAGTTGTCACTGGGTGTTCTCTACTTATTTAAAATATCAAAATTATGTATATAATATATGTTTTTCTGGATGTAACACGTTCCCGTGATAGACAAGGTTCAGTTTTATTAGTTTTTGTTAACACGCAGCCAAAATTCTTTTTTGTGTTCCATTTATTTGCGAAATAATGCTTTTTGTTAATTGTCGATGTGGTGAGGCAACAAAATGACAATAAAATAGAATTTGGGCTGCATATTATTCAAAAATATACAAAACTAATAACATCGGATCTTTATCTATATCGGGAACGCGTTAGGTCCAGGAAAACATGAATTTTATACTTAAATTTGCTGTTTTTAAAAATTAGAGAACACCCAGTGACAACTTCACGGACCGTCACTGATATGGGGCTTTCCATGTCAAATCGGACACTTTGAAATTTTTTTTTTTAGATTTTCCCAATTTGATTACAATTTTTAGTACTCTTTGAAAACTCCTTCGTGGTAAATTTTCAGATTTTTTTGATGAACCGTTCAAAAGATATCGAATTTTTAAAAATTGGTACGAAATTTTTTAAAATTTGCTCCAACCGTTCTAACTGCCCTAATAGTGCCCTTAGAGCAGTGGTGCGCACACACATTCTATAACATTTATGCTTTTGTGGGTAGTAGCAAGCGAAAAGTCAACAAATTTGCTCAAGCAACAGAATTTTATAGTGTACGTGTGTCGACAGCGCACAAGCAGTATTTTTAAGCCTATTCCCGCGGGAATAGGAATTACAAAAATGCCCATGACTGCCTTAGAGCAATCAAATGTATGACCGACCTACAATATTTTTTTAGTCCAAACAATTTCTCTGAACACACCTACCCTCTATCTTTAACTGTTAAGGCGGTCCCCATAAATTTTTTTTTATTTTTTGTAAATTTGTTTTATTTAATCAGCTTCTACCGGTCCAATGGTGCGTCCGAGAGGGGTCTTTAGTGAGGCCGACCCCCATTTATTTTTATCCTACATTTTTTTAAAACATACGCCCTATCTCCACTCCCTAAGTAGGCTCCCATACAAATAACAGTTGGAGCAAATTTTATAAAAATTTAATTTTGAATGTTAGGTATAAATGGAAAGTTTTTTAAATCAAATGGAATTTTCTGAAAAATATTTAGAAAATTTTAAAATTTAAATGGAAAATTGTGACTTCAAACTTGTTATTATTTTTAAACAAAAATAACTAACAAACATTAAAAAATAACTCCAAAAAAAATTTTGATAATCGACCAAATTGTTCATTAATTTTTTTTTCCAATTTCCATTTACACACTAATTTCTTGGACTCGTTTTGGAATCCAAAAAATGAGCTGTTTTAAACAAACCACTTTTATACAAAAGTTTGAATTTTTTGTTATACAGCCCAGCAAAAACATAGTAATGAGTTGTGAAAAGTAATCATTACCAAGTACATTATAATATATAATATGTTATAAAAGCACCTCTAAGTAATAAAATCTCCTTGCACTTGCAGTTTTTAACCTTTACAATTCAATTAACTTAAAAAGTACTGAAAAACTTTATAAAAATTACTCAATTTTTAAATTTTAGTAAAAACAAGTTAAACTTTAAATGTTTTAATTACCTAATTATTTTACTTCATATTGGTAATGGGGTTTTACTCCTTATTATTAATCCGAGTCAGTAACTACTTATTTATCTCCATACTACTTCACTACTTATTTTTGTCTCACGCCCTTGTTAAAATAATTAGTGTTTCATTCAATAAGTAACTACTTATTAACATCTGTTTCGGATTACAAAACCCATTACTAGTAATGCCAATTTTTGCTGGGATACATATATTTGGAGTCCACTTCTGAGTCAAAAAAGAGTGAATGTTGGCCGCGGTAAAAATTACTATCCAGAAATGCTTTGTACTTTAAATTAATTTTTATCTAAAAAAATTTTGGCATTGTCAAGAGCGTCTATTCTTTATCCGATTTTTAAGTTTTTAAGGCCTCGGTTCTGTTTTTCACAACTTTTCAATTCACATGAAAATTTCCGAATCACATGAAATCAATTTTATTGTTTTGTTAATCACGCTTTCATTCGAAGTTGAAATCAAATAATTAAAATTTAGAAAATTATAAGGAAAAAGTGCATTCGTTTTACTTTCACCAAATTTTATTTTTGTGAAACAAAACGAAAAAAATTTCGGATGTGAAATCTAGAACACCAATGTGAATTACTTTTTTTGGAACAGCGGCCTAAATTTGATTTTTAAAAATGTTTGTATAAGTGCGCCATATTTCCCGATTATCGGTATTCCCGGAAATACCGGCATTTCCGGTTCTGATTCTAGTACCGGTTCTAAAAAAAAAATACTTTAACATAAAATGTTCAAATTAAGCAATTACACTATTTTAATCAGTATTTCAGAAATATTTAGTTATGTTTGTAAAATTATCTTTAATTTGTAAAAAAAAATAGAAATGGTGTTTAAAACATATTTTGTATTTTTTTTTTTTGGTAAACCAAAGAAAAGAATTAAATTGTACAAAAATTTACATAATGTACATACCGGTAATCCCGGGAATACCGGTAATACCGTCAGAAACGGAACCGGGAATACCGGTATACCCGGAAATAATTTAAGAACCGGGAATCCGGTACCGACTACCGGTACTGACCGTAGGCTATAGTTTGTACTCTTTGATTTTTTTTGAAAATTTCCATTCTACAAATTTTAAAATCAAGAAGATCGGGGGTTATGTTAATTAATATTTTTTTGATTTTTTAGCGGTTTTTCCTCTAATAGTTATTCTACATAGAGGGGTCAATAGCCTACCCCCATTAATTTTAATGCCCTAAAACTTTTTCCTAACATATTTAAACCCTATCTCTTATTCCTAAGAGGGCTAGCATATAAAATGATTTTTTTTTTTAATTTGCCCATTCTTATTACTTTTACTCAATCTTCAACCCTTAAGGAGTGCCTAGGAGGTCCCCATACAATTTTGCATGTTATACCCCCCAGAAAGGTTTACGATAGGTACTTAAACTGTACAAAAAATTGAGAAAACGGAAGGTTCATATATTTTTTTAACTAAAATAAAAAAATAATAATTTTTACTTACACTGCTTGTTCATCTAATTCAACGCCTATTTGACGTGATACAGTCTTCAAAGTTCCTATCGAATCACTTATCATATCCAATTGTTCATCCTGTCCCTGTATCATACGCTGTTGCACTGACACCGTTTCACCGACAAATCTGTGCGATGGACTATCCAAGGAGTTATAATGTCCCGGACTATCTAATGCATTTTCCAATTTGGAATATTTTGCTCCACTGTGACGTACCGCTGCCATGGTGCCGGCTAAAGTACTTGCTACACTACCACCACCGTTATTAGCCGTTCCGTTTAATATTGTATGTGTGGTTGGATTGGAGCAATCTACTAAGTGTGCACGATCGCTTATGTTATGATGATGATGATAATTGTGAATATTCGTTGAATTGTGATCGTTTTCTAAATTGTGTTCGTGTTGTTGCTGTTGATGATTGTGTTCATCCAAAAGTGGTTGATGTGCTGTAATATCCCTGTCTCGAGCACGATTCAGGCTCATTTTCTCTTTCATCTGTTTGACTTCATCGCGAGTGTTGTCGATGAAATGACGGCGACTAGATAATTCTCTATTATCAATACGAAATTTATTAGGATTTTTTTCAACTATACGTATATAATCGATAAAAAGATAAATTTTAAAGTTAAAGGAAACCAATTGATTAGAAAATATTAATAGTATTAATTTAAAACGTAATTTATTTTTGGAATAGGTTGGTTTTGTTGATATTGTTTTTCATATTTTTTTTTTTGGATATTTAGTGGGACAATGACATTTTTTACAAAAAAAAAAAATATTGAAATCATAGAAAAGTTTGAGTGTTTTATATTAAAATTGATGCTTAAATTCTTTTTTCAAAGAGGTTTATGCTGCAACTTTTTATAAGCCAGCGAAAAGGGGAGACCGCCATTCTTCATAGTTTTTTATGCCCTATACCGCCTGCGTAGAGCCGATTTGATATTTTCAAAAAATTTTTAAAAGTTATATCCCTAATGGATATCTTCCACAATATATTTGATTTTTTTTTTTTTTTTTTGGGGGAAAAAAAAAAAATTGCAAAAGAAATTATTTTGAGAAATTTTTTTTTTTAAATATTTTTTTTTTTGGAAAAAAGGAATTTCGCTGAAAAAAAAATTTAGAATCGCTAGAATGTCTTAGAATTAGTAACTGATCAATAACATAAGGTGTTGAACTTTTTTATTTGCCTGACCTTTGACAACTGTTTTATATGGAGTTTATTGTGCTGTTTCCGAATCTGTTTTCCAATTTTTTCTATCAGCTCGCGTTCGCAAGGAAATCGCTCTTAAAAAGTCGAAAAGTGTGATTTTTACTAACTTTGCGAGGCTATAATTTCTAGAACTAATATTAGGGCTTCAGTTTTAAACACGAACTTTCTTATACACAGAAAGAATTGAAAACGAAAACCAATCAACAAAAACGCATATTCAACTAATTTTTTAATTGAAACTCCTCCGATGAAGAAAATTGTTATATCAATCATCAAATTTTCAATTAATCACTTTTTAGATTTTGATCAAGAATTTAATAAATTTTTTATTTAAAGTCAATTAAAATAATGATTGATTTAACAAATGAATTTTAAACTTATGACAAAGTTATGAAAAAATTCATATTTTTTGCTTTCCAATATGTTGCCGACAGTATAAAAAGTAAAACCCGAGTATAAAGTATATTTTTCAATTAATGTTTTCAAAAAAATTGAAGCGAAAAAAAAATCTGGTGTGTTGAAAATTTTTAATTTGATAGTTAAAGCAAATACTAAAAATGTTGATCAAAACAATAATTGACTCATTTAAAACTTTGTTAATCAATAGATTTAATTGAAATTTTTTAGCCAATAATTTTTTCTGTGTATGGGACGCGAGGAAACTGGTATTAACTTTTTTCTGGCAGCATTTGTTTTCGAGTTATAACGAAAAAGCAAAATTCGGAAAATCGTTAGTGCAATATTTTGTTGTGAACCCCAATTACTCAAAATTAGCTACCAGAACTCAGCGAAAAAGAAGTGTTGCCCTGGGGGGTAATTGTGTAATTCGATTCGAAAGAAACTGTTCGAATTCGGAAAATTTTGATCCTTTGTAAAATGTAACTCGCTATGAGCAAAATATTTTTTTTGTTTATTTTTAGAATGAAAGGATAAACATTAATATGCCAAAAGATTTTCGCTTTAATAAAAATTATTTTAGGTACTTTAAATTGGAACCAAAAATGTCGTTCGAATAGCTTCTCTTTTCGAATCGAAATACACAATTACCCCCTGTTTATTTATGGAGTCCCGGTGAATATTTCGACGAGTTACAGAATGACAAACTTATATATACCTCAAACACAAGTGTAGGGTATATAAATGGAAACAGCTGTGATTGTAGAATCAGAAGACTGTTCTTAGAAGAGAATTACTTAATTCTTAAGATATAAGGCTTCTCCATCCTCTGTTCTAATGTTCATTAGAAACATTAAACAGTTTGATTTAAATTTATAAATCTTGTCACAAAAGCCACGTAAGGGTCGCGCGCCGGCCGTAAGGGCTAGATCGCCCCTTGAATAAAAATGATAAAATTGAAATTTTAAATCCGAAAATTTATTAACAAATTATTTACACAAAGGGGCGCTCAGGATACATAAAAAAATGGCGGTAAATATTTGACGCCAATTACCATACTAAAAAGCCCAAAACCGTGAAACTCACTTGGGGTTTTCACAGTGACGATTAAATTTGCAATTTTTAGTGTGGTATTTGGCAAATTTGACATTTTACTAAACGTCAAGTATTTGCCACCATTTTTTTCTTTACATATCGTTAGCGCCCTTTTTGTTAATGATTTGCACAAAATAACTTTTTACATTCACAGTTTTAAAATAAACACAAAAACTTTGTATTTTTCTTTTTGTATAAATGATTTTGCTGCGGCGCACAGTGGGGTGGATGATACCTAAAATGGCGATTAATACATAGAAGACTTAATTTTAAAATATTATAATTTTTTATTGATGAGTAATCTTAAACACATAAAAACACAGCATTTTCGAAAAAAAAAACATTGGAAAATTTTTTTTTTTAACCTGTTAGGCGCTTTATTGTTTTTCGGATATAATATCTTATTTCACAATTTTTGCTGTAACTTTGGAACAAAAAGCTTTACATTTATAAATAAAATGGCACATTATAGCGAACTTAATGTGCTATTAAAAACTTAAAAAAGTAAATATATCGTATGTGTTTTTATTAGTATAATTTTAATTTAAAATTCGATTTTTGTTTTTCACTAAATCTCATTAATGTACAAATTTATCTCAAAAAGTCCCGAAACAGAAGATTAAAAATTTTTTATTAATGGATAATCATAATTTAATAAAACGCAGCATTTCAGAAGAAAAATTGGAAAAAATATTTTTACCTGTTAAACTTTTTTTTCTGTTTTTCGGAAAAAGCCTAATTCACAATTTTCGCTGTAACTTTGACATCAAAAGAATAAGTAAATAAATATAAAATAAATAAAATATGTATTCAAATTCTGATTAATTTTTATTAAAAAATAAAAATTGTTTTATTCGACCTTTAACATATTATGTTTTGAGTGGGTTTATTCTAGCTCGAGGTCATTATTTCCTTTACTAATTAAAACTATGATATTCTCATAGAATAATTTTCAAGAAATTAATTTTTCCGTTTTTAAATTTATTTATGTTGGTAATTTTTTTCAAGACTTAATCGACACGTGTTTCGGGATTTGTCAGATCCCATTGTCAAGATTATTTAGCAAAAAAAAAAAAAACTATGAGAATATCATAGTTTTAGTTGGTAAATGAAATAATGACCTCGAGCTAGAATAAATCTACTTAAAATAAAATATGTATTCTTATTAGTATTAATTCAATTTTAATCAAGTTTTTATTTTTCACTTAATTCAGTTAATGTGAACATTTATCTCAAAAATTTACAGACGAAAATTTTTAAAGGATCGGAACAGAATAATTTAAGGTCTAGTTGATGAGGTTATGTATGGTGTATCTTCATCAAAATCACTCACGCACTCATCTCTCACAAAACAAAAAACAACAAAATACCAAAAATATGGAAATTGAGAGTATTTTAACACAACAAGTAAGAGTGATGTGCCGAATCTTCTATACCATCCAAAACGTTACAAAACTACAAACAAATTTGGGGGGCATTTTTGATAGGGGCTCGGAGGGGGACGTAGGGGGCACTTTCACCCTTGCGATTAATCATTGCAAATTAATTTTTATTGGTTTTTGCACTTAAGTAATACATTTTTTTATAACCACGCCCCAAAAAGGGGGCGGGCGTGCGTGTGCGTGATTTAAAATAACTCACGCACCCATCTCTTATAAACAGTACACTCATGAGCTGCAGTTACAACTACCATACGGAATATAAGGACAAATTATTATGAAAACAACTTGATTTTTAGTCTTTTTTTTTTCAAATAGATTTTTAGCAACTGGAGTTCTTTCACAAAAAAATTGATAAGTCAAAAACCGCAAAAAACCGCAAACGGACATTCAGGGATTTATTAGATGAAATCATATATTTAGAGACCATATAGGCGGATTTTCACTCTTTCACAGACAAAGTTGTTGAAACTCAATATTTATATCAAAAATACCCTATTTTTAGAGCATTTTTATTATTTTTTTTTTTTAATATTTCCAAAACATTTATCTAAACCAAAAAATTTTTTTTATATGCTCAAATACCTAAAGTAGACTGATCCATTATGAAACTTTCAATTTTAGAAGTCTTTATACAAAATATAATTACTTGAAATATAGAAATTTTCACTTTAAATCAATGCGCGCAAAAATAATAAAAATAATTGAACTTTAAACACACGCTGCAAATAAAGTATACAACTTAGAACTTTGTTTTTTGCCATTATTGATGTTGAATTTTATCTACTTTAACCTGGTACCAAACACGGTTGTGAAAGTTAATGTTCATCTATTGAATTAATCGCCACTTTGGATGCATTTCACCCCTCTGTGCGGCGTTCGAAATTTCAGCATAAACAATCACATCTGTTTTAATTTTTACGAGTTTTTTATTTGCACTCTGGCATTTTCTTTTTAGACACGGTTTGAAATGGGCATTTTAAGAAAAATATGCCACACTCAAATTGGCTTTTTTTTGACGTTTGGCACATTTGCCAAATACCAAACTAAAAAAGGCAAATTTAATCGTCACTGTGAAAACCCCAACTATTTATAATGGATTTGCCCAAGTTAAAAAAACTGACTAAATATTTGGATTGATTAGCTTTAAATCTATTAAATCGGGTTTTTAAAAACTGTATCAGAATTTGTTTTAAATTTTTTTACCTAAAAAAATAACTGTTTTTAATTCACTTTAACATTTTCACTGCAATTATTAAGCAAATTTTAAATTAACGAATTCCATAATCAAAACAAATGTTGCAAGAACACTCAGAAACAAAAAACTCAAAATACGAATGCTAAATTACTGTGATGGTGACAAAAACATATGAAAATTGATTTTTCACACAATTTTCATTCTGCTTTTTTTGGCAACAATAAAATGCCATCATAGATAGCAAACCTGCAATTAACCGTTATCGATGTTTTGCCAAAAACAGCAGTTTTTTCTTTAAAATTTTTATGCGTTTCATTTTTTGAAAAGGATATTAATTGTATCTTCTAAATCTTCCAAATCCCATTCAATACTGCGTAATGAATTTCTCAATTCGTTTGTGGTCCATTCAGCTTCAGCACTATTGCAATTTTCACCTAGTTCACGCCAACGTAAATATAGACCACGAGTCTTATTCAAAGCTTTAAAAACTTCGCTAAAATTGTTTAAGACAAAAGGAATTATTGGAAAATTTTCTTGTTTTTCTTGGCTGTTAAAATGTAAATTTTTAATACACACTCTTTCACCACAAAAAAAGGATCCTCCAACGACATGACCACCAACTATGCACGATTTCTATTGTGTTTCTTTTAGTTTTCTTAATATTTTTATAATTTTCCGATTAATTTTTAAAATATTACAAGTTTTCATGGATTTTCCTTTTGATGTTGTTTTTTTTCCTTATTGGAGTATGGTTACCAAATGTCTGTCATATAGAGGTATTTTCTCTGTGTGCTCATTAAATTCAACCCTCCAACAACATTTCGAGTGATACTCTCCTTTTGATGGACAACAAAAAGGGGAAGAGCAGTGACGAAATTTTTGGGGGAAGTTAATTTTTCTTATTCACAAAGGAGTTTTTTTTTGCTTAATTTATGAAGAAAAATTTCGATACTTGGAAAATTTAGACGTTAATTACATTGTTTAATTTTTACAAAATATTTTAAAATTTCTTTTTTAATTCAATTGTTTTTATTTATAAAGATTTTTTCTTTTAAGTTTTTTGCTTTTCCGTTTTTTTTTTTTTTAATTTTTATGTTGATGTTAATTCGTCTCTATATTCTCGTCAACTAAAAATACCGTTGTAGGTACTTGTTCTCAAAATAACTTTACGTATTTCCTTTTATGTTTAAAATAGAATGGGGAGACATATTGCAATAACTCCCTCTACTTCCTGTTACTTTTCTGATGAAAAAACAGTGTAGTTAACTTTAAAAAACAAAAAATCGTAAAATCTTTAGTTTACCAAAGTAATTAAAAAAAAAATATCTAGAATTCGTTTCTGTAATAGTTTTTCCGGACTACATCCTCTACAGATGTAATTCGAAAAAAAAAATAATTGTAATTCAAAGATTCTATATGTAATTCAAAGATTCCATTTGTAATTCGAAAATTCAATTGCAATTCGAAGATTCCACTTGTTATTCGAAAAAAATCAATTGTAATTAGAAAAAGTTCAATTGTAATTAGAAAAAGTACAATAGTTATTCTAATTCTTTCAATGACGTTGGAATAAGTAAAACAAAATTAATTAAATCAACTTCTAAACTAAATAAAGTTTCCTCATGTCTTGAAATTTAATGGCGGTTCTTTTCTTTGAACGTATTAAAACTCTATCTCCTATTTTTAGGGGTCATTTTAGTCCCTTTTTTAAATATCGTCATATAACGTCATTAAGAAGTGCGTTTAAAGGGTTAAAATGTTCTACAAAAATGTTTTCCGTCCAATTTACTAAGCGTTGCCAAAAATTTGTGCGATATAAACAAAATGCGTAAAAATTTAAAATTGTAAAGTACTATATATTATAAAATTGTGTTTTTCAAGAGCAGCGTAAAATAGTCGTAAAAAATTCTACACATGAGCTAAATATTGTTTATGCATGTCTTCAATAAAATTTAATGGCGGTTCTTTTCTTAGAACATATTAACCTGCTATCTCCCATTTTAAGGGATGATTTTAGTCCCTTTTTAAAATATTTTGTTGAAAACCAATAAAACCTGCGTTCCAAGGGTTAAAATATTCTACAAATATTTTTTGCTTCAAATTTTTACTAGGGCTTTGTAAAAGCCATCAGTTTGGGACTGCAACCCTATTGAAATTTAATGCTAAATATTATTTTGGAACACTTTAACCCGTTAAACGCAAGTTTTATTGGTGTTAAATAATGATCTTTGAGAAAAAGGACTAAAATGACCCATTAAAACAGGAGATAGCATGTTAATATATTCTAAGCAAAAAACCGCCAAAACTTTAGATTAGAAGTTTATTTAATTCATTTTGTATTACTTACTCCAACGCCATTGAAAAAAAATTGAAAACTACAGTGGGCCATAATTTTTATACCCTCCAACCACAGTATGGGGGTATACTCACTTTGTCATTCCGTTTGTAACGCATCGAAATATCGGTCGGGGACCCCATAAAGTATATATATTATTGATCCATGATCGATTCTAAGACATTCTGTGAATGTCCGTCCGTCCGTCTGTCTGTAGATGGCACGATACAGTCCAAAATAAAAGAGCTAGCCTCCTGCAATTTGGCATGAATATGTCTTATGGTCCTAGGCAGGTTAAGTTCGTAAATGGGCAAAATCGGCTCAGGGGGAAAAAAGTTCCCCCTTGAAGAACTAAACCAACCTCTGAAAAAATACACTTTTTTTACATTTTTTTTTGTATTTTTGTTAAATAAATGAAACATTTGCTATATTTATCGGGATGGGAAGGTGCTCTCAACGCCACTGACCTCCATCACCCCCCCCCCCCCCCCCCAAAAAAAAAAAACAAACGCCCCTGACAATTTTTTTTTATTTTTTTTACATTTTGGAGGGTATAAAAGATTCGGCACAGCCGAATTTAACACTCTCACTTGTTTTTTTTTAATTTAAGAGAAAAAGAATCCCACGAAAAAAGTTAATCCATTTTTTTTTTTGATAAAAGTGTCCAACATAAACTGCACTTTTGTCAAAAAAAGTCATACACACCAAAAAATATTTTTTCTTATATGTAGAAGGAATGGTAAATACGCAACTTCTCTATCAGACTTCTATTATCCGAAAGATGAAGCTTTGAACTACATAAGAAAATTTTTTTGGGTAAAATTTAAGATGACGGGTTTTAGATTTATTTCATAAAACCTGGCGGTTTTTTAACTTTTTACAAAAAAAAAAAAAATATTGTAGAAAATAGAACTTTTGCAGAACTTTCATTCTATAGATACTTGTACGAAGAGTTTAAGCAAGACTTTTGCCAAAAATCTGTCAATGGAACATCAGTAGAAGGCGAAAAACACCAACAAATAAAATGTTATTTATATAATTTCGTACCATTTCGATCAATATTAAATTTTTGGTGACAATTAATGTAAAGCTTTACCAAATCATTCATAATATATCAATGCAAAAACGACCAAAATCACTCGACTTTGACGGTCTCTAGTAGCTACAAAAAAAATCCAAAAATTGATTTTGTTGGTGATTCGTTTTTGGTACCTAATTAGCTATTAAATATATAAATTTCATCAATTTCTACAACCATGACCTTATTTTTGTCTATGGGACAACGCACTGTGCGGTGTCTCTAAAAAGCAGAATCGAACGGTATTTCTTTTTATAAAAAAACGCTGAATTATCCACACTGCATTTATATTTAGTTGTAACTACAAAAACAATATCAACAATGGAAAACAACCCTCCTCTTATAAAAAGAAAAATTTATCAGAACACTCATTCTATAAAATATGTTCATTTTCTTTTTTCCAAATGTTTTCTACATTATTCATAAATACTTGAATATCTATTGCAATGCATATTACCTCTTTTGGTTCAATCTCCTTTCTTTCCAACGCAAATTCTTCTTTAGTTGACCCCAATTTATTTAAATTTGCGAATTAAACAATATATTTTTCAAAACTTGTAAATTCACTTTGTTTTTCTTACTAATGTTTTTTTTATTGTTTTTGCGGCTGCGTGTACAATTTTCACTATTTTCCGAAATTTTCAACAAATATTTTACATTTTTTACAGAAAAAGAAAGCAAACAGCTGTTAAAAGAAAAAAACTCTGTGGTGCTGCCAGACGTTAAAAATATTACACATTACCCATCAAACAAAAACAAGTTAACACATAAACTTTTTTAACCTCTGACACTGACAAGGGAAGTCTCCCTAGTGTCACCCGCAGATCTTTATGGAATTGGTTTTATTTTGTAGAGCAGAAAAAATAAAAGGACACGTATTTTTTTAGCGGCCCAAATTCATATTAAGGGGGTAAAAAGGAGGGGGGAAGACAAGGCCATTTTTCAGTTTTTTTTCGTTTATCTCCTATATTATGCAAAGAAACCTAGTCATGTTACATACCAAATGAAAGGTCTTTGGAAAACCTATCTGCATGTGCTAAGAACGCGTCCAAACATGCACAACTTTTCGTCATATTGAGTAAAATACCAAAATTTTAGCACATTTTTGTTAATAAGTCGAAAAATATTAACTTCTTTGACCCGTTGTTAGCACCACGACATAGGTATTTTTAATACCTTTAATCTGATATCACACATGCTTATATTAATTTTGTTTAAATAGGTGTAAATCGTAAAAAAATCTGAAAAAGGTCAATTTCCCCCCTATAAATCGACCCCCCTAAAAATGAGTTTGGGCCGCTAAAAAAATACGTGTCGAATTAATTTTCGTTCTTAACAACATATCCAAATTTCATGAAAATCGGAGGGTAACACCAGGGAGACTTTCCTTGTGAGTTAAAAAAACACATTTTTTTGCGGGACAAACGACCTGCAGAGGGTGGGCGTGGCCCTAAAGGTAAAACAGTTTTTTTGCACATTTCTCAAAAGCTTTTTCTCAATATTAGTTTGAGCTTTAAACCAGGGGTAACTCATGAATAGTAGTGTCAGTAATAACAAAGTCGTTATCTACAGATGGCAATCTTTTTTTGGAAAGTATTTGGGAACGATTAAACGTTTGGGAATAACGAAAAATAAACATTAAAAAATTTTAAAATTATGAATGAAAATTATTGTTGTGTCACTTGAAAATAAAAAAATACATAATAAAAAAAGAAATGAATATAATTAAATCAAAACAACCAGCAAAATTAAACGAAAAATAAAAGGTAAACAAAATTTCCAGCTTTCCCAGATACCATTTGTAAAACTAACACCACCTATAAACGTCAAAAAGAATTGACTCTTGGATAGTCTTTATATATTTAAGTTTTTGCTTTAAACCAACCATATGGTTGGTTTAAAGCTCAAACTAATATGGAGTTCACACTAGCGACCTTAAACAAGTTGTTCAACAAAACACTAGTAGCAGAATAAAAACGTAATGGACACAGAACAAAAACTTTTTTAAACATCTCACTCTTGAACACTTCAAAACAGCAAGTGTGAACGCCGTATTAAGCTTATTTCAAGGCTTTCTTTTAGTATGCAAAAATGTGCGTTTTCCCATAGTCAATGTCAATTTTAGGAAAATAAAAAATTACAAAACTACTGATTTTTTCCCCTTTTATAGATTATATGGTAAGTATTTTACGGATCTAAATTAAAGTTAAGGTTAACCCCTTTCCATTGATATATAAATAATATGCAAAATTGCCGTTTATGGGACACACTTAGAGATCGCAATTTCCCGCACTTTTTCATTTCCCGGGAAAGCGGGAAAAATTTTTGAACTTCCCGGGATTCCCGGGATCCCGCACTAAAAACCATTAATTATTTTTTTTTTTAGTTTTGAATAATTTTTTATAATTTTTGTTTTGAAAAATTTGTAGTCACAAAAAAATGCATAGTATTTATGAACTAATTCATAAGAGTTTATTAACTTCATAATATTTATGAACTTTTTCATAATATTTATTATGTGGAATTGAAAAATATTACTACTATAATTTTTTTATGAATAAAAAAATCAAAAATGTTATGAAAGGTTCATACATTTTTAAGAATTTGTTCATAAATGCTACGAATGTGGTTTATTGGCAATTCGTATTTTCTGTGTACAAATAACAAAAATATTTTTTTGATTATAAAAACAATTTTTTGAGTTGAAAAAAAAAAAATTAAGTTCATATGTTTTCGTTTTAGCAAAACCTTTTATAATTAAAAACGATTTTTTAATACTTTTTTCATTTTTTGTAAATATTTTTGAATTTTTAGTGCATATTTTTGATTTTTAAGTGCATGTTTAAAGCACACATTTTCGATTTCGTAGAGCGTGGAAATCGGAACCCTTATATTTAAAAATTTATTGACCTAAACAAAGCAGTTAACTTGTTCATATACATTTTTAAAAATTCCCGGGAATCCCGCACAAATTTCCCGGGAATGCGGGATATGAAAATTAACGAATTTCCCGGGAATCCCGGGACGGGAAATCCCGGGATACATTCTCTAGACTCACTGAAATCGAAAAAACTAAAAACGCCATCCGCTCCTGAATTAAAAAAGAAAAAAACAAAATTATTGATTAGTGGCGCCGGGCCCTTTTTTTGGGTCCTTTTTAATAGGGACATCCAAGGACATCTTAATTTTTTTTTTTTTTTGTTTAAAAAATTCATTCTGCGTAGCTTAGGGATTACAAACTCCATACATTAATCTAGCGGCTTCGCTAAATAAAGTTTTTTTTGTGTATCAAGCCTTTTTCCCGGTTGAAATCAGTGCAAAATTCGCTACTTTATGGGGGGCTCAGAAGTGCTTCCCGAGTCCGGCGCTAATCATTAATTCGGTTTTTTGCATATCAAAAAAAGTTCTTGAAAAAAGCAATACAATGAGCTTAATTTAACCATGTATATTTTTTATTTACATCTGCGTTTATTTTTTTTTTAAACGCAAGCGGTTCACATTTAAATGCAAAAAAGGCATAATTAAAAAAAAACTCCATACCAAAAGAAGGTCTTAAAATATGATTAATTTGTAGTTGTTGAGAAAAATGCAAAAAACAGTTTGGCCTCTAAGGCCACGCCCACCCTCTTGTAGGCGTTTGCCCCGACAAAAATAGTACCACCCGACTTAGAATGAAGTCCTTATTCGATGCTCAAAGTTTCATCAGATCTGGATGGGTGGACGTAAACTTAACTTATGCCTAATTTTTAAATGCCAAATTTGTATAGGATAATTTATACACGTTATCAAAAAATCCAGCTTTCGAAAAAAATTATCTCAAATTAGCTTTTAATACTCTGTGGGCACTTATACCATAAAAGGCATAATGTAGTTCAAACTAAAAGAGCTAGACTCCTAAAGTTTGGCACTGGGAAAAAACTCCCCCTTGAAGAACTAAACTAACTACTAAAAAAACCCCATTTTTTACATGTTTTTTTTTTTAGCATTTTTGTTAAACAAATGAAACATTAAACACACATGGGACTAAAAACTGTATCTTTTTTGCCCGCCCCCTTTTTTACAGTTTTTTTTAGCATTTTTGTTAAACAAATGAAACATTAGACACCCATGGGTCTTAAAAACTTATTTTTTTTGTCCGCCCCTTTTGTGGGCGTGAATAATTGTTTTAATAATGATAAAATACTATTAATTAAGTGCAAAAATCATAATAAATTAATTTGCTAACATTTATTGCGAGGGAAAACGCCTCTCGCGCCCCCTTAAAAAACGCCACTGATTTATTTTTTACATTTTGAAGGGTGTAGGGCAGTGTTGGATATTCCCGCGGGAATAGGCTAAAAAATGCTGCTTGTGTGCAGTCGACACACGTACACAATAAAATTTTGTTGCTTGCTTGACTTTTAGCTTGCTACTACCACACAAGCATAAATGTTATAGTATGTGTGTGTCCACCACTGGTACACTCAACCAAAAATCATTGTATTCCCAAAGAAAATTGTAGTAAATTCAACAGAAATCATTGTTGATTTTGACCCTACAAATATTTATGTTGATTTCAACATTAATTGTTGTCAGTTTTTGTAAAAGCTGATTAACTCGTATTTTTGTTGGTTCTATTCGTATTTTTGTTAATCATACTCGTTTTGTTTTGTATATTCTTGCAATTTTATTTATTAAAATGAAATTCTTATTTGTGTTGTAAATGTTATTTTATTTAATTGAATATTTTCACAATATTTTTTCGTGGTTTTCATTAACTCATTATTTTCACATAAACTTATTTTGTTTTTAGATGATATTTTTTGTTTTCTTGGACTGTGATGTATTTCGCTGTTGTTTTGTTGTCGGCAATCATTTTACGTGATTAGCTTCTGGAGTTTTTAGAAAGATTCCAAATCAGAAATTGCTAAAAAATATAAAAAATTGCTTTATTAATGAATTAAATAACAAATATATTTAATTACTCACCAAATATTTTCTTTTAATTTTGTAATAAAAAAGATTTTTTTTTTTTGAGAAACATCCCTTCTGTACAATACAACAAAAATTTACAAATGGCGATCAGCAAAAACAGTGTTGCACATTTCATGTACTTATATTTTATACAATTTTTTCCAACTATGTATTTTTCAACTATTGAATTTTGTAATATCAACATTGATTTTTGTTAAATTCTGTAAAACTTGATCTACAATGGGTTTACTAATTTTTCTACTAAGATATTTCTATGAGTGTATAGGGGATTCGGCACAGTCGAATTTATCACTCTCACTTGTTATTCTTGTGGTAGTAGTTTTTCAACTATTTGTTAGTAAAAATATAGGTAGTTGACCCCAAAAGAACCAAAATTACTTACAAAATATTTTGGCTTATGGATGCGTGCTATACGGAATAACAAACTGACAAGGGAAGTATCTCAACCCTTATGAACCGATTTGCCTGAAACTTAAAATATATATAAATGAGACGATTTTAAGGTTGGGGTGTCTCGGCTTTTCGGCCATATCAGTGTTTCAAAATTTCGTTGCCCCCTTATGAAACAATGTGGACCTCCGGGAAAATTTCTATAAATAACTCCCGAACTAACAGGAATATCCTCTAGAGCAAAAATACGTGTCGACTTAAATTTAATAAAGATTATTTCGTATTCATATGGTATCGTAGCTCTATGTCTTCATATAAATACACCCCAAAATTTACACATTTTTATGAAAAAAGTATTTAACGAAGCCAAACTTTTACAAGGTTGTGCCACCGTTGGACAGGCATTAAAAAAACCTTTCTTCTCATATGTAAACATCATATAGTTTCTTAGAAAGAAATGGCTGAAAAATCAAAAAAACGATTTTTTCGCCATTTTTTGACCCATGTTTTGAACCTCTAAACCCCCGATATGGCCGATAAGCCGAGACACCCCAACCTTAGAATTGTCTCTTTTATATATATTTTACGTTTCATGCAAATCGGTTCATAAGGGTTGAGATACTTCCCTTGTGAGTATACCCCCAAACCACAGACTAATACAGACTCGACATAAGTGACAGGTGTCAAAAAAGTATTCTTTAACCATATGGTTAATATTTTCAAATTATTCTACGAATTAGGTTAGAAAGAGAAAGCTGATATAACGCGCCATAAGAAAAATGGATGCCAGACCGGGTTTTGTTGTTTCACTCACTCCTAAATCGTAGAAAGTGTTGCCATGTTAGCGTAAAACGGACTAAAAACCGCTGTGTTTACTCCTAAAATCGCTTAGTTTTTCCCCATTTTTTCTTATAAAACTCTACTGTCGAGTCTGTATTTAGTCTGTGCCCAAACTGTGGTCGAAGAGTACAATAATGTTAACGGCTTTGTAAATAATAAAGATTGTAGAATAATAAAATCATTCATCAATTTTATAAAAAAACAAGTGAGAGTGTTAAATTTGGCTGTGACGAATCTTTTATACCCTCCAAAATGTAAAAAAAAATAAAAAAAAAAAATTGTCAGGGACGTTTTTTATTTTGGGGGGGGGGGGGGTGATGGGGTCAGTGGGGGACGTTGAAAGCACCTTTTCATCGCGATAAATATACCAAATGTTTCAATTATTTAACAAAAATACAAAAAATCATGTAAAATAAGTGCATTTTTTCAGAGGTTGGTTCAGTTCTTCAAGGGGAAACTTTTTTCCCCCTAGTCCGATATTGCCCATTTCCGAACTTAACCTGCCTAGGACCATAAGACATATTTGTGCCAAATTTTAGGAGGATAGCTGTTTTTTGACTGCATCGTGCCATCTACAGACAGTCGGACGGACAGACGGACATTCACACAATGTCTTAGAATCGATCATGGATCAATAATATATATACTTTATGGGGCCCTCGACCGATATTTCGATGCGTTACAAACGGAATGACAAAGTGAGTATACCCCCATACTGTGGTTGGAGGGTATACAAAACATTTTTAAATACATAAGTCTTTGGAATTTTAACGGATTTTTAAAACCTCGAAGGATCTGTAAAATTTAAGTGTCGTTTTAAATTTTGAAAATTATTGTTTACAATTTTTTTTTCTTAATTTCTTACTAATTTTTGATAATTTTACTGATAAAAACTTTTAATGACCGATACTCTGAGAATAGTTTACATTTTATCATATCATCAAAAGGCATTAGCAAATATTAAATATATGAGAAATTTTCTTATAGATAACGTTCAATTGAGTTAAATAGAAAACTTTACTGAAAAATTAAATAGAGCTTTAATCGATATGACCCATAAACAAGGCAACAATTGTGTTATCAATATGAAATGTTAGTAAAAAGAGAAAAAATCGTACTCGCCGTACTTTCGGCCAAGTTAATAAATTAGTTTAACTGTTGAAAGCGTTTTGAAAACAAGGAATATACCACGGTGTTGTAATCTTTCGTAAATTTTTGAAATTTTTAAAAGCGAAACGGATCTTTAAAAATGTTACAAAACGATGCTGTACGAAATTTACATTTCGATAGTGAAATACGTGTGGCACAACAGTCCAGATCTGAACCAAGAGGTTGGTTTATTTGATATGAGAAAAATGATTCATTAATAGTAGAGGGGACTGAAAAATAACGTTTTAAAATCAATGAATAGCGAAATATATTTTAAGTGATAATAATATTTGTTCCGCAAAAAAAATAAAAAAATTGACTTGAAATATTTTTTTAGAGTAAAAAATCTTTTTAGTAATACACACTCAGGAAATTATGTAAGTTACTACATGTCAGTTATTTGTATATTTTACAGTAGTAAGTTGTTTTCAACTACGAAGTCAGTTGTTTTTGTATGAAAAATATCAAACAACTATTTCTGTTAGTTATTTTAAGTCCTTTTTTTGAACAACTAACAAAAAGGTACTGTAATGTAGTAACAGTTATTTTAAGTAGTTAATTTTGTTTTTTTTTTATCTGAAAAATTTTCCAAGTTTTTTTTCCAAAAAATAAAAATAAATTTTTGTTTTTTAAATTTTCACTTTTTTTTAAAAAAAAAAAAACTTGGAAAAAATTTTGTCTTCAATTTTTTTTCTGAAACATTTTTTGAAAAAAAAAAATTATATATTAATTATTTTATTTTTACTACATTTTAGTTGTTTTGACTAAAAATGTAAGTAGTTTTTACTACACAAGTCAGTTGTTTTTTGTCAGTTAAAATAACTAACATTGTTAGTTGATTTAACTGAAAAAGTAGTTGACCCCAAAACAACTTACAAAGTAGTTATTTTAACTGACATTTTCAGTTGATTTTACTAACATAATTTTTTGAGTGCACTTGTTTGAGTTAAATTTTATGGAGAGCAAATTTTTTTTGAGTGTAAAAATTTGTTTGAGTTACAAAAAAAAAAAAACTTCATAAATATTTTTTAGTGACTTACCAATATTTTTTATATCGTATTTAGCGCTTTTTTGAGCACGTGAATTCCTGATAAAACCAAAATTTAAATTCACGGTTTTGCTCATGCACTGAAAAAAATATCAAACTAAAGGTTGAAATTAGAAAAAACCCTATTGTTTTTGAGGCTGAATAAATTCTATTAAAATTGCACATATTAGTGCCAAACTTCAAGAGTAGGGAAATTTTCCAAACTGGGACGAAAAAAATTTAGTTTATATTTTATGTTTTTCTTTTCCATAGTTTTCTTAAAATTAAATTTTTACCACAAAAGAAATTTTCCCAAAATCCTTAAAAAATAGCTTAATTTTTAAGACATATTTCTTAAAAATATTTTTACACAAAATTTAGTTCAAAAG
The DNA here is from genome assembly GCA_963921195.1 of Pegoplata infirma. Taxonomy (NCBI): domain Eukaryota; kingdom Metazoa; phylum Arthropoda; class Insecta; order Diptera; family Anthomyiidae; genus Pegoplata; species Pegoplata infirma. The sequence continues at coordinate 29,121,944 of OY992538.1, read as the reverse complement.
TGTTCAAATTTAGCTCAAATTTACTACCAACCCTCCACTTGTTGTTAGTGGTACACTCAAAATAATAACTCTGTTAAATTACAGAAAAACTCTGCTAATTTAACAGAGTACACCATACTTTTCCAGCTAGCAACATTACTTGGTAATTTTACTACAAAACTCTGTAAAATGGTAATTTTACTATAAAACTCTGTAAAAAAACTGTAAAATTACATAGTTTATAGTAAAATATTAAATAAATGGGATCATAATTTTACAGAGAAATACTCTGTAAATTTACATATTTTTGTAAAAACTCTGCCGGTCACTATTTAATTTTTAATCAATTTCTCCTTTCTTAATGTGCAAGTAGTGTTGACAGTTGGGAAATGCCATCGTGTAAATTTGCCCGCTTTAATGCACTCAGAAAATTATGTAAGTTACTACATGTTAGTTAATTGCATATTTTACAGTAGTTAGTTGTTTTCAACTACAAAGTCAGTTGTTTTTGTATGAAAAATATCAAACAACTATTTCTGTTAGTTATTTTAAGTAGTTTTTTTGAACAACTAACAAAAAAGTACTGTGATGTAGTAACAGTTACTTAAAGTAGTTAATTTTATTTTTTTATATCTTAAAAATTTTCAAAGTTTTTTTCCAAAAAATTAAAATAAATTTTCGTTTTTTCACAACTTTTTTTTTTAAAAAAAAAACTTTGAAAAAATTTGGTTTTTAATTTTTTTTTTGAAAAATTTTTTGAAAAAAAAATTATATATTAATTATTTTATTTTTACTACATTTTAGTTGTTTTGACTACAAATGTAAGTAGTTTTTACTACATAAGTCAGTTGTTTTTTGTCAGTTAAAATAACTAACATTGTTAGTTGATTTAACTGAAAAAGTAGTTGACCCCAAAACAACTTACAAAGCAGTTATTTTAACTGACATTTTCAGTTGATTTTACTAACATAATTTTTTGAGTGTGCCTCCAAATTGTAAATTTACTTTTTTTTTGGTGAAAATGATGAGGTTTTCACGATTACCTCCAATTTTACACGACATCCTCGTCAAATTTACCAGCTTTTATTGTAATTTAAGACGGTTTTTAAAGAGGGGTTGAAATATTTTTAAGTTTTCTGAAGAGGGTTTTATAACTGTATTACAGAGCAATAAGTAAAATTACAGATGATATTACAGTTTTTTGGTTACGAGAAAAAAACAAAGTATTTTTTAAAATCTGTATTTTAACTAAAAACTCTGTTTATTCATTTGTAAAAAAGAGAAAACAAAGTAAAAAGTAAAATAACAGATAAAATTTTGTTTTTTGGTCACAAGAAAATACAAAGTATTTTCTTAAAATCTGTATTTCGGCAGATAACTTTGTCAAATATCTGTCGAATTGAGATTACAGTCATTTTACAGAGTATTTAACAGAGTAATTATTTTGAGAGTACGAAAAATATCTCAGAAGCTGAGAATTTCGATTCAAAATATTTCTATATGAAAAATGTCTCAGAATCTGAGACTTTTTCTATAGGAAAAATGTCTCAGAATCTGAGACTTTTTCTATTAAAAAAAAAAATGTCTCAGAATCTAAAACTTTTCATATAAAAGTTGTCTCAAAATCTGAGACTTTTTATATACGAAAAAATGTCTCAGAATCTGAGACTTTTTCTATACGAAAAATGTCTCATAATCTGAAATTTTCGTATAAAAATATCAGATTCTAAGACATTTTTCGCAGTCAAAATTTTACAAATGCACATAAATCAATAAATACTACCGACACGATAAAATCTCCAACAGCATTTTTGTAGCTCTCGACTCGTTAAACACGACCGCGAAAAACACGAAAGCCCTCCGTGGTTTTAAGTCATTGAAAAAATAACTTTAACTGAAATTACAGTTGAAAACAACAACTACTAAATCGTATACTAAATTAACCTAACCGAGAATGGTGACAATGACCATTGTCTCGTTGAAGCGAAACAGACCAATGCTTCTGGCGGGAATCGAACCCACTAGCCCTAGACTCATAGACTAGCACGCTACCAATGCACCTACCCGGGCGCTTTCACTTTTTTCATACCACTTTAACAAACAGTATTTAAAATTTATAAGTTTTTGTTTTTGCTAATACTTTATCATTTTAATTTCTTTGTTAGTGTTTTTATATTTATCTCTACGTTTAAACCATATCTTATCATTTATTTTTTTTAATTCTCTCATTGTTCAGAATAGTATTTTTTGTTTATTAAGGTATAAGCCATTTTTTAATAATTTTTATTTAAAAATTTAAGTTTTAGATGGTCCGGTTAATATAACTTCTCAGCCAAAACGTTAGTATTTGAAAATACGGTTATAAATGCATGTTTAAAATTCTAAAATTATATTTTAAATTTCTTTATAGTTTCTCTACGTACACCTTTACCTGTATCTACTGTTGAGCAAAGTGTTAGAGGTGGTACCACATTTATACCCTTATCTGGATATAGTTTTTTAGTAGACCTTCCTTCTGTTCACATAGAACAAACATTTGAATTAAATGAGTGTAAGTCGGTTAAATTTTAATATATGTAATTTAAAATTGCCATAACCTTAAATTTATTTTTTCCCCATGTTTAGCTCTTACTGCGATTTCTTCAGAAAATCGCTTTGTAGTTCGTTCCCCCTTAGGTGATGCAGTTTATGCAGCTTCAGAATCATCTTCTGAAAAATATCGTTTACTATGCGCTTCTGCTCGTCCCTTTCAAATGCATTTAATCGATAAGACCTATCAAGAGGCGATGCTATTTCATAAAAAATTATCTTTGGGTACTATGTGTTGCCAGCCAAAAAGTTTAGAAGTTTGGATACCGCCGGGCAATGTTTTGGGACGTATTGTGCAATCCCCTACTTTTACAGTACCGGAATTTTATATAGAAGATGGTGCCACGGGATCGCCGATATTTTGTATTGAAGGTCCTAAAAATACAGGATTTTGTTGTTTTTGTTTACCCAAGGAAACCTATTTTAAGGTACATTTTGAGTGTAATATTTAAAAAAGTATTTATTAAAAATTTGAATACACAAATGTTTATTTTCAGATTCATTCTGGTGGCGATTTAAGAGCTTCTATTGATCGTAAATGGTTGGCTGGGAAATCTCAATATACAACAAATATTTATTTTAGCGATTCAAAATTAACGGCCAAGGAGAGAGCTTTAATATTGGGTTCAGCTTTTCTATTGGTAAGAAATATATCTGTGTTCTCAAAAAAATAAACCGAAAAAGCACCTACACTACACTAAAAAAAAGGCATAACTAAAATTTAGGACCAAATTTCTTTGAAAATAGTTCATAATTTTTACTTCAATTTAGTTAAATTTAACTAAAAAATAAGAATTTTTTTTAAAATTGAGGAAAAAAGTTTAGTTTATTTACTTATAAATAGTTCACAGTTCTCTTTAAATGGAGTTCTTTAATATAAGGAAACAAACGCTTACTGCTAAAAAAATTTTCCCAAAATAAAAGAAATATATATTTATTTTTAAGATACATTTCTTAAAAATGTGTGCACACAAAATTTAGTTTATGTAGGATTTCTACGTTTATGAAGTCCCATCTCTGTAATTTTTTATAATACTTTAAGTTTGTTTAAACTTTGAAAAATAATTAGCTTTGAATTTAATTTTGTTTGAAATATGAAAATTTATGAAATTAAAAAAAATGAGAATACTTTTTAATTCGAATACTTTTTAATTCGCCCCACGTTGGGCGCCAATAAGACGATGTGCGTCTTTTGAGTTTTAAAAGAATTCTCTTCTATAAAAAGAAAAAATCTCAGATTCTCAGACATTTTTTCTATAGAAAAATTCTCAGATTCTAAGACATTTTTTCTATAGAAAAATTCTCTGATTCTGAGACATTTTTTCTATAGAAAAATTCTTAGATTTTGAGACATTTTTTTATAGAAAAATTCTCAGATTCTGAGATATTTTTTCTATAGAAAAATTCTCAGATTCTCAGACATTTTTTCTATAGAAAAATTCTCAGATTCTGAGACATTTTTTCTATAGAAAAATTCTCAGATTCTCAGACATTTTTTCTATAGAAAAATTCTCTGATTCTGACACATTTTTTCTATGGAAAAATTCTCAGATTCTGACAAATTTTTTCTGAGACATTTTTTCTATAGAAAAATTCTCTGATTCTGAGACATTTTTTTCTATAGAAAAATTCTCTGATTCTTACACATTTTTTTATGGAAAAATTCTCTGATTCTGACACATTTTTTTCTATAGAAAAATTCTCTGATTCTGACTCATTTTTTCTATAGAAAAATTCTCTGATTCTAACACATTTTCTATAGAAAAATTCTCTGATTCTAACACATTTTTTCTATAGAAAAAATCTCTGATTTTGAGACATTTTTTCTATAGAAAAATTCTTAGATTCTGAGACATTTTTTCTATAGAAAAATTCTCTGATTCTGACACATTTTTCTTTAGAAAAATTCTATGATTCTGAGACTTTTTTTCTATTAAAAGATTCTAAAACATTTTTCCTATAGAAAAAATCTAAGATTCTGAAACATTTTTAAAAAATGTCTCAGAATTTAAGAATTTTTCCATAGAAACAATTTTTCAGAATCTGAGAATTTTACAAAAAAAAATCTCAGAATCTAAAAATTTTCCATAGCAAAAATTTCTCAGAATATGACAATGAAAGACATTTTTTCTATAGAAAAATTCTCTGATTCTGAGACATTTTTTCTATAGAAAAATTCTCTGATTCTAACACGTTTTTTCTATGGAAAAATTCTCTGATTCTGAGACATTTTTTCTATAGAAAAATTCTCTGATTCTGAGACATTTTTTCTATAGAAATATTCTCTGATTCTGGGACATTTTTTCTATAGAAAAATTGTGTGATTCTGACACATTTTTTCTATGGAAAAATTCTCTGATTCTGAGACATTTTTTTCTATAGAAAAATTCTCTGATTCGGAGACATTTTTTTTATAGAAAAATTCTCTGATTCTGAGACAGTTTTTTTATAGAAAAATTCTCTGATTCTGAGACAGTTTTTCTATTGAAAAATTCTCTGATTCTAACAATTTTTTTCTATAAAAAAATTCTCTGATTCTGACACGTTTTTTCTATAGAAAAATTGTCAGATTTTGGGACATTTTTTTTATAGAAAAATTCTCTGATTCTGAGACAGTTTTTCTATTAAAAAATTCTCTGATTCTAACAAATTTTTTCTATAAAAAAATTCTCTGATTCTGACACGTTTTTTCTATAGAAAAATTGTCAGATTTTGAGACATTTTTTTTATAGAATAATTCTCAGATTCTGAAACATTTTTCCTATAGAAAAAATCTAAGATTCGGAAACATTTTTCTATAGAAAAATTCTCAGATTCTGAGACATTTTTTCTATCAAAAATTCTCACATTCCGAGAAATTTTTTCCACAGAAAAGTTCTTAGATTTTGAGACATTTTTTCGATAGAATAATTCTCAAATTCTTAGACATTTATTCTATAAAAAAACTCTCAGATTCTGAGACATATTCTCTATAGAAAAGTTTTTAGATTCTGAAACCTTCTTCCTACAAAAAAAGTCTCAGATTCTGACACCTTTTTCCCATAGAAAAGGAGTCCTTTTTCTATACGGAAAAGGACTCGGAGTCCTTTTCCGTATAGAAAAAACTCAAAAGTATTTTCGTTTGTACCAATTAATTTAATTGGTACAAACATGTAAATCAACCTTTACGAAAACCTTTCTTGCTGGTGTTAATGACAAAAACTTTACTTACTTACTTTCAGGAATACATGTACTTTCAATAATTAATAAATCATAAACAAAATGAACGCCAAAGATGATGGAGATGTTTTTTTTCGCATTTAAAACTAACAACCGCCACTGTTCAGAGGAAATATAACTAAAAGAGTTGCCAACCAAAAAGCTTTAAAAAGCAACCCAGCGAACATTTTAGATAGCCCCAAAAATAAATGCACAAAAATTTATTTATATTTTCAAAAAATGTTTATTTTATTTTTTGTTTGTTATGTCAAACATTTATTTTGTTTTTTTTAAATTTTCTCTTCACATGCACACACACAATTACAAATAATGTAATTACAAATTGATTTATAATATATATTTTTTAATATATATATATTTATGTATAATATATTGTTTTATATAATAAGAAATACATTTAATTATTTTTTTCATTTATAATAATAATAAAGTCATTATAAAGTTATATACATCTGTATATGAATAAGTTTTGCTTTAATATTAATTTGTATATATATAATTTTCTTATTTGAATTATTAAATAAACTTATAAACTATAGTTTCTATGACAGTATATATCCAATATGACTTATAAACATTTACGATATTATTTTTTAAAACGCAACGTAGATAATTGTCAAAATTTCTATAGAAAATTGTTAAATTTTCCATAAAAAATTTGTTTACTTATTGGGTGGCGTTTTAAAAAATAACCCTGTTAAATTTTGTTTTTAAAATTTTTGATTGATAATTATTTTTTTTTAATGATTTTTTTGTACAACATTTAATTTTTTTTGTTTTCAAGGTGTAATATATTTTTAATTATACAAAACTATACAATTTTAACTAAAATAATATAAAATAAAAAATTTTAAAACAATTAATTAAGAATTATTATTTTATAAGAGTCTCGTAGTCTCGTTGGTTTTCTTTTCAATAACTTTTTTTGTTGCAAAATGTTTTTTTTTTCTTTAAATTAAAAACTAAATTAAGATAATAACAAATATAAAAATAATTTTTTTAAAAACCCAGGAAGAACTTTGATTATTGAAATCTTTTTTTGAAAATTATAAAAAATTGCTACTAAAATTTTAAATTATTTTTTTATACTAAACAAACCTTTTAGATTTTCGTTAAAAAAAAAATAATTATGTTATAAAAAAATTATTAATAGTTTTTATAAAAATATCTATTAAATACATTTTTTTTATACATTAATTTTACTACATTTTTTTAAGAAAAAAAAAACAGTACCACAGTTTTTATTACTAGAAAAAATTTTATACACATTTTTTTGTTTATTTCTTATATTTAAAAATATTTTTTAGTTTATATATACTTTTTTGAAAGTTATGTAACTTTTTCAAAATGATATTAGTTTGTTTTTTGGTTCATTTTAAAGATTGTATATGTTTTTTAAAGATTGATATTTAAGGATTTTTAAATTTTTTTTTTTTTTGAAATAGAGAGTTGATATTTTTGTGTGTTTTGGGATAAAAACCAGCTAAAACTTGTTAGAATTTAAACGGATTGTTTTATAATATTGGAAATTTATAAAGCTTTAAGCTTTATAATTTTATATTTAAGAAATTTATTAATTCCGTACGATATGTGTTTTTTCTAAAGGATATGATGAACGTTTCATCTTATATATTTTGTTTTTAAATTTGGTCCTGAGGTTTTAGGGAGTTTTTTCCAAACAAGTTTTAGCTTGTTTTTAGGTTTTTACAGTTAGATTTTTTTTTGGGTTTTAATACCCTCCACTTCATGATGTTTTTCCCCATTTCTTTTTTTGTTAAAATACGGTACTGTCGCGTCTGTTTAGTCTGCGGTTTTGACTTTAGTACTCTGTTCGTGTTCTTACGTACATCTAAAAACCATTTTCAGCAACATTTGCTGTCAATATACTATAATAGAATAAAGAAAGCGCTAAAAATGATTTTTAGCTGTAAATGCTAAGTAAGTTGTTTTTCACGTGAACGCCTAAAATCGTAATAAAAACTATTAAAAACGAAAATTTTTAAATATTACAAGAAAGAAACAATCATAACAAATTTTTAATGTCCATTAAAGGTGTCCTAACGACTAAGGTAATTTTTCAAAACCACATTTTAATACCTGGTAAGGTCCTAAATTGTAGTTTAGTATCAAAAAATTAGTGAGCCAAAATTTGGGGACAATCGGATAAAAATAACTCGTGCCGAAAATGGATTGAAGTTTTGGGACACTCTTATATAAAGAATAAACCTATTTTTTCTAGTTTTTTGAAAAATATTGGTGTATGTTATTTTTTGGAAAATTTTTTGTTAAATAATAAGAAAATGGTAATAAAATACCTTTCCAAACAGCTTTTAGAAATTCAAATCGGATAAAAAATAAGCACTTTACGCATACATGCCCCAGACCATTGCATGGTTTTTAAAGCAAAAATTTTAAAATTTTCAAAATTTTTAGCCAAAAAATAAAAAAAAATAAATTTTACTTTATAATCATGTATAATCATATAAACATGTTATAGACAAAAAATAACAGATATGGTAGTCTAGCATTTTTTTCATTTGGCGTGGGTAGCGATATAATTTCCGCGGATTCAAAAGAAAATTGATTTTTCTACAATAATTTAGCAAATAAAGAAAACAAATTTGTCTGTATTGTAGGATACGAAGTGAAAAATATAAATTCTGTAAATTTTTTGCGAAATCGGGCATCTTTAACCCCTTTTTGTCGAGGTGAAATGACAAATTTGGGACATAATACATTTCTATAATACAAAATATCTGGAAATATCCGATTTAATAAAAGATACAGAATTTATGTTTTACACTTTGTTCCGTACAATAGAAACCAAATTTTCTCATATTTGCGTAAATTATTGTAGAAAAACGCACTATGTTTGGAATCTGCGGAAATTTTATCCCGACCAGTACCAAATAAAAAAAAAGCTTGAACACCATATCTGCTATTTTTAATCTTAAACATGTTTTCAATATGATCATAAAGTAAAATTATTTTTTTTATTTTTTTGCCTAAAAATTTTGAAAATTTTGATATTCTGGCTTTGAAAACCCTACAATGGTCTGGGGCATGTATGCGTAAAATGCTTGTTTTTTATACGATTTTAATTTTATAAGTGTTTTTGGAAAGGTAATTTAATATCATTTTCATATTGTTTCACAAAAAATTTAACAAAAAATAACAAATACCATAATTTTTCTAAAAACTAGAAAAAATTGTTTTTTCTTTCATATAAGAATGTCCCAAAACTTCAATCCATTTTCGGCACGAGTTATTTTTAGCCGATTGTCCCCAAATTTTGGCTTACTCATTTTTAGATACTAAAGAACAATTTAGGACCCTACCAGGTATAAAAAGGTGCTTTTCGTTTTCAAGGACACCTCTAATGTCCATTTTATTGCAAAATTTATACGATTTTATATACACTTAAAATCAGTTTAAGGAATTTTCCCCCAATATAGCCGCGTTGCCAAAAATATTTTTTTATATGGAGTTTGACATATTTTTTCACGTGAAGACGAACAGAATATGCACCTTTACCGTGAAAAGTGACATTAAAGTTTTGTTATGATCGTTTCTTTCTTTTAATTGTCAAAAGTTGTTGATTTTTAAATGTTTTATTGCGATTTGAGGTGTTTAAAGTTTAAGTGAAATTTTCACTGTAAAAACTAAAAGGGTTTTATTGAAAAGCTTTTTTAAGAAAAGCTTTTTTATGAAAATATTTATGAAAAACTTTTTATATAAAAGTTTTTTTTTTGTATTTTCATAAAAAAATTGAAATATCTCCAAAAAAGTTACAGTTTTTAATTAAAAGTTTTTTTTGGGAAAAGCTTTTTTAAGAAAAGTTTTTGAATAAGCAAAGTAAAACTTTTCTACTAAAAGGGTTTTCATGGAATACTTTTTTCTCATGAAATGCTTATTATGAAAAACTCCTTTTGTATAAAAAGCTTGTTTTGTATGAAAAGTTTTATTTTGTATTTTCAGAAAAAAATTGGAACATCTCCAAAAAAGTTCCACTTTTCAAATAAAAGCTTCTCATGAATAGCTTTCTTTAAGAAAAACTTTCATGAAAAGCTTTTTTAAGAAAATTTTGTCTAGGAAAAGCTTTTTTTAGAAAAGCTTTTTTTAAAAAGCTTTTTTATAAAAAGTTTTTTTAGCTTTCATTTAAAAGTTAAAATCTAAGACCGGTTCTTGTCACTTAAGATCATTCTAAAACCTTTCCCTTAAGCAGTTTTCTTCCCTATAGGTTATGTTAACTTTGTGGAGGGTACAAAAATTTTCGACAAGGCCGAATATAATTTCTCTTTACTTGTTTTTGTTAATAAATTTATAAATGGTTAGAAGAAGACGGTGGGGGTATATTATGGTATTTATATAAATGAGTTGATAAGTTTTTATAATTTTCCTGTTTAACGGGTACTACTTGTTGATGTTGATATTCATTCGTACTATTTTGTTTTAAATCTAAACATGTATTATCTTGTCTTATATCATGGTGATGATGATGATGTTGCCAAGATAACATATCTATTATTCATCTCTCGGGATATGCAAAAACATAATGTCAGTTTGTGGGACTGGCCGAATTCATATGAGAATTATTTGCTAATATATCCGGACGTAATCTTTTCTCTTGTTGTTGCTCTTGAAATTCTTTGTCACTTTCCTCACCATTACTAAAAGTGCCGGGTAAACGTCTTTTTAGATTATTATTTAAAGCTAAAGCAATACTCTCATCTTCTGATGTAGAATTTGCTCTTCGCGGTGTATTCGCTGCACTATTATTATCTAAGGAAGCTATGGCGGTAGCCGCAGCTCTCTCTGCCGCTGTAAAACCATCTTCTGAAGCACTATCTTGTGATACTAAGCCGGTATTGGAATTATCACCAGAGGGCGTGGTATAACTACCTAATTTTGAGGAGGGATCTTTTTCAATTAATTTTTGTGCCAATACTCGCAGAGAGATTAAAGAATTTTCACAATCACTGGTATCAATTTCGGTTAGACTAATGCCGGCTCTTTCGATTTCGGCATAAGTACCGAATGGTAATTTTTGTAAACATTCTAATTTTTGGACATGAGTCTTTGACCTCAAATGTTTAGCTAAATGACCATGTATACGAAAGGCAATCTTACAGTCGGTACACTCAAACGGACGAGGATTTGAGGTTGTGGGCACACCAAAAGTAGACGTCATAATTACTTTATTCTTATGAGCCTCAGATCTTTCATGTTTTTGCAAATGCCCCTGAGTACGAAATGATACACCACAAGGATCACATTTATATTTACGTTCCATATAATGGATATTCATGTGCAATACCAATTGTGATTGTTTTTGGAAAGTTTTCGAGCATATAGAGCAAACAGGACGACCATCAGCATTGGTAATTTGTGGTACTCGGGGGTGAACAGGTAAAATTTCATTGTTATTGGTGGTAAAACCATCTTCGCCTACTATAACAGTACGTGTAGGAGCATTTGAACTGTTCGTCGATTGACCTCCGGAGAGTACACCAGAAAAATCAGTAGTTCCCGGTTGTAATATAGCTGCTGGTAAATTAGCATTATGTGCTGGTTTATCATCATCACTTTTTTTGGTTAATGATTTTTTCGAGGGAGGTTCTTCGTCAGTTTCTTCACTTTCATCGGAGGACTTTAACGACTTTGGTATTTCCAAGATTTTAGATTCTGTTATTTCAGCTTTATGATTTTCTATCGGTTCAATAATTTCAATTTTAGGTAATTGTATGGCGGGTATTACTTTTTTCTCAACTGGTATATCCTTTACAGGAGCGTTGGAGGGAGTTAGAACTACACTTGTTATCAAAGCGGATGCAGAAGTAACCGTAGTTAGAGCCGTTACCGCGGAGGCTGTTGATAAGGTAGTTGTTGACATTGTTGTAGAGGTGGGCGGTGTACCGGAAGACATCATAACATTAGGATTAACAGACATGCCACGACTTAATTGGGTTTGTTTAATTTTATAGTACTGTAAAGTTTGTTCCCGACGAAAATCAAACAACATCATATCTTCATTTTGTTTATGATGATTCTCTTCATAGTTTTCAAGGCAATTACGTCCAACTCTAGAGGATACAGATATTACAGTTTTCAAAAATCCAGATTCATTATTGTTAACACCAAATATGACATCTCTTATTTGAGCCTGGGTTTGTACTGGACCAGGATTTGAAGATAATGAAGGCGTCGGAGGTTGTGTAACCAACACATTTTGTATAAACATGGGTGTGGTTATAGTTTCGTTAGATCTTGGTTTAGTTAAATCCATGGGAGCGGATTCAAAATTGGCAGCTGTAGTATTAATCATTTTTGGTTTGGATTCTTCGGGATTGGAGTAGTATTGTTCTTGTTTATGATAATCGAAGGGGGGCTTGGGTGAGGTATACGATATAACTCTTCTTATGGGTGGCGGTGCAGGACTTGAGGTTACTACATTTGAGCTAGAGCTTACTGTAGTTACCACTATTTGACTATTAGCTATGGATGTCTCTAAGCTTTGAGTGTGTATAGGAGGAGTCATGGAGAGTGTAAGTAAACATCTTGCTGCCTCATGTTCTAAATGTGATTTATTATCTTCTCCGTTAGTGGAATTATTTAAATTTTGTGTTGTACTAGATCTAGCCACATCAGATTCATTACTATTCTCGGTTTCGTTATCACTAGAATCGCCATCAGTATCTGATTCATTATTACCCATTGACGAGGTTCTACCTCCGGCGGAGGTTGACGATTGTTGATCAAATTCTACATCGGGTTCTAAGAATTTACCATCCGCTGGCATGGGTCCAAAATTTAAACCCAATTCTATGCATTTTTTATAATGAGTCTTGGATTGCATATGTTTGGTTAGATTACCTTTAGTCTTAAAACTAAAATTACAATGTTTACAGGTGTATGGTCGAACATCGCCATGTGTCAAACTATGTTTCTTAAGCATGGACGGTTTTTTGCATCTAATACCACATTCTTTACATACAAATTTCCCTCTACCCCGTCCTCTTATATAAGTATAATCTTCATGAGATTCATAACCTCCAACTAATGTACGTGATGAATTTGTTGCTGAATTGCCAGCCATTAAATCTTTGGAAGAATCTTTGGCTTCTTTTAAATCGCTATTATCCTTGGAACTAGTTACTTCCGCCAATGCTATAGGTTTTAATTGATGATGATAGAATTTATCCTGGGTACTTATGAAAGGTGTCATTACCAATTGTTGGGCCGCCACTAAGGTATAGTTTAATTTTTTTTTCTGGGCCATGGTAAATATCAAAATCTTTTGCCTTGAGTCATAAAGAGACATTACCTCCTTAGGTTTTAAGCCCAAGGGGTGGGGATTATTTTCAGCACATTGTTGCCACATACTATACATGGATAATTTATGCATATCTTGAACATAGGATGGCTGAGGACAATTTAATGTACAGTAAAATGTTTTGGTGCTGGATTTTAAGCCCAAGTAAGTATAAGAATTACCATTTAAATACAATTGTACACATTCCTTAGAAGGTCTAGGAGTTTCGGGTGATATAAGAGGTAATGTATTGGCAGTGGGTGTAATACCATGATGCCTTTTGGGTGTAAATGTTCCTGGTCTCAAAGGTAAACTAGTAGGTCTTAAGAATTTTGATTTAGCTTTAGTTTCACTTAAAGAAGATTCATTTTCATTCGTTTGTTGTACGATTACATTAGTGTCGACATGTAATGGGCTTAAAGCTAATGTGGTGATAGGTGATAATGATTTGCTGATTATCGGCAAGGGTTGTTGTATAATCAATTGTTCTCGGGACATTTTATCCAAATTAAAATGACGAGTCTCTGCTTCGCTTAAAGCTAAAGTCTGAATTTTATTATCGTTTCCAGTTACAGTCTTACGTGGACTTAAATTATCTGCCATTCTTAAGAAATTAAAAGATTTTAAAGATTTGGTTGTTTCTGTGGGCGTGGAAATTTTACTGCTCGGTAGTGTATTTACTCCCGTTTGCCAATTTCTAATATTACGCATATTTGTAGAGGGTGGAGTGCGTGCGAATTCACTGGGTACATTTTGTACTCCTCCGAAGGTAGCTACAGATTTATTAACTCCCTCATTATTAGTTCCAGGGTTCATAGTCATATTCATAGGACTATTTGTTTGTTTGCGATTAGGACTAGATGTTCTGGATAAATGATTTGGTGTAGGAGGTAAATTTAAATGTTGTTGCTGTGTTGGAGTCGGTGGTGCTAATGGCAATTGTGGCTGTAAACTATTTGGACCTGGTATACCCGGTACATAAGGTATCACCTTTTCTGTTAAACCCAATGTTAAAGGATTGAAGGCGGTTATTTGATTTATTGGAGGAAATTGAAAATGTTGTGGTGCATTGGAAGATCCTAAGCCCAAACTTAATTTAGGTGTCATTTGTGATGCTGACATTAACGGTAAGGGTAATTTGTTATCTTTCTTTGGTGAAACTTCCTGAAAGCTACCTCCGGACAATAAGGGGGTACGTATCATTTTAGGACTTTTATCTACATCATCACATTCTGAAAGTGGTATCATACAACCTCCTGAAGAAGTAAAACGTTTAAAACGTTCTTCTTTCTTAGATAGTTCTAAAGCATTTAATGGTTGCATATCGCCGCCACTGGTTAGATTAGAACGTTTATTGTTGGAATATCTATCGGCGGGCTCAAATTTTAATCTTTTGCTAGCAGAGTGTTCCATTAGCTGCGTTTGATGATTATACATACGATCATCATGCATTTTGGTTATAATAACTTCTTCGGATTTTGATTTGGAATCATTGTGTACCGTATAGTCAACTAATGGCGTTTTACCTAACAAAGGTCCCGGTGAGGGCAGCGGGGCATCTACAAAACGTATGGGTAATTCATTTACGGTTAATTGGGATTTCGGCTGTTGTGCTGCTGCTGCTGCTACTAACGATGTAGTAGCCGTAGCTGCTGTTGCATGTGTGGCCGTAGAGCTAGGCTGTGTTGAGGTGGCCGAAGTTGTGGTAGTACTGGTATTTTTTGAGGTATTCGCTACTGAAGCACTTAAACGATTTAATACCAAATTACTGGGTTTTGTTTTCAATTGAGACCAAGCCAATTTCACCAATGACAAAGGATTTTTAGATAAAATTTTAAAATCTGGCATATTTAAAGACCTCGAGTTTGAACGGAAATATTTATGTGAAGGCGAAGAAGCTGGAGAATTTGCACTACTATTACTGCCCTGGCAATAAGTGCTATTGTGGAGCTGTAAATCTTCAGCTGTACGAAATTCTATAGAGCACAAGGGACATATATAAACGGCATCTTCTCCCTCACCCATGGGTACCGCCAAACCACGAGCATTAAGTAAAAGATTCTTAATAATGGAATTATTGGGAGGATATTTGCCAGCTGATGAAGTTGAGGGTTGAGGTGTAGTGGAATTGGAATTTGAGGAATTTGAGGCTTCATTTACAGCCATGGCTACTGTTAACAATTGTGTTTGTTGTCCCGTTTGTGATTGTTCGATTGAATGACGTTTTCTTGGAGTAGCTGGTGGTGGTGCCTGAGGCATTGGTCCCTGGGGTGGTTTACTTAAATCTAAACGATCTTCAGTAGTCTTAGTTTTAGCCGAAAGATTTAAGGGAACATTTGAAGATGTTGAAGCAATTATATTCGCTGACGAGGTTGGCGGGGGTGGTGGTGGCTGGGAAGGAGTATTTGTTACAATAGAACGATATTGATGATATTGTATTTGATTGCTGACCGGTATGGCAGGTTGTATTTGGGTTTGTTGTTGTAGATGTTTGTTAATTAAATGTTTTGAGGTACCATTTAAGGGTAAGGGAACATCTTCCATATTGGATTTATCAGGATAAATAAGTCTTTGCTTTTGTAATTGCTGTTGCTGATGTTGCTGATGTTGTTGTTGCTGCTGCTGTTGATGCTGTTGTTGTTGATAGAGATATTGTTGCTGCTGTTGTTGTAATTGTTGCTGTTGTTGTTGTTGCAACTGTTGCTTTTGTACTATAGCTTGTGCTAATTTAGCATTGGTAGCTGATTCACTTGGTGGTCCTCCTGTAGTTGCTTGAAGAACTGGCACATTACCAGAGGAATTTGTTGAACTACTGCTAGCATTATTATTGTTAGTAAAACTTCTAGAACGATTTAAAGTTTTGGGATATTTTTTCTGCAGTAATAATTCTTTATTCTCCACAATGGCCTCATTTTGTGATATGATTTTATTGATGTGTTCATGTAATTTTTCCTTATTCTGAAAATAAAATAAAAAGTGGAGAGTATTTTAGAAAACTGAATCTAATGATTTATTAGTTAATTATTTTGTAAATACAAAGGATTTCAGATTTTCAGAAATGTAAAATCGATAATTATTTTGTTTACACTTACCAAAGTAACTTCTTGCATTCCTGAATTAGCTGAATTCGTTTGTAAAAGATTATTTGAATTATTGGAATTATGTGCTGAACGTTGATTCATAATATTGGGATTTTGTTCTGGCATTTCAAAATGTTGTTTATTACTGTTTAACGGTAGCGGTGGTGGCGGATTCAAAGCTGAAGCTACTGAGGCAGCACTGGCCAAATAATGCAGAGGATTTTGTGGGGTGGGATGTACTATTGTATTGGAAGGTGTTGAAGCTTTCGGATGATGAATTTGTCTTGAATTTGAAGACTGTACTGATTGTTGTTGACTTGTATTTGTTAAGGGTGTTGGTGGTTTAATATGACTCGTTGGTGGAGGAGGTTGCGGTAAAGAAGATTGTGAGTGTGGCGAGGGTGGTGGTGCTACACTGGAATGTTGTTGTAATTGCATTTGTTGTTGCTGCTGCTGTAAATGTTGTTGCTGCAATTGTAATTGATGATGAAATTGTTGCTGCTGTTGTGGTGTCATCATGTGCAGCGAAAATGCCTGTTGATGAGCTACTGCTGCAACAACGGGATTATAAAATGATTGAGGAGGAATATGTGCCGAAGGATGTAACATAGCTGCTGGTGAGCCCGGCGGTGGTTGCCCTAAATAATAAGCAGCTGCAGCTAATGGTATTGACAGAGCATTAGTTGGTGGTGGTCCCAACATATGATGGGAAGCCTGTGATTGTAACTGTTGCAATTGTTGTTGCTGCAGTTGTTGCAACTGATGTGTACTGATATGATTATTCAATTTCATTTGTGTGCTGGGCGACAATGAAGGATGATGTTGCATATGGTTGGGTGATTGTTGTGGTGGTAGATGTATTGTTGTGGGAGCAGCAGACACTAACTTTTGATCATTTATTATTAAATGTTGTGGTTGTTGTTGCGGCTGTTGCTGCTGCAGTTGGTGATTTATAGATGGGTGGGTTTCTGGTAACTTTGATATAGCACTGACTTCCTTATTTGTTAAGGCTATAGATTGCATTGTTGATCCAGAGGCAGCGGCTGCAGCAGCTGCTGCCTCCTTAGCTGTGGCATATAAAGAAGCATTATGGAATTTTGGTTTATATGGCTTATAGTCAATGGCCTGTTTTTGTATATTAGACAATGAACTATTATTGGGGGCCATTGTTGCTGTTGTAGGCGGCAGTGTACCAGCTGCTGGTGATCCCAATGGTAATTGTTGTGGTTGTTGCAAATATGTAGTATTTGTGGCTGATAACGAGGCAGGTGATGTTGAGGACATTGGTGAAGCCGCCGATGAATAGGCTGTTACTAATGGCGATGTTTTAAACATATGAGAGTCATTATGCATTATTTGTTGTTGTTGCTGTTGTGATATTAAAGGACTACTGATTTCTTCCATAGGAGAATCAGTACGACTTAGCTAAAATTTGTAAAGAAATGTTAAGTTTTAGAAGAATATTATTTTTTTTAATTAGATATTAAAATTGTACAAAAACATACCATTTCTGAACTACTATTACTCAAATCAGAATCACCATCTTGATCTGATAGACCATCATCAGCATCTGGAGGCACTTCAATACCTTTTTGACGAGCTGCATGAGAACGAGATCTAAAAATATAAAGATACAGAAATTATTATTATCATATAGAATTTTTAATAACTTAGGCAAATCTTATTTAAATTAAAAACTTATTAAAAAAACTTTATGCAGCTAGCTTATTATCATAAATATCGTAGCTAACATAAAAATATGTTTTGAAATAAAAATTTAAAGTATGCCGTTATTCAGCCAGGGGAATATCAGAAAAGTGAAGCTAGCTGAATATTACCAATATTATTAGCATTCTTTTTATTATTCAGCTAGCTGAATTTCGAAACAACGATTAAAACTCATTAAATAATAAAAATTTTTAATGGTTATCCGAATTTTGAGTATGGTTTGCTGAATAAAGATTTAGTTAATTATTTATATATGAATTTCATTCTAAATGCTTTATTAAGCTTTTTTTTAATAGTTGTAAATAAAAGTCTCATAGACCTGCTTAATACGATTTATATAACTGTGTATAATATAAAAACGGATAAACCATACAAAATCATTATTCAGCTAGCTGAATTTATATTCCATTATATTTAAAAATTTAACCGATATTCAATAATGTATAAAATGGATTTTCACTTAGCTGAATACTACTGTAAACATTTTTATACTCTCCAACTAGAGAATGGGGGTATACTCTCTTTGTCATTCCGTGTGTAACGCATTGAAATATCGATCTAGAACCCCATTAATATTATTGATCAGTGATCAATTCTAAGACATTCTGTAAATGTCCGTCCGTTTTTAAAGGACCCGATTGAGTCCAAAATGAAATAACTAGAAGCCTAAAGTTAGGCACGAATATGTTTTATGGTCATAGGCTGGTTAAGCTCTAAAATCTAAATATTGGACATGGGGGAAAAAAGTTTTCTCTTCAAGAACTAAAACTACCCCAGAAAAACATATTTTTTTACATGTTTTAGCATCCATAATTATTGAACAAAAATCCATATTACCTTATTATTCAGCTAGCTGAATATCGAAGCAACTCTTAAAACTCATTAAATAAAAATATAGATTTTGAATGGTTAGCTGAATTTTGAGTACAGTTTGCTGAATTAAAATTTAGTTAAATATTTTTATAAGCTGTGTAGTGATAATTTTGTCATTTACAATTTATCGCGAGAGGAAAGGTGTCCCACAAAGTCTCCCGCCGAAACTCTGCCTCCAATTTTTTTTTTGGTATTTTTACATTTTGAAGGATATAATAGATGTAATCACTCTCACTCGTTTAATTAATAATGATTAACGAAATTAAGTTAAATACATATAAACCCCATTTTCAGCTAGCTGAATAACTGTTCTTTACTAATGTAGATATACACACAAATTCAATTAACAGTTGGAATATTATTATATATTACATTATATTCAGCTGAATTCATATTCCAGTATATTTACAAGTTTAAACGATACCCATCAATGAATAAAATTATATTCATTTGATTACCAATTCAAGTTTTTTTTTGTTGGTTTTTTAATAATTGTAATTAATAAAAATTTTTTTAAATTCGTATAAAATCCACATTCAGCTAGCTAACGTTGATCTACAAATTCAACTAATAGTTGGAATTTAAATATATTCAGCTGCATAAATTCAATTTCCACTATATAAAAATTATATTCATCTAGCTGAATACCTCTTAAATTGTTTTTTTTTAGGTTTTTAAAGTTTTAAAAAAACTTTAATTAACAAAATATAGTTTTACTCATATAAAACCCAAATTCAGCTAGCTGAATAAATATTTTTGCTCACGTAGATCTACAAATATAATTTATAGATTATATTCAGCTAGCTGAATTTTGCTAAAATTGTTTTTTTTTTTCAATTATCTAAATAAGAAAGAATTTTTAAATTTTTTTACACACCTGCAATGTTTGTATAAATTACTTTTCGTTTTAAAGGCAATACCACAAATATCACATGGATATGGACGTTCACCGGTATGAACTCTTATGTGTTTTTGCAGCACCGAACGTTTTGTACAACTTAAATTACAGTATGGGCATATATTCTCAAGCCCACCACCGCCTGCAGTAGATGAGCTTGTCGATGTTGTTGAGATGCCAACACCACTGGCCATAGAATTATTAATAATCTCCACGGAATTAGAAGATACAGCCACATGTTGCTGTATTTGTTGTGGTTGTTGTGTTTGGGGTTGTGGCTGGTGTTGTTGTGCTTGTGGCTGTAACTGGTGTTGTTGTGTTTGTGGCTGTTGTTGTTGAGCTAATTGCAACAATACTTGATTTTGTATTTGATTATGATGAAGAATTTCATTTTCCTGAATTCTTGAATTATTCAGCAAATGTTGAGTTTCATGTTTGTTTAAATAACCGTTTGTTAAGTGATCATCCTTTATAGAAGGGGGTGGTTGATGATTTTGATGATTTTGATGTTGCTGTGGTTCTAATTGCTGTCTTTGTTGTGGCTGTTGTTGCTGTGTTGTGGGCACAGGTGGTGGTGGGGGTGGCGGTGTTGATGATACTGATGAACTGGCCGATGACATAGATGTTGTACGTAATTTTTCAGCCTCTTGTAAAACATCATTCTCGGTAGTACTTGCTAATCTTTTAAATTTCTTATGCAAATATTTGGAATTATTCCAGGCTATAGCTGTCGTTGTATTGTTATCAGACATTTGCTGCTGCTGTTGTTGTTGTTGTTGTTGATGGTCTTGTGTTTTATTAATTAAATTATCACTGTTGCTGTTCGGTTGATGTGGTTTTTGCATCTGCTGTTCTTGTTGTTGATCACTAATACTACTAATCAAACTATTATCACTTGTATTAATATTTGAACTATTATTACTACTGCTAATGGTATTTATACTACTATTTGTTGTTGTTGATATTGTTGTTGTTGTTGCACTACGTTGATTTGTAGTACTTGTATTATTGGCATTATTGGCGGTGGCGGTTACTTTTGATGTTGTTGTTGTGTTTACTTTTGTTGTTGTGGCAGGTATAGACGACGTTGCATTAAGTTTGGCCTCCTTTTCCGATTTTATCTTTTTGGAAGCTTCGTTTTGTTGTTTCTGAACATTTGTATCACTTTTAACATTTTGTTGCTGCTGCTGTGCCGCTAATTTTGCTGCTGCTTTAGCTTGTTTGGCTGTTAATTTCTTTTGTTGTGTTGTTGTCCCCAATTGTGTTTGTTGGGTTTCATGTGTTTCTTCTTGTAGTTCACGATATGTTTGTTGGGTTTTCTTGTTATTTGTTGTTGTTGTACTTGTTGTTTTATTTTGTTGTTCATTTAATGAACGTTGTTGTTGTTGATGATTATTATTATTTTGTAGCTTTGTTTTATTATAATATTTTGTAGTTGAAGTTGCAGCTGGTGTAGTTGTAGTAGCTTCCATATTGTTAAGATTTGTGTTTTGTTTTTGCTGCTGTTGTTTTGTACCACCAGGATCATCTAGAATGATAAGAAATTTGAAATAAATTAGTTGTGATTTTTTTTGGATTAAAATATTGAATTATAATTTTATTCAGCTAGCTGAATATCATGAATATTTTAGACACATGGAAAAATTAAAGTGTTTGAAATTAAAATTCAAAGTCAACCGTTATTCAGCTGGCAAAATATTATAAAAATTCAAAGAACTCATATATTATAATAAATTCTTAGTTCCTATAAAAGTTTTCGAATTTATTAAATTTTTATATTATTCAGCTAGCTGAATATTATTAATATATTAGCTAACGTGGAAAATTTTTAGTTTCGAAATAAAAGTTGAAAGTAACTAATATTCAGCTAGCTGAATACCATTAAAATTATAAAATCTTATACAACTATATTGGTTTTTATTTCGTATAAAAGTTTTTGAATTTATTAAAACAAAAAGTTAAAAAAAATTAATTTTCGTCAGCTGGCTGAATATCATAAAAAACTTTTTAATATTATTCAGCTAGCTGAATATTATAAATATCTAACCATTCTGGAAAAGTTTTAGGGTTTGAAATAAAAATTAAAAGTAAACCATTATTCGGCGAGCTGAATATAATAAATATTCTAAAATCTAATGCTACAACATTTTTTTTCGTATAAAAGTTTTCGAATTTATTAAAACAAATGATATTCAGCTAGCTGAATATCATAAAAGTTTTGCTAAAATGTTTTTTTTTTTGTTTTGGACTGAATGTCACAAACATTTTAAATTCCCATAAAATATAAAAAATATTAGCTGACCATAATTAGCCCGTAAGGTAACCCATAAATATAATAGTTTTTATTTAATGTAAACCCTTATTCAGCTAGCTGAATGTCATTCAAATTTAAAAAATCTCATTTAAAAAATCAGTTTTTTATTTTATATCATATTTTTTTTATGTTAAAATATTAAATTATAATTTTATTTTAGTTTCTAATTTATTTATACAATAACTAGAGCCATATAGTTATTCAGCTAGATAAATGACATAATATTTGAGTAAAAAGTTCATGTGAAAAGTTATTCACTAGCTGAATATCATAAAAATTTTAGAGGCTTTAAATTTATTGAAAAAAAAATAATAAATTGTATTCAGCTAGCTGAATACTAAAAACATTTTAGCAATGACAAAAAAATAAGTTATTGATATCAAAAATTAATATAACTTGTATTCAGCAAGATAAATATCCTTAAAATAGCGTACAATAAAAAGAGTAAGAAACATTCAAAACAAGCCGTTATTTTTACATATTGAAGTTTTGGAATTTATTGAAATAAAAAATTATTTGTTTCCGTAAAGAAATTAATTAGCTTTCAGCTAGCTGAATGTAAAAAATAATTTAGTTGTCATAAAAAATATGCATTTTTAATATAAAAACAAACGTCGTTTTGTTTATTTCAGTTTTATTATGTTTTAAGCCGATTTAATTACAAATTTAATATAAAGATTATAAAATTTTTTGTTTTGTTAAGTTAAATTACACATACCAAATTTACTATAGTGTTACAGCAAATTTTGTTTAAATTTTTTGTTCTCAAGTTATTAAAACAAAAATGTAACTTTACAACTTTTCATCTAGCTGAATATCATAAATATTTGATTAATTATCAAAAAATGAAGTTTCTTATGTCAACAATCAAAGTAACTTGTTATTCAGCTAGCTGAATATCCTGAAATCGGGTACAATGCCATAATACTAGATGAATCTTGAAATTTAAACGAAAATTTAAACGAAAATTTTCGAAGATTTGTGCTTTAATTAAAATTCAGCTAAGTAAATGCAAAGTAATTCATGTATAAAAGAAACGATTTGTGAAGAGTCAAAGTATTTTATAATTTTTGATTAAAGCAGATACATATATGTTAAAATTATATTAACAATAATTATATGCTAAATTTATGAGATACTAAATAAATTAAGCCACAGTATAATCTTTACAAATACAAATTGTATTAGCTGAATAATTAATTAAATTAGCGGAATAATATTTTAATATTATATATAACTTAATATATATTTTTTGTTACAAAAACACAAAAATCTAGTTATTAGGATAACTGCTTTAAAATTTGTATATACTTATATCGCAAATTTTATAATCAAAATATGTACATATTTCGTGATATTAGTGTACCTAAAATGCTATAAAATGCTGCTATCAAACTCTAAAATTTTTAATATTAATTCACACTTTTTAAACTACAAAAAAAAAATTCCATTTAATAACCAACAAAATGTTTAATAAATCAAAATTGTATAAGGTTTTTGCAAATTCATATTAGAAAGACGTTTTCAAAAACCTTATCTTCATTTTGTGGTCTATAAAAATGAAAAACAGAGAAATTCCGTATATAAAACTAATTAGCACGACTTGTCAAAATCTTTATAAACTTAGAAAAAATATAAATAAAAACAAATATTTAACAATAAACCAGTCTGTTTTTTTTTAGACAAATAAAGATTATTATAAAGTGTATGATAATGTTTGCATATATTATAACAAAAAAAAAATATAAATATAAAATGAAATGAATATTAAAAGACTCGATTATAGAAAAAATAGCAACAACTTATTCATATATTTTTTATGAATAATTAAAGTGTTTTATACGCTAAGCTTATCTAGCATTTTGTCAAGTTTTTTTTTTATTGTTTTTTGTATTTCTATATAAAACAAGTCATACACTCACAAATAAATATTGGCAAGCAATTAAATTTGATTTCAATTAAAAAAAAAACTCAATTAATTGGTCTTATTGTTATTAAGCTGATAAAAATTTAGCTGAATTTAGATTTAGACTAATTTGTCTGCAAATTTCATGTAACAAATTGTTTTTCAGCCATAAAATCTTAGCTGAATTACATAAGAACTATAAAAAAACTAAAAGTTCAACATAGCTTTGCTTTTCAGAAGAAAAGAATTGGTCTGAATTTATTTTGAAACCAAATTAATTACAATTCTATTTACTAGCTTCAATTTAGCTAGTAAAATTTTTGCTGAATTTCATTTGAAACTGTTAAAATAATATTATTTGTAAAATTCAAAAATAATAACTTTAAAAAAAAAATTCAATGTCATTATTAACTTTCTTTTAATTTTTTCTTAAATTTCATTAATCTAATTGTTATTCAGCCAACACAATTTAAGCTGAATAACAGTTTTAACTAATTTTTCAATAATTTATATACACCAAATTGTTATTCAGCTAATAAAACCTTAGCTGAATTACTTATAAAAATTTGAACTTTAACATTTTAAACAAAAAGATTTATATTTTATTATTTCTTTCGTTTACTTTTAATATTTTTATTACGTTTTAAGCCGATTAAATAACAAATTTAACTTAACATTGCTATACATCGGAGAAAAAATTGGCTGAAATATTTTCCATTATAATTTATTTGAAAATTCCATTTAAATATCCATTATTCAGCTGGTAAAATCTTTGCTGAATTCCATTTGAAGCTGTAATAAGTGTTAAACTCATAGATAAATAACTTTTCAATAAATTTCAAAGTCATTTATAACTTTCTAATGATAGAGGCTTAGCTGAATTACGATTTTTGAAATTGAGAGACTCAAAAATATAAAGATTATAACATTTGTTGTATACTTTATTAAAACAATTTAGTTGAATATAAATTCAGCAATGAAATTTTCAACAAACTGTTGGAGGAATATTTTTTTTTTTAAATATTTTTAAGTGGATTGTTTTTATTTCAAAATTTCAAGTGATAATATTGTGGCTGAATTTATAATTTTAGATGCTGAATAATCATTATTGTCATATTTAAATAATTTTAGATTTTTTTAGTTAAAAATCCTTAGCTGAAATAATGTTTTTAAATAATAATATCTCAATAATAACAAGTAAGAGTGTTAAATTCGGATGTGCCAAAAAAAAATCCCAGGGGCGTTTTCTTTTTTTTTTTTTGGGGAGGGGTCGGTAGTGGTAATTGGGACGGCAAATTTCCTCTCGAATATGTGTGTAAAAATTCGTTCTTATGCTTTTTGCGCTAAAGAAATACAAGTTTATCAATATTTAAAAAAAATTTTATAAAAGGGGGCGGACCGAAAAAAACGACATTTTCTAATTCTTTGGCTCCAAATGCAGGACTTTGAACTTCTTGTAGCATAAAATGTTGCATTTGTTAAACAAAAACACAAAAAAATCATGTAAAAAAATTGTGTTTTTCAGAGGTTGGTTTAGTTTTTCAAGGGGGAACTTTTTCCCCCTGGTTCGATTTTGCCCATCTCCAAACTTAACCAGCCTATGTACATAAGACATATATGTGCCAAATTTCAGGATTCTAGAATTTTTATTTTGGACTTTTTATTTTGGACTGTATCTTCCACAGACGGACGGAGGGACAGACGGACGGACGGACAGACGGACATCGCTAGAATGTCTTAGAATCGATCACTGATCAATAATATATACACTTTATGGGGTCCACACGGAATGACAAAGTGAGTATACCCCCACACTGTAGTTGGAGCGTATAAAAATCAAAAGAAATATATTGTATGCATAATACTTTAAATATAATCTGTCTATTTGGTTACAAAAAAATGTAAAAAAATTGGTTAATTCCAATTAATAAATATGAATACATATTTTTAAGCTTTTTTGGTGACACTTTTTGAGCTGAATTGAGATTTTAGTAGCTTAATATATACTTTTCTTTAGTCTTATGTAAAAAATAGTAATTCATAAAGTAATTCAGCTGAATTAAAGTCAATGTAAATTTTTAATGTATTTCTGTAAGTACTCATTGCTGAATATTTTTTTTTTATATTTTAACATATAAAAAACTCATTATTTGAGCTTAGAGCTAGGATGTTATTAGTCTCATTCATATTCAGCTAAAAAAACTATAAAAACTATTAAAAATTACACTTAAAGCATTTTTGAGATATTTAGCCAAGAAAATAATAATTTAGCTTATATGTTGTGCTGATGAAAATTTTGAACATTTCGTTAAAGTCGTAAAACAGTAACCGACAATGTGTTTGCTGAATTACTTTTATTTCTACATAGAAATTGTTGGCTAACATTTCTGGGTTGAAGCATTAAAATCTTAGTTATTCTACAATTCAGCGAAAATTGTTTTTTAAAAGAAATAAGTTTAAGTTAGATTAAATGATTTTTTTTTGAGAAATTCAGCTGCGGAAAAAATAGTTCAGCAAAGATGTAATTAACTTAGCTGCATAAAAAATTTTGCAGCTGAAAAGCTCTTAAAATAAAATCAGTTAAAAATTTCCTCTGCTGAATTTCATACAAAGCTGAATTTAAATTTTTACAGCTGAATAAGGCTTTAATTGACATTAAAATAAAAACAGTTAAACACTTCCTTTGCTGAATTCCTTGCAAAATTTTTATGAGTGTATAATTTCTACATTTGTGTAGAGTAGTTGTTGAATTATTAATGGTTCCTCTCTTTAAATATATTTTTTTTGTATTTTTATTTATATTTTTTCTTTCTTGATGATAAAGCTTAACAAAAAAATTTATTTATTATTTAAACTTTATTTGAATTCGTACATGAATAGGTATGTATGTTTGTAGGTATGCAATTATAGTATGTTGATTAGCAAAGTGAAGGTGTTGGTTGCCAAGTCTCAGACGTTGCTAGCAAAAAAATTTTTTTTTGCTGCTGGCTTAGCTTTTTTTTTGTATTATTTACGAGGTGTTTTTTTAATTTTTTTACAATTATCGTTTTATTGCTGCATTACTTGTTGCTGACGTCAGTTAAAAGTATTCAGCAATTATTTTTTTTTTTGTTTGATACTGTCAACTGTATTAATTTTCTAGCTGATAATAAAATTATTAATACAAAAACATGTACATTTAATAATTATAGAAAAAAGGCTTTAATCATCAAGTTGGGGGGTAAAAGGAAAGTTTATATGATTAAAGGCTTTTTGCTTATCTAAGTGGTTTTTTGGGTTTTCTGTTTTTTTTTTTGTTAGCGATAAAAAATCCAAAACTTTATATATCAATCTAAAAACTATGTTTTTGATATCAAATTTACGTTATCAGTGAAAAATAATTTTTGTTGTTGCTGAAAACCTCAACATTTTTTTTTTAACTCCTTAACAAATATATTTATGTTCGTTTACCTGATATCAAATAAATAAATATATGACAGATATTCGTTAAAAATTTCGTATGACTCACTGTTGAAAAAGAATTGTCTGTTTCACTACATATTGTATGTGCTTTTTAGACAATTTTACCTTTTTCTTATCAAAAATATAAGATTTTTTTTTCTATTTTAATATTAAAAAAAAAGATCTTATCTTTCATTTCGTTTTTCAAAAGATATCAACTTTTTTATTTGCAAGTTTCTTTTTAAACTGTTTTTGTACAATTTTTTTTTATTTATTTAAAAAAAATGTTTTAGTGCATATTTCCGTTAAAAATTTAAACAAATTTCAGTTTGATAATAAAATCTCACGCACCACACATCGTATATTAAAGGTCAAGTGTGCCATCAATTGATTTTGATTAAATAATAAAAAAAAAATATAACAGAAAAGATATGAAATGAAATATTTTTATTAGCTGTTCCAAGAAATAAAAGTAATATTAAGAATTTTTAATTGAATTTAATAATTTCGGGGTATTTCAGTTAAATATAAGGGTATAAGTTGACATAATTTTTAATTAAACATCTTAAAATTCAAAGAAGGAACTTAAAAGTTTAGCAAAATGGCAAAAACTTTAAACCTTAATAGAAAATTCTGTATTTTTGCTGAATTTTAAAGTCGAGCTTCAAATATATATGCTGGTTTTTACTGATATTTAAGGTTCAACAATTCATTTGTTTTATAAAGTGGAAAAAATGTTAGCTGAATAATATTTGTTGTAGCTGAATAACATTTTTACGCTAATTTTATAATAATAGGGTTTCCAAAAATTTCAATTTTGCTTAGCTGAATAGTGTTTTAAGTAGCTGAAAAGGTCTAAAGTTAAAATATTTTGTATAAAACATATTAAAATTAAATTGAAAAACACTGGAGATTTAATTTGTATATTTTTTATTTAAAAAAATATGAAGTTTTTAAATTGTATGTTCAAAGAATAGTTGCTGAATAGTGTTTTTTGTAGCTGAATTGCACTTTCAAGTAATTTATATAAAAAGTTTAAAGTGGTTTTTATTAGAAAGTTGGCATTTGTTCAGATGAATAGTGTTTTTGCTAGCTAAAAAAGGCTCAAGTTGGAAAATACTTTTTTATTAAACATATAAAAATTTCATATACAAACTTTAAAGTTTAGCTGAATCGAAAAACACTGGATATTAAAGTAAAATTATATAATTTTTATTTAAAAAATATGGTGTGGACTTTTTGACATTTTATTTTTTATTATTCACTAGTATTTTAAATTTTAAAAAATGTTGGCTGAATAGTGTTTTTGGTAGCTGAATACTACTTTAACGTAAATTAAATAAAAATCCTAGGCATGATGACCAAAAAGTTCCTATTTGTTTAGCTAAATAGTGTTTTAGTAAACTTATTCACTTCCATTGTTTATTAAAGAAAAACAATTTTTTTAGCTGAATTACGCTTACACGTAGTTTTAAAAGTTGTCCTTTGTTTAGCTGAGAAGGATGAATGTTTTGGTACCTGAGACGGCTGTAAGTGGAAATATTTTGTAACTAAACATATTAAAGCTTTAAAGCTTTGCTAAATCGAAAAACACTGGCAATTAAAGCCAAATTATATACTTTTTATTTTAAAAAAGTATGATGTGTTTCTTTTTTAACTTTATGTATGTTTTATCATTCACTTGTTTAAAAAATGTTAGCTGAATAGAATTTTTGTCAGCTGAATTACACATTCACGTAAATTGAATAAAAATCTGAAACATGTTGTGACTAAAATGTTTATAATTGTTTAGCTGAATAGTGTTTTATTAACTTATTTTATTAATTTAAAAAAAACATTAAAAACTAAATAGTATTTTGTAAGCTGAATTACACTTAAACGGAATTTTAAAGTGTTTTTTTACTAAAAAATTGTCATTTGCTTGACTGAATAGTGTTTTTAGTAACTGAAAAAGCTGCTAGCTCAAAAATATTTTATTCAAACTTATTTCAATATAAAAACTTAAAAGCTTAGACAAATGGAAAAACACTCGAGATTAAAGTAAAATTATATATTCTTAATTTAAAAAATAGGATCTGTTTTTTTATAAATTATATATTTTTTTTTATTTAGTTTTGATATTACGCTCATAAACTGTTAGCTGAATAGTGTGTTTGGTGGCTAAATTACAATTTCACGTAAATTAAATAAACATCTGAGACACGTTGTGACCAAAAGGTTCCTATTTATTTAGCTGAATAGTACTTAATTCGATTTTTTAATTATTAAAAAAACATAAACTAAATAGTGTGTTTTGTAGCTGCATTAAAAATACAAGAACTTGTAATTTGTTTTGCTGAATTGTCTTTTTGGTAACTTAAGAAGGAGTAAGTTGAAATATTTTTAATTATACGTAATAAAATGCAATATTAAAGCTTTAAAGCTTTGCTGATTCGAAAAACACTTGAGAGTAAAAAAACAAAATGTGAATTATAATTAAAATATAGTTAAATAAAGTTTTTTGTCGTATTTTTTCAAAAATGTTCCTAGCTGAATTAAAATTCTTACAGCTGAATATAAAAAATTTTGAATAAACTATCCTAGAAACAAAAAAGAATATTTGCTGAATTAAGATATCCCTTGCTGAATACCTTTAAAATATTTTTTTTTTTATTTTGGCGCTAAAATATTTATAACTGCAATATTGTGTATTTTAAAATATTATATATAGTAAATGCACAATCTCTTTATACATATTTGTTAATGATCAAAGTACAAAAGTACAACACCCAGATGATTGTGTATAGAATATTTTAATGTAAATAAATGTAGTATTATCACTGAATTATAAAAAGTTTTTTTTTTTTCATACGAGTATATTACGAAGTATATAGTCATAATTTATTTATTATTTGTATGCTAATAATATTCAATTTAATTAATAGTCTTGAGAAAGAGAATTTAAATGTGTTGCTAAGATTAAGTGAAAAGATTTTGCATTAAATTATATTAACCCTCGAGTGCAGTAAAAAAGGCTTCGGAATCTTAATATGTGTTAAAAACAACACTAGAAAGTTCCAACTTCCATTAAATTCAGAAATCCCAATTGAAATTCAAAAAAGGCTTATGGAACTTTTAAAATCCAAATTAAAATTCACAAAAACCCAACTGAAATTCAGCATTACTGAATTTTATGTAAGATATTCCAAATTTTAATTGTTATTTTTTGATTTCAGCTGGAATTTTCGAAAATTCAGTAGGAGCTTTCTGAATTTCAAATGAACTTTCCTGCATTTCAATTGCGATTTTCTGAACTTTAATTGGGTTTACTAAATTTTATTTGGATTGGAAAATTG
The DNA here is from genome assembly GCA_963921195.1 of Pegoplata infirma. Taxonomy (NCBI): domain Eukaryota; kingdom Metazoa; phylum Arthropoda; class Insecta; order Diptera; family Anthomyiidae; genus Pegoplata; species Pegoplata infirma. Next base: position 29,091,270 of record OY992538.1, on the reverse strand, counting down.
GAACTTGAATAATAAAAAAATGTTATTACAGAAGATAATTTCAATAAATTTTAAAAATGGGGCTGAAAGAAATTCAAGTGGTCTGCCATATGTTAGATGTCTGGAGAAGTTGTAATAACTTGGCTGATTTTCAACCGATTTTAGTTTTTAGTACCTTATTAGAGAGACATTTTACTCTAAATCGCAATTCTTCAACCATTTGAATTCAAACTTAACTCAAAATATCAAATTGAGAATATTAATAAAAAGTCTTATTTTTCCCCGTGTAATTTGTTCATGGCCAATGCAGCACGCCTTACCCATTTACGATTATCCTTAATTTTTGTGAGACGCATTTCTACACCCAAAATTAATATATCTATCTAACAACTTATTTTTTAAATATTAAATAAATAAAAATAAGGCGCCCTAGTAAGCTAATTGGTAGCCTATGAGTCTGGGGGTCGTGGGTTCGATTCCCACCAGAGGCCTGTTTCGCTACAACGAGACGAAGGTCTCTGTTACCAGTTCTCGGTTAGGTAAAATTAGTATATGATTTGTTATTATATGGTAATTCTTAATAAAATAAATTGGAGTAGAATTTTCAGATTTTTTTAAGACTTAACCTTAGATTTTGGTTCCGGAATTTTTCAAAAAGTCGATTTTAATTTTTAAACGTTCACAATTAAGTGGTAATTACTTCGAATAATTTTTTTATTTTTTTTTTTGGAAAACTACATTTAAATACATACTAACAAAATGTTGTCCAACCTCTTTTAAGATTTAAAATTAATTTTAAAACTAATCGAAAATTTTAATTTCTTAATGTTTTTTAAAAATCTCAATTTTGAAAAATCGATTACTCAAAAATAGCTTGGAATACAAGGCTGAAAAGTAGTGTGCAAGTTGCATTTTATACTTACAAAACATGTCAAAAACTGAGCGAAATCGATGGGGTCGTGTCAGAAATTGTGCCATTTGATATAGAATACCACATATGTGGTCCATGTACAAAAAGAATAAATACTTCCCTCGCTTAAGTTTTAAATATTTTGGCGCTATGGAAACTTATATTCACTTATACATCGCTAACACTTATACATCGCTGAAATCAGTAAATTTCTCCATATAGTTTTCTGACGCTCAAAAAAGCGGGAATTTAAAGTCCTGCGCGGAGTGCGGGAATAGTTGACGCCAAACAGGACAACCCTGGGAAATGCGAAACGTCTGGAAACCATAAAATTAAGTCCGCAAATGTGCATGAACTAGAGATGCACGCGTGACACGAAGTTTTCGTGATTCACGCATGAATCGTGAGAGAATTTTTTTTTACTCACGTGATCGTGATTAGAAAAAATAGCTTCGTGCGTGAGCGTGCGTGAGTAATTTTTGTTTCGTGAGTTTGCGTGATTGTTTTGTGCGGAAAAGGGGTCCAAAGTCCAAACATGGACCGATTGGGTCTATCTTTTGTCAAAAGAGCACTCACAAACACTTACAAACCAAATTTGAGTGAAATAGTCTTCTATTTGTTGCCAATAAACCCCTTTAAGTAAATATCGGGCGAAATTTTTATATGGGATCTAAGTCCAAAAATGGTGTGATTATAATCAGATTTGATTGGGTATTAAAGTACGCGTTAAACACACAAAAACAAAATTTTAATAAAATATTTTCTATTTTCATGAAAGTTTCGAGATTTATGAGAATATCGGGAGGGTTGTTTGTATGGGGGCTACAAGAAGAACTGGACCGATTCCTTTAAAATTTGAAATGGTAGTTTGTTAATACAACACATGTTTACCTGCCAAATTTGGAAAGGATACCAATTGAAATTCGGTTGTTAGGGTCATTTAACCCAAATTTAAAGGGGACGTTTGTATGGGGGCCAGGTCAAAACATGAACCAATTTTTTCCATTTTCAATAGCGTCTGTCCTTGGGTCCAAAGAAGCTTAGGTTTCAAATTTCAGACAAATCGGTACCACAGAGTGGTACCGATTCTAAATTTTAAATTCTAAATTCTACTAAATTCTAAATTTTCCATTTTCTAGTTAAAATTAATTACCATCTAAATTCTACCACTCTGTGGTAGAATTTAGATGGTAATTAATACGAAATTGTGATTTAAAAAAATTTGATTTATTGTTTCAAGTAAATTGAATACTTTTCGTGCAAGAATTTGAAAAAAGTAAAATAAAAGTTTTTTTAATTTTAATTGCGCGAGTCTTCGTGAGCGTGAGATAAATTTTAGTTACTCGTGCGTGAGTAATATTTTTATTTCGGGAGCGTGCGTGAGTCACATTTCACTCACGCGCCCATCTCTAGCATGAACTAAATATTTTTTTTCCATTTTCTAGTTAAAATTGGCAAAATATTAATAATTTTGTTATTCTTTTTTAAAAAAAATTAAAATATAGAAAAGAAAGAAAAAATCTTTAGCCCCGAATCATTACCCATTTTTCTAAAATTTAGTTCATTTTCTAAATTTATAGTTAATTTTTTTTTTGTGTATTTAGAAATCAGCTGTTTTTTGTTTACCTTAGATTAACTGACCACAATTGGTGAGTTTATACCAAAGGTGTGTTTTTTTCGAGTTTGTTATAAAATTCCCATACAAATTTAAGTAGGTATACACTTGATAAGTAGGGATATTTATATATTCTAAAAAGTTTAGTATTTATAAAAAGTGGTGCCAAATCTTGAAATTTTCGTTTATATCACTTACCAACACTTTTTTTTATTTTGAAAAGTCAAATAAATTAATAAATAAATTACAAAAATAAGTTTGAAAAATTCTAATTCACAACAAAAAAAAATAAATATTACAATTATTTTGTAAATTTTAATAATTAAATAAAAATAACTTCAAAATCAAATAATAAATAATAAAGTGATACCAAGTGCATTCAATAAAAAACAAGTAAGAAAATTATAGTCGGTCAAGACCGACCATATAATACCCTACACCAGAGTTTCCCGGACCATGGGTCCCAAGTTCAAACATGGACTGATTAGATCTATATTTTGTCAAATCTTTAATAAGTGTAAAAAGCAATCACTAATCAAATTTGAGTGGAATAGGCTTCTTTTTGTTGACAATAAATCGCTTCAACTGAATATCGGGCGAAATTTCCACATGGGACCTAAGTCCAAAATGGTCCGATGATAATTAGATTTGATAAGGTTATTAAAGTACGCGTTTAACATACACAAACAGAATTTTAATTAAATATTTTCTATTTTCATGAAAATTGAGAGATTTATGTGAAAATCGGGAAGGTGGTTTGTATGGGGGCTACTAGAAGAACTGGTTCGATTTCTTTAAAATTCGGAATGGTGATTTGTGTGTATAAAGCATTAATTCCTGCCAAATTTTGAAAAGATACCTATTAAAATGCGACTATTAGAGTCATTTGAGCCAAAACTAAAGAGGACCTTTGTATGGGGGCTAGGTCTAAATATGGACCGATTTTTTCCAATTTCAATAGGCTTCGTCCTTGGGCCAAAAGAGGCTTAAGTTTTAAATTTCAAGTCAATTGATCGAGAGTTGCGACCTGTATCGTGTTTACACCGTTTACATGGACAGACAGACGGACGGACGGACGGACGGACGGACATCGCTATATCGACTCAAAAAGTGATTCTAAGTCGATCGGTATACTTAAAAGTGGGTCTAGGACCAATATTTCGGGTAGTTACAAACATCAGCACAAACTCATTATACCCTGTACCACAGTGTGGTGTAGGGTATAACAAGAGTTGCCAAATTTTTATAGATAAGTAGTGATACCGTTTTTTTACAAGTAGTTATAGTTACGTATAAAAAAATCGAAAAAAACACACCACAAATTCACACCTGGGTGCACTGTTGCCAACTATTTTTAACCAAAAACCTCTAAATTTCACTAAAAAAGCGCTAGAAACCGCCAAAAATAAATTTATCGGGGAAAATTCGAAATTCTCCCGCTAAATTACAAAAAAAAGCGCTAAAAACCGAAAAACTTGGCATTTTTGATTGACAAAAAAGAAAAATTAAAATAAAAAATTAGCGGGAAAATATAAAATTCTCCTGCTAAGTTACAAAAAAAGCGCTTAAACTCGACAAAATTGGCGTTTTCGATTGAAAAAAAAAGAAAAATTGGAAAAAAACCTCAAAATTTTTCCCACTAAATCCAAACAAAAAGCGCTGGATTTTCCCGCTAAAACACAGTTCCCGCTAAAACCAATTTTCCCCCGCTAAATCCAAACAAAAAGCGCTAGATTTAGCGGGAAAACCTCCAACTTGGCAACAGTGCCTGGGTGAAATCTCTTTCGAATGAGAATTCACCTCAGTTGAGAATAGTCCCTTAACTAAAATTGAAGTTAAATTAATAGAATCTAAAAACAAATATGTAGGTAGTTTGAGCTCCACTAAAACCAACAACAATTGCCATCACTTAAACTCACCCCTAGAGGGTTAAAATATAATTTCTACTTGTTACAGGGTGTTTCAAAAGCAACAACCTGTTTCCGTTGATTGTTGTTGTTTTTGTATTTATTTTTACAAAAACCGACCGGCATCAATCATTTCATTAGTAGTAAATATAGATACAACAACAACAAAAAGTGCTCCCTAAATGAATACGTCATCTTTTGTCGTTCACTTTAAACCGGTTTGATTTTACATATTTTATTTTTTTATTTTTTGGCAAATGAGTGATAATTATAATTAAAAACAATCTGTTTAAAGGTTTAGACACGATTTTAGCGTTTTTTTTTGTGATTTGATAATATTTTTACACAAAAAAAACAAATAATAAAAAAAAAACGATTTTAAATATAATTTGTATTTCAAAATTGCGGTATAACGGTTATTATAAAACGATCAAATACACATAAATCATTAAAAATTCAGTGCACGCGCAATTTATAAAATATTTAACAATAACACTTACGTATTTTCAAAAGAATTTTTATATAAAAAAAATTTAATTAAAACATTTTTTTGTATTTTGAAATTTTATAAATGTTTGATATTTTTATTTTTTTTAATTTTATTTATCCATTAATTAAATGGATTGTTTTGAAATTAATTTCATTAAATTTGTTTAATATTAAACACTTTCAAATCTTTTCAATATTTTATTAAAAACACCGTATGTGTTTTTTTTTATTATGTTTGAAATTTTCAAATGAACATTTATTTATTTTTGAACTTTTAACAAAGAATACATTTATTTATACGCGGCGTTTCAATGATTTTTTTGTTGTATTTTTATTTTATTTTTATTTCTACGTATGAAGAGGGAATCACTGTCAAACGTCTACTACATATGACTTCACATGCGAACGAAACGCGACTAGACGTACCAAAGAAATTCATTCAATTTCCAAGTAAATTCAAAAAAAAAAATAATAATAATAAAAGCCATCATCAGAGGCAAGCAAGCAAGCAGGCAGGCAAACAAACAGGCAAGCAAGAAGGCAGGCAGACACACTAACTAGTGCCAAAGCAAAACAGCTTTATGGTACGGTCGTTCATACGTATCACATACATATTGTATATGAAGCATTCCACACCAAATGATTCGAAATTGACGAGAAAAAAAAATTTTTTTTTTGGTGAAAAAAATTCTGGCTAAGTTGAGTTTACTATCATTGGTCGGATCGATCCCTAATTTTTACCAGAGATAGATCTTTTGATTACAAATCAAAAATATTAGGGTGATTTTTTGTCGGCGAGATCTGGTTCGCAAGTTATGTCGACTTGAAATTCGAATATTATAATTGGGAAAAGGCTTGATACACAAAAAAAAACTTTATTTAGCAAAGCCAATAAAATAATTTATGGAGTTTGTAACCCCTAAGCCTGGCCGCGAAGAAAAGTTTTTTTTTTTAAAATATGGCCTTTTATGGTTAATATTTTTTTTACCAAAATGAAAGATTATTCAATTACCTTTCGAATGAGACCAATATTTTTGTAATCGAACAACAAATAACGAAGATATAAGCAAAAAACTTCAAGTCGGATAACTCGCTAAATACATACGTGTACCCGACATTTTTTTCTTTTTCGAAATCATCGCTAAAAGGGCTATTTCCAATTTTTTTTTTTGACCAATGCCAGCATAATTCGGCATCGAATTATGTTTACAAATATCAACCAGCAGTCGAATTAAAGCATTTTGTATTTTTAGGTTATGTGGAATGTATAAAAATGTTCGAGGTGGCCTTACTTTTTTGTTCATAACTTCTGAACCGCTAAATTGATATCGCTTAAATTCAATACCAAACTGCTGGGGACAACAACAAGTAAATACGTTAAGTTTCAGTCTTATCAGAGTAATATTTTGGCCGTGATTGCCATTTCAGCAGACAGACATATGTCGCCTTAATGTCTTATAACAGATCACTGATCAATTATATATGTATACACTCAGAGAAGAGTTATGATTGTGGCAACCGTAATTTACGACCGTCATATAAAGATTGAAAATTTTATCATAATATGTTTATAGCAATCATAAAATTTTTTGTTGCAATCATATTATGGTCCTAAATTATAATTTGTCGAATATTTTGGATCATAACATAATTGCTGCAAAAATGTTATGGTTGCTACAAACAAGTTATGGCACAATTTTCATACATAATATAACGCTCTTAAATTATGGTTGCCACAATCATATCTCTTCTATGCATGTACTTTATGGGGGCCCAGACCGATATTTCGATGAGTTACAACCGGAATGACAAACTTATATATACCCTCTACCACTAACAATAAGTGGAGGGCATACAAATTAATATGCCCTCTAGACTGGGATTTGTTTGTCAAAAAAGTTTTTTTTCCGATTTTGAAAATCCGGGCTAATTTTTATTTTCCTTGGCCTAAAACTTATGTGATACAAATTTGAGGTCAATCGGATTAATCATAGTGTTGGACTTTTGAAAATTTAGAAAAAAAAAATTCTCTAAAATATATGTCTTGTGAAATAGCGGTCAAACGGTTTTCGCGGCATCGCTATTTAAATTGGCAAAAATGGGTTTTTCCTACTTTAAAAAATTTAAAAAAAAAATCTCAAAATTCTTTCTCTTGAAACTTTCATAGAGTTTAAGACAGTCTTTCATTTAAATTTAATTTGAGCCAAATCCGAGCATTTCAACCCGTGCGCCCTTTGATCAAACTACACAAAAAATATTTTTTTATTGGAAAACACAAATCTCAAGAAAAGAAAACTGAAAACTGTTTTCGCGGCATCGCTATTTAAATTGGCAAAAATTAGTTTTTCTTACTTTTAAAAAAAAAAAAATCTCAAAATTCTTTCTCTTGAAACTTTCATAGAGTTTAAGACAGTCTTTCATTTAAATTTAATTTGAGCCAAATCCGACTATTTGAACCCGTTCGCCCTTTGATCAAACTACAGAAAAAAAATATTTTTTTATTGGAAAACAAAAATCTCAAGAAAAGAAAACTGATTTTTTGTTGTTGTTATGGTTGGGCCCTCAAAAAACAATCCTGCATACGCGGTTGGCGCCCTACGATCAAAGTTTACAATTTTTGGTGAACATTTAAAAAAAAAAATATAAAATTTGATCGAAGGGTGCCATATGGTTAAATGATCGGATTTGGCTTATATTAATAATGAAAGTTTGTCTGAAGCTCCATGAATGGGTCAAGGCATGGAAAATTTTAGACTTTTTTTTTGAAAATATATCTCGAAGACCGTTCGACCAATTTTTTTTTATTTTGGTGTTTAGCGCACCAATTAAATTGTTTATTAAAAATTCCAAAAATTTAATCGCCGGGCTCCACGAGTTAATTTAATCCGATAAACCTCAAATTTGTACCACATAAGTTTTAGAGGCCTAGAAAAGAAATATTCCCGGCAGTTCAATATCGGAGAAATTTTTTTTTGCCATACAAAAAATGCCAGTCTAAGTCCCAATTTAGACAGGGCAATTTCGTTTTGTTTTTTCATTCGCAACTCTCACTCTGTAGAGTATTTTCACATTTCTTTTTGGAATTGCCGAACAGAATTGCCAGTGTGTGAACATATACGGCAAGTTCAAAAGAGAAACATAAAAATTGCCGCAATTAAAATTGCCTGTTGTGAATTGGGACTAACATACATATATAAAAATACCATTTTACCCTTATTTTACTAATTAGGGTAAAAAGAGGGACCTAACAAACCCTTTTGATCCTAACAATCTTACATTTTCTTGGATGTTAATTCTTCTGAACCATCATATATTAAAAAATTTGATATTGTATGGTTTTTTGTTCAATAATTGTTAAACTCGTTGTGGCCTTATTTTACTTTTAGAAATTTTAAGGATTATATAAAATGTTAAAAATAAAAAGTACTAATTTTCAGAAATTCCTAAAAGTCTTTTTATATGGAATTTGACAGATTTTCTCGCGTGAAATCGAAGATAGTACTATGCCTTTTATCATTAAAAATAGAAATTTCTAAATATGTCCTTCTCTTGGATGGTAGTTTTGCTGGAGGGTCCTACATGTGAAATTTTGAGATTCTGGAGTCTTTAGTTCAATAGTTATAAGAAACTTTCAAATTTCCCATAGCATAGTACTCTGTTTTTCGCGACGAAAATTTCACTTAAACTTTAAACACCTCAAATCGTAATAAAAAATTTATAAATCAACTATTTTCGCCATTCTGAGAAAGAAACTATTATAACAAAACTATAATGTCACAATTTAATTTGTCTTGTATAATAAATATGCGTGAAAACGCGTGAAAACTTTTTTAACAATTTCCCTATTTTTCCCGTGCTTTAGGGTAAGTACTCTGTTTTTTACGGTAAAAATTTCACTTAAACTTTAAACGCCTCAAATTGCAATAAAATATTTAAAAATTGACAATTAAAAGAAAGAAACGATCATAACAAAACTGAAATGTCACTTGTTCACGGCAATTTAAATTGTCGTGTATAATAAAAATGCGTGAAAACTTTTTTTTAACAATTTCCATATAATTCCTCGCGTTACCAAAAACTATTTTTTTTTTATATGGAGTTTCACAGATTTTTTCTCATGAAATCGTACGCAAGGAATTATAGGGAAACTCTTAAAAAAGTTTTCACGCATATTAATTATACAAGACAATTTTAATTGTCAATATGATAGATTCTTTCTTATAACTGTCAAAAGTTGTCGATTTATATTTTTTTTACGATTTGAGGCGAAAAAAGTTTATGTAAAATTTTCGCCGTGAAAAACAGAGTACTATGCCTAAACGTAAACAAATTTCACAAAATTTTTAGTAAATTTTATAATTTTTTTAAATATGTATGAAATTTTTATTTTTGACATAAAAACACTGATGGTTGACGGTATTACGTTTAAGTTTTAATTCCCATTAAAAAATCACCTATACGTATACTTACTGTTAATTTAAAACTTTTACAATTATTTATTAATCATACGCTCGGTATATTTTAATAGATAATATTAAATTGTTAGCGCAGTGCAATGTTTTCGTTTCGTTTTTTTCATATTATTGCAAATAGATTTCAAATTTGTTCATTTGCTAAAGAATCCCTCATATGTACGAATATGTGTATTCCCTACTCTATACTCTACCCAAAAGATATCACATAGCAAAACACAGAAAAAAAACAGCAACAACTAAAATGCAAAAATAAAAATAAAGAAAAACAAAGTAAAAACAGAATATAAAAATATTTGCACGAAAATAATATGTTTGTATGTATGTACGTAAGTATGTTGTACGAGAGCAAGAGCAACACATTTTTTTTTTGTATATTCAAATTTTAATCAGTAGCTCCCATACAAAGTGAGAGTAGTCTAAAGACTTGTTGGTAGTTGGCAAAGGTCGAATTAGAAAATTACTTTAATTTGGATTATTCCAATTTTAAGCAAATTATTGCGGTACACTGCGCTATCATAAACTTTTTAAAACTGACCATTTAAACCTATTGCATCCAGATGAATTGGAATTTTTCAGTGATAATCTTAAAAAAGGTGTAAAAAAGGAATTGGACCAATTCTCTTGTAGTCCCCATACAAACAAACCACCCTCCCGATACTCAAAATTCATGAAAATAGGAAATATTTGTTTGTAGGTGTCAGATGTGTACTTTAGTGGCCTTATTAATTCTGAATATAATTGGACCATTTTTGGACTAGACCCTATATAAAAATTTCGCCCGATATTCAGTGAAATCGGTCTATAGGCAACAACAATAAGTCAATATCACTCAAATTTTGTGTGTGTGTGTTTTCTAAATTAAAGATCTAACGAAAAATAGACCTAATCGGCCCATGTTTAGGTTTGATAACTATTTTATGGAAAATAGTTACCACTATAATTTTGTTACTTGTTTCTATTGGGAAAATGTCACAGAATCTAAATTTTTTTGTTAAGCAATGTCTCAGAAAACTCTCAAATCAGATTACTTTTCTACACCATTTACAGATGTAATTCGAAAAATATCAATTGTAATTCGAAGATTCTATTTGTAATTCGAAGATTCCATTTGTAATTCGAAGATACCATTTGTAATTCGAAGATTCCATTTGTAATTCGAATACTCCAATTGTAATTCGAAGATTCCATTTGTAATTCGAAGATTCCAATTGTAATTCGTAAAAGATCAATTGTAATTCGAAAAAGATCAATTGTAATTCGAAAAAGATCAATTATAATTCGTAAAAGATCAATTGTAATTCGTAAAAGATCAATTGTAATTCGAAAAAGATCAATTGTAATTCGTAAAAGATCAATTGTAATTCGTAAAAGATCAATTGTAATTCGTAAAAGATCAATTGTAATTCGAAGATTCCAATTGTAATTCGAAAAATATCAACTGTATTTCAATTGATATTTTTCGAATTACAATTGGAATCTTCGAATTACAATTGATCTTTTACGAATTACAATTGATCTTTTACGAATTACAATTGATCTTTTACGAATTACAATTGATCTTTTTCGAATTACAATTGATCTTTTACGAATTACAATTGATCTTTTACGAATTACAATTGATCTTTTTCGAATTACAATTGATCTTTTTCGAATTACAATTGATCTTTTACGAATTACAATTGGAATCTTCGAATTACAAATGGAATCTTCGAATTACAACTGGAGTATTCGAATTACAAATGGAATCTTCGAATTACAAATGGAATCTTCGAATTACAAATGGAATCTTCGAATTACAAATAGAATCTTCGAATTACAATTGATCTTTTTCGAATTACATCTGTAAATGGTGTAGTTAAAACATGTTTCAGGTTTGATATCTTTTATAATAGAAAATTCTTATAGAATCTAAAATTTTCACTATCAGAAAAATTCTTTAGAACCTAAGACTTTTTCTTTACACACAAAAAAAAAAAACTTTGTCAAATTACTATGAAAAGTCTCGTAATCCCATTTTACCAATATTGGAAAGTTTTCCTTGTTTTTTTAACAAACAAATTTTGATCGAATTTACATTTTTTTTTTGTAATTTTACAATTTTTTTTTGTAATTTTACAATTTTTTTTGTAATTTTACAAATTTCCAAGATAGTTTTACAAAAAAAAATCTAGTAAGTTCACGAAAATTCCTTGTAATTTTAATTGCGCCAAGAAAACTGTAAATTTACAATTTTATTGGTAAAAAGCTTGTAAAATTACAAAAATATTGGTAAAAAGCTTCTAAAATTACTACGAATTCTCGTAAAATAGGAGGTTGCAAAAAATCTAGTTTACGAAACCTCCTTGTAAATTTTATCGCGTCAAAAAATTTGTAAATTTACAATTTTATTGGTAAACACCTTGTAAAATTACAAAATTATTGGTAAAAAACTTGTAAAATTAAATCTCAAAAATAATTAGTTAATTTAATTATCTTAATGATTTGTCTAACTTAAAACCATATTAATAATTATTTCAATTTAAAATGTTACAAATGATGTGATAAATCAAATATGCCTATCAGCTAATAAAAATAATTGACTGTGTGCTGGTGCTTTTTTTTCTATAAAACGTCAAGCAATAATAACAAAAGAATTCAAAACGTAGTTTCCTAAATGCGAACTACACACACTTACACAAAATGAAGCATATAATTAAACAAGTGTCGTTCGTTTACTGTGATGGCAGCCAGCTAGCTAGCAAGCAAGTAAAATGGCATGGTTAGCAAAGGCATTCCCCAACAGAGGGGCAAAAAACGAGGGAATACACAAAACAACAACGTACACAATAACTGACAACAACATTGTCTCGTCGTCGTTACGACCAACAAACTGAACAACAGCCAACTAACCGAAGTATTAAAATTAAAAAAAAATTAATAAAAAAATATATTAAAAGACGAACGAATACCACAAATTTCGCACTTACTCATAGTGTAGTGGTATAGTAGTAGAAATTATATATTAATAATACACAACACACGACTAAAATACAGAATACAAAAAAAAATATAAAACAAAGGCGAATTAAAAAACAACAATAACAACTCTAAAACTTGCAAAGAAAGCAAAACCAAAATCAACCAACAAAAACAAAATTTATTTTTTATACGAAAAGGGGGGAAAATAGCAACGATACGAACAAAAACAAAAATACAAAAAAAAAAGCTGACTAACAACTAAAATTGTTGAAGGTTCGGGGAGCACCATACTAAACGAGTGAGTATACTTAATAACAACAACAACGTGATGATTAAAGTAAATAACCCACAGTAACAACAACAACAGTAATAATAATTTTTCAACAAAATAAAGATAGGCAAAGCTAAACGGCAAACAAACGACAAGAAGAGCAACAAATACATTTTATGTAGCCTCTTACGTCTTGTTCTGCTTCTTTTTTACTCATTGATAATAATATAATTATTTCATACTTTTATAAACAGTGTTGTTCATATAAATAGCAAAGATTGCAATTGTTTAACGAAATTTTTTAATAAAAAAAAGCAAAGCCTACAATTTTTGGGTATTTTATTCCTTTATATGTGCTTAAACTTCAATAGTCGATTTTTTTAAATTTCTTTAACAAAAACAAACAGAAAAGATAAATTCGACTTGGCCGAATCTATGAATACCCTCCACGAATCTATGAATACCCTCCTTTTTTAAGAATAGTACTTTTTAAACGTGAAAAAAATTAAAAATTTTGATTGAAAACATTTTATTTTGAGTAAAAACTTTTATTTGTCATTTTTGTAAAAAAAAGAAAAATTACTACTTTTTTTTTTTTTGAGTGTAAAATTTTTTTTCGAGTGTAAATTTTTTTTTTAGTGTAAAAATATTTCTACACTCAAAATAATACATTAGCAGATTTACTAATTTTTTTTTGCTAATGCTGGTTAGCTAACTTTAAGCTAATTTTTAGTTGAGATTAGCATGTTAGCAAAATTATCTTGTAAACTTCATTTAGCGCATTAGCAATTTTAAACAAAATTTGAACTAATTTTTTTTGCTAAATTTAAAATTGAGTTGACCAAATTTTTACAAGCTTTTTTCCTAAATATAAGCATTTTCAGAAAATTTAAAATGGTGCTATCTCCTAACTTTGGATCCAAAAAAGTTTTCATTCCCGAAAATTTTAAAATGCTTATATCTCGGTAAATATTGCCGACACAACAAAAAGTCCAAAATCATTTTTGTAGCTCTCAACACGTTGAACAAGACCGCAAAATAATCAAAAGCTCTCCGAGTAATATTTTTGAAGTTATCGAGTTTTGTAATTCTCAAAACCCCTGTGGTCCCCTAAAATCACGAATCTCAAAAACTAAGCAGGGTAGAGCGAAACGGACACAAATTTTGGATCAAAAACTATGACGATTTTTAAGGAACCCAACTAGGTCTGAGCCCATCGGGGTCTGGACCTATCGGGTCCGAACCCAATGGGGTCCTCAAATGTGTATGAACTAAGTTGAAATGAAAAAAATTTCAATTAACTAATATTTGGCAAAACATTTTTGCTAACTTTACAAAAAAAATTGTGGGTTCAAAATCAGCAAATTTTCTTGTAGGTTTACAAGCTTTTTTTGCTAACATTACAGTTTTTTTTTTTTGAGTGTAAGAGACAAAAAAATACTTTGTAAAGTAATTTTGTGGCTAACCAATGTTTTTAAAGCTTGTTTTTTTAAGGCTCGGTTTTTTTTTAACACGTGAATTTAAGGTGAAACCAATCTGAAATTCATGGTTCTGCTAATAACTTTTAAACCAATTGACGAATTTGACTGAAACTCAATACGAACTAGACCAGGAGAACGAAAAATATTTAAGCCAAGCTTCAGCACCCTTAGAATTGTCGTTCGAAAGTTAGCGTGTTTTTTATCTCGTAAATTCGCGAAAAACCCTTGCCGAAATTCACTCTTGCTTATAACTAGGGTTTCTATTCGGGAAAAATTTCCCGGGAATTCCCGGGAAATATTTTTCTTAAAATTCCGGGATTTTTTCTTCCGGAAATTTCGGGAATTCGTCGCTAACTTTTTTAAGAAAAATATATTTAATTTTCATATTTTTAGCACAATTTTAAATGATTTATTAAAAATAACATTAAAACTTTGAAAAAATTAAAATTTTTTAAGAAAAACTAGTAAAGATATGCTTCAGCTTGCATATTATTTAGGACTTTTAATTATGTTCCTTTGATCGATTGTGATCGAATACGGAAGGAAACTGAATTTCACTTCGAAGGTTGGTTGCAAATTGGCAAAAGTTGTCTTAATCTAAAATTTCAACGATTTCTTCTTTTCGAAATTTAGTAGTTCATATTCAGATGAACAATCCCTACAGTGCTTAAAAAAATTAAATTTTAATATATGTATGAAGTAAAAGTCTGATATCCACAGTATATTGGTGTTTTCATTTTGGCATGGATGCCTCAAACCGATTAATTTTAATAATTCGAAAGCTTAATTAAATACGGTGGCTCGCAGCTTATTTCGTGTGAAAGATATTAGTTAGCAATCCATTTAAGACAAAGTTATCCAAAATGGACCTAATTATTATCAAATAAGTATTTTTGGAAAAAGTCCTGTGTATGTAATTAATCAAGCGTTAATAAAAGCTTAATGGCGTTCAGATTGTCTAAATATTAAATGTGCTACGAGGGTCGAAATGGAAATTGAAATTATTGAAAGATTTTTTTTAGAAAATATCTTAAAAATATTTCTATCTGGACGCCATTAAGCTTAAATTAAAGCTCGATAAATTACCTACACACCACTTTTAACAAAAATACTCGTTTGATAATAATTAGGTGTATTATTGGAAACTTTGTCTTAAATGGATTGCTAACTGATATCTAACACACGAAATAAGCTGTGAGTCACTGTATATCTTCAAAATATAATCCTACTGCCTCTTACGGTTGGCGTAGCAAAATTAGAAAAATTTTCCAAAAAATTGTTATAAACACATTCATTGTAAAATTTAAAAACCGGAAAAGTTATTCATATTTTCCGAATTGTGAAAATAATTTATGGAGTGGAAATACATCAATGCAAATTCTACAACTGTGGTAACGTACAATATTTCTACAAAATTTATGTTTTGTGAACTTTCTATTTATGTTTTAGAGGTCAATAAAGCTATTTTGCAAAAGAAGGCATCTAAAATGGTTATAATTGGAAATAATTTGTAATATAATAACTTTTTTATGATAAAGTTAAAAATTTGTTTTAAATTAAAAATTCCCGGGAATACGATTTTTTTTAAACGGTTTCTCGGGAATTGAAAAAGTCCGGGAATTTAGAAACCCCAACTCAAATGAACATTTCTAGGGTTAGTTACGGCCAAAATCTAACAACTCCATTTTTTTGGTGCACCTTAATGTACCCATATACGAACATTTTTCACCGGATTAAAAAAAAAAACTAAGAACATTTTCTTAAAAAAAGAATGACAATCAAATTATTTCTGTTCAATTTAAAAATAATCTGCTAAAAAAACGTTCAAAACTTTTTTTAAATTCAGCAAATAGAATCAGTAAAAACGCAGTAAAATTTAGTAAAAATATCAGTTTTAGCAAAAAATCTGCTGAAAGTTTGCTAAATCAAATTGAAAGTCGTTTTACAGATTTTTTGACAGAATTTTTCTTTTGAGTGTATTTACATATTTTATTTATTTTTTTTTACTTTTAGGTCATATTTTTTTCTGCAATGTTACATATAAAACTACATATCGCTGATTTACTTGTATAGTGTCATAACGCAAAATGTTTGATTTTACAGAAAACATGTTTAAAGTTTACAATTGAAACTCGTTTCACATTGCAAGAGGCCCGTACATAGAAAATGTTATAATGGCGTGTTCTCTTAAAGAAGATATTAATACGAATTTTTGACACAATATAATGCAGGATATAGCAAATAATTCTGTATGGTTTACCCAAAAACGACATATTTTGAGTTATGACACTATACAAGTAAATGAGCGATGTGAAAAATTTAAAATCCTTTGTACTTACTATATTATTTTGCTTAATCCTTATCACAGGGATGAGATTTCCATGCAAATGCATGTTTTTTGTCGATAGTCTAAAAACGATTTCAACCAATTATCTTTCCGAATCAAGAAATTTGCGTTAAAATTGGATCGATTTGTTTTTGCATATTTTTGCATATTTTGGTGAAAGTGCATATTTTTGGATATTTTGATTTTAAATGCATTTTTTGCATATTTATAGTTTTGAAGTTCATATTTTTGCATATCTTGGCATAAATTAGCAAAAACACAAATTGAAATTTATTTTTCTCAAACACTATTTTAAATTTTAAAAATTTATTTTGAAAATAAAAAAAAATATTTTTTTTCTTAAATTTTTTTCACAGATTTTCTTAATTTTCTTAAAAGAAAACTTGCTTATATAAAGTTTTGAATGTTACTATTTAAAGCCGGCGTTATTTTTTGCTTTTTAAGAAGTTTTTCCTACACTGAGGGGAAAAACATATTTAAATTAAAAATGTTCAACTTTGTTTTAAATATGCTACATATTTTTGAAAAAATATTAAATTTTAATATTGATTATGATTGATTTTAAAATAACATATTTGTTTTAAAATTGTCTCCTTTTTGTTTTAAGTTTTACCAACTTTAAATTTAATATGATGTCATTAAAGTTCGTTACAAATTAAAATTAATTCAAATTTGAATTTTTGTTATAAAAACAATATTGTTTCCTATTTAATTTAATGTTGAACAATTTTATTTTCTGACATTTGAAAACCATGTGTCAAATTTTAATAGGAAAACATATTTAATTTAAATATTGTCATTGTAGCATTTCATATTGACGCAAATAAAAGCAATTTCGGAGTCAAAGGGAAAATTTGTAAAAAATAAAAAAAACTTACATTATATCAATTAAAAAATTATATGCCAAAGAAATATCAATAAATAAAGGTAAGTAAATTAATTGTAATGTGTTTTTTTTGTACAGATTTGTGTTAATTTAATTGTTTTGCATTTTTTATGTTTAAGGTCGTCTCTTAGAAAAACGGAATTATTGACACTACGATGAAATTATCTTCCCGAATCAACACCCTTAGACTGGGTTTAATATAATATCATAGCTTTATTAATATTTTAACATAAAAGTGTGCTTTTCGTGTCAATTTTGAATAAAATTTTAATAAAAACATAAATATATTGTGTTTTATTTATTAAACAATATTGGTTAAGCGCAACATAAAAATAAAGTTACATCAACGTTAAATCAATATTGATTTCAATATTAAATTAAAGTGGAACAACTTTAATTTTAACATGCCCGTATTTATTTGGTCATTTTAAAAATAAACATGAAAATATTTAAAATAAGTAGAAACAAACTTTGTTCTATTTCGTCACTGTTTTATATTTGATTTAAAGTTGTTTCTGTTTGATTTTAATATTTTTTTTTCTTAGTGTATGAAAACAAGATTTTTATTGTACACATTTTATTTTTCAGTGCATATTTTAAGGTTTTTAGTGCATATTTTGAATTTTTTTGCGCATATTTTCGATTTTTTAGTGCATGAAAATCTCATCCCTACTTATTCACTTACACTTAAAAAAAACAAATTTATCAAAAGTGCTATTTATATTATCTTCTCTGTAAATAGTTCCGTCTTTAAATGTATACAAAGTGTATAGTGTTTATGTTTTTGTTTGTGTATGGGTTAAAAGTAAACATGAGCTGTTTAAAAAAAAAAACTGAAAACACAGCAACTTCAACAATACGAATGAATATCACGTAAATAAAAACCAAAGAAAACTCTTAATAGTCGGTCATATTAAATATTATACATTTGTTGCTGCTGTTGTTGTTGTTGTTTTAGCTGCTGCGTCATTTTATAAAACAAAACAAAAAAAAAAATCAACACCAATAACAGAAAAAAAATAAAAATTAAAAATACGAGACATCATCAACAACATGTTTAAGCTAGCCATACCATACATTTATTTAACCAAATACACAACACTCGTCCGACACATACATGCAAACAAACATATATCATCATACATTCAGTCACTTACAATCAGCCAAGCCAACTCATATTATATTTTTGTATATTTAAGCTTTTTTTTGTGTTTTTTGTCCAATTCTAGAGATAAACTGTTTTTTTTCTATGCATATTCCTTCGTTCGTTTGATATTTATATGTGTGTTGGCATGTATGTAAGTATATTTTATACAAATCGTATACAATATCATCGTTTAGTCGTTTAATATAAATAAAAAAAAAAACACTGAAAAAAAACGTACGTACGTACCATCAAACGTCAATCATGTCAATTCACTAGAAATGAGGAAACCCTCATCTCACTAACATTTTTAGTTATATTGTTGTTGTTGTTATTTCTTTTTCTTTTTCTTGTATTTGTTTGTATTGTATGTGTGTGTGTATTGTGTTTTATTGTAGATGGTGTTATTGGATACTTGTGCTTTTTTTTTTTGTAAGCTACATATGATATTTAATTTATATTAGAGTGACCAACAGCGAATTTATAAAATACATTTGAAAGAATAGGTCACCATGTCGTATGAGTAATTTTTAATACTCATACGCTTTGGGTGCTCAAAAGCTTGTTTTAAATATTTAAAAAAAACAGGGGGGTAACCGCGTATTTCGATTCAAAACGAAAACGTTTTCGAACAGAATTTTGTTTTGGCAAATAATTAAAAAGAAAATATTTTTTTCGTTACAAAATTCTTTGGAGCCCTTCAGATCTTCTTCAAATAATGTAAAAATATAAAAAAATATAATTTTGAGTAAACCATTTTATTGTTACGGCATGTTGAAAATTTCCGAATTCGAACGATTTCTTTCGAATAAAGTTACGCGGTAACACCCCAGGAAAAAAAGAAAAAAGAAATAAAAGAAGAGGGGAAAAAAGGAAAGTGAAAAAGAAAAAGAAATCTTAGAATTTTTTTCTATGAAAAATGTTCGAGAATCTTAAAATTATTCTAAAGGAAAAATGTCTCAGAACAGCGACGTATCCAGGAATTTGTAAAGGGGGCCCAACTCGATAAATTGTTTAACAAATATAATAATATTATTTTCTAGGACTCCCCCCCCCCCCTACAAGGAAATTTATAGAAATGTCAGAAGTGTTCTATACCAACAATATTACAAAATCTTATAATTTTCAGAAAATTTTTAAATATCAAAATTTGAAACATCACAGAATCTCAGAATTTTTTATAAAAAATGTCTTAGAATTTGAGAATTTTTCTATAGTAAAAATGCTTCAGAATCGAGATTTTTTTTTATAAAAAAAAAAATGTATCAGAGTCTGACAACTTTGCTATAGAAAATATTCTGCGAATATTATATACAAAAAACGTCTCAAAATATTTGAAATTTTTTATAGCAAAAATGTATTTAAATCTGTGAATTTTTGTTTAAAAAAATTTCTGACAAATTCTTAGATTCTGAGGTATTTTTGCTATAAAAATGGTTCCTGGAAATAGTTGGGGTTTTCACAGTGACTATTAAATTTGCCTTTTTAGTGTGGTATTTAGCAAAAATGCCAAACGTCACAAAAAATGTACTTAACGTCAAAAAATTTGCCAATTTTAGTGTGGCATATTTTTCTTAAAATGCCAAACTCAAACCTTGAGCAAAAAGAAAATACCAGAGGGCAAATAAAAAAACAACACAAAAATTAAAAAAGCTGTGATTGTTTATGCTGAAATTTCGTACGCGGCAACAAAAACATCTGTACACTCAAAAAAATAAAACTGTAAAGTTAACAATTTTTTTTAGTTAAGTTGAGTTAACTGGCTTTTTAGCAAATTTTTAGTTAAAATCAGCATTTTAACTACTTTTTTAGTTAAGTTCAATTTACGAAAATACTAGTTTTGAACAAATTTTGAATTAATTTTTTTAGTTGACTTTAAAACTGAGTTAACGAATTTTTACTAATTAATTTGCTGATTTTTCGTAACATAGTTGTTAAGTGAAAAGAGTGATTACTATTTAAGAAATTTCTTGGGTTGAAAAAATATTTGGGGTCGGTCACGCATTTGACATCTCTAGGGGCACCCTCGGAGCAGTTAGGGTAGTAGGAGCCAATTTTTTTTTTTAAATTTTGGGGTTGAAAAAATATGGGGGGTCGGTCACACATTTGACATCTCTAGGAGCAGTTAGAGCTGTACACTGAGGGAAAAAATCGTAATAAAATCAAAAGTTTTCATACTCATTTTTAAAATCTTAAAATTTTTTAAAAAAATGTTAATATTGAAGTCGAATTTAATAAAATTTAATATGTTTTGGTCTTGATTTGAAAATTGTATTTTTTAAAATTAAGTATGCAATAACTCATTTTCATTTCATGATGGCGCCTTGCTGAAAATTACCAATTTGATTATGTACACTTTTAAAATGAGTTGTCAACAACTTTAACAACGACGCTTTAAAAATGACGAAAAAAGTATTGTGGTGTAAAATTAGTGAAACTTTTAAATACCAATAAAATGTACTAAAGTGACAATAAATATGTAATATTGTAATTATTGTGTAATTAAAGTCAATTTATTTTTGACATAAGTGAAAAAACGAAAATGTGAAAATAGACGATTTTAAATAAGTGTGAACTTTTTTGTTGATTTTAATAAGTCAACTTAAGAAATGGTACATTTGCAATATTATGCAAATATTTATTACTTTAAAGCACGAAAGACCAAACTTAATCTAATCGTTCAACTGTTGACGAGTGTGGACGTGTTTTATTTTAACTCCGTGCTATAAATTGAATTACTAAAATTGTTCGTAATAGGTTTGTTCGTAATAGGTATTTTTGTGATATTTTCATTACCACATCAAGGAAAATGAAAATATGGACACAAATGATACCGATTTAGTTCGAGGCTCTGCCTCATCGACTGGTGCTGGTCCTAGCACTGGTCTTAGGGTTGCGACCTTGAAGTCCGGCCTTGATTCTGGTAGGGGTGCTCAGCCTAATATTGGTGGTAAAAAGAAAAAGAAACTTAAGCCATCAAAGGTCAGGCACAACCAGAGAAGGCTTTGTTTGAAAATAATTAACAGACTAAGCCAACTCGATGGAACGAAGCTCTCCGAACGTGAGAAGGCGTCGCTATCATGGGCGAAAGGAGTCATTGAAGAACAGGACAAACTTTCGGCAATGCGCGCATCTGACAAACAGAGCGCTGTTTCGGCCTCGTCATCGAAGTCTGGTAAAAGGTTGCGCTCGCCCGACGAGAAACCTTTACCTAAAAGATCTAAGGTGACCGGCAACGTCTGGACTCAGTCTTTTAGTGAAGTGGTGAAAGGTAACTTCGTTAGGGCTGTGATAAACAGGCAAAATGGGGATTGTAGTATTCCAAGGGACAAGTGGAGTTTAGTTGAAACTAAACTAAATGAAATCTACTATAGGCTTCTTGAGAGTATGCCTGATTTTCTCCCTACTACTGTCAACGCAGGTTGGTATCAGGGGCGAGTAAAACTCGTTGCTTTTGGAAACGAAAGATCCGCAGCCGTGTTTAAGGTTGCCATTAGCCAAGTGGGAGAGTTATGGCCTGGAGCCAGACTGGACGTTGTGGAAAAACATGATATCCCCTCGCAACCCAGAGCTCATGCATGGATCCCAATGGCTACAAGTGACACTGCGGTGATTCTAAAGATGATAAAAGTCTGCAATCCTGACCTTCCAACTCAGAATTGGCAAATTGCCAGATTGGGTGAGATGGAGGGCGCTCGTCGTCAAGCAGTGGTCTTGGTTAATGAGGAATCGCTTCCGCTTTCAGCCAGGACTGACGGCATTATTAGATTTGGCTTTTTTCATATAAGAGTCAATGTCTACAAGGGCGACCAGAAGCCTATTTTGGAAGCAGACAAGCCAGTGGCAGAGTCGGCTGGGGAGGAGAATCTGGAAAAGGTTGATATTCAGCTGACCGATTCTAGGCTGATGGGAGATGCATCTGGCATTTTCGAAACCGAATCTGGCAACGAATGCGACCTCTGTGATGGCACGGAGGATAAAGCTGATGCCACTATGGGTGACATTCAGGACGAGGCCCATGCAGTGAGGAATTCGGAGAGTTCTGTTGCCTCCGATTCAGAACAGATGGGACACATATCTGGCTTATTCGAAACCGAATCTGGGGACGAATGCGACCTCTATGATAACACGGAGGATGAAGCCAATAACACGGTGGTGGAAAGGATGGTGGAAAAAAAGCAAGATGTTGCGGTTCCTACAAATAAACCTCCATCACTGTAAGGCAGCCTCAGCTGCACTATTGCTGCGCCTGACGACAGGAGCAGTTGACTTGGTTTTTATCCAAGAGCCCTGGGTGCGGGGTGGCAGGGTTTGCGGATTGAAGACCCCTGGGTTTAAGTTGATGGTTGCCAAAGGTGAGGGCTCACCAAGAGCCTGCATCTTGGCGAAAAATGGCTTAAATATATTCTTTTTATCAACTTTTAGTGATATGGATGTTACAGCGGCTAGCTTAGAGCTTCATGGGAAATCTATTTGGCTCGCCTCTGCGTATTTTCCTAATCCGGGGCCAATACCCCCGGAGAAGGTTGGCGGTCTGATTCGGGAGTCTGAATCTAGGGGACACCAGTTACTAGTGTGCTGTGATGCTAATGCACATCATTCGATATGGGGTAGTACAGACACAAATGATAGAGGCGAATCACTTTTGGAGTTTTTGTTAAGCACTAACCTGTATATTTGTAACAAGGGTAGTGAACCAACTTTCGTTACAAGTACGCGGCAAGAGGTTCTTGACGTAACACTTGTATCAGATACATTGTCTGATAGAATTGATGACTGGAGAGTTTTGGAAGAGCATTCTTTCTCAGATCATCGGTACATTGAGTTTTTACTCAGGGAGCGTGCCCCGGTTGAGACAGTCTCTAGAAATCTGAGAAGAACAAACTGGGTGAAATATAGGGAGACTTTTTCTTTGCTTTTGGATGAAGTACCCCTATCTGAACCGCATAGTTTAGCGGAAATTGACTGTCTGGTTGACCATATAACAAATGTTTGTAATAGGTGCCTGGATGCGTCTTGCCCTTCTGCAAAGCCTAGAGGGAAAAAAAAGCCACCTTGGTGGTCAAATGAGTTGCAGACGAGCAGAGATTCCTGCAGAAAGCTCTTTAATAAGGCTAAATTTTCAAGAGCGGACGAGGACTGGTCTGCATACAGGCTGCAACTTAAGAGTTATAAAAAGATGATCAGAAATGCCAAATGTGATTCTTGGAAAAACTTCTGTGGAAACATAGAAGACGTTTCTGAGGCATCCAGGCTGCGCAAGGTTCTGGCTTCTTCTCCTTGCACCCTAGGATACCTGAAAGATCCTAATGGGGTGTGGTCTTCCTCCAGTGGAGAGTCGCTGGATCTCCTTTTAAACACGCATTTTCCGGGCAATTCCATGACGCCGTTTCAAGCTTTGGAACGTTCTGACGCCCAAGCATCTGAAATTGCTTCGGAAATAATAAATATGCCAACATTAATCTGGGCGATAAAAAGCTTCAGGCCCTATAAATCTCCGGGACCTGATGGTATAATCCCGGCTGAGTTGCAGCAAGTGTTGGACTATATAGCCCCGTTGCTGTATAATCTATACACAGCATGCATCAACTGGTCGTATATTCCTTTAAAATGGAGGGATACCAGAGTCGTATTTATCCCGAAGGCTGGGAAAAGTTCCCACACAGCTCCGAAGGATTTCAGACCAATTAGTCTGTCTTCTTTTTTGTTAAAGACAATGGAACGAATGATAGACTCATATTTGCGTAGAGTGATTGACCCGAGGTTGCTTTCGACAAAGCAACATGCATACAGCAAGGGACGATCAACGGAAACAGCTCTTCATGAGCTCGTTGGTACCATCGAGAGATCGCTTTCGGTAAAGGAGTACACTATGGTGGCCTTTCTTGATATTGAGGGGGCTTTTAATAATGTCATTCCAGAATCGATAATATTGGCATTGTCTGGTCTGGGAGTAAAGCGTGAAATCGTTTTAATGGTGGAAAACCTACTTGCCAATAGACGTATAACGTCTGAATTGGGAGCGTCCGTCATATCTCGATTTGTCAATAGGGGCACACCACAAGGAGGTGTTCTTTCGCCGCTTCTTTGGAACCTGGCACTGAATTCAATGCTACTATCTCTAGAAGCACGTGGTTGTCATGTTATCGCATATGCTGACGATGTCGCGATAGCGGTAAAGGGGAAGCATCTGCCAACATTGCGGGACATTCTTCAGGGTTCTCTGAAAGATCTGTCTAAATGGGCAAGAGACTGTGGCCTAGTAGTTAATCCTAGTAAAACAGAGCTTGTTTTGTTTACAAGGAAAAATAAGATTCCTGCTTTTGATCCTATTTCTCTGGACGGTACTGAAATCACCTTCTCAGATGGAGCCAAGTATCTTGGAGTATTTCTAGATAGGAAGCTGAATTTCAGGCGTAATATTGAGGAACGGGTGAGAAAAGCAACGATTGCTTTGTATTCCTGTAAAAGGGCCATTGGAAAACGATGGGGTTTTAGCCCTCAAGTCGTTCATTGGATCTATACAGCAGTGGTGCGTCCAATTTTGCTGTATGGAATCATTGTCTGGTGGCCTGCTTTGGAAACAAAAGCGAACTTTGTCTTTATCACGAAGGTACAGAGAATGGCGTCAATGTGCATCACTGGTGCTCTTCGTACTACACCTACGGCTGCATTAGAAATCCTCCTTCACCTGATACCCTTGGACATATTGGGTAGGCAGTATGCGGCTGCGTCGGCAATTCGACTTAATACTTAGCACGCTGCAATGGAGGAGCAGTGATTGTGGCCATAGCGCAATCTTGAAAAAGATAACAATACCACAAAATGTGGACTGTGCTCCCTCTTTGAGCCTCTTTGAGCGCCACTTTACCACTATGATACCATCCAGGGAGTCTTGGATGGGGGATACTCCGGGTAGTGGAGCTACCATAAATTTTTACACAGATGGATCGAGGCTGCACGAACAAGTGGGCTTTGGAGTCTATTCGGAAGAGCTTGGGTTGAGCCTGGCTCGTAGATTGCCAGATCATTGCAGTGTTTACCAGGCAGAGATGCTGGCAATAAAAGAAGTGGCTGACTGGTTGAGCTGCAATGTCTTGTCTACAACCGCAGTCAACATCTATACTGACAGTCAAGCCGCGGTCAAGTCCCTGGATTCAATGTTTCTGAAAACAAGATCTGCCCTTAACTGCCGCACGTCTTTAAATGAGATGGCCAAGCAGTTTAACATACGACTCATATGGGTCCCAGGGCACAGAGACATTCCAGGGAATTTCAAAGCCGATGAGCTTGCAAGACTAGGAACTACCTTACAGGTTCCAACAGAATTGGAATGTGTTGGTACGCCTCTAGAAACTTGCAAGCAAAACCTACGGCTTTGTTCTGCGACGGAGACTAATCAAAGATGGGCAAATGGATGGACGTGTGAGACAACACGACTGATTTGGCCTTCTCTTAATCAGGGGCGCACAAGTGAGCTGATATCGCTTCCAAGAGGAGAGATTTCAACGGTGGTTTCTATAATTACCGGACACTGTCTTATAGGGAAGCACGCAGAGCGGTTAAATGTGCCGTCGAATGACTTTTGCCGAAGTTGCATGGATGAAGAGGAGTTGGAAACTATCGAACACTTTATTTGCCATTGCCCGGCACTTTCTGGTCAGCGACTTGCTTCACTGGGATCTAGGGAGCTGTACGATCTTTCAGATTTGTCGGATGTCAGAATTCAACATCTAAGGAGTTTCATAAGAAGCTCAAACTGGTTTAACGACAGGGACTAGTAGGGAAACCTATTACGATCCCGTGGTATCACAATGGACCTCAGAGTCTACGTGTGTTGACGTAAAACGTCAGCAGCCACTTACAACCTAACCTAACCTAACCTAATCTAATGGGCATCGTGTGCATCTTCCAAAAATCAATAAAAATATAGGTGTTTTCTTCGGAGCAGCGAAGATTCTATATACATCATCATCTATCAGCCACTTGCGTCCACTTTTGGACATAGGAAAAAGTATTTATTTTTTATAAGTATGTATTTGTAATTATTATGTAGTAAAATAAATAAAAATATATATAAACAAAATTAAATTGTTTTATTTTAAATGAACGTTTAAGAAGATGAGTATTAAGAAAAATATATTTATAATTTTAAATTAAGCATGACTATCACTTTAATTTGACTATGTGCGACTTTGATTTGATCAAAATACATTTTCAAATCGAAATTTTTTCATTTCATTTTTAAAAAGTTTTTTGTTACTCGAGTCATATTAAAAGTGTCTATAAATATTTTCAAATTGAGAAAAAACAAAGTTTGTTGTCTTTTGTCACTGTTTTATTTTTAATATGAGATTGTTTTTGCTTGATTTGACAATTTTTTTTCTTAGTGTAGGAGCAGATTTAATATGAAAGCCCCATTATCGAGTGGATAATGGCACTTTGTATGGAAGCCCCATTATCGAGTGGAGATACGGTATGAGTATGTTCCGAAAAAATTTTGGAGGGTAAAAATTAATAGGATTCGATCATATTTATTACCACTCTAAGAGGCACCATGGGGCGGTAGAAACTGAGTTCATAAAACAAATTTATAAAAATTAAAAAAAAAATTGTATGGGGATCGCCTTAAGGATTAAAGATAGAGGGTAGGTATATTCTGAAAAAATGGGCTGAAAAAATATTTTTTTACGAACTTAAGCTACCGGAAATTTTATTTTACCAAGGTTTTCACCGATTTCTCTTTCAAAATCCCTAACATTTGGTCACCCCAAAATGTACTCATCTAAATTTGATTTTTGTTTTTGTATTATGAATATAAACTTTTTATACAAAGAAAACAATTACCTAAAGGAATCTAGACTATAGAGTGCTAAAATATAATTTCCAAGAATTTAAACGAATTCTAATGAAATGAATAATATCTACATATGAATTTAATTGAGCATTAGGTAATAGAGACAATAAAAAGAAGAAGAACAAGAAAAAATAAAATCAACAGTTTATTAACAAAATAAATAATAACAAGTAGAAAAGTTAAATTCGACTTTTGAGTAAAAACTAATTTTTGTAAAAAAAATTATTAAATTTTTTTGAGTGTAAAATTTTTTTTTGATTATAAAATTTTTTTCATGTGGATTTTTGGTTTTAGTGTAAAAATATTTTGGAGTGACAAAAATACGTTGTGAAATATTTTTGTGATTTCCCAATGTTTTAAGACTTTTTAATGGGGTTTTCCACACGTGAAGGCAATTTATCAACAGTGCCTTCTTTAAGAGCGATCATATCACTCCAACGGCTTTCTTACATTTCGATACCTTTTTCACGGAATGATTTATCATTGGATTAAAAAATGGCCTCTATTTGGGCCATCACCTCTTTATTCCAACAAAATCTCTTTTCAGCGAGCATTTTTTTGAGATCTGAAAACAGGTAAGAATCGGTGGGAGCCAATTCTAGAGAATTCGGAGGGTATGGAACCAATTGAAAGTGTAATTCGTGTGATTTGACCACAGTAACAAACGATCTGTGATACGGCGCTTTGTCTTGGTGTAAGAGCTAACGCTGCACCCATTTCAATGTTCATGTAAAATAAAGGCGACACGTTCCTTAGGTGTCTTTAAGATATCAGCTATCTCATGCAACTTCACTTGACAGTCTGCAAAAAATGATACCACCGGTATCACCACCTCTTTTAACGACCAAATCTTTCGGCGTGACCTGCGTTAGGTTTGGTTGGATGGGCTTTCGCAATTTGGCGAATTCACTCGGAGGCCATAAGGCCCACTGTGATTCCCTCAATTATATTTCCCTACTCCCCCTCTGATGCTAAGTTCTACTTCTTAAACCCTCCCTAAGCTATTCTGCTAGAGACGTCAATGAGACACCGTTTAGGCAATCCAGGTCATCGAAAAATCTTTGTCCCAAATGCTTAAGGCGGCTTCTCATTTGACCCGGGCATTCACGTAACAAGTACTTCACTGACTCATACTCCTCCTCTACGTTTGCCAAAATTAAGAAGAATTTTTGTCCCCTTGGGATTTGGCAGTGGCCACAGGGTTCTCGATATCCTGCACGTAGTTAGTGATATCCACCTATCCTTCATTCTCTTCTCAGATATCCTATAAATTTCGTTCATCAATTCCACTATAGGAACCGAGATGTCAGGTACGTTTCCCCACCTATTCAGAGCCATTTCACGCACATTTATCAGCCAATTCTTTCCCAGAGACCCCACTATGTACAGGGAACCAGATTAGCTTGATTGTGTCATGACCGATTCGTCGAAGGGATTGTATACAATTCCTTACTATTCCCGATTTTAAAGTGTTTGATCTAAGGCCTTCAGAGCTGCAAGACTGTCCACGAAAATGTTAACGACGCAACGACGAAGGTCCCTTGTCGTAATCATCAGCGCGGCTTTGTCAATTGCAAGTACCTCAGCCTGGAAAACACTACACTTATTCGGAAGTCTAAATAAGGCCCCGATTTCGAGGCATTCAGAGTGAACTCCCGAACCCGAACCCGTACACATCTCCATCTTTGATCCTTCCGTAAAGACTGAAATTGCATGCTCTGTTATAACAAAGTTTTTCGCCCACTCTTCCCTAGTCGGTATTTGGACTTCGAAGGTTCTGTCAAAGTTCGTCTGTGGTGAGATATAGTCGGTTCTCTGTTCCAGTACTGTCCCTCCAACCGTATTTTGTAAGGTCGTACCTTGTAAGGTCCCCAAGAGCGTTCCTTAAGCATTTGCGACTCTCTTAACCTGAGAGCCGATTTTGCTGCTGTGCTCTTGATGTAAATATCCACGGACTAAAGGTTTAGTATCGCTTCCAGACCGTCCTGGGGTTCTGATCTAATAGCACAAGTGTTATTAGAGATTAGTGCTACACACGCCACTGCTCTACACCACTCAAGGGCACCATAGGTAAGTATTGCTGCAATTATCGCACAATACATCCAGTGTATAATATACGGTTTTAGACCCAATCTTCTTCCGAAAGTTCTTCTGCGGGTGTAAAAAGCACATAACGACTTCTTCATCCTTTTCTCTGTATTCCCTTTCCATAAAAGCTTTGAGTCCAGGATTACACCCAGGTATTTCGCCTCATTGGATAGTTCCAGGGTGATTCCATCTAATTTGGAAAGAACAAACCTGTTTATCTTAGTCCTTTTTGGGAACAAGATGAGTTCGGTTTTGGTGGAATTAACTACCAGACCGTTGTCCTTTGTAAACGTTGATCTTATTTATTACAAGATTCCACAGAAGAGAAGAGATCCCTCCACCTTGTGCAGTGCCCCTTGTAATTACTTTCCACGCTTCACCATCACCTTTTCGATTTTATCGCCCTGCTTTTCAGCATGTTGCCCGTCAATAACGTAGTCTGTGTATGATAATATTTTGCCATTGTTGAACGCACCTTCCACGTCCAGAAATGATGCCTAAACATACTCTTTTTTGTGAAGAGTATCCTCAATCAGTCCGACAATATCAGCGTGTTAGACCTCGCTGAAATTACCGGATGTGAGGGTACTTCTCATATAGTTCTTAAAAGCTTGAGTTCCGACGTCCACCATGGTTTATGGATCTTCTTCCAAAACAAGCGCTTGGAACAGGATTTAAGATAAGCTTCCCTAAGGGTGTTCATCACTAAACTAACAGAGTTCTCCAAATCCAGTATGCTGACCGGTTTATCCATTTCTGGAGCTGGTGATCTAACAAGACATCGGAATTTAACCCAGTTCGCTTTCTTGGGGTTCATATAAGGGATCCTATTCTCCATTGAGACATCAATGCTAAAGAGTATCCAGTAAGGGTCCGAGAAAGAGCATTCGTTAAATAGATAGATGTGTTATATACTTTATGGGATACTAGACCTATATTTCGAGGTGTTACAAACAGAATGACAAACTTATATATAACCCTTTATTACTAGAGTTGAGGGTATAATAAAAATTAAAAGAGAATTATGTATGTATGTATGATAATAACAATGCAAACTCTATGATATGACAATTCACAATAGAGGCAGAGAAGAAGTAGGGAAGGCAAATAACACGCGCATCATTTTATTTTTATACATTTTACAAACATACAAATATAAATAATTATTTGTAATAAATAAGCACAGCTATAGATAGTAAGAGTATGTACAAAAACGATATGATATAATTTGGAGAGAAAGAAGAGCTAAAGAGGGGGAAGAGCTGTTATAAAAAAAAAATGACGTTAATAATAATCGAAATGATAACAATACACGAAGATTATTGAACAAAATAATAAATAAGTAACAGTTCATAATTATAACAACTTGATAAAGATTACAATAAACGAAAAGACACAGTGATAAAGAGTAATAGAAAAGAAGAGCGAGGAAGAGAGACTTTAGTGAGGGTGTGAGAGTTTAAGTAAATAACAAAGTAATAAGATTACACAGCTTATTAAAAAACAAACAAAAAAAATGTAAATAATGAGAAGCTTTTTTTTTTGTAAATGGAAACTAATGTAAAAGAAAACAATAAAATAAAAAAAAAATTGCTCCCATAAAAAAAAACAAATAACGCAATATCAGTAATATTTTTTGCTGTTGTTGTGATTGTTAGTTTGTGGTTGTTACTAGTGGTAATTTTAGTGCTATTGTTGTTTAAGTTATAGAGCGGGGGCAATAACTTGATGCGCATTCATAATAATAATCAGTGTTTTGTTAGTCGTGGCAGAGTCAGTCAGTGTTAAAAAAAAAAAATTATATATATTAAGAGATAACAAAAAATGCTAATCATACAATAGTAATAAAAATACACAATTGTGGTTAAAGTATGTGTGTTTGTTTATAAATTTATTTACATACATTTAATAAAATTAAAAAAAAAAAAAACAAAACAAAGTGATAATTTATTACAAAAACCTAATGAGTAGATTAAAAAAAAAAACACAATCTTAAGTGTGAATAAATAATAATGATGATGATGAAAATGTCTAAATAATTTAGACGTTCTAAAATGTAAATTGAAATAAAAAGAAAAAAATGTTAAACAAATCCAATAACGGCAACAATAAGTTCCTTTCCACCCGGCCTCCCTCTCATAAATTTTAAAGTATAATTAAGAGGGGGGTGTGTGTAAATAATTTTTTAAAATGTTTACGTTATAATTCGTTGTAAAACTGATGATGGTGTCATATACACAATTATTTAGGGGAATGCCTTTCCCTACTTGCCTCTCTCTTTCATTGTTTTAATGTACGTTTTGTTTTTGCTGTCGCCAGTGTGTCGTGTTTTGTCAAGTGCATGATATGTAAGTATTAACATTGGTATTCATTTTTATTTTGCTGTGCTTTTTTTTTCATATTAATATAAATTTTTGACGTTTAAGTGAAATAACTGTCTGTTAAAAAAAAAATAATGTTAAGAAATTTTTTTTTAGGTCAAAACTGCATAATTTTTTTTACAATATTTAAAAAGTAAGAGTTTTATATGCGGAAGATAATGATGATATTTCAAGGAATATCATATTTAGAGGATTTTTTTTAGATAAACTCAAGATTCTAGTGATTTTGTGTTTTTTCCGTATCCTTTGCACGGATGAGAAGTTACTTGCCCCAGTAAGACCGACTCCCATTAATTTTTACACTTCAACATTTTTTCTAAACTAACCTACTCCTTATCTTTAAAACTTAAGGAGGCTCCCATACAAAATGAAATTTTATAAAATTTACTCCCATCACTCTAGCTGTTCCAAGGATCCCCCTAGAGGAGTAAAATATATGACCGACCCCTAATATTTTTTTAACCCCAACATTTTCTCAAAATATATCTACACTCAAAAGAAACGCTCTGCACTAAAAAAAATTATGTCATTAACTGTTTGTAGTTTATTTAAAAAGTTTTCCGTTTAGTCGTTTTTAAAAGAAAA
The DNA here is from genome assembly GCA_963921195.1 of Pegoplata infirma. Classification (NCBI taxonomy): domain Eukaryota; kingdom Metazoa; phylum Arthropoda; class Insecta; order Diptera; family Anthomyiidae; genus Pegoplata; species Pegoplata infirma. The sequence continues at coordinate 29,058,897 of OY992538.1, read as the reverse complement.
AACATTTGTTTGATGTTCAGTTTTTATTAATGACTACTTCAGTCCTTTGTTTCAAAAATAACACACCAAAAAATAAAGACTTTCATTAACTTTTAATTTTTAAAGTCATTTATTTTTGTTCTGTAAGTAAAAACTACTGATTATTCTTTTGATTTTTAATGATTTGTGTAAGTATTTTTTTTTTAAATTGTTGGTATTTTTTAATGAAATATCATTAGTTTTTACCTACACAAGTCAGTTATTTTTTTGTAGAAAAAAAAAATCAAAAAATTATTTATAGAAATATAAAAACATGTTTGTATCAAGTGACTTTGGCACGATGGTTAGAGTGCAGGGTTGCAAAATGAGTACATCAAAATTGTACCAACGAGCTCACAAAATTGTGCTTTTTCGACCCCAATTGTACCAAAAATTTTTTTTGTTTAGTTTTTGTTTTATTTTTTTTAATTTAAATTTAAAAAATGAACGAAAAAACATTGATTAAAAACTAATTTTTATAAAATTTACATTTGTACTTTATTTGTGTTTTAAAAGTGTATCAGGTGGTATTCAGAGTCCTAGTACTGGTGAAAAATGATCAATTTTTGCAATGTAGCAAAATATTACTTTTTTTTTTTAAATACATTTTTTTTTTCAAGAAAGAAAATGAACTCTTTTACCACCAGTAACAGGGCTGGCAAGTAGGTTTCTGAATACCCCCATGTATTTTTTGAAAGAAGTACTCTCTTTTGTCACATTGACTGGAAGCTATCTTTATATACCATTCGACGCAGAATCAATTTTTGAGTCGATATTGCGATGTTTTCCAGTCCGTCGTTTACACGTCCACCCGATATTTACTTAAATCTGCCTATTGGTATAATATTTCACTCAAATTTGGTTTGTACGTATTTTTGCACTAATTTCAGATCAGGCCAAACATGGATCCAGTCGACACAGTAAATCAATCAAAACTATAAACTGGGTAAATTCCATGTAAAAAACATAATCTGAGAAGGATTTAAAATTGTACCAAATGCGTCATTGGTGTACCATTGTACTTTTGAGCTTCGAATTGTACCAAAAATGGTACAATTGTACCAACTTTTGCAACCCTGGTAGAGTGTCTGCCCAGAATGTAGTTGATTGCGGGATCGAATCCCCAAAAATTTTATAAAACATTTTTAAAAAAATATTTCAATAAAAAATTTTAAAAAATTTCCTACGAAATCATTAATTTTTATTGTTTTCGTAGGTTATTTTTTTGAAATTTGTTGGTAAAAATAACAGAACTATCATTAATTGTTAATGTTTTCGTTGGTTATTTTTTTCGAATTTGTTGTTAAAAAAGAGTGAAAAAAACGTAATTTTTTAATGTATAATGTTATTTATTTTAGAAAATTTTGTCAACAGTAAAAAATAAATGTTGATGTTTGTTAAAACAAATGAATAATTACTGGGATGGTTTTCAATTGTTTATTCACTAGTTTTAAGTGTGTTTTTCATTTATTTTTGCCTACAAAATATTTTGAGTGTGTCAGAAAATCTGTAGAATGACTTTCAATTTGAATTAGCAAACTTTTAGCAGATTATTCTGCTGAAATAGATATTTTTAACAAATTCTCTGTCATTCAGTTTAAGAAAATTACAGAAATTTTACTAATTCTGTTTGCTGAACTTCAAAATATTTTTGTGCAGATTTATTATTTTGTTATTTTACAGAAAAAGTCTGTCGATTTTTTTTCAAAAAATGTTCTAAGTTTTTTTAAGATGTATTTTTTTAAAATAATTTTTGTGAAATTTAAAAATTATTAAAATTAAAAAAAAAAACAAGTAAGAAAGTTATAGTCGGTCAATACCGACCATATAATACCCTACACCAGAGTTTCCCCGAAAATGGGTCACAAGTTCAAACATGGACAGATTGGATCCATCTTTTGTCAAATCTCTAATAAATGTAAAAAACACCCACAAACCAAATTTGAGCCAAATGGGCTTCTAGTTGTTGCCAATAAACCGATTTAACTGAACATCGGGCGACATTTTCATTCGGGTCCTAAGTCCAAAAATTGTCAGATTATAATCGGATTTGATAAGTTTATTTAAGTACGCGTTAAGCACACACAAACAAAATTTTAATTTAATTTTTTCTATTTTCATGAAATTTGAGAGATTCATGTGTATGTGGGGAAGGTGGGGGCTACCAGAAGGACTGGTCCGATTCCTTTGAAATTCGGAAAGTTAATTTGAGAGTACAAAATACTTTTACCTCAAATTTCGAAACGAGATCTATTATAATACGGTTAGAGAGTAATTTGAGTCAAAATTAAAGAGGACCTTTGTATGGGGGCTAGGTCGAAACATGGACCGATCTTTTCGAATTTTAATAGGCTTCGTCCTTGAAACAACAGAGGCTTAAGTTTTAAATTTATGTGTATATCGGGAAGGTGGGGGCTACCAGAAGAACTGGTCCGATTCTTTTGAAATTCGGAATGTTAATTTGTGAGTACAAAATACGTTTACCTCAAATTTCGAAACGAGATCTATTATAATACGGTTAGAGAGTAATTTGAGTCAAAATTAAAGAGGACATTTGTATGGGGGCTAGGTCGAAACATGGACCGATCTTTTCGAATTTTAATAGGCTTTGTCCTTGGAACAACAGAGGCTTAAGTTTTAAATTTCAAGTAAATTGATAAAAAATTGCGACCTGTAACGTGTTTACACCGTTTACATGGACAGACAGACAGACGGACGGACATATGCTAGATCGACTCAAAAAGCGATTCTGAGTCGATCGATATACTTAAATGTGAGTCTAGGACCAATATTTCAGGTAGTTACAAACATCAGCACAAACTCATTATACCCTGTACCACAGTGTGGTGTAGGGTATAAAAACAAGTGAGAGTATTAAATTCGGCTGTGCTGAATCTTTAATACCCTCCAACATATAATAAAAAGGAGAGAAAAAAAATTTCAGAGTTGTTTTTAAGTGGGGGAGGGGTGTGACCCATTGGGGGACACATAAAGCCTCGTGGTAAATGTTTACAAATTCATTTATTATGCTTTTTGAGCTTAAGTAATACAAGTTTATCATAATTTAAATACACTCAAAATATTTTGTAGGCAAAAACAAATGAAAAACACACTTAAAACCAGTGAATAAACAATTGAAAACCATCCCAGTAATTATTCATTTGTTTTAAAAACATCAACATTTATTTTTTACTGTTGAAAAAATTTTCTAAAATAAATAACATTAAACATTAAAAAATTACGTTTTTTTCACTCTTTTTTACCAACAAATTCGAAAAAAATAACCAACGAAAACATTAAAAATTAATGATAGTTCTGTTATTTTTACCAACAAATTCCAAAAAAATAACCTACGAAAACATTAAAAATTAATGATTTCGTAGGTTATTTTATACAATTTTCTATTGAAATATTTTTTTAAAAATTTTTAATAAAATTTTTTGGGAATCGATCCCGCAACCAACTACATTCTGGCCAGACACTCTACCCATCGTGCCAAAGTCACTTGATACAAACATGTTTTTATATTTCTATAAATAATTTTTTGATTTTTATTTCTACAAAAAATAACTGACTTGTGTAGGTAAAATCTAATGATATTTCATTAAAAAATACCAACAATTTTAAAAAAAAAAAAATTACTTACACAAATCATTAAAAATCAAAAGAATAATCAGTAGTTTTTACTTACAGAACAAAAATAAATGACATTAAAAATTAAATGTTAATGAAAGTCTTTATTTTTTAGTGTGTTATTTTTGAAACAAAGGACTGAAGTAGTCATTAATAAAAACTAAACAACAAACAAATGTTTTTTCTTTTAAAAAAGACTAAACGGAAAACTTTTTAAATAAACTACAAACAGTTAATGACATAATTTTTTGAGTGTGCATTTTTAACATCCACGACCACAAAAGGGGGCGGGCAAAAAAGAAGGATTTTTTTTATATCCTGGCTAAGAATAAATGACCTAGAATATTTTCTAACTTTTTTCCCCTTGTCCGATTTTGCCCATTTATGAACTTAAACTGTCTAGGAGTATAAGACATATTCGTGCCAAACTTAAGGAGTCTAGCTCTTTTATTTTAGATTACATTAGATTTGATGCATTAAATTCCCCAATTCACAATTTTCTTTTTCTAAATATCCAAAAATATGATTTTGCAATTTTTGTTGCCACGCCCACGGTAAAGGCGATGCTAAAAATTCTCGCATGGGATAAACTACTTACATGATAGAGCATTTACACCCGCTTTTACAGGCTCATCGGAGCGTGAGTTTTTTCACAGTGAGGTAGAGTTGATTTTGGATGGGAGCGCATTATAATATTATATATTAAATTATACATCTCGATCTCCAATTTTATTTTAAGCTCACCTCCGCACAGTGGGAAAAATTGCCAATCTAGCGGGAAATAATTCAAAATATAACTAACAGATTTTAACAAAGTTATAATGCGATTTTAAAGTGGGATAGTGACTGCGTTTTAATCCGTTAAGAACTTAAAGTTTAGTTAACCCATTAGGGAATTACACACTTATCAAATGTTGACAATTTATTGGGCTCTCACAGTTAATTGTTTATAATAGTAAACTCGTCATCGCAGTGTATCGGAAGGGGTAAGCCGTTACCTACCAAGTGTTTGATTTCTTTTATATCATATTATGTATAAATTTTCATACGTTATCTGTTTTGCGAAGGCTCCCTCGTAACGAATTACATAAACAACGTTTTTTTTTAACTTGTTTAAATTCTTATGGAGCTACAAATAAAACGCTGTCAGATGCTGCTTAATCTTTAATTAAAGATTATTCTACATATAATGAAGTATTACTATTCAAAAAATTAGCTGCGTAGGCCTGCGTAGCGATTTTTTAAAATTATTTTTGTAATTTTGGTCTTTCAATAATTATAATTCTAAACATAGGCAGCGATGAACGCCACTCACGTATATGTTGAGAATCGTGAAGGATTGCTAGTAATTTGTTTTTAACATAGTAGAGCGTCGAAATCTTGAAAAAAGTTCGTGCTGAATTAAAATTATTTTTGATTTTATGATTTTTGAATAACCGATTTAAGTCGCATTCAGTTGGTGAAAAAATTCTTAATAAAAATATTGTTATAAATATTAATAAATTTAATACTATTATTTGAATTGGTTAACAAACTCTTTGGTTTTTTTAAATTTGTTTGACATGTCATTTCAACGGAGAGAGATATTTGAAGTTTGGCGTAAATGCGACAGTGATTCTGATCGGAACTCAACAGTTATTATTTATATCTTGTCCAAACTTGGAAATAACATCTGCAACGAGAATGATAGCTATAAAAAACTAACTGTTAGTGTGCGAGATTTATGTAGTAAATTTAAATGTAGATGGGCCAGTGTTTCTCGCAATTTATATAGTTTTGAAAATCATTACAATATATGGTTGAATGAAAATATAGATTTTCTAGTAGAAGACGAAGAACCTCAAGAGCGTCCTTTGAAGACTTTTTTGAAAACGACAAAAAAATCCAAGAGGAGTCGTGTTTCGGATCTTGTACAAAATAACATCAAGGAATAATTATTGGTCGCTACGAAAGTAAGTCTGTACAAATCTGGAAAGAGAGATGCAGCCCAATTATTAGATGAACTTAAAAAAACACCAAAAAGGGCTACAAAGATGAAAAAAGCCGTATTTTACCCCTCTGTATTATACACACCAGAAGAGGCAATGGCACTATACATTGACGAAAGGTTAACTAAAAATTGGTATATGCTTATGCAATCAGGTGCTAAGACCCCTATTTTAGTTATATGCTGGATGTAGGGTATATGTCCAAATGTTATCAAATTTCACTTACAATATTTGATAACCCCATTTACTCTTCAAAAAGTATAAAATTCTTATTTTAAACACAATTTTACAGGTACAAAAAAAATACTCCTGAGGTAGTCGTATATAACACCTTTTGGGGCACCCTGTATTGAAAAACAGTTTCTTATTATTCATTATACAAAAAGCTCATATCCTTAGCTATAAAATCTCCAAGTATTGTTATCGGATCAGACCAATAGTTTAGAAGATATGATTTTTTTCCTGCCAGATTGGTGTTTTTTCCCACTGTGCTCCGTAGTGTTACCTTATGGAACATTTCAAAATATTTGTGAAACATTTCATAATAATAATCAAGAGTTTCATAAAATCATAAAAATCAATATTTTTTTTTTTTAATAAAACTTTTCAAAAATACATATTATGAGACATTTTTTTTTACTACGAAATAGCTTCATAAATATGATGAAACATTTAAGAAAAATGTAAATAAGGTTTCATAGTATTTATAAAACATTTCATAAAATCATAAAAGTCAATAATGAAACTTTTATTATGAAACTTTTCAAAAATATAATGAGACATTTTTTTAACATTGTCCCTATGAACAATTATGAAACTGTTTCAATGTATTTATGAAACTATTACATTTTATTGAACAGTTTTAATATATTTACGACACTTTTTATAAATATAATAAAGCTTTTTATCTGATTGCAGCTAAAAATCGATCAGTTGACGATTTCTCAAATTGATCTATTGATAAATTTTATTTATGGGGCATTCCATGCCAAATCACTCACTTTTAGGCCCGACCCCCTTCGATTAATTTTATTTTTGGATATGTTTTAGTACGTATTAAATGCAACATGCAGCCAAATTTTCAGCCTTTTATACCAAGGTGGTGTTGAGTAATCAATTTTTCAAAATGGCGATTTTTTCCAAAAAATTAAAAAATTTAAATTTTCAATCAATTTTGACCAGTAAAAAATATAGATATTTCAAAAAAAGTTGGACAACGTTTTGTTGGTATTTAAATGTAGTTTTAGAAAAAAAATGTGAAAAAATTATTCGAAGTAGTTATCACTTATTTTTTGACGTTTAAAAATTAAAATCGACTTTTTGAAAAAGTCCGAAACCTTCGATTTTTTTGTAAAAAACTATAAGAATTCTACTCTAAATTATGCAACTTTTAAGCCATAACTCGAGATGTGATCACAATTCTTTCTATTTTTTTTTTAATTTTTAAAATTGCACCTTTTATGTTTTGGCTCTGATTTATTTTATATGGAGCTCCAAAAAAAAAAAAAAAATGGTAGATACTGACCCTAACTTACCCTAAATATATTCATTTGGAGGTAAATATACGTCTCACAAAAATTTGGGACGATCGGACATGTGTAAGGCGCTTAGCATGGTCCTTGAAGTTTAAAAAACGGATTACAAGGAAAAATATGAATTTTTTTCTGTTTTCGCAATTTCTTTGGTATTTTAAGTTAAGTTTTAATTCAAATGATTACAGAATTATGATGTGGAGTAAAATGCCTTTCTAAAAAGGTACTAAAAACTAAAATCGGTTGAAAATCAGCCAAGTTATTACAACTTCCCCAGGCATCTAGCGTGTGCCATACAACTTGATTAAAAAATACGAGGCCCTTTTTTTAAATTTATTGAAATTTTCTACTGTAATAACATTTTTTCATTATTCATGTTTCAGTGTAATATTTTTTTGACTTTTCCAAATTTTAAAACAAAAAAAATATTTTTTTTTTTTAAATAGAGATTTCAAAAGGGTGTGGAAAATGCAGGCATTTTTAGCACTAATTTAAAAAATGTTAGCAAAACACAATATGAAAAATACTTGCCATCTAATAACATTTGAACTTGAAGAATAAAAAAATGTTATTACAGTAGAAAATTTCAATGAATTTCAAAAATCGGATTGTATTGATTAATTAAGTTGTCTGCCACACGTTAGATGCCTGGGGAAGTTGTAATAACTTGGCTGATTTTGAACCGATTTCGGTTTTTATGACCTTAATAGAGAGACATTTTACTCTACATTTCAATTCTGTAACCATTTGAATTCAAAATTAACTTAAAATACCAAAAAAATTAAGAAAACAGAAAAAAATTCATATTTTCCCTTGTAATCCGATTTTCAAACTTCAAAGCCGATGCGGCACGCCTTACCCATGTCCGATCATCCTAAAATTTTCTGAGACGTATTTTTACACCCAAGTTAATATATCTAGGGGAAGTTACGGTCAATATTTACCAAATTATTTTTTTTGGAGCACCATATAAAATAAACCAGACTCAAAAAAAAAAAAAGTGCAATTTTCAAAATTTGAATAAAAATAGAACGAATTACGATCACATCTCGAATTATGACTTAAAAGTTGCGTAATTTAGAGTAGAATTTTTTGACATTTTTAAAAAAAAAATCGAAGGTTTCGGACTTTTTCAAAAAGTCGATTTTAATTTTTATACGATAAAAAACAAGTGATAATTACTTCGAATAATTTTTCATATTTTTTTTTCTAAAACTACATTTAACTACCAACAAAATGTTGTCCATCTTTTTTTAATATATCTATATTTTTTACTGGTCAAAATTGATTGAAAATTTAAATTTTTTCATTTTTTGGAAAAAATCGCCATTTTGAAAAATTGATTACTCAACACCACCTTGGTATAAAAGGCTGAAAATTTGGCTACAAGTTGCATTTAATACGTACTAAAACATATCCAAAAATAAAATTAAGCGAAGGGTGTCGGGCCTAAAAGTGAGTGATTTGGCATGGAATGCCCCTTATATACCATGGATAAATTTCTAATATATACAATTGGAAACAGTGTAAAATAATTATATGAAACTAATTTAACACATTTTTTTAATACACAAAAAATCGTCTAAATATCTTATATATTGTTACGTAGACATAAAGATAAAAATACATTTATAAAAAATTCACAAAAAATTAAATAAGAACACAATTAAAAAATGTTGCCAAAAGAAATGTATCTACAAATCACGTTCATTCTACAAACATGTTAATTCTGGCAAAAAATTTGCAAATGAAACAAAAAGTTTTTTCTTTTTATTTCAAGAAAAATAAACAAAAATGATACAAACATATCCATTTAAATGATCTAATTTTTAAGAAAAATAAAACATTTGTTTAATTTTTCTCAAGAAAATTCTAATATAATTTTTACCTTTGAAACTCGTTCGATTTTTCTTTTTTCTTTCAAAATTTAATGATTTGTTTGTTTTCTTTATTGTATATTATTATTATCTAAAATTTATAATTTAAATAATTTGTGTGTTTATAAACCACCCCCTACTTTAAATCTTTTAAATAATAAATAATATATTTTTTATGTGAAATTTAAAATCTTCAAGTTTGTTTTTGATAATGTGCTAAATTATATTTAGCAAAATTAAAAAAAAAAATGTTTGACGTATTTTCTTTTTCAAAGCTAAATGTAGAAAACTTGTTCTTGTTCTTTCATATTTTTTTTGTTTATGTCAAATAAATTATTAAATTAATTAATAAATTTTTCAAAATTTCGGTAAAATTTCTTTTTAAAATATTTTTCATTTAGAGAATATAGATGTTTTCACCTTTTACGTCATGTGTTGGGAATTTCCTGTTGAAATTTATTTTCAAAAATATTAAAACGAAAATGAGGAAAATTATTATTGTAGAAAAATATTTTATTTATTAATTATTTTGTGTAAATAAAATTATTATGAAAATTTTTGAATTAGAAATAAAAACAAGTAGAAAAGTTAAATACCCTTCACAGTGCACAAAACATTGTAATATCCAATTTCACCTCAGGTATGAATAGGCCTTAAGTACAAAATTTAATTTAGTAGAAATGCAATTTTTAAGTAAAAGTAGTTTTTCTAACAAAATTATTTTATTTTCACTAAACTTTTTGTACTCAGTTTTGAAAAAATAAAAAATTCAGTGTAACTTGAAGTGAGTTAACTCACTGTTAACTCGAGTTTACTGGCTTTTTAGCAAATTTTTAGTTAAAATCAGCGTTTTAACTACTTTTTTTAGTTAAGTTCAATTTACGAAAATACTAGTTTTGAACAAATTTTGAATTAATTTTTTTTGTTGACTTCAAAACTGAGTTTACGAATTTTTACTAATTAATTTGCTGATTTTTCGTAAAAAATTTGTAAAGTGAAATTTCTTGTGCAGCCTCCTATGCGAATCTCATAAGTTCTACTTAAGCTGATGAAAAAACAGAAAAAATAAACTTACAATTTTTTACAAATACGAAATTTCAGCTAAATTTTTAGTTAAAGTTACGTTTTTTTTTGCTACATTCATTCTACGAAAAGTTAGCTAAATATTTTTAGTTAAATTAACTAAAAATTTAGTAGGCCCAAAATCAGGTGCTTTTTTAGTTAAATTTAACTAAATTTTTTGCTAACTTTACAGTTTTTTTTTTTGAGTGTGCCCCCGCCAAAACGCTAATTTCATTTTAAAGGGTATTTATGTTATTTATTTTTTTGATGAAAAGTTGCATCATATTGACAAACAGTTTCATAGAAATGATGAAATGTTTTAAGGAATATTACCTTCATCGTAGTAAAGAAAATTAATGAAATATTTCAAACATTTTTATCTAATTAAATTTTCATCAGTGAGGCGATAAAACATTTCATAAATAAAACATTTTGTTTCAAATAATTTTGATGTCATTGCAAGCATTGCGTTTTGGATGACATTGCTTTATTATAAGAGCGTCCCTTCAAATCTAAAATTTCAAATTTCGTATCGTAATACTGATTGTAGGAAAACTTACAAACAAATTTGCGGACATCTTTAGTCGGCAACTAGCGGAAAATTTTTGACAAAATGAAGATTTTCCACCAAAATTCGTGTCCGAATTTTTTAACCAAATCTGGCTCAAAAATTAGGAATTTTTGCGTACTTTATGGAAAAAATTTTAAAAATTCCAAGATAGAGATTTTGGTCCACAAATGCTGCTTTTCAAACTTAAAAATTATTTTTTAACCAAATTGGTCATAAAAGTTGTAAAATGTTGAGTATGTATGTGAAAAATATTAAAAAAATATAAAACGAAATTTTGGTCTAAAAAAGCAAATCAGCGATTTTCTTTAAATTTTTCACAAAACATACTCAACATTTTACAACTTTAAGATAAATTTTCCAGATTTTAAGACCAATTCGGTAAAAAAAATATTTTTTATGTTTAAAATCAGCATCTGTGCGCCAAAATCGCTATTTTGAAAAATTCCTAATTTTTTCTCATAAAGTACTCAAAAATTACTAATTTTAGAGCCAGATTTGGTAAAAAAAATCGGACATAAATTTTGGTAAAAAAACATAATTTTTCAAACTTTGCCCGCTGATTACCGACTAAATATGCCCTTACAATTTTTTTTTTAACGGGACGCCATATTCATCATATTGATGACATATTACACTATACCTGTACTTTTTTTGTATGGCAAAAAGTTTTTCTTCCGATTTTAAATATCTGGGCAAATTTTTATTTGTCAAGGCCTAAAACTTATGTTGGTGGTACAAATTTCAGGCTAATCGGATTGAATGGCGCCCAGCGATCAATGTTTTGGATTTTTGAAAAGTAAAAAATACAAATAAATTTCGACACATCAAATTTATAAATTTCTAAACAAGAATATCAAACAAAATTTTAAAATATGTCTAACGGTTTTCGAGATATCGCTATTTAAAATTTGCAAAAAAAAATATGATCAAGAAATTTAAAAACAGTCTCAAAATTTCTTTTCCTGACTATTTTGAGGAGCTTTAGACAATCATTCATTTAAACTAAATTTCGATCAAAGTTTTGGATGTTTGGAAAATTTCCATCAAAATTTTGGATTTTTGAAAAATAAAAAAAAATATCAAAAAGCATTATCTTGTGATCAACTATTTTTAAATCATTATTTAGAGTTTTTGGTAAAAATTTTCTAAAAAAACAAAACTTTTATCGACCGGATCTTCGGGTTAAAATTATCGAATTTGGCTCAAACTAGTTTTTAATGAAAGTTTTTCTCAAGCTCTATGAAAATAGTTTTGCGATTTTTAAAAAATTTCCTGCACATAGGAAAAACCCGCCATTTTTTTTTGCTAATTTCAAACAGCAATATCTCGAAAACCGTTCGACCGACTTTAAAATTTTTGATGTTATAATGCCTGGTTTGGTGTTTGATTGACCAACAATGATTCTCTAAAATCTGCTGACGATCCCTTAGTGGGGGGTGAAACTGATCAGTACAGATATACTATGGGATGAGTAACTTTTTTAAAGCAATAAATTAAAAATACTTTATTATGACAATATCATAAATAGAAATATTTTGGGCCTCGAGCTAGAATAATACTCTAATCGAATAAATTTTGATATTCGTTTTCAGCGCATCAAAATTTATAAATATGATGTTTCGCCACACCTATTTTTAATTTTCAAAAGTCCACGATTGGCTTGTAGACAAATAAAAAATAACTGATTAGAGCGACATGAATTTATTTTGTTTTTAGATCAAAACTCGTATTGTTTTATATTATTTCGTGGTTTTACGTATGTATTAAAATTTAAGGATACAGTAAAATTTTGTGTGAGAAAACTGAGTAAACTCAACAAATAAAAGAAATGTCAAAGTGAATTTTCTAGCTTGTTTTTGTGATTTTTTCAGACTTATACGATATTTAAAATGATAAGTAAATCAGTAATTTTATATTTGATAATATAAAAACAAGTAAGAAAATTAAGACCGACCATATAATACCCTACACCAGAGTTTCCCGGAAAATGGGTCCCAAGTTCAAACATGGACTGATTAGATCTATATTTGGTCAAATCTTTAATAAGTGTAAAAAACACTCACAAATCAAATTTGAGCGAAATAGGCTTCTTTCTGTTGACAATAAACCGCTTTAACTGAATATTGGGCAACATTTTCACATGGGGCGGGCCTAAGTCCAAAAATGGTCCGATGATAATCAGATTTGATAAGGTTGTTAATGTATGCGTTTAACATAAACAAACAGAATTTTAATTCAATATTTTCTATTTTCATGAATGGGTGATTCCATGTCAAACCGCACAGAAAACTGTGATTTTCGGATTTGTCACCTCCGATTTTAATGAAATTCGCAAAAAATATTTCACATGCGTTGTTTTCATAAAATGATTACCTTACAGGCTCCAAAAATTTTTAGTTTTCGAAATATGGCGTCTTGAAAATTGGCAAAAACGTCAAATTTTCAAAAAGGTGCACATACAAAGTCACCCATAACTTTAAAACTATAAAACCCACAATTACCAAATAGGTACCATTTGAAAGCTGAAAGGATTACCTTATAAGTGGCATGCACATTTTTTTCTTGTAACGAAAGGTCAAAGGTCATATTTCAAGGTCTAATGTTCAAAGACCTATATCTCAAAATCCGATATTTTTAAAATTCTCAAAAAAATATATGATAACAATCAAGTCTTTCTCTACATTTGTATCAAAATTTCAGGGTGGACACTCATATGGTTCCAAAGTTACAGAGGAAAACGTGCTTAAAGTCAAGATTTTCTCTACGAGTTCATATAAAAAATATTGCACAAACAAAACAATACACATAGTCGTAAACAAAGGTGCGGGCCTAGAACAAGGCTTAATACTTTTTATGTATTTTGGGTTATATTGTAGGGGTTTTCTTGTTCTTTTACAAGGAAAGTCCTTGAAAGTGAACATACCTGATTTCTTTTAAATTTATACACAAGCTAGAAAAAATAAATCTAAAATCAACCAGTCTGAGCTTGTCGGACTAAATTCAGGTTAAACGAGGTTAAAAATTACCCATTTTCAGTTATTTTAAAGTTTAGGTACTTTATATTGATGCCACATATAACAGATCGGTTTCATTCGAAACCTATATTCTTCCATAGTAGGGAAATAGGAATGGGGTGGGGGTACCGTATGTTCAAAGCGGAATAAAGCTCATAAACAAGAATATAATCAAGCATAAAAATGGTTTAGAAATGAAAACACTAATGTTTCGAACTTCTTTGAATTTTTGCCTTATTTTATTTTGGACACACTAATAAAGATATTTTTTTTAAATTCGGATGAAAACCGACCTGTAAGAAAAACTGCCAATAAAAAATTCATGTGATTGCTTAATTTAAATAGAAAATAGTACCAACAATGAATTTGTTTTACAAAAACTATAAAGTTTACCATAAACTATACATTTTTAACAAAAACAATTATGCAACAAATAAAATGTCTCAAACAGACGCCAACATTTTTTTTTCAAATGAAACGGATCTGATATAAGTGGCATCAATGTACCTAAAAGTTAAAATTACTAAAAATCGGTCATTTTTGACTCCCGTTTAACCCATTAAAACTAAATTAAGACAAATAAGCTCAGACAGGTCGATGTTAGATATTTGTTGTCTTTCATGGGCATAAATTTCAAAGAAATTATCGTCGCTGCGCCTAAAAATGGAGTCATGTGTTAAAAATATTTTTTTGAAGAGGCCCAAGAAACAGCCAAATTTGGTTCTTTCGTGGTACTTTTATGAAAAAGACTTGACATAAATATTTAACCAATATTATAAATAGCATGTTGATTAAAAGTTGACATCTAAAAAGTATTCCGAAAGGACCAAATGATGCTGTTTCTTGGGCCTCTTTGAAAAAATTTTTTTCGTGGTTTTACTAATGTATTACAATTTAATGTTGGAGTAAAAATTTGTCTGAGAAAACTAACAATAAGTAAGTGAAAACCATAAAAAATGTAAGAGTGTACTTTTTCTACCATGTATGCTACAATCACGTAATTTAAATAAAATGTAAGTGATGGTTACACGTGCTTCACCCAAAATTGTTATATATGAAAATTTTCATTAATTTCACTTACCACTGCTGTTTCACATTTAATCAATGAATACTTTCATTAATTTCATAATTTTTTTTTTATTTTTTTTTTTTTTTATTTTTTTATTTTTATTTTTTTATTTATTTTTATTTTTATTTTTATTTTTTTTATTTTTAATGCCTTGCTTGTCGTCTTCTGATTACGAGCTGCCTCTAATTTCATAATAAACTTCATAAATCATTTCAAACAAATTGTACGAATATTTTCATTATTTCAATGCAAGTTTTCATTGAAGGGAAATTTTATGACACCAGTTTGATTCATAAAATGGAACCTGTCTTCGGTTGAAAACGTGAGTAACTTTTCATTAAGCTTTTGTCAACTTTTATTACTTCACGAAGTGTAGTTAAAGAAAAAATTGACACTCTAATGTTACATAAGAAAAAAAATAATGTATCTTTTCATCAATTTAATGAACATTTTTCGTTTTTCAGTTTAGTTTATATAAATTAAATTTATTTCATTACAAAATTCTTAAACTCCTATAAATTTTCCATATGGAATTTTTTTTTATTATTTTCTTACAATATTTTTTTCAAATAATATTTAGGCCTTCAGAGTAACACACTCACAACATAAATGTGTTGGAATTTCTTAAAAAAAAAATTGAAAACAAAATTAAAAACACACAGAAATATTTGTTTTCTTAAATATGACGCAGTAGGGGGTCAAATCAATTTATGAATACACACTCAAAAATAAACGCGAAAGAAACACACAAATAACCTAATAAAACGAGTATTTTTTTGTGCAAAAAAATATTGTAGAGCAATAAAAATTATGAAAAGCAAACAAAAATAAAGCCTAAAAGTTCCAACAAACCAATATGCAGCTGTTTTAATACTCCAATGAAAGAGAAATAAAAAAAAAAAAAAAAGATTGCGTGGGTTGATGTTAAAGCATGTTTCAGCGTTGAAGTCTCTATCAGGGAGTAGAGTCAGTCAGTAGTATTTCAACTAAAAGGGGGTATTCCTCGTTATAAAAAAAAAAAAAAAAAAACATATGTTAAGTTTAGTAATGCATACTTTTACAAACATACTACATATGGTAGTTGTGTTTGTGAATAACAATATCCATATGTGTTGGTGTGTTTAAAAAACATTATTGTATTAGTGCCTATGTGTGTGTGTGTGTGCGTGTGGTATACTTTAAGGTATTTCCTCACGAATTTATTTTATTTGTGTTTATTTTTTTTCTGCTTGTTTTAAATTGTGAGTTTGCGTCTTTTTTGGTGTATTTTCAAAATTTATGTTTTTCTTTTCATATGTTAAATTTAATTTATTTTCAGTTTTGTTTAATTATCAAAACGACCTTCTCATGTTTATATGCATTTTAATTATTATCTTTATGATACTTTGTTATAATTGTTGTTTTTTTTTTTGTTGAGTTTTTCAAAAATCTCTTTAAACCCAATTTCAAGAAGATTTTAAATAAAGTGTTTTACTTTTAAACACTTAACGCTTTAAAGAGATGACCCAAGTAGAAAAAAAGAGATTTAAGATTTAAACACACCAACATTTTAAATTGTCCAACAAAATCCTATTGTATATGATATTGCCATCCATGCCATGCCATATAGTATACAATATTTCGAAGCAGGTATCCTGGCGCCGTTTTAATGACTTGTATATGCAACAAGTCTTGTCTACACTCAACTTTATACATTTAGGTAGGAAATACATACAGACAGACATTATAACAGTTATGGATATAATTATAGCAGTTATACAAAAACAAAAATTTTTGACGAAAAAATCTTTCAAGGAAAGTTTGCCTACCGTTATACTTTCTACAGTGCGACAAATGGCTATTGTGAGGCAAATGGCATCGGAGAAAAGGAGACGGGTAAAAACACTAAAATCAACACAATTTCCCCGGAGTCGCTTCTGGAGGTGTACAATGTGACCAGCCCCCTTTAATTTTAACACACCAAAAATTTTTTAAAAAAAAAAACTACTTCCTATCTCCTGTCCTTATAAATCCCATACAAACTGAAATTTTTATGAAATTAGCTCCCTTTTAACTTCTAGTGCCTTCTAGAGGGGAAAATGTAAGACCAACCTCTATTAATTTTAATCCCCCAACATTTTTCTAGAATAAAAAATGTGAACAATTTTATTTCAATGTAGTTCATACACATTTGAGGACTCGATTGGGTTAAGACCCAATTGGGTTCAGACCCCTATGGGCCCAGCCATAGTTTTTGGTTCATAATTTTCGTCCGTTTCGCTCAACCATGCCTAGTTTTTGAGATACGTGAATTTAGGGGACCACTAGGGTCTTGAGAATTAAAAAAACTCGATAACTTTATCTTGTTTTGGCAATATTTACCGAGATATGAGCATTTTAAAATTTTCGGGTATGCCAACTTTTTAAATCCAAAGTAAGGACCCATTGGGGTCCACACATGTGAAGAGGACCGGCGATACAAATTCAAATTTAAAAAATAAAAGCACTAATAAAATTACTGACAAAATATGCCGCCATTAGGCACGTCTCCGAAACAGAAAGGTAAATTCCTTCATTTGTGTCTGCAATTCCAGATCATGTTGGTAACCCTTGCTAAATAATGTAAGAGACAAAAAAGTTGAAAGAAGGTATGATGTGAGATTGAGATTCCTAGAAATAGAATTTTAGTGTTGGAAACTATTAAAATTTATTCTGAAGAAACTACAAATATTCACATATATATATATAAAAAACAATTTCCATTAACAAGACCAACCGACATTTAAGATCCTACTGATGATTACACTAACTGGAGTGTTTGAAACCGTTCCCATACCAGAAATGTCTATAATTTTTAGAAATTCAATTTTTCTTCTGCATTTTTTCAAGTTAAACCCTTATAATAAAATTGTTTTATTCGACCTTAAAAATATTATATTTTGATTGGGTTTATTCTAGCTCGAGGTCATTATTTCCTTTGCTAATTAAAACTATGATATTCTCATAAAATAAAACTGTGCAAGTCGCAAAAATACAAGCTGGTAAAGCTACTTCGGGTACGCTGAATTCAATGGTGTCAGCGATGCCAATTTATCGCGTTTCGCGCTAGTTTTAGCGCTTTCTGACCACCCAAAAACCGCATTTTTTAAATCTAGCGCATTTTTAAAAAGGCGCTGAACTGGCGCGTTTTCACTTTTTCGTTTAGCGCCTTTAGCGCTTTCCTTCTACAACTAATCATTATGAAAAAAATGTACATTTCACAACAGAAACGTCCTAATAACAGTCTTAAATCTATATTTTTCACGTAGTTGTTGTAGTACAACAATAGAAATGTGAAACTTTGTTGAAAATTAACAAAAAAAAAAAGTGATATTTATAACAAAAACAGAAAAAAATTTAATTTAAAAATTATATGAATAGACCCGATGATTTTATAAAAATTTATATTAAAACCGTTTAATTAAAAATACTTTTTTAGCGCGTTTTGGCGCTTTTCACTTTATTAAAATTTAGCGCTTTTTGAGTCAGCGTTGTATGGTATAGGTACTACAAGAATTATTTTTTGCTTTTGGGATAGTTTTTAAATATAAATTTAGAAAATGCATTGTTTTTTTCGCGAAAAAAAAAAAAAATTTTTGAAAAAAAAAAAAAATCCGCGAAAATTTTTTTTAGAAAATTTTTGTCTCTGTAATGTATCGTATTTTACTGATTTTCATAAATTAATAGCAAAATAAAAAAATTTCCAAAAAATTTCGCAAAAAAAATTCTGCGAAAAAAAACTTAGGCGAATATTTTTTTTTCCGTTTATTCAATAGAGTTTAGATGATAAAACTTGTCTAAATAATATAAAAAAATATTTTTTTTTTTACTTAAAAATAAAAAAATAAAATGATCGCGAATATTGCTAATACATACATATCTAATACTACAATGGGAATAAGTGTACCCGAACTAGCTTAACCAGATGCCGTAAATTTAAATTATGCTAAAAATATTTGTATTGAACCAATTTTTTCACGAAACTAAATATTTTTCGCGAAAAAAATCACGGTATTATAGTTTTAAATTTAAATATAATCGCAAAAGATAAAAATATCGTTTTTATAAATTCATTCGTGTTACAAAAACTCAAAAAACCGCTGGTCCGATTGACGCCAAACTTGGACAGCATGGTATTTAAGTTTGGAGTTTCATCCCGATAGGTGGCGCTGTTGTCTCAATATTTTAACTTTTTATTAATGGTACGATTTGGCTGAAATTCACAAAATATATTTATTAAACAAAAATAAGTTTCCAACTAAAATTTGAATCCGATAGGTGACGCTGTTATCGTCATAATTTCATTTTTTTTATTTACGGTACAATTTGGCTCAAAAGGGCTTGTTAGTCAACTGGTAAAGTAATCAAGTAACAAGTACACCAATACCCCGGTTTGCGTCGCTTCGGTTTGCGTCGTTTCGAAGTTGCGTCGTTTTAAAATTTCTGTGATTTCGAAGTTGCGTCGTTTTGGTTTCAGTTTGCGTCGCATGGCTCCGAAGTTGCGTCGCCAGTCCTTCGATTTGCGTCGTTGATATAAAAATGTGTGTACAAAGCTAAAACAAAAAAAGGGGATTTCCCGTTTATATTTCAGTTTGCGTAGCATGACTTCGAAGTTGCGTCGTTAGTGCTTCAATTTGCGTCGTTAATATGAAAATGTTTATACAAAGCTTGCTTTTATACTATGATTTTTTTATTTTTATCTTAATATTTTTATGTTTTTGTTATCTTTTTTACGTTTTTCTCATGAATTGTTATATTTTTATTTTAATTAAAACTGTTTAAAAAAAAAAAAAAAAAAATACAAAAAAATTATATTTTTAATTGAAAAATTTAATTTTTTTGCTAAAATTATGAATCTCGGAACCAATTAAATGAAAATCAATACAAATGTATGGAAAATCGTGCTTCGGTTTGCGTCGTTTCGGTTTGCGTCGCGTTTCTCCGGTCCCAATTAACGACGCAAACCGGGGTATTGGTGAACTCTCTAGTTTTTTCTTACGTGACAATCAAAATGCATTAGATTTTCACGTAACATGTTACTTCGTTCAGTAATCGTTTACATGTATTGCAATATGATAAAAACGAACAGCTGATTCGTTACTGCTACTTTTGTTGCGTTACCAGTTGAGTAACGAGCCCTAAATTCTCAAGATTTATTTAGTAAACAAACATAAGTTTCCTAATAAAATTTAGAGCCGGTAGATGGCGTTAGAGTAAAGTTATTAACAAAATTAATAGGATGGGTGGCGCTGGGGAGAAACCATTTTGATATTCATATCTAAGTCCACCCAGGCAACGCGGGGCGCTTCAGCTAGTTTTTTTTAATAAAAATTAATCAGAACCTAAAAAAAAAACTTAAGACTGAAAATAATTTTACACTAAAAAAATTTACACTTTAACTTTTTTTAAAGTTTTTTAAAATACTGCTCTTTTTTTACTCCTTACTGTAGACAGTATCATCAGCATGATGTTGTTTTTATACAGTTTTATTTTTTTTTGTATCTCAAGTGGTTTTTCTCGATATGACGTATTCATAAATTTGTGTGTCCATGTGTGTGTGTGTATAGGGTATTCCTTGTGTGTGTATTGTGTTTTCTGTGGTAATTTTTTGAAGTGTTGCACGGAATTCTTAAGAAATTTTTAAAATATTCTAAGAACTCTTCAAATAAAATGATCATCTACTTGATCTTTGTTTTGACTTTTTTTGTGTTTATTTTAGACGAGAAAAAAAATCACAGATTATTTTTAATGACTTTTAAAGATTTTTGTTTTCTTTTTCATAATTTTAAGAATTTAAAAAAAAAAATTTACTTATAAACTAAAAATAGAATTTTTTTCATAAAAAATGATAAAAACACTCACTTATTGGTTTTTGGGGTTTTTGTTTTAAAGATGATATTCCGTTTTAATAGATTTCATAATTGTTATTTACTTTTTTTGTTAAATATTTTTGTTTAAATTATTCTCAGAATTTTTTTGTTTGATTTAGACAATTTTATATGAAAAACAAAATTCTTTGCCTTAATTTTTTTTTAAACTAAAAATTATTTTTTATTTGCACTTATTTAAATATTTACTCATCAAATTCTTATACATTTATTTCTTTCGGTGTGCTATGACGAGGTATAGTGATTAAATTCAATTTATTTTAATACATTAAACTTATTTTCAAACAATAGTGTATTGAAATTTATTTTTAAATATTTTAATTTAATTAAATATTTTTTTATTTCTTTTTAATTGTGACAATTTAAGATTTTTTTTCTTTCTTTTTCTTTGAAAAACTTCACTTTTTTCTTTTAATTATTTATTTAATTAAATTTCAATTAATTATTTAATTGTAATAAATACACTTTATTGAAATGTATTATTTTTAATTTATAAAAAACGTTAAAATCAAATTTCAATTATTAAAAGAGCGGAAAAAATACACGAACGCGCGTTATATATTCAATTTAATACATTGCCACTCAAAGTACGATCAACAACTGTTTGCTGGTGCTACCGTAACAGTATTTGCTCTGATCATACAAAACACACATATAAAATCCGTCCGATACAATAAGTATGAAACGATTATACTGACATATAGTCACACAAATAAACTAACAGGCAGACAGGCAAAGTTAGTCAAATTGGCGGGCAGTCTGTCTGTCAGTCATACAGGCAGGTCGCCGCTCAGGCAGGCAAGCAGCCAGACTAAACAATATACACACAGGCAAAGCGAGAAAAAAAAAATCGAGCAATCGGGCATTTCATCCATCTAACCAACAATATACACTTAATAATAGATTGTTTGCTCTAGCTATTTAACTTTATTACTAGTCGTCGTCGTCTTGTTGTTAGTGTATTTCAGACTACTTGCTACGTTGCCAGCTCTAGACATTTAACAGTCGTTCGTCGTCTTATAGTCATTCACAGCCAATTCACTCACTCACTAATTCAGCCAGGCAGCAATCAGTTTTTTTTAGTTTAGCTGCTAGTTGATTAAACAGGCCAGGCCATAAAGACTAGAGTGATCATATATGACTTGCTGTAGCTCACACTCTATGGCTACACAATTTTTTATACCCTCCACTTATTGTTAGTGGTAGAGGTTATATAAGTTTGTCATTCCGTTTGTAACTCATCGAAATATTGGTCTGGGACCCCATATGTTAATAATCAGGCTTGATTCTAAGACATTCTACCGATGTTTGTCTATTTGTACGTATGTTTATTGAAACGACGATCACGGCCAAAAAATATTACACAGATATGACTGAAACTTAATGTTACTAGATCGAAAAGGCTCGTTATATTGAACTCAACGAATTTTTCCGGCAATTCAACTGAAAACTTTGTTTCCTTGACGGTAATGTCGATGTCGCTGCAAAAATGGTGGGTAATTTGTAGTGTGCGATATTGGTATTGGCCAAAAATTAATATAGCGTTTTTAACAGCTTTTTCAGATGGCCGTTTGTTTGTTTAGGCGATAGAAGACTATTCTGACTTTCAAATTTAATGGCGAGGATGAAGTTAAGCACCAATTTAGATGTTCGGTAACCGAACGTTCGGCCAAATTGAAAAAAGTTCGGTTACCGAACTTCGAAATTGTGGCTTAACTTCGTACTCGTTCTTAAATTTTACACCCAGAATCGTCTTCCATCGCCTTAACAATTCTACCCCATATAAAAAAGTTGTTAAAAGTACTCCCAAATACCAAATTGTTGATTAAATGACGTTTTTTGGCCGAACTGTTCGGTCGGACACTAGTAATTTGATAGCGCTTGGAATGAAGAAACTTATTTCTTCAAAGATAATTTCGGTTAAGCCAAAAAATAATTGTTGGTTTAATCAGACTTGCAGGACTGCAATCAGATCCAGAGAGGAAGCATTCAGAATTTGGCAAACGAAAATTCTGTTTGCTGTTTAAGCAGGCGAGATCCAATTGTAGCAAGGTACTGAGACGTGGGAAGCTTCTCTACGAACAGCATCTTTGTGCTTAAGTTATTTCTGCCCCTCGGGGCAGTACGAGCTTTTAATCATTCGTTAAGAGTAAGAGATAATGCTGACAATTGAAGAAGATAACAATACCACAAAATGTCGACTGCGCTCCCTCTATGAGCCTTTTTGAGCGCCACTTTACCACTACGATACCATCCAGGGAGTCGTGGATGAGGGGAATTCCGGGTAGTGGAGCTACCATAAATTTTTAAACAGATGGATCAAAGCTGCACGAGCAAGTGGGCTTTGGAGTCTATTCGGAAGAGCCTGGCTCGGAGATTGCCAGATAATTTCAGTGTTTACCAGGCAGAGATGCTGACAATAAAGGAAGTGGCTGACTGGTTGAGTTGCAATGTCTTGTCTACAACCGTAGTCAACATCTATTCTGACAGTCATCAGCGGTCAAGTCTCTGAAGTCCATGTTTCTGATAAAAAGATCTGCCCTTAACTGCCGCACGTCTTTAAATGAGATGGCCAAGCAGTTCGATATTTGACTCATGTGGATCCCAGGGCACATATACATTCTAGGGAATTGCAAAGCCGATGAGAATGCAAGACTGGGAACTACCTTACAGGTTCCAACAGAATTGGAATGTATTGGTATGCCTCTAGAAACCTGCAAGCAAAACCTACGGCTTTGTTCTGCGACGGACACACTTTTAAAAAATGAAATAACTCCCAAAGAAAAAATGAAATATGTCCCAATATTTGGGAGTTATTTAAAATCAAAATAATAACTCCCAAAAAAATTGAAAGAACTCCCAACGAAATAAGTGCCAAAGAAAATGAAATAAGTTCCCATTGTTTTTTTGTAATAAAGGTTTTCTGCGTAGCCGGCCTTTGGCCGGGCTTAGGGATTACATATTCCATGCATTAAACCCACCCTCTCTGCAAACCAAAGCTATTTGGGTTATCAGGCCTTTTTGAGGCAAATTTGATAGCGTAAAGGCCTGCTACCCTAGAAAACTTTACTTTGCGGAGAGGGTGGGTTTAATGCATGGATTTTGTAATCCCTAAGCCCGGCCGAAGGCCGGCTACGCAAAAAATTTAAGCAAAAAAAAAAAAAAAAACAATTGCACAGAGGTGTATATTGTTTTCATTTAAAATGAAATAAGTCCCACCATTGATGAAATAACTCCCAATGATTAACCAGAAATGAAATAACTCCCAATCTGTTTTGTGTTGGGGTTTTTTTCATTTGGAAGTTATTTCATAATGAAATAAATCCCAACAAAATTTGTGCAATAAGTCCCACTTCACTGGGACTAATTTCATAATGAAATAAGTCCCAAATCGTATGTAAAATTTTTGGGAGTTGTTTCATTTATTTTTTGGGAGTTATTTCATTTGGGAGTTATTGCGCAGTACCTTGGTGTGACTCTAGAAACTTGCAAGCAAAATCTACGGGTTTGTTCTGCGAAGGAGACAACACGACAGAGTTGGCCGTCTCCTTATCAGAGGGGCACAAGACAGTGGTTGCTGTAATTACCGGACACTGTGTTATAGGGAAGCACGCAGAGCGGTTAAATGTGCCGTCAAATAACTTTTGTCGGAGTTGTATGGATAAACGCTTTTTCTGGTTAGAGACTTGCTTCACTGGGATCTATAGAGCTGCACGATCTTTCTGACTTGTCAAATGTCAAAACTCAATATCTTAGGAGTTTCATAAGTAGCTCAAATTGGTTTAACGGCTTGGACCAGTAGGGAACCTAATACGGTTCCGTGGTATCACAATGGACCTCAGAGTCTTTGTGTGCCACTTACAACCTAACCTAACTTAACCTAAGAGACAATGCTAGTTCTTCTATCCTGACTCTTGTAAAGGATGACCAAGTGTTCACTGACCCGGTTGAAAAGGCTAACCTTTATTTGCAAGAAATTAATTCTTGTCGGAAGGCGATCAACCACTGCCAGAACTTGAGCTCGTGCATCTAAAAGGGTATTTGAGGATCTCAATGTAAATAAGTCACCTGGACCCGATGGCATACAGCACTGGTGCTAAATCAGTGCTCCTCGGTATGGGCGTGTCTATTGGCAAACCTTTGTAGCTTTTCGTTGCACAAGGGTACCTACCATTCCTGCTGGGAGGTGTACAAAGTTCATCCGATCCCGAAAAAGGGTGCGTTTTAAAACCCTGAGATCTAATTCCCGATATCAAGTTCTACGCTCTCGAATGTGATGGAGAGCATCTTAAAACACCATATTGTTTACTATCTGGAGTCAAACTCACTTTTCAGCGACCGACAGTATGGCTTCCGTAATCGTCGTTATAAAGAAGACCTGATGGCATTACTTTCAGAACGGTGGAGTCGTTCCAATCAACACTTTGGTAAAAGTAAGGTGGTTGCTTTGGATATTACCAGGACTTTTGATCGTGTGTGGAACGATGAACTTGTATCTAAACTTATTGCATTTGGTGTCGGTAATGATTTCTCTCGATTTATATCGAGTTTTCTCAGAGACTGAAGTATACGTGTTGTTGTAAATGGGGTGTCATTGGAAAGGTTTCAACTTAACTCAGGGGTACCGCAAGGTTCTGTTCTTTCTCCTACTCTTTTTCTTATCATTATTAATGACATTCTTAGTCAAACTTACAACGCTATCATCTCTTTTGCAGACGACAGCAACATTAATCATTAATTTTCCTTCGATCGTAGACCAAGCCTTGTAGAGGTTGGGCGAGTGCGGAAAAATATAAATGACACTCTTAATCGGGACCTGTTGATAATCTTTAAGTGGGGTCTGGCGAATGAGGTTGATTGTAATGCGCTTAAGATCAAATGTTGTATGTTGAACCATAGACGTGTTGTGGAACCAACATTGTCGTCTGTGGGTGGTATTGAGGAATCGGATACTCTTGATGTTCTGGTCATGAAAATCCAGCATTATGTCCATTGGCATAAACATGTTTTTCAAGTATCGAAAAAAAAAAAAAACATTTAAGTGTCTTAGTTTCTTAAAACGGTGCAAGAGTTACTTCACTCCGATTTCCTTAATATTTATACCACCTTTATCCGGTCGAAGGTGGAATACAACTCCCATGTATTGGCAGGGGCTTCAGAGTTTGTTCTGAAGTTTCTGGACCGTGTTCAAAGAAGAACTTCGAAGCTAATCAATGACAGTACGATATTCAACTCTCTTGACTCTTTGGACAATCGTCGGCATGTGGGTTGTGTACCACTGTTTTATCGATATAACCATGGTAAGTGTTCTGCTGAGATAAGCGAACTTATCAAAGTACACGCTTGTCTAGTAGGGCTCATCCATTTGTTGTCAATTGCCCAGTGTACCGCATAACGCATTACAGAGAAAATTCATTTATAAGCTGATCTATCCGTGTGTGGAATATACTTGCTGTAGAGGTCTTCCCTGTTAACTACAATTAAGAAAGTTAAAATCAAATATTAACAAACACTACTCCCTCTATCATCCTTTCCATAACTTTTTTCCTAATTATCAACACAATGCGCTTCATTTATAAGGGACATCTAGTGAGTGTTAGTTAAATAATAAAAAAAAATATTTGTTCTCCCGAGTAGTTTGGTATTGCATTTGAGCGATATCGGTTTAGCGATTTTAAAGTTATGTAGGAAAATGTAAGGACACTTCGAAACCACATAACCTAAAAACACAAAATGCATTAATTCGGCTGATGATTGGAATAAATATGTGGACAGAACTGGATACTATTTATTTTTATTTTCCACAAAAAAAAAATTTTCCGCGGAAATTTCTTTTTGCTAATAATTTTTTACATTGCGGAGGGTATCAAAACATTCGGCAAGGCCGAATTGATCTCTTTTACTTGCTTTTTTTATAATATCACTATCAATATGTAGTATGTAAGAAGACAAAGTATAAAGCAACCGTATAAGAAACTCTAAAAACATACTTAAACATATTAAAATTGATCAGTTTGTTTTAATTGCCAGGAGATTCCCAAACTGTGATAAAGAAAAAAGATCATTTTAATCCACAATAACTGGTGGAAATTGATTATTTAGTGGTAAACGGTTAAGATCAGTGATCAATGTTAAACCAACTATTTTGGACCGATCGTCTGCATCAAGGATGATAAATTTTCCAAATCTACATTCTTTTTTTTCAATTGGTAGGAGAATTTTTTCGAAACTTTACATTCCATGCGCCTTAGGAAGCACACCATCTGCAGCTGTATGTATTACTGTTCTTGAATAAGTCCACACTTCGCTAAAGAGTGGCGGAAGAGTCGCATGTTAATAATCACACTAATCATGATTATTAACAGAGTGACGGAGCAATTTGATTACTGGTCGTATGCTTATATCAAACTAACACAGTGCAACACATAAAATGCAAACTCCTTCTCGTGTAAGGTATTTCCTTAGTCCTCCAACAAAGAACCAGTTTTAGGATGTTATGAAGCTGATAAGGTGGTGTTATTCCCACTTTCGAAAAATCAGAGATATCTGGTTATTACAGTGATCCAAAGGATTTAAGTCTCTTCCTCGAAAGAGAAGAATTCTGTGCATCACCTGTTATGAGAATCTCCTGGACTGAATTAGCGTCCCCTCAGGTAATTGGGACAAAGATTTTTTGATAACATGGACTGTCTAATTAAGGTTTAGTTGATTTCTCTAGCGGAACATCTCAGGTAATCGGGATGGCTTAAGAGGTATTGGGGAAATCAATAAAGGAATCAAGGGAAATACAATAGTCCGGTTGGCCACCGAATGATCTTGTCAAAATGTCACACACCCATCCAACCTTGCTTTTGACTTCCAAGGATACCCCATTTTACATAAGAAGGGTTTTCAAATCCAATTTTCTTTTGAAATGAGTACGACGTACTTAGGGATCCCCTTCATATTCCTAACATTCAATGATTGTGAAACACTATTTTTGTATGTAAGTTGTGTTGTTGGTTTCCTCTATAACTGTTGAATAATTTGTGTTTGCGCCTCAAACTTTACAATATGAACGACCAAGTGAACGAACGACTTAACGAATGAACAAGCGAACGCATATCAACAATTCAATTCTTATTGTATTTCTTACATACGTATATACTTAATTGTTGTTTTTGTTGCTATTTTGTATATCTTTTGGTTTATTTTGTTGTTGTATACTCATTCACATATTTTTTTTTTTAATTTAACCATACCACCGTCCCGTGTAGAGATTCTATACTATAGTTGTGTATACATATGTATGTAGTGTATAGTTTAGTTTCGAGTGTATAATGTAGACGTTCTGTCCATATGTATACTGAACTTGGGCGACATGTTGTAGACATTGTGTTGTCGCCGTTTCTTTATTTTCTGTTGTTGTTATTGTTATTATTTTTTTGTTTTTGTTGGTGTCGACTTATTGGCATATGGACGGGTATTGTACACATGGGTTTAGAAATTGGTGTAGTCACTCATATACGAGGACGTTTACAATTGTATTGTTTTTTTCTGTTTTGGTATTAGTTTCGTCGTTCGTTTTTGTTTTTTGTATAATAATGCTGTTGCTTGAAAATTTTCTTGTAATTTAAATTGTTGTTTGGTTGCATTTATCTATTTCTTGTATTCTTTTTTTCGTTGTTGTTGTTTATATAGTTGTTGCTATTTTTGTATCGTGTGGGGATGCCAACTCAGAGGGAATTCCTTTTAGTTTTTTTGTAGATACACAGATTAAAGAGGTTTTTAAATACTTGAGAAAAATTCTCAAATCTTCAAATTGTTATGTTAATTTTTGTTTTGGATTAACAAACAAAAACTTTATTGAGATTTACAGATTCTGAGAATTTATTAAGTTCAGTTGTATTTTCTTTAAAGCAATGTTTTCCGGAAACTCTAGGACAGAAAAGGAATTGTTATATAAGACTCTCTGCAAAAAATATCTCTCAGTTCAGTTGTGATATCAGGTCTCTAAACTAAATTCGACAATACACATACTGGCATAGGCTCCAGACCACTTGAGTTTATAAGAAACAAGCTGACGAGTGTGCACGAAGGAGCATGGAGTCATTTGAGAAGGCGACTGATGCCCAAATTGTTGGTTACTTTCACATACCCCTTATAAATCCGTTAAAGTGCTTAATGTTAGGTTTAAAAACTCTGAGATCCATTGTGACACCATAGAACGATAATGGGGTAACCCTCATAGTTTCTGCAGCTAAACCAATTAGAGCTCCTTGTAAAATTATTGAATCGAAATTCAACAACCAATACTCTTTCACTTCTCCAAAACTCATACACTAATCCCTGTCAACGATTCCCATACGTACAGCATTTCGGATGTATACTGCCCGAAGAAGTGCTCTCCGACTGCTTTGGAATTGGACCTTAAACGACAAGTGTATTGTTTTCTTCCAGACAAGTGTATTGTTTTCTTCCAAACAGAGGTACTTGGAATTCATAAAGCTGAGCGGATGAAAATGGCAAGTTACTTATATTCTTGTGCCATAAACATTTTCGTGGATAGTTATGTAACTCTAAAGGTTTCGGAATCCAATACTTTGAAATCGGGATGCATAAAAAATTGTATACAATCCCTCCGCCAAATCCGACACCTCACAGCCAGGCTAATCTGGATCTTTGTACATAGTAGGGTTGATAGAAACTCAACTAGAGGTAATGAACATAAGTTCAGTGGGGATGCTAGGAAAAGATAGAAGCTCAACTAGAGGTAATGAACATAAGTAATGCCATTCACCTACAATGTGATTATTTATGACTTAAAAAGCACCTCCTATTAAGGAAAATTAACAAGGAAAGCACAGTGGTAATGTGGACTCGCAGATAATTCGCAAAAACGTCGCAAACCCATCCAACCTAACCTATGACAGGCCCCACATAAATCCGTTAAATCCGATCATGGGTTAGATGTTTTGGGACATGGCGAGTTCATTTGAACTATTCTTCGACTACTCTAAAACTTTTACAATAAACCCTCTCAAGGATTTCCATACGGACACATTCGTATGTGTCCTGTCAGAAGGAGTGTTTTCCGAACGCCTAGAAATTGGGGCTTTAGAGAGACTTCTGGAAAAGTACAGTGTTTTCCAGGCACTGTACGGAAAAGAACAGCGTTTTCCAGTGGCGCTAATGCTTTACATTAGCATACACGAACTCAGAGACCAGTTGTGACACTGTGAACCAATAATTGGGCAACCCTCCCAATTTCTGCAGCCAAACCAATTAGATCTTCACTCGAACTCCCCTTCTACTTCTCTAAAACCCTTACCACAATCCCTGTCAACAATTCCCATACGTACAGCCATTCGAATGTGTACTGTCAGCAGGAATGTTTTCGTAACATCTCGCAATTGAAGCTTTAGCGAGACTTCCAAACAAGTGTAGTGTTTTCCAGACAGTGGTACTTGGAATTCATAAACCTGCTCGGATAAAAATGGCAAAGGACTTTAATTCTTGTGCCATAAATATTTTCGTGGACAGTTTTGCAGCTCTGGAATCCAATACAATGAAATCGGAATGCCTTCGGAATTGCATACAATTAAATTTTTTAGTATAGGGGAAGTAAGGAAAATAAACAAGGAAAACACAATGGTACTGTGGACTTCTGAAAAATTTGTTAACATGGCGCGCATCCATACCACCTTACCTATGACAGGCCCCACATAAATCCGTTGAATTATGTTAGGTTTGCTTTACATCAGC
This sequence comes from Pegoplata infirma, assembly GCA_963921195.1. Classification (NCBI taxonomy): domain Eukaryota; kingdom Metazoa; phylum Arthropoda; class Insecta; order Diptera; family Anthomyiidae; genus Pegoplata; species Pegoplata infirma. Next base: position 29,028,483 of record OY992538.1, on the reverse strand, counting down.
ACCCACATACTCTGAAATCCGTTGGGATACCATTGCACGAAAATTGGGTAACTCTTTTTGCAGACAAATTATATCTCCTTATGAAATTATTGTATTTCGACAACCGTTTAATCAGAGAGATTATATGTCTTCAACTTCTCTAAAACTCTTACATTAATCCCTGTCAACGAGTCCCATACATACAGCCAGTTGACTGTGTACTATGCCAGGGTCCGTTCATCTCATTTCCAGCTATATTATATTATCAATGAAATCTATGAATCTATTCAACCACTGATAGTATGCTGTCGGAATTTTTTGGAGAAATCGTATAAAACCCTTACATATCTTGATTTTACCGTGCTGGATTCCAATTATTTTAAGCTGTTGGATTCCACGCACCAAAGCTACCTAGATACCAATGACACATTTCTCCGTCGGACAATGGTAAATAACGTGTTCGATAATTTTGAAATCGTCCTCCTCCATACAGCTCCGGCAGAAGCCATTTGACGACACCAGCTGCTCAGTGCAACCACTGTCGAAGTCACTCGTTTTCATTGTTGGACTGCGACATATGCCAACAGATGAGCGAAACGTGATAATAAAACTGTAGGAAATTTGGTGAACCCGGAAGGGAGAGACGGTGCAGTACTGCTTCAGAGAGCAGTATTTGGGAGACCACACATTTTGAGATCTGAAAGAAATCCTTGTAGTTGAATAATGAAACTTCGTTCATTTTCCAAGAAAGCGTGGGGGACCCTGTGTGTCATTTTGTCGGAATGAGACTTATTATCGGAGAGATTATTGTTATAAATTTGTCTAAAAATTTCACTGCACTGGAAGGACAAAATCACATACTCGTTATAGTTGGCCACCATTACACCACTTTTATATCATTGAGGGAGTATTTGACCGGTGGTATTTCGCAAAGTACGCATACAGATTGAAATTTCACAAAATTGTGGGATTCGGAGTCTATTAAGAAGAGCTTGGGTAGAGCCTGGCTCGCATTGCAGTGTTAACCGGACAGAGATGCTGCCAATTAAGAAAGTGTCTGCCTAGTCAAGATGAAATGTCATGTCTACAACCACATTCAATCTTTTCGAACTTCCAAATTCTTAAAACAGGATCTCCTCTTAACTACTGGATGTCTTTAAATAAGAGGGCCAAACAGTTTTAGAACGACCTTCAGGCGTCATAAATTATTCCTTGTAAGTAAATGCAAAAGTTTGGTTCGTCATTTATATACTTGGGGCTTCAAATTGTCTTGAATTGTCGGTGAGATATTGTTAGACTTTGAATCTGATACCCACTGGAATGCTCAGGATAAGCCTGTTAGTCATCAGTGTTATTCTGGCGTACACGGCCGCTGTCAGATAACCGATAATGGTAGAAACAACTCGTTCTAATATAGACGGTCTGAAAACATCGTATGTTTTAGGGACTACGGGTAATTTGAGCACCGCATTGAGCGCCTCTCTTAAACATAAATTTCATGGTTCTACATTTCTAAGTGGTAGACATGAAAACTTGATACGTGCTTCGCAAAAGCAGAAAATGGAATATGAAGGACAATGCGGGATAATAGGGTTTCGGTATTAGGATAATTGGAAATAAGTATATAGAGCAATTGACGAATCAGAATCTACAGTGACGGACAGGTATTGCTCAACGCAAAAAACTCCAGTCACTTCATATGTGAAGGAATGAGAGGACCCTTATGTGTCATATGGTTCATTTAATCTTGTTGTAATATTTTAAACTTCGACTCTTACAATCATTTCTAGACATGGGCGCGTGAGGCAATTTTGACTCAAGCACGCTCTTAAAATAAAAATATTGATCACGCACGATTTCTTTTTCTGCTCGCGTTTACCCACGCTCACTTTAGTAATCACGAATGCGTACAAATATTTTTTTTTAAATTCCAAAATTTTATTTTTTTTTTATTTCGGAAACCCTATAGTTTTGCATATATTTGTATGATGATGATGAAGATCTCTTTGGTCATCACTTTTTGATTAAAACAATCGCATTGACGTTTATAGTTTAATTTTACGATTGTTGAGGTTTTTGTATTCGTTTATGCGTCTACACAACAAAATATCAATTGATTTTAATTAAATTGGACTGAGGGTTAACTGTCTACTAAAGATATTAACATAAAGTTGATTACAAAATAAAATCGTAAAAATGAGACATTAAGATGTACAAAATTTTTTTGATGTAAAATATAAAAGATCAATTAAAATTTAAAGATTTTGTATGCATTTTTAAAGATTCTATTTGAAAACAATTTCAAAATTCGAAAATTTATTTGAAGATTTTAATTGAAATTTTAAAATTGCATTTAAATTTGAAAAACCCAAAATTTAAATTCGAAAAAAAGATCAATTGAATTTCAAGAAAAACTAATTAAAATTCTTTAAAAGATTAGTTGTGTCACTCCTAGAGGGGTGCAATGTAAGACTGACCCTCATTTTGACACCCCAATATTTTTTTTCTGAACAAACCTACTTCCTATCTCCACTTCTTAAGGGGGCTCCCATAAAAACTGACATTTTTATGATATTAGCTTCCATCACTCTAACTGTGCCAAGGATGCTCCTTGAGGAATCAAATGTTGCGACCCGCAATATTTTTTTTTTAACCCCAACATAATACGAAGACAATAAATGACCTCGAACTAGAATAAACTCTTTTAATACCCACCACTCCAATGATAAAGGGTATATATAAGCTTGTAAACCCCTCGAAATATTTGTCTAGGACCCCATAAAGTAAAAATATTCATGATCCTCGATCGATTTTAAGACGACCCAGCGATGTCCGTCCGTTCGTAAGTCTGTTTGTCTGTCTGTTAAAAACACGCAAACTTTTTAAAAACTTTACGGAGGCTCCTGTAGTTCGGCATATATGTTAGTCATATACCTGGTCAGGTTGGTATTGCAATCCAGCAAAATTGGTCCAGTGCACTATAGGAAATTTTACCCTTTTTTTGGCCAAAATTATTTACAGCCAAACGGCTGGATCGATTTGAATGATTTTTTTTGATTTGACTTTTGGAAGACTCTTTAGAGGAAGGGAGTGACTCTTTAAGTTTTTCATACACTAAAAAAAAAAAATTAGTAAAGTTACCTAAAAAATTAGCTAATAATTAGATCCAAACAGGGTTCCCGGGTTATAAGTTTCCGCATCTAAGATTTGTTAGATCCTTTATAGATTATATGGTTTTATAAACTGTTTTTACTATTTCTTTTTTTTTTTGAGTGTACACTAACTTTTGAAGATAACAGTAGAAATTTATTTTAACAATTTTAAGAAGTGTCAAACAAATCTACTTTTTAATAAGGATTTTGTTCAAAAATTTGATTTTTGAGTTCCAAGTCGACAACTACATTTCAAAATGCCACTACGGGCAGCCGTAGATGAAGCAAGAGCTAGGGGCTCAACTTCCCTATTTAGATCTTTAGAGATTTCTGCTGTAACTCGTATTTTTGTTCTTGCAGATTTTGACAAAAAAGTTAATTGCGGTCGCCCAGGTTTCGATTTGGTGGAGGCAGGCTGCGTTTCAAGTTTTCTTAGCCAAGTATTGCCTTAAAGCCAAACAGCATGCTGTCTTTCAAAAATTTTCAAACTCCTACAACTTTTAGTCCTTTTCATATTTGAACAAAATATTCTTAATTCCTCCTTTATATATTGTTTAAAGTTTTCGAAACATTCACTCTCAGCAATGTATGAAAAGAAATGGTCAGAAATAGCGGCTCCTTATCCACCTCTGCTTTATTTCTCTCGCCATGTATTAAATAACTCTGAATTTGGCACTCAGTAGTCACCTGGAAAAATGGGTATAAAAAAAAAGTTTGCACATATCCGACCTTGAAATTTTTTAAATTCGGAAGGTAATTGATTGTCCTAGAGAACTTTTATGGTTTTATAGCTAACATATGCTATCATTTTTTTTAAAGTCAAAATAAAATTCCAATTCATACTTCAATAAGTTCATCTTAAGGTCACTTCAATTTTTCCAATAAAATCGATCTAATAGATGAGTTCACCAACATTTCACTATTTATCATTAAAGTACTCACCTTTGACATTATTTTCCATTTTTTAGTTTTTAAAAACTATAAATTCTTAATATAAAAACTTTTGTTAGAAGCTATCACAAAATTCGCTGCTCTCAATCGTTATTTTATAACTAAGTAAGAAATTGCAAGAAAAACTACTGATAAAGTGACAGTACATCAATTCTGTCGATAAATTGAGAAAGAATTGTTTACTTTGTTAAGTTTTTTTTATATTAATGTGAAAAAAAATAATGTTTGCAAAAATTTTAATTTTGACTTTTGGCCAAAAAATGGGTAAAATTTCCTATAGTGCAGTGGTATAAAAGTTGTAATCAAAAGAGTGAATTTCGGCAAGGGTTTTTCGCGAATGTACGAGGTAACGCTATCTTTCGAACGACAATTCTGAGGGCATACATATTTGCCGTGCTAATGGTCTAGTTTGTATTGAATTTCAGCCAAATAGGTCAAGTGGTTCAAAAGTTATTAGCAAAATCGTGAATTTCAAATTGGTTTCACAATAAATTCACGTGTTAAAAAACAAAGCTTTAAAAAACAGCTTTAAAAACATTGGCAAGCCACAAAATTACTTAACAAAGTATTTTTGTCACTGAGCAAAAACATTTAACATCAACGAGTAATTTTTCGATGGTCTCCGATTTTTATAAAATTTTGTGAGTGTGTGTGGTAATGGACACATGTGTTAAAAAAAAATATTTTTTTTTTTTTTTTTGAAAAGTGTGGCAACTCTGAAACTTTGAAGTTTAGTAATTTGCGGCATAGGGACTCCACTCAAAAGGTCATAACTTTTGTTGTGTAAGAGATATTGACAAGCGTATTTTTGCATTGGAAAGGTAAAACTATGGGGATTAATAAATTAATTTAAAAAAAATTGTAGAAATTTTTTTTTTATAAAAAATTTTGGAAAAAAAAATTCAAAATTGTTTTTTTAAAAAAATGTATTTTTAAGATTTTTCAAAATTTGTATAAAAATGGACAATAATAATGTCTAAATACCCTGAAAATTTCAGAGTGGGATTCGAAGTGGTTTTTGAGATATCACAAAAAATGTAGAAGTATGTACGCATGAAAACGGGAAACAAATGTTGAAAAAAAATTAAAAATATTTTTTTTTTTAAATATATTTTTTAGATTCTTTATATTTTTTATACAAATAGCAAATTATGTGTTCAAAACACCCTGAACATTTTAGAGTGGGATTATTTATAGTTTCTGAGATATCACAAAAATGTAGAAGTAGAAACTTAGAAATAATGTACAAGAAGAGAAAAACTGGTTACCTCCAATGACATGTCCATGTTTATGTAATGAAAATTGAAATTGGGAAGTTACCCCTTACTGATATTTTTGGTTTTTGTTGGGATGCTACAAGAAAAAGTATAGAGTTCTGTATTTATAACTTTTGAGCGCAGTTTCTTGTTTACATATTTTATATAAATATTGTTAATTACAGGTTTTTTTTTTTTAATAATTTAAAATTTGTAATATTGTGAAAATAAATATCAGTAAGTGGTTACTTCCCAATTTCAATATTCATTACATAAACATGGATATGTCATTGGAGGTAACCAGTTTTTCTCTTCTTCTACACTTTTTCTAAAATTCTACTTATACATTTTTGTGAAATCTCAAAAACTAAAAATAATCCCACTCTAAAATTTTCAGGGTGTTTGGAACACATAATTGGCTATATGAATAAAAAATATAAAAAATATATTTTTTAAAAAAAAAAATATTTTTAATTTTTTTTCAACATTTTTTTCTCGTTTTCATGCGTACATACTTCTACATTTTTTGTGATATCTCAAAAACCATTTCGAATCCCACTCTGAAATTTTCAGGGTATTTATACATTATTATTGTCCATTTTTATACAAATTTTGAAAAATCTTAAAAATACATTTTTTAAAAAAAACAATTTTGAATTTTTTTTCCAAAATTTTTTATAAAAAAAAAATTTCTACAATTTTTTTAAAATTAATTTATTAATCCCCATAGTTTTACCTATCCAATGCAAAAAGACGCTTGTCAATATCTCTTACACAACAAAAGTTATGACCTTTTGAGTGATGTCCCTATGCCGCAAATTACTAAACTTCAAAGTTTCAGAGTTGCCACACTTTTCAAAAAAAAATAAAAAAATATTTTTTTTTTATACATGTGTCCACTACCACACACACTCACAAAATTTTATAAAAATCGGAGACCATCGAAAAATTACTCGTTGATGTTAAATGTTTTTGCTCCACTCAAAAATATTTTTACACTAAAAAAAATTTACACTCGAAAAAAAATTTTACACTCAAAAAAAAAAAAAAAATTAGTTTTTCTTTTTTTTACAAAAATGACAAAAAAAGTTTTTTCTCAAAATAAAATATTTATAATCAAAATTGTTAATTTTTTTCGCGTTTAAAAATTTGGTATTCATAGATTCGGCCAAGTCGAATTTAACTTTTCTACTCTAAAATAAAAATAAATTCGAAAAAAATTACCAAAAATTTTTACAAATCAATTTATATTTGAAATTTGAAAAATATCGATTAAAATTCGTAAAATGTCAATAAAAATTTGTATTCTGACATTTTTGAGTTTTTGAATTCTGAAAAAGAACAATTGAAGTTCAAAAAAGATTAATATGACTAAACAATCTATCTCCCATTTGTTGACTTTAAAACTAAAAACGTTTAAAAACTGGCTATCCTTTAAAAATGGCATTGTGGAGGGCATTAATAGATTCGACCAAGTCGAATTTAACTTTTCTACACTCAAAATAATAACTCTGTTAAATTACAGAAAAACTCTGCTAATTTAACAGAGTACACCATACTTTTCCAGCTAACAACATTTCTTGGTAATTTTACTAAAAAACTTTGTAAAAAGATTTTGACAGAAAAAAACTGTTAATTTGCAGAGTTTATAGTAAAATATTAGTTGAATATGAAAGCTTTTTTACAGAGAAAACTCTGTAATTTTACTATAAAACTCGGTAAAATGATTTGAACAAAAAAAAACTGTTAATTTACAGAGTTTCTAGTAAAATATTGGTTAAATAAACCACCATTTAGCAAAGAAAACTATGTAAATTTACATATATTTGTAAAATACATTTGATACAAAAAAAATTTACAGAAAAAACTCTGTAAATTTACAGAGTTTAGTTAAACGCATGTTATTTTGTAAAATTTTTATAAGATTTCTGAAAAAAAAATTGTAATAACTTTTTTATCTAGTTTTTCAACTTTTTCTCAAAAAAAAAAAAAATATGCAGATAAAATTTTGATGTTTGGTAACAAAAACAAAAACTACTCAAAATAGAGCTTTTTTGGTTATAAAAAATACGAAGTGTTTGGCTTAGATCTGTATTTTAGCAGAAAACTCTGTTAATTATCTGTAAAATTAAGATTACAAAGTAAAAAGTAATATAACAGAGGAAACTTTGTTTTTTTGTCACAACAAAATACAAAGTATTTTCTTTAAATCTGTACTTTGACAGAAAACTCTGTCAAATATCTGTTTAATTGAGATTACAGTCATTTCACAGAGTATTTTACACAGTTATTATTTGGAGTGTAATTGTTGATTTTTAAAAATATGATGAATTGAAATTTCGAAAAAAATTACCAAAAATTTTTAAAGATCAATTTATATTTGAAATTTGTAAAATATCGATTAAAATTCGTAAAATGCCAAATAAAATTTGCATTCTGACATTTTTGAATTTTTAAATTCTGAAAAAGAACAATTAAAGTTCAAAAAAGATTAATATGACAAAACAATCTATCTCCCATTTGTTGTGTTTTAAACTATTTAAAAACTTATTTATTACCCTGACATTGCCAGTCATCGTATATATTTATAAAAATAAACAATAATTAAAAAAAAAAAAAAAAAAAAAACATTTAAAAAATTAAATTTCATTAATCTCCAATAAAATTCTATAGAATTTCTTGTTCATAATACTTAATCTAGCTTTATTATTTAATTTTTTTTATACTCTACGCTCAATCAACACCTTAACGAATTCTAAATAATTTTTTTTTTGTAAAAAATACTAAAAATATACATACAACAAGAAATTAATACAAAAATATACAATCCCACAAACGTGTATATTAACAATCAATTCAAGTGGGTTGAAGCAATAAAAGAAAAAATTAAAAAAAAAAATAAACAAAATTGAAAACAAAAATAAAAATCTAAATACACATTCCAATCATCGAAAAATATCGCAGAATAAAAATTAAAAAAAAAACACAAATGGCGCTCACTTGTACTGAGACTGACTGAAGTGAACAGCAGCAGCAAATTAATAGAAAAAAAAAATTATTTGCTAAAAATAAATTTAAAAATATAAGAAATAAATTTGGCGAATTTTAGGAGATCCAGATCGATTTTAAAAATACCCTACCCTGTCTTAATTAAAGAAATCTTTAATATAAAAAGTATTTCAGGTTCTGAAAAATTTCTTAAAGGAAATTTGTGTTTCAAAATCTGAAAGATTTCAATAAAAGCAATTTTAAATTTCTAGACACCATCCAAAATTTTGAATTGAAATTCAAAAATTATACTAAAACTTTAAATCAACCAAATTGAAATTTGAAAAAAAAAATCAATAAAAACTCGAAAAAAATAATAAAAATTCGAAAATATCAAACGAAGTTCGAAAATATCAATTAAAATTTGAAACTATCAATTGAAATTCAAAATCAATTGGAATTCGACATCAAAGGATCAATTAAGACCCTTTTCGAAATTTGAATTCATCTTTCATATTATAACACTGTGCTACAGTGAAAAAATACTTCTGATGTGACATAGTATAGGTGGTTGGTCTTGTCGAGTAGATCACAAAAATGCCCATTAAACTTGCCAGACACCATCAAATTTTATTAATTTTTCTCACTAAACCTTGTGTAATCAAGAAAATTTTCAACCGATTTTCAATTTTTTAACTGTTTTTGATAGAAGAAGGATGGGGCTTTCCATGTGTGTGATTTGGTCTATACATATAAGAAAGAATTTATTGTTTTTTTTTTATAAAATCTAATTTTTTTGTTGTTTTTTGAAAAATTTTCGAGTTTATCGATTTTTTTCTGCTATAGTTCGTTTAACAACCTTTATATTTATAAACGTATTTTTAAAGAAAATTTTATTCTGAATACAATAAGCTTTATCCTGAAGAAATCGGATAATAATTGACAGAGTTGTAATAATTTTATAAAAAAGAAAATTAGGATTTTGCTGGAAATTGCCGTTCAGATATCCTAGGCAAAAAAAATAATTTTATCATAAGAGGTCATGTACAATATTTTTAAAGGTTTTTGGCGCTCTGAATCCGAATCTGGCCTTTAAATTGCTCTATCTCTTCAGGTTTTTGAGATATTTAACATAAATTGATATATCAAAAACTTAATAAGATAGCGCAATTTCAAGGTCAAATTCGAATTCAGGAGGCCAAAAACCTTTAAAATAATGATACGCGACCTCTTACAAGGGAAGTATCTCAACCCTTATGAACCGATTTGCATGAAACGTAAAATATATATAAAAGAGACAATTCTAAGGTTGGGGTGTCTCGGCTTATCGGCCATATCGGGGATTTGGGGGTTCAAAACATGGGTCAAAAAATGGCGAAAAAATCGTTTTTTGGATTTTTTAGCCATTTCTTTCTGAGAAACTATATGATGTTAACATATGAGAAGAAAGGTTTTTTTGACGCCTATCCAACGGTGGCATAACCTTGTACAAGTTTGGCTTCGTTAAATACTTTTTTCACGAAAATGTGTAAATTTTGGGCGGTATTTATATGAAGGCATAGACCTACGATGTCCATATGAATACGAAATAATCTTTATTAAATTTAAGTCGACACGTATTTTTGCTCTAGAGGATATTCCTGTTAGTTCGGGAGTTATCGAAATTTTCCCGGAGGTCCACATTGTTTCATAAGGGGACAACGAAATTTTGAAACACTGATATGGCCGATAAGCCGAGACACCCCAACCTTAAAATCGTGTCTTTTATATATATTTTAAGTTTCAGGCAAATCGGTTCATAAGGGTTGAGATACTTCCCTTGTTAGTATGTTCGTTTATTTTTTTGCCTGGGTTATACGAACGGCAATTTCAAGCAAAATCTTAATTTTCTTTTTTAGAAAAATTATCACAACTCTGTCAATTGTTATCCGATTTTTTCGGCATAAAGCTCATCGTACTCACAATTAAATTTTCTTTAAGAATACGTTTATTAATATAAATGTTGTTGAACGAACTATAACAGAAAAAAATCAATAAACTCAAAAAAATTTTCAAAAAATAACAAAAAATTAGATATTGTTGAAAAAATCAATACATATCTTTTTTATATGTATAGACCAATTCATACACATGAAAAGCCCTATCCTTCTTCTATCCAAAACAGTTGAAAAATTGAAAAGCGGTTGAAAAATGTTAAAGTTACACGTGGTTTAGTGCGAAAAGTTCCAAAAAATCGTTTTGTGACAATAACTTTAAAATTTGAGGGTGTCTGGCAAGTTTGATGGGCATTTTTGTGATCTTTTCGACGAGACCTACAACCTTAACTACCTCATTTTAAAAGTATATTTGATTTTGTGTTTTTTGTAGCACAGTGTAATTGATCTTCGATCTTCAAAAATTTTAAAAGAAAGAAAGAATTAAAATTCGTAAAAGGTAAATTATAATTTTTAAAACACGTTCAAAATTTCAAAAAGAGCCATTGAAATTCATAAATAATTAACTAAAATTTAAAAAAAAAAAATTAAAAATTTTACTAAAATTCACCTTTTTTTAAAATTCGAACGATTTAATTTAAAATTCGAAAAATATCAAAATATTCCCCTCAAAACTTTTGAATATCCAATGATCATTTTCAAAAACGATCTCTTACGAATTTTAATTTCAAACAAGTTAAAAGTTATATTTTGCCGAACGTATTGATACACTTAACAATAATAACCTCCAAAATTCCGGGGGGAAAAAATCGCTAAAAACTTTTTTTTTTTTTAAATATGTTTGGACTTATTTAAATACCATTCTGTATAGAATGTTATGCGCATATGTCAACCAGTAGCCGAATTAAAGCATTTTGTATATTTAGGTTACGTGAAATGTACCGACGTTTTCGAGGTGTCCTCATTTTCGTTAAAAACTTTTAAACCGCTCAACCGATTTCGCTAAACCAAACTGCCTGAGCAAGTAACTACACTCAAAAAAATACGTTAGTAGATTTACTAATTTTTTTTTGCTAACGCTAGTTAGCTAACTTTTAGCAAATTTTTTGTTGAGATTAGCATGTTAGCAAAAAATTCTTGTAAACTTCATTTAGCACATTAGCAATTTTAAACAAACTTTGAACTAATTTCTTTTGATAAATTTGAAATTGAGTTGACAACATTTTTACAAGATTTTTTGCTAATATTAGCAAAAATAAATGGTAATTTTTTTTTTATTTTCAGAAAACTTAAAATGGCGCTATCTCGGAAACTAAGCCAGATAGAGCAAAATGGAGGCCATTTTTGGTTCTCGGGCTCTCCATAGTATCGCCGGTCCTCTTCACATGTGTGGACCCTAATGGGTCCTAACTTTGGATCCAAAAAAGTTAGCATTCCCGAAAATTTTAAAATGCTCATATCTCGGTAAATATTGCCGACACAACAAAAAGTCCAAAAGCTCTCCGAGCAATATTTTTGAAGTTATCGAGTTTTGTAATTCTCAAAACCCTGTTGGTCCCCTAAAATCACGTATCTCAAAAACTAAGCAAGGTAGAGCGAAACGGACACTAATTTTGGATCAAGAACTATGACGATTTTTAAGGAACCCAAGTAGGTCTAGGCCCATCGGGGTCTGGACCTATCGGGTCCGAACCCAATGGGGTCCTCAAATGTGTATGAACTAAGTTGAAATAAAAAAAAAATTCAGTTAACTAATATTTAGCAAAATGTTTTTGCTAACTTTACCAAAAAAATTGTGGGTTCAAAATCAGCAAATTTTCTATTTTCTAGCTTTTTTTGCTAACTTTACAGTTTTTTTTGAGTGTATGTTAAGTTTAAGTCATACCAAATTATGGCGACCCTTGAAGGAACCAATGGGGTCTCGGCCCAAAGGGGTATGGACCATGGAATACATTTCTATTAGAATTTGTTTACATTTAAATTGAAATACATTTACCCATTTCCTATCACAGTATGGGGGTATACTTCCTTAGTAATTCCGTGTGCAAAGCATCGACAAAATTATTCGAGGACCCCATGAGGTATATAAACCTGGTCGATTCTAAGACATTCTAGCGATGTCTGTCCGTCTATCCGACTGTGGAAGCTTGATGAAGTCGAAACTAAAAGAGCCAGACTCCTAAAGTTTTGCACGAATATGTCCCATCACCATAGGCTGCTTAGTATCATAAATCGGACTAGGGAAAAATTTGTCCTTCTTGAAGAACTAAACCAACGTCTGGAATTTTTTTTTTTTGCCACTTACAGTTTTTTTGTACTTTTGTTAAAAAATTTAACATTTTTAAGTCAGAAATAATAAAAACTAATTGACCCGTGGGACTAGACACTTGTAATTTTTTCAGCCCCTCCCCTGCATAATAAAAAATAAATTAAATGATGATAGAATTGTACTATTTTAGAGCAAAATCGTCGAATCAAAGTGAGCGGTCCCTGATAGGTCACGCGACATGTCTCATGGACCCAAATGACTTTTCAAAAACTTCACATAGAAAAACCTGTCGCTTTTGAAAAGAAATGCCCCAACCCTGTATGCATAATTTATGACATTTCACTGGCCCTGTTCAGTCGGTTCAATAGTGATATTTCACAGAAAACATCACGGGCATTTTTGGGGACTTCAATTTTCAAAATTTGTCAAACATTTTTTCCTAAAATCAATTTTAAAGAAACACAAAATAAAATCGTGTCATTTAACCCTTAGAAAACCAATACATGCCGGTTCAATATCACAGAAATCGGGAATTAGGAATTTCACAGACATTTTTCGCAACTTAAAACATTTTTTAAAAGTTGTTAAAATTTTTTTGTTTTACTTAAATTAATTTAAAAAAATTATTTATTCCAAACACACAAAAAATCGGGTCTGGGATTTAAGAAATTGTCAAAATTGTTTAGGGACCTAGAAAATTTTTAAAAATTCGTCCGAAAAAATTATTTTTTTAAGCATTTTTACTGCATTTTTTATTCAATCCCGCTAACAAATTATGGCAAAAATTTTTTTTTGTCCTGGCCTTAGAAAATTTTTAAACCTATTTTTGAAACTTTTCGAAACATTAAGAAAAAAAAATTTTCTTCCTTTAAGCTTTTTTGTTCAAATTTTTTGCTCAAAAACGCAAAAATAACTTTATAAGCATTTTTTGTGCCCGGGACTTTTGAAAATTTTCAAAAATATTTTTATGACTTTTAAAATTTGTTAAAAAAAATTTCTGAAATTTTTTATACCCTCCAAGAAGAGAGTAAAATATAAGTTTGACATTTCGAAATGTCAGTCTAGGACCCCACAAAATATTATATTCATGACCAGTAGAGTGTCCCTTATTTTGGAAATGTTGGAAATGTTGAGACGGTACCCGCTCATTTTTATCCTTTTGACTTAAAAATAACAGAGGAAAAATTTTACGCCCCTCGACCACGCCTTCCCTACGCGATGGGGCCTTAAAGAGCGGGGCCTAAAAAATCATTTTTCCATACAAACCAAAAAATTTTTTTTTGATTTTTAATTTTTTTGTTATTAATTATTTTATTACTTGGTTAGCTTATTCACGACAAAAAATTTGATTTTGGTGGGATAAGGCTAAAAAATTTTTCGAAAAAAAAAAAATTTAGAGCCGCAACGGTCCTACGGTAAAATTTTTTTAAAAAATATTTTTTTTTAGTTTTGACAAGCAACGGTTTTAGTTGCTATGTTGCTTTAAATAATATATCGTTGAGCTATATTCAATTTGAGCTATCTGCAGGTTTATAACATAGAAGATAGCTCAAATTGAATATAGCTCCACGATATGTTCATAAAAAAATATTTTTTGTATCTGTGACATCTTTATCGCGTTCTACAAAAGGGTCAAAAATGCATTGTTGAAAGATGTCACAGATATGAATAATATTTTTGTTTGAATACATATCATTAAAAACAACATAACAACTAAAACCGTTGCTTGTCAAAACTAAAAAAAAAATATTTTTTAAAAATTTTTTACCGTAGGACCCCAACGGCTCTAGATTTTTTTTGCGAAAAATTTTTTAGAGCTGAAAGCCTTACCAAAATCAATTTTTTTTGTCGTGAATAAGCTAACCAAGTAATATAATAACACTGTGCTACAAAAGACCAAAAATAATTTATGCAGGGGTTCTCATATGATAATTCGGGTTGGTTGGAGTCCATAGAGTACTGATATACTCATAGTTTTTCTGGATCACTTCGTTAAGTACGTTTTTTATTGGCAAATGTGTTGAAAAACGGAAATTCTTAAATTACAATTTTAAAAAATTATTACTTTTTTAGTTTGCAACCGATTTTCGATTTTATGGATTTGTTTTAAAGGTATAGGTCTTACCTTTCAAACAAAACAAAAATATTAAAAATCGATCAAGAATTGGCTGAGCTACGATCGCTTAAGTAAAAAAAAACGTATTTTTTGAAAAATTTGTCATATTCTTTACACTCTAAGTTGAAAGTGCATCATTCAACAATTTTTTTGAATTTTTTGTAAAAAAGTATAGTAAAGTAGCTTTCCAAAACACCAAAAAACATAACAATCGGTTTAAAAATGAATGAGTTATGCTAAGTTTTGTGATAGGGCATTTTTATATTTTTTCAGAAACGCTTGTAATTCAATCATTATTCATAAATCTTGTTACTAGTAGTAATTTTATGCGCATATGCATATAAACTAGAGATGGGAACGTAATTAGATTTGTGCGTGATTCACACATGATCAGAAGTGAGCGTGATTGAAAATTAATATTACTCACGTGGTTGTTAGTGAGTGTCAGTGTGAGTGGAATAAAATAATGGGCGTGTCAGTTACTTCCAAATCCTATTTATAATTTTTTGGGTTTGTTTAAAAAATATCAGTGTTACTTCTTAAACAAATAAATATTGTGAATCGGTTGAAAACAGGCTAAGGTGCGCTTGTTTAAGTAAAAAACCTTTTTTGAAGAGTTATACCTGCAACATTTTTATGACAAAAAACATTTGACATTTTTGAAATGACATTGGTAAAATTGTGGGATCATTTGATGGAAATTTTACCTATTTATAAATATACGTATGAGGTATTCCACACCAAATGTTCAGCAAAAAAAAAACATGTGAACCGTAAATTTTTAAATGGGTTGTATGGATAGCCATGTGAGGCATTCCACACCAACTGTTCCACTACAGAAAAACCATAGTGGTTTCAATGGGATATCATTTGCAAAGTATTCGCTCTTAGGGTACTAATAAATAACAAAAATAAAATTTAAGTTTTTTTTTTTTTTTAAAAAGTGGGCCTTGTAGGCGTGGTCAAATATTGAAAATATCAAACTTTTTTGCCTGAGTATTTATTCACAATCACGCACGCTAATGAAAGAAAAAAAAAATATTCAAGCACGATATTTTATTTTACTCACGCTCACGTGAACATCGTGACCGTAACTCATTTTTTTCTACTCACGTAGATAAATAAAATAAAATATCGTGCGTAACTAAATTTTTTCTTTCATGAGCGTGCGTAATCGTTATTAAAAACTCACTCACGCTACCATCGCCTCTTAAAATATTTTTTAAGTATTGATATTACTCATACGCACACGTTTTAAATACCATTATTGTATAAAATAAGCGTGTTGCAATTTTTGAATTTTGATTTCTCGAAAACAAGGCAAAGCACATCTCTAAAAATTTCCGATCAGATAGAAAATTCCTTTAACTTTTTTTTTAAAAAATAAAAAACAAATAAAATTGCGGCATGTTTTTTGATAAATAAAGTTTAAGTTTAAATTTAAAAAATTCAGAACTTCTTCTGAAAATGTTCCAATTTTTATTTTTTTAATTGATAGCCCATTCAAAAATCTATAACAGCTTTTGTCTTTAAGACTTTACTGTGTTTCATTTAATTTGCATAAATATTGAAGTAAAGATGCTCAGGCAAAAAAGTTAGATATTTTCAACTTTTGACCACGCCTACAAGGCCCACTTTTTGAAAAAAATTAAATTTTATTTTTGTTATTTAATAGTACCCTAAGAGCGAATACTTTGAAAATGATTTCATATTGACACGACACAACTTTTTTTTTGGATGAACATTTGGTGTGGAATGCCTCATATATGGAGCTAAGAAAATTACGTTTTTGGTTGTTCAATTTTTCAAAAACTGGGCTTAGGAGGCGTGGTCAAATATTGGAAAAATGGTCAAATTTGTGTCAAGTTGCCTTGTTTAAATATATATCAAATAAAAATTAAATGCACCAAAATCTCAAAAATTTAGATTCTTGTATAGTTTTGTATCGGCTATCGATTAAAATTTTTTTGGAAAATTTTCAGAACCCGTTCTGAAATTTTCCATTTTTTAAAAAAGTCATATGCAAAAATATGTATTTTCACCAAAATATGCAAAATATGCGAAAGCAAATCGATGCCATTTAATGCAAATCTCTTGATTCGGAAAGATAATTGGTCGATATCGTTTTTAGGCTTTCGACAAAAAACATGCATTTGCATGGAAATCTCACCCTAGTTATATAAAAAACTTTTTTACCCGGGACCCATTGAAAAAATTTTGGTACACAATTTTTTTCTCACTGAACATTTGGTGTGGAATGCCTCACATGTATATTTATAAACAGGTAAAATTTCCATCAAATGATCCAACAATTTTAGCAATTTCGTTTTAAAAAAACATGTTTGCAAGCGCACAGCTTTTTCTGTCATAAAAATGTTGCAGGTATAACTATTCAAAAAAGGTTTTTTACTTAAACAAGCGCACCTTAGCCTGTTTTCAACCGATTCACAATATTTATTTGTTTAAGAAGTAACACTGATATTTTTTAAACAAACCCAAAAAATTATAAATAGGATTTGGAAGTAACTGACACGCCCATTATTTTATTCCACTCACACTGACACTCACTAACAACCACGTGAGTAATATTAATTTTCAATCACGCTCACTTCTGATCATGTGTGAATCACGCACAAATCTAATTACGTTCCCATCTCTAGTTTATATGCATATGCGCATAAAATTACTACTAGTAACAAGATTTATGAATAATGCTTGAATTACAAGCGTTTCTGAAAAAATATAAAAATGCCCTATCACAAAACTTATCATAAGTCATTCATTTTTAAACCGATTGTTATGTTTTTTGGTGTTTTGGAAAGCTACTTTACTATACTTTTTTACAAAAAATTCAAAAAAATTGTTGAATGATGCACTTTCAACTTAGAGTGTAAAGAATATGACAAATTTTTCAAAAAATACGTTTTTTTTTTACTTAAGCGATCGTAGCTCAGCCAATTCTTGATCGATTTTTAATATTTTTGTTTTGTTTGAAAGGTAAGACCTATACCTTTAAAACAAATCCATAAAATCGAAAATCGGTTGCAAACTAACAAAGTAATAATTTTTTAAAATTGTAATTTAAGAATTTCCGTTTTCCAACACATTTGCCAATAAAAAACGTACTTAACGAAGTGATCCAGAAAAACTATGAGTATATCAGTACTCTATGGACTCCAACCAACCCGAATTATCATATGAGAACCCCTGCATATTTTTGGTGTAGCACAGTGTAATTAATAAGAAAAAAATTTAAAATCAAAAAAAAAATTTTGTTTTGTATGGAAAAATGATTTTTTAGGCCCGCTCTTTAAGCCCCGTCGCGTAGGGAAGGCGTGGTCGTAGGGGCGTAAAATTTTTCCTGAGTTATTTTTAAGTCAAATGGAAAAAAATGAGCGGGTACCGTCTTAACATTTCCAACATTTCCAAAATAAGGGACACTCTAATAATCAGAGACGAAGTATTAAACAGATATGACTGAGACTTAGCATATTTAGCATGTTTGTTGTAGTCCTGACTTTGGCATTGCATTTTTAAGCTATATTGGTTCAGCGGTTCAAAGTGTCACATCTGAAATGTGCCGTGTGCCAGTTATGGGCTGATTGCACATTTCAATACTGTTTTACTTATACTTTTTTAAGAAAAAATAGTACTTTTTTTAGAAAAAATAATACATTAAAAAATTTTTTTTTTTTTGAAAAAATAGTACTTTTCTTAGAAAAAATAGTACTTTTTTTAGAAAAAATAGTACTATTTTTGAAAAAATATTACTTTTTTAGAAAAAATAGTACTTTTTTTGAAAAAATACTACTTTCTTAGTAAAAATGACACTTTTTTATGAAAAATATAATAAAAATAATTTTTTTAGAATAAAATACTTTTTTTTAGAAAAAGTAAAGGTAAAAAGTATTATTTAAGAAAATATAGTACTTTTTTAGAAAAAGCTCTTTAAAAAAAAAAAAAAAACACGTTTTTAGAAAAAAGAACTTTTTAGAAAAAAAAAGTACAAAAAGTACTTTTTAGAAAAAAATATTTTTTTTTAGAAAAAAAAGGTTTTTAAAAAAAGGAATTTTTTATAAAAAAGTACTTTCTTAAAAAAGTAAAAGTTTTTATTGCTTTTTCAGAAAAAAATTACTTTTGCTCTACTTTTTTAAGAAAATAAATACTTTTTAATTTAATTTTTTAAAAGTACTTTTTTCAAAAAAGTACTTTTTTTTCAAAAAAGTAATATTTTTTTGTAAAAAAGTCAATATTTTTTTAAAAAAGTACAATTTTTTCTAAAAAAGCACTATTTTTTCTAAAAAAGTATTATTTTTTCTAAAAAGTACTATTTTATTCTAAAAAAGTCCTAAAAAAAGTATTTTATTTCTTAAAACAATTATTGAAAGAAAAAACATCTGATAGGTGCCATGAGCTCAAAACTGGCACACGGCACATATGCCATGTGGGCATATACATGTGTCATACTAGGGCACATTTCAGATGTGACATGTGCCGGTAGAATGGCACATGACACATCTAAAAGAGAATTTCTTTTACAAAAAAACTTTTTTTTTTCGTTTTTTAATTTTTTTTCCTCGGAAATTTTTTCCAAAAAATATTTTTTTATTACCTGAAAAAAACTCGAAAATTTTGTTACATTTCACATAACCTAAAAATACTTAATGCTTTAATTCGGCTGCTGGTGGACAAACATAAAGAGAATTAAAAAAAAAAATTTTTTTTTCCGCTGAGATTTTTTTCCAAAAATTTTTTTTTATAAAGTTTTTGGCACTAATCTTTTTCAACATTGGGGAGGTTATCAGTCTAATCGGCAAGGCCGAATTTAACTTTTTTACTTAATTTTTACTACACTACGTAAAAAAAAACTTTTTTGTGTCCGAGAATTTGAAAAAAATTTTAAATTATTTTTTTTTCTTGAAAGCTTTTTTAATGAAATTATTTACTACAAAATGCAAAAAAAAAATCCAAAAACATTTTGTGTCCGGGACAGGGAAAATTTTCAAAAGTTTTCTCAAAACCTTTTTTTAGATCATTTTTGAAAAATTTTACTTCATGGTCTTAAAAAAGTTTGTGTCTGGAGCTAGAAAATTTTATTCGGGACTTAGAAAATTTTGATAGAGGTTATTGTCTTCAGTCCGGGGGATAAGTGTTTTTGAGACAGTTTAGTGAATAAGTCAAATTTCTACCTGTCATGTGACAAGCATTTTAAGACATTTAAGATTTTTCCTGCTGGGCATTTATAGCGAGAGGAAATTTGCCTTTTCTACAAACAAAATATAGTTGTTTTGTAATTGATTCTACCGAGTGTAGGGTATTTAAAAAATATTCAAATGAACACGCTATAAAAAAATAAAAAACATTTAAAATAGCTAAAACTAAAACTACTACACCAGCAATAGAATAAAAATCTCATATCCGCACAGCTAAATAGAATTTTAAATAGTAGAAACAATTTTTTTATTCATAATATTTTTTTTTTTGCGCAAATGCCAGCAAAATAAACAATGCAAAACAAAAACGAAATAAAAAACTGACGTATTTTGTGCTACTACCACTTCTACATATAGAAAATATATAAAATCTATATTAGCGAATAATTTGATGAATAGATGAATCTACAAATACGTTTAAACCAGCTATACACACGTATTTTCGTCTATAAATATTTATTTTTATTTATTTATTTTTTTAATTTTTTGTGATCAGTGATCTCAACAATAAATTGATTTTTTGCAATAGAACAAATATACAATCGAAATGTTTTACTAGCACCAATTTGTAGCTGTTTTATTGTAATTTATTTATAAATTCCGTTTTTTTTTTGTTTTGCAAAAAATCTTTTGGCAACTCTAACGTTTTTTTATTTTATATATTTTTCATTTAATTATTTGGCAAGTGTTTTTTGTGTTTTTATTTTTGTATAGAATTCGCTGCATTACGTATTAAAAACAATTATTTATAGCACACTTTAGAAATTAAAACTTTTTAGAAAAAATTCCAATCGAATACAACTAAAATAAAATTTTATATGATTAAATTTATTAGGGCTAACAGATGTTAAATGAAAAATTTTTGATTTAAAAAATTTGAATAAAAAAATTTCAAAATTTTTTATCAGAGAAGATTTTATATTACAAAATGCTTTACTCACTAAAATTTATTTAAAAAATTTTCCAATTTTTTTTGTGATTTTTTTTTCTAAATTTTTCAAAACTTTAGATAATTTTTCTGAATAATCTTTTTTGTTCAAAATTTTTGGGATGTTTTTTAAAATTTCAGAAAATCTTTCTATACAAAATTTTTTTCTAAACAAAATATGTCTCAAAATCTGAGAATTTTTCTGTACAATAAATGTCTCAGAATCTAATAATTTTTTCATACGAAAAATTTCGCAGAATATTAGAATTTTTCTATACGAAAAATGTCTTAAAATCTGAAAATTTTTCTGTACAAAAAAATGTTTCAGAATCTGAGAATTTTTCTATACAAAAAAATGTCTCAGAATCTGAAATTTTTTTAAAAAATGTCATAGAATCTGATAAATTTTCAATACAAAAAAGTATTAGAATCTGAGAACTTTTCTATACAAAAAAATGTCTCAGAATGTGGTAAGTTTTCTATACAAAAAAATGCCTCAGAATCTAAGAATTTTTGTATACGACAAAATGTCTCAGAATCTAAGAATTTTTCTCAGAATCTAAGAATTTTTCTATACAAAAAAATGTCCCAGAATTTTCTATTCGAAAAATGTCTCAGAATCTGAGAATTTTTTTATACAAAAAATATCTCAAAATCTGAGAATTTTTATATACAAAAAAATGTCACAGCCCAGTCGGCAAAAACAATCACCCCTGACATACTGCTGACTCTCCCTTTATAAAATTGCAGACATCTTCATACAATTTTTAAAATGCCCCCAATGACAAGTAAGTAGTTTGTCAGCGTTGTTTAAACGAATTGTTGGTGGACACTGCTGACCAACTGCTGACATGTCATTGGGGACATTTTGAAAAATTGTATGAAGACATCAGGGATTTTATAAAGGGAGAGTCAGCAGTATGTCAGGGGTGATGTTATTTTGCCAACTGGGAGAATCTGCGAATTTTTTTATAAGAAAAATGTTTAAGAACCTGTAAATTATTTAATAAGAAAAATTTGAGAATCTAAAAATTTTTCTACGCAAAAAAATGTGTCGGAATCTAAGAACTGTTATATTAAAAATAAATGACATAGAATTTCAGAATTTTTCTATACAAAAAAAGACTCACAATCAGAAACTGAGAATTTTTCTATACAAAAAAAAAAAATGTCTCAAAATCTGAGAATTTTTTTATTCAAAAAAAATCTCTGAATTTGACAACTTTTGAAAAAAAATATGTCTCGAATCTAAGAATCTCAGAATTTTTCTATACAAAACATACGGTGGCTCGCAGCTTATTTCGTGTGAAAAATATTAGTTAGCAATTCATTCAAGACAAAGTTAACCAAAATAGACCAAATTATTATCAAATAAGTATTTTTGTAAAAGTCCTTTGTATGTAATTAATCAAGCTTTAATTAAAGCTTAATGACGTTCAGATTGTCTAAACATTAAATTTGATACGAGGGTCGAACTGGAAATTGAATTTATTGAAAGACCTCTTTTAGAAAATTTCTTAAAAATATTTCTAGGTCGATTTTATCAAAGCTCAAACATAAAAAAATTAAAAAATAGTCCAATAGGTAACATTGATTTATTAAATAATTTTTCCAAAGACCCAAACAAAAATAAAATTTTTTAAAACACAGTAGAAGAAATCCGAATTTTTTGACCTCCAATTCTTTTGACCACCAATTTTTGGTAAACAAAGAAAAGATTTAATTGTTTAATAATTTAAGTGCACCTAAGTGTATAGTAATGAGATATAAAAATAATTGAACATTTCCTTTGTTTACAAAAAATTGGTGGTCAAATAAATTGGAGTTCAAAAAATTCGGATTTCTTCGACTGCATTTTAAAAATTTTGATTTTTGTTTGGGTCATTGGAAAAATTATTTGATAAATGACTATATACTATTGGACAATTTTTTAAATTTTTAATGTTTTAGCTTGGGAAAAATCGATTTAAAGTATTTTTAAGAAATTTTCTAAACAACGTCTTTCAATAATTTCAATTTCCATTTCGACCCTCGTAGCACGATTAATATTTACTCAATCTGGACGCCATTAAGCTTAAATTAAAGCTCGATAAATTACCTACACAGGCAAGTGTAAACGAGAGAATTTTTATTGTAAACAACTTATTATATAGTGTAAAAGATTGATTAAATCGTGTAAACAATTGATTACATATTGTTAACACTTGATAACTTAGTGCAAACAATTGATTATACAGTGTAAACAATTAATTGCGAAGTATTAACAATTGATGACATAGTGTAAACAATTGATTACAAAGTGTTAACAATTGATTACATAGTGTAAACACTGAAAACATAATGTAAACTATTTCTACATAGTCAAACCCTCTGATTTCATAGTGTAGACTTTTTTTTACACAGTGTTAACAATATAAACAATTTAAAAAAACGAATATGCTGATTTCGTTAATTGTCAAAAATAAAATTATTAATTTTTCCATAAAAATGATGTCGTAAAAAATTTACACAATGCAGGATTGATTACATATTAATTAACTAGTGTAAAAAAATGATTACATAGTGTAAAAAATTTATTACATAGTGTAAATAGTTAAAAATGGGGTACACAATTATTAACATAGTGAAAACAAGTTATTACGTAAGGATCACAATTGATTACAGAATTAGAAAATTTTTCTATACAAAAAAATTTCTCAAAATCTGAGAATTTTTGTATACAAAAAAATATCTCAGAATCTGAGATTTATTCTATACAAAAAAATGTCTCAAAATCTGAGAATTTTTCTATAAAAAATATAACTCAGAGTCTGAGATTTTTTCTAAACAAAAAAAAAAAGCAATAGATAATATGGTGTTACAATTTATTGCATAATGTAAACAATTGATAACATAGTGTAAACAATTGACAACATAGTGTAAAAAATTAATTACATAGTATAAACCATAGATTACATAGCGTTAACACTTAATAGTAGTGTTAACAATTGATAACATTTTGCAAACAATTTATAACGCAATGTTAACAATTGATTACGTAGTGTAAGCAATTGATTACATAGTGTAAATAATTGATTAAACAGTGTAAACAATTGATTCCATAGTGTAAACAATTGAATACTTAGTGTAAACAATTGATTTCATTGTGTAAACAGTTTATTACAAAGTGTAAACCCAGGACATAACTATTATAAGTTTTATGGCGAATTACTTATGTCATAACTATTATAGGTCAATTTTTATTTTATTTCTTATGGATAACTATTAAATACTAATTAATAATTTTTTAATTGTAAAATAATAGTTATGGGCGTAAGTAATTTTTATAAGTTAAGCCGCGGTCACTTTAATTTTTGAAAAAAAGTAAGATTTTTAACGAATTATTTAGTTTTAGGAAATAGCCTTCCAAAAACGGATATCATTTCATTTGCACCTACAAAGGATAAAAAATAACTATTATAAAATAATAGTTATTTAATAGTTATTTTGTTGATAATAATTATTTTCAATTTTTTTAAATAACTATTAAAAGTTGGCAATTTTTTGGAAATCCAAAATGTCGATAATAGTTATTTTGGGTCCTTGGTGTAAACAATTAATAACATTGTGTAAACAATGAAAATATGGTGTAGTTTACATTTTGCAAACAATTTATTTCGAGATGTAAACAATTGATACGTAGTGAAAACGATTGATTACAGAGTAAACAATTGACAACAGAGTGTAAAAAATTAATTACATAGTATAAACCATTGATTACATAGCGTAAATACTTAATAGTAGTGTTAACAATTGATAATATTTTGCAAATAATTTATTACGTAATGTTAACAATTGATTACGTAGTGTAAACAATTGATTACATAGTGTAAATGATTAATTAAATAGTGTAAACAATTGATTATATGGTGTAAATAATTGATTACATAGTGTAAACAATTGATAATATAGTGTAAACAATTTATCACATAGTGTTAACATTTTTTTACAAAGTGTTAACAATTGATTACATAGTGTAAACAATGAAAACATAATGTAAACAATGTTTACATAGTCAGACCCTCTGATTTCATAGTGTAGACATTCCTTTACACTGTGTAAACAATATAAATAATTAAAAAAACTAATATGCTGCTTTCGTTAATTGTCATAATTAAAAGTATTAATTTTTCCATAAAAATGATGTAGGAAAAAATGTACACAATGCAGGATAGATTACATATTGATTACATAGTGTTAAAAACTGATTACATATTGTAAAGAACTAAAAATAGTGTTAACAATTTATAACATGGTGTAAACAGTTTTTTACATAATGTAAACAATTGATAACAGTGTAAACAAATGATTACGCAGTATTAACAGTTGATTACATAGTGTAAACAATTGTTTACATAGTGTTTCTTTACAAAAAATCTCGTTGAATCTGATCACTTTTCTAGCTGAATGTTTTTTTTTATACGAAAAATGTTTTAGAATCTGTGAATTTTTCTATACGAAAAATGTCCCAGAATATTATTCTGTACCAGAAAATGTCTCAGAGTCTGAGATTTTTTCTACAAAAAAAAAAGTCTTCGAATCTGATAACTTTTCTATAGAAAAAATGTCTAAAAATCTGAGAATTTTTATTATGAAAAATGTCTCAAAATCTGAAAAAAAGTTCTACACGGAAAATGTCTCCAAATTTCAGAATTTTAATTACAAAATATTTTTCAAAATCTGAGAATCGAAAAATGTCTCAAATTCTGAGAATTTTTCTAATAAAAAAATATCTCAGAATCTGAGAGTTTTTCTATACAAAAAAATGTCTTGGATCCAAAGAATTTTTTCTACAAAAAATGTCTAAGAATCTGAAATTTTTTCTATAAAAAAAATGTCTCAGAATCTATGAATTTTTCTATACGAATAATCTCTTAGAATCGAAATTTTTTCTACAAAACATGTCTCAAAATCTGAAAATTTCTTTATACACAAGCTGTCGAAGAATCTGAGAGTTTTTCTAAACAAAAAATGTCTTAGACTCTTAAAATTTTTCTATACAAAGTAATGTCTCAGAATCTTAAGATTTTTCCAAACAAAAAATCTAAGAATTTTTCTATACAAAAAAATCTGTGAGATTTTCTATACAAAACAAAAGTCTGGGTTATCTTAGAATTTTTGTCTCATAATTTAAAAATTTTTCTATACAAAAAAATGTCTCAGAATCTGAGAATTTTCTACACAAAAAAATTTCTCAGAATCTGAAAAATTTTCTATTAAAAAAAAAAAAAATGTCTCAATATTTAAAATCTTTTTTATACAAAAAAAAAAAAATTCTCAGAATTTGAAAATTTTTCTATACACAAAAAATTTATTTGAATCTAAAAATTTTTTTACCCAAAAAATGACTCTGATTCCTTTCTTTTTTTTCAAAAAATTTTCAAAACCCCCATTTTTTATATCCCCTTTTATGGGAAACCCTATTTATAACAACACTAATCAGCCATACTTACACATAGACACATACATATGCTATTTTAATATTGATACACATGAACCAAAAACCAATAGATAGAAACGAGAGTCAAACAGATAGACATTCAAACATACGTAAATACTAAATAAACAACAGATACAACTCGCAACAGCCATCTATCTGCTAGTTCGCGAGCTAGGTTAGCCTAGCCAACTCGATAGATAGATGTATGAACGAACGAACAACAACAACTATGAGTCTTGTTGACGTTTGCAATAGTGGTAGTGTTGCCAGATAAGGGGAAATTTGGCTGAAGGTAAATTTCCAAAATTCCATTTTTATATTATTTAAATTGCAATTAATTACTTAACTAGAGGTGACACAGCAAAAAATAGCCAAAACTGGGGATCTTCACTAAAATTTTTCTAAAAATCAATTTTTAATTGAGTTGAGTTGAGTTTTTTTGGTAAAGATAATCAATTTGATCTATCAGAGATAACGAAAACATCATACGAATATGTATTCTTAATTATTTACATTGTTTACACTGTGTATAGAATTGTCAACACTAAGTTAACAGAGGTTTACACAATATAAAGAATTGTTTACACAAGAAAACACTTGTTTACAATATGTTACCAATTGTTGACACTATGTTATCAATTGTTTTCATTACATAAAAACTTTTATTAATTGTTTAAACTATGTAATCAATATGTAAGTAACACTGTATTATGAACATTTTTTACGACATAAAAACGTTAAAAAGTTTTTTTTTTGGTAAAGATAATCAATTTGATCTATGAGAAATAACGAAAACATCATACGAATATGTATTCTTAATTATTTACATTGTTTACACTGTGTATAGATTTGTCAACACTAAGATATCACACGTTTACACAATATAAAGAATTGTTCACACAAGAAAACAATTGTTTACAATATGTTACCAATTGTTGACACTATGTTATCAATTGTTTTCATTACATAAAAACTTTTAGTAATTGATTAAACTATGTAATCAATATGTACGTAACACTGTATTATAAACATTATTTACAACATAATTTTTTTTGGTAAAATTAATAAATTTTATCTATGACAGAACGGAAACAGCATATGAATATGCGTTCTTAATTATTTATATTGTTTACACTGTGTAAAGAATTGTATATACTAAATAATCAGAGGTTTTTACTATGTAAGCAATTGTTTACTCTATTTAGTTAATTTATTTATTTATTTATTCGGCCAATGGAAATAAATCCTTACAGGCTAGATACAAATTTTACTTAAACCTAATTTAAATATGTTAATAAATTATATTTAAAACAATTTTTTGAGATTGAAAAATCCAAACTAAAATCTTTATAAAGAGTTTTTAATAAATTTAATATTCGTATTAAAGGTTCATTTTTGGCATAATCAGTCCTATGTACAGGAATATAAAATAAATCATAAGACCTTAGTATATAATAAGGAACACAAAAGGTAATACGATTTAGTAAATAATCACAATCAATAAATCCATTGATTAAATCAAAAATGACCATTGCAGATTGCACAGTTCTCCTAATGGAAAGAGGTCTTAAATTTAAAAGTAAACAGCGAGCATTATATGAAGGCAAATCTTTGTTAGAGTCAAAATTAATACCACGAAGAGCAAATCTCAAAAACTTCTTTTGGACTCTCTCAATACGAATCGAGTGAACCGCACGATAGGGGTTCCAAATAAAAGAACAATACTCTAACTTCGAACGAACGAAAGCCGTATACAAAGTTTTAACAGTATATGGATCAGTAAAGTCTTTACAGTTCCTCCGAACAAAAGACCAAACAGAGTAGGCTTTAGGTAAAATGTAGTTAAGATGAGGAACAAAACTAAGTTCGGCATCTAAAACAACACCAAGATCCAAAACCTCATCCAATGACTTCAGGGTAACATTAGATATATTATATGGGCAAATAATACGATTACAAATCTTTGATCTGCTAAAAGTCATTCTAAAACATTTGTTAATATTCAAAGGTAAATGATTGAGATCACACCAGTGTTTTATATTATTTATATCATTTTGTAACACAAAAGAATCATTTAAAGTACGAATTTCCTTAAAAATCTTTAAGTCATCCGCATACAACAAAAATTTAGAGCCAGAAATGTAATAACCAATATCATTTACAAAAAGTAAAAATAACAGAGGTCCTAAAATACTGCCCTGTGGGACACCAGAAGTAGCAATGTAGGATTGAGAATTGTGTAAATTATGTAATCAAATTGTTTACATTACGTAAAAAATTATTAACACTTTTAATAATTGCTTACACTACGTAATCAATATGTAAGCAACCCTGTATTGTGTAAATTTTTTACGATATATTTTTTTTTTAATTTTATCTATTACTGTATACAGACCTGCGTTATTGTAAAATCATCTCAAATTGTACTAGCATATAGAAAAATCATAAAATTATATCAATTTACCATGGTGAGTTCTTGTAGTGTGAACGTGGCCTATGACACGGAAGGAGCGTTTGCATAAGTATTCTTAATTGTTTACACTGTGTAAAAGGTTGTCCTTTAAGAGTTCTTACTATGTTCACGATTGCATACACTATGTAAACAATTGTTTACATTATGTAAACTATTGTTTACACCATATTTTCATGGTTAACACACTGTAGTCAATTGTTTACATTAAGTAATTAATTGTTTACACTATGTCATCAATAGTTTAAACTATGTAATTAATTGTTAACACTATGTAATTAATTGTTTACACTATGTAATCTATTGTTTACACTATATCATTAATTGTTTACACTATGTTATCAATATTTGACAGCATGTTATCAATTGTTTACGCTATGTAAGCAATTGTTTGCACTTCTATAACAATTTTCAGCACTACTTTCTATACGAAAATGTCTTTTCAAAATGAGTTCATGTGCACTAAAATTTATCTGGCATCTCTGTGTGATACATAAATTTGTGTTTAGTCGGTGGCGACGTAAGTCTGAACGATCCTCTACTAAAAAAAAAACACAACACACATTTATACTCGTCGTATTCATATTCATTGTATTCACAAATGTTCATACGTACATACGAACAAGAGAATGTGTTAAAAAACTGATTTATATTGTTATATATGATGAAAAAGTCGCCATAAAGGCGAGATTCCCTCAATTCAATTCCAACAACAATAACAACAGAAAAAAAAACACAATATACTAGACTTGTTATTGTTGTTGTTGCTAGTTCGAGTTTATTTATATTTATTTTTTGTTCTTCTATAAAGCAAGTGCTTTTTTTCAACGTTGTCTTTTGTAGTTGTTGTTGGTTTTCATTAAATTATTGAAATAGTGATCACTGGCGATCATTTGCGGGTATTTGGTTGATATAAAAATAAAATTGAGAGAAATATTTAAAAAAAAAAAAAATAAAAAAAAAACTTGACGCCAATGTGCATTATGGGTTAGAAATTTTTAATAGTGATAATTTTTTTTTTAAGATTTCATAGATTTGTTATTATAATTAAACTGCCTGAGTTCCAGGTTACGGGGGATCATCAGGAAATTGAAAATAAATTGTTTACACAATGTAAAAAATGGTTAACCCTATGTTTTTATTTGTTTACACAATGTAAACAATTGTTTACACCATGTAAACAATTATTTACACCATGTAAACAATTCTTTACGCCATGTAAACAAATGTTTACACTATGTAGTCAATTGTTTACTCTATGTAAACAATTATTACCCTATGTTAACTAATTTTAACACACGTTACAAGTGGTTACACTAAATTATCAACTATGTACACTATGTTATTATTGTTTACACAATGTTAACAATTGTTTAAACTATGTAAGAAACTCTTAACATTATGTTTTTAATTGTTAACATTAAATATAAAATATAAAAAATTTTGCTAGCTGAAATGTTTTTCCTTCTGGTCAGATATTGTCAGCTATCGGAAATAACCTGGTGTGGACTGTACTTTGTTTTTTAATATTTTTAGGTCTCAAGTTCGTTTTTATGCTCTATCAGGGATCAAGAATATTATATTTTTTGTGATTTCTTTCGTCCACATTTTAAGGTGTAATGAACGGAATGACAAAGTGTAAATACCTCCCATTTAGTGGGGCCCCTGTAGGCTAGTTGGTAGCGTGCTAGCCTATGAAACAGGGGGTCGTGGGTTCGATTCCCACCAAAGCCCTTGGTCGATTTCGCTACAACGAGACGACGGTCATTGTTACCAGTTCTCGGTTAGGTTAAAATTATTTAAAAATGAGTTGTAAATAAAAATTGGAAAAATAAATAAAAACTGATCATTGGATCAAATTATTATTATATATTATTATAATACCTCCCATTTTTACTTGATGTATGGTATTAAAATATGATGCTGGCCCATAGTGTTTACTGGTTACATTTTTTTTTTCTTTTGTTACTTCTTACGGAATTGTTGTGTCATGTGTAATGTCATCGAACCACTTTTTTTGTAGTTTTTGTTGTTGCTGGTGATGTTTTGTGATCATTACAGATCGTGTATGGATTTTGGTGTTTTTCTGCCTCAACAACATCAACCTTCTTTAACTTCTTGTATCATTTATAGAGTTTATTTTGCCGGTTTTTTTTCGAACCGTTTCAGTTTATATATTTAGTCATGACTTTGGTAAATGATGATGATCATCATTTAATATCTATAATGATGTTTGTTTGCTTTGCTTTCAATGGTAGTAGCCTTAAGCTACTGATCATAAAAACAGCTAAACTGGTTTTATTGATTCATGATCTTCATTAAAGTAAAAAAAAATAAAACTAAACAAAACACAAAGAGTCTGTTGAAAAAAAAAAAAATCAGTTTTAGCCAAGTTTATAATCAATGGTTTGCCAATATCCAAAGACTATTTTTCATCTGTCAAAACCCAGTTGGAGGGGGTGTTGGAATGGTGTAAACGTGTAGTGCCTGCACGTATGTATGTGCCGATGCTGTGTGTGTCTGTGTCATTGAAATGCACGATCAAATAATCATTTTCTACATGAAATGTCGTCACTTTGTCGGTGTTTGAAGTTGTTGATTTGATTTGTCTTTTGTGGTATATCGTGACTACTTTAGATTTTACACAAACACACACACACATACATATTTATACAAATAACAATAACATTTCAAAAAAAATGAAATGATCAATAGTGGTATTCAGAGTCTTGCTTGCCAGCCCTGGCACTGGTGGTAAAAGAGCACTTTTTGAAATTACTTTTCAAAATACATGTATTTTTTGAAAGAAGTACTCTTTTGCTACATTGCCAGGGCTGGCAACAAGACTCTGAATACCTCTAATATATTTATTTCTGATATTGTTGTTTTTATAGTAAACTGATTTTTATTAACCCTGTATTGATTACACTTTTCCGACATAACTTTTTTTGATAAAATTAATAAAATTTACCGGAGATAAGTAACAGACACATAATATACTCCGACACTATTTAAAAAAACAATGGCTTATACTATGTTGACAATTTTTTACACAATGTAAATAATTGTTTACACATTGTAAATAATTGTTTACACAATGTAAATAATTGTTTTCATAATGATTACAACTGTTTACACAATGTTGACAATTGTTTACACTGTTGATTACAATTGCTTACACTGTGTAATATATATTATTAAGACTATGTTATCTATTGTTTACACTGTTTTATCTACTGTTTACACTGTTATTTATTGATTACACTATATTAATAGTAGTTACACTATGTTAGCAACTGTATACACAATTTAGGCAATTGTTTACACTGTGTAGACAATTATTTGCACTTTTTAGACAGTCTGTAACTAATTCTTACATTATGTAAGCAATTGTATACTCTTTGTTAACAATTATTCACACTGTGAAACCTATTGTTTACACTATGTAATCAGTTGTTTAAACTTGATATAATCAATTGTTACACTATGTTAAATATTATTTACAGTATGTAAACAACTGTTAACACTTCGTAGTCAATTGCTTACACAATAAAGACATTAAGTAAACAATTGTTTACACTATTTACAGCTGTTCTCACTCTGTAGTCAATTGGTTACACAATTTAGACATTCTTAAACAAATGTTTACACTAAGTAATCAATGGTTAAGCCTTTATTAATATTTATTTACACAATATTTCATTAATTCTATACAGTAAGTAATCAATTAAATACACTATGTATACGTTTATTTACGGTATTGTTTATAGTATAAAAAATTGTATAAAAAATACTGTAAACAATTGTCTACATAGTGTATAAAATAAATTGCTTAGTGTAAACAATTGATAAAATATCGTGTAAATGAATATTTATATAGTGTTAAGTATTGATTACATAGTGTAAACAATTATTAACATTGTGTTAACAATGAATTACATAGTGTAAACTATAACTAAAATAAGTGTAAAAAATAGTTTACTCAGTGTAACCAATTGTTTACAGACTATCTACATTGTGTAAACAATTGTCTACAATGTAAAGATAATTGTCTATAAAGTGTAAACAATTGCCTACAAAGTGTATACACTTGCTAATATAATGTAAACTATTATTTATGTAGAGTAAACAGATGATTATAAATGTAACCAATTGATTACTAACAAGGGAAGTCTCCCTGGTGTCACCCTCCGATCTTCATGAAATTTGGATATGTTGTTAAGAACGAAAATTAATTCGACACGTATTTTTTTTTTAGCGGCCCAAACTCATTTTTAGGGGGGGTCGATTTGTATGGGGGGAAATTGACCTTTTTCATTTTTTTACGATTTACGCCTATTTAACCAAAATTAATATAGGCATGTGTGGCATCAGATTAAAGGTATTAAAAATACCTATCTCGTGGTGCTAACAACGGGCCAAAGAATTTAATATTTTTCGATTTATTAACAAAAATGTCCTAAAATTTTGGTATTTTACTCAATATGACGAAAAGTTGTGAATGTTTGGACACGTTCTTAGCACACATAGATAGGTTTTCAAAAGACCTTTCATTTGGTATATAACATGACTAGGTTTCTTTGCATAATATAGGAGATAAACGAAAAAAACTGAAAAATGGCCTTGTCTTCCCCCCTCCTTTTTACCCCCTAAATATGAATTTGGGCCGCTAAAAAAAAATACGTGTCCCTTTATTTTTTCTGATCTACAAAATAAAACCAATTCCACAAAGATCCGCGGGTGACACTAGGGAGACTTCCCTTGTAAGTGTAAAGAAATGGTTACATAGTCTAACTAATTGTTTACATAGCGTAACTAATTGTTAACATAGTGTAATCAATTGTTTACATAGTGTAATCAATTGATTAAATGACGTAATCAATTGTTTATATGGCGTAATAAATTGTTAACATATTGTCTACAAAGTGTAAGCAATTGCACTATGTAGTATGCACTATGTAGTATCTAGTTGTTTACATATCGTAACTGATTGTTTACATAGTGTTATAAATTGTTAATATAGTGTAAACACTGGATTACATAGTGTAATCAATTGTTTACATGGCGTAATCAATTGTTTATATGGCGTAATCAATTGTCAACATAATGTCTACAAAGTAAAAACAATTGTCTACGTGGTGTGTTCATTTGCAAACATAATGTAAACTATTGTTTAAATGGACTAAACAATTGATAACAAAATGTAAACAATTGATTACAGAGTTTAAACAACTGTTTACATAGTGTAACTAATTGTTTACATAGTGTAACTAATTGTTTACATAGTGTTATCAATTGTTTACATGGTGTAATTAATTGTTAATATAGTGTAATCAATTGTTAACATAATGTCTACAAAAAAAAAAACAATTGTCTACAAAGTGTAAGCAATTGTCTACATGGTGTATACACTTGCTAACATAATTCAAACAATTGTTTAATTGTTTACAAAATTTCAACAATTGATTACAGAGTGTTAAGACCTGTTTTCAGAGTGTAAATAGTCGTTTTCATAGTGTAACCAATTGTTTACATAGTGTAACTACTTGTTTACATAGTGTTATAAATTGTTAACATAGTGTTATCAATTGTTTACATTGTGTAATCAATTGTTTACATAGCGTAATAAATTGTTTACACTTTGTTATCAATTATTTACACTATCTTAACAGTTGTCTACACTTTGTAGACAAATGTTTGCACTATGTAGACAATAGATAATATTATGTTTTCAATTGCTTATACTATGTAATCAATTGTTAACATAGTGAAATCAATTTTTGACTATTTTATCAATTGTTTACACTAAGGTTTACACCATGTTAATAGCTCCATAACTATGCAGAGAAGCCATTAATATAAATTTTGAATTGTAATATGACAATTTTATGGCCTTTATCCAATTTTTTTTATTATTTATCTTTTTGAGCTACAACATATTTGTAAAATTTGTGATAAATAACGGAAACGGCATATGAGTATTCATATTGATTACATTTTTTAAAATATTATTATGTAACTAATTATTTACCTATGCAAGCATGCATCATATTTTAAAAGTTTGTAATAAATTACGGAAATGACATATGAATAATCATTTGATTATATTATTTAAAGTATTATTATGTAACCAATTGTTTGCCTATGTAAACAATTATTTACCTAGGCAAGCAAATAATATTACTATAACTTTGAATGGTAATAAACCAAGTTAAGTGTTATTTTAAATTTAGTTATATTTTGCTATTAACCTTATTTTTTACATTATGTAAATAATGTAAAATATAAATCTATGTTTACATTAGTTAAAAAAACGTTTACTCATAAGACATGTTTACTTCCTTGCTATTCAGTATGTAACTCTTCAAAATATGTGTCTAGGGTCTCATATCTTTCTGCAGTTTAAATCAAAAGAGTGGCGGAAATATTCTCACGAATATTTCCGCCACTTTCATTATTTTAAATTGAAGACTATAATTACAAATTTTCCGAATTGTTTACACTGTGTAAGCAATATGTATCCGAAGTCAAAAGTTTATGAAAAACAACTTATTAATACTTAATTTTAGATAATATATTTAACAAATTTTCTTATTTTACACCATGTAAATAATGTGACAATTAGCAGGTATAAAACTATTTGATTACTGCATATTTAAGTTTTAGGAAAGTAGGTGTGTTTTTTGTTTTTAATTTAATGCGAGCATTAAAAATGATTTAAATTATTTACCTTATGTAAATAATACTTTATCAGTGTAAACATTTATAATTGTTAACGTTAGTCAATTGTAATTTTTAATAAAATAATTTTAATAATATTTTTTTAGCAATATTACTTAATTTTCATACTTTATATTATGTAAAAAACGTTTCAAACTGTTTTTATAAAGTTTTCCTTATATTGAAAAATATTTTTTGATTAAAATCTGTTTACTAAATTTGCAATGAGTATTCTCATTCGAACATAAAAATTTTTTCTAAAAATTTAAAAAAGTTCATTTATGGGTTAACATAAGTTTTCATTATCGTTGGTGAACGTTTTGCTTTTTAGTATTTATCTTACTAATTTACAGTCCAATTGCCGCCATTTAGTTTTAATTTTTAAACATTTTCCACTACCAACAGTCTTTTAAGCCAACTACACTAGTTCATTACAATGAAAAGTGTGTTGTAATCACTCGACACTTGTTTATTTTTTTATATTTTTCAATTTACAAACCAAAACAGAAATAATTGACTTTACAGTAGTAGTTCATCGTTGTAGTCAATTACAAATTTACCATGGCTACGATATTAGTTTGATTAGTATTGTTAACATAAGCAGCAAAGCACATGCTGCTAAAAAGTTGTTAGTCGTTACAATAGTATTTAATTGGTATTACATTTAATTTCTTGTTATATTTAATTATTGTATTAACGATTTTTTTTTCAATCATTGTAAGATATTGTAAAACAAGTTCCTTTTTCTTTTAATTGTTCAATACTCTTTTGACTCATTTTTTTTTAAAGACTTATTACACGTAATTATTTATATTACGATAAGTATTCGATTCAATAAGTATTAGATTAAAGTTTTTCAATAGTTAGCAGCAATAAAACTTTGTTTTAATTTTACTAAAGGAAAATGTCTAGTTTAAGTTTAAAAATTTGCTTTAGTTTCTATGTAATATTAGCGGATTTATTGACTGTTTGCATATTTTACATTAGGTAAATAATTTAAAAAATCAAAGTTACGCAGAAAATGGGAATATAGTTAACATACGACATTAAAATTTAGAATTTATGAATTATAAGCATTGTTTACATAGTGTAAATAATGTAAACAATTGAAAAGACATTAATATTCATTAAAAATCGTGTCGTTTTAATGTGAATACAATTCAAAGACTTTTATAATTTAATATATACTTTACATAATGTAAAAATGAGTTTTTACATTTAAAAAAGTCCACCTTGAAATTAAAAAAAAAAACTATATATGCAATTTGACACAATTTTTTACATAGTGTGAATAATTTTTACATAGTGTAAATAATGATTACATAGTGTAAATAATGTAAACAATCGAAATACATTTATTTACATAGTGTAAATAATATAAACAATTGAAAATAGATTTATTTTCATAGTGTAAATAATGTAAACAATTGAAAACACGTTTGTTTTCATTAAAAAATCGTGTCTCCTTAATATGCATATAATTTGATACCTATAGTTTACATAATGTAAAGAATGAAAATATACATTTAAAAAGTCCATCTTTGAAATTTAAAAATATATAATTTGACAGATTTTTTTAATAATGTAATTAATAAATGTAAAAATGTAAATAATGATAAATTTTTATTACAAAATGTAAAGAATGCTATTGGCTGCATTTATTGCTACTTAGATTAAGGAACATTTTTAAGAATATTACAAATATCACATAAATATTAAAAATTATTTTTTTTATAAATTTGACACTCTTTCCACATAATGTAAACAATCTGTCAAATTGAAGAAAATTGTTAAAAATATTTTTCGGAAAATTATAAAACAAAAAAATGTTTTTATTAACAAAAAAATAAATAATTCATACAAAAGACTTAAAAATAAAATAATTAATATACGTATTATTAACAAAAAATTAGTAAAAAAATTTTAAATTAAATAACTGAAAACTGAATTTGAATAATTTTTAGTTTTAAGTTGGTGGAAGTCGGCGGCAGACGTTGGAGGGCACCTTTTCCATCTTCATAAATGTTTACAAATTATTTATTACGATATGTACGCCTAAAAAACTGATATTATTATTTTGTATTATGTTATATAACCACGCCCTTAAAAGGGGGCGGGCCGAAAAATAGCAATTTCGTAATCATCTTGGTCCAAATGCAGGTCAATGAACTTCATATGGCATACAAATATTTTATTTGTTGAACAAATATACACAAAAAAAATTGTAAAAAATCTGTGTTTTCTGGTGGTGTTTTAGTTCTTTAAGGGGAAACATTTTTCCCCTGTCCGATTTTACAAAATTTACATAATTGTGCCAAAATTCAGGAAAATAGCTTTTATTTTGGACTGCATCGTGCCCTCCCAAGACGGGCATCGCTAGAATGTCTCATAATCGATAATTTTGTGGGGTCTTAGACCGATATTTCGATAATGTAGTTGGAGGGTATAAACATTTATTTTTCCGGTTTTTTTGATGACACGTTGAAAAGATATTGAAATTTTTAAAAATATATAGCTTTAGATTGGTATTTTTTATGGCAAAAAAGCTTTTCTTCCGATTTTAAACGTCCGGTCAAATTTTTATTCTCCAAGGCCAAAATCTTAAGTGGTAAAAATTTGAGACCAATCGTATTAAATTTTGGATTTTTAAATTCATTTTTAAAAAATAGGTCTTGCGACACATAATATTTATTAATTTTGAAAAAATTAAATCGGTCGTAAGGTTTTCGAGATATTGCTCTTTGAAATTTGAAAAAATTTCGGGTTTTTCCTACGTTTAAGACTTTTTCAAAATAAACATCAAAATTTCTTTCCCTTGATCCTTTTCTTAAGCTGGAGCCAAAATTTCATTTAAAATTAATTTAAGCCAAATCCGATCATTTTAACCTGGGCGCTCTTCGATCAAAGTTTAGGTTTTTTAGAAAATTTCCACCAAAAACTCTAAGCTTTCATACAAGGGTGCCATGGGTTAAAATAATCTAATTTGTCTCAAATTAAGTTTAAATAAAAGTTTGTCTTAAGCTCTATAAAATAGTCAGTGGAAACAAATTTTAAGATTTTTTTTAAATTTTTTGACAAATTTCAAAAGGCGATATCTCGAAAACCGCTCCACCGATTTCAAAAATGTTTCGATATTCATATTCAGCATGCCAAAATTAACAGCTTTCGGTAACCCGTGTAAAAATCGATTGATCTTTTTTGATCTGCATTGATCTGATAATATATGATTGCATCTGATTGGATATAATTGTATATTGTATTGGATATAATTGTATATATTGTATATGATTAGATTCAAAATTTGTGCCAATGTTGACCAAATCCGAGATATAATTTGATCTAGATTTCGGTCATTTCAGATATAATTATATGCAATAAGATACGATTTATATGTAGACCTAAATATATCAGGTTAGATATAATTCATTTTTACACGGAGAGATATTTTTTTATGTTTTCGTTTTTCATCCAAAATAGTGGTGAAAATTTTCTAAAAATCCAAAACTTTGATCAAAGTACTCAATACTCAATATTGTATCACATCAGACATTTGAAATCAGAAGAAAAACGTTTTTTCCACACAAAAAATACTAATTTAATACCCTAGTCTGGAATCGAACCACGGATATTTTGCTATCTTATTAATTCTATTAACAACACAGGCTGGTCGTCTCCGAATACCACACAACCACCACATTGTTAGAGTATGCTTAGACAAATACTCGTTTTCTATTAATTGCTGCAGAGTATTATATATTAATAGTTTTCTATAGAGAGAAATAATCAATTAAAACAATACAATTAAATTTTTAGTGATTTCAACTTTACCTCATGCCATTTTTTAAACTTATTTGTCTCCGCAAATTTTTTATAACTGACCACATTATTTACATACACACAAAAAATTATTGGCTAAAAATTTCAATTAAATCTGTTGATCAACAAAATTTAAATGAGTCAATTATTATTTTGATCAACATTTTTGTTATTTTCTTTAACTATCAAATTACAAATTTTCAACATAACAGATTTTTTTTCGCTTAAATTTATTTGAAAACATTAATAAAAAAATATACGTTACACTCGTGTTTTACTTTTTTTACTGTCGGCAACATATTGGAAAGTAAAAAATATGAATTTCTACATAATTTTGTAATAAGCTTAAAATTCATTTGTTAAATCAATCATTATTTTAATTGACTTTAAATAAAAAAATTATAAAATTTTTGATCAAAATCGAAAAAGTGTTTAATTGAAAATAAAATCAATTAATCACCTATAATTTGGTGATTGATATAACAATTTTCTTCATCGGAGGAGTTCCAATTAAAAATTTAATTGAATCCGCGTTTTTGTTGGTTGAAATTCGTTTTCAATTCTTTCTGTGTAGTGTAAATAATAGTGTAAATTATAAAACTTTTGCTAAAACTACAAATAAAATAATCATAAAAATATTGAGGTAAATAATATTTTTTTAAATGTTTCAAAATGCAATAATCTTAAAAAAATTGTGGAAGTCTGCTAACTTTTTTTCTAAATTTTTGTGCAACAAATAATTTCGTATTTCTCCTGTTGTTTTTGAAAAAAAAATTTTGGCATTGAAATGCAAAAAAAATCTCTATGCTAATTTATAAAGCAAAAATCTAAATACCATTTGATGTGCTATTTTTAAAATTAAATCAACATGCAATACTATAAAGCAAAGCTATATGCCAAGCAAATTTTTCAAAATATATATATTTTTTTTAAATGACGAAAAATTGTTTTGGCAAATATTTGCAAAAAAAATGAAATAAAAAAAATGACGTAAAATTTTTTGTAGATAATATATAAAAAATTATTAACGATAGCTTTTTATAGAAATTGATAAAAAAAACTAATAACAATTCAGAATTTCATAAAACTAAAACAATATACATTATTTGATATAGATTGCAAGAAGTGGGTGCATATGGTGTGGTTGTTGGTTTTTGGGTTTCCCAACCATAAATTATATTTGTTGAGGTAGAAGTGGAGCGAAAATCAGATAATTTTTAACCCGTGGTTAAATTATTTGGAAATTATCTGATTTTTTGTTATCTATTTATATGTGATCGTATCTGATCGCATACATTAATATCGAAATGGCAAAAAATGATATCTAATTATCTGTTGGATTTGGTCAACATTGGCACAAATTTAACATTGAGTTATTAAGTAATATACAATCAGATACAATCATATATTATAAGATCAAAGCAGATAAGATCAAATGAATTTTTAAATGGAAAGAGCGAGTTCCTTGGAACATTTTAATATAGACCCAGGTCCTATACTTAGTTTGTATGGTTAGCTTTGCTAACGCATTAACAGCACTTACTACAGTTCTGTCGTTCATTAACGAACTAGTTTAATAATTGAACTACTCACTGAACTATTCCATGTTCATTACTATCGGCTCTTTTAGGTTTTTTCGTTCTGAGCTCAATCATTTTGTATATCTTAGTTCGTTTATTCAGTTTAATTCAACAATTTTTTCTCATATTTTCGTTAATTTTTTTATAATTTATATTTTTGCGGCCATTCAGACGGTTCTAAAATAAACCCAATGCCTGCCCACCCCTGTTATATAGCATGAATAAACGATATTTTTTTGTTATCTTTATGAATCCAATTTTGAACTTGATAACATTAAATTTGTTATAACTTTTAATCGGAAATCAAAGTTTACTTATTATCATATTTAGAGTTGTTGTTATTGGTTGTTATAATTTGATAGAAAAATCACACCATATTAAAACAATATAAAAAAATTTTAATAATTATAATAAAAAAAAAAACTAACAAATTTATCATAATCTCTGGCAGGTTTGAAGGGGTATACTTAACCATAAACTCATTAAAAAAAATTATTTGATATAAAAAATCTAAACTCTTTTAAACTTTATCAATTATAACTTTCGATTTCGACTAAAAATCGATAAAAAAAATATATTTTAAAATTTTATTACAGCTGAGAATTATAGCAGACTTTTTGTCACCTTGTTTAACCATGTAACTACATAATAAATTATTTATGTATTGATAAATTAAAACTTATATGTTAAAAAATTATTAAAAAAGGTTGTATTTTTTATGAGGAATGGTAAACCTCAAACAATCGATTAGTATTTGGATAGTGTTTTATTAGAAAAATCGTCAAAGTGACGATAAGTCGGGGAAAAATGGCAACACTGGCAACATTAATATTGAAATTTCACTGTTTGGAATGTTGGATCACAGACTATAAACAGACTCGACAGTAGAGTTTTATGAGAAAAAATGGGGAAAAATTAAGCGATTTTAGGAGAAAACAGAGCGGTTTTTAGTCCATTTTACGCTAACATGGCAACACTTTCTACGACTTAGGAGTGAGTGAAACAACAAAAACCGATCTGGCATCTATTTTTCTTATGGCGCATTATATTAGTTTTCTCTTTCTAACCTAATTCGTAGAATAATTTGAAAATATTAACCGTATGG
The DNA here is from genome assembly GCA_963921195.1 of Pegoplata infirma. Classification (NCBI taxonomy): domain Eukaryota; kingdom Metazoa; phylum Arthropoda; class Insecta; order Diptera; family Anthomyiidae; genus Pegoplata; species Pegoplata infirma. The sequence continues at coordinate 28,986,527 of OY992538.1, read as the reverse complement.
TTCAGAACTACTTTTTTGACACCTGTCACTTATGTCGAGTCTGTATTAGTCTGTGGTTGGATCATCCAGAGCAAAGAAAAATTTATAATATTTTTGTTAGATGTAGGTACTTTTTACAAATTTATAAGTTTGGTACTTTTTCGATCTTCTGAAATAATTTCCCGACTAAAAATAAATATACAGGTCCATATATAATTTAAAATTGAGCCATATATAATTTGATATGGCCCAAAACGTATTTGGATAAAATAAGATGGTGATTTTTAAACACAAAAATTATTTTTTATCCAAATTGGTATCAAAAGTTTGAAAATGTTAAGTGTGTTATCTAAAAAATATAAAAAAAGTATAAAAACACGATTTTGGTCCGAAAATGCTGATTAGCATCTATGTACCAAAATCAAGTTTTTATATTTTTTTAATATTTTTTAGGTATTACACTAAAGTGAAAATCTAGTTCTGAAATTTTTTTATTTTATTATAATTACTTAGGTAAGCCCATAGATGGGAATTTTTAATTACCATTGAAATTTAATTACCATTGGTTGATATCAATGGTAATGAAAAAATTTTCATTACCATTTAATGGTAATTAAATTTTTTTAATTGAAAAAATAATTACTAATGGTAATGAAATGCACCAATTGTTGAAAAACACCAATTATAATTGGTTTCAAAACCATTGGTTTGCACATTTTTGTTTTTTTGAAAAGTTAAAAATTTAAACATCAAAGTATGTTTTTACAAAAAAATATGAAAAGGTTAAAGACAAAAAACAAAAGGCAAATAAAAATTTCAAATATTGTGTTATACAAAGGCAATCAACGTGTGTTTGGTTTATAAAATGTGAAAAACTAAAACACCATATAACACAAAACAACAGATATTTCCAAATATTAACGATTTTGACAATATTGTGACGACTTTTACTAATGGTAATTATTTTTTTTAAGTGATGCCATACCAATGGTAATTATTTTTTTTTTAATTTTCATTAGTAATTAAATTGATAAATAATTTAATTGGTACAATTGATACAACCAATGGTAATGAAAAAAATTTCATTACCATTGACATCAATTAAATGGTAATTAAACCATCAATTAATTGGTCCCTTTAATTAATTAGTCCCATCTATGGGTAAGCCATTATGAGTAAGTCATTATTATACATTTCGAAATAATGATAAAGGTAATTGTTCATGCCGCAACCCTACTAATGAAAACCCTATTTTACTCGTTAGAATTAGTCGTATGTTTGAACTGTATAACAGTTCAAACATATCAAACATTACCGAATTAGTCTTCTTTGTCAAATGAATTATAGTTTTTAAGTTAGTTAAGTTTTAGCAGTACACACAAAAGAACCTTTGTTTAGAATAAAAGATTTCATATACATACACTTTCACCGGCTTTTATTCTGACAATCCCCACAAAGTTAGGCTTAACTCTGGTCCTTCGTTCCCCACATTTTCAGTAATTTTCTATCATTACAATGTAATTCGAATGGTAATGATGTGTCATTACCAAGTTTTTGCTGGATTTGAGTAAAAAACTTTTTTGTAGTAATTTTTGAGTAAAATAACAAAAATTTTTTTTTGACTGTAAAATTTTTTTTTAGCGTAAAATTTTTTTCGAGTGTAAATTTTTTTTTAGTGTAAAAATATTTTTAAGCGACAAAAATACTTTGTGAAATATTTTTCTGACTTACCAAAGCTCCTTTATAAATGCTTCTTTCACACAAAAAAATTAATTAAATCTATTGATCAACAAAATTTAAATGGTTATATTAAAATTTTTGTCATATTCTTTAACTGTCGAATTACAAATTTTCAACATACCAGATTTTTTTTTCGCCTTAATTTATTTGAATATATTAAAGTATTCAAAATAACCGGGTTTCACTTTTTTTTATTGGTGGCAACATATTAAAATGCAAAAAAGATGAATTTTTTTATAGTGTTCAATCATAATTTTCATCAATCATTATTTTGATTAACTTTAAATTGATCAAATTTGTTATCAAAATCGAAAAAATGTTTGATTGAAAAAATATTAAATTTTCTTAGTAACTTTTGAACCACTAAACAGCAGCCTCTGTAAAGTCTTTCTTTAGGAAATTGTTATCTAAGCAGCATAACTCAATCAGTAATATTCGCAATTCTGAAGGGCTATGGACCAGCACGGAGGAGGAAACGCTAGAACTGCTATTTCAAACACACTTTCCCGGGTGTACGATTGGACAGCAGGAAGCTGCGAGTTCTCATTCGTTTGGTTCTTACTCCGTTCAGGGTGTAGACGAAATAATAACAACGGAAACCGTTACGTGGGCGGTAAACACCTTTGGACCTTTTAAATCACCGGGAATTGACGGAATCTACCCGAAAATGATTCAAGACGCATTGGGCGCTATTGGGCATTATCTTGTTCAAATTTTTAGAACATGTCTGATGGAATCATATGTTCCTATTATGTGGCGAAGGGTTAGAGTAGTTTTCATTCCAAAAGCGGGACGAATCCAACATTGCACAGCGAAGGATTTTAGGCCCATTAGTAACCTGACCAACTGCTTTTGACTGAAAAGCGGGATCATAATGTTGAAAAAGCGGGATTTTGATCTAAAAAGCGGGATTTTTTTTAAATAAGTTAAATTCGACTTGACCGAACCCCCGAATACCCTCCACAATGCAAAAAATTCTAGAAATACTTTTAAGGGATTGTAATTTTTTTATGTAAAAAAATGCATAAGAACTTTGACTAGAAAATTTGATCAGATGCATTTGATCAGATCAGCGACGTATCCAGGAAATTGAAAATTGAATTGAAAATCCCAAAATTGCCTATTTATATTTAGTTTTAACTAGAAGTACTTAAAAAGTAACTGAAAAGGGAGGGGCACGTGCCCCCTGTGCCTACCCCCTGTATACGTCCATGGATCAGATGCAATTACGGAGACAAATCTCGTATCTAATAGATTTTATCAGATACAATTGATATCATTAGATTTTACAGATCAGATCAAATCTAATAAATTTTTTCACGGGGCTGTAAAATTTAAGACTCTATTTTAAGAAAATGGTATCAGAATTTTTGTTTTTAGGAACAATTTTTAGAAACCGATAATTTTTTATACAAAAAAGTTCTGAGAATCTGAGAATTACCTTAAAATATGAGAATTATTTCAGAATTTTTCCAGAAGTAAAGTGGATCAGAATTTGGAAATTTTATAGAAGGAATGTCTCCGGATCTCAGAATATTTCTAAGAATGAGACATTTTCTATAATAAAATGTTGAATCTGAGAATTTTTCTACGATCAGAGAGTTAAGAACTTTTTTATATGAAAGGGTTTTAAGATCTGAACATTTCTTAGAAAAAGATTATTTTTCTATATGAATAATATTTTAGAATCTAAGAGTTTTTCAGCAGTTAAAATTCCTTAACATCCGAGAAATTTTGTAAAGGAAACATGTATTACAATTTAATACTTTTTTATTGAGTTTTTTTTGGAATATTGGAAGTGTCACAATGAAAAAAATTTGTAAAAAAAAAAAAAATTGACTAAAAAGGATCTTATTTTTGATGTAAATCGGTCCAGTAGGTAAGAACAGTAAGAAATAGTTAATATGCTCAAAAATATCTTACTCAAAATACGAGTATTAATAAAATAAACTATAAATTGTACTTTGTTATTCCAAAACCCAAAAAGCGGGATAAAGCGGGATGAAGCGGGACTTTTGCTTAAAAAGCGGGATGGGAACTCAAGGCGGGATGAGATATCAAAAAGCGGGATAATCCCGCCAAAAGCGGGATGGTTGGTCAGGTTACCCATTAGTCTTTCATCATTTATGTTGAAAACATTAGAAAGAATTCTAGACGAATATATTAGGAAAAAATTAGATCCCGCATTTATTTCGGGGAAACAGCATGCTTATATTAAGGGTAAATCAGTTGATTCAGCACTCCACGCTACAGTGCACCACGTTGAGAAGGCCCTCTCAGTTAAGGATTATACACTTGGTGCTTTTCTTGATATTGAAGGGGCTTTTAACAATGTTAGATCAGAGGCAATTAATAATGCTCTGATCGGAGCGGGGATTGGAACACCGATAGTTAATTGGCTTATGGCCATGTTGACAAATAGGATTATTTCATCCGAATTGGGTAATGTTAAAGTTCGGGCAGTGGCAACAAGGGGTACTCCGCAAGGTGGAGTCATCTCTCCATTGCTATGGCTTCTCGTTGTAAATGAGATATTAGTAAAATTAGATCGAACAGGTACAACTGTTGTGGCTTACGCTGATGACGTCGTCATCCTATCCTCAGGCAAATTCATTGACACTGTCTCTGACATTTTGGGCAATGCTTTAAGTACACTTTCAGCATGGGCAAGGGGTTGTGGGCTCAACGTAAATCCAACGAAAACCGAACTGATTCTTTTTACTAGGAGAAGAATTATACCTAATTTTATTTCTCCTAGACTAAATGGTATTAGGTTAACACTATCGGACTAGCGGTCGTTAGACCTGTATTATCTTATGGTTGTCATGTTTGGTGGCCAATTGTGGAACATAAAACACGTGCGGACGTGATAAAGAGGGTGAACAGGATAGCTTTGTTGAGTCTCACTGGAGCTATGAATACGACCTCTACTGAAGCATTAGAAATACTTTTGAACATCACACCATTGGATATTCATATTAAGGCAAATGCTGCGATTACTCTTAACAGACTTAATCAAGCAGGCTCCCTGAAAAATAAACAAGTCTGTCATACGAACCTCATTAGTAGGGATGAGATTTTCATGCACTAAAAAATCTAAAATATGCGCTAAAAAGTTCAAAATATGCACTAAAAAAATAATTATAATTAAAAAAGAATTTAAAAAAAAAAATATTTTTTTTTATTTTCAAAATAAATTTTTAAAATTTAAAATAGTTTTTGAAAAAAATAAATTTCAATTTGCGTTTTTGCTAATGTATGCCAAAATATGCAAAAATATGCACTTAAAAGTCGGAAATATGCAGAAAATATGCATTTAAAATCAAAATATGTAAAAATATGTATTTTCACCAAAATATGCAAAAATATGCAAAAACAAATCGATGCCATTTTAACGCAAATTTCTTGATTCGGAAAGATAATTGGTCGATATCGTTTTTATACTGTCTACAAAAAACATGCATTTGCATGGAAATCTCATCCCTACTCATTAGTAATATGGAGAGGAACATGATAACGGATTACAATCCTCCATATAATGTCATTGATAGGAAGTTGAACATTGTAATACCATTGCAAGAGGATTGGCTATAGAATAAAATAGATTTTTATCAATTTAATATCTATACAGATGGTTCCAAAACTGATACAGGAACTGGTAGTGGTTTTCACTGTATGGAGCTAAACATTAACAGATCTTATCGATTAAAGGATGACTGCAGTATTTTTCAAGCTGAAATATATGCTATTGCCAAAGCTGCGGAACAGATTTCAATGTTGCCAATATACAAAAGCGATATTAGTTTTTTCATTGATAGTCAAGCTGCACTATTGGCTCTTAAAAATGACAACATCGGGTCTAAGGTAGTCAGCCGCTGCCACAGAGAACTTAAGGCTCTCAGCGAGCAGCATAACATTAGACTGTGCTGGGAACCCGGACATAAAGATATTCTAGGCAACGAGAAAGCAGATGAACTGGTAAAAAAAGGTGCCAGCCTTCCAGAGGAAGCGTCGGAATCCGATGTTTACCCCCCTTTGTCACTGAATTCACTACGGATCAAGTGCAAAGCTAGAGATACCTGGATATGCAGATGGACAAATTCAGACAGATATATTCAGACTAAATCATTATGGGATGAAAACTTGACAAAACACACCCAAATTCTCCTAGATATGAATAGAAGATAACTAAGAATGGTAATAAATCTTATAACTGGTCATAATACATTAGGCAAACATATGGTAAGAATATGTAGATTGAATGATGATACTTGTAGATGCTGTGGGAAGCTGTCGAAGGCAGCTATCACTTCTTATGTGAATGCCCTGCGCTGTCTTTTAGAAGATTTAAACTATTTGGCTCTTATTTCTTTCAGAGCTTATTGGAAATTCGAAGCGAGAATCCTTGGACTCTACTGGCATTTATAAAAGCTTCAAAATGGGATGCATAACTGGAAACAATGCGAGTGATAAAATTGAAGAGAGAAGGTTTCGACCATTAAAGGAATCATAATGGGCCACATCAAGGCCTCTATGGACGTTGGTTTTGTATAAACCGACGTCATCCTTCACAACCTAACCTAAAGTCTTTCAAAAGTTAGCGTGTTTTAAGGTGAATCACAATGACGGAGTACTATGTGCCAGAGAGTGGATTTTGTTCCTTTCTCTTTCGCACTTACATATTTTTTGTATGATGTCGTCTCTATTTTTAAAGATGGTACTCTGTAGTACAGAGTACTCCGACATTGTATCACAGCCTTTATACAGACGGACGGACATAGTTAGATCGGCTTAAAATCGATCGAGGATAATGAATATATCTACTTTATAGGGTCCTAGACTAATATTTCGAGGTGTTACAAACGGAATGAATGTTATAATTGCAAGAAATAAAATTTTAAAGATTTTTTTTTTGTTTTTTAAATCAAATTTTGATATATTCAAGATTTTAAGTTTTGGTAGAAATAGTATTTGCCTTTTTTCTAACAAAAAATGATATAGTCTGTATTTGTATGAAAATAAAATATTTTTAAAATTCGTCCAAGAATTTAAAAGTAAATTTTGAAAAAAATTATTTTAAACAAGTAAAAAAGTTAAATTCGGCCTTGCCGAATGTAGTGACACCCTCCACAATTTCAAAAAGATTATTGCAAAAAACTTTTTTAAAAGGAAATTACTTTTGAAAAATTTTTTTTTTTGAAAAAAAATTTCCGCGAAAAAAAATTTTTGTTAAAAAAAATTCGCGATTTTTTTTCTTTTTGTCAAAAAATATGTTTATACTTGTTTAAATACCATTTGGTGTTCAATTATGTTCACATATGTCAACCAGCAGCCGAATTAAAACATTTTGTATTTTTAGGTTATGTTGAATGTACTAAAATTTTTGAGGTGTCCTAACATTTTCGTTCATAACTTTTGAACCGCTGAATCGATATCGCTCAAATGCAATACCAAACTTTTCGGGAGAACTTCCAATAAATATGTTAAGTTTCAGCCATATCCGTGTAGTATTTTGGTCGTGATCACCATTTCCGCAGACAGACAGACGGACATCGCTAGAATGTCTTAAAATCGATCGGGGATCATGAATATATATACTCTATGGGGTACCAGACCAATATTTCGATGAGTTACAAACGGAATGACAAACTTATATATACCCTCTATCACTAATTGTAAGTGGAGGGTATAAAAATGGAATTTAAAATAAATTTTTTAAGAATTTTATTCGAAAATCTTTTTTAGATTTTATTCAAAAAATCAAAAGTAATTTTCAAAAGAATAAATTTTAATATTTTTCGTTGTCTGATTTAAAAAAGTACAAAAAATTTTTACGCCAACAAATTATTCGCAGATTTTTTTTATAAAAAAAATTTTAAAAATAATTTCTTTTACCAATTTTGTTTGCAAGATTTTTTTCCACAAACATTTTTCTGCTGAATTTTTTTTTTGTTTTTTCCGCGAATTTTTTTTTTCAAAATTATTATTTTTTTACAAATTTTTTATTTCAATAGTTTCTTTTTAAACAAAGTTTTTTTCAATATACGTTTTTTACTTGTGTTCTTGTTTGTTATAAAACCCCACTGTTGCATCTGTTTAGTCTTTGACTATGATATTTCACCAGTTGCTTAGCATAAAGAGTCATTTTCTAAATCTCAGTTAATATTATCATTCCGTATATAACTAATCTATTAGATTACAATATTTTCTAATTACCTTGTTCATATGCGTTCACATAAAGTAAGTGTCATAATAATATTTTACAACATAATCTCATTACAAATGCCACATGCACACCACTACTACAAACAATTCTTTCGTGTTAATTAAGATAAAACTACCTGACATTATATTGTGTACCTGTATCACCTACTACTAATTTCAATAAACATTCATTTTACCAGGGTATTTCCCCGAATATAGTCAATTACAAATTATAACTCATCTAAACACACACTCAGGTAGCGCAAGGACTTTGTGTTTTAGAAAGTAATGCATATAATAACTTGACCTGTTCTATGGTGATGTAGCTAGCTCAAACAAGTGGATTATAGAAAATCCTTTTTGGTTCTTAAAATACAAAAACGATAACAAGTGTCTAAAGCAGCTCTATTTATGTCTATTGAGTATTTGATGGGTTTTTACAGGGAAATTTTACAAAAAAAAAATATGTATGAAGTACTTAGGTAAAGAGTTTAAGCAGCAGGGATTATAAAATCTTTGTTTCAGGATTTCAAAAACAAAAATTACATAAACATCTGATGATAATAAAACTTTAAAAATTGTTGCTAATTTATTTTGAATTTCTTTTCAACTTACCTTTAAGTTTTTCACGAGCATTTTCTAAAGCTGATTTACGTGAATTTACTGTAGATTCTGAAATGGCACAACAAATAAAATATACAAATTAATAAATTTTAAAATATTTCTTTTGGTGTTAATAATAAATTAATGTTAAATTATTTGTTATAAATATTGTCCCAACACACACGTAAGTAGAAATATTTTTTAAAAGAAATATTTTTATAAAAATCCACCCACTCGGTGACTTTGACATCTAAACTATTAAACCATAAAATCGTAAATATTCTATACAAAAAAAAACCAGCATCATCATTTATTTATTTCAATATTTTGAAAAAGTATTTTACTAAATAAACACAATTTTTTTATATTTTTTGAATCTTTTCAAATATTCATACTACATACTGAATATATATTTGCGTTAAATTTTCAAAGTTTTTTTTTTTTTTTTGTTGATTTTATTTTTGTATACAAAAATGTAAAATAAAATTCTAAATAAAAAGTGAAAAAAATCTAAATTGAATAATTATACAAAATAAAAAATGCGCCAAATGTCTGTCATGGCAGAAAAATTCACATATCTTTTTATACCCTACACTTAGGGGTAGGTATTTATAAAACCGTTGTTCAGTTTGTAACATCCCAATTGATTCTGTTGTATTTTATTAACCTACAAGTTCTTACAAAAAATTTGGGGCACATAATAACTATTAGCGATTTTATAGCCCAAAATTAAAAATATTTGAAATGCGAAATCGCCAATGAACGCAACTAGAAATACATTTTTTAATCGTTTTGTGATTAATTTTGAACGTATGTCCTCACAAAATGTTAGCCCAATTCAATCAAAACCAACAAAGTTATTAACAAATTCAAAATTTTACTCTATACTGGTTTTTGCTTCTCCTGTAAAATTTATAAAATGTTAGTTAGGGCCTTTTGCATTTTAGGTGACGATATAGAGGTTTCAGTTTTGAGAAATTTGATAAAATTATATATAATTATATTTTGAGGATGTTTATTCTGGCTCGAGGTCATTATTTTCTTTACTAATTAAAGCCATGATATTCCCGGCGACATGACATAATCCCCACGGACATAATCCCCATTTCCGTTATGGGGATTATGACCAACTTCATTTCGGTCATAATCCCCATAATGGTGGTGGGGACTATGACCGAAAATTATTTGAACATAATCCCAATATAAGGATTATATCTTTATATACTAAGTAGTTGGTCATAATCCCCAAAATTAAAAGATTTTTTTTGCTTAAAAGTTTTTCTGCGTAGCCGGCCTTCGGCCGGGCTTAGGGATTACAAACTCCATGCATTAAACCCACCCTCTCTGCAGAAAACGGGGATTATGACCAAAATTGCTTTGGACTTAATCCCCATAATGTGAATGGGGTTATGACCGAAAAAAGTTAGGTCGTAAGTCCCCACAACCAAAATGAATTCCTTAATGTCCGTGGGGATTATGTCCTGTCACCAATATTCTCATAGCATAATTTTCAAGAAAATAATTTTTCTGTTTTAAATTTATTTATGCCTGCCATTTTTGCAAGACTTAATCGACACGGGTTTCGGAATTTGTCAAATTCCATTGTCAAGATTATTGAGCAAAAATAGAAACGATTTACTACTAACAAGGGAAGTATCTCAACCCTTATGAACCGATTTGCATGAAACTTAAAATATATATCAAAGAGACAATTCTAAGGTTGGGGTGTCTCGGCTTATCGGCCATATCGGGGATTTAGGGGTTCAAAACATGGGTCAAAAAATGCCGAAAAAAACGTTTTTTGGATTTTTCAGCCATTTCTTTTTTAGAAACTATATGATGTTTTCATATGAAAAGAAAGGTTTTTTTAATGCCTATCCAATAGTGGCATAACCTTATAAAAATTCGGCTTCTTTAAATATTTTTTTCAGAAAAATGTGTAAATTTTGGGGGGTACTTATGTGAAGACATTGACCTACGATATCCATATGGATAAAAAATAATCTTTATTAAATTTAAGTTGACCCGTATTTTTGCCCTAGACGATATTCCTGTTAGTTCGGAAGTTATCAAAATTTTCCCGAAGGTCCACATGGTTTCATAAGGGGACAACGAAATTTTTAAACACCGATATGGCCGATAAGCCGAGACACCCCAACCTTAAAATCGTCTCTTTAATATATATTTTAAGTTTCAGGCAAATCGGTTTATAAGGGTTGAGATACTTCCCTTGTAAGTAGCAAACGAGTCTAATGACAAATCGTTTGTGCACAAACTAGAGATGCGCGCGTGACACGAATTTTTCGTGAGTCACGTGATTCACGCGTGAATCACGCGTGATCGTGAGTGAAATTTATTTTTACTCACGTGATCGTGAGTGCGCGTGATTAGAAAAAATTGTTTCGTGCGTGAGCGTGCGTGAGTAATTTTTGTTTCGTGAGTTTGCGTGATTATTTTGTGCCGTATAAAACAGAAAAAAAAGTAAGAAAATCTTCATTATAATGAATTTAGAGGGAAATTAATACAAGATTGGGATTTAAATGAGTTGTTATGATTGCTTTTAGGAAATTAAATACTTTTTTTGACAAAAATCAAAAAATGTTAAATAAAAATTTGGTTTTCAAAATTTCTTGAGTCTTCGTGAGCGTGATTATTTCGTGAGCGTGAGGAAAATTTTATTTACTCACGTGAGCGTGCGTGAACGTGAGCAGAAAAGAAAATTTCGTGCGTGATCGTGCGTGAGCAATATTTATATTTCGTGAGCGTGAGCGTGAGCGTGCGTGAGTCAAAATTCACTCACGCGCCCATCTCTAGCACAAACTAAAATATTAATACATATTCGACTCTATCCACAATAGGAATTAGAAAGACGAAGAAATTGTACTATACTTGTAAGGAAACGATTGTCAATAACCACCAAAAATATTTAAAACAGTAAATAAATTTAAAACAGAAAAATAATTTTCTTGAAAATTATGCTATGAGAATATCATGGTTTTAATTAGTAAAGAAAATAATGACTTCGAGCTAGAATAAACGTACTCAAAATATAATATTTTAAAGGTCGAATAAAACAATTTTTATTTATTTTTTTAACAAAAATTAATCAGAATTATATATAATTTATTAAAATTTATATATAATTTGATAAAATTATATATAATTATATCCGAATTTTTTTTACATAAAACCCGACTAAAAAAAAATAATACGATGTCATACAACATTTGATCCCAAAAATGGAGGATCCAAAAATATATGATTATATCTTATTAGATCAAAATTTAGATACAGTCGAACCCGGTTATAACGAACTCCGAGGGACCAGTAAAAATAGTTCGTTATGAGCGAAGTTCGCTATAAGCGGGGTATATTTTTTAGCAACCTAGTTTTATTTCCAAAAAATAGATACAATTTTGTTTTATTTGATGTTTTTTTCGTAAATAAACTACTAATTTATAAGAAAACATTAAAAAAATATAAATAAATTTTATTAAAATTGTGATATAATCAAAAATTTCCAACCTTTTGTGAGTTTGATAAACATGATTGCCGCACATTAAAAAATATTTATGGGAGTTCGTTATAAAAAGGTAAATAAATATGAAATTGTATTCTTGGGACCATAATAAGCAGTTCGCTTTAACCGAGGATTCGTTATAACCGAGTTCGTTATAAAAGAAGTATTTTGTGTGAAAATTGATGCTAAAACGTCGGGACTTTAGAAATAGTTCGTTATAACCGAGAATTCGTTATAACCGAGTTCGTTATAACCGAGTTTGACTGTAATAAGATATAATTAGATCACAAAAATGGAACGGTAAATATTATCTAATTTGATATTATAAAAAATTAGATCTAATAAGATCTAATAATATATAATTATATCTTATTATATCTAATAGGATCTTTAAGATCAAATCAGATGAAATTTACCGTTCCATTTTTGGGATCCAATTATATCTAATTATATAAAATTTGATCTAATAAGATATAATCATATATTTTTAGATCCTCCATTTTTGGGATCAAATAATGGATCTATTTATATACAATTATATAAAAAACTTTATGATTATATCAAAACTTTTTTACTCGGGAACTTTAAAAAAATATATATAATTTTATCAAATTTTATACAAGATGTATAGATGTACTAGCTGAAGCGCCCTGCGTCGCCTAGGTCGACTTACATAGATATGAATATCTAAATAGCTTCTCCCCAGCGCCACCCATAATTTCATATATAATTTTCTCCTGACGAAACATACATACACAGAAAGAATTGAAAACGAAAGTCAATCAACAAAAACGCGGATTCAATTAATTTTTTAATTGAAACTCCTCCGATAATGAAAATTTTTATATCAATCATCAAATTGTAGGTGATTAATTGATTTTTTTTCAATTAATCACTTTTTTAATTGAAACTCCTCCGATAAAGAAAATTGTTATATCAATCATCAAATTGTAGGTGATTAATTGATTTTTTTTTCAATTAATCACTTTTTTGATTTTGATCAAAAATTTAATCAATTCTTTATTTAAAGTCAATTAAAATAATAATTGTTTAACAAATGAATTTCAAGCTTATGGAAAAATTATGAAGAAATTCATATTTTTTGCTTTCCAATATGTTGCCGACAATAAAAAAAATTAAAACCCTAGTATAAAATATATTTGTGAATAAATGGATTCAAATAAATTGAAGCGAAAACCAATCTGGTATGTTGAAAATTTGAAATTTGATAGTTAAAGAAAATAACAAAAATGTCCAAATTTTATTAGGAAACTTATTTTTGTTTATTAATATATCTTGAGAATTTGTGCCAAATTGTACCATAAATACAAAAAATGGAATTATGACGACTACAGCGCTACCTATTGGGTTTAAATTTTTTTCAGGAAACTTATTTTTGCTTAATAAATATATTTTGTGACTTTTAGCCAAATCGTACCATAAATACAAAAAAATTTAAATATTTCGACGTCAGCGCCACCTATCGGGATTATACTTAAGAGAAACCTGGCTTCAGACTAAACTAATATATTGTCAAAGTTTGGTGTAAATCGGTCCAGTGGTTTTTATGTTTTAGTAACACAAATACGTTTTTATACAGGGTGATTCAGTCACGACCAAAATTCATTAGGCATTTTTGCGTACTAAATGGGAAAAATATTTAAAAAATTCCGAAATTTTTAAACATAAAAATAATACTCAAATTAGTCCAAAAAGTTGGAAAATGTTAAGTATGTTATGTGAAAAATATTTAAAAAACACGATTTTGGTCAAAAAATGCTGATCATTTCAAAATTTCTCGAATATTTTTTTTTTATATTTAAGAAGTCCATTTTAGGAAAACTATGAATGACTTATAAGTACATGAACTAAAATTTTTTCCTCATAGTTAGGAAAATTTCCAATTTTTTAGTTAAATTTAACTAAATTTTAGGAAAATTCATGAAAATTTTTCAAAGAAACTTTTTCCAAAATTTTAGCTTTGTCTTTTTTTCAGTGTGTAGTATAGGGATTTTATATTTTCTAAATAATCTTGACAATGGAATCTGACAAACTCCGAAACACGTTGCAAAAATGACTAACATAAATAAATTTAAAATAGAAAAATAATTTTCTTGAAAATGATTGCCATGAGAATATCATAGTTTTAATTAATAAAGGAAATAATGGCCTCGAGCTTGAATAAACCTACTCAAAATATAATATTTTAAAGATCGAATAAAACAATTCTTTTTAAAATAAAAATTAATCAGAATTTGTGTAAAGAGTATTTATAAATTTGTCATTTTATTTACTTAAGCAAAAAAATCGGTTCTAAAACTGAAAGAGAGCACATTAATTCTCAAGATCTATAAAATATTTTCTGTTTTACACCCCACTCTAAAACATTCTATCAAAAAAAATCTATTTTTAACGCAAACAAGAATTTAGTGAAAACTTTTTATTTTTGTGTGTTTAAAATTGTGTTGGCAAAAAAAGTAAAAACAAAATTTTGCCAGGGAATTTCCAATGAAATCAAAGTTTAATTTTAAAACAATTACTTTTATTTTTCGTATGCAAAATATTTTGCAAATTAAATTATTTAGTGAATTTGTTTTTATTTATTCGAGTGTTAAATGGTTGCACTTGTACAAACTATGAAGGTACATAGTAAAATACAGCATTTTAATAAAATTGGATTTTAATAGAAAAATAATTTACATAATTATAAAAATAGTAAAGGGAATTTCATAAAGCCAAATAAAAGTTTTAAACAAATAAAAAAAAGGTAACAGGAAAACGAGAGTGGGTTGTAAAATTTTAAATTTTTATTTAAAAATGACCATGTAAAATTTAACCAACTTTGCCACAAATTTCATGGAATCTTCAAACGCTATTTGTGTATGTCTGTTAGAATCAGTTTTTTGTTGAAACTATCATGTGGTAAGAACTGTTTTTAATTTTAAAATTATTATCATAAATTAAAGTTGTTTGTATGTAGAAATGGGCGAAATTGGGTAAATGAATAAAAAGTTTTTACTAAAAGTGTAAAGGTATTTCATATAACAGCGTGCAATATAACTTTGTGTCTTGAATCGGTAGACCAAACCCCCGAATGGCTTTGAAAATTAGCTAGAGTTCTTTTTTTATGGCCCTTTAAAGTTTTTAATTTTTTTTTTCAACGGCGCACATTGGGTTCAAATGGTACCAAAGTGGCGATTAATTGAAATTTATAAATGAAGTTTTTGTTATAAGTTTTGGTATGGGGTAAAAGTAGATAAAATTCTACAACGCTAGTTATCAAAATCAATAAACTAAGTTGTTTACTTTTTTTTCGGTGAGCTGTCAAAGTTAGCAAATTATTGCAGTCTTTGAAAAAAGTAAAAATATTAAAATTTTTTACAATTCAAGCGATTATTAGTGGTATTAAGTCTTTTAAAAGAAAATCTTTTATAATGGAACCTTAAACACCAGGGATTAAGCTAAATTTTAAAATTTTTTTTGTTTATAAAAATTGTGTCTCAATGTTTTTAATAATTCTTTTAAAAAGGGTCCAAAATTGGGATATTTTCCATATTTAATGGGCCACACATATTAAGTTAGTAATAGTTGGATTTAGTTTTGTGGATTTCAAAAAAGTATAGAATATCAGCTTTTAAAAGAAAAAAAAAGTACAGACAATGCCCGGCCCTTTTTTTTTATTCCCGTTTTTGTGTAAAAAGTCTGGGTATCGTTTATTAAACAAGACCATTATATGTGTGTTTATACCCTTCAACTACGGTATGGGCTTACACTCACTTTGTCATTCCGTATGTAACGCATCGAAGTATGGGTCTAGGACCCCATAATGTGTATATTATTGATCACTGATCGATTCTAAGACATTCTGTGACTAACAATGTGTCCGTCCATCCGTCTGTTGTTGAGCACACCATAAAGTACATAAAACAAGAGCTAGAATCCTGAAGTTTTTCACAAATATGTATAATGGTCATAGACTGGTTAAGTTCTTGAACGAGCAAAATCGGACGAGGGGGAAAAAGTTCCCCCTTGAAGAACTAAAACTACCCCAGAAAATTATTTTTTTTACAAGTTTTATTTGTATATTTGTTCAAAAAATGAAACATTTTAATGCCATATGAAGTTCATCGACCTGAATTTGAACCAAGGGGGATCAGGAAAGCAAATTTTTTCGGTCCGACCCTTTTTGGGGGCGTGTATAGAAAAAATAATTTAAATAATGATACATTTTTATTAACTAGGTGCAAAAAATTACATCTATTTTTTGGCAACGTTTATCGCGAGGGGATAAACGTAAACCATAGTCTCCCGGGAAATCCCCCCCAACGCAAAAAAACGTCCCCTCCATTTGTTTTTTGTAGCTTTGTTACATGTTCGAGGGTTTCGTGTTTTTTCCCAAAACAAAAAAAACTACTAAAAGATTAAAAAAAAACATTTTGTTAAATTTTTTTTTTCGAATGCTGTGTTTTTATGTATTTTTGATAATTTGTTAATAAAAAACTACAATATTCCCATAAATCACTTTTTTCAGATAAATTTGAACATTTATGAGATTTTGTGAAAAACAAAAATTGGATTTTAAATAAAATTTAAAATAATATAAATACATATTATGCGTTCTTCCTTTGATTACTTTGATAGCACATTATGTACACTTTAATTTCCATTTTTTTTTTATTAATTTATCGCTTTTCATTCCAAAGTTACAGCAAAAATTGTGAACTATAACCCTTTTTTCCGAAAAACAAAAAAAAAAAAACGCCTAACAGGTTAAAAAAAAAAAATTTCCAATTTTTTTTTTTTCCAAAATGTGTATTTTTACGTGTTTATATTAGTTCATTAATAAAAAAAATATAAGATTCTAAAACTACTGCTTATCTGAATTAATCGCCATTTTGGGTACCATCGAACCCACCGTGCGGCGTTTGGAATAATTCATAAAAAATTGAATAAATCTCAATAATTCTGATTAATTTTTATTAAAAAATAAAAATTGTTTTTATTTGGCTTTTAAAATATTAAATTTTGAGTAGGTATATTCTAGCTCGAGGTCATTATTTTCTTTACTAATTAAAACTATGATATTCTCATAAAATAATTTGCGAGAAAATTATTTTTCTGTTTTAAATTTATTTGTGTTGGTAATTTTTACAAGATTTTGCTTCTTGTAGTATAGGGTTTTTATATTTGCTAAATAATCTTGACAATGGAAACTGACAAATTCCGAAGCACGAGTCGATTAAGTCATGTAAAAATTACAAACATAAATTAATTTAAAACAGAAAAATAATTTTCTTAAAAAATTATTCTATGAGAATATCATAGTTGTAATTAGTAAAGAAAATAATGACCTCGAGCTAGAATAAACTTACTCAAAATGTAAATTTTAAAAATGTCAATAAATGTCTGCAGTAAAATTATATGACATTTCCTTTCTGAGAATATATTAACCCTCTATCTCACATTTTCAGGGGTCATTTAGTCCCTTTTTCAAACATTCTCATAGAAAACCACTAAAACGTGCGTTTAAAAAGTTAAAATGTTCGACAAACAAGAAATTCAAAAATTTGTGTTTTTTTATCTTTATTTGTCATTATCACCTGGAATAAACACAATCAAAAATCTTTTTTTATATGAAACTTTTTTTAAAATCTTTATTTGCCATTATCTCCTTAAATATAAGAGTTAAAGCAAAATGGACAAAATCTGGGGATCACCACCAAAAATTAAAAAAAACTTGTTTGAAATTTTTCTAAAAATCTTTATTTGCCATTATCTCGTTTAATTAAAGAGTTAGAGCAACCATAAACGTTTTTTAAGAAGTTCTAAGTATGAACTTTTTCTAAAAATCTTTATTTGCCATTATCTCGTTATATAGTTAGAGCCAGATGGAAGAATTATGGGGATCACCATGAAAAATAATAAAAAAAATCTGTTTTTGTATAAATTTTTTCTAAAAATGTATATTCGATTAGAGTTTTATTCTAGTTCGAGGCCCAAAAATATTTCTATTTATGATATTGTCATAATAGAGTATTTTTAATTTATTGCTTTAAAAAAGTTACTATCTCATAGTATGTCTGTACTGATCAGTTTCATCCCCACTAAAGGAATCTTCAGCAGACTTTAGAGAATCATCGTTGGTCAATCAAACATCAAACCAGACATAATATTTGATATATTTCCCAAGTTATATGAGAAGTACTATTATGAAGGTCCGAAATCTGTTTTCCAACAAAAATAACTCTTTTAAAGCAAAAATTGTATATATTAAATCACCGTCGCGTCGGTAACTATTAATATATGTGTTGCTGTTATTTTACAATAACAACAGTGCCTAACCAAACAATAGTGTTGGTAGGATAAGTCGTACTAAACTTTGTGTTAAATGTTTTCTAAAAATGTTTATAGACGAAATCTGGGAATCACCGCCAAAAATTAAAAAAAAAAGATCGTTTAAAATTTTTCTAAAAATCTTTATTCGCCATTATCTCGTTTAATTAAGGAGTTAGAACAACCATAACAAAATATAAAATAGTGCTTAGTATAAATTTTTTCTAAAAATCTCAAGTTGCCATTATCTTGTTAAATAAAAGAGTTAGAGCAAAATAGACAAAATTTGGGGATCACCATCAAAAGCTTAAAAAAAATCTCTCTTTGTATGAAATGGTTCCAGAAATGTTTTTCCCCATTATCTTCTTAAATATAAGAGTTAGAAAAAAATAGATGAAATCTGGGGATCACCATCAAAAATTTCAAAAGTAGTTTGTTTTGTAACAATTCAGGAAACTCAGTAATTATTCATGCTTTCTAATTTACCATTAACTCGTTTAGTAAAATAGTTAGAGCAAACTGGGAAATCACAAAATTAAAAAAATTAAAAAATCTATTTTTGTATGATATAATAATAATAATTTGATCCAATGATCAGTTTTTTTTTTTTTATTTATTTTCCAATTTAATTACAAATCATTTTTTAATAATTTAACCCTAAACGAGAACTGGTAACAATGACCGTCGTCTCGTTGTAGCGAAATCGACCAAGGGTTTTTGTGGGAATCGAACCCACGACCCTCTGTTTCATAGGCTAGCACGCTACCAACTAACCTACAGGGGCCCCTATTTTTTTTTTGTATGATATTTTTTGTATGATATTTTTCTAGAAATCTTTATTTGCCATTATCCTCTTAAATATAAGACTTAGAGCAAAATAAACAAAATCTGGGGATCACCACGAAAAATTAACAAAAAAAAATATATATCTTTAAATGAAATGGTTCAAGAAACGTTCTTTTGCCATTATCTCGTTAAATAAAAGAGTTAGAGCAAAATAGACAAAATCTGGGGATCACCATCAAAAGTTAATAAAAAACTAGCTTTGTATGAAATAGTTCCAGAAATGCGTATTTCCCATTATCTTCTTTAATATAAGAGTTAGAACAAAAAAGACGAAATCTGGGAATCACCATCAAAAATTTCAAAATTAATTTGTTTTGTAACATTACAGTAATTATTCATGTTTCAAAATTTAAGCTTATTAATTTTTAAAGACGTTTAAAGCTTTATTTTATATTGTGAGAAATTTTAAACTTACAAAAATTCTTTACATGTCAACTGTTAAATGTCATTTTGTTTAAACAATTGCTCAGTTGTGTCATAATTTATTTCAATAAACAAATTATTTAATTGTTATTTTTTTTAACAACATACTAAATATAAAAAAAGTATGTCACGTTATAACTTCTGTAACCACACAAATACAAACAGACAGGCTTGGAAAAATAAAATAAAAAAAGCTTTTGCAAATTTTTTTATATCGTTTTAATTGCAAAATTTTCAATATGTGTTCAGTAGGGAGGCATTTATCAAATAGTTTTGGGAAAGCAAATTCTGACTGTGCGATTTGCTGAAATTTAGAAAACTACAATTGAAATTTAGAAACAAATAAATTTTTCTATGAGAATTTAGAATCATCGCTATAAATTGCCGAAAACTCTTTTTATATTAATTTTTTCTAAAAAAAAAACTTTAGGGGCTAAAGTAAATTTCCTTAGATATAAGTTGCTAAAATAAAATTAAGTATCATCACTATAAATTTACAAAAATCAATTTTTATATAAATTTTTTCTTAAAACACTTTTATAGCAATTTTTTCTTCAACTAAAATCTATAACTGCATATTATTCCTCAACTAGAGGTGCTTGAGCAAAGATAGCAAAAATTAAGGAACATAGAATTTAAAAAAATCCGGTTTATTTAAATTTTTTTAATAAAAAAACTTTAATTGCATTTTCTGGCTTAACAACAGGTGCTAAAGCAAAAAAAAAAATAGAGATCATCGTTACAAATTTTCAAAAATCCATTTTTATATAAATTTTTTCTAAAAGACTTTAATTGTGATTTATTTTTTAATTTATTTCTTAACTAAAGGTGCTACACGAAAATTGTCAAAAAAGCGATGATCGCTGAAAATTAACTCAATATTTTTTTTGAATTTTAATAAAAGCTCGTTTATTGCAATTTTTGCCTTAACTAGAGGTGCTAGAGCAAATATAGCAAAAATTGGAGATCATCACTAAAAATTCTAAAAATCAATTTTTTTTATGAAAATTAAAACTGATAGCTATAAATTTTGGAAAATTGTTTTTATATAAATTTTTCCTATGAAGCATTTATTGCGATTCTTTTCATAGTTCTGAGGTGCTTAAGCAAATGTAACAAAAATTGGGTATCATCCCCATAAATTTCCAAAAATCAGTTTTTATATAAATTTTGTCTTAAATAACTTTTATAGCAATTTTTTCTTCAACTAAAAAATATGTAACTGCATATTATTCCTTAACTAGAGGTGCTTGAGCACAGATAGCTAAAATTGGGGATAATTGTTTTAATTTTTTGAAAAAATCAGTTTGTTCGAATTTTTTATAAAAAATA
This sequence comes from Pegoplata infirma, assembly GCA_963921195.1. Lineage (NCBI taxonomy): Eukaryota > Metazoa > Arthropoda > Insecta > Diptera > Anthomyiidae > Pegoplata > Pegoplata infirma. The sequence goes on along the minus strand of OY992538.1, from coordinate 28,965,547 downwards.
CTTAAATTGCATTTTCTGGCTTAACAAAAGGCGATAAAGCAAAAATTAGAGATCGTCGTCAAAAATTTAAAAAATCCATTTTTATATAATATTTTCTAAACAACTTTAATTGCGATTTATTTCTTATCTAAAGGTGCTACACGAAAATTTATCAAAAAAAGAGATGGTAGCTTAAAATTAACTCAATATTTTTTGGAATTTCAATAAAAACTCGTTAAGTGCAATTTTTGCCTTAACTAAAGGTGCTAGAGCAAATATAGCAAAAATTGGAGATCATCACCAAAAATTCTAAAAATCATTTTTTTTTATGAAAATTAAGACTAATCGCTATAAATTTTGGAAAATTGTTTTTATATAAATTTTTCCTAAGAAGCATTTATTGCGATTCATTTCATAGTTCTGAGGTGCTTAAGCAAATGTAACAAAAATTGGGTATCATCCTTATAAATATCCAAAAATCAGTTTTAATATAAATGCTGTCTTAAATAACTTTTATTGCGGTTTTAGCCCTAACTAAAATAACTGCAACTGCATATTCTTTATCTACAGGTGCAAGAGCAAAGATAGCAAAAATTGTTAATCATAACTTTAAAATTGCTAAAATCCATTTTATTCGATTTTTTTATAAAAAATATTTTAATTGCATTTTATGGCTTAACTAGAGGTGCTAAAGCAAAAATTGGATATTATCGTTTTAAATTACCAAAAATCCATTTTTATATAAAATTTTCATAAAAAAATGTAATTGCAATTTATTGAATAACTAAAGGTGCTATACCAAAATTTTCAAAAATTAGGGATGATCGCTTAAAATTACCTAAAGTCAATATTTTTTTTTTAATGTTTATGAAAACTCGTTAATTGCAATTTTTGTCTTAACTAGAGGTGCTAGAGCAAATATAGCAAAAATTGGAGATCATCGCTAAAAATTCTAAAAATCAATTTTTTTATAATCGCTTTAAATTTTAGAAAATTCTTTTTACGAAAATTTTCAAAGAAGCTTTTATTGCGATTCTTTATTTTGTGCTAAAGCAAAAGTAGCGAAAATTGGGGAACATTGCTCTAAATTTCTAAAACCCAGTTTTTATATAAATTTTTCCTTAAATAACTTTTATTGTGCTTTTCGCCTTAGCTAAAATATCTGTAACTGCTTATTATTCTTTAACTACAAGTGCCAGAGCGAAAATAGCAAACATTTTTAATCATAGCTTTAAATTTCCAAAAATTCGATTTTTTTCTAAAAACTATTTTGATATCATTTTATGGCTTAACTAAAGGCGCTAAAGAACAATTTGGAGATTATCGTTTTAAATTACCAAAAATAGATTTTTCTATAAAATTTTCCTAAAAAACTTAAATCTCAATTTTTTTATTAACTTAAGGTGCTATTCCAAAATTATCAAAAATTAGGTATGATCCCTATAAACTTCCTAAAATCATTTCTTTTCTTCGTTAATTGCAATTTTTTCCTTACCTAGGGGTGCTAGAGCAGAAATAGCAGAAATTTGTGATGAAAAATAAATTTTCTATGATGAAATTGGGAATCATCGGTATAAATTCCCGAAAGCTCTTTTTATATAAATTTTTCTAAAAGAAATCTTTTTTACGATTCATTCCGTAGTTCTAAGGTGATAAAACTAAGTTAGCAAAAATTGGGGATCATAGCTACAAATTTACAAAAATAAATTTTTATATAAATTTTTCCTTAGAAAATTTTATTGGGATTTTTTCCCCAACTTAAAAATCTGTAACTGCATTTTATATTCCTTAACTAAAGGTGCTAAAACACAGATAGCAAAAATTGTTAATTATCGCTTTAAATTTATAAAAATCCATTTTATTAGATTTTTTTCTAAAAAAGATTTTAATTGTATTTTATGGATAAACGAGACGTGCTTGAGCAAAATTTAGAGGTGATCGTTATAAATTTCCAAAAATCCATTTTTAAATAATTTTTTTCTAAAAAACTTTGATGGCGATTTATTTCTTAACTAACGGTGCTACACTAAAATTGTCAAAAATTAGGGATGATCGCTTAAAACTACCTAAAGTCAATATTTTTTTTGGAATTTTTATAACAACTCGTTAATTGCAACTTTTGCCTTAACTAAAGGTGCTAGAGCAAATATAGCAAAAATTGGAGATCATCGCTAAAAATTCTAAAAATCTGTTTTTACATAAGTTTTTCCTTAAATAACTTTAATTGCGGTTTCGACTTAACTAAAATATCTGCAACTGCATATTATTCTTTAAGCTCAGGCGCAAGAGCAAAAATAGGAAAAATTGTTAATCATCGCTATAAATTTTCAAAAATCCAGTTTTTTCTAAAAAATACTTCTATTGCATTTTATGACTTAACTAGAGGTGCTAAAGCAAAAATTGGAAAACATCGTTTTAATTTTCCTAAAAAACTTAAATTGCAATTTATTGATTAACTAAACGTGCTAGACCAAAATTTCCGAAAATTAGGGATCGCTATAAACATCCTAAAATTATTTTTTTTTTTCATTATCTAGTGGTGCTAGAGCAAAAATATCAGAAATTGTTGATCATTGCTACAAAATTCTAAAAAAAATGTCCACGCTGAAATTGTAAATCAAAGCTATAAATTTTCTAAAGTTATTTTTATATACATTTTTCGTAAGAAAAAACTTTTATTGCGATTCATTCCTTATTTCAAATGTACCAAAGTAAAAAGCAAAAATTGGTGATCATCGCTATAAATTATGAAAAATCAATTTTTATATACATTTTTCATTAAAAAACTTTTACTGCTATTTTTTCCTCTACAAAAAGATTTTAAACTGCATCATATTCTTTTACTAAAGCTGCTAAAGTTACCAAAAATCATCATTATCATAAATTTCCAAAAATCCAGTTTACTTGATTTTATTTTCAAAAAAGACTTTAATTGCATTTTATGCCTAAACTAGGGAGTGCTAAAGCAAAAATCGATTTCTATATAAAATTTTCCTAAAAAATGTTAAATGCGATTTTTTGCTATACTAAAGGTGCTAAACCCAAATTGTCAAAAAACTAAGGATCTCTATAATTTTCCAAAAATCAGTTTTTTTTTTATTTTTTATAAAAATTCGCTAATTGCATTTTTTACCTTAACTTGAGGTGCTAGGAAAAAAATAGCAAAAATTGGTGATCATTGTAAATTTTTTTTTTTTTAATTGATAATCATCGATATAAATTTTGGAAAATTCTTTTTATATAAATTTTTCTTTAAAAACATTTAATGCGATTTATTTCTTAGCTCTGAGGTGCTTAAGCAAATGTAGCAAAAATTGTTGATCATCCCTAAAAATTTCCAAAAATCAATTTTTATATAAATTTTTACTTAAATAACTTTTATTGCGGTTTGTGCATTAACTTAAAAATCTTAAACTGCACATTATTCCTTAACTACTGATTCTAGAGCAAAAATAGCAAAAATTGTTGATCATCACCATAAATTTCAAATATCAAGTTTAATCGTTTTTTTTTTTCTAAAAAAGATAATAATTTCATTTTATTGCTTAACAATGGCTGCTAGTGGAATTTTCAAAAATCCATTTTTATTCAAAATTTTACATTTTTATGCAAAATTTTACATTTTTATGTAATATTTTAAATTTTTTATAAAATTTTCCTTATTTTTATAAAAAAATTTTATCGACTAAAGATGTCACAAATTAGGGAGATCGCTGAATTTTTATAAAAACTCGTTTATCGCAAGTTTTGCTTAAACTAGAGATGCTGAAGTTAAGATAGCAGAAATAAGTGATCATTGTGAAAAAATTCTAAAAACTAAATTTTCTTTGAAATTTGAATTTTTCTCATCTCTATAAATTGTTAATTTTTTTTTTATAATTTTTTTTCAACAAAAATTTTTATTATGATTCATATTTTAGCTCTTAAGTGCTAAGGATAAAGTAGCAAAGGTGGTGATCATCGCTAAAAATTTCCAAAAACCATTTTTTTATAAATTTTTCTTCAAAAAATGTTTTTAAAAACATTGGTTTTAATTTTTTTTTTGAAACTTAAAATAATGTCACCTTAATATTAGTACTTTATAAACAAGAACCCATAGTATTGTTTTAATTTTATTTATTATATTTTTTTATTTATGAATTTTATTTTTTGCAATATTCAAACACACCTACATGCAAACATGAATGAATATATTCAAACATATAAAAAAAATTACGTAAGCATAATATTTATGAGATTTTTGTTTTTATTTCATATAAATGCATGTATAAACATGCACAGGCATGCATATGCATATATGTATACAAATTTTATAAAAAAAAAATAAAATATTTTTTATACTGCTTATTTCAGTTTTATTTTTTTTTTTGGCATACGTCACTTGTTGCTTGTTTATTTTAATATTAAAAACATGTCTGTTTGCTTTTTGAGCTTTATGGGGTCTTAATTTATTTACAAAAAAAAAAAATATATAAATATTTTTAAATGACAATTAACAAACAAAGTGCTAAATAGTAGTTTTTTATACTACCTACATTTATGTAGGTACATATTTTATAAAAAAATTAATGGTGATTTATGGACTTTTATTTGTTTTTTTAAATTAAAAAAATATTTTTATAAGTCAATTTTAATTGTTTTTAATCAAATAATAAATATTTATTTAGCTGACTTTTTTTTTATTAAATGAATAAATATTTTTATTGGCAAATTTGTTTGTGATTTCTAAGTGTTTATTTAAATTTACACATATTTAAAGCAAATTAATAATACTCATACGCATTGGTTAACCATGCGTATGAGTAATATTAATCTCAATGTCTGAGAATTTTTCAATAGAAAAATATTTTTCAGAATCTGAGAAATTTTGCTATACAAAATTTTTTTCAAATTTTTTTTTATCTTAGAAATTTTCCATACGAAAAATTTACCGGAATTTAAAATTTTTTCTTTACAAAAAAATGTCTCAGAAACATAGAATTTTTTTATATGAAAAAATTTCTCAAAATTTGAAGATTTTTCGTATAGAATTTGGTAAAAAATAAAATTCATAAATAATATTTATAACGATGATCTCCAATTTTTGCTTTAGCACATATAGTTAAGCTACAAAATGCAATTAAACTCTTTTTAGAAAAATATAAAAAAAAACTGATTTTTGAAAATTTAAAACGATGGTCCCTAATTTTTGTTATCTTTGCTGTAACACCTCTAGTTAAGCTACAAATTTTTAATAAATAAAAGTTTTTTAAGGAAAAATGTATATAAAAATTGATTTTTTGAAATTTATAGTGATGATCCCCAATTTTTGCTACTTTTGCAAAGCACCTTAAAACTTAATACTAAATCGCAATTTAAGTTTTTTAGCATCTAAAGTTAAGACAAAAAAAAGAGTTTTTTAATGAAAAAATCATAAAACCAGAATAAAAATTTATATCTATCATGCCTAATTTTTATCTTTTTTAGTCTAGCACCTCTAGTTTAGCAATAATTCGCTATTAAAGTTTTTTAGGAAAATTTTATATAAAAATTGACTTTTGCTTTAGCTAAGTTAAGCAACAAAATGCAATTAAAGCCTTTTTTTTAGACAAAAATCTAATAAACTGGATTTTTGAAAATTTAAAGCGATGATCCCTAATTTTCGCTATCTTTGCTTTAGCACCTCTAGTTAAGGGATAATGTGCATTTACAGATGCACATTAAAAACTAAATTCTCAACTAAAATTTTCAGATTTAGTTGAGAAAAATATCGCAAAAATTTATATAAAATTTGATTTTTTTGAAATTTGTAGCAATGATCCCCAATTTTTGTCACTTTTGTTTTTACAGAATTAGCAATTGTAAGGGCTGCATTACAATAAAAGTTTTTATAAAAAATTTATATGTAAGGAATTTTTGGAAATTTATAGCGATGGTTTTCAATTTTCATAAAAAAATTGATTTTAGGAATTTAATAGCGATTATCTCCAATTTTTGCTATATTTGCTCTACCACCACTAGTTAAGGCTAAAATTGCAATTAACGAGATTTTTAATGAAAGATTCATAAAAAAACTACTATTAGGAAATTTATAGCGATCATACCTAATTTTTTTTTAGTTTGGAAATAAATTGCTATTAAAGTTTTAAGGACAATTTTATATAAAAATGGATTTTTAGAAATTTATAACTATGATTACCAATTTTTGCTTTAGCACATAAAGTTAAGCAACAAAATGCAATTAAAGCCTTTTTATAGAAAAAATTCGAATAAAAAGGATTTTTGAAAATTTAGAGCGCTGATCCCCAATTTTTGCTATCTTTGCTCTAGCACCTCTAGTTAAGGGATAATGTGCATTTAGAAATTTTTTAGTTGAGGAAAAAATCGCAAAAATTAATATAAAAATAGATTTTTTGTAAATTTATTGCGATGATGCCCAATTTTTGCTAATTTTGTTTTAGAACCTTAAAACTAAGGAATAAATCGCAATAAAAGTTTTTTTTAGGAAAAATTTATTAAAATCCATTTTTGGAAACTTATAGCGAGGATTCCCAATTGCATAAAAAAATGATTTTTGCAATTTTATAGCGATGATCACCAATTCCTGCTATTTTTGCTGTAGCACCTTCATATGAGGTATATTCATAAAAAAAATTATTTTAGGAAATTTATAGTGATCATCCCTATTTTTTAACTCTAGGTAAGCAATAAATCACAATTAAAGTTTTTTTTAGAAAAATTTGATATAAAAATGTATTTTTGGAAATTTACAACAATGATCTCAAATTTTTCATTTAACATCAATAGTTAAGCAGCAAAATGCAGTGAAAGTATTTTTTTTTTTTAATTCGAGTAAAGAGGATTTTTGAAAATTTAAAACTATGATCCTCCATTTTTGATATCTCTGCTCTACCACCTCTAGTTAAGGAATAATTTGCGGTTACAGATATTTGAGTTAAGAAAAAAATCTCGATACAAGTTTGTTAAGGAAATTTTTTTATAAAATTGCAATTAACGAGTTTTTTTAATGAAAAATTGATAAAAAAAACTGCTTCTTTTCTAGCATCTTTCGTTAATCAATAAATTGCAATTAAAAATTTTTGGTAAAATTTTATTTAAAAATGGATTTTTAAAAATTTATAACGATGATCTCCAATTTTTGCTTTAGCACATATAGTTAAGCAACAAAATGCAATTAAACTCTTTTTCAGAAAAAAATCAAATAACCTGGATTTTTGAAAATTTAAAACGATGATCGCCAATTTTTGCTATCTTTGCTCTAGCACCTCTAGTTAATAAATAATATGCAGTTACAGATTTTTTAGTTGAAAAAAAAAATCGCAGTAAATGTTTTGTAAGAAAAAATTAAAAAAAAAAAATAATTTTTGGAAATTTATAGCGATGATCTCCAATTTTTGCTTTAGCACCTTAGAACTAAGGGATGCATTGCAATAAAAGTTTGTATGAAAAATTTATATAAAAAGGAATTTTTCGGAAAGAATAGCGATGATTCTATAGCGGTGATCACCAATTTTTGCTATATTTGCTCTACCAATTGCAAAAATTGCATTTAACGAGTTTTTTAATAAAAAATTCATAAAAAACTGATTTTAGGAAATTTATAGCGATTATCCCTAATTTTTAGCTTTTTTTTGGTCTAGCACCTTCAGTTAAGCAACAAATCACAATTAACGATTTTTTAGGAAAATTTGATATAAAAATGAATTTTTGGAAATTTACAACGATGATCTTCAATTTTTGCTTTAGCCTTTATAGTTAAGCAACAAGTTGCAATAAAACTTTTTTTCAGTAAAAAATCGAATAAACTGGATTTTTGAAAATTTAAAGCGATGATCCCCAATTTTTGCTATCTTTGCTCTAGCGCCTCTAGTTAATGAATAATATGCATTTACAAGTTTTTTTGTTAAAGAAAAAATTGCAATAAATTTTTTGAGGAATAATATGCAGTTACAGATTTTTTAGTTGAGGAAAAAAATCGCAATAAAATTTTTTGAGAAAAATTTATAACAAAAATTACGGCGATGATCTCAAATTTTTGATACTTTTTTTTAGAACCTTAGAACTAAGGGACACATCACAAAAATGTTTTTTTTTTTTAAAAAGAATTTTCAAAAATATATAGCGATGATTCCCAGGTTTCATAAAAATTTTAATTTTTAGAATTTTTGCTTACTTTGCACTACACTCAAAATAAATTCTCTGTCCAATCAGCAGAAAAATCTGCTGAAAATACACCCATTTTGAGCCATATGAGAAATCTGCTGATTTTAGCAGACACGGTTTGCTAAATATCTGTCATAAGAGGTGAATAAATATAACAAAAAAAAAAAAAAAAAAACATACGCCGCCAGCCAGCATCGAACTCGCCACCTTCCGATTTGAAAGTACACTTCTTAACCACTACGCTACGGAAGCTTATACTTTTATCTGGCGATTTAGTTATTAAACATGTGTGTTGTTCGACAGCAGAAAAATCTGATTTTAGCAGAAAAATTTCAGCAGAACAATCTGCTGATTTCAGCAGAGCAATCTGCTGATTTCTGTTCTGCTTTTTTTTATATAAAAAATTTCTTGAAAAAATAATGAAATTCAGCAAACAAAATCAGTATAAACACAGTAAAATGTCTGTTATTTTCTTAAACTGAATGACAGAGATTTTAGTAAAAATATCCTTCTCAGCAGAACAATCTGCTAAAAGATTGCTAATTCAAATTGAAAGTCGTTTTACAGATTTTTTGACAGAGTTTTTCTTTTGAGTGTAGCACCTCTAATTGAACCACAAGTTCAATTATAAAAAATTCAATTATTGAAAAAGCGATGATACCACATTTGTGCTATTTATTCTCTAGCATCTCTAGCTGAGGAATAAAAAGTATTTTAAGGAAAAAATTATATATAAATTCTTTAACGCAAATTTATAGTGATGGTCACCAATTTTTGCTACTTTTGCTTTATAACCGTAGTACTAAAGAATAATTCAAAATAAAAGTTTTTTTATGAAAAGTTTAAATAAAACGAATTTTCGGAAATTAAATTTCCTTTTATTTTATTCCCAATTTTTGTTAAAAAATTCAAAGAAAAATTCAATTTAAGCAATTAAGGTTTTTTAGGAAAATTTTATATTCAATTATAAAAAAATCAATTGTTGAAAAAGCGATGATACCACATTTGTGCTATTTATTCTCTAGCATCTCTAGCTGAGGAATAAAAAGTATTTTAAGGAAAAAATTATATAAAAATTGTTTAACGCAAATTTATAGTGATGGTCACCAATTTTTGCAACTTTTGCTTTATAACCGTAGTACTAAAGAATAATTCAAAATAATTTTTTTTTTTATGAAAAGTTTAAATAAAACGAATTTTCGGAAATTAAATTTCCTTTTATTTTATTCCCAATTTTTGTTAAAAAAAATGCAAAGAAAAATTGATTTTAAGCAATTAAAGTTTTTTAGGAAAATTTTATATCAAAATGGATTTTTGGAAATTTATAACTATGATATTTTTTTACTTTAGGCCATATAGTTAAGCAACAAAGTACAATTAAAGTCTTTCTCAGAAAAAAATCGAATAAACTGTTTTTTTTTTTTCAATTTAAATCGATGTTTGCCAGTTTTTGCTATCTTTACTCTAGCACTTATAGTTAAGGAATTTCTTGCAGTTACAGATTTTTAGTTGAGGAAAAGATGCAATAAAAGTGTTTTAAGTAAAAGTTTATATGAAAATTAATTTTTGGAAATTTATAGCCATCCCTAAGTTTTGCTACTTTTGTTGTAGCACCTATGCGGTTACAGATTTTTTTTTGGCAATAAAAGTTTTTTAAGGAAAAAATTATATAAAAATTGATTTTTCGAAATTTATTTTTCTTTAGCATCTCAAGTTAAGAATTGCTATTAGAAGTTTTTAGAAAAAAATATAGACTACTGGATTTTTTGGAAATTTATGGCGAGTATCCCCAATTTCTCCAAGTTCATATGAAAGTGGATTTTTTGGAAATTTACAGCGGTGGTCTCTAACTTTTGCTGCTTTTACATTTAAAAGGATTTTTTAAAAATACATTATGATGATGAAATTTGATCTCCAATTTTTGATATTTTTGCTTTAAAACCTCTAGGTTAAGAATTAAATTACAAGATTTTGTAAAAAAATTCATATTAAAGTAAAAAAGTCGAATTTTTAATTTCAAATTGTTTTTATTTATTCAAAAGTCGTTTCGCAGATTTTCTGTAAGTTTTCAAAAATGCCCTGCTAAAATACATTATATTTTTTTTTTTATATTTAAGCCACCAATCAATAGTCTGACCAAAAATAAAACAAAACACCTGCATTTCATATGTAAAAAAAAAAAATATGAATATATGCATTCACAAGAATTTCCATCTACATTATGAACCACTTGTAGGATTTTGTTACATTTACCATAATGAAAAAACCCGCAAACAGCATAAAAATATCAAGCATAAGACAATTTTCCATTTTACCAACCCAACTAACCAGGCAGCCATTCGTCTGTCTGTTTTTTTAAAAGACTTTAGGCGACAGTGAACGCGATTTATAGGCGTCTTATGAACAAAAGTCTGAGAATGATGATGCAGAATAATAATAATAATAAAAAAAGAAAACGTTCTTGAATTTGAAAAAAAGTAACCAATTGTGCTAAAGAAAATCAAATTCAACTTAGCCGAATCGATGAATACCCTACGCATTACCCAAAATACTTACAAGGGAAGTATCTCAACCCTTATGAACCGATTTGCCTGAAACTTAAAATATATATTAAAGAGACGATTTTAAGGTTGGGGTGTCTCGGCTTATCGGCCATATCGGTGTTTTAAAATTTCGTTGTCCCCTTATGAAACCATGTGGACCTTCGGGAAAATTTTGATAACTTCCAAACTAACTGGAATATCGTCTAGGGCAAAAATACGTGTCGACTTAAATTTAAAAAAGATTATTTCTTATTCATATGGATATCGTAGGTCTATGTCTTCACATAAATACCCCCCAAAATTTACACATTTTCCTGAAAAAAATATTTAAAGAAGCCGAATTTTTACAAGGTTATGCCACCATCGGATAGGCATTAAAAAAACCTTTCTTCTCATATGAAAACATCATATAGTTTCTTAAAAAGAAATGCCTGAAAAATCCAAAAAACGATTTTTTCGCCATTTTTTGACCCATGTTTTGAACCCCCAAATCCCCGATATGGCCGATAAGCCGAGACACCCCAACCTTAGAATTGTCGATTTTATATATATTTTAAGTTTCAGGCAAATCGGTTCATAAGGGTTGAGATACTTCCCTTGTTAGAAATTTTATTTTCATTAAAAGAAAAATTGTTTAAAAATTTTGACTTCATTATTAACAGAAGTAATTCCAAAAATATCAATTGTAGATTGAAGATTTTATTAGTAATTCGAAGATTCCATTAGTAATTCGAAGATTCTATTTGTAATTCGAAAAAGATCAATTATAATTCGAAACAGATCAATTGTAATTCGAAACAGATCAATTTTAATGCAAAAAAGATCAATTGTATTTCGAAAAACATCAATTGTAATTCGAAAAAGATAATTTTTTATTGGAAAATGTTCAATTGGAAATTAAAAAAGACCAATTGTAATTCAAACAAGTGAGAGTGTTAAATTCGGCTGTGCCGAATCTTCTATACCCTCCAACGTTTAAAAAAAAAATATAAAAAAATTGCAGGGGCGTTTTTTTTGGGGAGGGGCTTGTCGGGGATCCTTGGGGACACCTTCTCTCTGGTCAAAAATGTTTAAAAATTAAATTACTATGCTTTTTGTACAAAAGATATACAATTTCATCATTATATAAATTATTTGCTAATATCCACGCCCACAAAAGGGGCGGACCAACAAAAAAATGATTTTAAAATTCCCTGGGTCCAAGTCCAAGAACATTTATAAGCATAAAAATGTTACATTTGTTTAAAAAAAATACAAAAAAAAAAACTATAAAAAGTTGCCTTTTTTCATAGGTTGGTTTACTTCGTCAAGAGGGAACTTTTTCCCCCATGGTCCGATTTTTCCCATCTCCGAACTTAACCAGCCTATGAACATAAGATATATGTGCAAAATTTCAGGAGTCTAGCACTTTTATTATGGACAGTATCGTGTCTTCCACAGACGGACGGACGGACAGACGGACATCGCTATAATGTCTTAGAATCGATCACTGATCAATAATACATGGGGCATTCCATGTCAAATCGGACACTTTGAAAATTTTTTTTTTAAATTTTCCCATTTTTTTGATGACCCGTTCAAAAGAAATCGAATTTTTAAAAATTGGTAGTTTGTTCCTTTACTCAAACTTCTTTTACTCATAACTTCTTCAATAATGGTCCAAATTTCATTTTTTTTTCAAAATTTTTGTTTTTTACGTACTTTTAAAAAAAAATCCCAAAAAATTCTTAAAAGCGCTAGTATGCGATTTTTAAGTTTTAAAATTTAAATATCATTTTTGAAAATGTTCCTACTCTTCGATTTTTTTGAAATTTTTTTGTGTAAAACTTCTATTGATTCTACAAATTTTTTGCCCAGGAGGATCGTGGGATAACGATTATTACTATTTTTTTAAATTTTTTGAAAAAATTTTATTGTAATTTTCCAATCTTAAAATCATTTCTACTGCTCCAATGGTGCGTCATAGAGGGGTCCTTTATAAGACCGACCCCCATTAATTTTTACGTCTTAACACTTCTTTGGAATAAACTAATACCCTATCTCCAATTTCTAAGGGGCTCCCACACAAAACGACATTTTTTAAAATTTGCTCCAACTGCTCTAACTGCCCTAATAATGCCCTTAGAACAACAAAATGTATTACCGACCCACAATAATTTTTTAGTCCAAACATTTTCTCTGAACACACCTACCCTCTATATCTAATTGTTAAGGCGGTCCCCATACAATTTTTTTTATTTTTTGTAAATTTGTTTTATTTAATCAGCTTCTACCGGTCCAATGGTGCATCCGAGAGGGGTCAATAGTGAGACTGATCCCCATTTATTTTTACCCTACAACAATTTCTTAAAACATACCTACGCCCTATCTCCACTCCCTAAATAGGCTCCCATACAAATAACAGTTGGATCAAATTTTATAAAAATGTAATTTTGTATGGGAGCCTACTTAGGGAGTGGAGATAAGGCGTAGGTATATTTTAAAAAAATGTTGTAGGGTAAAAATAAATGGGGTCGGTCTCACTAATGACCCCTCTCGGACGTACCAATGGACCGGTAGAAGCTGATTAAATAAAATAAAATTACAAAAAAAAAAAAATTGTATGGGGACCGCCTTAACAATTTGAGATAGAGGGTAGGTGTATTCAGAGAAAATGTTTGGACTAAAAAAATATTGTGGGTCGGTCATACATTTTGTTGCTCTAAGGGCACTATTAGGGCAGTTAGAGCGGTTGGAGAAAATTTAAAAAAATGTCGTTTTGTGTGGGAGCCCCCTTAGAAATTGGAGATAGGGCATAAGTTTGTTCCAAAGAAATGTTAAGACGTAAAAATTAATGGGGGTCGGTCTTATAAAGGACCCCTCTATGACGCACCATTGGAGGAGCAGAAATGATTTTAAGATTGGAAAATTACAATAAAATTTTTTAAAAAAATTTAAAAAAATAGTAATAATCGTTATCCCACGATCCTCCTGGGCAAAAAATTTGTAGAATCGATAGAAGTTTTACACAAAAAAATTTAAAAAAAAATCGAAGAGTACAAACATTTTCAAAAATGAGATTTAAATTTTAAAACTTAAAAATCGCATACTAGAACGCATTTAAGATTTTTTTGGGATTTTTTTTTAAAAGTACGTAAAAAAACAAAAATTTTGAAAAAAAATTTGAAATTTGGACCATTATTGAAGAAGTTATGAGTAAAAGAAGTTTGAGTAAAGGAACAAACTACCAATTTTTAAAAATTCGATATCTTTTGAACGGGTCATCAAAAAAATCTGAAAATTTACCACGAAGGAGTTTTCGAAGGGTACTAAAGACTGTATAAAAATTGGGAACACATCGTACACTTTTTTCAAAGTGTCCGATTTGACATGGAATGCCCCATATATACTTTATGGGGTCCCAGACCGATATTTCGATGAGTTACAAGCGGAATGACAAACTTATATATTAGAGTTAATTTTGAAAATTTGATCTGCGGATATCATAATTTTTTTGAAGGATTTAGGGGAACTAAAAAGAATGGCGGCATTTTTTTGGGAAAAAAATCGCTTCTTGGGGTGGTTCAACGCATCTGAAAACGCGAATTTTCAGCTGATTTTTCTGCAGAGCAAAAACGGCTGAATACATCGTAAATTTGATTTCACCAGTCGATTCTGCAGCAAACAATAATACAATTGCCGTTTTTCAAACTCTTAAAAAAAGTTCCAAAAACCCACCACAGAGGGCGGAAATATAAGGTTTTTCCATTTTCTTTTTAAATAAATTTTTTAAATATGCAGAATTAAAGGGCATTTTCAGCTTAACAAAATGGTACCAAGTTATCCGTTCTATCACAACCCGTTAAAAAGTTATAAGCTCTCAAAAATGGGCAAAAACACGTTTTTTGAGAACTTTGACCTTAATTTTCTCGAAAACATGACGTGGTAGAAAAATTTGAAAACTAGTTTCTGAATCAGAATCGAAATGTTAATCGAAAACAAGTTTTATGATCCCAGAATATCATCCAAAAACATCACAAAAAAATGCTCTCAATAATGCACAAAAATGCGTTTTGTGTGAACTTTGACCTCATTTATCTCAAAAACCTGACGTTACGGAACATTTTGGAAACCAGATTTGGAATCAGCATTGACAGGAAAATCGAAAACGAGTGTCCAGACCGCTGACCCATCCAAAAAATTTTCAAATTTCGGTCAGTGTTTTATAATTTTGCCATTAGAAAAAAAACTTTGAAGCCTTATAACTATTTAACGGGTTGTGATAGAAAGGTGCTTTATGTACCAATTTTCTTAGCAAAAACTGCCTCTTCATCGTGCATGATTAAAAAAATAATTTAATTTTTTTTTTAAAAAAATCGATTTTTCCGCCCCCTGCCGTGGGTTATTGGAACTTTTTTTAAGAGTTCAAAAAACTGCTATTGTATTAATTTTTGGTGTAGAATCGACTGTTGAAATCAGATTTGCAATATATTCAACCGTTTTTTCTCTGCAGAAAAATCGAGTGTAAATATTTATCTTGAGTGTAAAAATTTTCTCGACTGGCAAAAGCACATTTTTAAATATTTTTTTGCGTATTTCGTATCGTTTTTTTTCAAATATACGAAAAACCCGAATTAAAATTTTACTGTTTTACTCATAACTTCTGAACCACTTCAACGATTTTGCTGATATTCAATACCAACCTGACCACAGAAATAACAAATATATATTCTAAGTATCAGTGGCCTCCGAATTGTCTTTTAAAAGTTAGCGTGATTTCTACAGACAGAAAGACGGACAGAATTTGTCTTAAAATTGATGCTTGATCGATTTTAAGACTATTTATCAATTTCTGTCCGTCTTAAAATCGATGCTTGATCGATTTTAAGACTATTTAGCAATTTAAGTACGTCTTTCTGTCTGTAGAATTATGATTATTTATGGTGTTCTATACTGATATTTCAAGGTGTTACAAACGGGAAAACAAACTTTTAAATAACCTCTATTACTAAAAATAAGTGGAGGGTTTAAAAAAAAATGTATGTAAGTACTCATACATACAAGATAATCTGTATGTTGCAGTATTGTGATATTATCATGTCTTAACATGTCTTTAAAACCATATAAAACAATTGGCATTGCAAGAAAACAAAACACGAGAAAAAAAAACACTGCAAAAACAAAAGCGGAAATATGTATGAACATCTTACAAAAACTACATTGTCGAGAAGCATTGCAAAGATGCATGGCGGCGGCAATGATTATAAAATTTATACTACAACACAAAATAATGCACAGAAACTAGTTTTTTAAACAACGATTCATGTATAAACAGCATAATAATGATAACGATATTGATGATAATGATCATCATCATAATCATCGCTTTGATTATAATTATCATCATAACAAGTTGTAGGCTCTAATGTTTACCTACCATTGCACATATTTGCAAAAAGTCGTCATCACTGTTTGGTGTTGTTGGATTGGAAGAAAAAATTTGAAATGAAAAACCAGTTATTTTATGGTTTAAAGACTAAACAGAATAATGACGGTACGGCACACTCACTCACGAGCATATTTTTTCTATCTGCACTCACATCATGTGAGTAAACTTAAGACAACTCACACTCACGTATACAAAAAAAAAAAAAAAAATTTTCAACAAAATTTGAAATTTTACCAAATTTTACAATTTTAGTTTTGCTTTTTTCGGGAAGAAAGGCAACATGAGGAGCAAAAAAATCGCGAAAAAATTTTACTTGCGCTTGCACGAAATTATTTTCCCCTCACACTCACTCATAATCACATGAGTAAAATTAAGTTTCAGTCACACTTACGAGTGAATCACGTACTATGTGCCCACTGCTCATGTGCCCATCTCTAGTTTAAAGTCAAAACTAGAGATGTACGCTTTAGTGATTTTTGACTCACTAACGCTCACAACAAGAATTTTTGAATCACGCACACTCACTCACGAGCATATTTTTCTACTCACACTCACTCACAACCACACGAGTAAATTTAATACAACTCACTCTCACGTGCACTCACGCAAGCTTCACTCACGCTGACTCAGACTGACGAAACTCTTAAAAAAATCAAAAAACTAAAATTTCAAAAATGTTTCAAAATATTTAGCAAAATTTCAAGTTCAGCGAAATTTTAAATTTTTGTACCCTCCACTTACATGGAAGGTCTTTCAGAGGGCACCCATCAATTGTCCTGAAACTCGAATATCGGAATAAGGGAGAAAAAAAATAAAAGTTATATGTTTTTTTAAGTTGCCCAATCTCAAGTTTAACAAGTAGAAAAGTTAAATTCGACTTGGCCGAATCTATGAATACCCTCCACAATGCCCTTTTAGTAATTTTTGAAAAAAAAAATTTACTAAATTTTTTTGGAGTGTAAAATTTTTTTCTAGTGCATTTCTTTTTTTAGTGTTAAAATATTTTTAAGTGACAAAAATACATTCAAAAATATTTTTGTGACTTACCAATGTTTTTAAAACATGTTTAACGGGTTTTCAACACGTGAATTTAAGGTGAAACTAATCTGAAATTCACGGTTTTGCTAATAACTTTTGAACCACTCGACCGATCTGGCTGAAATTCAATATAAACAATGCCAGGAGAGCGACAAATATATATTCTAAGCTTCAGCATCCTCAGAGTTGCCTTTCGAAAGTTAGCGTGTTTTTTTATCTCGTAAATTTACGAAAAACCCTTGCCGAAATTCAGTCTTTTGCTCATAACTTTTGAACCACTGGACCGATTTGGCTGGATTACCAACCTGAAATGACGAACATATATGCCAAAACTTCAGGAGCCTATGTAAAGTCTTTCAAAATTTAGCGTGTTTTCAACAAACCGACAGACGGACGGACGGACATCGCTAGATCGTCTTAAAATCGATCAAGGATCATGAGTCAATATATTTTATGGGGTCCTAGACCAATATTTCGAGGTGTTTCAAACGGAATGATAAACTTATATATACCCTCTGTCACTAGAGTAGAGGGTATAAAAAAAGGGTTGCCACTTTATGAATGAATATGGGCTTTCGGGAAAATCCAAATAAAGCCGAACTAGCAGGAATTTCGCCAAACGCACAAATACGGGTCTTGGATTATTAGATAGGATTTTGACGGTCGTACGTATCTCTATATAAAGCACCCCAACGTTTATACATTTTTGACAATAAGTAACTAAACGAAGCCGAATTCGGAAAAGACCGATACGCCATTGGATAGTTCATCAAAAAACCTTCCGACCTGTATAAAATTTTCATATAGTTTCTTTTGAAGAAATGGGAAAAATCTTCAAAAAAATTAAAAAAAAAAAAATCCGTTTGGCGCCCTTCTCTTTGACCCGCTAAATGTGAGATTGGTCAGCTAAAAAACACAGGTAACTCTTATTTTGCTCCACTCTTTCCTATGTTCAAGTTTCAAGACAATCGGTGGGTGCCCTGTGAAAGAACTCCCTTGTTAGTGATAGAGTTTATATATGTATAAGTTTGTCATTCCGTTTTTAACTCATCGAAATATCGGTCTGGGACCCTATAAAGTAAATATTATTGACCAGTCATCGATTTTAAGACAATATAGCGATGTCCGTTTGTCTGTCGGTCTGTTCGTCTGTGGAAATGGTGATCACGGCCAAAATATTACACGGATATGACTGAAACTTAACATATTTACTTGCTGTTGCCCCAAGAAGTTTGGTATTGCTTTTTATCGATATCGGTTTAGCGGTTCAAAAGTTATGAACGAATATGTAAGGACAAATAGAACATTTTGGTACCTTCAACATAACCAAAAAATACAAAATGCTTTAATTCGGCTGGTGGTTGAAATATGCGAACAGAATTGTACACCGAACATATATTTTTACAAATAAGGAAAAAATCTCAGATTTTTTTTCATTAAAATTTTTTTCGCAATCACGCGTGAATAACGTGAATCACGCTCTAATCTGCTGATGTGCCCATCACTAGTCTAAACAGAATAATGACGGCAGAATAATGACGGCAGAATAATGACGGTTTCCATAAACAAATTAATGAATAAATCCTGTGACCGGCTCCGCTGGCCGTCCCTTATGCCGTACTTGTTCTGTTCAGGCTCCTAGTTGTTGTTATGGACAAAATCACTAACATACCATAACAGAGAAGTACTTATTACAATGGTGGTATATTGTTGTTGAGAGTGAGTAGCAACATATATAAGAAAATTCATTGCACATGTTAATAGATTTTGTATATGTGTGAGTGTATGTGTGTATAGAAACCAGCAATTTTAACTTGGCTTATTATGAAGTCATACACATTTCATACAATGTTGGTGTTGTCGTTTTTGTTGTTGTTGTTGCTGATTTTTGTTTTGTTTAATTGGGGGAAGCCGTTTTGTTGTCTGTGGTCTCTTGTGTGTGTGTTGCTGTATTTTTTATTGTATTTATTCACCTTTACGGTTGGATTTTAACGTTTTTAGCTTCAATAAACTTTTTACTTCTTAATACACTTAATTCGAAAAGTATTCAGATTTTAAGCATAAGAAAGGTAAGAAAATCTTAAGAAAGGTATCAAATTCTTAAACAAAGTTACCAAAATCTTTACAAAGGTACCAAAATCTTACTAAAAGTACCAAAATGTCAAAGGTACTAAAATCTTAAGAAAAGTACCAACATATAAAAAACGGTACTAAAATATTAAGAAATATACCAAAATCTTAACAAAGGTACCAAAATCATACGAAAAGTACAAAAATGTCAAAAGGTACCAAAATCTTAAGAAAGGTACCAACATATGAGGATCGCTATAAAGATATGGAGAGAGGTATTAACATATGAAAAAAAGTATCAAAATATAAAGAAATATACGAAAATCTTAAAACAGGTACCAAAATCTTAAGAAAGGCACCAAAATCTTAAGAAAGGCACCAAAATCTTAAAAAAAGTTACTAACAAGGGAAGTATCTCAACCCTTATGAACCGATTTGCCTGAAACTTAAAATATGTAAGATTGGGGTGTTTCTGCTTATCGGCCATATCAGTGTTTAAAAATTTCGTTGTTCCCTTATAAAAAAATGTGGATCTTAGGTAAAATTTAGATAACTCCCGAACTAACAGGAATATCGTCTAGAGCAAAAATACTTGTCGACTAATATTTAATAAAAATTATTTCGTATTTATACCCAGTTGGAAAATGTGTCACTGAGGAAATTTCCACAGTGATTCCTTAAGGAAATGTCTTCAGGTTCTGACAAATCATAGGTAATCCTTGATGGCATGTCCTAACATTGTCAGCACTGAATGTTTGCTTTAAGAGTATGGACAATTCCTCTAAGACGTCTAAAAGGAAATGTCTTCAGAATAGCAGTATATTAAAATAGAATTTAAAATAGAATTTAAAATCTGGGCAACTCTTCAATTTCCAAGAAAAAGATGGCAATATTATCAATTTATTTAAAATAATATTAAAATCTAACAAGAAGAATAAAAGTAATAAATAGACGAACAATTTTCAAAATAAACTTTTTCCCCCTTGGTCCGATTTTACCCATTTTCGAACTTAACCTGCCTAGGAATATAAGACATATTCGTGCCAAACTTCGAAAGCGTAGCTCTTTTATTTTGGACTGTATCGTGTCCTCTACAGACGGACAGACGGACGGACGGACATAGCTAGAATGTCTTAGAATCGATCACTGATCAATAATATATATGGGGCATTCCATGCCAAATCGGACACTTTGAAAAATTTTTTTTTAGATTTTCCCAATTTGTTTACAGTTTTTAGCGCCCTTCGAAAACTCCTTCGTGGTAAATTTTCAGATTTTTTGTATGACCCGTTCAAAAGATATGTATCGAATTTTTAAAAATTGGTAGTTTGTTTCTTTACTCAAATATTCTTTTCTTTTTTTTTTTTAAAAAATGCCAAAAAATTCTTAAAAGCGCTCTAGTGTGCGATTTTTAAGTTTTAAAATTTAAATCTCATTTTTGAAAATGTTTGTACTCTTCGATTTTTTTGAAATTTTTATGTTTAAAACTTCTATCGATTCCACAAGTTTTTTGCCCAGGAGGATTGTTTTACTTAATCAGCTTCTACCGGTCCACAGTGCGACATTTGGCCAATCTAGGTGGACAAAAATCGAAAAATAAAAGTTGGCGGATTGTTATAATTTAAATGAATGTGACAGCAAACAATCCATATACTATGGAAATAATCATAATATGACGAAAAAAGTGCTGTTTCATTTGATACAGGAGTTAAAAGTCACATCTTGTAATAGACTTTTGAGAAATAAAATATATTTTTGAGCACCATCCCAACTTTAAACACTTGTAATTTTTTTCTGTTGGAGTTATAAGTCCATTTTCTTTTTCAAAATACTGCATTTTTAATCTAGTTTTTAAATCCGTGCTTATTTTTCAATTTAATCGAAAACTTATTGTTGTAATTTATTAAAAACAAAAATTTAAAATTTTAAAAAAAAAAAGATAAAAAACGGAAACTTCGTTGGAATAAAACTATAGTTTCCTCACGCTCCCTCACACGACCTATACATGTGGCAGGTGTTGGAATGTTTCTAGTAAGAGATTAAACCATGTTTGCTGGCGATTTTTTGCGATTTATTGAGAATTTTAAAGTTTAGTGAACGTCTAAAATGGACTTTTTGCTTGATTTTTTTTTTAATTCCAGAGACTTTTAGTTTTAAACTATATGAAAAATACACTTATATTTCCCATAAAATTAATTGATTATGTAAGAATACATTATAATATAAAATGTAATGTGTTATTACACCAAACCCTTGTTTAACGGCATTACGACTCAGAGTTAAATATTGTAATATGAAATTCTAATAAATATACTTGCTTTTTTTTAATTTAATAATAAATGTTAATACAGTCTGTTAAAACTTTTTGTGTGTTTGCGAATTGTTTAAAAAATATTAATTCATTATTTTTTTTTGTGTAATTCTTATAATTTTACTTGTTGTTTTATTTAAATAATAAATGTAAATACAGTTTGTAAAATCTTTTTGTGTGTAATAAATTTATAAAACTGCAAATAGTGGGTGGACCACGCCCCTTTTTGTTACAGTATAGAGTTAATTTTACAATGTATATAAGTCAAAAATGAAATCTAGCCCAAGGTTATCCAACACAGCTTAAATATCTGTTATAAAAAAGTGGGCGTACACCGCCCATCAATAATTATCAATAATTATCTTGTGTACATTTTTTTACAAAATGGTATACCAATAATAATTTTTTTTACAAAATTCCATAAAAACTCTTCAAATTATTTAAGCAATTTCTTAAATAATAGTTAATTTCCCAAAAATGGGCGTGGCAATTGTTCGATTGTTCCAAATTTTGTTGTCAATATTAGTTATGTCCCACATTATTATAAAACCAAATTTCAAGCCAGGATCTTTTAAATTAGATTTTTGTCCACCTAGATTGGCCAAATGTCGCACTGTGCGGTCCAATGGTGCGTCCGAGAGGGGTCATTAGTGAGACCGACCCCCATTTATTTTTACCCTACAACATCTTTTTAAAACATACCTACGCCCTATCTCCTCCCTAAGTAGGCTTCCATGCAAAATTACATTTTTATAAAATTTGCTCCAACTGTTATTTGTATGGGAGCCTACTTAGGAAGTTGAGATAAGGCGTAGGTATGTTTTAAACAAATGTTGTAGGATAAAAAAAATGGGGGTCGGTTTCACTAATGACCCCTCTCGGACGCACCATTGGACCGGTAGAAGCGGATTAAATAAAACAAATTTACAAAAAATAAAAAGAATTGTAAGAAAATGTTTGGACTAAAAAAATATTATGGGTCGGTTATACATTTGATTGCTCTAAGGGTACTATTAGAGCAGTTAGAGCGGTTGGAGCAAATTTTAAAAAATGTCGTTTTGTGTGGGAGCCCCTTTAGAAATTGGAGATAGGGTATTAGATTGTTCCAAAGAAATGTTAAGACGTAAAAATTAATGGTGGTCAGTCTTATAAGTGACCCCTCTATAACGCACCATTGCACAGTGCCACATTTGGCCAATCTAGGACGACAAAAATACAATTTTATTTATATTGACTAGAAATTCAGTATAAATGTTCGTTTTGACTTCAAAAACAACATTATGACAAATATGGGAGGCCAGTTAACGGCCACGCCCACTTTAAAAAAAAATTTAATTTTGGTTGTAATTTTTTTAAACTTGGTATATATACTCTCAAGGACTGTAGAAATAATATCACAAAAAAAGGGGGCGGTCAGACAACTGCCACGCCCACTTTTTAAAAATATGTTTTAAATATATGTAAAAACAAGGTTTACATATCGCCCCACTGTAGTCGGCGTCGCAGACGGTCGCAAAAGTTAGCCATTGAAATAAGTACTATGGATATTGGTCAATATGTCTGAAAAAATCCGGCGACCAATAGAGGCCAAACACGAAAGTTCTATTCCATCAAAAAAAATAATTTATAATTTTCTTTTCAAAAATTTTTATTAGGTTAAAAGTTTAATAAAAAATAGAAAAAAAAAATAAAAAAAAAGAAGAAGAGATATGACTTAAAACCTTTAAATATCCTTTAAAATTACCAAAAAAGAGTGTATAAATATCTTTTTTTGTTAAAAAGTTACAACAGTTTAAAATCGACTTAATTAATGCGAAATAATGAACACTACTTTCAGGATTTTACAAGATGGAACTTTATGCACCCACATCTTTATAACGAATAGAATTATAGTTCTTATATGAGTATTTCCGTGTTATTTGGAATGTTTTATAAAACATACAAACAAATCATAAAAATCGGGGAACTTTTTTTTTTTGATTTTTGTCGTGCTAGATTGGCCAAATGTGGCACTGTGCATTGGAGCAGTAGAAATGATTTTAAGATTGGAAAATTACAATAAAATTTTTTCAAAAAATTTAAAAAAATAGTAATAATCGTTATCCCACGATCCTCCTGGGCAAAAAATTTGTAGAATCCTAGTAAAAATATTATGCTAATTTTACTAAATAGATCTAATTTGATCCGTAAAATGGTTGTATCAAATAATATCTAATTGTATTACTTTAGATCAACAAAAATAAAAATTGATACAATTTGATCCTGAATTTGGTCAAATCTAATTATATCAAATTGATCTTATAATATCTATTTTTATAAAATTTGATAAGCAAAACCAAAATACGAATCTAAGCATATATGGAGCAATATCTAACCATATAAAGTGGATCAACCGTATCAAAATGATAGATATAATTTTATATAAATTTATGCGGAAGCATATTAACTCATATAAGATTGTATCAAATTATATATGATTATATCAGAAAATTTTTACTCGGGAATCGATAGAAGTTTTATACAAAAAAATTTCGAAAAAAATCGAAGAGTACAAACATTTTCAAAAATGAGATTTAAATTTTAAAACTTAAAAATCGCATACTAGAGCGCTTCTAAGAATTTTTTGGTATTGTTTTTTAAAAAGTATGTAAAAAAACAAAAATTTTGAAAAAAAAAATTTAAATTGGGACTATTATTGAAGAAGTTATGAGTAAAAGAAGTTTGAGTAAAGAAACAAACTACCAATTTTTAAAAATTCATTATCTTTTGAACGGATCATCCAAAAAATCTGAAAATTTACCACGAATTAGTTTTCGAAGGGTACTAAAAACTGTAAACAAATTGGGAAAATCTAAAAAAAAATTTTCAAAGTGTCCGATTGGACATGGAATGACCCATATACTTCATGGGGTCCTAGACCGATATTTCGATGCGTTATACACGGAATGACAAAGTGAGTATACCCCCATACTGTGGTTGGAGGGTATAAAAATATTTACCGAAGCCAAATTTTTACAAGGTTATGCCAGTGTTGGATAGGCATTAAAAAAAAAGTTATTTTTATTTGGAAACATCATATAGTTTCAGAAAAAGAATGAACAAAAAAAATTTTTTCGAAATTCTTTAACCCATTTTTTGAACCTCTAAATCCCCGATATGGCCGATAAGCCGAGACACCCCAACCTTTTTTAAACTTTTTCTGTAAAATAACAAAGTAATCTGCTAAAAATCTGCACAAAAATATTTTGAAATTCACCAAACAGAATCAGTAAAATTGCACAAAAATTTATATTTTTTTTCTAAAACTGAATGACAGAAAATTTACTTAAGATATTAATTTCAACAGAAAAATCTGCTACAAGTATGCTAATTCAAATTGAAAGTCGTTCTAAAGATCTTTTGACAGAGTTTTCTTTTGAGATTAAGATCTCTGTGGGGAGTTTCTTCCACATACGACTTGTTCGACCGAGAAACGAATCGACACAAATTAACCGATTAATTTGTTATTTGAAATTTGGCCATTTTTAATTTTTTGAACAGTCAATCGACTAAAGTAAATCGGTTAACCGATTAACGGTTAATCGATTGGATACCCTAGACACAAGACATATGTATGTTTTTTTTTTTAAAATTTAAAGAGGAATTTTTAAAATTTAAATTCCATTTAATTCCGTTTAAGCCTTAAACTGACATCTCAACAACCCGCCCTGAGAGAACTAAAATTTCAAGATCCTAGTCCACATTCTCTTTAATAACAGTGTGGCATGACTTTTTTCTTGGTGGATTTGCAGCTGTTTTTTTTTTCTAAGTAGATGTGGCAAAATTAAAAAACCGGTATTAAATACGAAAATTAATAACGTTTATTTCTTTTTGAATACAAAAAATATACAAAATATAAAATATGAAACCTACATTACGTATGAGTAATGTGTGTTATATAACATTAAGATAATGAATTTTTGTTAAGGAATGCCTGTTTTTGTAATTGGATAATGGAATTTGTGGACATTTTCAAATCTGATAATGCGTTGTACTTGCTCAAAATTCAAAATTGAATTTGTTGAAAAGGCGATCAAGGCTAATATAATACAGAGATATGACTGTATCTATCACAGTTTTTACTTAATGATGCTTCGAAAAGTTTAGTAGTGCATTTGAGTGATATCGGTTTAGCGGTTAGGAAGTTATGAAGGAAAATGTTCGGACATCTTGAAAAGGTTGGTACATTCCGCATAACTTAAAATTACAAAATGCTTTAATTTGGCTGATCGTATTTTAACAAGTACAAATATATTTTTTTTTACACCTTAAAAGTTTTTCGTGGATAATTTTTTTCATCAAAAGAATTTTTTTCCGCTGATTTTTCTTCAAGTTTATTTTTTTACAACTAATTTTTTTTTAACAAATTTTTTTCACAAACATTTTTTTTCTACAAAAAATTTTAACAATACATTTTTTTGCAATAATCCTTTTTTACATTTATAAATTTCGAACTTCAAATAAAACATTCAGAATTCCAGTGAAATGTAGTAAATTTATTAAATTTAATTTCGAATATTTATTTAAAAAAACAAAAAAAATATTCGAATATTCTCCAGCTCGAGGTCACATTTCTTTACTAATCATTACGATGATATTGTCAAAGTAAAAAAATTCATTTATAAATATTTCTCGAAAATTTTTACATTGACAATATCATCGTATTTATTAGTAAAGAAATGTGACCTCGAGCTGGAGTAATTTTTATTAAAATCAATTGGTATTTCCGAGGTTTTTTGGTGGTTTCAGTTCTTCTTTAAGAATTTGTTCTTTAGTAATAAATATTTGTTAAATTAAAAACTCTAGAGAAAAACTACGTTTTAAAGAAATGACTGTTTAAGGAAAAATCTCATGCAAAAATTTCGCAAAAAATAGTATAGGTTTTAATAAAAAACAAAATTTTCTACAACAGGTTATTATTTGTGGCTTAGTATATTAAAATCCCCCAATTCTAAGAATACATTTGAAGACTTCAAATTGCTCCCAAAACGGAACTAAAAAATTTAGTTAATAAAATAATAAGTGAGAATACAATCTCAGTTATTATTTTATTATTTGCATAATTTTTCTCTTTAATTCATCTCTTTTTTATATAAAATGCTCTTAATTAAATATTTCTCCTTATTTTTTTTAGTACCATCAACTGGTTTTCTTAATAATTTCGTAGAAATGCTTAAAAATGAAATGAAAATATATTTGGCACAACAATACTTAAAAAAAACTGCGTCATTATTTTAAAGTCTCTTTTTATGTCACAATAAAATACATTAGAGATGATAAGGTTGGTACAATAGACCGGTATTTTTTGTGTAAGAAAAAAGATTCTCTTCCGCTCTTATCACGAATATTAAAAAAAAAAAATAAAATCGGTTTAACGGTTTTTGAATTATATCGCAAAATTTTGGATTTAAAAAAAAATCTTGCGATATATTATTTGTATTAATTTTGGCATGCTGAATACATATATAAATTTCTGAAATCGGTTGAGTGGTTTTGGAGATATCGCCATTTGAAATTTGTCAACACATTTCCAAAAATGGCTATTTTTCCAAGAAAATCGGTCGATCAGTTTTGTAGATATCGCGATTTTGCAAATTGAAGGACTTAATCAACCTATGAACACTAGAGATCTTAGTGCCAAATTTCAGGAGTGTAGCTCTTTTGGTTTTAACTACAGTTCACAGACAGAGCGGCTAACGAACATCGCTAGAATGTCTTAGATTCTATCAAGGATAACACCACCCACAATAAAAAAGATCTGACCCAGAAACTAGACCCACTAATCTCTATGTATTTTGACTTCATGAATTCAATTTAACAATCGGAATTGAATTCTATCGTTGAGTTTTCTTGTAATCTTACAAGGAAAGTCCGCAAAGTGAACATTTGGAACATTGGAAAATAAAAATTGCATACCAGAGTATCTGCTAAAGATTCCCTTTCGAATGAAACCGATCTGGTATATGAGGCGTTTCACACCAAAAGTCTCGCTACAATAAAACATGTGTCCTATGAATTTCTGAATTGGTTGTATGGATATCCCCATATGGAACTAAGAAAATTGCGTTTTTGGTTTTTAAATTTTTCAATAACTGGGCTTAGAAGGCGTTGATAAATGTTGGAAAAAGTTTAGAATTTGTGTCGAGTTCTCTTGATTAAATACCCGAGTAAAAATGTTTAGATATATTCTAATATATCACGTCTTATCCGAGATTTGAAAGATCAGTCCTGATCCAAGTAAGATCAGTACTGATCCGAAAAATGGATCGCTAAGATTATATCAGTTTTAATCGGACGGATACTATGTCATCCGAAAAATGTGTTTGTATAATTAGATAAACCCATTTGTCGGATGAAATTATTTCCGTCAGATTAAACCTGATCTAATCTTGGCGATTCATTTTTCGGATCAGTACTGATCCTTCACATTTTAGGTTGGGTATTTATCAAATTAAACAAGTAAGAAAGTTATAGTCGGTCATTTCCGGAAAACACACCAGTGTTTTCCGAAAAATGGGTCCCAAGTCTAAACATGGATCGTTTGGGCCTATCTTTTGTTAGATCTTTATTTAGTGTGGAAAACAAACACAGATCAAATTTTAGTGGAATTCGTTTATTTTTTTTTTTTGCCAATAGACCGATTTAACTAAATATCGGTCGAAATTTTCATATGGGGGACTAAGTCCAAAATTGGTTCAATTGTATTCCGATGGGATTAGGATACCAAACTACACGTTCAACACCAACAAATAAAATTTTAATTAAATATTTTCATTTTTATGAATTTTGAGGAAATTATGTGAATATCAGGAGGGTGGTTTGTACGGGGACTACTTGAAATTTGGTATGATAGTTTGTGTATTAAAAATTTTTTTACGTTTTAAATTGCAAAACGATATCTACTATAATACGGTTATTAGAGGCATTTAAGCGAAGTTCAAAGGAGGCGTTTGTATGGGGGCTAGGTCTTAACATGGACCGATTTTTTCCAATTTCAATAGGCTTAGTCCTTGGGCGACAAGAAGCTTAAGTTTCAAATTTCAAGTCAATTGATTGAAAATTGCGACCTGTATCGTGCTTAAACCGATAGATGGACAGACGAACGGACAGACATCACTAAATCGACTCAAAAAGCAATTCTGAGTCGATCGGTATACTTAAAGGTCCAATATTTCGGGTAGTTACAAACATCAGCACTAAGTCATTATACCCTGTATCACAGAGTGGTGTAGGCTATAAATAGAATGCACCACAATCATACAAATTACATTCTTGTACATTTTTTTTAATTGGCTAATCGATTAAAAATTTTTATTTGGGAAAATTTTCAGAACCCGTTCTGAAATTTTCCATTTTTTTAAAAAAAGTTAATTTATATTTGTCTATCCACACAAAAAATTAAAAATTTTTTTTTGAGAAAGTCGCATTTGAATATTGAATTTCAATTTTGTAATTTGCTGGTATATTCTTTTTTCAACATAGCGTATGAATAACATTTTCGAAAGTTTTTGTTACTCATACGCTATGTTGAAACATGAAATTCCAATTTCTGACTGTTCCGCAACCATGCAAAAACGGAAGAACCGATTTTAATGAAATTTCCTGCACAGTAACTACTGGATAAAGGAGCATACAATATCACTCCCCTTTGTAGGGGATTCGGTTTTGTGCTTCAGTTTTGTCCGACAGTTTATATTTAAATCGAAATGAAATATAAATCAGATGTTTTCCTTGAGCCAGCAACGTGGACCGGGTCCAGCTATTAAGTATTTTTAAAAAAATTGATTTAGTACCTTGGTACTTTTCTAGAAAAACACTTCTTTTTTGTTACAATAAAATATATAATCTCTGATTGTAAATTACACACAAAATGTGAGAGTGAGAGACTTTTATAGTGAGAGAGGGAATTCCCTTGTTAATTTTAAATCTTTTTTTAAGTACAGATACATTTTTCTATTTGTGTTGTTGTCGTCGTGGTGATTGTCGTTGTTGCTGTTGTATTTAAATGTGGTTTTTCAAAGTAAATTTTTTGTATGAGGGCATTTCAAGAGTATCTGTGTGACTATTTAATCTGGTTACGTAGTTTTTTCTTTTTTTTGTGAACAAGTATGAATAAATTGTATGAATGTATGAAAATGTATGTATGGATGTTTGTTTGTTTGTTTTTATTATGATTATTGAGTGAATGTGATAGAATGTATGTGTGGCTGAATGTTTGCACTTTATTTGTAGATTGTGGATGCCTTGTTAAAGCGTTTACTAGTACTTAATCATTTCATTTACTTTGAAATTTTATATTGCATGTTTTTTTTTAATTTTGTATAAATTTTTTTATAGTAAGGACGGGATTTAGACATATCAATTAAACTTAGTTTAATTAATAATTAGTTAAACTAAGTTTAACTGAGTGCAAGTTTAACAAACAAAAATTGACATCCACGAGTTACAAATTATCTTTTACCAATTTCAATAGATGTTTTTCCAATTTAAATTCATCTTTTCGTCGTATTTTTTGATAATTTTTTGAGGTAAATTACCTTTTTCGAGTTTCAATTGATCTTTAACAAGAGAAAACGAGAAAACACTAAAGTAAAGAGCTTTTTTTAATATTTACTGCTTATTTTGTTTTTTTTTTGTTTTTTTTTTCAAGAGCTTAAAACGACGTTTTAAGGGCTTATTTTTTGGTTGCCCTAGTTATAACCGAGTTCGTTATAACCGAGTTTGACTGTACTAATAATAGCTTCAAAACTGTATGAGGCGTATGATTAATTTTGTAATTGCCTTTAAATAACAATCATACGCAACGATGCACCACCAAATGCCCACAAATTAGGACATGTTTAGTACACAAAAAATTTAAATGCTTTAAAAACACCAACTTAAAATGAGTGTAAAAAATTATCTAGCGTTGAACAAAAAAAAACGCCTTCAGGGTTTTGGTATGTAAAATGTCCACTTTCATGTAAACTTTCGTTAAAATCTGAGTATATTTCTATAGAAAAAATGTCTCAGAAAATGTTTCGGAATCTTGGATTTTTGTTAACGAAAAAAAGTTTGAGAAAATAATTCTTCTTTTTTGAGAAGAATATACTAAAATTGCCTCAAAAATATTATAAAGTATTAAGGCAGAAACCTTTGCTTCTTTTAGGTAGATCTCAATAGAAAAGAGTTTCAGAATAGAGATAACTTCATAGATAAATCTGTTGATGTAATATGTCAGAATCCGAGTATTTTTCAGTGGAAAAAAACTTTAGATTATGCGAATTTTTCAAAAGAAAGAAAACTCAGAACCTGCGAAGTTTTCTATGCAAACGAAGCATTTAAATTTTAAATTTCTATGCGACAAATTTTTCGGTGACATGGCATAATCCCCATTTCCGTTATGGGGATATTGACCAAATTAATTTTAGTCATGATCACCATAATGGTAGTAGGGACTATGCCCGAACACAAATTAGTCATAGTCCCAATTAAAAGTAGACGTAGTTCCCAGATTTATAAGGATAATGACCACGTAGCAAATGGCCATTGTCTCCATTACAGGGATTACGTTCATTATACTACACCATTTACAGATGTAATTCGTAAAAAATCAATTGTAATTCGAAGATTTTACTTGTAATTCGAAGATTCCATTTGTAATTCGAAGATTCCATTTGTAATTCGAAGATTCTATTAATTCGAAGATTCTATTTGTAATTCGAAGATTCCATTTGTTATTCGAATATTCCAATTATAATTCGTAAAAGGTCAATTGTAATTCGTAAAAGATCAATTGTAATTCGTAATAGATCAATTGTAATTCTTAAAAGATCAATTGTAATTCGAAAAAGATCAATTGTAATTCGAAAAACATCAATTGTAATTCGAAAAAGATCAATTGTAATTCGTAAAAGATCAATTGTAATTCAAAGATTCCATTTGTAATTCGTAAAAGATCAATTGAAATTCGTAAAAGATCAACTGTAATTCGAAAAAGATCAATTGTAATTCGAAAAAGATCAATTGTAATTCGTAAAAGATCAATTGTAATTCGAAGATTCCATTTGTAATTCGTAAAAGATCAATTGTAATTCGTAAAAGATCAATTGTAATTCGTAAAAGATCAATTGAAATTCAAAAAAAAAAAAATCAATTGTTATTCATAAAAGATCAATTGTAACCCGTAAAAGATCAATTGTAATTCGTAAAAGATCAATTGTTATTCGTAAAAGATCAATTGTAATTCGTAAAAGATCAATTTTAATTCGGAAAAGATCAATTGTAATTCGTAAAAGATCAATTGTAATTCGAAAAAGATCAATTGTAATTCGTAAAAGATCAATTGTAATTCGTAAAAGATCAATTGTAATTCGAAGATTCCAATTGTATTTCGAAAAACATCAACACAATTTTCATTGATAATTTAGGTAGAGATTGCAAGCTCCATGCATGAAACCCACCCTCTCCGTAAAAAACAGGAATTATGACCGTAATTACTTTGGTCTTAGTCCCCATAATATGAATGGGAATTATGACCGAAAAAATTTCGGTAGTAATCCCAATAGGGAGCAGACATAATCCCCATTGGGATTATGACCGTTTTGGAAATGGTCACAACTAATATGGGGATTATGAACGTGAAGTAGTTGGTCATAATCCCCATTTCCGTTATGGGGATAATGTTCGTGGGGATTATGTCTTGTCACTGAATTTTTCTAAACATTAAATTTTTTCAGTGGGAAAAATGGCTCATTATCTGAGAATTTTTCTATATTATCGGAATCTAAGAATTTATCTATCTTTAGAATTTAACAAATGTTAAAAGCTTTTCATTGAACAAAATATGTCAGAACCTCTGAATTTTTTGTTGGGAAAATGCCACAGAATCTTTGATTTTTTCTTTAAACAAATGTCTAAGAAAACTTTATGGATGAAACATGTCTTAACTAAACCCAGTTTAAATGACATTCCAAAAACTTGCCCTTATTGTGGTTTTGGTAATGTTATGGTTTAATGTTGTTGTCGTTTTATGGTGCTTTTTAGTTTTGTATTCACATTATTTGTCTTTTAAATTTTAGATTTTTTATTTTGTGTATTTACTTTTGACATTTCATATAAAGTTTAGAATTTCTTTTCAAAGTAATGCAAAATATATTGTGTAATAGAAAGAAACTCAAGGCTTTTGACATTTAAAAATGAACCAATTGAAATTCAGAAAAATTGAACGGAAATTTTACTATCCTTTAGAAAGGGCATTGTGAGGGGTAATCATAGATTCGGCCAAATCGAATTTAACTTTTCTACACTCCGCATCATAACTATAGCCGCATTGCATTTTTCGGTTTATTTAATGTTCAAGAAGTATTTTTATGAAACCTATTATGGTATATTACAGTGTTATAACAGTTCTCTTGTTGTTGTAAATTTGAGCCATCAGCTGTTTGAATTGAGAAAACGGCGACCAATAACTGTATTTGTCAGTGTTTCATAACTATAGCCGCATTTTAATAAAAATCAGTTGAAATGAGTTCAAGTCAAAGTTTCGTGGCCAAATTAATTTTTTTTTGGGAAAAATTCGTTCCTCTATTAATTTTTAAACAAAATGCAACGTGGTAAATTTTTAAATGAAGTCGAACAAGTGAGAGTGTTACATTCGGCTGTGCCGAATCTTTTATACCCTCCGAAATTTAAAAAAAAAAAATCCAGGGGCGTTTGTTTTTTTTTTTTGGGGGGGGTTCGTAGGAGACGTTAGGGGGCACCTTCCCCTTGCGATTTTGAACTTCTTCTGAGATAAAAATGTTGCATTTGCTTACCAAAAGTACAAAAAACTCTGTAAAAAATTAGTTTTTTCTTGGGTTGGTTTAGTTCTCCAAGGGGGAACTTTTTTCCCCTTGGTCCGATTTTGCCCATTTCTGAACTTAACCTGCCTAGGAATATAAGACATATTCGTGCCAAACTTCGGAAGTCTAGCTCTTTTATTTTGGACTGTATCGTGTCCTCTACACACGGACAGACGGAAAGGCGGACAGACGGACGGACGGACATCGCTAGAATGTCTTAAAATCGATCACTGATCAATAAAATATATACTTTATGGGGTCCTAGACCGATATTTCGATGCGTTACACACGGAATGACAAAGTGAGTGTACCCCCATACTGTGGTTGGAGGGTATAAAAAGTCAAAATTTTAGCTTTTTTAGAAAGTGGTTTAAGTTATCGCGAAATTGGACGAAAAATTAAGCGATCTGACAAAGTTATCCGAAATTTTGTAAAAAATAAAAGTGGATACGGGATGAACAAAACAGGGGGTCGAAAAAAAAGCTATCTGAGAGAGATCAACGCCGTATTATGAACGCTGCTAGCAATTCTATGAAAACTCTTTCGCAGATTGGTAATGAATGCGGCTTAAATGTGTCCAATTCTACAATGAGTAGAGTCTTAAAGGAGTCTAGAACGATAACAAGACTTTTATTTTTTACAAAATTTCGGATAACTTTGTCAGATCGCTTAATTTTTCGTTCAATTTCGCGATAACTTAAACCACTTTCTAAAAAGGCTAAAATTTTGCCTTTTTCGACTTCATTTAAAAATTTACCATGTGGCATTTTATTTAAAAATTAATAGAGGAACGAATTTTACCAACAAAAAAATTAATTTGGCCACGAAACTTTGACTTGAACTCATTCCAACTGATTTTTTTGAAATGCGGCTATAGTTATGAAACACTGAGAAATACAGTTTAGGTCGCCGTTTTCTCAATTCAAACAGCTGATGGCTCAAATTTACAAAAACAATAGAACTGTTATAACACTGTAATATACCATAATAGGTTTCATAAAAATACTTCTTGAACATTAAATAAACCGAAAAATGCAATGCGGCTATAGTTATGATGCGGAGTGTATTCGTTTTAAATTAATTAAGCTTTTCTTCAGTATGACTAAATTTATCATCTAAATTGATAAATATAATTGTTGACAGTTTTTGATGATATGATGACTGACCGACTGAAGAAACTCGTTTTGTTAAACAAATCATATCAATTTTGTTTGTCATCTTAAGTCACATGACTTTAAAATGAGCAATTGAATTTCTAATCGTTCATTAACTTATATATTTTTAAATTATTCAATCAAAAAGTAATAATTTTAAGCACTTGAAAAACAACAAATAATAAAATTTGCAAATGATAGGAAAAAAATACTGGTTGGACAGAACTTTCAACACCCTTCTTAGTGATTAACATTTCAAAATCTTGCTTGTCACAACGGAATTTGGTTGACATAAATGATTTTTAATAACAATGACCACAATATTTGAATATCAAAACCAGATTAAGTAGCAGCAATTGAATTTTTATTGAAATAAATAAATAATTTAGTTTCAAATTTATTTTTATTTGTGTATGTTTCAAATGGAATGACAAAATTATTATGCCACCATATTTTTGGTGGAGCCCATAAAAATATTATCTTGAACTTGAACTTTTTCATTATCTACAAACACTTAAATAATAAATAGTTTGCACTCACCATATGATTCAAGTATGGTCGATACTTAACACAAACAAACAGAAAAAAAAAAATAGCTAATTTGTTAACTTTAATTCAGCTGTTGCAACTAAAATTTTAAAATTTCATTTGAATATCCGTAAACATTAATTAAAATTTAAAAACTGTCACTTGAAACTCTTAATAAATCAATAAATATTCGTAAACTAATCAGAATTATTAGAAGATTATTTGAAACTCTTTTAAAAAATTAATTAAAACTCGTTGGAGATTAATTTTAACTCGAAGAAGAATCTGAAACTTTTTCTATATGAAAAATTTCTCAGAATCTGAGACTTTTTCAATAGGAACATTTTTTCAGAATCTGAGATATTTCTTAAGGAAAATTTTTAAGAATCTGAGACTTTTTCCATAAGAAAAATGTTTCAGAATCTAAGACTTTTTCTATAGGAAAAATTTCTCATAGTCTGAGACTTTTCTAAATCAGAGACTTTTTCTATAGGAAAGATGTCTCGGAATCTGAGACGTTTTCTATAGGAAAAATGTCGCAGAATCTGAGACTTTTTCTATACGAAAAATGTCTTAGAATCTGAGACTTTTCTATAGGAAAAAGCAGAGACCAAATATAACAGTTATATGTGTCTTTTTGTTTAAAAGAAATCATGAAACGAATGTTGTCCAAACTTAGTTTTTTATATATGAAAAGACTTCTAAAGATGTCCCGTGTTAAAATTTGCAATAACATTTATTTTTTTTGATTTTTTCAATAACAGTAAAAAATAACAGTTATCAAAAACTTTTTGTTCAAACAATCTAAAATAACTTTTATTTTATATTTATTTAAGTAAATAACTGTTATAACAGTTATTTAAAAAAAAATCAATCAAAGTTTATATCTTTAAATCAATGATTGAAGTATTAGATATCAATAGGATTCTTCTGCATGCGTTTATTGTTGTTTTATTTTAATAACTCTAGTTTTTTTAAGGCTCAAAGAGTTTTTAATAACAGTTATAAAAAATAAAAGTTTTTTATTTCTGTTATTTTGAACAGATATTTATATAAATCATTTCAAACTGTTATTTTTAATTTTTATTTGAAAAAATATTTTTGAACAATTAAATTTGATTTTTTTCAATAAATCTCATTACTGTTATGGTCTCTGGGAAAAAGGTCTTAGAATCTGAGACTTTTTTATAGGAAAAATGTATCAGAATCTGAGACTTTTTCTATATGAAAAATGTCTCAGAATCTGAGACTTTTTGTATTGGAAAAATATCTTGGAATCTGACACTTTTCTGTAGGAAAAATGTGTCAGAATCTGAAACCTTTTCTATAGGAACTATGTCTCAGAATCTGAGACTTTTTGCATATGAAAAATGTCTCAGAATCTGTGACTTTTTCTATTGGAAAAATGTCTCAGAATCAGAGACTTTTTCTATAGGAAAAATGTCTTAGAGTCTGAGACTTTTTCAATAGGAAAAATGTCTCGGAATCTGAGACGTTTTCTGTAGGAAAAATGTCTTAGAATCTGACCAGAATTTATTGCTTTTTTCGACCCTTCGGTAAAATTTTAGGGCCACAGCCAAACCAAGACAGTTGAAAGGTACTTATATGTAGTACACACCCCTCTTCAAGCAAATTTATGCCGTGCTATAATGGTGGCAAAATCGGTTAATGGCATTTTACTTCTCTTTATGTTGAACTTTAAATATCGCTAACACGAAAGTCCTAGCTGAAGCTGTTTTCGAGTTATTGCTAAATAATTACACTGTTCAACAACAAAAACCTCCCAGTGAATTATCCAACTGATTCTTACAGACTTTGCTCTCCTGAATCCAAATCTGCCATCCAATTTTTTCTACTACGTACCTTTTTTGAGATATTCCCTGTTAAAAAGTCAAAAAACCAATAATTTCGCACTTTTGGTGGTCCACTGTTACCGATTCTTCCAAAAATTTTACTTGATTTCATATAAAATGGACCTGCTGGCTCCAAAACTGCAATCCAAATTTTTCTAGAATGTTCCGTTTTCCAAATATTCGAGATTGAAAATTTTTCCACGCCAAAATCTCGAACGCGAATATCTCAAAAATGAAACTTTTTGGAATCAGGAGGTCCAATTTATATGAAATCAAGTCCTATTTGCTGGAAGAAACATAACAGTGGACAAAATTTAGAGCATGATCCAATTTTCAGACAAGCTCAGCTACACTCAAAATATTTTGTAGGCAAAAACAAATGAAAAACACACTTAAAACCAGTGAATAAACAATTGAAAACCATCCCAGTAATTATTCATTTGTTTTAACAAACATCAACATTTATATTTTACTGTTGACAAAATTTTCTAAAATAAATACCATTAAACATTAAAAAATTACGTTTTTTTCACTCTTTTTTACCAACAAATTCGAAAAAAATAACCAACGAAAACATTAAAAATTAATGATAGTTCTGTTATTTTTACCAACAAATTTCAAAAAAATAACCTACGAAAACAATAAAAATTAATGATTTCGTAGGTAATTTTTTACAATTTTTTATTGAAATATTTTTTTTAAAATTTAATAAAATTTTTGGGGAATCGATCCCGCAATCAACTACATTCTGTCCAGACACTCTACCCATCGTGCCAAAGTCACTTGATACAAAAATGTTTTTATATTTCTATAAATAATTTTGTGATTTTTTTTTTCTACAAAATAATAACTGACTTGTGTAGGTAAAAACTAATGATATTTCATTAAAAAATACCAACAATCTAAAAAAAATTACTTACACAAATCATTAAAAATCAAAAGAATAATCAGTAGTTTTTACTTACAGAACAAAAATAAATGACTTTAAAAATTGAATGTCAATGAAAGTCTTTATTTTTTAGTGTGTTATTTTTGAAACAAAGGATATAAATAGTCATTAATATAAACTGAACATCAAACAAATGTTTTTTCTTTTAAAAACGACTAAACGGAAAACTTTTTAAATAAACTACAAAAAGTTAATGACATAATTTTTTGAGTGTAGGTACGTTTGGAACTAGAGCCTAAATGTAGTAAAATTGCATTTACAGTTTTTCTTTTCGTGGTCCTGTGTCCTTTTAAAAGGTCTTTAAAATTTTAGAGGATTCAATTTTATAAAATACTTTTTTAATGTTTGTACTTTCCACTAGTGATACATTCAAAATAGTTTGTATGCAAAAACAAATGAAAAACACATTTAAAACAAGTGATAAAACAATTGAAAACCATCCTAGTAATTATTCATTTGTTTTAACCAACATCAATATTTATTTTTTACTTTTAATAAAATTTTCTAAAATAAATAATATTGAACGTTAAAAAATAACGCGACTTTTAATTTTTTTACCAATAAATTCGAAAAAATAAACTACGACAACATTAAAAATAATGATTGTTGCGTTATTTTAAAAAATTAAAAATTAATGATTTCGTTATTTTTACAATTTTTCTATTGCATTGTGTTATAAAAGGTTTTTAATAAAATTTTGGGGAATCGATCACGCAATTAACTATATTATGGTCAAACACGCTACCCATCGTGACAAAGTCACTTGATACAAACATGTTTTTTTTTTTATAAATAATTTTTTGATTTTTTTTTTTTGCAAAAAAAATAACTCACACAAGTAGATAAAAACTAATGATTTTTCTTTAAAAAAGGCCAACAATAAAAAAAAAATTCGTACACAAATCAGAAAAAATTTAAAAATGCTAATGAAAGTCATTATTTTTTATGTTGTTATTTTTGAAACAAAGAACATAAATAGCCATTTAAAAAAAACTGAACATTAAAAAAATGGGTTTTCTTTTAAAAACAACAAAACGTAATTTTTTTTAAATAAACTACAAACAGTTAACGACATAATTTTTCGAGTGTTGCAAATGAATGAGGAGGATCTCCCCTAATTTCCAATTTTATTATTTTCACATGTCTGGAAAAAGGAGGTATGCTACGTCCTTTCAAAAATTTATCCTTTAATATCATTCAAAAATTTCAACAAAATATTTTGATAACGTTTTCACATGATTTTATTCACATCCTTTTATCCTGATATGGCAAAATAAAAAATAGAAAATTAGGGGAGATCACCCTTTTTCATTTGCCATCACCAGTGTCATTCTAGGACAAGCACAAATATTTCAAAAATATTTTACAAAATGTATCCTTTAAAACTTTGAAGTCCTTTTAAAGGGAAACAAGATCACAAAATGAAAAACTGTAAATGCAGTTTTACTCCATTTGATTTCTACTTTCAGACGTATATCATTTGGTTCATGTTTATTATTGACTGTCTGACGGTGCTATAACATTAAGCTATCAACGTAACATCATACTTAAAGTGTAAACAGAACACTAACGGAACGGTAAGTTCCCTAAAAATTAAGTTTAAAAACATAATTTTTGCCTTGAAATCACATCGGCCCATAAACTACTCACATCACTATAATCCCGCCTTAAACAAAAACAAAAAACCTGTGCAATAACATAATTTTTAAAACCTTTGTTCTCTTCATTTACTCTTATAAAATTGTTGACTCCATAAGCAACAGCTTTATAATTGTACATCCTATGAACATAATATTTGCATAAAATGATGCCAATGACATTGCCAACAAAAAAATAATAAAAAAAAAATATAATAAAAAAAACAACATGAGTATGTTGAACGTCAAAGACCCCTTTTTCATGCCTTTAACACTACTTCCATATGTACAAAGTAAAAAAGCAGTATAATGAAATTTCAAACATATATACGAGTGTAATTATTTTACTACAGACATATATATTTTTTTTTAATTTAAAGAAGTTACTCAGAATAAAAAGTACTTTTTGCTCTAACAAAGGGAATGAAAAAAAATTTTACCAAAGAAATAAAATTATAAAAGATATATAGTACAACATCATTGGCAGCAGCAGCTTGATGTTTTCCCATTTTTTTTTTTTTAATAAAAAAAAAATAATAATAAAGACCATCCCAGTCATATACATATACGAGTATTGTAAATGAATACTATATACTTTGGAACAATGTGAAAAAAAACTTACAAGTTGTATATGAGCAACTCAAGATTAAAAGACAATTTTTATTTACTTTGAAAACGCCGCCGTCGCCAGACAAGCAGACGACGTCGAAATGTTGTTACTTTTTTTTGTTGTATATACTGTGTACCATCATCTTCCACTACAACGATATACTTTAAATTAAACGCACTGCTTTAACGCATCAGCATACCACGTATTTTTTTTTAGAGCCATGCACTATGGGCTTAAAAATTTTGTTTTTATCAAAACACATTTTAGAATTTACTTATTTAAGGGTTAATCTAATTAAAACTTTTTTCTTTGTATTGAAATTTCTCACTAAATTTTAAAGACCGCTTGCCCATAGTGTTACCTACAAAACCTTTAGATAGAAAGAAGTATGCTTTTGTATAATATTTATGTTAAGACCTGCAGATATACGTACTCTGAAAGAGGAATAAATAAGAACAACAGACAAGATATAACTTTTAGAAGAAGACATTATGAAAAAAGCCAATGTCCGCATTTAACATAGTATCCCAGCAAGTTTTTTTGCTTGCAAAAAAACTAGGGGATTGTTGAAAGAATAAAAAATTGTTTAGAATTTGTGTTATTTTATGTTTCACATCATTAACAGCAGCGATGCCAACTCAGCGCTTTTCGCGCTAGATTTAGCGCTTTCTGACCACACAAAAAGCGCATTTTTTAAATCTAGCGCGTTTTTAAAAAAGGCGCTGAATTGGCGCGTTTTCACTTTTTCATTTAGCGCCTTTAGCGCTTTCGTTGTACAACTAATAACTTTGAGAAAATAATGGATATTTTACAACAGAATCGTCCTAACAACAGTTTTAAATCCACATTTTACACGTAGTTGTTGTAGTACAATCATAGAAATGTAAAAATTTGTTGAAAATTAAAAAAAAAATGATTTTTATAATGAAAACAGAAAAGAAAAATTGATTTAAAAATTATATTTAGCAAGTATTAAGACTTATTGTGTGAATAGTTCTCATGATTTTTTAAGAATTTATATTTAAACCGTTAAATTTAAAATATTTTTTTAGCGCTTTTTAGCGCTTTTTTACTTTACTCAAATTTAGCGCTTTTTAGCGCTTTTTGAGTCACTGTTTTGCGCGTTTTGCCTCTAAAAAGTTGGCATCACTGATTAACAGATCCAATTCGTGAATATAAACCATTTACGCACGGTGAGCCTCAGCGATGTTTGGGTTGAACTTTAGTGTCGACGAAAAGTGTGAGCGCAGTTCTATTTCTACAATATTAAATGTCACAAAACTGTTAACAGCGAAATCGTAGCTGCTCGCATTCGCGAGATAACGCGAAATTAGTGTTTTTGTATTTTTTTTTTAAATTTTGACATTGAAGTTTTTAAATATTATATAACTGAATTTTCATTTAGTTCGGTTTAAGTCCATATTAATTATTTCTGAGAAATAATAATTGTTGTACAATGAGAAAATCTGAAAAAAATCAAGTGACAACACAGGCTAAGTGGAGATGTCGACAGCTTTCGGAAGATGCCACCCTTCCATCATCAGCACTCCTTCGATTGCCACACACTTAATGTGTGTCAGATTAAAATTAGCCATTTAAATGAAACTTTTGAAGAAATTAAGAATTGGAATTACTCCTCTTTGTGTTGAATAACCCCTATTCACCATTAATTCGTGTTGTATTCATTTGGCAGAAACTTAATCCATCTTAACTTTTAACAGAGTTGTATTTTTCCCATTGTTAACCCTTAGTAGGACTTTTCAAATCTTGAAAAATGTCCGTTAGGTTTGAATTTTTGTTTCATATTTCTAATTCTTAGAAATATTACTAAATTGCAATGTACCTTATGAGTTGTGTATTAATTGTGTTTATATATTGTTGGACTGTATATTTTATAACTGAATTTTCATTTAGTTCGGTTTAAGTCCATATTAATTATTTCTGAGAAATAATAATTGTTGTACAATGAGAAAATCTGAAAAAAAATCAAGTGACAACACAGGCTAAGTGGAGATGTCGACAGCTTTCGGAAGATGCCACCCTTCCATCATCAGCACTCCTTCGATTGCCACACACTTAATGTGTGTCAGATTAAAATTAGCCATTTAAATGAAACTTTTGAAGAAATTAAGAATTGGAATTACTCCTCTTTGTGTTGAATAACCCCTATTCACCTTTAATTCGTGTTGTATTCATTTGGCAGAAACTTATTGTACAACAATTATTATTTCTCAGAAATAATTAATATGGACTTAAACCGAACTAAATGAAAATTCAGTTATAAAATATACAGTCCAACAATATATAAACACAATTAATACACAACTCATAAGGTACATTGCAATTTAGTAATATTTCTAAGAATTAGAAATATGAAACAAAAATTCAAACCTAACGGACATTTTTCAAGATTTGAAAAGTCCTACTAAGGGTTAACAATGGGAAAAATACAACTCTGTTAAAAGTTAAGATAGATTAAGTTTCTGCCAAATGAATACAACACGAATTAATGGTGAATAGGGGTTATTCAACACAAAGAGGAGTAATTCCAATTCTTAATTTCTTCAAAAGTTTCATTTAAATGGCTAATTTTAATCTGACACACATTAAGTGTGTGGCAATCGAAGGAGTGCTGATGATGGAAGGGTGGCATCTTCCGAAAGCTGTCGACATCTCCACTTAGCCTGTGTTGTCACTTGATTTTTTTCAGATTTTCTCATTGTACAACAATTATTATTTCTCAGAAATAATTAATATGGACTTAAACCGAACTAAATGAAAATTCAGTTATAAAATATACAGTCCAACAATATATAAACACAGTTTTTAAATATTTTTAAAAACAGAGTATACAGTTTTAATTGTATTTATTTAAAGGTCACAAAACAGTAAACATCAAAATCCTATCTTGTTTAGTTCGCTAGAAATCGCGAAATTAATTTTTTTCTGTTATTGTTTTCGTTATTTATCTTAAGATAGGTTTCTTTAAAATTTCGTAAAAACATGGTATGCAGTTTTACTAGTGCTTGATCAAAGGTCACACAGCTTTTGACATCGAAATCATAGGTGTTAAATTTCGCGAGATATCGCGGAATTATATATATATTTTTTTTATTATTTATATTTTAAAACCGGTTCTTCAGAAATAATAAAAAAAGTTGGTGTGCCGTTTGATTTGAGCATGTTGGAAGAAATTAAACTGCCCACAAAAAAATTATAGCTGCTCACTTTCGCGAGAAATAGCGAAAAACATCATTTTGGGGGTATTTCTTGTTTTGATTAATAAAAGAAGTTTCTTTAACATTGTTGAAAAACACGAAATGCAGTTTGATTTGCTATTGATTAAAGGTGATAGGGCTGTTAACATTTAAATTCTAGCTGCTCTCTTCTTCGAGATATCGCTAAAAAACTCGCTAAACTACTATTTATTCATTATTTTGAGTTATTTTTGGTCTGTAAAAACATTTACTTCAATTAACGACAAAAATGTAGTATGCAGTTTGAATTCGAGGTTATTAAAGTTGACAAAACTGCAAGCATAAAAATTATAGATGATTAATTTCCCGAGAAATTGCAAAATTACAGTTCAAGCTTTTATATTAATTTATTTATTTTTTCTTTAGTGTCTAAAATAAAGGAAAAAAATCAAGAAACGACAAATATGTTGTATGCAGTTTAAGTTTTATGTGGTTTAAAGTTGTAAAAATGCTTAAATCAATATCTTGACTGCTAATTTACGCGAAAAAATATTTTTTTTTCCAATTTTTTATTTTTTTTTAATTTTGCGATTTTTCGCGAAATTAAGAAGACATAATTTCGATGTTAACTGTTTTGTGACCTGTATATAAATAGAATTAAATCTGCATACTCAGTTTTTGAAGAAATTTAAAAAACTTCATTGTCAAAATTTTAAAAAATACAAAAATACTTATTTCGCGATATCTCGCGAATGCGAGCAGCTACGATTTCGCTGTTAACAGTTTTGTGACACTTAATCAAGTAGAAATCGAACTGCGTTTACACTTTTCGTCGACACTAAAGTTGAACCTAAACATCGCTGAGGCTCACCGTGTACGGATGTAATTCGAAAAAGATCAATTATAATTTGAAGATTCTACACAGAAAATAATATCGTATATTTTATTTTAATTAATATTTTAATGGTTTTTAAATTTAATATTAATTAAATTTTTAATTAATATAATTAATTGTTTAATTAAATTTTTAACTTTATTTTAATTAACATTTTAATAGTTTTTAAATTTTAAATTAATTAAATATTTAATTAATATAATTAATTGTTTAATTAAATTTTTAGCTTCACTTACAATTAGTTTTGTTTTTTTTTGTTGTTTTGTTTTGTTTTCCGTATGTG
The DNA here is from genome assembly GCA_963921195.1 of Pegoplata infirma. Lineage (NCBI taxonomy): Eukaryota > Metazoa > Arthropoda > Insecta > Diptera > Anthomyiidae > Pegoplata > Pegoplata infirma. The sequence continues at coordinate 28,921,048 of OY992538.1, read as the reverse complement.
CGCGAGTGTGTGTTTTTTTCTTGCATTGTATTACATACAAAAAAATACGTACGTATAAATAGTTTGCTGAAATTTTTTTTATTTCTCATATAGTTTTTTGAATTCTCATTTTGTTTATATAAAAGGTTTATAATCAACTTTATAAAATTGTCTTACAAGGGAAGTCTCCCGTGTCACCCGCGGATCTTTATGGAATTGGTTTTTTTTTGTAGAGCAGAAAAAATAAAGGAACACATATTTTTTTTAGCGGCACAAATTCATATTTAGGGGGTAAAAAGGAGGGGGGAAGACACCCAGCAAAACTTTGATTACCCAAATAAGGTATAAAATAAGTTATAGGATCTCTTATTTTATACATTGCAGCATTGATGATTTTAATAGGCGATGAGACTCAAAGTAATGCATCCACATTATCCCAAAGAATAAGTCATAAATTTATAACGAAGAATACGAGTAAGGTGTAAAATATATGATATTTTATAGGTTACGAGTAAGGTATATAATATAGCATACCAGAACGTAATATATAAGGTGTTACGAGTAGTGAAAAAGTAATTGTGTATTAAATTTACTCACGTGATTGTAAGTAAGTGTAAGTAGATAAAATATGCTCGTGAGTGTGTGTCGTTAGAAATTTCCTGTCGTGAGCCCATCTCTAGTTTAAAAGTATATATTTTTTTATAAAATAATTATTTTTTATGTTATTGTAATGCATTATGCATCCAATTATAAATAATGCATTATTTCAAACTTTCAAATAATACATAATGTAACCAAATATAAGTCATCCATGATTCAGGGCGGATTACTCAATGAAAAGTTAACTGCTAACTGCCGATTTAACGGAGCCATATGTCAAAATTTGTATGAAAAAGTTAAATTTAACGGAGAGTTATTTTAAAACGGAGCATTGAGTAATCCAGCCTTAATGTTTAGAAATAACAAATATGAAATACATTTTTTCCAATAATCATGCATTACGTAGCAAATTATTAGTATTGCATTATTTTTCACTTGGAAAATAATAATTCTACAAATAAGTTATATGCATTACCTAGTAATGTGTTATATAATCACTACCCATTACCAAAGTTTTGCTGGGCAAGGCCATTTTTCAGTTTTTTCGTTGATTTCCTATACTATGCAAAGAAACCTAGTCATGTTACATACCAAATGAAAGGTCTTTGCAAAACCTATCTACGTGTGCTAAGAAAGTGTCAAAACATGCACAACTTTTCGCCATATTGAGTAAAATACCAAAATTTTAGGAAATTTTTGTTAATAAGTCGAAAAATATTATTTTCTTTGTCCCGTTGTTAGCGTCACGAGATAGGTATTTTAAATACCTTTAATCTGATACCAAATATGCCTATATTATATATTTTGAGTTAATAGGCGTAAATCGTAAAAAACTGAAAAAGGTCAACTTTCCCCCATACAAATCGACCCCCCGCTAAAAATGAGTTTGGGCCGCTTAAAAAAAATGCGTATCGAATTAATTTTCTTTCTGAACAACATATCCAAATTTCATGAAGATCGGAGGGTGACACCAGGGAGACTTCCCTTGTAGTCCCAAAAAAAATTTGTTTGCAGTTTTCTTTGCGTTTTGGAATAAAAAATTTATTAAAAATGCTTTTAAGAAAAAATTTGGAAAAGTCCCGAAAAAAAGTAGTGTATTGAACCGAAACTGGTATGTATCCGGAGTTTAAGGCACTTCCTCACGAAAGAAACAGGTGTTTTTATATAAAAGGTGTCAAGTTTGTAATATGTAGGTTCAGAGACTCTATGTAGGTCATTGTGTATAAGTGACATATCATGAGAACTATCAAGGACCGGCCACTTATCCTGCAGGGAAATAAAAAATATTCCAATTGTTATGAAAATTAATAAATTTTAATAAAAAATGAATACTTTGAACGGATTTAAATAGAACAAGTAAGAAAGCTATATTCGGCTGTGCCGAATCTTTAAATACCCTCCACCAATGTAATGATTTAAAAACAAAAAAGTTTGTTTTATTTATACCTCAAGAAATAAAAAAGTACCAAAAAGTGTACTTTCGGTACTTTTAATAAAAGGTACTTTTAATGAAAGGTACTTTTTATAAAAGGTACTTTTTATATAAGGTACTTTTTATGAGAGGTACTTTTTATAAAAAGTACTTTTTATAAAAGGTACTTTTTATAAAAAAAGGTACTTTTTATAAAAAAATGTACTTTTTATAAAAAAAGGTACTTTTTATAAAAAAAGGTACTTTTTATAAAAGGTACTTATTATAAAAGGTACTTTTATAAATGGTACTTTTTATAAAAAGTAATTTTATAAAAGGTACTTTTTATAAAAGGTACTTTTTATAAAAGGTACTTTTTATAAAAGGTACTTTTTATAAAAGGTACTTTTTATAAAAGGTACTTTTTATAAAAGGTACTTTTTATAAAAGGTACTTTTAATAAAATGTACTTTTTATAAAAGGTACTTTTTATAAAAGGTACTTTTTTTAAAAGCTACTTTTTTTAAAAGCTACTTTTTTAAAAGCTACTTTTTATAAAAGGTACTTTTTATAAAAGGTACTTTTTATAAAAGGAACTTTTTATAAAAGGTACCTTTTATAAAAGGTACTTTTTATAAAAGGTACTTTTTATAAAAGGTACTTTTTATAAAAGGTACTTTTTATAAAAGGTACTTTTTTTAAAAGCTACTTTTTTTAAAAGCTACTTTTTATAAAAGGTACTTTTTATAAAAGGTACTTTTAATAAAAGGTACTTTCTATAAAAGATACATTTTATTAAAGGTACTTTTTATAAAAGGTACTTTTTATAAAAGGTACTTTGTATCAAAGGCACTTTTTATAAAAGGTACTTTTTATAAAAGGTATTTTTCATAAAAGGTTCTTTTTATAAAAAGTACTTTTTATAAAGGAACCTTTTATAAAAGGTACTTTTTGAAAACGGTACTGAATTTTCAGAAAGTACTTTTTCCAAAATGTTTTATTTCACTAAAGGATCCTACATCCTAAATTTCAGGTTTGAATAACCATTATTTCAGTAAATAAAAAAAAAGTACCAAAAGTACTATTTTACCCATTTTACCCCCGTAGAATCAACATTGACAAAACCCGAGCCTTAGTGAATCTTTTTTCCGGAAGGCAAACCGACATTGCAAATTTCAATTTTCTAGTACCATTATTTAAGGAAATATAAAATGTAACAAAAGTACATATGTTTACCCTTTTTACCCTATTAGAAACATCATTGGCAAAAACCCAGCCTTAGGGGATCTATATTCCGGGAGGTGAACATACAGTCCCAATTTCAAGTCTATGTGACAATTTTTTAAGGAAATATAAAAGGTACCAAAAGTACAGATTTTTTCCCTTTTTACCCTCTTAGAATCAACATTGGCAATAATCCAGCCGTACTGGATCTACATATATTCTAGGATGTGAACATACTGTCCAAATTTCAAGTTTCTATGACCATTATTTCAGGAGATATTAAAAGCACCAAAAGTATTTTTTTTACCCTTTTGACCCCCTTAGAATCAACACTGGCAAAAATCCAGCCTTAATGGATCTATATTCCGGGAGGTGAACATACAGTCCAAATTTCAAGTCTCTATGATCATTATATCAGGAGATTTAAAAAGTACCAAAAGTACAGTTTTTTACCCTTTTTACCCCCTTACCATTGGCAAAACTCCAGCCATAGTGGATCTATATTGCGGGAGGGTAACATACAGTCCAAATTTCAAGTTTCTATGACCATTATATCGGGAGATATAAAAAGTACCAAAAGTACAGTTTTTTACCCATTTTACCCCCTTAGAATCAACATTGGCAAAAATCCAGCTTTAGTGGATCTTTATTCCGGGACGTCAACCTACAGTCCAAATTTCAAGTTTCTAACTTTAGCGGTTTGGGCTGGGCGATGATGAATGAGTATGTCAGTCAGTCACATTACTCTTTTATATATATAGATTTTCCGGATTTGGGCGATTTTTGCCATAAAGTTTATTTCTGTCTTTTATTATTTAACAAAATTTATTTTTTTTAAATAAAAATATTTTTTTTTAAGAAATCTGAACAAAATTGAATTTTGGCGATATTTTACATCCGAGTTTGCGACAAAGCCAAAAAAAGTCTGGCAACCCCGTTAATATGACGAAGCAAAAAAACGGACACACACACATGCTTTGTACATAAAAATAACAATTAATTTTTTTATTATTACTTAACGAACTTTTTTTTAATTAAATTTAGATTTTGTTTTACATATTTTAAAGTTTTTTTGTAAACATTTTTTTCTTTTTCTCCGTTTTTTTTTCATTTCCGTATTCTTTGTTATGTATGTATCTACACAAAATATGAATTAATTTAGGGTTATGATGAAAATCACTAAGAGTTTTTTCAGTAATTCACTCATAACTTTTAAAGTACTTAACCGATTTCAAAAAAAAATACACTAGTTTTTGCCTGGATAAATTCCGCAACTTTTGGTACCCCAAGCGTTAAAATCGGTTCCGGATTATTGCCAAAAACGTGATTTCAACAGACAGACAGACAGACGGACGGACAGACAGACAGACAGACAGACAGACAGACAGACAGACAGACAGACAGACAGACAGACAGACAGACAGACAGACAGACAGACAGACAGACAGACAGACAGACAGACAGACAGACAGACAGACAGACAGACAGACAGACAGACAGACGGACATCGTTAGATCGACTTAAAATCGATCAAGGATCATGAATATATATACTTTATGGGGTCCTAAACCAATATTTCAATGTGTTACATACGGAATGACAAACTTATATATACCCTCTATCACCAGAGTGGAGGGTATAAAAACATTGCCAAAGCGCTTGGAAAGCACTTTTTCGAATTAATACTACCTTCTACACAAAAAATAAAGTCATTTGCAAAGACTTTTTCTTTGGAACGGTTGGCAGTTTCTGAATGGGTAAATAAAAAACAAAATTATTTCATGAACTATTGAGGAGCGAATAAAACGAAAAGACCTAAAAAGCAATGAACTAGGTCAAATCGTTTAGTGAAATGAATATTTCATTTGAACTAGTTCATGTAATCCTTATGTTGGTTGTATTTTCTTTAAAATACAACCAACCGATTATTACTTTTGAAGCCCAAGTCAGGGTAAAACTTTAAAGTTTACCCAAAAACCTAACATAATTGTATCATACCCACAATAATATGTACGGTATGTATTTATAATTTTAACAAAGACACACTTTTATTCAATCTTTCAGGCATGGTGCAAAAAAGATAACGTTTTTTCAGTGTTTTTTCCAAAGAAACCCTTTTTTTATTCGTATCCTATATTAAAGTTTATCTGGAGCAGGTAGTAGTGTTTGTTTATTTTTTTTTTGAGACATTGATTAAGTTTTATTTTTCCTTTTTAACTTATAAACTGCTCATTGGTCTTTTTGAAGGTGTTTGGGTATGTTTTTTTCTGTTAAACAAAATCTTTGGCACATACCATACATAACTAGGAGTTTCTTGTTTTTCAACATACAGAGTCGGTTAAAAAATTTTACACAAAAATCACAAGTCGCTTTAAATTGTCAAAACTTCCATTCCATATCAGATTTTCAAATAAAACCTACGGGCCCTATGTTAACGATATTGAAAACCATGCCCACTGAAAAATGTGGGCGGCATCCAAAAACGAATTACCATTTATTTAACACTTAAGTAAATATTTTTGAAAATATCAATTTAAAAAATCACAATTTTATTTTTTTGTTTGAAATGTTTTGATCGACACTGTACAGCTTTTGATTTTTTACCTGTTATACTCAATTAAATAAATATTGTGTTAGTTTTTTTTTCTCAATTCTATATAAATTATGTATAATTTATGGTTTAAGGATTTAAATTGTAACGATTTTTATGTATTTTATGTTCATATAATAGCTGTGTTTTTTAAACACCCTTTTAAGGCTTTACCAAACACACAAGTTGAGTGCTTAAAACCAAAATACAAATTGGATTTAGACAGTTGTGAGTCACCCTGTTTTTATGTAAAGTGTCATTTAGTTTTTTTGTCAATATTTTTAATGCATACCCTAAGGGGCGAATAATAAAAAATCGGTTAAAATTCTTATTTCAAAAAAGATTAAAAGAAAAATTAGTAATCTTAACAAGAATTGACCAAAATTTAGCAAATTTGTTAATTTGCCTCCTATGTTCTTTGCTCTATGACAATTTTTAAAACTTTATTTAAATCCCAGTTGCAATTAACAAACAAAATTATGTGTTTCAATAAGTCATACAATTAAATTTTATTATCATTTTTAATTAAAACAAGTAGAAAAATTAAATTCGACTTGGTCGAATCTATGAATACCCTCCACAATGTTATCTGATAGTAATTTTCTAAAAAAAATGCATTACAAATTTTTATTAGAAATATATTATTTTGAGTAAAATTTTTTTGTGAGTGTAAAATTTTTTTGACTGTCAAAATTTTTTTGAGTGTGAATTTCATTAAAAAAAAATAATTAAATTAAAAATTAAAAAAAATAAATTTTTTTTTGAGTGTAAAATTTTTTTGAGTGTAAATATTTATTAGAAATATATTATTTTGAGTAAAATTTTTTTTGTGAGTGTAAAATTTTTTTGACTGTCAACATTTTTTTGAGTGTGAATTTCATTAAAAAAAAAATAATTAAATTAAAAATTAAAAAAAAAACATTTTTTTTGAGTGTAAAATTTTTTTGAGTGTAAATATTTTTTTTAGTGTACTATTTGTTTGAGTAACAAAATTACTTTGTAAAATATTTTTGTTGTTTTATACCTATACGTATATGTTAAAAAAATATATTCCACATATTTCCCTCATTTTTTTTTACCATCCTCGTCTTTAAAAACCATAAAACAAACTAATATTTGATTTTTTTCCAAAAACACTTACTATACACCGTTACATACAGTTACAAAAACAAAAACAATAACAAATATTTACTTGTCTAACAACTAAACTGCACCCAAAACAAACAACAACAAGTTAAAAAAAAACTGGTATTTCACCATGCTTGTTAAAACTTGTTTAACGAGTTTTCAACTGTTTAAGGTGAAAAAATCTGAAATTCAGAGCCTTGCTTATAACTTTTGAACCACTGAACCGATTTTGCTGAAATTCAAAACCAAATAGACTTGGGGAACGACAAAGATATGTAACACGTTTCAGCACCCTCAGAATTGGCTTTCGAAAGTTAGAGTGGTTTTAATCTCGAAAGTTCTCAAAATTCCCTTCCCGAAATTTACTCTTTTGCTCATAACTTTTGAACCACTGGACCGATTTGGCTGGATTGCAATACCAACCTGACCCGGTAAATACCCAACATATATGTCAAACTTCAGGAGCCTCCATAAAGTCTTTCAAAAGTTAGCGTGTTTTCAACGGACAGACAGACAGACGGACGGACGGACGGACGGACGGACGGACATCGCTAGATCGACTTAAAATCGATCAAGGATCATGAATATATATACTTTATGGGGTCCTAGACCAATATTTCGATGTGTTACAAACGGAATGACAAACTTATATATACCCTCTATCACTAGAGTGGAGGGTATAAAAATAAAAATTGAAATGAATTTAATTTAATTGTGATTCACAACATTTTTTTTTTATATTCATTCAAATTTTCTAATAATTCCATACTAAACATTTGTTTATTTTATAGAATTGTACAATGTAAATAGAACAATAACACACTATTTTAACACGCAAATGATAACCTCTTCAAATACAGTTCACTGCTGACGTCTGAATAAAAAAAAAATATTTTTATGGAATGTTATAATAGAAAATGTAGATACTAGGCAGTATAATTACACTATGAAAAAACTTTACAGTAACTGTAGGTCAGTTGTGGATTTTAGTAAAGAGTTTAGCTACGAATTATGTTTAAAAAAAAATTTTAAAGATTTTTTTTTCATAATTTTACTATAAATTCTTCTATAGAAAATTATCATGTTATCGATAACTAGGGTGACCATTTTTTTCTGAGCTTAAATCAGTACGCCCAAGTTTTTATGTTTTTTTTTTCTAGAAATAACTCTCTAAAATTGTTTTCAATGAGAAAACACTGATGTTTTTTTAACACTCAAAAATGTCGGTTAAACTAACTTGACCCCAAGTATTTTTAGTAAAAACAACTGTTAAAAACAACGGTTAAAAACAACTGCAAAAAACAACTGTTAAAAAACAACTGCAAAAAACAACTGTTGTATTTTGCAGAAAATTTAGTTGACTTTAAACGACTTCATTTGAATGTTTTAATAATTTCCGTGCATAGAATATAATAAAATTCCACGGGTTTTGAGACTAAGAAAATCCCTCAGATTTTGAAGACTTTTTCCGTAAGTTTTTGCAACTTTTCCTGTAAGAAAACTTCACAGCTAATAATCACGTGTTTTTTTTCTAAAGGCCCTGATTTTCTGAGCGCTTTTTCGAATAAGCTCTGATGACATTACCTCTTCTAAGATCTCAGAATCATTTGGGTTCATGCAATCTACATCATCTTTCTAAAATATAGAAAACCTCAAAAATTCTATGCGCATTTTCATATAAATTTAGGAAGATCAAAATAACCTCATAATCAGATTCATTTTTGCGTTAAGGAACCTTTTGATTCACGAACTCTAATCTCCTTAGAATAAATTCATTATAAATTATCTCATTTTCAGACTTATAAATAACAACTCTGACGACTTATATTATGGAAATTCAAGTTTTTGTACAACATTTTCGAATAAAATTATTTTTTATGTTGAAATGTTCAAAAATCAGTACAAATCAGTACAAAGTTTTTTGATCAGTACACGTGATCAAAAATCAGTACATGTACTGGTCAAATCAGTACGAATGGTCAGCCTATCGATAACACCAAATTTTCTATAGAAAGTTATGGAGTTAGCGATAACAAACATTTTCTATAGAAAATGATCAAGTTACCGATAACTAAAAATTTTTTATTGAAAATTATCGAGTTATCGATAACACAAAAATTTCTATAGAAAGTTATCAAGTTATCGATAACACAAAATTTTCTATAGAAAATAATTATCGATAGCACAAAATTTTCTATAGAAAATAATTATCGATAACAAAACATTTTTTATAGAAAACTAACCAGTTGCCAATAACACGAAGTTTTCTATAGAAAATGATAGAGTTATCGATAACACAAGATATTATATAGAAACTAAACGAGTTATCTGTAACAAAACATCAACTATACAAAAAATTTTCTAAAGCAAATTATCCAATTATCGCACAGAAAAAAATAAAAAAAAATTTTGAGTAAATTTTTAATACTATTGAGTAAAAAATTACTCAATTTTCCACCAGTAAACGATTTAATAGTATTGAGTAAACTTTTAATAAAAAATTATTAAATGCTTAATAAAAAATTTGAGTAAATTATTAATTCACACAATTAAATCTTTACTTAAAATTTTTTAATATTTTTAAGTAACTTTTTAATTGTGTCAAGTAAAAATTTACTCAAAATGTATCAAATTATTTTTTTAAAAAGTTTAAAAAGTTTCTAATTTTTTTTCCAAAAAAATTGCTTTTACAAACTTTACCAAATATACTTATGTCTTCAAGACAAAGTAAAATTTTATAAAGATGATTTCAAACTTTCATATACATATACAAAAAACAATAAACTAAATGAGAATTCAAAACACCAAGAGAAAAAAAAATAAATAAAAAAAAATATTAAATTTGTATTAAATTATTTACTGAAATTTTATTTTCAATTTTTGAGTAAATTTTTAATTGCGTCAATTAAAAAATTACTCAAATTTTTTTTTAAAAATTAAACAAGTGATTACTCAAATTTGTTTCCTCCATATTTTTTTCTGTGCGAATTATCGACAATACAAAATTTCCTAAAGAAAAATATTAAGTTGTTGATTGCACAAATTTTTCTATAGAAAATTAATGTGTTGTCGAATAACACAGAATTTTTAAACAAAAATGATCGAGTTATCGATAACACAAAACTTTCTAAAGAAAATTATGGAGTTACCGAAAATTATCGGGTTATAGATAACACAAAATCTTGTACAGAAAATGTTCGAGTTATTGATAACACAAAAATGTCTATTGAAAATTATAAGGTTATCAATAACATAATTTTTTTTATGTATTACTGAGTTATCGATAACACAAACTTTTCAATAAAAAATTATCGGGTTATCGATAACACAAAGTTTTCTATAAAAAATGATCAAATAATCGATAACAAAAAACATTCTATACAAAATTCTATACATTTTCTAAAGAAAACACATCGATAACACAATATTTTCTAAAGAAAATTATCAAGTTACGACATTTTTTGTAGAAAATTATTAAGTTGTAGGTAACACAAAATTTTCTATCGAAAATTATAGAGTTATCGATAACACAAATTTTTCTATAGAAAATTATTGAGTTATCGATAACCAAAAAGAAACCTATAGAAACTTATCGAGTTATTGACAACACAACATTTTTTATAGAAAATTATAGAATTATTGATAACAAAAAATTTCTATAGAAAATTATTGAGTTATCGATAACATCAAAAATTCTATAAAAACTTTTCGAGATATCGATAATTCAAAATTTTCTTTTGAAAATTATCGAGTTATAGATAACACAACATTTTCTATAGAAAATTAAAGAATTATCGATGAAACAAAAATTTCTAAAAAAAAATAACCGGGTTACCGATATCACAAAATTTTCTATAGAAAATTATCGAGTTATCGCTAACACAAAACTGTTTATAGAAAATTGTCAAGTTATCGATAGCAAAAATGTCTATAGAAATTATCGATAACACACAATTTTATCAAGAAAATTATTGAGAAATCGATAACACAAAATTGTCTGTAGAAAATTATCGAGTTATGATAACACAAAATTTTCTCAAAAAAATGATCGAGATATCGATAACAGAAAATTTTATATAGAAATCGAAACATTGACAACACAAAATTTTCAAAAGATAATAATCAAGTTATCGATGGCAAAAAATTTTCTATAGAAATTATCGAGTTATCGCTAACACAAAACGGTTTATAGAAAATTGTCAAGTTATCGATAACAAAAAATTTCTAAAAAAAATCATCATGTTGACGATAACACACAATTTTTTCAAGAAAATGATCGAGAAATCGATAACACAAAATTTTCTGTAGAAAATTATCGAGTTATGAAAACACAAAATTTTCTCAAGAAAATGATCGAGGTATCGATAACAAAAAATTTTATATAGAAATCGAAGCATCGACGACACAAAATTTTCAAAAGAAAGTAAACAAGTTTCGATGGCAAAAAATTTTCTATAGAAAATTAACGAATTATCGATAACAAAAAAATTTCTATAGAAAATTAACGAATTATAAATTATAAAAAATTTTCAATTATCGATAACACAAAATGTTCCATAGAAAACCGATAAAAAGCTTTTTATAGAAAATAATAGAGTTAATGATACCACATTTTTTTTAAATATTATCGAGTAATCGATAGCAAAAAATTGTATAAAGACAATCGAAATATCGGCCACACAAAATTTTTTTTAAGGAAGTGATCAAGTTATCGATTGCACAAAATTTTCTAGAGAAAGTTACCGAGTTATTGATAACACGAAATTTTCTTTAGAAAATTTAAAAGTTATCGATAACAGAAAATTTTTTTAGAAAATGATCAAGTTATTAACAACGTCCACTTTTCTATAGAAAATTATCGATTAAAAAAAGTTTCAATAGAAAAATATCGGTAACACGAAATTTTTTATAGAAAACTATCGAGTCATCGATACCACAAGATTTTCTGTTGAAAATGGTCGTGTTATCGATAGCACAAAACTTTTAGTAGAAAATTATACAGTTATCGATAACATAACATTTTCTATAGAAAATTATTAAGTTATTAAAAACACGAAATTTTTTATAGAAAAGTATCGAGTTATCGAAATTCTTTAGAAAATTTCATAGTTATCGATAACACAAAATTTTTTGTAGAAAATGATAGAGTTATCGATAACACAAAATTTTAAATAGAAAATTATACATTTATCGATAACACAAAAGTTTCTATAGAAAATTATAGAGTTATCGATACATGAAATTTTCTATCATAAATTATCGAAAACACAAAATTTTCTATAGAATAATTAAGTTATCGATAACACAAAAAAGTTCCATAGAAAAATATTGAGTTCTCGATAACAGCATTTTATATAGAAACTTATCGAGTTCTCGATAACAAAAAATGTTCTCTAGAAAATTATCGAGTTGTCAATAACACAAAATTTTCGATAGAAAACTATCGAGTTATCGATAACAAAAAATTTAAATGATCAAGCTGTCAATAACACCAAATTTTTAATTGAAAGTTATCGATAAAACAAAGTTTTCTTTAGAAAATTATAGTGTTATCGAAAGCAAAAAATCTTTATATTGAGCTATAAATAACACAAATTGTTCTATAGAAAGTTATCGATAACACAAAATTTTCTATAGAAAATTTTTGAGTTATCGATAACACAAAATTTTCTATTGAAAGTTATCGATGCATCAACATTTTCTTTAAAAAAGTATCGAGTTTTTTATTAAAAAGTGTCGAGTTATCGATAACACAAAATTTTCCATAGAAAATTATTGAGTTATCGATAACAAAAACTGTCTGTAGAAACTTGCCGAGTTATCGATAATACAAAATATTCAATAAAGTTATCGATAACACAAAATTTTCTATAGAAAATTATTGAGTTATCGATAACAAAAACTGTCTGTAGAAACTTGCCGAGTTATCGATAATAAAAAATATTCTATAGAGTTATCGATAACACAAAATTTTCTATAGAAAATTATTGAGCTATCGATAACACAAAATTTTTTAAGTATCGAGCTTTAAATAACACGAAATTTTCTATAGAAAGTTATCGATAACACAAAATTTTCTATAGAAAATAATCGAGTTGTCGATAACTCAAATTTTTTGATAGAAAATTATCGAGTTATCGAAAACTCAAAATTTTCGAGTTATCAATAAATCATAATTTTCGAGTTATCGAAAAATCAAAATTTTCGAGTCATCAAAAAATCAACATTTTCTATAGAACATTATCGATAACTCAAAATTTTATATAGAAAACTATCGAGTTATCGATAACTCAAAATTTTTTATGGAAAATTATCGAGTAATCGATAACATAAAATTTTTAATAGAAAATTATCGAGTTATCGATAACAAAAAAAATTTGTAGAAAATTATGGATTTATCGATATCAAAAAATTTTCTAAAGAAATTGATCGAGTTATCAACATTAAAAAAAATCTATAGAAAAAAACGAGGAGACATCGATAACACAAAATTTTCTATAGAAAATTATCCAGCCATCTAAAACACACAGTTTTCTTATATCGAAAAGATAACACAATATTTTCAATTAAAATTAACCGTGTTATCTAAATCACTAAATTTTCTATAGAAAATAATCGAGTTATCGATAATACAAAGTGAATTAGTTAAGGCTTCGACACAATGTTAGAGTACTCTGTACTACAGAATACCATCTCTAAAAAACAAGAAGACATCATACAAAAAATATGTAAGTTCGAAAGAGAAAGGAACAAAATCCACTCTCTGGCACAGAGTACTACGCCATTGTGAATTCAGCTTTAAATGCATTATAAAATTTGTTTAATATTTTTGAAATTTTTTTTTTTTGATTCTACTAAAAAAATTCTTTTAGTGTAATAATTTAAACATGAATGTACTCATATCAACAATGAGAGATAGTAAGTCATATAAATAACAACTACAACAAAAAAATATTATAATAATAAAAACTAATAGTGATTAATTCAAACCACTAAAAAATATGACTATTATAATGATGATTGTTGAGGAAAAACATTTTGAAAATCAGAGATGTCCAACTTGAGAATTGTTAGAAGAATAATGATTCCAAGGAGACACAATTGGAGCGGCGAACGAAAGAAATAAATTTATTATTGAATTATTTTCAATTAAAAGCACACAATTTAATTGTATTGACAAAGAAAATAATTGATTTTTTTATTCAGGAACACAATTTCTTAATACAATTAAATTGTTTGTTAATACAACAATGTTTTAATTGAAAATGAGACACATTTTTTGTGTATCGATTGACGGAACGTTGAAAATTTTCGACAAAAATAATTTTTTTGAATATTATATGTAAAGCAAGTAATAAGTTTTGACTTATCTCAAAATTTTTATCAAGTCTTCTCGCACCAATATAACACTTAAATTTAAGCACAAATTATTTCTGTTAGATTCAAATGGTCCTTCGAGCCGTATACTCTTTCAACATAAAGTTCCTAATAAAAACTTTTTTTCAAAATTGAAAAAAGGTCTTTAAAACCTTGAAAATTTCTCACTACGCCCCACAAAAAATTTTTTGGATGTTCTTATCTGCTTTAAATTTTATAAACAAAGCCATTTATTTAAAATATATATAAAAAAACAGAATTTTTTAATTATGTCATTTTTGAGTAAGTGAATAATTTTTAAAGCATGCATTCTTATTACTAACTTAATAAAAATTTTATTTTTGTTTTTTTGCTTCCCAATAAAAAGAAATCTACATTTTTAAAATTTTGTTTTATTTGTCTTGCAGCAATATTTTTCAACACAAAAAAATGTATCCTTGACACAAACTTGGTCTTTCAATTCCTTTTATATTATTTAAAGCCACATTGTTATTGGTTTCGTTTGCTACTCAGGATTGGTAGTCATGTTTAGTTTATTATTTGATATGACAAGCTTAATCATTTTCTTTATATAATTTTGTGTTATCAATAAAACGATAATTTTCGATAAAAATTTTTGTGTTATCGTTAATTCGATAATATCCTTTAGAACATTTTGTGTTATCGACAGTTCGATAGTTTTCTAAAGAATCGATTTTCTATAGCATATTTTGTGTTATCGATATTCATAGATAATTTTCTTTAGAAAATTTTGTGTTATCGCTGCATCGACAATTTTCTATAGAAAATTTTGTGTTATTGATACATCGATAATTTTCCAAAGAAAATTTTGTGTTATCGATAAATTTCTAAAGAAAATTTTGTGTTATCGATACATCGATAATTTTCTACAGAAAATTTCGTGTTATCGATACATCGATAATTTTTTATAGAAAATTTTGTGTTATCGTTACATCGATAATTTTCTAAAGAAAATTTGTGATAATTTTCTATAAAAAATTTTGCGTTATCGTTAAATCGATAATATTCTTTGAACATTTTTGTGCTATCGATAACTCGATAATTTTCTAGAGAATCGATTTTCTATGGCATATTTTGATGTTATCGATGTATCAATAATTTTCTTAGAAAATTTTGTGTTATCGATATATCGATAATTTTCTATAGGAAGTTTGTGTTATCGACAACTGGATAATTTTCTATAGAAAATTTTGTGTTATCGATTCAATAGAGAATTTTGTGTTATCGATAATTTAATAATTTTTTATAGAAAACTTTTTGTTATCTATAGAAAATTTTTTATTATCACTAATTTTCCACAGAAAATTTTGTGTTATCGATAATTTTCTATAGAAAATTTTGAATCATCGGTTATTTTCTATAGAACATTTTTTGTTATCGATACATGGGTAATTTTATATAGAATATTTTGTGTTGTCGATACATCGATAAGTTTCTATATAAAATTTCGTGTTATCGATACATTGATATTTTCTATAGAAAATTTGTGTTATCGATAATTTTCTATAGAAAATTTTGTGTTATCGATAATTTTTTTATTGAACATATTTTGTTATCGATACCTCGATAATTCCCTATAAAAAATTTTGTGTTAAAGATACATCGATAAGTTTCTATAAGAAGTTTTGTGCCATCGATACATTGATATATTCTATAAAAAATTGTGTGTTATCGATACATCGATAATTTCCTATAAAACATTTTGTGTTATCGATACATCGATAATTTTCTATAGAAAATTTTGTGTTATCGATAACTGGAGAATTTTCTATAGAAGATTTTGTGTTATCGATATTTCGATAATTTTCTGTTGAAAATTTTGTGTTATCGATACATCGATAATTTTCGATAGAAAATTTTGTGTTATTGATATATCGATAATTTTCTACAGAAAATTTTGTGTTATCGATACATCGATAATTTTCTATAGAATTTGTATAGAATATTATGTGTTACCCATACATCGACAATTTTCTACAGAAAATTTTGTGTTAGTAATAATTTTCTATAGAAACCTATGTGTTATCGAAAACTCTATAATTTTCTATAGAAAATTTTGTGTTATCGTTACATCGATAATTTTCTATAGAAAATTTTCTGTTTTCGATAACTCTATAATTTTCTATAGAAAAATTTCTGTTTTTGATAACTCGATAATTTTCTATAGAAAATTTGGTGTTAGCGATAAATCGATAATTTTCTATTGAAAATTTTGTGTAATCGATACATCTATAATTTTCTAAAGAATATTTTGTGCTATTTATACATTATATCTGTAGAAAATTTTGTGCTATCGATAATTTTCTAAAGAAAATTTTGTGTTATCGATGCATCGATAATTTTCTATAGAAAATTTTGTTAAATCGATAACTCAATAATTTTCTATAGAAAATTTTGATAAATCGATAACTCAATAATTTTCTTTAAAAGAAATTGTGTTACCAATAATAACCAACATTATAATATTTTGTGTTATCGATAACTCGATAATTTTCTATGGAAAGTTTGTGTTTTCAATAATTCGATAATTTTCTATAGAAAATTTTGTGTTATCGATAACTCAATAATTTTATATGAGTAAGTTTGTGTTATCGATATCTCGATAAGTTTCTATAGAAAAATTAATGATACATCGATAATTTTCTATAGAAAATTTTGTGTTATCGATACATTGAACATTTTCTTTAAAAAAAAAATTATCGATATATCTATAACTCAATTGATACGAGGATAACTCGACAATTTTATATAGAATGTATCGATAACAAAAAATTTAAAAAAAATATTGAGTTATCGATAAAAAAAAAAAAATTGTAGAAAATTATTGAGTTATCGATAACGCAAAATTTTCTATGTATGGATAAAACAAAATTTTTTACAGAAAATTGTTTAGTTATCGATGTATCAACACAAAATTTTCTATAGAAAGTAACTGATATTGATTAAGCTAAGACAATTATTGATTTAGCAGTAATTTGATAACATAAAGTTTATTTAGAAACTATTTGTCGGTCTTCATCAGCAATATACTTTTTCAAACTTGCTACAAATTTCAAAGTTGCTCGTTTGAATGTCTATTAAATTTTTAACATGGTTATAGTTTTCTCTAGTAAGGTAGTTGCAGTTGTATACTTTTCTGCATATGAGACATTCTTTTGCAAATGCTCTGCTGTTAAAGAATAATAATATTATCATAATAATTTTGATCTCATAATCAAGAACTTTTATATATTTCTGCCATATACATATTTACAAGTAATTTTTAATAATTTCAACCTATCTGAGAACTGGTAACTATGACCGTTGTCTCGTTGCAACGAAACATACCAAAGATTATGGTGGGAATCGAACCCACGACCATCACAATCAAAGGCAACTAACCTGCAGGGGTTCCCTGTCAAATAGCAATTGTAAAAAAGTATTGTCATACTAATTTTTGCTCTAAACTTTGTGATACGAAGAATACGGAGCGTATGATTAATAAACAAATGTTAATTTAAATTAAGTATACGTAGATATGAATTTTGAAAGATTTGTTAATGGCAAAATTTTTAGTGTTGATGTATATTCAAATTGAAACCATATATATTTTTCTTTGCCCGATTAGTTTGTGTGGAATGTCTTAAATGTATGTAAACATAAGGCAAATGGCCTTTCAGGGACACCACATCGTCATCAACACCAAACCATGCAACTTTTGTAGAATATATGAATGTATAAAAACTCGTAGAAATACAAAAGAACACACAAAAAAAAACTTTTCCTATTCGTTTCGTATACAACATAAATAGATTCATGCATACAGTGACCGACAAAAGTCTACGTACGACTATATAAGATATAAAATTAGTTACCGAAAAATAACAACAAAACCCCTAATTGTTATCAAACAAGTATTTTTGTAAAAAGTGCGTTTAAGGTAATTTATCAAGCTTTAATTTAAGCTTAATGACGTCCAGATTAAGTAAATATTAAATGTGCTACGAGGGTCGAAATGGATTTTGAAATTATTAAAAGACCTTTAAAAAAAAATACTTTTGAGGCGATTTTTATTAAAAATTTAATAAATGGTCAAATAGTTTATATTTAATTATCAACTATTATCAAATAATTTTGACCTCCAATTCTTTTGACCACAATTTTTTTTTTGTAAACAAAGAAAAAAATTTATTGTTTATAAACTTTAGTACACCAAAGTTTATAGTAATGATTAGGGATGTGATTTCCATGCAAATGCATGTTTTTTGTCGATGGTTTAAAAACGATATAGACTAATTACACTGTGCTACAAAAAACACAAAATCGAATATACTTTTGAAATAAGGTAGTTAGGGTTGTAGGTCTCGTCGAAAAGATCACAAAAGTGCCCATCAAACTTGCCAGACACCCTCAATTTTTAAATTTATTGTCAAAAAACGTTTTTTTGGGACTTTCTCACTAAAATACGTATAATTTAAACATTTTTCAACCGATTTTAATTTTTTAACTGCTTTTTGGCCTCTTGATTTCGAATTTGACCTTTAAATTGCGCTATCTTATTAAGTTTTTGATAAATCAGTTTACGTTTAATATCTCAAAAATCTGACGCGATAGAGCATATTAAAGGACAGATTCGGATTAAGCGCGCCAAAAACCTTTATTGTACATGACTTCTTATGATAAATTTTATTTTTTTTGCTTAAGTTATTTTAACGGCGATTTCCTGCAAGATCTTAATTTTCTTTTTTAGAAAAATTATCACAACTCTTTCAATTGTTATCCGATGTTTTCAGGGTAAAATTTTATCGTATTCAGAATTAAATTTTCTTTAAAAATACGTTTATAAATGTAAAGGTTGTTAAACGAACTATAGCAGAAAAAATCAATAAATTTGAAAATTTTTCAAAAAATAACAAAAAAATTAGATGTGATAGAAAAAATCAATAGATATCTTTCTTATATGTGTACACCAATTCACACACATTAAAAGCCCTATCCTTCTTCTATTCAAAACAGTTAAAAAATTTAAAATCGGAAGAAAATTTTCTGAATTACACAAGGTTTAGTGAGAAAAGTCCCAAAAAAAAGTTTGTTATCGATACATAGATAAATTTCTATAGAAAATTTTGTATAATTTATACATCGATAGTTTTCTAAAGAAGATTTTGTATAGAAAATTTTGTGTAATCGATACATTCATACTATTCTATAGAAAATTTTATGTTATCCATACATCGATAATTTTCTATAGAAAATTTTGTGTTGTCGATACTTTGATAATTTTTTATAGAAAATTTAGTGTTATCTATAAGTCTCTATAGAAATTTTGTCGATAATTTTCTATAAAAAATTTTCTGTTATCGATAACTCATTAATTTTCTATAGAAAATTTTGTGTTATCGATACTTTGATCATTTCTATAGAAAATTTTGTGTTATCTATAAGTTTCTATAGAAATTTTTTGGTTATCGCTAATTTTCTATAGAAAATTTTGTGTTGTCGATAATTTTCTATAGAAAATTTTTTGTTATCGATAACTCGTTAATTTTCTATAAAAAATTTTGTGTTATTGATACATCGGTAATTTTTTATAAAAAATTTTGTGTTATTGACACATCGAATTTCCTATAGCAAATTTTGTCGATACATCGAACATATTCTATAAAAAAATATCGATACATCGATAACTTAACTTATACGTAGACAACTCAATATTTTTATATAGAATGTATTCTATAAAAATTTGTTTGTTATGTGTAGACCAATTCACACACATTAAAAGTCCTATCCTTCTTCTATTCATAACAGTTAAAAAATTTAAAATCGGCTGAAAGTTTTCTGAATTACACAAGGTTTAGTGAGAAAAGTAAAAATAACTCAAAAATTTGAGGGTGTCTGGCAAGTTTAATGGGCATTTTTGTGATCTATTTGACAAGACCAACAACTTATACTATGTCACATCAGAAGTGATTATAGATTGTCCTAATCTCTAAAAAATCTTGGTTATAAAAAGTTTTAAATGCTACTATTTAAACCCGGCGTTATTTTTTGTTTTTAAAGAAGTTTTTCATATATTTATGTTATGTTATGAAAATAATAAAACATTTTCTTTGTTTACCAAAAAATTGGTGACTTGGGTCGTCAGAAATGATACGTGACGAATGAATATTAACTATTGGACGATTTTTTAAGTTCATAATGTTTGAGTTTAGAAAAAATCGACTTAAAAATATTTTTGTAAAAGTTTTGCTAAAAAAATTCTTTCAATAATTTCAATTTCCACTACGACCCTCGTAGCACGTTTAATATTTACTCAATCTGCATGCAATTAAGCTTAAATCCAAGCTTAATAAATTACCTACACTCAAAAAAAAAAGCTGTAAAGTTAGCAAAAAAAGCTTGTAAACCTACAAGAAAATTTGCTGATTTTGAACCCACAATTTTTTTGGTAAAGTTAGCAAAAACGTTTTGCTAAAAATTAGTTAACTGAAATAATTTTTATTTCAACTTAGTTCGTACACATTTGAGGACCCCATTGGGTTCGGACCCAATAGGTCCAGACCCCGATGGACCTAGACCTAGTAGGGTTCCTTAAAAATCGTCATAGTTTTTGATCCAAAATTTGTGTCCGTTTCGCTCTACCTTGCTTAGTTTTTGAGATACGTGATTTTAGGGGATCACTGGGGTCTTGAGAATTAAAAAACTCGATAACTTCAAAAATATTACTCGGAGAGCTTTTGGTTATTTTGCGGTCTTGTTCTACGTGTTGAGAGCTACAAAAATTCTTTTGGACTTTTTGTTGTGTCGGCAATATTTACCGAGATATGAGCATTTTAAAATTTTCGGGAATGCTAACTTTTTTGGATCCAAAGTTAGGTCCCATTAGGGTCCACATGTGAAGAGGACCCGCGAATGTATGGCGATTCTAAGAACCAAAAATGCCCTCCATTTTGCTCTATCTGGCTTAGTTTCCGAGATAGCGCCATTTTAAGTTTTCTGAAAATAAAAAAAAATTTACCATTTATTTTTGCTAATGTTAGCAAAAAATCTTGTAAAAATGTTGTCAACTCAATTTCAAATTTAGCAAAAGAAATTAGTTCAAAGTTTGTTTAAAATTGCTAATGTGCTAAATGAAGTTTACAAGAATTTTTTGCTAACATGCTAATCTTAACTAAAAATTTGCTAAAAGTTAGCTAACGTATTTTTTTGAGTGTAAACAACTCTTTTCGAAAAAATACTTGTTTGGTAATATTTAAGTATGTTATTGTTAACTTTGTCGTTAGCAAATTACATTTCCTATGAAGTCGTACGTAGACATTTGACAGCCACTGTACATACTTGTATTTATAATGGTGTTAAACTTTTAGCTGGGTCTCTTTTACAACAAAATACTTATACACACACACAGAGTCACTTATAAAAAGTGTAGGTGGGTGGGTGAGTGGTTGTTTAAAAGAAGGAGAGTTAAGCTCTTAGAAAAAGAACAACTTATCTTTACCGTACCTTTTTGTTTGTTTGTATATATTTTTTTTTTGTAGTATGTGGCCATAATGCTATGTATGGCTTACATATAAAATTATTGTTGTTTTTGCTATCTGTTTTGAAAATCCACACATTTACATTTATGCCATAAAAAGCCGCCCGCCCATCAACCCCCGTTGTTGCCCTTGGTCGATTTTCGTTAGCCATAAAAAAATATAACGTGCAACTTTTCCTGCTCACATTTTTATTTATGTGTAAAAATAGAAAAAGCCGTAAACTTGTCGTATTTATTTATGTTGATTTTTTGTTGTTGTTGTTGTGGGGATACCCCTTTCATAATATTTATACAATTCATACATATATATTTTTACTTGTGTGTACTCTGCTTTATGTTTTCCTTTTGTATAAGAAAAGTAAGTGAAATGTTTAAACATTTATTTTCCAATCTCTTTGCCACCTTTTTTTTGTGTGTTGCCAATACTACCCGCACTCACTCTTTGGTTTTATTTCTTTGTGGGTATTATAATATTTTCTTGTTATATTGTAGGATTTCTACAATATAAACTTATGATAGAGATGAGGATGTGAGTACAAAAGGACTTTTTTTTGGTACTTTTTGAAACAAGCAAGAAATTATTATTTGATATGAAAAAATTTAACTCAAACACAAAATCAATTGAAATTACGAAAAGATCTATCAGATTAAATTAACCCGGCGATCAAAGTTTTGGGTTTTTGAAATTTAAAAAAAAAAAAAACAAGTAGAAAAGTTAAATTCGACTTGGCCGAATCTTTAAATACCCTCCACAATGCCCTTTTTAAGTGATAGTAAATTTTCAAACGTGAAAAAATACCCATTTTGATAAACAAAATTTTATTTTGTGTAAAAGAACTTTTTTTTTAGTAATTTTTGAAAAAAAAAATTAGTAAATTTTTTTTGAGTGTAAATTTTTTTTTGAGTGTAAAATTTTTTCGAGTGTTTTTTTTTAGTGTAAAAATATTTTTAAGTGACAAAAATACGTTGTAAAATATTTTTGTGACTTACCAATGTTTTCAACACGTGAATTTAAGGTGAAACTAATCTGAAACTCACGGTTTTGCTAATAACTTTTGAACCACTGGGCCGATCTGGCTGAAATTCAATACGAACCAAGAAAGAGAAACGACAAATATGTATTTTAAGCTTCAGCATCCTCATTTTGCCCTTCGAAAGTTAGTGTGCTTTTTATCTCGTAAATTCACGAAAAACTCTTGCCGAAATTCCGTCTTTTGCTCATAACTTTTGAACCAAACATATATAAATGACCAACATATATAAGGCATCCCACACCAAATGTCCAGCGAAAAAAACACGTGTACCGTAAACTTCTGAATAGGAACTATAAGGAACTTAGAAAATTGCATTTTTGGTTTTCCAGTTTTACAAAAACTGGGCTTAGGAGGCGTGGTCAAATATTGGAAAAATGGTAAAATTTGTGGCGAGTTGCCTTGATTAAATATTTATCACATTAAAACGGAATGCACCACAATCTCAAAAACTTACATTCTTATACAGTTTTGTATGGGTTATCGATTAAATTTTTTTGTTTGGGAAAACCCGTTCTGAAATTTTCCATTTTTAAAAAGTCAATTTATCAAAAATCCGGCCATTTTTTTTTTTTTTAAAGTTTAGATGTTTGTATATCCACAGAAAATAATTCAGACACGCGTTTTTCGTTTTTTTTTTTCGAGAAAATCGCATTTGAATTTTAAATTTCATAACAATTTAGTAATTTGCTTGTATTTTCTTGTTTCAACAGAGCGTATGAGTAATAATTATGCAATTAATAATCATTCGCAACGTTAAAACAGGACCAATATCCTAAAAAAAAAAAAAATAAAAAAAAATTCAGAACGGGTTCTGAAAATTAAAAAAAAAAAAAAGTTTTTAATCGATAGCCCATACAAAACTATATAAGAATGTAAATTGAGATTGTGGTGCATTCCGTTTTGATAAATATTTAATCAAGGCAACTCGCCATAAATTTTACCATTTTTCCAATATTTCACCACGCCTCCTAAGCCTAGTTTTTGAAAATTTGAAAAACCAAAAACGCAATTTTCTTAGTTCCATATAGGGCTATCCAAACAACCTATTCAGAAATTTACGGGACACATCTTTTTCTGTAGCGGGACATTTGGTGTGGAATGCCTCATATGCCAAACTTAAGGAGCCTCCATAAAGTCTTTCAAAAGTTAGCGTGTTTTCAACAGACGGATGGACATCGCTAGATCGTCTTAAATTCGATCAAGGATCATGAATATATATACTTTATGGGGTCCCAGACCAATGTTTCGAGGTGTTACAAATGGAATGACAAACTTATATATACCCTCTATCACTAGAGCGGAGGATTTAAAAATCTCGAAATCCAAAAATTTTACATCAAAAAAAATTTGTATAGGGAAAATCTGAAAATTTTTAAAGGAGAAATATGATTAAATCTGAAAATTTTCTGTTCAAAATTTCTGTCAATCTGGAAAAGGTCTAAGAATCGCAGACTTTTTCTAAAGGAATACTGTTCTCAGAGTCTCTGAGTTCGAGATTAACTCTATAGAAAAAAGGTCTCAAAATTTGAGCCATTTTCGAAAAAGGTCTTCAAATTTCCGAAGTTGAAACTTATTCTATTGGAAGAAGGTCTCAGAATCTGAGACCTCAGAATCTAATACTTTTTCTCTAGGAAAATGGTCTCAGTATCTGAGACTTATTCTATAAGAAATCTGAGACTTTTTCTATAAGAAAAATGTCTCAGAATCGGAGACTTTTTCTATAAAATTTTTTTTTCAGAATCTGACATTTTTCTTATAGAAAAAGTCTCATAAGAAAAATGTCTCAAAATCTGAGACTTTTTCTATAAGAAAAATGTCTCAGAATCTGAGACTTTTTCTTATAGAAAAATGTCTCAGAATCTGAGACTTTTTCTTATAGAAAAATGTCTCAGAATCTGAGACTTTTTCTATAAGAAAAATGTCTCAGAATCTGAGACTTTTTCTATAAGAAAAATGTCTCAGAATCTGAGACTTTTTCTATAAGAAAAATGTCTCAGAATCTGAGACTTTTTCTATAAGAAAAATGTCTCAGAATCTGAGACTTTTTCTATAAGAAAAATGTCTCAGAATCTGAGACTTTTTCTATAAGAAAAATGTCTCAGAATCTGAGACTTTTTCTATAAGAAAAATGTCTCAGAATCTGAGACTTTTTCTATAAGAAAAATGTCTCAGAATCTGAGACTTTTTCTATAAGAAAAATGTCTCAGAATCTGAGACTTTTTCTATAAGAAAAATGTCTCAGAATCTGAGACTTTTTCTATAAGAAAAATGTCTCAGAATCTGAGACTTTTTCTATAAGAAAAATGTCTCAGAATCTGAGACTTTTTCTATAAGAAAAATGTCTCAGAATCTGAGACTTTTTCTATAAGAAAAATGTCTCAGAATCTGAGACTTTTTCTATAAGAAAAATGTCTCAGAATCTGAGACTTTTTCTATAAGAAAAATGTCTCAGAATCTGAGACTTTTTCTATAAGAAAAATGTCTCAGAATCTGAGACTTTTTCTATAAGAAAAATGTCTCAGAATCTGAGACTTTTTCTATAAGAAAAATGTCTCAGAATCTGAGACTTTTTCCATAAAAAAAAATTTTCAGAATCTGAGACTTTTTCTATAAGAAAAATGTCTCAGAATCTGAGACTTTTTCTATAAGAAAAATGTCTCAGAATCTGAGAAAAATGTCTCAGAATCTGAGACTTTTTCTATAAGAAAAATGTCTCAGAATCTGAGACTTTTTCTATAAGAAAAATGTCTCAGAATCTGAGACTTTTTCTATAAGAAAAATGTCTCAGAATCTGAGACTTTTTCTATAAGAAAAATGTCTCAGAATCTGAGACTTTTTCTATAAGAAAAATGTCTCAGAATCTGAGACTTTTTCTATAAGAAAAATGTCTCAGAATCTGAGACTTTTTCTATAAGAAAAATGTCTCAGAATCTGAGACTTTTTCTATAACAAAAATGTCTCAGAATCTGAGACTTTTTCTATAAGAAAAATGTCTCAGAATCTGAGACTTTTTCTATAAGAAAAATGTCTCAGAATCTGAGACTTTTTCTATAAGAAAAATGTCTCAGAATCTGAGACTTTTGCTATAAGAAAAATGTCTCAGAATCTGAGACTTTTGCTATAAGAAAAATGTCTCAGAATCTGAGACTTTTTCTATAAGAAAAATGTCTCAGAATCTGAGGCTTTTTCTATAAGAAAAATGTCTCAGAATCTTAGACTTTATTTATAGCAAAAAGTTCACAGAATTAAGACTTTTTCTTTGGAAAAAAAGTCTCAGAAGTTAAAACTTTTTTAAACAAAATCTAAGAATCTGAGACCTTTTTCATTTCATTTAAAAATTTGTCTATAGGAAAAAAGTCTGAAGTTCTGAAACATTTTTTGTAAAGAAAAAACTTCAGATTCTGAGACATTTTTGCTAGAGAATAAGCAATTCTTTAGGAAAAATTCATTGGGCCAAAGAAAGCTTAAGTTTCATATTTCATACAAGTCGATTCATAATTACGACCTGTATTGTGCTCACAACGTTGATATGGACAGACAGACGGACATCGCTAAATCGTCTCAGAAACTTATTCTGAGTCTATCGGTGTACTTAAAGGTGGGTCTAGGACCAATATTTTGGATAGTTACAAACATCAGCACAAAATCATTATACCATCTATACACTTAAAATTTTATGTAAGTAAATTCAACAGAAAATACGTTTGAAACAAATGAAACTTTATTTAAAAAACGGACTACTTACATTTCATTTAAAACAAAAACATTTCTCAGTTATTTTTAAATGTTAATTAATAACTGTTGAAATCCGTAAAAATAACTTAAAAATCCGTAAAAAATGACTGACAAAATTTTACGGAAAAAACGGTTAAAATAACAGAAATTTACATTCATTTTTATTTATTTTTTTAGAAATAATTTTAAAAAACTTCGAACCTGAGCAGAATCGAACTCATAATTTCTGGCTGATATCCCAGCACGCTACCCTCTGTGCCACAAGCTACTTATATTTTCAGCAACTAAATTTCATTTTCAAATCAAAAAAAAAAAAATCTAATTTTAGAAATTTTCAAATAACTGACAAATAACAAACGACAAATAAAATAATGTGGTTTGTTTTTTAAATAACTGAAAAAAACAAACGTTACGGAAAATTTTATTTAAAAGACAGTTATGTATTTGAATAAACGTTCAAAAAGTTGTTTAGAATATTTGTATGTGAAACAAACGAATTTTCTTTTAATATTAACTGAAAGGAAAACTATTTGTTTGACTGTGAAACAGTAACTGTAAAACTTTTATGAGTGTACACAGGGTATAAACATGTGCAAGGTCGTTTTTTTGTGATGGGTGGGAGTGGAGAGGTGGCAGGAGACGTTTGAGGACATCTTCCCTTAGCGGTTATTATTGATAAATTAATCAATTATAGTTAATTATTTAATTTTATCATTATTTAAATAGTTTTTGTGTACCCACACCCCCAAAAAGGGGCGGGCCATGAACAAAAATCATTTTCTAATCCCTTTAGTCAAAGTGCAGTTCGATGAACTTTTTATCAAATAAAAATGTTTCAGATGTTGAACAAATACTTACATATAAATTATAAATAATATAATGGGTCCTCGACCGATATTTCGTTGCGTTACACATGGAATGACAAAGTGTGTATGCCCCACACTGTCGCTGGAGGTTATAAAAAATAAAGATATATTGCTAAAGTTTTTTTTTTCTTTTCTTTGGATTTCCATACATTATAAAGGTGTGTTTTGTTTGTATATTTCTATAGGAAATTGTTGTTATTTATTTTGCAAACTTAATATACAACTCATGTCTACATAGGTAAAAAACTATTTATAACATTTTGTATACGTCATGAATTTGTGGGGTTGTGTTTGGCAGAAATAAATACATATCAACATTAGAGTGTACCGTTTGAGAAGATTTTTGAGTAAAGATACTCAAGAAAAAAGTATTAAGTTTAGCAAGATTTGAAGTAAATGATTTTTTTTTGCGATAAATGTTGCACAACAGGACACGCTAATTCACATAAATTTATAAGCATGTACCCAATAAACCACATATTATACGAAAACGATAGTGTTTTCGTTCTTAATGTACCTTTCCTTATGATACCGTTTATCCATAAAAATATGATATCGTTTTCGCTACAAACAATTTCTGTCATAACGATAGTAAAATCGCCATTTTTCAAAATTTTTTGGAAAATCTAACGTTTTTCCAGGCGGCAACGATTTCGTTTCAATATGAAAATGTGATATCGTTTTCGCTATCGAAATTTCATTGAATAACGATGAAAAAATTGTCTTAAATTCGAAAATATAATTTTAATTTAAGTTGATACCGTAATCGCTATCATACAGGTAATAATATTTTCGCTATCACTTATCGTTATTTGGTTTATTGGGATATGTATGTAAGTAGTTGCTGTTGTAGGTGGATTTAAGAAACTATAATTTCTTAAGGGTATTAAGTTTATTTTTGTAGTTTTTCCTCTATTAAAGATTAAAAACAAATAAAAGACATTTTTTTTTCAGTAAATAGAATAAAGACAGGATTACTTTGATGATTATATTTCACAAAGAGATGTTAAAAACTAATTTGATAAGAAAACCTATTTTTGAAAATTGCAAAGTTTTGAGGAAACCCAGCTTCTATTCTATTTTCTTGTAAAACTCCACACTAATACAATTAAAATAAAATATATGCGTAATATCAGCAAAAAGGTTTCTATTAAAACTAATGGATTTAACTAAAATAAGAACTAAAAATTTGTCTATCACATAAATTTGTAAAATTGATTGAACAAAAAAGTTAGATTTGACCTGCCGAAATATACACACAGAAAACAAATTTTGCTAATTTCCAACTGAAATTTAGTTGTTGCAACAAAAATTCGGTTGATGCATTTGTTTTAAGATTAAAACAACTAAATATCGGTAGTTACAACTAAATTTTGTTAATACAACTGTATTTTAATTGAAACAACTCAAAAATTCGTCTGCTACAGCAAAATTTAGTAGCAGCAACCGAATTTTGAGTTGCTACAACTGAATAATTCAGTTGTATTGTTCAGTTTGTATTTTTCTCTATGTATTGTTAGGTTAGGTTGTAAGTGGCTACTGACGTTTTACGTCAACACACGTAGACTCTGAGGCCCATTGTGATACCAAGGGACTGTAATAGGTTTCCCTACTAGTACCTGTCGTTAAACCAATTTAAGCTTCTTATGAAACTCCTTAGATATTGAATTTTGACTTCCAACAAATCAGAAAGATCGTACAGCTCCCTAGATCCCAGTGAGTCTATGACCAGAAATTGCCGCACAATGGCAGATAAAGTGTTCGATAGTTGCCAACTCCTCTTCATCCATGCAACTCCGGCAAAAGTCATTTGACGGCACATTTAACCGCTCTGCGTGCTTCCCTATAGGATAGTGTCCGGTAATTATAGCAACCACCGTCGATATATGTCATCTTGGAAGCGATATCAGCTCACTTGTGCGCCCCTGATTAAGAGGAGGCCATATCAGTCGTGTTGTGTCACACGTCCATCCATTTGCCCATCTCTGATAAGTGTCCGTCGCGGAAAGTTTCTAGAGGCATACCAACACATTTCAATTCTGTTGGAACCTGTTAGGTAGTTCCTAGTCTTGCAAGCTCATCTGCTTTGCAATTCCCTGGAATGTCTCTGTGCCCTAGGACCCATATGAGTCGTATGTTAAACTGTTTGGCCATCTCATTTAAAGACGTGCGGCAGTTCAGGGCACATCTTGTTTTCAGAAACATTGAATCCAGGGACTTGACCGCGACTTGACTGTCAGAATAGTTGTTGACTGCGTTTGTCGACATTGCAGCTCAACCAGTCAGCCACTTCCTTTATTGCCAGCACCTCTGCCTGTTAAACACTGCAATAATCTGGCAATCTTCGAGCCAGGCTCAATCCAAGCTCTTCCTAATAGACTCCAAAGCCCACTTTCTCGTGCATCCTCGATCCATCTGTGTAAAAATTTATGGTGGCTCCAATTCCCGGTAAGTCCCCCATCCAAGACTCCCTGGATGGTATCATAGTGATAAAGAGGCGCTCAAAAAGGCTCATAGAGGGAGTACAGTCCACATTTTGTGGTGTTGTCATCTTCTTCAAGATCGCGCTATGGCCGCAATCGCTACTCCTCCATTGCAGCGTGATATTAAGTCGAATTGCTGACGTAACCGCATACTGCCTACCCAATATGTCCAATGGTATCAGGTGAAGGAGGATTTATAATGCAGCCGTAGGTGTATTGATGCACATCGATGCCATTCTCTGCACCTTCGTGATAAATACACAGCTCGCTTTTGTTTCTAAAGCAGGCCACCGGACTATGATGCAAAATTGGACGCACCACTGCTGTATAGACCCAATGAACGACATGAGGGCTAAAACCCCATCGTTTTCCAATGACCCTTTTACAGGAATATAAAGCAATCGTTGCTTTTCTCACCCGTTCTGAAATTCAACTTCCTATCTAGAAATACTCCAAGATACTTGGCTCCATCTGAAAAAGTGATTTCAGTGCTGTCCTGAGAAATAGAATCAAAAGCAGAAATCCTATTTTTCCTTGTAAACAAAACAAGCTCTATTTAACTTGGATTAACTCCTAGACAACAGTCTCTTGCCCATTTGGACAGATCTTTCAGCGAACCCTGAAGAATGTCCCTCAATGTTGACAGAGGTGACATGACATAATCCCCACGGACATAACCCCTATTTCCGTTATGGGGATTATGACCAAAACGAATTCGGTCATAATCCCTATAACAGTAGTGGGGACTATGACCGAAAAAAATTTGGACATAATCCCAAATAAAAAATGGACATAATTCCCAGTTTTATGTGGACAATGACCACGTTAAAAGTGGATTTGTCTACTATACTAATAGGTCTTAATCCCAATAATTATGTGAAATTTTTTTTTGTCTTAAAAGTTTTTCTGCGTAGCTGGCCTTTGGCCGGGCTTAGGGAATACAAACTCCATGCATTAAACCCACCCTCTCAGCAAAATAAAGGGATTATGACCAAAATTGTTTTGGACTTAGTCCCCATAATATGAATGGGGGTTATGACCGAAAAACTTTCGGTCGTAATCCCAACATGGAAGGGACATAATCCCCATTGGGATTATGACCGCTTTTGAAATGGTCATAGTCCCCACAACTAATATGGGGATTATGTCCGTCATGCATTGGGTCATAATCCCCATTTCCGTTATGGGGATAATGTCCGTGGGGATTATGTCCTGTCATCGTTGACAGATGCTTCCCCTTTACCGCTAACGCGACATCATCAGCATATGTGACAACATGACAACCACATGCTTCTAGAGACAGCAGCATTGAATTCAGTTCCAGGTTCCAAAGAAGCGGCGAAAGAACACCTCCCTGTGGTGTGCCCCTATTGACAAATCGAGATATGACGGGCTCACAATTCAGACGATATACATTGGCAAGTAGGTTTTCCACCATTGAAACGATCCCACGCTTTACTCCCAGACCAGACACTGCCACAATTGTCGAGTATGGGATGACATTATTAAAGACCCCCTCTATATCAAGAAAGGCCACCATGGTGTACTTCTTCACCGAAACCGATCTCTCGATGGTACCAACGAGCTCATGAAGAGCTGTTTCCGTTGATCTACCATTGCTGTATGCATGTTGCTTTGTCGAAAGCAACCTCGGGTCAATCACTCTACGCAAATATGAGTCTATCATTCGTTCCATTGTCTTTAACAAAAAAAAAGGAGGACAGACTAATTGGTCTGAAATCCTTCGGAGCTGTGTGGGAACTTTTCCCAGCCTTCTGGATAAAGACGACTCTGGCATCCCTCCATTTTAAAGGAATATACGAACAGGTGATACAGCCAAGGGGCTATAGTCAGACACTTGTTGCATCTCAGCCGGGATTATATTATCAGGTCCCGGGGATTTATGTTGGCATATTTATTATTTCCGAAGCTATTTCAGATTCTTGGGTCAGAACGTTCCAAAGCTTGAAACGGCGTCATGGAATTGCCCGGAAAATGCGTGTTTAGAAGGAGATCCAGCGACTATCTACTGGAAGAAGACCAAACCCCATTATGATCTTTCAGGTAGCCTAGGGTGCGAGGAGAAGAAGCCAGAACTTTGCGCAGTCTGGATGCCTCAGAAACGTCTTCTAAGTTTTTCCAAGAATCACATTTTGCAATTCTGACCATCTTCTTATAACTCTTAAGTTAAAGCCTGTATGCAGACCAGTCCTCGTCCGCTCTTGAAAATTTAGCCTTATTAAAGAGCTTTCTGCAGGAATCTCTGATCGTCTACAACACATTTGACCACCAAAGTGGCTTTTTTCCCTCTAGGCTTTGCATAAGGGCAAGACACACCCAGGCACCTATTTAAAAAAATTCAGACATGTGTTTTACCTTTTTTTTCGAGAAAATCGTATTTAAATTTTGAATTTCATAACAATTTAGTAATTTGCTTGTATTTTCTTGTTTCAACATAGCGTATGTAGTAATATTTATGCAAATATTTTATACTCATCCGCAATGTTGAAAAAAGAAAAGTGGACAACTACTGTACATATTTTCTTTATGTTGTTCCTGAAGTTCTAATTTTAAACTCGAGTGCGACTTTTTTAAAATAACTAAAGTCAATTTTTTAGCAATAAATCGTATGATTTCATATTTCATACAATTATTTCATAGACCAAAAATTAAAAAAAAGGTGCGGTTTATTAAATTGTAACTACGGAAAACCACGTCTTAAATTTTCCTAACAAAATAAAAATAAATGAACAACATTTTTCATTTAAACCTACACAATAAACTACTCGTTCCACATTGCACATACCAAATACTACTATATATTTTTGCCACAAGTTTATAAATCATATACACATGTAAGCAAATATGTAAATGTAAATCACACACATGGTCTCCACAAAAGAAAAACAAACTTAAAAAAATTATGAAAATTCTTCGTTATTCTTTTATATGTTGGTCATAATGCTCATTTCATAGTTGAAAGTACTTACACTTTTTGAACACCCGATGTCTTTATGTATACGAATAATTGAGTATTCAACAGCTGCTTACCCCCAAATACAACCACATTTTGAAAAAAAAAACTGTCTTGTATTATAACCTGAAATATTTTTTTTTGGCAAAAATATCAGAAAAATGTTTGCCGCCTTTTGAAAAATATCCCAGACACACAACAAAATGGGCAACAATTGAGCCAATACACAAAACATTTTCAACATGAAATAAAATGCTAAAGAAAATTAAATATAATAAAGAGATATGAATACGGAGAAACGGATCATCAACTTTCAAGCTGTGTAGCCCAAAATTATTTTGGACAGAATTCGGGTTTTAGTCTGAAATCAGTTGTCGGTCAGAATTTAAGACAAAAGATAATTGCCAGATTTTCGTTTAAAGACGATTCTGATTGCCATTTTTTAATCAAAACCGAAATTAAGGTACATGTTTAAAGTTGTTATGCCGAAAGCTAAACAACGAATTGGCGGTAAAACAGTGAATTATAACAATTCTTTCTACTCGCCTCAAGAAAGTTTCGGCCTAACCGAGAGTTGGTATTCAACCTAACCGAGAACGACCGTCGTCTCGTTGTAGCGTAAATGACCAAGGGTTCTGGTGGGAAACGAAACAACGACAACCTATTTCATAGGCTAGCATGCTCCCAACTAAGCTAAAGGGGCTCCCAATTCAGATAATAAAAGCCTCGCTCAAAGATTGGCAGATCATTGTAGTGTTTACCAGGCAGAGATGTTGGCAATAAAGAACGTGGCTGACTGGCTGAGTTGCAATGTTTTGTCTTCAACCGCAGTCCATATCTATTTTGATAGTCATGCTGCGGCCAAGTTCCAGGAGTCAATGTTTCTGAACACACAATCTACCTTTAAATAAAACGTACAAGCAGTTTGAAATACGACTCATATGGGTTCCAGGGTACAGAGGTATTGCAAAGCCTTCCCTTGTCGTAATCATCTGTGCGGCTTTATCAATTGCAAGTACCTCAGCTTGCAAAACACTACACTTATTCGGAAGTTTCAATGAGACCCCGATTTCGAGGTCATACCCATCTTGTACCCATCTCCATCTTCGATCCGTTCGTAAAGGTTGAGATTGCATTCTCTGTTACACTCAAAAAAATACGTTAGTAGAATTACTAATTTTTTTTTGCTAACGCTAGTTAGCTAACTTTTACAAATTTTTAGTTGAGATTAGCATGTTACCAAAAAATTCTTGTAAACTTCATTTAGCACATTAGCAATTTTAAACAAACTTTGAACTAATTTCTTTTGCTAAATTTGAAATTGAGTTGACAACATTTTTACAATATTTTTTGCTAATATTAGCAAAAATAAATGGTAAATTTTTTTTTATTTTCAGAAAACTTAAAATGGCGCTATCTCGGAAACTAAGCCAGATAGAGCACAATGGAGGCCATTTTTGGTTCTTAGAATCTCCATAGTATCGCCAGTCCTCTTCACATGTGTGGACGCTAATGGGCCCTAACTTTGGATCCAAAAATGTTAGCATTCCCGAAAATTTTAAAATGCTCATATCTCGGTAAATATTGCCGACACAACAAAAAGTCCAAAAGTATTTTTGTAGCTCTCAACACATAGAACAAGACCGCAAAATAGTCAAAAGCTCTCCGAGTAATATTTTTGAAGTTATCGAGTTTTTTAATTCTCAAGACCCCAGTGGTCCCCTATAATCACGTATCTCAAAAACTAAGCAAGATAGAGCGAAACGGACACAAATTTTGGATCAAAAACTATGACGATTTTTAAGAAACCCAACTAGGTCTAGGCCCATCGGGGTCTGGACCTATCGGGTCCAAACCCAATGGGGTCCTCAGATGTGTATGAACTAAGTTAAAAAAAAAAAAATTAATTAACAAATTATTGGCAAAACATTTTTGCTAACTTTAGCAAAAAAATTGTGGGTTCAAAATCAGCAAATTTTCTTGTAGGTTTACAAGCTTTTTTTGCTAACATTACAGTTTTTTTTTTTTGAGTGTATAACAGATTTTTCCGCCCAGTTTTCCCTAGTTGGTATTTGGACATCGAAGTTCGATCAAAGTTCGTCTGCGGTAATATATAGTCGGTTTTCTATTCCAGTTCCGTCCCGTCCACCGTACTTAATATGGTCGAGTGTCCCCAAGAGCGATGCTTAAGCATTTGCGACTATTTTAGCCTGATAGCCGATTTTTCTGCTGTGCTCTTAAGGTAGATATCCACGGGCTGAATGTTTAGTATCATTTTCAGCAGGCCTGGGGTGCTGATCTAATAGCACCAGTGCTACCCACACACGCTAGTCTGCACTTTCTGTAGGTTGCAGTGGTATGATTAGTTATCCTCTGCTCTCCACCGTACAAGGGCCCCATAGATAAGTATTGGTCTAATTAACCCACCATACATTCAGGGTATAATATACGGTTTTGGACCTCACTTTCTTCTTAAAATTCTTCTGCTGGTGTAAAAAGCAGTTAACGAATTTTTCATCCTTTCCGCTGTATTCCTTTTTCAAGAAAGCTTTGAGCTCAGGATCACACCTAGTTATTTCGCCTCATTACATTGTTACAGGGTGGGTGGTTCCATCTGATTTGGGAAGGACAAACCTGTCTACCTAGTCCTTTTTGTACACAAGACGAGTTCGGATTTTGAGGTATAAATTCCAAGATCGTTGCTTCCACGTCCAAGAATATTCCTAAAACATACTATTTTTTGTGAAGAGTATCCTCGGTCAACCCGACAACATCACTTAAGGCCGTCTCAACCGACCTACCCTTAAGATATGAGTGTTGCTGAAGTAACATAGATTTCTACCAGTCCTTCCAGTGTTTCTAATAAAATCGATTACATACTGGTAGGTCTGTAATCCTTTGCGGTATTGTGGTTTATCTTTCCAGCTTTGGGAATAAAGACAACTTTTACCTTCCTCCATTCGGAGGGTATATACCCTGATGTCAGGCTACCCATGAATATACGTACCAACCATGCCATGATTATCCCGAGGGTGTCCTGCAAGAGTGCCAGAAAAATACCATCAGTCCCTGCCGATTTGTAGGAAGAAACGGACCGCCCACGTTATGTTGCGTTCGTCCACCAATCTTCTAATCAATTAATTCATCGGAATTGTAGCTGCTGAAAGTGTACCCAAGGGACATTTTCTCTTCACATCTTTTCTGCAACCCGGGAAATGGGTAGCCATCAGAAGTTTAATGGTTTTCAGACTACTTTGTGCAAAGGATCCATCTGGTTTTTTATGAAATCCTGGTTTACTTGGATCCTTGAAAAGAACTTTACGGAGTTTTGACGATTCGCTATTTTCCTCCAATTCTCCACAGAAAATGTACCAGGATTCTCTTTTCGCCTTTAGGATTTTCTATTTAAAATCATTAAAACTGAGACAATAATTCTCCCAGTCCCCTGTCGTGTTATCTTTCTTTGCCTTATTGAAGAGTTTTCTGCTTTCTGCCTTTAGAAGCTAGAGTTTCAGCAGCCACCACAATTGATGGATCTCCTTCGGAGGCAAGCGTTGTAGTCAGAATTCAAAATAAACTTCCCCAAGGGTGTTCGTCGTACGCTTTAATAATGTCATCCCAGACTCGATAATTCTGGCATTGTCTGGTCTGGGAGTAAAGCTTGAGATCGTTTTAATGGTGAAAACCCTACTTGGCAATAGACGTATAACGATTTGTCAATAGGAGTACACCACAGGGTGGTGTTCTTTCGCCACTTCTTTGGAACCTGGAACTGAATTCAATGCTGCTATCTCTAGAAGCACGTGGTTGTCATGTTGTTGGATATGCTGACAATAGTCGCGATAGCGGTAAAGGGGAAGTATCTGCCAACATTGAGGGATATTCTTTAGGGTTCTCTGAAAGATCTGTCTAAATGGGCAAGAGGCTGTGGTCTGGGAGTTAATCCAAGTAAAACAGAGCTTGTTTTGTTTACAAGGAAAAATAAGATTTCAGCTTTTGATCCTATTTCTCTGAACGGCACTGAAATCACCTTCTCAGATGGAGCCAAGTATCTTGGAGTATTTCGGGATAGGAAGTTGAATTTCAGGCGTAATATTGAGGAATGGGAGAGGAAAGCAACGATTGCTCTATATTCCTGTAAAAGGGCCATTGAAAAACGATCGGGTTTTAGCCCTCAAGTCGTTCATTGGATCTATACAGCAGTGGTGCGTCTAATTCTGCTGTATGGAATCATTGTCTGGTGGCCTGCTTTAGAAACAAAAGCGGGTCCTTTGTTTCTGGTACATACAATGGCGTTGACGTGCATCACTGGTGCTCTTCGTACTACACCTACTGCTGCATTAGAAATCCTCCTTCACCTGATACCATTGGACATATTGGGTAGGCAGTATGTGGAGGAGCAGCGATTGTGGCCATAGAGCGATCTTGAACAAGATAAAAATACCACAAAATATGGACTGTGCTCCCTCTATGAGCCTTTTTGAGCGCCACTTTACCACTATGATACCATCCAGAAAGTCTTGAATGGATGGCATTCCGGGAAGTGGAGCCACCGTAAATTTTTACACAGATGGATCGAGGCTGCACAAGCAAGTGGGCTTTGGAGTCTATTCGGAGGAGCTTGGATTGAGCCTGGCTCGAAGATTGCCAGATCATTGCAGTGTTTACCAGGCAGAGATGCTGGCAATAAAGGAAGTGGCTGACTGGTTGAGCTGCAATGTCTTGTCTACAACCGCGGTCAACATCTATACTGATAGTCAAGCCGCGGTCAAGTCCCTGGATTCAATGTTTCTGAAAACAAGATCTGCCCTTAACTGCCTCACGTCTTTAAATGAGATGACCAAGCAGTTTAACATACGAGACATTCCAGGGAATTTCAAAGCCGATGAGCTTGCAAGACTAGGAACTACCTTACAGGTTTCAACAGAATTGGAATGTGTTGGTATGCCTCTAGAAACTTGCAATCAAAACCTACGGCTTTGTTCTGCGACGGAGACTAATCAAAGATGGGCAAATGGATGGACGTGTGAGACAAAACGACTGATTTGGCCTTCTCTTAATCAGGGGCGCACAAGTGAGCTGATATCGCTTCCAAGAGGAGAGATTTCGACGGCGGTTTCTATAATTACCGGACACTGTCTTATAGGGAAGCAAGCAGAGCGGTTAAATGTGCCGTCGAATGACTTTTGCCGTAGTTGCATGGATGAAGAGGAGTTGGAAACTATCGAACACTTTATTTGCCATTGCCCGACACTTTCTGGTCAGAGACTTGCTTCACTGGGATCTAGGGAGCTGTACGATCTTTCTGATTTGTCGGATGTCAAAATTCAATATCTTAGGAGTTTCATAAGAAGCTCAAATTGGTTTAACGGCAGGGAATAGTAGGGAAACTTATTACTGTCTCGTGGTATCGCAATGGACCTCAGAGTCCAAGGGCGTTCGTCACTAAATTAACAGATTTTCCAAATCTAATGTACAACCACTGGCGTGTAAGGGTATCACTGATGGGACAAAATAAGATTCCAAAATCGGGTATTAATTTAAGATCTCATTCGATTTGATCATTTATTAAAATTTAAGACAAATTTCAGATCTGATTGGGTAGAAAATGATTAACTCACATCAAATCCATTCATATACTGGTGGTCCCATTATGTTTCAGTTATTTGAAAATGTAACGTATTTTGTTATGTTTTTCATTGCTCATGTATTGGAACGCTTGGTGAAAGAAAGAGTGAGAGGAAAAACACAAAACATTGTTGGCAAAAAAAAAAAACATACAATATTTTTGCGAGTTTTTATCAGGCAGTACAACGTGTATTGTATTTTTGGTAGAGACCAA
The DNA here is from genome assembly GCA_963921195.1 of Pegoplata infirma. Taxonomy (NCBI): domain Eukaryota; kingdom Metazoa; phylum Arthropoda; class Insecta; order Diptera; family Anthomyiidae; genus Pegoplata; species Pegoplata infirma. Next base: position 28,882,268 of record OY992538.1, on the reverse strand, counting down.
AATGTAAACGAGGTACTTAATATTATTTTGCTCTTTTTTTTATACAGTTTGTTGTATGAACAACTACGTAGATACATTTCATTGTTGTTGTTCTTGTTGCTGCTGCTGACGACAACAATGATGATGATGATGATGTTGTTGCTCAATAATGGTTTTTGGTGTATTGCAGTTACACCGACTAACTTAAATGTTTATCTGTCTGTCTGTCCGACCGACTGGCTGCCTTGCCTGACTAACTGACTGACTCTTTGGTATGGTTCAAATGACTGGATGTCTGCTCGATTGTTTGTTTGGTTGTAAAATATCGAATGTATGTTTGTATGTATGAAATGTATGCATGCTCCAATGTATGTTAGTTTGTACATTTATGCATGGTTGACTGTTTACGTTTTACTGTAGATTTTGTTTGGCTGGTTATTTGAATTCGTTGTTTTGGCTGTTTCTGTGAGTGTATGTGTGTGTGTAGTGTTGTTGTACCTATAAAACTGCCCCCATTAAAACAAATATTGTACGAATGAGTATCTTGCGCTATACATGCTGCATTCATACAATATTAAATTTGAAACCGGTATGACGTGTTCATTGCCTCTGGGTGTTAGAGCTGCGTTTTATTTATTTTTTTTTTTGTCAGAGATTTTGTTTTTGGTTTTTGCTTAAACATTTCTTGTCCCCCCTTCTTCCCTTTAACCATCCATATGACCAGGGCGGTTTGCCAGTAGTCGTGTTACTTCATAGTGACTTGACTATTGGAGTTTGTTTTTTTTTTTCAATTCTTTAATATTCAACATGTTTTGTTTGTTTATATTTTTTTTTTTTTTGCACTGTTGTATTCAATACAATTTCATGCAAATTCCCTTCTTTATATTTGGATGAAAATACCACCGTAAATGAGAGAATATAAAATTTTTTGTACTTTTTTTTTGAACGAAACACTTGCCCGACTAAGCGACGCCAGTTTTATTGATAAAAATTACACTTTGTTGTTTGTGGTGTCTCTTTTTATTGTTGGTGGTGGTGGTATTGCTAGTAGTTTGTTGTTGATGTTGTTGATTTGAGTGTGTGTGTGTTTTAAATACTCTTTTTCAGTGGTTTGATTGTGTTGTTGATAATTTTTGAAAGAGATTGTTAAAGTTATTGTTTATTAATTTTTTTTTTGATAAAGCAACAGGAACAATTTTAAATTTCTTGGAAGTTTTTTTTGGCAAACTGACGAAAACTTACGTTAACAGAACCGAGGAGGAAGAAAATTTGTTGTTATATCCAAATTGAATGATTAAGTTGCAGCAACTAATTTTTTTGGTTGTAAAAACCGAAAATTTGTTGTAGCAACATAAATGTTTTTAGTTCAAGCAACCACTGCCCGTACTCGAAGTGCGGACCAAAGATTTTGATCCGAAATCTTTGGCAACCCTTTGGTTTTGAGTGTACATCGTGTTCTCCACAGACAGACAGACGGACGGACATCGTTAGAATATCTTAGAGAATGATGGGAACAAAACATGCAATTTATCTTTTTATTAAATATACGTGAGTAAGATTTTTGTGCGAATTCAATTAAAAACATAATCATTTTTAAACCAAAAAAAAAATCAACTTGATTTTTGGCGCCCAGCATGGGGCGACATTCAAAAGAATTTGGTTTTTGAATTTGATTCGGATTTTTAAATCGAGAAGTGAATTATTATAGTATATGATATGGGAATTATGAATTGAATGAAAAAAATAGTTTTTACTTCAAGCAACCACTGCCCGTACTCAAAGTGCGGACCAAAGATTTTGATCTGAAATCTTTGATCCGAACCATCGTGCTCTCCACAGACGGACAGACGGACGGACACACAAACGGACGGACGGAAGGACAAACTTTATAATCGTTGACGAAAACTTAAGTTAACAGAACATAGGAGGAAGAAACTTGGAATGATTTAGTTGCAGCAACTTAATTTTTTTGGTTGTGTAAACCGAAAATTTGTTGTAGCAACAGAAATGTTTTAAGTTCAAGCAACCACTGCTTGTACTCGAAGTACGGACCAAAGATTTTGATCCTAAATCTTTGGCAACCCTTTGGTCTTGAGTGTGCATCGTGTTCTCAGACAGACAGACGGACTGACATCGGTCTTAGAGAATGAAAAAACACGTAATATATCTTTTTATTAAAAATACGTGAGTTAGATTTCTGTGGAAATTCAATTTGCAACATAATCATTTTTAGACTAAAAAAAAATTAATTGCTTTTTGGCGCCCAACCCGGGGCATCATTCAAAAGAATTTGGTTTTTGAATTTGAATCGGTTTTTTAAATCGAAAAGTGAATTATTATAGTATATGGGATTTATAAATTAAAGTAAAAACAACTTTGCCGAATCTATGAATACCCTCCACAATGCCTTTTTTAAAGGATAGTACATTTTAACGTGAAAAAGATTAACAATTTTGATGATTAGCAATGTTTTATTTTGAGTAAAAAGCCCTTTTTTTGTCATTTAAAAAAAAAATTACTAATTTTTTTTTTTGAGTGTAAAACTTTTTTTGAGTGTAATGTTTTTTTACTGTAAAAATATTTCTGAGTGAATGCACGTACGTATGTACACAAAATATTGAAATTTTTGTAAAAAAAAATAAATTTTTTTTTGAGTGTAAAAATTTTTTTTGAGTGTAAAATTTTTTTCGACTGAAAAATTTTTTCGAGTGTAATTTTTAAGTTACCAATGTTTTTAAAACTAAACAAGTTTGAAAAGCATTGCTTAGTTACCACCAATGCTCTTAAAATTTGTTTACCACGTGGCATTTAAGATGAACAAAATCTGAAATTCGGAGTTTTGCTTATAACTTTTGAACCACTTGACCGATTGAGCTGAAAACCAATTCCAAACAGACCTGAGGAACTGCAAAGATACATGCCACGTTTCAGCAATCTAATTATTGTTTTTTGAAAGTTATCGTGTTTTTAATCTCGTAAATTCACGAAAAACCCTTGCCGAAATTCAGTCTTTTGCACATTACTTTTGAACCACTGGACAGACAGTACCAACCTGACCAGGTAACTGCCCAACATATGTATATGCCAAACTTTAGGAGCCTCCGTAAAGTCTTTCAAAAGTTTGCGTGTTTTCAACAGACAGACGGACGGACGGACAGCGCTACTTTATGGGGTCCTAGACCAATATTTCGAGGTGTTACTAACGGAATGACAAACTTATATATACCCTCTATCATTAGAGTGGAGGGTATAAAAAAATTTAATTGCTTTTTGGCGCTCAATCTGGGGCAACATTCAAAAGAATTTGGTTTTGAATTTGAATCGAATGTTTGAGTCGATAAGTGAATTATTATAGTATCTATATGATATGGGAATTATGAATTAATACAAACTTTTCAATTGTGAAAACCAAAGCAATTACTGCCAGAACTCGACAGGGTCTTCAAAGGGCACCCACCGATTGTCCTGAAACTTACATATAGAAAAGAGGGGAGCAAAATAAGTGTTACCTATTTTTTTAGCTGCCCAATCTTACATTTAGCGGGTCAAACGGGAGGGAAAAACGGGACTTTTTTAGTTTTTTTAGGATTTTTCGAAATTGTCGAAAGAGGTTTTCAAATCCTATCCATCGCCTATGTATCGGTCGTGTCCAATTTCGGCTTCGTTAAGTTCGTTATTGTCAAAAATGTATAATAGTTGGGGTAGTTTATATGGAGATGTATATACTAACGACTGCAAAAATCATATGAAGGGCTTATTGTAAAAACTCGGTAAGCAACATTCAACATTTTTGCCTTAAAACTTTTGAAATTATGTAGAAAATAGAACTTTTGAAGAGCTTTCATACTCAAGATACTTGTACGAAGGGTTTAAGAAAAAATTCTGCCAAAAATCTGTCAATGGAACATCAGTAGAAGGCAAAAAACACCAAAAAATAAAATATTGCTTATCAAGTTTTTGCAGTAAGCCCTTCATATATAATAATCTCTATCAAAATTAAGCTGGCCCGAATTTCTTCGTTTGGTGAAATTTCTGCTAGTTTGGATTTTATACGGATTTTCGAGAAAGTCCTTATTTGCTCATAAGGTGGCAACTCTTTTTTTAAATTTGAGATTAGGCAGCTAAAAAAACGGGTAACTCTCAATTTTCCCCATCATTCCCATATTCAAATTTCAGGAATATCGGTGGATGCCCTGTGAAAGACCTTCCTTGTAAGATATTGTTCCCAGAGCCCTTGAGGACTATAGATTTTGATCTAAAATTTATGACGATGCTTTGGTTCGTAGTGAATCGTGCTTTCTAGAGACAAACGGAGTGACATCGTTAAAATGTAGTAGAGGGTGATAGCAATTATGAATTAATACAAAAAAAAATACAAGGCACATAACTTATCTTTTTTATCAAAAATACGTGATGTTAGATTTCTGTATTAATTCATGATAACAAATTCATAATAACTTTGAAACCAAAAAAAATCACAAATTGCTTTTTGGCGCCCGTCATGGGGCCACATTCAAAAGAATTGTATTTTTGAGCTTGAAAAGAATAATTATTTTATAAATCTATTTTCGTTTTCGTAACAACATTTTTTGAATCTATGACTACTGGTCTTATCACCACAAAAGACCGTAGTCTTAACAGGAAAGCTTCGCTTTTTATTTTTTTAATTAGAGATGTTATTATTTTAAAATGTTATTAATGTTATTAATTTAAAATCCAATTTAAAATCTGTTTTATTTTTCAATCTCATTATATCTATTTTTTATGGGCTAAACAGGTTATACATATTTACATTCCAAAAAGGATCCCTACTCGTATCCTTGAGACAATAAATAAAACGAAATACAATTTACTAATATTAATATAAGCCAAGGATTTATGATAATAATACCAACAACAGCATCAAAAAAAAAGCCATAAAAATGTTGGGGGATGTTTGAAAACAAAAAAGCAAATCTAACAAAAACAATTTAAGGCTATATTTGGCTGTACCGAATCTCTGAATACCCTCCACAGTGTTTAAGAGAGAAAGGATTTAAAAATAAATGATTTTTTATTTATTTTTTTACTTTGTGTCATCAAATGGCAGGAATACAAATAAACGGGTTTTCATGTCCTTGCAATCCTTAAAAAGTGTATCCTTGAAGTTCTCAAAGTGTTACAAGTATATACCAACTATCAGGAAATGGACTTAATGTCAACCCGCAGAAACGGAAATGGTCCTTTTTACTAGAAAATACAAAATCCCGGAATTTAGAAAGGTTCGAGTGGGAGGAGTTGAAATTCCAATATCACCGCATGCCAAATTTCTTGGAGTGTTCTTGGACAGTAAGCTGTTCTGGAAAAAGAACTCTGAAGAAAGAGTAAAAAAGGCAAACAACGCGTATTACGCGTGTAAGAAAATGTTTGGCAGTACCTGGGGTCTAGAACCTAAAGTCACTTACAGGATTTATACTTCAATCGTAAGACCAATCTTACTCTATGGAGTTTTAGTCTGGCATAAGGCACTCGAAAAGGATGTGACGCTTAAAATGTTTCAGAAGCTTCAACGGCAAATGGGACGTAGTATCACTGGCGCTTGAGAACAACATCAGCCGACTCTATCGACACTTTATTGCACTTATTACCAATTGATCTCTTTGCTAAGGGCGAGGCTTACAAAGCTTGCCTCAGACTCAAAGAGTCAAATTGGTTCAAGTATCGCAACTTTGGACACAGTAACATTGCTAATATGGACCGTATTGACTCTGATTACACAGTGCCCAAACTAGTTTTCGACCGGAAATATGAAGTTAGATTTCCGGATCGAGAATTCTGGTCGACCTGGCAGGGCCCTCCTGCGAACTCAATAAATACCTTTACTGATGGATCGAAGCAATCGCATGGTGTTGGAGCTGGTTTCACGATACTGGAACTAGACCAACACTTATCTTTTAAATTACCCGTGGACTCGAGTATCTTTCAGGCTGAGATAGCTGCTATATCAAAAGCTGTGGAATATATGGCAAAGGAAAAAAGTGCCACCCTTAATTTCTACGTGGATAGTCAAGCTGCTCAAAAGGCACTCTTGAGCTACCAAATTAAATCGAAAACGGTTTTAAAGTGTTACGAGAATTTAAAACAACTTTGCTTAAATAATGAAGTTACCTTACTATGGGTACCAGGGCACGAAGGAATAGAAGGAAACGAGAAAGCAGATGAACTCGCGAAACTTGGAGCAGATGGCATAGGTACCACCATAATGCTTTCACCGCCACTCCAGCATTTCAAACTAAAACGAAATACCCCTACTGTCGCCAAAGCAAATCGAAGATGGAAGGAACTTGGGACAAGTCGTATAAGCAGAATTTTATGGCCACGCTATGATTTAGGAAGAACTAAATTCTTACTTACACTTACGAGAATAGAATGTCGTATGTTGACAGGTTTAATAACGGGACACTGTCTTGTCGGAAAACATGCCAAGAACATGAATCTTGTTACGGACGCAAGCTGTAAAAGGTGCGAGACACCAGACGTCGAAGAGACCATTGAACACATCCTGTGTCACTGCCCGGCTTTGGCACGAACTCCACTATCAATTATAGGAAGTTCACAGTTCGAGACTTTGGAGGAAATTACGAGGATAGACCTGAAGAGCTTGAAACAATTCGCAATGAAGGTCAATGTATTTAGTTTACATCGATAAGCGGAAAAAGTTTTGTGGTATCGCTATGGACCAATTGGTCTATGCGGAGGTCCCATCTGGCACCGCCACCCTAACCTAACCTATATACCAACTATAGTTCTTCAAGTTCTTTAAGTCTCATAAAAATGTGTTCAGAATCTGCAGCTTATTTTAACCCATTTTTATTCAAATTTTAATACATTTTTTTGGATATTCGGCATTTTTCCATTTAAGCAAAAATTGAAGTCCAATTTTTCGCATTTTCTCCTTTGAATACCTTACTCAAATTTTTTATGTGGGTAAAAGTGAGTTAAATCTTAAATCTAAAGCAAAAAAAGTTGACAACAACTTTAGTTTTCAATCATTTCCTGCGTTTTTATTGTCCCCTGTAATATTTTACAAATGGTCTATTCGTCCTTATTCGCATGAACTGATCAAATATTAAATTTCGCCACTTGTTTGAATGTCCATGCAATCCTTAAAAAGTGTATCCTTGAGTCCGCAAAGTGTTACAAGTAAATACCAACAAATGGTCTATTCGTCCTTATTCGCATGAACTGATCAAATCTTAAGTTTCATCACTTTTTTCATGTCCTTGCAATCCTTAAAAAGTGTATCCTTAAAGTTCTCAAAGTGTTACAAATATATATCAACAATAGTTCTTCAAGTTTTGCAAGTCTCATAAAAATGTGGTTGAGACCGATAGACCGACTGACAGACGGTTATCGATAGATCGATTTAAAATCGATTAAGGATCATGTCAGACCCAAAAATAGTAGCGACAATCGAATTATAAGTTGACACAACTGAAAAATTTGGTTCGAAATTTATTTTTCAGTGTGTTACAAACCGAATGACAAACTTATATATACCCTCTCTCACAAGAGTGAAATATGTATATAACAATCTCCAATTTAATAAAAATAATATCCTTTACTAGAATTTATAGTCAAGGAAACCCCAAAAAACAACAATACACAAAACACATTTTCCTTATTAAAAAAACACAAAAAAAAAAACAATCTCTCTCTAAAACAAAAGCATTCCAAAACAACAAAACAATTGTAACAGGCGTACAAAAATTATAAAACGAATATAATTTTTTTACCCCAGTGGAAATAAGGTGTGAGAAGTCGTTAAGAGGGAGAACATAAAATTAAAAAAAAAATTGTGATGATAAAGAAACAACAGCAAAAAATAAACACTGTTGCTTGGTATCATGAGTTTTACAATTTAAGAACAAGGACTTTTTCCAAGAAGAGGGTGAATAATATCAACAATAAAAAAACACAGTGATGATAAAGAATGTCTGTCTGTATGTGTGTCTGTCGTTGACGATGGTGTTATTTATATTAAGGTTGCTATAAAAACCAACAACCATGGCCTATATGACAATGCAAAATGAAAAAAAAAAAAATAACATTTACTAAAACTCAAAATACAGACACGTGTATAATAGGATGGCACAAAATTATGGTTCCTTTTGGTCAAAAAACTCTACACTCAAAAAAAAAACTGTAAAGTTAGCAAAAAATTAAGTTAAATTTAACTAAAAAAGCACCTGATTTTAAGCCTACTAAATTTCTAATTAATTTAACTAAAAATATTTAGCTAACTTTTCGTAAAACGAATGTAGCAAAAAACCCGTAACTTTAACTAAAAATTTTTCTGACAATTTCGTAACATTTTTATGTAAATATTTACAAAAAAATAGTTGAATTCAGCTAAACATTTTGTTACTTTTCGCAAACTTAAATTAACAAAATATTTTGTAATTTTTTTTTTTACATTTTTAGGTTGACATTTTTTTTTTATTTCACCGAACACTTTAAACATTAACACTTCACTTATTTTTTTCTATTTTTTCACAGCATTAAGTACAGCTTAAGTAGAACTTATGAGATTTGCGTAGGAGGCTACACAAGAAATTTGTTAAATAGTAATCACTATTTTCACTTAACAAATATGTTACGAAAAATCAGAAAATTAATTAGTAAAAATTTGTTAACTCAGTTTTAAAGTCAACAAAAAAAATAATTCAAAATTTGTTCAAAAATAGTATTTTTGTAACTTAAACTTAACTAAAAAAAGTAGTTAAAACGCTGATTTTAACTAAAAATTTGCTAAAAAGCCAGTTAACTCCACTTAACTAAAGAAAATTGTCAACTTTACAGTTTTATTTTTTTGAGTGTATGTGTAAATTTTTAGTCAAATCTGACAAAATTAACCCGTGTCTTTGGGATTAAAGTTTTGCCCACAAAAAAAAAAATTTCCATACAAACCAATTTTTTTTTTTTAATTTTTTTGTGTAATTATTAATTTACTTGATTAGCTTGTTAACGACAAAAAAATTTAATTTTTTAGTTTTGACTTGAAAAGGATTTTAGCTGACAAGGGATGTCTTTCTGGTGTCACCCTCCGATTTTCATGAAATTTGGATATATTGTTAAGAACGAAAATTAATTCGACACGTATTTTTTTTAGAGGCCCAAACTCTTTTTTAGGAGGTCGATTTGTATGGGGGAAATTGACCTTTTTCACTTTTTTACAATTTACGCCTATTTGAACAAAATTAGTATAGGCATGTGTGGTATCAGATTAAAGGTATTAAAAATTCCTATCTCGTGGTGCTAACAACGGGCCAAAGAAGTTAATATTTTTCGACTTATTTACAAAAATGTCCTAAAGTTTTGGTATTTTACTCAATATGACGAAAAGTTGGGCAAGTTTGGACACGTTCTTAGCACACGTAGATAGGTTTCCCAAAGACCTTTCATTTGGTGTGTAACATGACTAGGCTTCTATGCACAATATAGGAGATAAACGAAAAAAACTGAAAAATGGCCTTGTCTTCCCCCCTCCTTTTTACCCCCTAAATATGAATTTGGGCCGCTAAAAAAAATACGTGTCCCTTTATTTTTTCTGCTCTACAAAATAAAACAAATTCTATAAAGATCCGCGGGTGACACTATTGAGACTTCCCTTGTGAGATGTTTCTCAAATGATACATATCCACAAAAAAATATTTTTCCTATCCGTGACATCTTTATCGGGTTCTGAAATGTATCAAAAAAACAGAAAAAAACTTTTTTTTACCCTTTTTTCAAATTTTATGTTTTATCACAAAAAATTACTTTTATCGATTTTTTCAAATTTTATGTTTTATCACAAAAAATTACTTTTATCGATTGCTTGGAAAAATATCGTTCGTTTTGGTCTAAAAACTTTATTTTTAAATTTTTAGCCAAATCGCACAATTTTAACCCGTTGCCCTGGGGGTTAAAGTTTCTGGAACAAACCAAAAAAAAAATTTTCAATGCTAAACTTTAACCCTACATCGGCACAGGTTGGAATTGTCCGACTTGGATTAAAACTAAAATATAGAGTTTTAAGACCAAAGCAAACCATAATTTGGCCGGCAATCGACGAAATTCGATAAAAGTAATTTTTTGTAATAAAAAAATTTGAAAAAAGGGTAAAAAATTTTTTTTTTTTTGTTTTTTGATACATTTTAGTACATGATAAAGACGTTATAACTAAAAAAAAAAAGTTTTAAAAAATTTTACAGTCGAACCCTAACGGCCCTAAATTATTTTTTCGAAGTCAATTTTGAAGCGGAAGGGTTTATCCCAGGAAAATGAAAATTTTAGTCGTTAATAAACTAATCAAGTAAAATAATAATTGAAAAAGGCGCCCCAGTAGGCTAGTTGGTAGCGTGCTAGCCTATGAGTCTGGGGGTCGTGGGTTCGATTCCCACCAGAGGCCTTGGTCTGTTTCGCTACAACGAGACGAAGGTCTTTGTTACCATTCTCGGTTAGGTAAAATTAGTATATGATTTGTAATTATATGGTAATTCTTAATAAAATAAAATAAAATAAAATAAAATAAAATAAAATAAAATAAAATAAAATAAAATAAAATAAAATAAAATAAAATAAAATAAAATAAAATAAAATAAAATAAAATAAAATAAAATAAAATAAAATAAAATAAAATAAAATAAAATAAAATAAAATAAAATAAAATAAAATAAAATAAAATAAAATAAAATAAAATAAAATAAAATAAAATAAAATAATATAAAATAAATAATTGAAAAAAAAAAAAAATCAGAAAAAAAAATTTTGGTTTGTATGAGAAATTTTTTTTTGGGACAAAACTTTAACCCCCCTAAGGCATGGATTATTTTTGTCCGATTTGGCTAAAAGTTAAAAAAAAAGTCATTATTAGTCCCATCCTAGTGTATAATAGGCTAAAACAATTTTAGCTTTTTTTCGAATTTCGAAAAAATAGCTAAATTTGCTCCACCCTAGTGCATAAGTATATTTGTTGCTACACACAAAAAATTATTGGCTAAAAAATTGCAATTAAATCTATTGATCAACAAAGTTTAAATGAGTCAATTATTGTTTTGATCAACATTTTTGTTATTTTCTTTAACTATCAAATTACAAATTTTCAACATACCAGCATTTTTTCGCTTCAATTTATTTAAATACATTAATTCAAAAATATAGTTTATACGAGGGTTTTACTTTTTTTTTTATTGTCGGCAACATATTAAAAAGCAAAAAATATGAATTTCTTCATAATTTTTCCATAAGCTTGAAATTCATTTGTTAAATCAATCATTATTTTAAATGACTTTAAATAAAAAATTGATTAAATTTTTGATCAAAATCAAAAAAGTATCTTTGGAAAAATGGCAACACCTAACATTTGTGTCTAAAATATAGACCATGTCTGGCAATGTTTGCAAAAATAAGTACTTAGATCAGAATTGATGAAGGAGAGGAAGAAGAATAATGATTACTAAAAATAAGTAATCATTAATTACAATAACAAAGTCTTCTGTTAGAAAAAACAACAGCAACAACCACACTCGAATTGAAAAAAATCAGATTTAGTTGATACTTGCTTAACAGCCTACTTGGCGTATCGGTCTAGAGTGATTGTACGTTACAAGCAGTTAATAGCAAAGTATTACAGATGATGATGAGTTCAATCCTTGTCGGCTGCGATCTGTAAATAATTTTCACATATAGAGTTTTATTGACTATTAACTAAATAAATTTGACATTAAAAGTTTTTCTGAAGATTATTATAACTGGATAATATGAAACTAGTAAGAAACAAACCAGGATGTCTAAATTTTTAGAAAAATTAAAATTTTTCTTTCACACTTTACTCAATTCAAAACCATATATAAAAAAAGTGATTAATTGAAAAAAAAAAAAAATCAATTAATCACCTACAATTTGATGATTGATATAACAATTTTCTTTATCGGAGGAGTTTCAATTAAAAAATTAATTGAATCCGCGTTTTTGTTGATTGACTTTCGTTTTCAATTCTTTCTGTGTACTTTATATAAAATCGTTTATATATTTAGATAGAAATACGTAAATGAAATGTGTCTACATTAAGGTGGCACAAAAAAATACGTTTATTTTTTTAATTTAGTCAATCGCCGGGTTTTGGTCTAAAAACTCTAGAAGTAAATTTCGTAAAAATTCCATTTTGTATGGGAGCTCCCTTAAGCAGTGGAGATAGGAAGGAGGTGTTCAGAAAAAATGTTGGGGTGTAAAAACTAATGGGGGCTGGTCTCAAATTGCATCCCTCTAGTAGCGACTCCTAGGTAATTGTGGTAAAAAGGGCTACTCATCGGAGGAACGGTGGCGATAAAAAACACAAAAATCCTTCCTTGGAGTCGCTCCTAGAGGGGTGCAATGTAAGACCGACCGCCATTAATTTTTACACCCCAATGGCATTTTTACGAAATTTGCTCCAACCGCTCTAACTGCCCCAGGGTTGCCCCTACCGAGTCAAATATATGACCGACCTCCAATATTTGTTCAATGCCAACATTTTTTCAGAACATACCTACCCTCAATCTTCAACGCTTAAGGTGGCCCCCATAAATTTTTTTAGAACATAAGCTCATAGAGGAGTAAAATGTATGGTCGACCCCCCCCCCCATCAGTTGGCACCGTCCTCGAGCCATCCTGAGTGATGGTGCGGTAAAATGTCTTAAAACAAACATTCAGTGCTGACAATGTGAGGACATGTCATCAAAGATTACCTATGATTTGTTAGAGTCTGAAGACATTTCCTCAAGGAATCATTGTGTAAATTTCCTTTGTGACATATTTTCCAACTAGGATAGTTTTATATTCCGATATGCTGCAAGAACAGACTAAAGCTGGAAAACTTTGACCGTCTCTAAAATAAAATACCGACGTGATCTTTCAAAACGCCGACACACGTATATAGTTTTGGTCTCCTCTACCATAATCAATCGTCGGAACCCCGTAATTTTTTTAGCCGAATAGTGTATTAATTTCCATACTTCTTGGAACAAGTTATTTTCCTCATTTCATTATACATATAACACAGATTTTCGTTAGAAAAATCTATGCAAAAGAAAACGACAATTATTGATGCTGACATTTATACACACGCAGAGAAAAAATATGGTTGCGACATGATCACGGCAACTATACTATGATCTCTTAACCCAGTTATGATTGCAGCAATCAAGTTGTTGTTTTTAAAATTGTATTTAAACATTTATATGGTTGTTTTAGACATTTAATAGTCGCATCAATCATGATAAAATAATTGCTACATCCAAAAGTACAATATGGTTGTTGTAACAATGTTATAGTTAATCATGTTCTCGACACACCAAAAATTTGAACATAATATGATTATAAGGCGCTATGAAAAAACCCCCAATGAAATTACCCCCAAATAGGAAAATGAAAAAACCCCCAATGAAACTATCCCCAAATAAAATGAAATAAGCCCCAAAGAAAAATAATGAAATTACACCCAAAATAAATGCAATTACCCCCAAATAAAAATGAAATAAACACCAAAAGTTTTTATGCGTAGCCGGCCTTCGGCCGGGCTTAGGGATTACAAACTCCATGCATTAAACCCACCCTCTCCGCAAAGTAAAGTTTTCTAGGGTAGCAGGCCTTTACGCTATCAAATTTGTTATGCCTCAAAAAAGCCTGATAACCAAAATAGCTTTGGTTTGCAGAGAAGGTGGGTTTAATGCATGGAGTATGTAATCCCAAAGCCCGGCCGAAGGCCGGCTACGCAGAAAAACTTTATTAGACATTTACGGTTTTGGGCAATAAGACCTTGGGCGCCATGTCCGTACGCCTTTTTTTATTTCTTTTTTCATTTGGGGCTTGTTTCATAATGAACAAAACCCCAAAATCAATAATGAAACAACGCCCAAAATAAATGAAAAAATCCCCAAATAAAATTTTAGCATTTTTTTGGGGATTTTTTCATTTTTCTGTTTGGGGAATATTTCATTGGGGGTTTTTTCATAGCGCCTGATTATAACAATCATTAGATAATCACAACTTAATGAAAATTGATTTTTGCAAACATTGTCACACTGAAAGAATTATTGTTCATTATATCTATGAACAAATTTCATAAAACCAAATTCATAGAATCTATGAAACAATTCATTGGCTGAATGAATATTCATTAGTATTCTGAAATATTTCATAGAAATTTATTCAGAGATTTTATGAAATTCATAGAAAAAATTCATAGAGTTAATGAATGCCATTCATAAAAGAAAATGCCATCAATATGCCATTTAATTTTTTAAATAATTAAAATAATGTTACAATAATTAAAACAGTTGAATAAATTTATTAAAAAAATAAAAAAAAATAAAAAAAACAAAAAAAAAAAAAAAAATTCATTGCTGCCCGACCGGGGCTCGAACCCAAGACCTACCGGCTGAAGTGGTAATTGGCGACGCCTTAGCTATCAGCGCCACCAAAGAAAAAAAATCTCGCCAACTAACGCTTGGTTTTATAACGCTTCATTTTTGTAAATACACAAAATATTTGTTTTCTACAAACACACACACAGCTTTTGGCAAAGCATTGTGACAGAGCAAAGACACAAACTCAATATGTTAGCAGAATAATATTTAAAATAGATTTTAAGTGTTGTTACTTGTTTATATAATTTAGCTAAGTGGCTAGAGACTAAGCATCACGAACAAGAGGTTCTATGTTCGAATCTGGGTGGGGATAAGTTAAAAAAAATATAAATTTTTAAAAATAGAAAATTGTAAATAAATAAAATAATAAAAATAAAAATAAAAATAAAATAAAAAAAAATAAAATTGAAATAATAAAATAAATAAAAATAGAATTGAATAATATTTTTTTTTCCATAGCCTATGAACTTTTTTATAGGTTTCTGGTTTCTATGAATTTGTTTCATAGATTCTATGAAGGGCATCATTGGCTCACTTCTAATGATTTTTTTCATAGAATTAATGTACGTTTTCATAGCCGTAATGAACAAAATTCTTTCAGTGCAGGTTAATTCATCAGTTTAGTGTTTTGCCAGCAAGCAGTTAGTCGCAAAGACGCCACTAACAATTATTTCTTAAAAAAATTTAAGGCAATTTGAATTAAAAAATTGGATCAACGCAAAAGGAAATGAAGTACAAAAATCTACTTTATATAATTTATTTATTGTGCGGTTTAAAAACAGCTTTCCATTTTAAATAAAAACTTCATATCGAAAATATTGAAGTGTTTTTTGTGCATGTTTTGTTTACTGAATGTGTTATAATTGCCGACAATAATTTTAATTTTGTAACAAATATGTTATGATTGCAGCAAATATGTTATGATTTTGTCAATAACTTAATGGTTTATACAATCATTCAATGTTAGCTGACAAAAATGTTTGATGAATTTTTTTTAGAAAAATGCCATAAGTTTATTGCACATCATTGATATAAAACGCAGGTTGCCACTAAATTGAACCAAAATTAATAAAAATGTTTTCATATTTATAAAAACAACATTTAAAAACAAAAAATAAATTATCAGTGTGAACGTTATCAAAAAAAAAGTAATGAAGAATCTCTATAAACGTGTGGTATTAAAGCATAATATATTTTCTCAATTTCAAAGGAAAAAAAAAAATATTAAACTGGAATCATATTATGATAATTATATAACATTTAGGCCATTATTGCCGCAATCATATAATGATTAACATTCCTTGTTGCTTTCAATCATATTAACATTATTGTTACAATCATATTTCCAATCATAATAGTACGCTCTTAAATCATGATCACCGCAACCATGTTTTTTTTTCTGCGTGCAGTAAGAAGGTTTAATATAAATTTTCTCCGAAAAACTGATTCAGCAATATTTACCATAAAAATAGAATAATTTTGTTTCAATATTATTTTTTTATTATTTCATTGTTTAAAATTTTTGTTTGGTTTATTAATTTTCTTTGAAATTCACGTTTATTTCATAAAAGAAAGTGTTTAACTGATATGACTTATAAACAAATTTCCGCGAAAAAAATCCGCGAAAAAAAAAATTTGGGTTTTAAAATATGTTTGTATCATTCGTTATCCAATTTTGTTCAAATATGTTCACCAGCAGCCGAATTTGAACATTTAGTATTTTTAGGTTATGTGAAATGTCCAAAATTTTCTAGATGTCCTTACATTTTAGTTCATAATTTTTAAACCACTCAACCGATATCGCTTAAATGAAATACCAAATTTTTGGTGGACACAACAAGTAAATTTTTCAAGTAATATCAGTGTAATATTTCGGCAGTGACAGTCATTTCAACAGACAAACATCCATTCCATTTTTTAAAAAGTCAATTTATCAAAAATCATGATAGTATTTGCGAAAATGTTACTCATACGCTATGTTGAAACAAGAAAATACAAGCAAATTACAAAATTGTTAAGATATTCATTATTCAAATGCGATTTTCTCGAAAAAAAAACGAAAAAATCTTTTCTGATTTTTTGTGTGTGGATAGACAAACATCTAAAAGTAAAATAAAAGTGGTCAGATTTTTATAAATTTTTAGAACGGGTTCTGAAAATTTTCCAAAATAAAAATGCTAAAACCTCGATTTTTTTGAACTTTGACCTCAATTTTCTCAAAAACCTGATATGACACAAAAGTTTGAAGAGCGGATTTTTGACCAGCAGAACAGTTGTAATCAAGTGTAAAAGGTCACGTCCCAGTAGCATTTTCGATGTTTAGTAGTGTTATTTGTAAAAATTTTGTTAGTATATATTACACCGTCCGACAAATATAAAAAAGTCGTTAAACACCAACTGGATACTATACGTTTGAAACTAGAGACTAATCCCCAGTTTCTGTAATACGAACGCCATTCGTTCGTGATGAATTTGTGTGTATTTTGTTATTGTAACAAAAACAAAATACATGCAAATTCGTCGCAGACGAATGGCGTTCGTATTACAGAAACTGGGGGTAAATGTAGTAAAACTGCATTTACAGTTTTCAGGTCGTGATCCTGTTCCCTTTTAAAAGGACTTTAAAGTTTTAGAGGATTAAATTTTATAAATTTTATATTTTTTTAATATTTGTACTTGTCCTAGGAGGCCACTAGTGATAGCAAATGAAAGAGGATAATCTCCCCTAATTTTCCTATATTATTATTTGTACATATCAGGAAAAAGGAGGTAAGTTACGTCCTCTTAAAAGTTTGTACTTCAATATCATTCAAAATTCTCAACAAAATATTTTGATAAAATTTTCAAAGAACATTATCACATCCTTTTATTTTGATATGGCAAAATATAAAAAAGGAAAAAATTAGGGGAGATCCTGTTCTTTAACAATATTTCAAAAATATTTTACATAATGTATCCTTTAAATCTTTGAAGTCCTTTTAAAAGGAAACAGGATCACGAAATGAAAAACTGTAAATGCTGTTTTATCCATTTGATCTCTACTTTCCGACGTATATCATCCGGTTCATGTTTTATATTGGCTGTCGCACGGTGTTATCTCTATAAGTTTTTTTTTTTTTCTTTTTTTTTAAAGTGCTTAACAAGTTGAAACATGTAGATATTATTATTTATTTTTAACACAGAAAAATGAAATTCTATAAAATGGAAAATATATTAAAAGCAAAATAATGTAAAGATTACAAAGTAACTATAGTTACAAACAAGTACTTGTGTACTTTACTCATTCATCAGGATTCATGCAACATAGAACTCAACAAGGCACCCAGGAAAAAGTAATGGAAAGAATATAGTGGGCAGAGGTCCAAGTCGTGTGGCTCAAAGCCGGCTTGGCGCCGCCGCCGACTTTATTTTTGACTTTAAGCCGCCGCCGAATGATGCGGCTTATTTCGGCTAACGACTTAGCCGATATTTTTAGAAAAAAAATTTATTTGTTATTCCAAAATATATTAAAATTATGATTTTTTTTCTATATTTTTGTTCATTTAATACCTATTCAATTGATTATATCCTAATTTTTAAGCAAATCAAACGTATTTTGAAATCACCTTTAAAATTGCAGCTAATCAATTTAGAGGTTGAACCACAAAAAAAAAAATAAAACGTTCAAAATCAGGCGAATAAATCCAGTTACATTACAAAACTAAATAAAAACAAGGCAAAACTGCAGTTTACGGGGCACACAAAAATTACAAAAAAAATATGCCAACCCCTTTAGAGTAAAAAAAGAAAAAAACCGAAATTAAAATTTATGGAGGCTGGTACTCCTAGGCCGCACTGAGTCCAGGTGTTCCTGGTATGTGTGGGCATTTAATTTAAAAGATAATTACGCAAATAAAAAGTTTTTCTGCGTAGACGGCCTTCGGCCGGGCTTAGGAATTACAAACTCCATAAATTAATTTAGCGGCCTCGCTAAATAAAGCTTTTTTTGGGTAGCGGGACTTCCGTGTTTAATTTTTTGACGGAGATTTTTATTTGTGTGCCCCGTAAACTGCAGTTTAGCCAAAAACAATTTAAGAATTGTGTGTTTTTAGTCCAGTTTATAGTACTTTTGTAATTTTGTAAGAAATCATCGGCTTCAGCCGGCTTTAAGCCGCCGCCGACAATTTTTGCCTCAGCCGCCGCCGCCGACAATTTCACTTCGACTTGGACCTCTGATAGTGGGTTTTTAAGTAGAGCAAAAAAGAAAACATACAAAGTTTTACAAGGGATAACAACAATAAATAAAATCCGTCTATGATGATGTTGCTGCTTCAAACAATATTATATCTTTTGTATTTGTGTAACAGTAGAAATAACCTTTAAAGAACTTCGAAGGATGTACCAAAGAGTATATTACGTATGAAATCTGTTTGGTTATATAAATAAAGTAAATGGGTGGGGGATGGGCATTCTTCAGTCTAATTTAAATAATAAAGTTATATGATATTGAACGAAGAAAATTAAAGACAAGAAAAGAAATTTGTGAAATAAAATTTTGACGAACATTTTTTTTTTTGTGAGAAACAATTTTCGTATATTTGCCACCAATTTTCTTTACTTTGAGCTTACACCTACACTCGAAAAAAAAAAACTGTAAAGTTAGCAAAAAAAGCTTGTAAACCTACAAGAAAATTTGCTGATTTTGAACCCACAATTTTTTTGCTAAAGTTAGCAAAAATGTTTGGCCAATAATTAGTTAACTGATTTTTTTTTTTAACTTATTGTTAGTTCATACACATTTGAGGACCCCATTGGGTTCGGACCCAATAGGTCCAGACGCCGATGGGCCTAGACCTAGTTGGGTTCCTTGAAAATCTTCATAGTTTTTGATCCAAAATTTGTGTCCGTTTCGCTGTACCTTGCTTAGTTTTTGAGATACGTGATTTTAGGGGATCACTGGGGTCTTGAGAATTAAAAAACTCGATAACTTCAAAAATATTACTCATCTAAAATCTTGTAAAAATGTTGTCAACTCAATTTCAAATTTAGCAAAAGAAATTAGTTCAAAGTTTGTTTAAAATTGCTAATGTGCTAAATGAAGTTTACAAGAATTTTTTGCTAACATGCTAATCTCAACTAAAAATTAGCTAAAAGTTAGCTAACTAGCATTAGCAAAAAAAAATTAGTAAATCAACTAACTTATTTTTTTTTAATGTAGGATGACCCTTACTAATGCAGAAAATTATGTTTGCTTTAGGAAAATGGGGTATGAGGAAGAGAACTTCCAACTTCGTTCGGATATATGGTAAAAACAGAACAAGCACGGCACGGGGGACAGTTGCCGTTGTCGGAGAATATAGGCCCAAAACAATGACGAGGGACGGCGACGGCAAAAAATGTCATTTGTTTGTTCAGTGGTGCTAACTTTTAATAAAATTAGAGTAATTTTACGGAAAAAAATCGCTTATCACATAGTCAATGTTGGCACTACTGTACGTTTTTTAAAAAATTGTTGTGAAAATGCGGCAACCCTGGAGTGTGAGAGGGAGGGAGATTGAGAGAACCCGGAGATAAAATAAAATAAGTTTTAATTTTTTGTCGTCCCGGTCACGGTTTTTAACTGTCAAATCGTATGGAAAAAGTCGTGCCGGGCTTGTTCTGTTCAGAGCTTTAGGCGGTATAAATCGTAAGGAGTTCAGACGGAATGAAGTAGTTTACCGTTTTGAAAAACCGAGGTACTTGAATGCTTCTTTCGACACTTGAAAAACCTGTTGGTTCCAGCGAATATCATATTGTATTTTCATTCCCAGAACATTGAGACTGTCTAATTCCTTAATAGCTATACCGCCCATTTATACAGATGACGTTGGCTCCGAAAATCGTCTGTGGGTCAACATATCCTTTTTTTAAGGATAGTACATTTTTAACGTAAAAAAAAGTTAATAATTTTGATTAGAAATATTTTATTTTGAGTAAAAACTCTTTTTTTGACATTAAAAAAAAAAAAAAAATACTATTTTTTTTTTGAGTGTAAAACTTTTTTCGAGTGTAATGTTTTTTTACTGTAAACATATTTCAGAAATTCAATACCAAATAGACCTGGGCAACGGCAAAGATACATGCCAAGTTTCAGTTGTCTCATTATTGTCTTTTGAAACATATCGTGTTTCTTATCTCGTAAATTCGCGAAAAACCCTTGCCGAAATTTACTCTTTTGCTCATAACTTTTGAACCACTGGACCGACTTGGCTTGCAATGTCAACCTGATTTTTTTTAAAGTTTAAATGTTTGTCCATCCACACAAAAAAATTCAGAAACGGTTGTTACGTTTTTTTTTCGAGAAAATCGCATTTGAATTTTAAATTTCATAACAATTTTGTAATTTGCTTCTATTTTCTTCTTTTAACGTTGCGAATGGGTATTATTAATTGCATAAATATTACACATACGCTCTGTTGAAACAAGAAAATACAAGCAAATTACTAAATTGTTATAAAATTTAAAATTCAAATGCGATTTTCTCGAAAAAAATGCGTTTCTGAATTTTTTGTGTGGATGGACAAATATCTAAACTTTTTAACAAAAATAAAAATAAAGTGGCCGGATTTTTGATAAATTGACTTTTTTAAAAAATGGAAAATTTCAGAACCCGTTCTTTCCAAAAAAAAAAAATTAATCGATAGCCCATACAAAACAATACAAGAATGTAAATTTTTGAGATTGTGGTGCATTCAGTTTTAATTTGATAAATATTTAAACAAGGCAACTCGACACAAATTTGACAATTTTTTCAATATTTGACCACGCCTCCTAAGCCCAGTTTTTGAAATATTTAAAAACCAAAAACGCAATTTTCTTAGTCCCATATAGGGCTACCCTTACAACCTATTCCGAAATTTACGGTACACATGTTTTTTTAAGCTGGACATTTGGTGTGGAATGCCTCATATATGTATACCTCAAAATTCATATTAATTCATTTGGTAGTAGATGAAATTTTTTAAAGACAAAGTTTACAATACTTAAAGTTATTATTATCAATCGACTATTTTTTAAAAAAGTGCTATGCAGGATTAAGCTTAATAGGGTCCAGATTGAACAAATAATAAATGAGATACGAGGGAGGCTTTGAAAAATTAAATTATTTATTGACATTTTTTTGAAAATTTTTTAAAATATTCCTAAGCTGATTTTTTCTCAGTTCAAACATTAGAGTTTTTAAAAATAACACAGGTTGACAAAATTTTACCTTTTTCAATTTGCCTGACCTTTGACAACTGATTTATATGGATTGAAGTGTGCTGATTCCGAATCTGTTATCCAATTGTTTCCATCAGCTCGCGTTCGCGAGCAAATCGCTGTTAAAGAGTCGAAAAAGTGCGTTTTTTACCAATTTTGCTTGGCTATAATTTCCAAAAATAATTTTAGAGCCTCAGTTTTAAACACGAACTTAACTATATTGGATGCCAGGATTCCAAAACTGGTATTAGCTTTTTTCTGACAGCTTTAGTTTTCGAGTTAATAAAAATGGCATAAATATTCAGACAAAATTAAAGAGGGCATAAATTTAAAAATTTTATTTTAGCGATATCTCAAAGACTAAAGATGACTCAACAAAAGTAAGAGCATTTTTGGAATCTGCATATCCAACATACCTAAAATCGTCATTCACTTTTTGGATGTAAGACTAGTGTTGGTAAATATAGACTCACAAACATGCCAAAAATAGCCTATTTTCAAAGTTTCTTTAGGCTATATCTCGAAAACTAGAGCTGACCCAGAAAAACGGTAGCCAGATTTGAAATCAGTGTACCCTATTACCCAAAATTAGCTATCAGAACCCGGGCAAAAAAAAAGTGTTGTCCTGTGTAATTCAAGTAGTTTTTATTCAGTAATCAACGAATTTTTCCAATAACCCAAACAAACAATAAAATTTTTTAAGTATAGTAGAAGAAATTCGCATTTTTTTACAACCAATTTGTTTGACCACCATTTTCTTTTTGTAAACAAAGAAGACATGTTATTGTTTATTCACCGAAGGATTTTACATTCCAAATTTTAAGTTTCTGGGGCCATTATATCAGGAAATAAATAAGTACACTTTTTTATTCCTTTTCCAATTCAAGTTTCTTTTCCAATTTCAAGTTTCTATGTTTATTATTTCAGGAAATAAAAAAGTACCAAAAAGTGAACTTTTGGCATATTTAACAAAACGTACCTTTTATAAAAAGTACCATTTATGAAAAGTACCTTTTATGAAAAGTACCTTTTATAAAAAGTACCTTTTATAAAAAGTACTTTTATAAAAAGTACCTTTTATAAAAAGTACCTTTTATAAAAAGTACCTTTTATAAAAAGTACCTTTTATAAAAAGTACCTTTTATAAAAAGTACCTTTTATAAAAAGTACCTTTTATAAAAAGTACCTTTTATAAAAAGTACCTTTTATAAAAAGTACCTTTTATAAAAAGTACCTTTTATAAAAAGTACCTTTTATAAAAAGTACCTTTTATAAAAAGTACCTTTTATAAAAAGTACCTTTTATAAAAAGTACCTTTTATAAAAAGTACCTTTTATAAAAAGTACCTTTTATAAAAAGTACCTTCTATAAAAAGTACCTTTTATAAAAAGTACCTTCTATAAAAAGTACCTTTTATAAAAGGAGAAGGAAAGTACCTTTTTTTCAGGAGATATAAAAAGGTACTTTTTATAAAAGGTACTTTTTATAAAAGGTACTTTTTATATAAGGTACTATTTATATAAGGTACTTTTTATAAAAGGTACTTTTTATAAAAGGTACTTTTTATAAAAGGTACTTTTTATAAAAGGTACTTTTTATAAAAAGTACTTTTAAAAAAAAAACCCAGCCCTGGTGAATATTTTTTCCGGGTGGTGAACCTACATTGCAAATTTTAAGTTTTTAGGACCATTATTTAAGAAAATATAAAAGGTACCAAAAGTACAGTTTTTTACCCTTTTTACCCCTAAGAACCAACATTGGCAAAATCCAGCCTTAGTAGATTTATATTCCGGGACCTGAACCTACATTCAAAATTTCAAGTGTCTAGGACCATTTTTTAAGGAAATATAAAAGGTACCAAAGGTACATTTTTTTACCTTTACCCCCTTAGAATCAACATTGGTAAAAATCCGGCCTTACTGGATCTATATTCCAGGAGTTGAACATACAGTCCAAATTTCAAGTTTCTGTGACCATTATTTCAGGAGATATAAAAAGTACCAAAAGTACAGTTTTTTACCCTTTTTGTCCCTTTAGAATCAACATTGGAAAAAATCCGGCCTTACTGGACCTATATTCCGGGAGGTTAACCTACAGTTTAAATTTCAAGTCTCTGTGACCATTATTTCAGGAGATATAAAAAGTACCAAAAGTACAGTTTTTTACCTACAACCCTTAGAAACAACATTGGCAAAAATCCGGCCTTGGTGGATCTATATTCCGGGAGGTGAACATACAGTCCAAATTTCAAGTCTCTATGAATAAAGAAATTTGCGTTAAAATGGCATCGATTTGTTTTTGCATATTTTTGCATATTTTGGTGTAAATGCTTATTTTTGCATATCTTGGTTTTAAATATTTTGTGCATATTTCTAACTTTTAAGTGCATATTTTGCATATTTTGGTGGCCAAATTCCGGCTGCCAAATTTGGCTTCCAAATTTCATGGAGAGCAAATCAATGTTTACAACGTAAAATGTTGGACCCTACCGTGTGAACATTTAGTACATTTTTTTAATATTTAGTACATTTTACAGTTTTTTTCAATTTTTTTTTTGTTTTTTATATAAAATAATACCGTTATTATGAAAAAATAATAAAAACAACATAATCAGAATTTTGTTGCATTTTATTTGAAATTTATTATTTTTATTATTTTTTTTTAATTTTTAATAGTTTCTGATATTTTTCTGACGTTTTCTCGATATTTCTAAAAAATAATTTTTTTAAGTAGAAGCGGGTATTTCGTACCATTCTGCCCAACATTTTACGTAATAAACGTTGATTTGCTCTCCACGAAATTTGGAAGCCAAATTTGGCAGACGGAATTTGGCCACCTTCCACAACTTTTTGGTATCCTTATAAGCGCGGCGGCCTCTACCGTCGTTGCGAGGACCTATCCTATGGACCTGTCCGAGGACCTATCCTACGGCCCTGTCCGAAAACCTAACCTACGGACCTGTCCGAAAACCTATATACGGACATATCCGAAAACCTATCCTACGGACCTGTCCAAAAACCTTTCCTACGGACCTGTCCGAAAATCTTTCCTACGGACCTGTCCGAAAACCTATCCTACGGACCTATCCGAA
This sequence comes from Pegoplata infirma, assembly GCA_963921195.1. Taxonomy (NCBI): domain Eukaryota; kingdom Metazoa; phylum Arthropoda; class Insecta; order Diptera; family Anthomyiidae; genus Pegoplata; species Pegoplata infirma. The sequence continues at coordinate 28,857,551 of OY992538.1, read as the reverse complement.
AACCTATCCAACGGACCTGTCCGAAAACCTTTCCTACGGACCTGTCCGAAAATATTCCCTACCGACCTGTCCGAAAACCTATATACAAACCTATCTTAAAACCTATCCTATGGACCTATCCGAAAACCTAACCTACGGACCTATCCGAAAACTTATCCTACGGACCTGTCCGAAAACCTTTCTACGGACCTATCCGAAAATCTTTCCTACGGACCTGTCCGAAAACCTATCCTACGGACCTATCCGAAAACCTATATACGGACCTATCCGAAAACCTATATATGGACCTATCCGAAAACCTATCCTACGGACCTATCCGAAAACCTATCCTACGGACCTGTCCGAAAACCTTTCCTACGGACCTATCCGAAAACCTATATACGGATCTATCCGAAAACCTATCCTACGGACCTATCCGAAAACCTATCCTACGGACCTACCCGAAAACCTCTATACGGACCTATCCGAAAACCTATCCTAGGGACCCATCCGAAAACCTATATACAGACCTATCCGAAAACCTATCCGAAAACTTATCCTACGGACCTATCCGAAAACCTATCCTACGGACCTATCCGAAAACCTATATACGGACCTATCCGAAAAACTATATACGGGCCTATCCGAAAACCTATCCTACGGACCTATCCGAAAACCTATATACGGGCCTATCCGAAAACCTATCCTACGGACCTATCCGAAAACCTATATACAGACCTATCCGAAAACCTATCCTACGGACCTATCCGAAAACCTATCCTACGGACCTATCCGAAAACATATCCTACGGACCTATCCGAAAACCTATATACGGACCTATCCGAAAACCTATATACGGACCTATCCGAAAACCTATATACGGACCTATCCGAAAACCTATCATACGGACCTATCCGAAAACCTATATACTGACCTATCCGAAAACCTTCCCTACGGACCTGTCCGAAAACCTATATACGGACCTATCCGAAAACCTATCCTAAGGACCTATCCGAAAACCTATATACGGACCTATCCGAAAACCTATCCTACGGACCTATCCGAAAACCTATATACTGACCTATCCGAAAACCTTTCCTACGGACCTATCCGAAAACCTATCCTACGGACCTATCAGAAAACCTATGTACGGACCTATCCGAAAACCTATCCTACGGACCTATCCGAAAACCTATATACGGACCTATCTGAAAACCTATATACAGACCTATCCGAAAACCTATTCTACGGACCTATCCGAAAACCTATATACGGACCTATCCGAAAACCTGTATACAGACCTATCCTAAAACCTATCCTACGGACCTATCCGAAAACCTATATACGGACCTATCCGAAAACCTTTCCTACGGACCAGTCCGAAAACCGATATACGGACCTATCCGAAAACCTATCCTACGGACCTATCCGAAAACCTATATACGGACCTATCCGAAAACCTATATACGGACCTATCCGAAAACCTATATACGGACCTATCCGAAAACCTATCCTACGGACCTATCCGAAAACCTATATACAGACCTATCCGAAAACCTATATACGGACCTATCCGAAAACTTATCCTACGGACCTATCCGAAAACCTATCCTACGGACCTATCCGAAAACCTATATACGGACCTATCCGAAAACCTATATACGGACCTATACGAAAACCTGTCCTACGGACCTATCCGAAAACCTATCCTACGGACCTATCCGAAAACCTATATACGGACCTATCTTACGGACCTATCCGAAAACCTATATACTGTCCTATCCGAAAACCTATCGTACGGACCTATCCGAAAACCTATATACGGACCTATCTGAAACCCTATATATGGATCTATCCGAAAACCTATCCTACGGACCTATCCGAAAACCTATCCTACGGACCTATCCGAAAACTTATATGCGGACCTATCCGAAAACCTATTTTACGGACCTATCCGAAAACCTATATACTGACCTATCCGAAAACCTATCCTACGGACCTATCCGAAAACCTATATACTGATCTATCCGAAAACCTATCCTACGGACCTATCCGAAAACCTATATACGGACCTATCCGAAAACCTATCCTACGGACCTATCCGAAAACCTATCCTACGGACCTGTCCGAAAACCTTTCCTACGGACCTGTCCGAAAACCTATATACGGGCCTATCCGAAAACCTATCCTACGGACCTATCCGAAAACCTATCCTACGGACCTATCCGAAAACCTATCCTACGGACCTGTCCGAAAACCTTTCCTACAGACCTGTCCGAAAACCTATATACGGACCTATCCGAAAACCTTTCCTACGGACCTATCCGAAAACCTTTCCTACGGACCTGTCCGAAAACCTATATACGGACTTATCCGAAAACCTATCCTACGGACCTATCCGAAAACTTATCCTACGGACCTGCGCTTATAAGGACAGCGACCGTAGAGGCCGCCGCGCTTATAAGGATACCAAAAAGTTGTGGAAGGTGGCCAAATTTGGCTTCCAAATTTCGTGGAGAGCAAATCAACGTTTACTGCGTAAAATGTTGCGCAGAATGGTACGAAATAACCGCTACTACTTAAAAAAGGTTTTTTTTAGAAATATTGAGAAAACGTCAGAAACAATTAAAAATTAAAAAAAATATTATTTTATTTTTGAAAAAAAAAAAAATTGATTTCAGATAAAATATATACAACAAAATTCTGATTTTGTTGTTTTTATCATTTTTTCATAATAACGGTATAATTTTTTATAAAAAACAAAAAAAAAAAATTGAAAAAAACTGAAAAATGTACTAAATATTAAATAAATGTACTAAATGTTAACACGGTCCAACATTTTACGTAGTAAACGTTGATTTGCTCTCCATGAAATTTGGAAGCCAAATTTGGCAGCCGGAATTTGGCCACCTTTCACAACTTTTTGGTATCCTTATAAGCGCGGCGGCCTCTACCGTCGTTGCTCTACCAGCCAGCCTTGTTAAATTCTATTCTAATTTTGTTGCTGCTTCTGCTTCTTCTGTTGTTGTTGTTATTTTTTCAACTTACAATATTGTCTTGGCTGTATTTTAAATTGTATGTAACTATGTTGCAAGTATGTCGTAAGTACGACGAATATTCTTTTCTTCTTTTTATAAAATTTTATTTTGCCAGTGACTCAAGTCAAGTTATGTCAAGGCATTCAAGCTGTTCTATGGCGTCTATTAGTCGCAAACGATCCATTGTCGGTTTGGTTTTGTGTTTTATATTCAGCAACAACAACAAAACATATGCCCCAAACACAACAGCAACAACAACAACAACAGTACCAACAACTTAACTGTCAGACAAATAAATATTCAGTCGTCTCGACAGTCATTTACACTGTTAAGTCATGCAGACAGTCTTTCAGTCATTCATTCAGTCATTGTACTGGAATTGATTGTTGAATTAGATTTGTTGCTTGCCTGCCTGCCTGCTTGCTACTTTTATAATAAAAATACACAACACAAAACCAAAAAAAAACATTGTTGATATTGCTGCGCATAAAAAGTTGCCGTTGCCACTACCAATGATGATGATGATGATGTCGTTATTTGAATATGTGAGTGGGGGTTTTCTAAATGCAAAAAATAAAAATAAGAATATAAAACAAAATTCTACAATGAATAACAGCCAAACAAATAGACAAGAAAAAAAGAAAAACCAGCACATGGCACGTTTATCTAAAAAAACACACAAAGACAATTACACAGTTTCACGTGTAATTTTTGGCTGCATTTGTACTATACATGTGTAGCTAATATGCTAAATTCAAATTATTAAAGCCCTTTTTTGATACTTTTGGTGGTACTATTTTCAAAAAAGTACTTTTTGGAACCAAAATAGTATCAAAAAATACTATGTTGGTACTTTTTTTAATCAAAAAGTACAATTTTGGTACTTTTTTTTTATCAAATAGTACTATTTTGGTACTTGTTTTTATCAAAAAGCTCAATTTTGGTACTTTTATTTTTAATTCAAAATGGTACGTACTTTATATAAAAAAAATATAAATTGGTACTTTTTTAAAAAAGGTACTATTTTAAGGATTTTGTTAAAAAGGTTCTTTTGGTACACTCAAAAGAAAGACTCTGTCAAAAAATCTGTAAAACGACTTTCAATTCAAATTAGCAATCTTTTAGCAGATTGTTCTGAGGAGAAGGATATTTTTACTAAAATCTCTGTCATTCAGTTTAAGAAAATAACAGACATTTTACTATGTTTATACTGATTTTGTTTGCTGAATTTCATTATTTTTTCAAGAAATTTTTTTATATAAAAAAAAAGCAGAACAGATTGTTCTGCTGAAATCAGCAGATTGCTCTGCTGAAATCAGCAGATTGTTCTGCTGAAATCAGCAGATTATTCTGCTCAAATCAGCAGATTGTTTTGCTAAAATCAGCAGATTTTTCTGCTAAAATCAGCAGATATTTCTGCTAAAATCAGATTTCTCTGCTGTCGAACAACACACATGTTTAATAATTAAAACGCCAGATAAAAGTATAAGCTTCCGTAGCGTAGTGGTTAAGAAGTGTACTTTCAAATCGGAAGGTGGCGAGTTTGATGCTGGCTGGCGGCGTATGTTTTTTTTTTCTTATATTTATTTACCTCTTATGACAGATATTTAGCAAACCGTGTTTGCTAAAATCAGCAGATTTCTCATATGGCTCAAAATGGGTGTATTTTCAGCAGATTTTTCTGCTGATTGGACAGAGAATTTATTTTAAGTGCCAGTTTACAGAAGGCGAACGATACACACGAACGAAAATTTTACATGTATTTTGTTATTGTTACAATAACAAAACACATGCAAAATTTTCGTTCGTGTGTATCGTTCGCCTTCTGTAAACAGGCACTAAGTGTACTTTTTAATTAAAATCCTCTTTTTTTTAAAAAAAAAGGTATAACTTAAGTACTTTTTTTTTAAAGTACTGTTGTATGACATGGGTGTATTAAGTAAAAGAATATTTTGGTTCTTTTGATACAATTTTTTTTTTGGATACTTTATTCAAAAATGTTGGTACCTTTTTTCAAAAAGTACTATTTTGGTAATTATTATTAGATTGGCGCTACAAATTGTTATGTTTAAATAAGAATTAAAGTTTCTGGATATTTTCAAACCGAATTTCTCTATGGATTTTTTAACATTTGTGAAATGACAAACAATAGCCAAAATTACGTAAATTTATTGAAGCAAAATACCGATTTTTGTAATTTTTATCAAAAAGTACTATTTTGGTACTTTTTATCAAAATGTACAATTTTGGAACTTTTTATAAAAAAGTACTATTTGGGTGATTTTTAATAAAAAAGTGCTATTTTGGAACTTTTTATCAAAAAGTACTATGGTGGTACTTTTCATCAAAAAGCACTTCTTTGGTACTTTTAATAAAAAAATCCATTACATATACTTTTATAAAAAAGTTTAGTTTGGTACTTCTTAAAAAATAATATTTTGATATTTTTTTATAAAAAGGTACTTTTTTTGTTACTTTTTACTAAAATTTTCGGTTTCAAATTCATTGTTTGGTACTTTTTTTTTTAATTTTGATATTTTTTTTATAAAATTGCTATTTTAGTTCTTGGTTATTTCTATTAAAAAATCCTCTTTAAAAAAAGGATTATGTAAGTACTTTTCATAGAAAGTACTCTTTTGTTTCTTTTTATATAAAAAGTGCTATTTTATGGCTTAGTTGTGTTTACAAAAACAATATTATGGTATTTTTTATTAAAATGTTCTTTTTTGGTTCCTTTAATCAAAAACGTTTGTATCCTTTATCAAAAAGTACCATTTCGGTACTTATTCTTAAGTACCAAATCCTTTTTCTGGTGATTAACGCCCAGTTTCTGTAATACGAACGCCATTCGTCTGCGACGAATTTGCATGTATTTTGTTTTTGTTACAATAACAAAATACACACAAATTCGTCTCGAACGAATGGCGTTTCGTATTACAGAAACTGGGGGTAAGATTAAATCCGCAGTAAATTTAAATTTAAGTTTTTGGAAATTTCCAAACAAAATTTCTCTATTTAAATTAATTAAGGTAAAATTCTATTTTGGTTCTTTTTACGAAAAAGTACTATTTTGGTACTTTTTACAAAAAAAAAAATACTATTTTGGTACTTTTTACGAAAAAGTATTATTTTGGTATTTTTAAGCACAAAGTCCTATTTGGGTACTTTTTTTTATCAAAAAGTACTATTTTGGACCTTTTTTTAAAAAAACTCTATTTAAAAAAATCCATAATTGTAATTACTTGATACTTTTTACATAATTTGATACTTTTTTCTTTAAAAAATATTTTTTTTTGTAAAAAGGTACAATTTTGGTACTTTTTAATTTAAATCCTGCTACATATGTACTCTTTTTAAAAAAGTACATTTTACAAAAAAAAAATTACTGTTTTATGACATGGGTATGTTTTTTAAAAGATTAAAATGTTCCATTTTGACTCATTTAACTATTTTGGTACTAATTCTTAGATTGGTGCTACAAATTGTTAAATGAATGTATTTTTGGTTTCAAATCGTTTATCTAATGATTAGGATTAAATTCTGCATATTTCCAAACCGAATTTCTCTATGGGTTTTTTTACATATTTGAAATAACAAACAAAAATTGCTATAATTTTAAATTAAAAGTCTTATTTTGGTACTTTTTTTTATCAAAAAGTATTATTTTGGAACTTTTTATCAAGAAGTACTATTTTGGTACTTCTTCTTATCAAATAGTACTATTTTGGTACTTTTTATTAAAAATCCCTTGTTTGGTACTTTAAAAAAAAAGGTACTATTTTAGTACTTTTTTTTAAGAAGTCCTGGTACATTTAAATGTAAATACTGTTTTATGACATGGGTGTTGTGTGTTAAAATAATATGTTGGTACTTTAATCAAAAAGTACTATTTTGGTACTTTTTACCCTTTCTAGGTGCAACAAATTGTTAAATGAATGCATTTTTGGTTTCAAATCGTTTATCTAATGATTTAGATTAAATTATGGATATTTTCAAACCGAATTTCTCTACCCAGTAAAAACTTGGTAATAAGTCCCCATTACCGCCTGCATTCTATGTAATGAGGACTCGTTACCTGCTCGATTACTTCTTGTTAACAAATAATGAGTTACCGATAGCCTAATACAAAACCGGTTACATCTTGTTAATAAATAATGAGTTACCGATAACCTGATACAGAACAGGTTACTGGTAAATACGATTTAAAATATCTGATAAGTTGTCTAAATATATTTTTTTTTATTGAAATTTAAAAAAATGCTAAAGAAACTTTAGAAAGAACTTGCACATTTAGCTTAAAAAAGATTAACATTTATCTACTTTTTCTAATAAAACTCATTTAACAGAAATTTAAATTCAGGAATTCCGATTAAAATTGGGACAAGGCAAATAAAAGTTTAGAAAATCAAATTGATATTCAGAAAACTGGATCTAGCTGACACTTGATCGTGATTTATGAACTTTAACTAGTCCTTATATAGTATAACTTCTATTGAAGTTTTCTGGATTTTAATTGGCTTTTTCTAAATTGTTATTGTTTTTTCTAGAAATTTTGTGGCGTTCCCAAATTTTAATTTAACTTTTTTTTGCCTTGTTGTTTAAAGTATGTCAAAGCCGGTTAAAAGGTAAAAACCATCACAGACAGTATTTCCCTTAAAACCTAACACTCTTATATAGACTAAAACTTAAGATGGTGTTTAATGCGGTTTCCATTAGTTGAGCAGAAGTCGCTTCTGTGTATTTGTTATTGGTAATATCCTAAGCAGCCAAATGTCCCTTTTTACGACGTTCCAAAATATATTTTCGGTCCTGTATTATTTGAATTTTACAATCAAACGTTTGGAGGGAAGGATATCAACGTAAACATTGGTTCCGTTGTCTTTTCCACATTGGATATTTTCAATAAATACGACGAACTTCTTACATTTAGATTGTAGAAATTTGCCCGCTTGGTTGCTCTTGAAATAACCGCGTTCAACATGAACTTTATCATCCTCACGAATAGGCATGAACGAACATTTTACTTTAGACACAATTCCTTGCTGAGGGAAGCGTACATAAGACGGCCAATGTGGGTAGGATACTGGAAATAGCGGTCTTTCTGCGAGGTAATACAAACTTGTTCAATATTCTTTCTGCGTGAAAATACAAACTTGTTCTATTTCATATTGGCGGAAGTTGCCCCAAGTTAAAAATTTATTAAAAGAGTCAAAAGCTGTTATTTGGTGGCATTTTTGTAAGGAGTTGGTAACTAGTTATTTTTGAGCAACTGGTAGCTACTTATTTTTGGGACTAATGTATGCTGTTATTTGGTAGCATTTTTGTAAGGAGTGGGTAACGAGTTATTTTTGGGCTACTAGTAGCTTATTATTTGTGGTACTAATGTATGTAGTTTTTCAGTAGCATTCTCGTAAGCGAGTGGGTATGCGGTCATTACTCCAATGACATCGCCATGTTAAAATAATGAGTGTTTCACCAACCTAGTAACTAGCTACCACCATCTATTTAAAGGCGAAAACCTCATTACTTGGTAATAGAAGTTTTTACTGGGTATGGGTTTTTTAACATTTTTTGAAATAACAAACAAAAACTGCGATAATTTTAAATTAAAAGTCTTATTTTGGTACTTTTTATCAAAAAGTACTATTTTGGAACTTTTTATCAAAAAGTACTATTTTGGTACTTCTTCTTATCAAATAGTACTATTTTGGTACTTTTTATTAAAAATCCCTTGTTTGGTACTTTTTAAAAAAAAGTACCATTTTAGTACTTTTTATTAAGAAGTCCTGGCACATTTAAATATAAATACTGTTTTATGACATGGGTGTTGTGTGTTAAAATAGTATGTTGGTCCTTTAATCAAAAAGTACTATTTTGGTACTTTTTACCTTTTCTAGGATTGTTGCTACAAATTTGTTAAATGAATTTTAAGTTTCAAATTCTTATTCTGGTGTTTATGTGTAAGTTTGACTGCATCCATGTGTAATTTAAAATTTTTTAGTGACAGTTTCAGTTTAGTGTAGTTTCATTTGAACACAGATGAGTACATATGAAAGCGTGTACTGTTTCTGTAGTTGTTAACAATTTTTTTTTTAGATTAACAAAGGTTTTCTATATTTTTATTTATGCTTAAACTATGATATCCTTTTCTTAGAAAGGGATATCGTAGTTTTTTTCTACGAAAATTGATGGGATAAATATTGTGAGTGCTGATAGGTACTGCGCAATAACTCCCAAATGAAATAACTCCCAAAAAAAAAATGAAACAACTGCCAAAAATTTTACATACGATTTGGGACTTATTTCATTATGAAATTAGTCCCCGTGTAGTGGGACTTATTGCACAAAACTTGTTGGGATTTATTTCATTATGAAATAACTTCCAAATGAAAAAAAACCCAACAAAAATAGATTGGGAGTTATTTCATTTCTTGTTAAGCATTGGGAATTATTTCATCAATGGTGGGACTTATTTCATTTTAATTAAACAATTGCACCTCTGTGCAATTGTTTTTTTTTTTTTGTTGCTTAAAATTTTTTCTGCGTAGCCGGCCTTCGGCCGGGCTTAGGGATTACAAAATCCATGCATTAAACCAACCCTCTCCGCAAAGTAAAGTTTTCTACCGTAGCAGGCCTTTACGCTATCAAATTTGTTATGCCTCAAAAAGGCCTGATAACTAAAATAGCTTTGGTTTGCAAAGAGGGTGAGCTTAATGCATGGAGTATGTAATCCCTAAGCCCGGCGAAGGCCGGCTACGCAGAAAACCTTTATTACAAAAAAACAATGGGAAATTATTTCATTTTCTTTGGCACTTATTTCATTGGGAGTTCTTTCATTTTTTTTGGGAGTTATTATTATGATTTTAAATAACTCCCAAATATTGGGACATATTTCATTTTTTCTTTGGGAGTTATTTCATTTTTTAAAGTGTGGAGTTAATTCATTTTTCTTGGAACTTATTACATTGGGAATTATTTCATTGGGACTTATTTCATTTGGGAGTTATTGCGCAGTACCGTGCTGATATTGTAGAAAGTACATTCTTTGTAAGTCTGGTACACAGAAGCCATTATTTTAATAGCTAGCAGAGGCTAGCAGGGTAACCTCATAATCGCGTAGCTTTGCCGCCTATCTAATCATTTTAAATACAAAAAATTGTATTGTTGGTTAATTTTTAATAAAATTGTTATTGTATTAACAAAGATATATTGACAAAAAAATTAATTGATTTTTTATTCAAGACAATTTGTCAAAACAATTAAATTGTTTGTTTATACAACAACTATTTAATACACACATTTTTTCGATTTGTATTCATTTTCATTTTAATTTTACTTTCTTTTTATAAATTACAACATCGCTAGACGTTTTAATTGTCGTATACGTAGAATTATTTGATTAATTATAGGAATTTGTTGTTATCGTTGTTGTTTTTTCTAATTGTGTATTTACCTGTTATTTTTATTTTTAAATGATTTTTTTAATTTTTGTTGTTTTATTTTCACACTACAATACACATTTTATCAGCGTTTTTTGCTTGTTTATCTAATCTGTGTAGCAATTTATTCACATTTACAATATAAATTATTTAATATGACTAATCACACAAATAAACAATTAAAAATGAATTTTAAAAATTCATATTTAAATGGGGGGGGGGGGGGGGGGGGGGGAAATTATATGCTTAATTTAGTCATAATTTGTAAATATTTTTTTAATGGAGAAAAATCAAATCAGATTTTTAGAATTTATGATTTATGTATATATTTTTTTGATTAATTTACAATTTTCTAAAGTTATCGATGTATTGATAACTATACATTTTTCTATAGAAAATTTTAAGTTGTCGATATATAGATAACTATTTAACTTTCTACAGAAAATTTCAAGTTATCGATACATCGATAACTTTACAGTTTTCTATAGAAAATTTTTAGTCGTCGATATTACGATAACTAAATAATTTTCTATAGAAAATTTTAAGTGATTGCTATATCGATAATTATACAATTTTCTATATGAAACTTTGAATAGTTATCGATATATCGATAACTTAAATTTTTTATACAGAAATATTTATATATTGATAAGAAAATGCATAGTTATCGATAACATAAAATTTTCTATAGACAATTGTGTAGTTATCGATAAATCGATAACATAAAATTTTCTATAGAATATAGTATAGTTATCGATACATCGATAACTTAAAATTTTCTATTAAAAATGTGGGTATTTAGCAATATATCGATAACTTAAAATTTTCTACAGAAAATTTTTACATTTTTGATTGGAAATTTTATAAAAATTTCCAATTAAAAATGTTAAGTTATCTATATTCGATAACTATAAAAAATTTCTATTGAAAATTTTAAGTTACCGATGTATCGATAACTACACATATTTTTTTATAGAACATTTTACATCGATAACTTAAAATTTTTTATAGAAAATTTTGTACAGTTGTTGATATATTGATAACTTAAAATAAATTGATAACTTTAAGTAAATAAATAACTTAAAATCAGGGTTGGCAACCGATACCCACCTAGAATAACGGTATTTGGCTATTGTACCGCAACCAATAAAGATATAAACATTTTCAAAAGCAATTATGAAAGCTGATGAAATTTCCAGTATTTTTAATGTTTCACTTCGTGTTTCTACCGGTTCGTTTTAGTTATATAGGCCAATACCGTTATAATACCGTTTCAAACGGTATTGTAAAGGTATTGACGTATATTTCGAAAACGAACCGATAGAAACACGAAGTTACATATTTAAAATACTAGAAATTTCATCAGCTTTCATAATCGCTATTGAAAATGTTCATATCTTTATTGGTTGCGGTACAATAGCCAAATACCGTTATTCTAGGTGGGTATCGGTTGCCAACCCTGCTTAAAATAAATAAAATAGCTTAATAGAAAATTTCTATGACAACTATAAAAAATTTTATATTGAACTTAATTACACAAAATTTCTCTCAAACATTTTCTATCGATAATGTAAAATTTTCCATAAAATTTTTTTATAGTTATCGATGTATCGATAACTTTAAAATTTCCAAAGAAAATTTCTATAATTATCGTTATATCGATAACTTGAAATTTTTATAGAAAATTTATAAAATTTGTTTAATTATCGATATATTGATTCTTTCTATAGAAACTTTGTATAGTTGTCGATAACCCATAACTAAAAATTGTCTATAGAAAATTTCTGTAGTTGTCGATGTAACAATGTTAAACTATTTAAATATAAGTTATTTTAAGTTATCGATACTTCGATAACAATACAAATTTTCTACAGAAAATGTTAACTATAGAAAATTTTTGTTTCTATAGAAAATTTGTATAGTTATCGATAACTACACAAATTTTCAATTGAAAATTTTGAGTTATTGATAAATCGATAACTATACAAAATTTCCACAGATAACTATACAAATTTTCTATAGAAAATTTGTATAGTTATCGATGTATCGATAACTTAAAATTTTCTTTAGAAAATTTGTATTGTTATCGATGTATCAATAAAATAAAGTTACTTAAATTTTTAATAGTTATCGATATATAGATAAAAAATCAAATTTTCTTTTAAAAATTTTAAGTTATCGATGTATCGATAACTATACAAATTTTGCATAAGAAAAATTTAAGTTTTCAATATACTTCGATTACTATACAAATTTTCTATAGAACATTTTCAGTAAAGTTGTCTATACAAATTTTAAGTTATCGATATATCGATAACTACTTAAATTTTCCAAAAAAAACTTTTAGTTATCGAGAATAGAAGATTTTAAGTTATCGATGTATCGATGACTATACAAATTTTTTTATAGAAAATTTTAAGTTATCGATATATTGATAAGTATTCATATTTTCTGTAGAAAACTTTAAGTTATCGATATATCGATGACTATACAAATTTTATATGTAAGATTTTATGTTATCGATATATCGACATATGAGGCATTCCACACCAAATGTCCCGCTACAGAAAAACATGTGTCCCGTAAATTTCTGAATAGGTTGTTTGGATAGCCCTATATGGAACTAAGAAACTGCGTTTTTTATTTTTCTAATTTTCAAAAACTGGGCTTAGAAAGCAAGGTCAAATATTGGAAAAATTGTCAAATTTGTGGCGAGTTGCCTTGATTAAATATTTATCACATTAAAACGGAATGCACCACAATCTTAAAAATTTACATTCTTATATAGTTTTGTATGGGCTATCGAATAAATTTTTTTTCTTTGGAAAAATTTCAGAACCCGTTCTGAAATTTTTCATTTTTTAAAAAAGTCAATTTATCAAAAATCCGGCTACTTTTTTTTCTTTTTTTTTAAAGTTTAAATGTTTGTCCATCCACACAAAAAAATCAGAAAAACATTTTTCGTTTTTTTCGAGAAAATCGCATTTGAATTTTAAATTTCATAACAATTTTGTAATTTGCTTGTATTTTCTTGTATTAACGTTGCGAATGAGTAATATTCATGCAATTAATATTACTTATTCGCAACGTTAAAACAAGAAAATACAAGCAAATTACAAAATTGTTATGAAATTTAAAATTCAAATGCGATTTTCTCGAAAAAAACGAAAAATGTTTTTCTAATTTTTTTTTGTGTGGATGGACAAGTATCTAAACTTAAAAAAAAAAATTTAAAAAAAAGAAAAAAGTGTCCGGATTTTTGATAAATTGACTTTTTTTAAAAAATGGAAAATTTCAGAACGGGTTCTGAAAATTTAAAAAAAAAAAATATTTAATCGATAGCCCAAACAAATCTATATAAGAATGTACATTTTTAAGACTGTGGTGCATTCCGCTTTAATGTGATAAATATTTAATCAAGGCAACTCGCCACAAATTTTACCATTTTTCCAATATTTGACCACGCCTCCTAAGCCCAGTTTTTAAAAAATTGAAAAACCAAAAACGCAATTTTCTAAGTTCCATGTAGGGCTATCCATACAAGCTATTCAGAAGTTTACGGTACACGTGTTTTTTTTCGCTGGACATTTGGTGTGGAATTCCTCATTTATATAACTATACGAATTTTCTATAGAAAATCTTAAGTTATAGATATATCGATACCCATAGAAAATTTTAAATACAAATTTTTTGTACAAAAATTTATCGATAACTATAAATTGTTAAGCTATCGATAACTTTATCAAACTTCCTATAGAAAATTTTGGGTTATCGATATATTGATAAATTTATCAAATTTTTTTAGAAAGTTTTAAGTTATAAAAAATTTTTAATACAAATTTTCTTCTATACAAAAATTTTTTTATCGATAACTATAAATTGTTAAACTATCGATAACTTTATCAAATTTCCTATAGAAAATTTTGGGTTATCGATATATGATGCATTCCCCACCAAATGTCCCGCTACAGAAAAACATTTGTCCCGTAAATTTCTGAATAGGTTGTTTTGAATAATGGTAAAATTTGTGGCGAGTTGCCTTGATTAAATATTTATCACGTTAAAACGGAATGCACCACAATCTCAAAAATTTACATTCTTATAAAGTTTTGTATGGGCTATCGATTAAATTTTTTTTTTGGAAAATTTTCAGAACCCGTTCTGAAATTTTCCATTTTTTAAAAAAGTCAATTTATCAATTTTTTTAAGTTAAGCTGATTGATTGTCCATCCACGCAAATAAATTCAGAAACACGTTCTTCGTTTTTTTCGAGAAAATCGCATTTGAATTTTAAATTTCATAACAATTTTGTAATTTGCTTGTATTTTCTTGCTTCAACAGAGCGTATGAGAAATATTTATGCAATTAATAATACTCATTTGCAACGTTAAAACAAGAAAATACAAGCAAATTACAAAATGAAATGTTATGAAATTTAAAATTTAAATGCGATTTTCTCGAAAAAAACGAAGAACGTGTTTCTGAATTTTTTTGTGTGGATGGACAAACATCTAAACTTAAAAAAAAATTTAAAAAAAGTGGCCGGATTTTTGATAAATTGACTTTTTTAAAAAATTAAAAATTTCAGAACGGGTTCTGAAAATTTTCCAAAAAAAAAAAAAATTAATCGATAGTCTATACAAAACTATATAAGAATGTAAATTTTTGAGATTGTGGTGCATTCCGTTTTAATGTGATAAATATTTAATCAAGGCAACTCGCCACAAATATGACCATTTTTCCAATATTTGACCACGCCTCCTAAGCCCAGTTTTTGAAAAATTGAAAACCAAAAACGCAATTTTCTAAGTTCCATATAGAGCTATCCATTCAACCTATTCAGAAGTTTACGGTACACATGTTTTTTTTTCGCTGGACATTTGGTGTGGAATGCCTCATATTGATAAATTTAGAAAGTTTTAAGTTATAGAAAATTTGTATTTAAAATTTTCTTTTAAGCTATCGATAAATCGATAATTTTATCAAATTTTCTACAGAAAATTTTGAGTTATCGATATATTGATAAATTTATCAAATTTCTATAGAAAATTTTAAGTTACTAATATAACTATACAAATTTTCTATAGAAAATAAAAAGTTATCGATATACCGATAACTATACGAATTATCTATAGCAGTTGTTGATGTATAGATAACTACAAATTTTGTATATCGTCGAACTATATTTAATAAATGCCAACTCGAAAAAGCTTACTGTTCAGGAGAGCTAAAAAACTAGTTATTTCGCTAATTATTGTAAAAATTAACAATGTACCTTCCATAACATGGTTTAAATATTCTAAACAATTTTTACCTATGCAAAAATTTTCATATTTTGCACTTGTTTGCGTATTTTTCAGAGATGGCATTTATTACTATATCAAAAAACAAATATTTTTTTAGAGTTGGCATATTTTGTCGGAAAATAAAAACACATTTTTTTTGGAAAAATTTTAAAAAATTTTTTTTTTTTGGTTTTTGTTATCCTTAGTACGGTAATTGCAAAAACTGAACAAAAAATTAAAAATCTTTGCATATTTTTAAAACTTACTAGCTCCGAAAGCCTTTTAATCTCAGGGTGGTCAACTTTGGCACTCTGTAACTCACGCTGTATTGCAATAGGGTCACTCCAAACTAGCTATTTTGAAAGCTTATATCATTGACTTTATTTGCCCCATTCATAATGTTTCAATCTGATAAATAGTTTGAAAGTTACATAAATATAAGCAATTTTTTTTTGCAAACACTATTTACCGATATTTTGAAAATGGCAATATCTCGAGAACCAGTCATTAGATATCAAAATCTTTACAAGATTCGTGTTTAGCATGGCAAATGCAATAAGATACGTGGTCTAATTTTTTTTAAAAAAATTTTGAAAAATTTTTGGAAATTTACAATTGGAAATTTATTTTCACCAAAAAAATATGTACTTTGAGTTAGCAGAATAACAAAAATGGATGTAAATCGACAACAAATTATTTTTTTGCTCTGAAATTTTGATGGCAGATAGGTATTACATAGGGGAGCTATTTGCCATCGGAAACTCATTTCCGTCAAATTTGAGTTGGCATATTTTGAATATAGGTTCACGATATATAGAAAATTTATATAGTTATCGTAATATCGATAACTATATAATTTTTTTTTATAAAAAATATGTATAGTTATCGATGTATCGATAACTTGTTGATAAAACGATATCTAAAGACAATTTAAAGTTATCGATAAATTGATACAATTTTCAATAGATAATTATAAGTTAACGATATATCCCTAACTTTTCCAAATTTCTGTAGAAAATCTTGTATTTTAATATCTGTACTTCCCCTCTTCAAAATATAACATCTTATAAATACATATTTTTCATAAAATATAGACTTGGTTAAGCTTTTGTAGTCATAACTTTTTAACAGAGGTTTTTCAAAGAGCTGCAGATTATAAAAAAAAGACTCAGAAACAGTTAAGGAAAGTAGAAGAGGTGACTTTATGTTTTCAGTTCATATGATTTTTATGATATTGTTGTTATTGTTGTTGGGGGGTTTTTTGGTAGTCTTAAGTTCAAATTAGAACTCTAAAGGCAACAGTAGAAACTGTTTAAAATCCTTAACATGACAGAATTATAAAAACAAAAAAACAAAAAAAAAAACAGTGAAAACTCAAAGAACACAAACAAAATGTAACAAACTTATATACAGACATATACAATACTGACACGTACACATTTAAGGAAACAACTTTCATTCATTCCCTTACAGACACACACACACAGACACAAACATACCATTACCGTAAATACTTTGTTGTTGTTGCAAAAAACCTAAAAATAAGCTATAGATTCTAGTTATTTCACAAACAAAAACAACAAAAAAAAACATCTAGTTGCCACAAAGTAAAAAAAAAACAAAGCTCTACTTATGCGACTATATATTTATCTGTAAGTGTGTGTATGGGTGGGTGTCTAAAATGAGGGAAACTAGGATAACAGTGTAAAGGGGGTAGAAGCAACAAACAAGTACAAGTCTGATGATGATGATGACGATGGCATGGCCTGGCATATAAACTGTTTTTCTGTGTGTACGTTATATAAAATACAGCAACTACAACAATAACAAAAAAAAAAAGTCCTTTGTATGTAAAGGACACACACAGACACACAGATATTCTTAAATATATTAATGTTATAATATCATCCAGATGAGGAAGGTACGAGTACTATAAAAAGAAAAATGTAGACACGGGGTGAATGGTGGAAATTTTTAGAAAATTTACACAGAAACAGTTTTTTTGTGAAATTATTTGTGCCACACGGGTGCTGTAAGAAATGCTAAAGGCATTTACTAAAAAAAAAAAATAAGACGTTTTCCGTATGGCTTTGAACGAAATTTATGTGCGTTATTGGCATATTTATAATTTTGCAATAGACATTGAAAAGGATAGGTATTTTTAAATATGACGTCGAGCAACCATAAAATTTTTGAATTTAAAAGTTACGAATTTAAAAGTTACTTTAAAAGTTAACAATCACTTCAAATCTAACCAAAATATATTGAAGACCATATAAATATGAGCAAATCCATGGGAAATTTAACTGACCTATCACCGATTTTATTAAATTTTGGTTATTTTATAAAGCTTTTCTATATATATTTTTTTTATCAATACTTTTGAAGATATAGGCTTTTTAAAAATCGCTTTTTGACAATATTGACTTTTAGACAGTTCTTTAAAATTTTTGTGCTCGGAAACCGTTAGTCGCAAGAAAAAAAACCGTAAAAAAAATATTGTTTATAAAATTTTGAGGATTTAAATTTTTTTTTTTTTTAATTTTAACCAAAAATTTTGAAAACCATATTTGAATGTCCTTTTTTTTGGGAAGGGCACCATGGATTTCCAAAAACAAAATTTTGTATTAAAGTTTAGAATGTCCTTCTAACGCTGTTAAAATTTCAGAGAGGTGTTTTTTTCGTATTGTTGAGCAATAAATTTTCAAAATGTAATAAATAGCTAAATATTTGATTTCCAAATTCTGATTAATTTTTATTAAAAAATAAAAATTGTTTTATTCGACCTTTAAAATATTATATTTTGAGGATGTTTATTCTGGCTCGAGGTCATTATTTTCTTTACTAATTAAAACCATGATATTCTCATAGCATAATTTTCAAGACGCGATAATACTTACAAGGAGGTTGTTTGAATTTACAAGATTTTTTGCTACCTCCTATTTTACGAGAATTCCTTGTAAAAATTACGAGATTATTTGTAATTTTACGAGCTTTTTACTTATATTGTAAATTTACAACTTTTTTGACGCAATAAAACTTACAAGCAATTCTTGTGAATTTTCTAGATTTTTCTTGTAAAAAAACCTTGGATATTTTTAAAATTACAAAAAAAAAAATGTAAAATTACCAAAAAATATAAATTTTGATCGAAATTTTTTTGTTGAAAAACGGAAAACTGTCAAATATTGGTAGAAAAGGATTACGAGACTTTTTCTAGTAATTTGACAAGGTTTTTTTTTTTGTGTGTAGGCTTTTAGTTTATTTGGAAAAAATATTTAGGGGTAAAAATTATTGAGGGCCGGTCTTGACATTGACCCCTCTAAGACGCACCATTAAGACCTGATCTAAAGTTTGGAAAACTGCAACACTAAACTAAGGCCATTGCTCCACAAAAGTACCTCACATTAAAATATAATTCCGATTAATTTTTATTAAACAATAAAAATTGTTTTATTCGACCTTTAAAATATTATATTTTGAGGATGTTTGTTCTGGCTCTATTTAGCAAAAATAGAAACGATTTAATACAAAGTAGCAAACGAGTCTCAAGAATCGAGTTTGCTACATTGTAGTAAATCGTTTCGATTTTTGCTAAATAATCTTGACAATGGAATCTGACAAATTCCGAAACACGTGTCGATTAAGTCTCGCAAAAATGACCAACATAAATGAATTCAAAACAAAAAAATTATTTTCTTGAAAATTATGCTATGAGAATATCTTGGTTTTAATTATTAAAGAAAATAATGACCTCAAGCCAGAATAAACATCCTCAAAATATTTAAAAGTTAACTACACTCAAAATAATAACTCTTTAAAATACTCTGTAAAATGACTGTAATCTCAATTCAACATATATTTGACAGGGTTTTCTGTCAAAATACAGATTTAAAGAAAATACTTTGCATTTTGTTGTGACAAAAAACAAAATTTCCTCTGCTATATTACTTTTTACTTTGTAATCTAAATTTTACAGATAATTAACAGAGTTTTCTGCTAAAATACAGATCTAAGCAAAATACTTCGTATTTTTTTATAACCAAAAAAGTTTTCTGTTTTGAGTATTTTTTTTTTTTGTTACCAAACATCAAAATTTTATCTGTATATTTTTTTTTTTGAGAAAAAGTTGAAAAAGTACCAAAAAGTTATCAAAAATTTTTTTCAGAAATCTTATAAAAATTTTACATAAAAATAACATGCATTTAACTAAACTCTGCATTTAACTAAACTCTGTAAATTTACAGAGTTTTTTCTGTAAATTTTTTTTTTGCTTCAAATGTATTTTTCAAATATATGTAAATTTACATAGTTTTTTTTGCTAAATAGTGGTTTATTTAACCAATATTTTACTAGAAACTCTGTAAATTAACCGTTTTTTTTGTCCAAATCATTTTACAGAGTTTTATAGTAAAATTACAGAGTTTTATCTTTAAAAAAGCTTTCATATTTAACCAATATTTTACTATAAACTCTGTAAATTAACAGTTTTTTTCTGTCAAAATCATTTTACAGAGTTTTTTAGTAAAATTACCAAGAGATGTTGTTAGCTGGAAAAGTATGCTGTACTCTGTTAAATTAGCAGAGTTTTTCTGTAATTTAACAGAGTTATTATTTTGAGTGTTTAATTTTAACTAACCTATCACCGATTTTCTTAATTTTTGGTTATTTTATAGCTTTTTTATACACTCAAAATAATACGTTAGTAGATTTACTAATTTTTTTTTGCTAATGCTGGTTAGCTACCTTTTAGCAAATTTTTAGTTGAGATTAGCATGTTAGCAAAAAATTCTTGTAAACTTCATTTAGCACATTAGCAATTTTAAACAAACTTTGAACTAATTTCTTTTGCTAAATTTGAAATTGAGTTGACTACATTTTTACAAGATTTTTTGCTAATATTAGCAAAATAAATGGTATTTTTTTTTTATTTTCAGAGAACTTAAAATGGCGCTATCTCGGAAACTAAGCCAGATAGAGCAAAATGGAGGCAATTTTTTGTTCTTAGAATCACCATAGTATCGCCGGTCCTCTTCACATGTGTGGACCCTAATGGGCCCTAACTTTGGATCCAAAAAAGTTAGCATTCCCGAAAATTTTAAAATGCTCATATCTCGGTAAATATTGCCGACACAAGAAAAAGTCCAAAAGCATTTTTGTAGCTCTCAACACATTGAACAAGACCGCAAGAAAGCTCTCCGAGTAATATTTTTGAAGTTATCGAGTTTTTTAATTCTCAAGACCCCAGTGGTTCCCTATAATCACGTATCTCAAAAACTAAGCAAGGTAGAGCGAAACGGACACAAATTTTGGATCAAAAACTATGACAATTTTTAAGGAACCCAACTAGGTCTAGGCCCATCGGGGTCTGGACCTATCGGGTTCGAAACCAATGGGGTCCTCAGATGTGTATGAACTAAGTTAAAAAAAAAAAAAAAATTAGTTAACTAATTATTAGCAAAACATTTTTGCTAACTTTAGCAAAAAAATTGTGGGTTCAAAATCAGCAAATTTTCTTGTAGGTTTACAAGCTTTTTTTGCTAACATTACAGTTTTTTTTTTTTGAGTGTATATATAATTTTTTTTTTTATCAATATTTTTGAAGATATGGGCTTTTAAAAAATTGCTTTTTGACAATATTGACTTTTAGACAGTTCTTTAAAATTGTTGTGCTCGGAAACCGTTAGTCGCTCGAAAAAACCCGAAAAAATATTGTTTATAAAATTATGAGGATTTAAAATTTATAAAAAAAATATTTTTTTTTAAAAATTTTAACTAAAAATTTTTAAAACCATATTTATTTGAATGTCCTTTTTTGCTGGAAAGGGCACCATGGATTTCCAAAAACAAAATTTTGTATTAACGTTTAGAATTTCCCTCTAACGCTGTTAAAGTTTCAGAGAGGTGTTTTTTCGTATTGTTGAGCAATAAATTTTCAAAGTGTAATAAATAGCTAAATATTTGATTTCCAAATTCTGATTAATTTTTATTAAAAAATAAATTTTTTTTTATGCCACTTTTAAAATATTATATTTTGAGGATGTTTATTCTGGCTCGAGGTCATTATTTTCTTTACAAATTAAAACCATGATATTCTCATAGCATAATTTTCAAGACGCGATAATACTTACAAGGAGGTTTTTGACTTTACTAGATTTTTGTTACCTCCCATTTTACGAGAATTCCTTGTACAAATTTCGAGATTATTTGTAATTTTACAAGTTTTTTACCAACAACATTGTAAATTTACAACTTTTTTGACGCAATAAAACTTACAAGGAATTCTTTTGAATTTACTAGATTTTTTTGTAAAAAAACTTGGAAATTTGTAAAATTACAAAAAAAAACTTGTAAAATTACCAAAAAATATAAATTTTGATCGAAATTTTTTTGTTGAAAACGGAAAACTGTCAAACATTGAGAGACTTTTTCTAGTAATTTGACAAGGGTTTTTTTGTTTGTTTGTAGGCTTTTAGTTTTTTTGGAAAAAATATTTAGGGGTAAAAATTATTGAGGTTCTGTCTTGACATTGACCCCTCTAGGACGCACCAATAAGACCTGATCTAAAGTTTGGAAAACTGCAACACAAAACTAAGGCCATTGCCCCACAAAAGTACCTCACATTAAAATATAATTCCGATTAATTTTTACTAAACAATAAAAATTGTTTTATTCGACCTTTAAAATATTATATTTTGAGGATGTTTATTCTGGCTCGAGGTCATTATTTTCTTTACTAATCAAAACCATGATATTGTCATAGCATAATTTTCAAGAAAATTATTATTTTTTGTTTTAAATTTATTTATGTTGGTCATTTGTGCAAGACTTAATCGACACGTGTTTCGGAATTCGTCAGATTCCATTGTCAAGATTATTTAGCAAAAATAGAAACGATTTACTACAAAGTAGCAAACGAGTTTCAAGAAACGAGTTTGCTACTTTGTAGTAAATCGTTTCTATTTTTGCTAAATAATCTTGACAATGGAATCTGACAAATTCCGAAACACGTGTCGATTAAGTCCAACATAAATAATTTAAAACAAAACAAGTAGAAAAGTTAAATTCGACTTGGCCGAATCTTTGGATACCCTTCACAATGCCCTTTTTAAGTGATAGTAAATTTTCTAACGTGAAAAAAACATGTTTGATTAGAAATATTTGAATTTGTGTAAAAAAAAATTTTTTTAGGTAATTTTTGAAAACAAAAAATAATTTACTAAATATTTTTTTGAGTGTAAAATTTTTTTTTGAGTGTAAAATTTTTTTCGAGTGATTTTTTTTTTGTGTAAAAATATTTTTGAGTGACAAAAATATGTTGCAAAATATTTTTCAACACGTGAATTTAAGGTAAAGCAAATCTGAAATTCACGGTTTTGCTAATAACTTTTGAACCACTGGACCGATTCGGCTGAAATTCAATACGAACTAGGCTAGGGGACCGGCAAATATATACTCTAAGCTTCAGCATGCTCAGGCTTGCCTTTCGAAAGTTATCGAGTTTTTAATCTCATAAATTCACGGAAAACCCTTGCCTAATGTGAGCAAATCCATGGGAAACTTAACTGACCTATCACCGATTTTGTTAAATTTTGGTTATTTTATAAAGCTTTTTATATATATTTTTTATCAATACTTTGGAAGATATGGGCTTTTTAAAAAGGGCATTTTTGACAATATTGACTTTTATACAGTGCTTTAAAATGTTTGTGCTCGGAAACCGTTAGTCGCACGAAAAAACCCGTAAAAAAATATTGTTTATTAAATTATGAGGATTTAAAATTTATAAAAAAAATGTTAACCAAAAATTTTGAAAACCATATTTGAATGTCCTTTTTTGTTGGGAAGGGCACCATGGATTTCCAACAACAAAATTTTTTATTAAAGTTTAGAATGTCCTTCTAATGCTGTTAAAATTTCAGAGAGGTGTTTTTTCGAATTGTTGAGCAATAAATTTTCAAAGAGTGGTAAATAGCTAAATATTTGATTTCCAAATTTTGATTAATTTGTATTAAAAAATAAAATTGTTTTATTCGACCTTTAAAATATTATATTTTAAGGATGTTTATTCTGGCTCGAGGTCATTATTTACTTTACAAATTAAAACCATGATATTCTCATAGCATAATTTTCCAGAAAATTATTTTTTCTGTTTTAAATTTATTTATGTTCATTATTTTTGCAAGACTTAATCGACACGTGTTTCGGAATTTGTCAGATTCTATTGTCAAGATTATTTAGCAAAAATAGAAACGATTTACTACAAAGAAGCAAACGAGTCTCAAGAAACGAGTTTGCTACTTTGTAGTAAATCGTTTCTATTTTTGCTAAATAATCTTGACAATGGAATCTGACAAATTCCGAAACACGTGTCGATTAAGTCTCGCAAAAATGACCAACATAAATAAATTTTAAACAAAAAAAGTATTTTCTTGAAAATTATGCTATGAGAATATCATGGTTTTAATTAGTAAGGAAAATAATGACCTCGAGCCAGAATAAACATCCTCAAAATATTTAAAAGTTACTTTAAAAGTTAACAATCACTTCAAATCCAAGCTATATTAAAGACCATATAGATATGAGCAAATCCATGGGAAGTTTAACTGACCTATAACCGATTTTGTTAATTTTTGGTTATTTTATAAAACTTTTTTTTATATTTTTTTTTTATCAATACTTTAGAAGATATGGGCTTTTAAAAAATCGCTTTTTTGACAATATTGACTTTTAGACAGTTCTTTAAAATTTTTGTGCCCGTAAAAAAAATATTGTTTATAAAATTATGAGGATTTAAAATTTATAAAAAAATATTTTTTTAAAAAATTTTAACCAAAAATTTTGAAAACCATATTTGAATGTCCTTTTTTGTTGGGAAGGGGCACCATGGATTTCCAAAAACAAAATTTTGTATTAAAGTTTAGAATGTCCTTCTAACGCTGTTAAAATTTCAGAGAGGTGTTTTTTCGTATTGTTGAGCAATAAATTTTCAAAGAGTGTTAAATAGCTAAATATTTTATTTTGATTATCGCCTTAAAAGCTATGAATCAATATATCAACAATTTGGCTTTTATTAGACAGAAATTTGGAAAAAAGAGTAAATTTTGTTATAAATTTCGCGATCGGTTAAAAACAAATTACCACAAAGTTTTAATTCCTTTAAAAATTTATTACAATGAAATTTTTTTACAAGAAAAAAAAAACTTTTTACAAAGACAAATTAGAATTCCCATTTTGGTAAATATTACATTCTGTTACAAACGAATACAATTAGAACACACTTCATACTATAGTGAAAATGTGTAAAGAGAACAAAAAGTTGTTGGCAAAAAAAAAAACATGCCACAAGTATGAATGAGTGAATAATTTTTTTTTAATGGCCAAAGGCTGGGGGAGGTAGACATTGGAGAAATAAATGAATTTTATAAAAACCAGAAAACAAAAAACAGAATAAAAAAAATCATAATGAATACAGTTCATGACGCCAAAAGTTGCAAGTTCTATGGCATTATGTATATATTTTTGTTTTTTGCTGTTGTATGAAAAAGTATTTGTGGGCGGGGGAGGAGGTGGGTTGGCTTTAACGGTATTTTTGTATGTTTTATGTTAGTGTGTGTGCTGTTGCTTTTGATGAGTTATCCAGCTATTACTATTTAGCAATGTGTTGTTGTTGTTGTTGCTGCTTTTAGTCTTCTACTTTGTTTTGTTGGTGTATTCATTGTAGTTGATGGTGTTCTTGTAGCAATATTGTTGTAGGTATGGTTGAATGATTTGCTCAGTTATATTGCTGGCTGTTTGTTGTATGTAAGTCGGGTCGGTAAATTTGCTATAAACAAGTGAATGAATGAGCGCATATTTTTATACCCTTCACTTACACTTAAGTTTGTCATTCCGTTTATAACTTATCAAAATTTCGATCTGGTATCCCAGAATGTGTATGGGGCGTTTTTGGCATTTTTGGTAAGGTGAACAAATTTTTCCTCATAGAAATTTTTACTACATAAAAAGTTTCAGATTGTGAAATAATTTTCGTATACAAAAATTTTTAGATTCTTACACTTAAAATAATAAGTCTGTTAAATTACAGAAAACCTCTGATAATTTAAAATAGTATACCATACTTTTGCAGCTAACAACATTTCTTGGTAATTTTACTAAAAAACTCTGTTAAATGATTTTGACAAAAAAAAACTGTTAATTTACAGAGTTGATAGTAAAATATTGGTTAAATATGAAAGCTTTTTGACAGAGAAAACTCTTTAAATCTGTATTTTGGCAGAAAACTCTGTCAAATATTTGTTGAATTGAGATTACAGTCATTTTACATAGTATTTTACAGAGTTATTATTTTGAGTGTATCTTTTAAAAGTCTAAACTTCATAGAAGTTTTCTAAAATAAATAGTCTCAGATTCTGAGTCACTTACTTATCGTATACAAAGTCTCAGATTTTGAGACATTTTCCGTATACACTCAAAATAATAACTCTGTTAAATTACAGAAAAACTCGGCTAATTTAACAGAGTACACCATACTCTTCCAGCTAACAACATTTCTTGGTAATTTTACTAAAAAACTCTGTTAAATGATTTTGACAAAAAAAACTGTTAATCTACAGAGTTTACAGTAAAATATTGGTTAAATATGAAAGCTTTTTGACAGAGAAAACTCTGTAATTTTACTTTAAAACTCTGTAAAATGATTTGGACAAAAATTGGTTAAAAGAGCCACCATTTAGCAAAGAAAACTATGTAAATTTACATATATTTGTAAAATGCATTTGATGCAAAAAAAAAAATAACAGAAAAAACTCTGTAAATTAACAAAGTCTAGTTAAATGCATGTTATTTTGTAAAATTTTTATAAGATTTCTGAAAAGATTTTTTTTGATAACTTCTTTTGATACTTTTTCAACTTTTTTTCAAAAAAAAATATACAGATAAAATTTGGTAACAAAAACTACTCAAAACAGAAAACTTTTTTTGGTTATAAAAAATACGAAGTATTTTGCTTAAATCTGTATTTTAGCAGAAAACTCTGTTAATTATTTGTAAAATTAAGATTACAAAGTAAAAAGTAATACAACAGGGGAAACTTTGTTTTTTTGTCACAAAAAATACAAAGTATTTTCTTTTAATCTGTATTTTGACAGAAAACTCTGTCAAATATCTGTTGAATTGAGATTACAGTCATTTTACAGAGTATTTTACAGAGTATTTTACAGAGTTATTATTTTGAGTGTATCTTTTAAAAGTCTAAAGTTCATAGAAGTTTTTCTAAAATAAAAAGTCACCGATTCTGAGACACTTTCTTATCGTATACAAAGTCTCAGATTTTGAGACATTTTCAGTATAGAAGAAGTCTCAGATTTTAAAACATTTTCCGTATAGAAAAAATCTCAGATTCTCATGCATTTTTTGTAGAGAAAAAGTCTCAGACTCTGAGACATTTCAGAAAAAGTCTCAAATTTCGAGACATTTTTCAGCTTCTGAGACATTTTTCGTATAGAAAAAGACTTTGAGACATTTTTTATAAAGAAAAGATCTTAGATTCTACGACACTGTTCGTATAGAAAAAGTATCATATTCTGATACATTTTTCTTATTGAGAAGTTTTCGTACACTCAAAAAAAAAAAAAAAAAAAACTATAATGTAAGCAAAAAAAGCTAGTATACCTACAGGAAAATTTTTAACCCACAATTTTTTTTGTAAAGTTAGCAAAAATGTTCAAATTCTGATTAATTTTTATTAAAATACTTTAAAATACTATATTTTGAGGATGTTTATTCTGGCTCGAGGTCATTATTTTCTTTACTGATTAAAACTATTTTTGCTAAATAATCTTAACAATGGAATCTGACAAAATTCCGAAACACGCGTCGGTTAAGTCTTTGCAAAAATTATTAACATAAATAAATTTAAACCAAAATCTCATTTTCTTGAAAATTATACTATGAGAATAACATGGTTTTAATCAGTAAAAAAAATAATGACCTCGAGCCAGAATAAACATACTCAAAATATAATATTTTAAAGGTCGAATAAAACAAAAAGAAACAATTTTTGTTTTTTAATAAAAGTTAATCAGAATTTGAACATAATGGTTCGCACGCCATAGTGATGAATAACCCTAATATGGTATTATTTCACTCACAACAACAAATAACATATTGTTGTAGTCCAATGGACTGTCATGTGTAAAAATGTTTAAATATTTTTGTTGGTTATTGACAATCGTTGCCTTACTAGTACACAGAAAAAAATAAGGAGGAAACAAATTTGAGTAATCACATGTTTAAATTTAAAATCATAAATTGAGTAATTTTTTAATTGACGCAATTAAAAGTTTACTTAAAAATTTAAAAAACAATTTAAGTAAATAATTTAATAAAAATTTAATTGTTTTTTTATTTTATTTTTTTTGAAACTCTTCTAGTTTTTTGAATTCTCGTCTAGTTTATGGTTTTTTGTGTATGTATATGAAAGTTTGTATTCCTCTTTATAAAATTTTCCTATGTTTTTCAGACATAAATATGTTTGGTAAAGTTTGAAAAAACATTTTTTTTTTGTAAAAAGATTTAAAACTTTTTTAAACTAAAAAAAAATAAATAGATAAATTTTGAGTAAATTTTTTAATTATGTCAATTAAAAATTTACTCAATTTTTTTTTAACATTTAATAAATTTTTATTAAAAATTTACTCAATACTATTAAATCGTTTACTGGTGAAAAATTGAGTAATTTTTTACTCAATAGTATTAAAAATTTACTCAAATATTTTTTTTATTTTTTTCTGTGTATAGAACAATTTCTTCGTCTTTCTAATTCCCATTGTGGATAGAGTCGAATATGTATTAATATTTTAGTTTGTGCACAAACGATTTGTCATTAGACTCGTTTACAACTTTGTAGTAAATCGTTTCTATTTTTGCTAAATAATCTTGACAATGGAATCTGACAAATTCCGAAACACGTGCCAATTAAGTCTTGCAAAAATGACCAACATAAATAAATTTAAAACAGAAAAAATAATTTTCTTGAAAATTATGCTATGAGAATATCATGGTTTTAATTAGTAAAGGAAATAATGACCTCAAGCCAGAATAAACATCCTTAAAATATAATATTTTAAAGGTCGAAAAAACCAATTTTTATTTTTTAATAAAAATTAATTAGAATTTCAAAAAAAAAATCTCTCAAAATGTCTCTTCCCTTTAATAGAGCTTGAGAAAGTCTTTCATTTAAACTTAATTTGAGCCAAGTTCGATTATTTTAACCTGTGGCGCTCTTCGATCAAAATTTTTGATTTTTAGAAAATTTTCATTAATATTTTGAATTTTTAAAAATTTAAAAATTTAAAAAAAATATCTTGCGATACAGTATTTTTAATAATTTTGGCATGCTGAATATTAATACCATTTTTCTGATATCGGTCGAGCGGTTTTCGAGATATCGCCATTTGAAATTTATCCAAAATTTCCA
Organism: Pegoplata infirma; assembly: GCA_963921195.1. Lineage (NCBI taxonomy): Eukaryota > Metazoa > Arthropoda > Insecta > Diptera > Anthomyiidae > Pegoplata > Pegoplata infirma. The sequence continues at coordinate 28,828,330 of OY992538.1, read as the reverse complement.
AAAAAAATGGCAGATTTTTTCTACATTTAAGGATTTTTTTAAAAAAACATCGATATTTCGAAAACCATTCGACCGATTTTTATAATTTTTTGTTCGTGTTCAGCGCATCAAAATTAGTAAATATTTTTGCACTGCTTTTTAATTTTTAAAAACCCCAAACCTTGACCACCGAGCGCCACGGGTTATGATTGGTCTTAAATTTGTAACGCTTATGAGGCATTCCACACCAAATGTCCAGCGAAAAAACATGTACAGTAAATTTCTGAATAGATTGCATGGATAGCCCTATATGGAGCTAAGAAAATTGCTTTTTTGATTTTTAAATTTTTAAAAAAACTGGGCTAAGGAGGCGTCGTCAAATATTGGCAAAATGGTCAAATTTGTGTCGAGTTGCCTTCCCGGTGAAAAATGGTACAAATATGATCATATATGCGTTCATACAGCGTCATGTATCTATATATATAAAAATGGATGTGTGTATGTATGTGGGTATGTATGTATTATGTATGTATGTTCCGTATGGACTCGAAAACGGCTGGACCGATCTTCATGAAATTTTCAGGGAATATTCAGAATAGCCTGGCGAGTAACACTGACAAGTCGGATTTTTGATTTTCTGTCTGTGGGCGGAGGGGCGTGGCAAAATCGAATTTTTACATTGCACCACTAATGACATCTATATATAAAAAACGGATGGACCGATTTTGATGAAATTTTAACCAAAGATAGTACTAACCGAGAACTAACTATATGCCAAATTAGAGCGTGATCGGACAAATAGGCGTAAAATGCCATGCTTTTTTCCTGTGGGCGGAGGGGTGGTAAAACTCGAATTTTTACATTGCACCACTAATAACATCTATATATAAAAAACGGACAGATCGATTTTGATGAAATTTAAACCAACGATAGTACTAACCAAGTACTAACTATGTGCCAAATTAGAGCGTGATCGGACAAATGGTCGTAAAATGCCATGCGTCTTTGTATTGAATTGAATGTTATTTCTGCATGCTCCGCAATAACGCAAAAGCTGTTGAATAGATTTTAATTAAATTTTCAGCACTGATATTGTTAACCAAATGCGGAACTAAAGGCCATGTTATACTATGATTGGAAAAAGGGGCGTAAAATGCCACGCCCCTTTGTACTATACTGGACGTTGTCTGCCTGTTTCGCAATCACGCAAAAACAGCTGAACCGATTCTCTTGACATTTTCACTACATACAGTGCTAACCAAGTGCATATGTAGGCCATATGAGATCGTTATTGAAAAAAGGGATCAAAATTGCAACGTCCTTTGTACAATACTGACCACGATTGAACAAGAGGCGTAAATTGCCACACCCCTTTGTTTTCTACTGAACGCTATATCTGCCTGTTTTGAAATCACGCAAAAACGGATAAGCCGAATCTGTCACTATTGATTGAACTAACCGAGCGGGAACTGTAGGTCATATGTAGAGCGCGATTCGTCAAAAGGGTATAAAGTATCACTCCCGTTTTTCATAAATAAAAAGTTATTTCTTCCTCTTTCGCAATCACACAAAAACGGCAAAACTGATGTAAATGAAATTTGCAGCACAGATAGTACTAATCGAGGATGCAGCATGAAACTTTATTTAGACTATCACGATTCGATAAAAATTCGTTAAATGACACGCCCCTTTGTACTATACTTAACGTTATGTCTGTCTGTTTCAAAATCACGCAAAAACGGCTGAACCGATTTTGTTGAGATTTCTCTATAGATAGTGCTAACCGAGGGTGGAACCAGAGGTTACAAGCTGGACCCGGACCCGTGCTTTAATTTTGTCCGACACTATATTTAAATAAAGATGCAATATAAAACAGTTTTTTTCTTAGGGCCAGCAACGCGGACCGGGTATAGCTAGTGTCCATATATGTAGCATATGAGTCATTCCATGTCAAACCGTACGATTTTTGCTAAAAATTGACTTTGATGTCTCCGATGTCTTTCAAAATTTGAGAACGAAGGCTTCATTAAAAAATATTTTACACGTGTTTCGGGAAAAAAATTAAAATTTTTTTTTAAAAAAGTTATTTGCATTTGAAAATCGTCAAAATCGTGAAAAATCTTCCGACATGACAACATTTAAACTAATGTTTTTATAAAACTAGTGAATGGATTTTGAAGTTCAATACCTTATTTTAAAGGTATTTGAACCTTCTTTTTAAAAAAAATATTATTTTTTATAAATTAGTTTTTTTTTATTATTAAAATTTGGTTTTTTTACTTAATTTCTATTTTCCGCAATCTTCGAACAAGTCGAAAAATCTGAAAAAAATATTTTCTCAAAGGTTAATATATTCTTAACATTCCCTCAAAATTTCAGAGTGGAGGTCGAATGGATTCTATTTTTTTACGATTTTTTTCCATTGCAGCACCACAAAAAAATTACATTTTGTATGTAAACAATTTATTTTCAAGCATGTTAACGAAAATGTCAACGCATGTATGTATGTGTGTATGTATTCAAAAACACACGCTACATATTCATGTTGTTCTTCAGCATTATTTGTTGTTTTGCTTTTTATATGTGTCGTTAGATTTTTTTTTTTAAATTGCATTTTGCGTAACGAAAATATCAATGCATGTATGTATGCAAAAACACAAGCTAACAAATTCATATTGTTCTGGAGATTTGTTTGTTTTGCTTTTTCTATTTTGTTTATATACAAAATGTAATTTTTTTGTGGTGCTGCAATGGAAAAAAATCGTAAAAAAATAGAATCCATTCGACCTCCACTCTGAAATTTTGAGGGAATGTTAAGAATATATTAACCTTTAAGAAAATATTTTTTTCAGATTTTTCGACTTGTTCGAAGATTGTGGAAAACAGAAATTAAGTAAAAAAAACAAATTTTAATAATAAAAAAAAATTAATTTATAAAAAATAATATTTTTTTTAAAAAGAAGGTTCAAATACCTTTAAAATAAGGTATTGAACTTCAAAATCCATTCACTAGTTTTATAAAAACATTAGTTTAAATGTTGTCATGTCTGAAGATTTTTCACGATTTTGACGATTTTCAAATGCATATAACTCTTTGAAAAAAAAAATTTAATTTTTTTCGCGAAACACGTGAAAAATATTTTTTCATGTTTAATACGTCTGGCAAATTTAAAGAAAATCGGAAGAGGTGGTGTAAAAAAGGTGTTCGGTCTGACATGGAATGACTCATATATGAATATATATGGCACTGTATGAAGGCATATATGATCATATTTGCAACATATATGTCCATATACGTAAAATGAGGGCATATGAACATATATGACATATATGCTCCATATATGTCCACATATGTCATATATGGACATATGCCCTCATTTTACGTATATGGACATATATGTTGCAAATATGATCATATATGACTGCATACAATTTCATATATGACCATATATGCTCATATATTTACATATATGCATCCATATATTTACATATATGTATCCATATATGCTCATTTTTCACCGGATTGTTTAAATATTTATCAAATTAAAACGGAATCCACCACAATCTCAAAAATTTACATTTTTGTATAGTTTTGTATGGGCTATCGATTAATTTTTTTTTTTTGAAAATTTTTAGAACCCGTTCCACACAAAAAAAATTCAGTCATGTGTTTTTCGTTTTTTTCGAGAAAATCGCATTTGAATTTTGAATTTCATAACAATTTAGTAATTTCCTTTATTTTCTTGTTTCAACGTAGCGTATGAGTAATATTTATGGAAATATTACGATTTTGATTTTTTTTTTAGAAAATTTGTTTGCTCGTAATTATGTTTTTTTTTTATTTTTTTATTTATTTTTTTTTTTTTTAATTTTTTTATTTATTTTTTTTTACCAAAAATTATTTTTTTAAATTTTTTTACCAAAATTTTTTTTCATCAATTTAAAAACAAAAAAATTTTTTGCAAAAACTTTTTTTTACATTTGTGGAAGGTATTTATAAATTCGGCTAGGCCGAATTAAACTTTTTCATTTGTTTTCAAGTAACTTTTGTTGTTGGCTTTTGTAGTTGTATTCTCTTTGCTCTGTGCAGTGTTGCCACTTTCTGGATAATTATCCAAAAGTGGGACAATTTCAAAATCCTTGGATAATTTTTGGATAATGATATTTTTTGTGTAATTTTTGTGTAATTTTACCTCAATAAAGTTCCAATTTTTTTTATAATTTTATCGACGTTTTTGGTTTAAAAAATTATTCACAAAATCGACTTTAAAAATTTTTATTACTAAATACAAGATAATAAATGAAGAACATGAATATTTGGACCATTAAAGCATTAATTTTCTTTATGACTTAGATGTCGAAAAACCACGTTCTAAAATTTTTTAAATTAAAAATTGTTCTGGAGAATCCCTATTCCCAAATCTGAAAATTGTTATTCAATATCTTTTAATAACCCCATATTGGGGACACTTTTCCCCACGCGATAAATGTTGTAAAGTTGATTTATAATGATTTTTGCACTTAATTATTACAATTACAGTTGAACCTCGATTATCCGGGTTGCACGGGACCGGACTAAGCACGGATAATCGAAAAACACGGTTGAAAGAGGTTATATATTTTTCTACATTTGTATATGTTCGTGAATATATTGCACGGATAATAGAGGTAAAGCACGGTTAATAGAGGTAAAAACAATAACAAAAAATACAATATGTACGTACATGTATGAATTGCACGGATAGTAGAGGTAAAGCACGGATAATAGAGGTAAAAAACAAACACACAGCATGCCGGTTAATAGAGGCACCGGTTAATAGAGGGCCGGATAATCGAGGTTCAACTGTATATCAATATTAAAACCATTTTATTATTATTAAAATAATTTTTTTTTATCCACGCCTACAAATGAGGCGGACTGAAAATTGTTTCATTTGTTGAACAAAAATACAAAAAAATCATTCGTTTTTCAGAAGTTGGTTTAGTTTTTCAAGGGGATACATTTTTCCACCCGATTTTGGACGAAATGACAAAATAAAATTTTTTGTGTAATTTGTGAGATTTTGGATAATTTTTTGTGTAATTTCCAATTTCATTGGTGGCAACACTGGCTCTGTGGCTCCCTCTCTTTAGTTGGGTTATTCACCATCATTATCATAATAGAGCACACCAACCAAAAACAAAATACATATAAAACGTTTTATACAAATGCTGTTTACATGGAATTTTTTAAATTGGTTCGGTGTATGGGTGCAAATGTGTATAGGTGTGTGTAAAAATATTTGTAGGTGTGTATGTTTATATTAGATGTGTATGGTAGATATTTATTTTGTTGTTATTTGCTTAATGCATGCTAAAGTATTACGTAAGGGAATCCCCAACATTGTATTTGGGCTATGAAACATACTAACTGACATACAAAAACAAAAGGCATTCCCCAACAATTGTACATTAAAACAAAAATATATTTTTTTTTTCAATGTTAAAAAAATTACACTTAAACAATAATTTAACTCTTATGACAGTAAGAGCGGTTGGAGCAAATTTTAAGAAGTGTAATTTTTATATGGGAGTACCCGTTAGTTTGTTTGGAAAAAAATATTTATGGGTAAAAATTATAGGGGGTCGGTCTTCATATTGACCCCTTGGAAAACTGCAATATTAAGGCCGCTTTTATCGTTATAATTTTTTAACTTTTAGTTATTCGATTTTAGCTCCAAATGAAAATGTAAACAACAGAACACCGAATACGATTTCTTATGATTCGGAAAATTTTTTGTACATTGAAAAGTTGTGACAGACAAACCAGAGCCCAGAGCTCCGAAGAATGAAATCCTTTTCGAATGAATTCTCAAAAAAATCCATTCAATTTTCATAGTCAGTGAATGCATTCGATTTTATAAATCAACAATGAATGCAGTCCTTGGAATTCATTCGATTGAATGGAAAAAAATGAATGCATTCGATTTCTTGTTCATTCGATTTAGAAAAATCGAATGCATTCGATTTTTTATCATTCCACTGCGAATGCAATCTATTTTTTAAAATAGATAGACCAAAACGGAGACAAATTTTGGTCCATAATATCGCCGACTCTCTTTACATGCGATGGCACTAATGGGCCATAATTTTTAATCCAAAAAAATTGGTGTTCCCGAAAATTTAAAAAATGCACATATCAATTGCCTACACGACAAAAAGTGTAAAGAGTGTTGGCTATACTATGAACAAAAAATTGGCTCCGTTTTGCTCCATCTTGGTTAGTTTTTTAGGTTTTTAATGCAATGAATGAATAAGCCATTCGATTTTTCAAATTGAATGAAAATAAAATCGATTGCATTCGCAAGTGAATGCATTCGATTTTTAAAAGTCGAATTAAAAAAAAAATCGAATGCATTCGATTTTTGAATGTCGAATGAAAAATAAATCGAATGCAATCGCTATTTATAAATCTAATGAGTCTAAAGCGAATTCATTCAATTCGCTAAAATGTGATTGGGGATTGCAATCACTAAATTTTCATTCAGAATGACAAATCGAATTAAGGAATGAAATCCTTCGAAGCTCTGCCAGAGCCCTAAATTTTCAAAAAATCGAGAAAAATAGTAATAAATAATCCCACAATCTTACTGGGCAAAAAATTTTGTAGAATCGAAGAAGTTTCCACAAAAAATCAAAAAGGCCAGTACCATAGAAAAACAAAAATTCGATTTTAACAAAAGTTTTATTTTAAACTAGTCGAATAGCCTGTCCCTGCCAGGCGGAACACCAAATCACTTTTCTCAATAGTTCTAATCTTTTACCAAATTTTATAAAAAATTATGTTTGTGCTTAAAAAATTTAATATTGCTAGATTGCGTTACATCAATATATTTTCCAAACTAAAAAAAAATTAATGAGTTTAACAGGTTTTATAGATAAAATTTTGGAACTAAATTTAGCACGCCCATTTCGTCTCTCCGTCCATAAACCGGATATCAAAAATCCATCGTGTGGATCTGTCCCATGGTCACTCCTATATACATGACAATTTTTATCTTTCTTAGTCATGAAGGCATTTAAAATTAGCTAAAATGTTAAAAAACAAAATTTGTTCACTTAAATTTTTACTTACACTCAAAATAATCACTCTGTTAAATTACAGAGATACTCTGCTGAGCCAGCAGAAAATACCATAGATTTCCAACCAGCAAGATTTTTTGTTATTTTACGAAGAAAACTCTGTAAAATGATTTCGATAAAAAAAAACTGTAAAATTGCAGAATTATCTGTAAAATATTGATAAAAGCGACCAGAATTTTACTATTTTATTTACTATTTGATTTCTGATCAATTTCTCTTTCCTTAATGTGCAAGTAGTGTTGACAATTGGAAAATGCCACCGAGTAAATTTGCCCGCTTTAATACTTCCAAATTGTAAATTTACTTTTTTTTTTATTTTTGTGAAAATTACGATGTATTTTACGAGTACCTCCAATTGTACCCGACATCCTCGTAAAATTTACCAGGTTTTATTGTAATTTAAGACCCTTTTCAAAAAGCGGTTGAAATATTTGGGAGTTTTTTATTTAAAAACTGCTTTACAGAGCAATAAGTAAAATTACAGTTGAAATTTAGTATTTTGGTTATGAGAAAATGTATAAAATCTGTATTTTAACAAAAAACTCTGTTTATTATCTGTAAAATAGAGATTACGAAGTAAAAAGTAAAATTACAGATAAAATTTTGTTTTTCGGTTACAAGAAAATACAAAGTATATTCTTAAAATCTGTATTTCGACAGATAACTTTGTCAAATGTCTGTCGAATTGAGATTACAGTCATTTTACAGAGTTTTTAACAGAGTAATTATTTTGAGTGTATAATTCTCCGTATACATTTAAATATTAAATCTGACTTCATAAGGATATGGTCGATTGTCAATACTTCATGCTTTACAATTTTCAGCTTCCTTACTCATTAGGGGTTTCAGAAATAGTTTAAATGTTTAAAAAAAATTTCGCCGACTTCCGCCACTCCCCCTGTCTTAAAGGCCAAAAATACGGCTACGTTTCAGATTATATATACAAACTAAACCAAATTCACAATGGATTTTTGGATTTCCAGGTCACTGGATATCCAGATCAGTGTTGATCTTTGCCATAGTCCGTACCATGTGCATCCCAGTTTTCATCTTTCAAGGTCATAAGGTGTCTTCAAAATTAGGTAAGATGTAAAAACATAATTTTTCCACGCCCATTTCTTTTAATTCTCTGTCCGTATTCCAAAATTGTTAAATCTGACTACTTTAGGATAGGCTCAATCGTTACTACTGTACTCATATCCACGCCCCTTTTCCCTCTCAATTCTTCGTCCACAGTCCAAAAATTTTACGTCTGACTACTTTAGGATATGCTTCAGTGTCAGGATAATATGCTTGCCAATTTTCGGCTGCGTAGGTCATTAGGGCTTTAAAGTTAGTTAAATAAAAAAAATAAAACACAATATTGCCTTGCCCCTTTTTCCTCTCAACTTTCCGTCTACATTCCAAAAATGTTAAATCGGACTACTTTAGAATATCCTTCATAGTTAGGACTACATGCTAGGGATTTTCAAATTCCTAGTTCATTGGGGCGGAGCTTTAAAATACTCTAAAATGTTAAAAAATAATAATTTTTCCAAGTCCCCTTTTTCTCGTAATTCGCCGCCCACAGGCAAAAAATCCGGCTTCGTAGGAATCTGTCCCTCGTGTTTTACTATATACATGCCAATTTTAAGCTTTTAAGTCCATCAATGAGATTCAAAAGGCGCTGGATACACAAAAATAAGAGAAAAACAAAAAAAAAATAATTATATATAAAGAAAATAGATGGAAATAAATTTACCACGCCCTTTGCCTTTCTTATTCTCCACCCATACACTGGATATCAAAAATCCAGGTTCGCGTTGATCTTCCCCATGAAACCTTCTATATACATGCCAATTTTCATCTTCCTACGTCATTGTGTGTCTTCAAATTAGTTAAAATATTAAAAAACCCAATTTTTCCCACGCTCCTTTATCTTTTAATTCTCCGTCCACAGTCGAGAAATTTTAAATCCGATTACTTCAGGATATACTACATCGTTAGGACTATACGCTATGCATTTGACGCTTCCTTTGGTGGCTTCAAAAGAAGTTAAAATGTTAAAAATCCCAATTTTGTCACTCCTCATTTTCCTTAGAATTCTCCGACCACAGTCCAAAAATTTTAAATTCGACTACTTCAGGATATGCTTCATCGATCGGACTATATGCTAGGAAATTTTCAGCTCCCTAAGTCATTAGAGGACTTCAAAATAAGCAAAAATGTAAATTTTCATCTTCATAGGTCATTGGGGGTCTTCAAATTAGTTAAAATATTAAAAAACACAATTTTGCCACGCCCCATTTTTCTCTTAATTCTCCTTCCGCAGTCTAAAAAATTTAAATCCGATTACTTTAGAATATGCTTCATTGTTAGCATTTAGTTAATGCTATGAAATTTTCCGCTTCCTAAGTCATTTGGGGGCTTCAAAAGAAGTAAAAATTTTAAAAAATCCCAATTTTGTCACGCAACTTTTCCCCTCAATTCTCCGCCCACATTGCGAAAATCTTAAATCCGACTACTTGTGGATATGCGCTATCGTTAGGACTATATTCTAAGAAATTTTCAGCTTCCTAAGTCATTTAGGGGCTTTAAATTAAGCAAAAATGTAAAAAAATTGAATTTTGCCACGCCCACTTTTCCGCTTATTTCTCCGCCCACAGGCACAAAATCGAAAATCTGGCTACGTTAGGATCTGTCCCAGGTGTTTTACTATATGCATGCCAATTTTCAGCTTTGTAGCTCATCAGTGGGCTTCAAAAAGCTCTGGATAGACAAAAAAAGAGGAACACACAAATAGGGAAATTATATATATAGATTTAAAATTCCCCATACAATTTTTGAAGTCGATTTTAAAAGAATAAAAACAATGGCCCGTGCCATAGAAAAACAAAAGTCTATTTTAACAAAAGTTTTATTTTAAATTTCAAAAATTCATAGATTCCGAGTCATTTTTCATATAATGCCTGTTCGTTTACCTCACTACAATCTTCTAATTTTTACTACTTTTTCTACATCTGGAAATTTTCAGTACAAAAAGTAAACAAAAATTTCCAGTTGTAGTACAAATAGTAAGAAATTTAAGTAAACAAACAGACCTATAGATTATTAATTTTTTTTCTCCATGATTTCCTATTTACGCCCCCCCCCCCCCCTGCATCCGCACCTGCCTGTACCACGAAGTGGTATAGGGTATAACAAGTTAATCATGTTAACGTATGAGTAATAATTAAAAAACTGCTTTTATTATTACTCATACGTTATGTTGATCGTAAAATAATTTGTGCATATAAATGAGTGTTGCCAAATATGTAACTATTGAAGAATGTTTGACGAATTTTCTTAATATTAAAAGGATAGAATATTTAAATTTTTGATGCGAGACATTTTGTGTGGAATGCCATGTTCACATAGCTTACTTATACATGTTTTTATTCTGTATATTTTACAAAGAACAAGTTCAGTTGTGTTTTTTTTTCATCTTTTTTGTAGTTTTTCAGTTTTTGCAGTTTTTGTTTATATACAAAAGACTTCTGCTTTTTATTGTATGTATGAACTTTTCCAAATGTTTTTAACATTTTATTATTTTTTTTTTTTTAAATATTTGTTTTTGAAAATAAGCTTTTTGTTTTCCCTCTTTGTTCTTGTAGTTTATTATTATTTATGTTCATTTTTATATTAAAGGAATTCATGAAAGCGCGGTAAAGTTTTTTATAATTCATGACAAGCTCCATTATAAAATTTTCACCAGAAGTTGGGAGGTTTTGTAGGAAATATGTTAGCTAAGGATTTTTCGTTGAAATTAGAGTTTGGATATTTCCAAAAAGATTTTCTAAAGAATTTTTACATATTTGAAATGCGTTATATAAGCTGCTTTTTACTAAATATTATCAAGTAGTCCTGTTTACCAAGAAGTACTTTTTTGGCACTTTTTACCAGTTAGTACTTTTTTTGGTACTTTGTTTCGAAAATGCTATTTTTGTACTTTTTGTTAAACGAACTATTGTGGTGCTTTTTATTATAAAGTACTATTCTTTTGCAAAATTTTAATTTTAAAGTACTTTTTTTTTGTACTTTTTATAAAGAGTATTTTTTTTAGTTTTTTTTTTATTAAAAAATACTTTTAAGAAATTATAATTTTTTACTATCTTTATTTTTTTAGGTACTAGTTTTTTATTAAAAACCACTTTTATTATTTTTTTTAAATACTATTTTCGCACTTTAAAAAAAATATATATATTTTGGTACTTTTCCTATAAAAGTGTACTATCCCGAGTAAAAATTTTTGTATGGAGCAATATATGTTCTTATATTATTCCAGATCTGTTGATAGATCCGAGATTTGAAAGATCAGCACTGATCCGAAAAATGGATCGCTAAGATTAGATCAGTTTTAACCGGACGGATACAATTTGATCCGAAAAGTGGGTTTATCTAATTAGATCAGTTTTAATCGGTGGGATACAATTTCATCCGAAAAATGGTTGGATCTTATTGGACCAAGACAAAAAAAAAAGATTTTTTTAGCTGGATAAAAAAAGATAAAATTTCATACGAAAGAAAAAAAAATACCCGAGTAAAAAAAAATTGTATGGTAAAACATGTTATATTATAAAATTATATATAATTTATTGGATCTGATTTTGCTAAATTTCATCCGAAAATTGGCCGCGCCAAAGTTATCTCATAACATATTATAATATATGAAGTTACAGTTTAATATTTTATTGTATGTGATTTCATCCGGAAATTGGCCGCGCCAAAGTTATCCCAAATTATCTATTATCATGATTTTGTATTAAATATGATATAATATGATGTAATTTCATCCGGAAATTGGCCGCGCCAAAGTTATCTTAAAATATCCAATATCATGATTTTATATTAAATTGGATATTATATAATGTAATTTCATCCGAAATTTGGCCGCGCCAAAGTTATCTTATAATATCTGACATCTTGATTTTATAAAAAAATTATTGGATACATTTTTATCCAAAAAATGTTTCTGTTTTTAGATTTATTTTTAGATATAATAATGTCAAACTGAAAATAAATAAAAAAAAAAAAAAACTTCGAACGGACGGGGAATAGAACCACAAGTCTTCCGTTTTGTAATCGCAATCTCTACCATCTAGACCAGCGGACGTTGTTAGCAAATAACAACTTTAAAAGACTTAGTTTTAAATAAATTGATCGTATCTAATTATATCAAATTGATCTAACATATAGTAATATATGATTATATCCAATTATATATGTTATTCACTTGTACACAATTTTCAAAAAGACTTAGAAAATTTTTTATAAAATTTGCAAAAAAAAAAAATTGGAATGACGTACAGCGCTATTAGGGGCTTCCATGGTAAGCTTAAACAATAATTTTAATGTAGCGGTATGCCTCATTTCCAAGTCATAGGCTTCCAAAGTGAAATAAGACTTTGGCTTATAAATTTGAAATTTTTCATGGAATCAGGAAATCAGAATTAGATTTGAGATCGGGTTCCAAAAATCATTGATAATTTGATAATTTAGACCAAATATACCTATTATTAACTCAGGCGCGGATCCAGGAATTTCATTTGGGGGGGGGGAGATTTTTTTGTTTACCAAAAAAATTTCGTACAGCAATAAAGTTTGTTTGATGTCGGGTGGGGGGGGGGGGGGGGGGTGGGGTGTTTGTGAATGTATACAGAAAAATACATAAAAACTTAACAATAAGTTTTCATGTACTTTTTTTACTCAAATTTTTTATTTTTTTTCTCAGAAGAACCTTAACTGACCGATTTACTTCATAAATAAGACCGTTTTTAGTCAAATAAATGGACATATTCACAATTACGACTGACTGCAACTGTAATAAGCCAATTTTTATGCTTATAGAGTCATAACATCAATATTTTGTATGCAAACAAACAAAAAAATTTTAAAATATTATACTGTATTTCCACATTTTTAGAAATACCGTCGAGAATTTGGAATTTTTTAACTTTGTTGTAGGTTTGTATGGGAAAATATTAATATTATGACTTCAAAGTCATAAAAATTATCTTATCTAAAACTATTATTTAAAAAATAAAATATTATACTTTTAGTCCAATATTCCGAAAAAAATTTTTATGAAGTATTACACTTAAACATGTTTTCTTCAAAATATTTCTCAGATGTTAAGACATTTTTACTTAGGAAAAACTCTTAGATTCTAAAATATTTTTCATATAAAAACATAATCCATTTCTGAGATATTTGTCTTTAGAAAAATGTTGCGACTTTAAACCCTTCGATGTAACTTTTTTTTAATTCTCAGATCGTATTTTTTGCAGAAAATCTCACACATTCAATATTTTCTTATAGAAAATGTCTCAGATTTTTAAACTTTTTTCTATAGCAAAAATCTGAGATTCTGAGACATTCTTTCAATAAAAAATTTTCCAATTTCTGATAATTAATAATTCTCATATTTGAAAGTTATTCTTAGGTTCTAAGAACTTTTTCGTATTCAAAAATTCTTAGACCCTTTTTGTAAAAGAAAATTATCAGTTTCCAAAACATTTTATGAAAAAATGTTTAAACACTTTTTTAAAAATAAGACCTTCAATTTTATAGCATCTTTCAATAAAAAATTTTGCGGTTATAGTGCCTTCTAATTTTTTCTAAGGTTCTGAAACATTTGTAAAAAAAATTAATATTTAGAGACACATTTCCTATAGAAAAATTCTCAGAATCTTTCAGAGATATTTCGTACTAAAAAATCTCAGATTCTGATATAGTTTTCTATAGAAAAGCTCTTAACATTTTCCCGATAAAAAAATCAAAGATTTTGATAAACTTTTCCTATAAAAAAATTCGTAGATTCTAAAAAATTTTTCAAAAAGAGAAATTCTCATATTCGTACACAATTTTCCATAAAAAAAAAAAACATATTTCCCCATAGAAGAACTCAGATTCTGAAAAGTCTGTCCTGTAGATTCTTGTCAGATTCTGAAACGTTTTTTCTAAGAAAAAATTTCCAGTTTCTGAGGAATTTTTTCTATAGAAAATTTTTTTTCCTAAAATTTGATATGCTTTTTAAATAAAAAAATTCTTACATTCAGAGGCAAAAACTTTTTTTCTAAAGATAAAGTCGGGAATTCTGAGGTATTTTTCTATAAAACATATTTGAGATAATACTTTTTCCTTAAATGATAAGCAAGGAGAGGACTTTCATGCAAATGCATGTTTTTCCCTTTTGGTTATAGAACAGCATAAACAAAATATCTTTGCGAATCAAAGAATTTGCTTTAAAATGGCATCGATTCGTTAGTGCATATTTTTGCATATTTTACTTAAAATGCATACTTTTGCATATTTTGCTAACAACATAGTTCTTTAGTGCATGAAGGTCCTGTCCCTGATGATAAGGATTCGGTTAGAAAATTCTCAATTTCTTTAATTCTGAAACATTTTATAGAGGCTATGTGAGCTGTAAATCATCAGCACACATATACCTCTCCCAAGGATTTTTTACATCCTGGCTATTTTCTTTCTATGTTTGTTCCTTTCCCTTCCTTTTTCCTTTCCCTTCTCCTTTCTTTTTCCTTTTCTTTCTTTCTTTTTTTTTTTTTTTGAAATCATTTTGGGGGGGGAGAAATCCCATTCTCCCCCCCCCCTGGATCCGCGCCTGTATTAACTATATAAATGCAATATAAATTTTTAAAAATGATTGCAAAAATTCAAAAAGTAAAATTCAAAAAGTAAAAGTTTGAAACCGGTATAGGAAATACCAGAAATGTCTATAATTTTTAGAAATTCAATTTTTCTTCTGCATTTTTTCAACTTGAACCCTTATAACAAATATAATTAGAGCCCGTGCTCGATCTGTACTTACAGAAAAAATCAAATAAAATTACTGACAAAATATGTCGCCATTAGGCACGTCTCCGAAACAGAAAAAGCAAATTCCTTCATTTGTGTCTGCAATTCCAGATCATGTTGGTAACCCTTGCAAAACAATGTAAGAGACAAAAAAGTTGAAAGAAAGTATGAAGTTAGGTTGAGATTGCTAGAAATAGAATTGTAGTGTTGAAAACTGTCAAAATTTATTCTGTAGAAACTATAAATATTCACATATATAAAAAACAGTTTTCATTAACAAGACAAACCGACATTTAAAATCCTACTGAAGATGACACTAACTGGGGTGTTTGAAACCGGTATAGGAAATACCAGAAATGTCTATAATTTTTAGAAATTCAATTTTTCTTCTGCATTTTTTCAACTTGAACCCTTATAAAATTTTTTAAGTTCTAAAAAAACAAATGCAATAAAAAAGTGTTTTCTATTTAAAAAAAAAAATAAAAAAATATATTTTTTTCTGGAATCGAACTCGGGTTCCCAAAAATGATAGATAGTTTTATAATAAATTAAATATAGTTATATATAACTATATAACAGCAATATAATTTTTTAAAAATGATTGCAAAAATTCAAAAAAAGAAAAATTTTTAGTTCGAAAAAAAAAATAAATGCAATAAAAAAGTGTTTTCTATTTAAAAAAAATATATTTTTTTTTCTGGAATCGAACTCGGGTTCCCAAAAATTATAGATAATTTTATAATAAATCAAATATAGTTATATATAACTATATAAAAGAAAAATAATTTTTTAAAAATGATTGCAAAAATTCCAAAAATGAAAATTTTTTAGTTCTAAAAAAATTAAACGCAATAAAAAAGTGTTTTCTATTTAAAAAAAAATAAAAAAAAACTTTTTTTTCTCGACTGGGCCGGGAATCGAACTCGGGTTCCCAAAAATCATATGTAATCTTATATGATACAATAAAAAGTTTTGTATAACCATATATGTTGACACACAAAAATAAATTTTGAAATACTGCCATATATAATTATATATGGCTAGTTGTTTGGTCAAAAAAATATTTTTTTTATACATGATTATATCAAAATTAATATTCCAGTGCATATGCGACCATTTATAAATATATATTGAGTTTAGACGAAATTTGCGTATATATAGTACCATACAAACATAGATATGTTATCGTTTAAGACACATATAATTATATCTATTATTTTTGTTGGAAACTTTTTTAGTATGGAACCATATATAGTTTTAAATGGTATTATATTAGTCATATATAATTATACATAAATTGATACTGGATTTTTTGTTTAGTAAAGTCCTATACATAATTAGATATAAAGTCACGTATAATAATGTATGAAATCGGATTAAGTTTTATGTGCAACGTATGATTACATCTACCATTTATATTAATATATTATGAACAATATAATTAGATATGATTTTATATGACATCATTTAAAAAAATTGGAAAATTTCAAATTGAGATATAATTTTATACTTTGACTCATATAGTTGTATATGGTTTTATGAAAACATATAAAATAATATACATTTATATAAATTCCTTTTTACTCGGGTATTACAAAAAACTTTAGATAAAATTTTATCCGAAAAAAAAATCTATTTTTAGAACTATATATAATTTAATCCGAACAATAAAATCTATTTTTAGAACTGATAAAGTTTTATCCAAACAATTTTTTTCAATATTAAGATATAAATATATATAATTAAAATTTATTTAAAAAAAAAAAAAAAAAACTTCGAGCGGCGGGGGAATCGAACAGCTACCAACTGTTTTGTAATCGCAATCTCTACCCTCTGACCCAGCGGACGTTGTTAATAAACGACAACTTTAAAAGACTATGTTTTAAAAAAACTTAGAAAATTTTTGAAAATAGTTTATCATATATAATTATATCAAGTTTAACTTATATATAATTAAATCCAGTTTATCTTATCGGGTATATGATTGCATCAAATTATATTCGACTTGAATTTGAACAAAATTTTAAAAAAGACTTAGAAAATTTTTGCTAAAATTTGTGATTTTTTTTTTTTTTTAGTTTATTTGCTGAGCTAATAGGGGGTTTAATACTGAGTTCAAAAACATGATTTTCATCTTCCAATGCTCCTAATTTTCCAAGTTATAAAGCTTTAAAGTAAAAACTGTTTTTGGCTTATGAGCTTCACATTTTTCATCGGATCCAAATTTTCTTTCTGCCGTTGTATATTTAATAAAAATACCTTTAAAATGGTATAAAACATGTATAAACTTTTTTACTCACCAACGGCCAAATAATGAGTTTTAAGTTTTTTTCGGAAGTTTTTTCAGACAAAAATAATTTTATCTGAAAATATTGCTAACATAAGTTCGAACCAAATACAATTTTAATTATTGGCAACAAATAAAGCTTTGATTTGAGCTTGATCTGAGGACTTTAGCTCTCTTAAAACCAGAGATATTGATGGTTAAACATTAAAGTTTTAAAATATTTTTTTCTTCGGATTAAATAATATATAATTATATCAAAATATAATTATTTTTGAAATATTTTTGTTAAAATTCAGGGATTTTATTTTTTTTTAAATTTGAAAAACGAAAACGCATTAAAAAATCATTTAGATTAAAAAAAAATTTAAAAAAAAATAATTTTTTTCTTGACTTAGTCGGGAATCGAACTCAGGGTCCTCAAGAATTATATATTATCATATATGATGCAATATAGAAAGTTATATTACTATATATAAATAATATTTATTTCTAAATATTATCATAAAAAATAAATTAATCAATATTTTTAAGTTTAGTAAAAAATTAAAGCTTCTAAAACATATTTTCTTTAAAAAAAAAATTAAAAAAACAACTTTTTTTCTTAGCTCAGCCGGGGATCGAACCCAGGGTCCCTAGGAACCATATATTAACTTATATGATGTAATATATAAAATTATATAACTATAAATAAATAATATTTATTTTTCGATTTTATCATAAAAATTTAATTATTCAATATTTTTAAGTTTAGAAAAAACAAAAAACTTTAAAAACATATTTTCTTTTTTAAAAAATTAAAAAAAAAATAGTTTTTTTCTGGGTTGAGCCGGGAATCGAACTCGGGGTCCCCAAGCATCATATATTATCTTATATGATCTTATATAAAGTTACACACAACTATTTAAGTTATATGCATTTTTTAAACATTTAACTTTTAAAATCCAATATGCATTTTTTTAAGTTTTAAAATACAATGGATTAAACAGATTTTTTTTCTATTTAAAAATTTATAGAATTTATATATATTTTTTTTTGACTGATTTTAGGTGCTTTGAGAATCATATATAATTATACAAGCTCTCTTGTATACTTAAATATAAATATATATGATGCAACATTAAAAAAAATATTGAAATACTGTCATATAAAAGTATGCATAATTATATATAAAATATTGCGAAAGAAAAAAATATTTTTTACCTTATACAATTGTATAACATTTTATATGGCGTTACATGTGCCACCATTTAAAATTATATATAGAGTTTAAAAAAAAATTGTATTTATATGGTACCTTACAAAACTATATACGGTATCTCATAAGCCATTTATATTTATATCTTTGATAATATTAAAAAAATAAATGTTTGATGCCATGTATAGTTTTATATAACTGTATATAAAGTTATATGTGCGACCATATATAATTATATTTGAAAATTTTTTTTTTCGTTTTTTAAGATGGAACCATATATAGTTTTAAATGGTTTCTTGTAAGTCATATATAATTTTAAATGGTTTCTTGTAAGTCATATATAATTATATATATAATGATATTGGATTTTTTTTTAAATATGCTCGTATACGTTATTTGATATTAAGTCACATATAAATATGTATGCAATCAGATTAAGTTATATGTGTCACATATGATTATGTCTCCCACATGTATTTATATATTAATATGGTTATCATTAGATGTAATTTTATATAACTTCATTTAAAAAATTTGGAAAAACTCAATGCGAGATATAATTATGTACTTTGTTTGATATGAAAACATATTATTTCATATGGCTATATATACATACATCAAATAATGTAAAATTATATGTATTCATTTTTACTCGGGATTTTGGTACCTTTTTATGAAAAAGTACTAACAATAAGTTAATACTTTTTTGGTAAAAAAAATATTCTTTCCGTACTCTGTTTTGAATTGCAATATTTTAGTACTATTTATAAAAAAATACTTTTTTGTAACTATTGAACTAAAATCCCTAGAATTAAAAATTTTAACATGTAGGATCCTCCAGCATAATCAACATCCAAGAGAAAGACATATTTTTAAATTTTTTATGTAAAAACGGTTACCTAAGTAGTTGCACTACAAACTGTGCAGGGGGATCGCTACTACGAAATATGAAATTATAACGAGTTTTCATGAATACCCTTAAAGTATTTAGTTTCGTTTTTAGTTTTATAATTTCAGTTTTTTTTTGTATGTTGAATAGAGTTTGTATTTAAATTTACATATATTTTAACATTTATTATGCATTTTGGTATTATTTTTAACTAGTTTAATAAAAATATTATTTGTTAGTTGTTTTTTTTAATTTATATTATTTTCTTTTTGCAAGTTCTTTGTCTTTGGTTTTCTTTTATTGGAATAATTATATTTTTTAAAGGTGTGGTAAGGGACGTTAGTTTTTATTTTGTTAAGTAAAAATGCATTGAAAATGTTGTAAACTATTTAAAAACTTATTCAAAAAGTTTTAGGCTTCTTTGTACAAAAAAAAAGCGAATTATTACATTGATGCCCATATTTGTGAATACAATTAATTTTTTCAGTGAAAGTGCTCCTATACGGAAATTTGTAATATTAACAAACGTTTGTAAATTTTGATTGTTGAAAAAAGAATTTGGTTTTTTTTCAATAAAGAATTCAACAAACACAAACACAATTTGTTGGTCTGATAATAGTAAAAAATCTGAATTTTTTCAACAAAAAAATTCAACAAACACAATTTATTGATCTGACAAAATTAATGTTTTTTTTTTTTTAACAAAGAAATTTAACAAACACAAAAATTATTTTTTGACATGATAAAAGAATTTTGAAATAAAGTTACTAGACTGAGTTTGTTGAAAAAAAAATCGAAAAAATCGAATGCACTCAAAAAAAAACCTTGTAAAATTACAAGAGAAGTTTGTAACTTTTTTTTTTGCTACCTCCTATTTGACAAGAATTCCTTGTTATTTTACAAGCTTTTTACCAATAATTTTGCAATTTTACAAGCTTTTTACCAATAACATTGTAAATTTACAATTATTTTGACACAATAAAACTTACAACGAGGTTTCGTGAATTTACTAGACTTTTTTGCTACCTCCTCTTTATTTAACGAGAATTCCTAATAAAAATTACGAGCTTTTGTTGTAATTTTACAAGATTTTTAACAATAAAATTGTAAATTTACAACTTTTTTGGCGAAATAAAACTTGATAGGAATTCTCGTAAATTTACAAGATTTTTTTTTGTAAAAAAATATTGGAAATTTGTAAAATTACAAGAAAAACTGTAAAATTACAAAAAAAAAAAATTAAATTTCGATCGAAAATTATTTGTTAAAAAACAAGGAAAACTATCAAATATTAGTACAATGGGATTACGAGACTTTTTCTAGTAATTTGACAAGGTTATTAGTGTAGTGTTATACAGCAAATTTATAAAATTTTATAATTATAAAAATTAATTTGAACTAAAACTAAAAATAAATAAAATAATTGTTCTACTTACTTCCTCTAGCGCTTCCTTTGCGTCTGGCCATATTTGTGTGTGTGTTTTTTCTTCTTTAAATCCTTAATTCAGCAGTAAATGATTATTTTTATTATAAATAAGAAAATATTTATAGAAAAAATATTTTCTTAATAATTAATCCTGACGAAATTGTTGAGAAAAAAAGTATTTTGTTGGCAATTGTTTCGTTGTATTCCAAATATATGAGAAATATTTAATAATTCCCATTAAGAAAAACAAAAGAGCATTTATAAATAGATAAGCCAGCAACAGTGTAGAGAAAGAAGATGATTTACAAGATGATGATAATGATGATTGTTGGTAATGGCTGTTTTTTTTATTTGATTGAGCCTTTAGTTGTTGGTTTGTCAGTCGTTTTGATTGACTAATTTTTAAGCCATAATAAAATATTGTTTGGTTATTTCTGGTTCCTCTTAAAGGGGGGTGTTTGGATGGGATTGTGTTGCTAAAGTGATGACTATGAAATGTCCTTGACAAGTAAATAGCTAACAGACATAAATCTGTTTTCTTTTCCGTTTTTTTTTTTGTTGTTGTTCTTATTACTTTTCTTTTTGTATATCCTTTTTGTGGTTGTTGTTGTTTTAAGGATGATTAACTTTATTGTTATTTTATGTTTTAAACTCAAGGAGTTTGTTTTCTTCTTCAAATTTTAAATATTTTTTTAATAGTTTAGGTTTTGTGTATCCTTTATAATAATATGGTAAGGATTATTATAAGCTTTTATTTGAATTTCTAAAAAATTTATTAGCTTCATTTTTTATTTAATGTGTAAGAAGACTTTTTTTTAAATTTTTTTAAATTTTAGTGATATGTTATGGTTGACCTTTTTTTTGCCCCGTTTTGTATAATTTTTTTTTTTTTTTTCAAAATTTTGCTTTTATAAAATTTTTATAAATTCTGTGTTTTTTGTCACAATTTTTTATAAATTCACAATTTTTTATAAATTCAAAAATTTTTTTTTTAATTCACAATGTTTTATAAATTCAAAATTTTTTTATAAATTTCTCTTTATCTCCTGAATTTTTTTGAAAATTCTTTTGAATTTATTATTGTAAAACTTTTAAATTTGCGCGCGCACTTTTTTTACTTAATTTTTTTAGAATATTTCTTTTAAATTACCGAAATTCTTGTAATTTCTTATCATCTCTTATATTATTTCTCTCTCACTCTATCTCTCTCTCTTTGAATATGTAACTTTTTCTAACTGTTTATGTTGTGTTTAAAGGATGTGATTACTCAAAATGTTGTTGTTTTACATTAAATTATATTTTGTTGTTGCATATAATATTTCTATTTTCGTTTTCTCGTTATTCTCTAATAAATGCTCGAACATACCGTTAGTTTGTTAGTTACTTTGATGTTTTCACGTTATCACTCTTTGTCGGTTTCATGTTATCACTCTTTGACGTTTAATCTAGAGCGTGCGAAAACGTGTCTTTATCATAAGGGTCTCCCCAAAAATAAGGGTCTCCCCAACAACAATGGTCTCCCCAACAACAAAAACACAGTAAACCCGTTTTTTTTCGTCTTTCTTTTCGTTTGTGTTAAATTTTCATTGAGTTCTTTATTCGTTTGTTTTTATTTTGCTGTGGTAGAGAGAAAGGTGGTTTTAAGGTTTTGGTATGTAAGTGTGTGTGTGTCTATAATGAATTACAACAACAACAATAACACTGTACAACACAAAAAAAAATTACAAGGTCAGACCAAAAAATTTTGATAGAAGAGACAAAAAAAAAATGCACGTGTATCGGCGTTTTGAAAGTTTACATCTGGGTTTCATTTTAGGGGGAGGTGAAGTTTCCCCCAAATGCAAATGTTGTATTGTCAATCGTCATTGAATATCGAGTGAAGCTTACGTTTAAAGTATATGGTGTGTTCAGCAAATTTATGTAAAATGTTACGGAGAACATTTTTGTGGAATATGTTAACCCTCTAACTCCTCAAGATAAGGGTATTTTTTGTCCTTCTTTTCAAAAAGAGCAAAAAACGCCATTAAAACAGCGATTTAAGCGGTTTAAATGTTCCGAAAAAATATTCACCGTAAAATTTTACTATAAGTCCTTGAATACACCAAAACGGAAAACTCAACCAGAAAGTCAGAAATAAGACACAACAAAAGAGATCTTAGGGTTAATTTCGCATTTATTAAGAAAATCGAGTAAAGCTTACGTTTAAAGTATATGGTGTGTTCAGCAAATTTATGTAAAATGTTACGGAGAACATTTTTGTAGAATATGTTAACCCTCTAGCTCCTCAAGATAAGGGTCTTTTTTGTCCTTCTTTTCAAAAAGAGCAAAAAACACCATTAAAACAGGGATTTAAGGGAATTAAATGTTCCGCAAAAATATCCGCCGTGAAATTTTACTATAAGTCCCTGAACATACCAAAACAGAAAACTCAACCAGAAAGTCAAATATAAGATACAACAAAAGAGAGCTTAGGGTTAATTTCGCATTTATTAAGAAAATCGGGTAAAGCTTACGTTTAGAGTGTATGGTGTGTTCAGTAAATTTATGTAAAATATTACGGAGAACATTTTTGTAGAATATATTAACCCTCTAACTCCTCAAGATAAGGGTCTTTTTTGTCCTTCTTTTAAAAAAGAGCAAAGAACGCCACTAAAACAGGGATTTAACGGGTTAAAATGTTCCGCAAAAATATTCGCCGTGAAATTTTACTATAAGTCTCTTTCACGGCAAATATTTTTGCGGATCATTTTAACCCATTAAATAGCTGTTTTAATGGTGTTTTTGCTCTTTTTTAAAAGAAGGACAAAAAATACCCTTACCTTGAGGAGTTAGAGGGTTAACACATTCTACAAAAATGTTCTCCGTAATATTTTACATAAAATTGCTGGACACACCATATACTTTAAACGTAAGCTTTACCCGATTTTCTTAATAAATAGGAAATTAACCCTTAATTCTCTTTTGTTGTGTCTTATATCTGACTTTCTTGTTGAGTTTTCTGTTTTGGTGTGTTCAGGGACTTATAGTAAAATTTCACGGCGGATATTTTTGCGAAACATTTAAACCCCTTAAATCCCTGGTTTAATGGTGTTTTTTGCTCTTTTTGAAAAGAAGGACAAAAAAGACCCTTATCTTGAGGAGCTAGAGGGTTAACATATTCTACAAAAACGTTCTCCGTAACATTTTACATAAATTTGCTGAACACACTATATACTTTAAACGTAAGCTTTACTCGATTTTCTTTATAAATGCGAAATTAACCCTAAGATCTCTTTTGTTGTGTCTTATTTCTGACTTTCTGGTTTAGTTTTCCGTTTTGGTGTGTTAAAGGACTTATAGTAAAATTTTACGGCGAATATTTTTTCTGAACATTTCAACCCCCTAAATCCCTGTTTTAATGGCGTTTTTTTGCTCTTTTTGAACAGAAGGACAAAAAAGACCCCTATCTTGAGGAGCTAGAGGGTTAATATATTCCACAAAAATGTTCTCCGTAACATTTTATATAAATTTGCTGAACACACTTTATACTTTAAACGTAAGCTTCACTCGATATTCAATGACGATTGACAATACAACATTTGCATTTGGGGGAAACTTCACCTCCCCCTAAAATGAAACCCAGATGTAAACTTTCAAAACGCCGATACACGTGTATTTTTTTTTTGTCTCTTCTATCAAAATTTTTTGGTCTGACCTTGTAATTTTGGAAAAAATTTGATTTTGTTGTGCAGTGTAATAGAGGCTTGGTGTGTTAAGTTACATTTTCGGTAAACATTAAAGTTTTCTGTGTATTTGTATTTTAAAAGCTTGTTCCCCCACACAAGATGGTAAAATAGTATTTTGTTTTATGGTACTAATTTTAAAAAAGTACTTTTTTTATTTTAGGTTTAGGGTTTTTTTTATTTAGGGGTTAAAAAAATGGCAAAAAATCGTTTTTTTTTTTACTTTTCAGCCATTTCTTTTTAAAAATCTAAATGATGTTTTCACATTAGAAGAAGGGTTTTTTAATGCCTATCCATTGGTGGCAGAACCAAGTAAAAATTCGTAAAATATTTTTTTCATGAAAATGTGAACATATTGGGGGTATTTATGTGAAGCCATAGACCTACGATATCTTTATTTTAGACGACACGTATTTTTGCTCTAGACTAGCGGTTAGCAACCTATGGTACGCGTACCACTAGGGGGTACGCGAAACTTTCCGCGGGGGTACGCAAAATTTTAGTAATTTGACATTCGTTTTAGATTAACCTTTCAATGTTGGTTCCGCATCCGGCTTTCAAATTATTCCATAACGTCAGGTTTTTAAGAAAGTTGAGGTCAAAGTTCACAAAAAATTTATTTTTACGCAATTTAGAGAGAATTGTTTGCTATATTTTTGGATGATATTTTGATATCTGACCACTTGTTTTCGATTAACCTTTCAATGCTGATTCCGAATATGGTTTCCAAATTTTTCTATGATGTCAGGTTTTTGAGAAAATTTATTTCAAAGTTCTCAAAAAACGTGTTTTCGGACATTTTTGAGACGGGTTGTGATAGAGTGGAAATTTTGGTATTACTTTGTTAATCTCAAAATGCGCTTTTATAGTAAATACAAGGGTGTTTCATTCGAAAAGTCACGGAATTATTTATCTGCCCCCGTATTTAAAAAAAAAAACACTATATTTCCGCCCCCAGATTTGTAACATTTTCAGTCGGTTTTTTCTATGCAGAAAAATCAGCAGAAAATCCGGGTTTTCAGATGCATTGAACCACCCCAAGGTGCGAAAATTTTTCCAAAAAATACAACCATTGTTTTTATCTCCCCTAAATCCATAAAAAATATATAAATTAACAGTAATATTTGTGATTTTTTTTAACGAAGACAAAAAACTCGTTAGGGGGTACGCGGCTGATAAAATTTAAAATTAGGGGTACGCGAGCCAAAAAGGTTGGTAACCGCTGCTCTAGACGATATTCCAGTTAGTTTGAGAGTTATCGAAATTTTCCCGAAGGTCCACATTGTTTTAAAAGGGAACATCGACATTTTTAAACACTGATACATATGTCCGATAACCCGAGACACCCAAACTTTCCTTGTTAGTGACTGTATAAGTTTGTAATTGCACCCCGAAATATTGGTCGATGATCCCATATAGCAGGAATCAGAGAAGGAAATAAATTTTTCGTTGTTGATACCCTCCAACATATATATAAAAAAAATCAGAGGCGTTTTTTGGGGAAGGGTGCTCTGTAGGGGGTGGTGGGGGATACCTTCTTCATTGCGATAAATGTTTACTAATTTTTTTACTATGCTTTTTGAACTTTAGTAATACCATTTTCTCATTATTTTAATGATCTTTTTAAATCCGCGCCCATTAAAGGGGGCGGGCCTAAAAAAACTAAATTTTGTAGCCCATAAGTCTAAGGCACGACTCTGAACTTCTTCTTGCATAAAAATGTTTCATTTATTTAACAAAAATATAAACATACACGTAAAAAATTGTGTTTTTCAGAGGTTGGTTTAGTTCCTCAATGGTGAACTTTTTCCCCCTGGTCTGATTTTGCCTATTTACGAACTTATCTTGCCTAGGCCCATAAGACATATTCGTGCCACATTTTAGGAGGCTACACTCAAAAAAAACCTTGTAAAATTACAAGAAAAAGTCTAGTAATCCCATTTTACCAATATTTTACGGTTTTCCTTGTTTTTTAACAAATCATTTTCGATCGAAATTAACATTTTTTTTTTGGTAATTTTACAGTTTTTCTTGTAATTTTAATTTCGAAGATGTTTTACAAAAAAAAATCTAGTAAATTTACGAGAATTTCTTGTAAGTTTTATTTCGTCAAAAAAGTTTTAAATTAACAATTTTATTGGTAAAAAGCTTGTACAACAAAAGCAATTCTTTTCAAATAGGAAATAGCAAAAAAAAGTTAAAAATTTTTCTTGTAATTTTACAATGTTTTTTTTAGTGTAGCTCTTTTATTTTAGATTGCATCGTGCCATCTACACTAAAATAATTACTCTGTTAAATACTCTGCAAAATGACTGTAATCTCAATTCGACAGATATTTGACAAAGTTATCTGCCGATATACAGATTTTAAGAAAATACCTTTTATTTTTGTCTGTAATTTTACTTTTTTCTTTGTAATCTCTATTTTACAAATAATAAATAGAGTTTTTTTTTTTTTTTGTTAAAATACAGATTATAGAAAAATACTTTGTTTTTTTCTCGTAACCAAAATACTAAATTTCATCTGTAATTTTACTATTGCTCTGTAATACGGTTTTCAAATTAAAAGCTCTTAAAAAAACTTCGAAGTATTTCTCTCCTCTTTAAAAAGCGTCTTAAATTACAATAAAATATGCTAAATTTTACGAGGTGTAGTGAAAAATTGAAGGAACTTCTAATTTTCACAAAAATAAAAAAAATAAATTTTACAATTTGGAAGCATTAAAGCGGGCAAATTTACACGATTGCATTTCACAACTGTCAACACAACTTGCACATTAAGGAAGAATAAATTGATCAGGAATCAAATAGTGACCATTGGTGCTGTGGGTTCGATTCTCAGCTCAGACAGAACAAAATTTGTTTCAGATATTTATTAGTTTCTATTTATAACTAATATCTATCGCAGCACCCTCCTTCTTTAATAAATAGCACTAAAAAAACGTCAACGAAGTAAAATAATAACAAGTAGGAAAGTTAAATTCGACTTTGCCGAATCTATGAATACCCTCCACAATGCCTTTTTTTAAGGATAGCACATTTTTAACGAGAAAAAAATTAACTATTTTGATTAGAAATATTTTATTTTGAGTAAAAAACTCTTTTTTGTCATTAAAAAAAAAAAATTACTAAATTTTTTTTTTAGTGCAAAACTTTTTCGAGTGTAATGTTTTTTCTGTAAAAATATTTCTGGGTGAATGAACGTACGTATGTACACAAAATAATGACATTTTTGTAAAAAAAAACTAAATTTTTTGAGTGTAAAATTTTTTTGAGTTTAAATTTTTTTTGAGCGTAAAATTTTTTTCGAGTGTAATTTTTAGGTTACCAATGCTTTTAAAACTAAACAAGTTTAAAAATCATTGCTTTAAAACTAAACAAGTTTGAAAAGCATTACTAAGTTACCACCAATGCTTTTAAAACTTGTTTACCACGTGGCATTTAAGATGAACCCAATCTAAAATTCGGGGTTTTGCTTATAACTTTTGAACCACTGCACTATAGGAAATTTTACCCATTTTTTGGCCAAAAGTCAAAATTAAAATTTTTGCAAACATTATTTTTTTTTCACATTAATATAAAAAAAACTTAACAAAGTAAACAATTCTTTCTCAATTTTTCGACAGAATTGATGTACTGTCACTTTATCAGTAGTTTTTCTTGCAATTTCTTACTTAGTTATAAAATAACGATTGAGAGCAGCGAATTTTGTGATAGCTTCTAACAAAAGTTTTTATATTAAGAATTTATAGTTTTTAAAAACTAAAAAATGGAAAATAATGTCAAAGGTGAGTACTTTAATGATAAATAGTGAAATGTTGGTGAACTCATCTATTAGATCGATTTTATTGGAAAAATTGAAGTGACCTTAAGATGAACTTATTGAAGTATGAATTGGAATTTTATTTTGACTTTAAAAAAAATGATAGCATATGTTAGCTATAAAACCATAAAAGTTCTCTAGGACAATCAATTACCTTCCGAATTTAAAAAATTTCAAGGTCGGATATGTGCAAACTTTTTTTTTATACCCATTTTTCCAGGTGACTACTGAGTGCCAAATTCAGAGTTATTTAATACATGGCGAGAGAAATAAAGCAGAGGTGGATAAGGAGCCGCTATTTCTGACCATTTCTTTTCATACATTGCTGAGAGTGAATGTTTCGAAAACTTTAAACAATATATAAAGGAGGAATTAAGAATATTTTGTTCAAATATAAATATGAAAAGGATTAAAAGTTGTAGGAGTTTGAAAATTTTTGAAAGACAGCATGCTGTTTGGCTTAAAGGCAATACTTGGCTAAAAAAAACTTGAAACGCAGCCTGCCTCCACTAAATCGAAACCTGGGCGACCGCAATTAACTTTTTTGTCAAAATCTGCGAGAACAAAAATACGAGTTACAGCAGAAATCTCTAAAGATCTAAATAGGGAAGTTGAGCCCCTAGCTCTTGCATCATCTACGGCTGCCCGTAGTGGCATTTTGAAATGTAGTTGACGACTTGGAACTCAAAAATAAAATTTTTGAATAAAATCCTTATTAAAAAGTAGATTTGTTTGACACTTCTTAACATTGTTAAAATAAATTTCTACTGTTATCTTCGAAAGTTAGTGTACACTCAAAAAAAAAAAAATATTGTAAAAACAGTTTAGAAAACCATATAATCTATCAAGGATCTAAAAAATCTTAGATGCGGCAACTTATAACCCGGGAACCCTGTTTGGAACTAATTATTAGGTAATTTTTTAGGTAACTTTACTAATTTTTTTTTTGAGTGTATGAAAACCTTTAAGAGTCACTCCCTCCCTCTAAAGAGTCTTCCAAAAGTCAAATAAAAAAAATCAGTCAAATCGGTCCAGCCGTTTGGCTGTAAATAATTTTGGCCAAAAAAAGGGTAAAATTTCCTATAGTGCACTGGAGCGATTAAGCTGAAATTCAAAATCAAACAGACCTAGGGAATGGCAAAGATACATATTATGTTTTAGGAGTCTCATTATTGTATTTCGAAAGTTATCATGTTTTTTATCTCGCAAATTTGCGAAAAACCCTTGCCGAAATTCACTCTTTTGCTCATAACTTTTGAACCACTGGACCGATTTGGCTGGATTGCAATACCAACCTGACCATGTAAATGACCAACATATATCCAAACTTCAGTAGCCTCTGTAAAGTCTTTTAAAAGTTAGCGTGTTTTCTACGGACAGACAGACGGACGGACGGACATCGCTAGATCGACTTAAAATCGATCGATGATCATGAATATATATACTTTATGGGGTCTTAGACCAATATTTCGATGTGTTACAAACGGAATGACAAACTTATATATACCCTCTATCACTAGAGTGGAGGGTATAAAAGTAATGGCTATAAACACAGCTTCAAAAATAATTCGCCAGATCAATAACAGATGGCGATGCAACCACTGTACTCAAAATTATCAACACGCGCAATTACAGTGTTGCCATACTGAAGCCCTTCTATCTTTAAAATCTTTCGTCTCTCTTCTATCCCCTTTCCGAAAGAAGCATAACGGTTACATTAGTAATTGATAGGCAGCATTGCATGAGTGTTGCTATATCAAGCGCATTAAAAAGATATATAAGAAAGTCAAAGCATTCTTAAACGATTTCCCTTTAATTTTATAGTGTTTAAAACAAACTTGATAACATCCAGTGAGTTTACAAATAATTTCTACAGAGTTAAACATTCGCGTGCGAAACATTTAAGCGGGCGCATTTAAATGACAGCATTTGCCTTTATTTTGTGTCAAGTTATTACTATCCATGCAATTCTGGTCGCTTTCATCAACATTTTACAGATAATTCTGTAAATCTACAGTTTTTTTATCAAAATCATTTTACAGAGTTTTCTTCGTAAAACAACAAAAAATCTTGCTGGTTGGAAATCTATGGTGTTTTCTGCTGACTCAACCGAGTATCTCTGTATTTTAACAGAGTAATTATTTTGAATGTACGAGCAATGTCTTAGAATCTAAGACTTTTTTTTACGAACAATGTCTTAGAATCTGCATATTTTTTCTATACGAAAAATATCTTAAAATTTTAGACTTTTATGTAGTAAAAATTTATCAAATTTCGTCTACACTCAAAATAATCACTCTGTTAAATTACAGAGATACTCTGCTGAGCCAGCAGAAAATACCATAGATTTCCAACCAGCAAGATTTTTTGTTATTTTACGAAGAGAACTCAGTAAAATGATTTCGATAAAAAGAAACTGTAAATTTACAGAATTATCTGTAAAATATTGATAAAACCGAAAAGAATTTTACCAAAAAAACTCTGTAAATTTACAAAGTTTTAGTTAAATACATTTTATGAGTTCAAAATTTTACAAAAAAAGCTCTGTAAATTTACAAAGTTTTAGTTAAATCCATTTTATGAGTAAAACTTCTATGCTTCAAAAACATTAATTAAAATTTAATTAATTAAAATTAAAATTTTGTTAAATTTCCCGCTTTAATGCTTCAAAATTTTGGTTTTCGGTCACAAGAAAATACAAAGTATTTTCTTAAAATCTGTATTTC
The DNA here is from genome assembly GCA_963921195.1 of Pegoplata infirma. Taxonomy (NCBI): domain Eukaryota; kingdom Metazoa; phylum Arthropoda; class Insecta; order Diptera; family Anthomyiidae; genus Pegoplata; species Pegoplata infirma. The sequence goes on along the minus strand of OY992538.1, from coordinate 28,797,326 downwards.
GACTGATAACTTTGTCAAATATCTGTCGAATTGAGATTACAGTCATTTTACAGAGTATTTAACAGAGTAATTATTTTGAGTGTAAAAAAAATACGAAGTATTTTGCTTAGATCTGTATTTTAGCAGAAAACTCTGTTAATTATCTGTAAAATTAAGATTACAAAGTAATATAACAGAGGAAACTTTGTTTTTTATCACAACAAAATACAAAGTATTTTCTTTAAATCTGTATTTTGACAGGAAACTCTGTCAAATATCTGTAGATTTGAGATTACAGTCATTTTACAGAGTATTTTACAGAGTTATTATTTTGAGTGTATAGAAAAAGTCATAGACTTAGACTGTAGAATCTGGCATTTCGGGGCGCTGTGAGGTCGGGGCCTTTGGCACGTGACCCGTGTGCCTTTGGTACTGGGCATGCGGCACGAAAATTTTCAACCGATCGAGCTTAAACTATAAAATCGAAAATAAACAAAATAAGATCCATTTTAGTGCCCTTTGAAAGATCTCCCTTGGGAGTAGTATATTATGGTACCTTTTTGCTTTAAGCTCCCCCAAAATGGTAAAATTATATAAATTTTTATCATCCCTGGTGTGTCAGTATACATGCATGTATGTGTAAATGTTTTTGATTTATATGATTTTTTTTTTTTCATTTTTAAAAGCAACACTCCCCTTGATGTTGTTGTTTTGTATTTTGTTAAAACACACATACACTCACACACTCTCATACACACAAAGGAAATGAAATTCCCTGATGTGTATATTTGATGTTTGTATGTATGTATAAGCATTTTATAACTTTGTATATTCAAAGAAGGATTTACCCAAATAAGTATGCAATATTATTAATGTTAAAAACTAAGGAAAAAAAATATTAAAAAAGCAACTATTATTTTTGCAAAAAATTTAATTTCTGGAAATTTAAATGTTTCACAAATATTTTTTTTAGTTCTCTATCCGAATAAATAGAATCTTTCTCTGAACAACAATTTTTTATTTACTTTTAATTGAATAAAAATTAATTTTTTAAGACTTTTTTTTGCAAAATAAATATTATTTTTTTTATTTTTTTCCACTTTAAATAATTTTAAAATATTTTTTTTTTAAATAAAATTTTTTGCCACACTTTTTTTTTTCTTCTAAAAAATAAAAATTATTATTATTTTTTTTTATAATTTGTTGTTTTATTATTATTATTTTTTTGTAAACACGTTTTATTTGTTTAAAATTTATCCGCACGTACGTCCTTCTCCATTAACGACAAGCGACGAACAAACCAGAGAATTTGGCATATTATGAACTCATCATCATCTTCATCACACTACTCTTTGGTTTAAATTTAAAGAAATACAAATTTTAAAAATTTCTCTGAAATTTTTTTTTAAGAGTAAGGAGATTTTGATTATATTAGAGCGCTACATTTAAGAGGTTTTTCTATATATAAGAGAATTCAAGTTATTCTCTTTTATATACAAGAGAAAGTGCAGTGTTTTTTTTAAGATTCTTTTTTGTTATTTTGTGTAAGGTTAGGGTCTTTTGCACAAAATTTTCCTATCATTTAAATTAAGTCTTCCTAAATCTACACTTAAAAAAAAAAAAACTTGTAAAATGACAAGAAAAACTTATTATTTTTATTTCTATTTGACAAGAATTTCTAGTAATTTTACAAAATTTTTACCAATTATTTTGGAATTTTAAAAATTTTTTTACAAATAAAATTGTAAACCCGAGTAAAAATTTTTATATGATGCAATACATAATGAAATATAACACAATATATATTTATACGCAATTTAATCCGAATAATGGTGGATGTTTTTGCATTAAAAAAGATCAACTTGTATAAAATATGATTTGATTTCATCCGAGTTTTGACCAGACATTGACATATATTAGTGGATCTAATTAGATCTAATTGAATAAAAACATGTAAAATCCTGGTGTTTTTTGGTTTGGGTTGAGACACACCACATGTCAACGATACATTCACCAAACATATAATTTTCTTAAACAAAAAAATGTTCGGGTACGCTTCGAACCAGATAGGTGATATACATAACCCTAACAAGGAAATGTTTAGGAACATTTTAAAAAGTTTCTCTTACTTTGCCTTAAAAACTTAGAAAATTGTTGGTTAAATGGAAACATATAGTGTTATATATGGAACAGAATAGGATATATATAATTTTATATTAAATTATACAGAAAAACAAATTTTCCTTTTAATCCGAATCATGATTCAATTATATATAACTACATATGACTGCATTTAAAAAATTTTGAAAATATCTCACGCGATGTATAATCATATATGATTTATTATGTTTGCATCTGGTTATATATTGTTATATATGTTTATTTTTACTCGGGAATTAAAATTTTTTTGACGCTATAAAACTTACAAGGAATTTTCGTGACTTTACTGGATTTTTTGCTACCTCCTATTTTACGAGTATTCCTAATAAAAATTACGAGCTTTTTTGTAATTTTACAAGCTTTTTACCAATAAAATTGTAAATTTAAAGTTTTTTTTGGCGCAATAAAACTTACAAGGAATTCTCGTGAATTTATTAGATTTTTTTTTGTGTTTAAAAAACCTTGGAAACTTGTAAGATTACAAAAAAAATTGTAAAATCACAAAAAAAAAATTGCCTGCGAATTTTGTACTCTTGCCCAAAACATTAAATCAAAAGAGCTGTACATTTCATAAGTGAGTGCAAAAATAAGTGCAAACAAGTATAAAAGTTAAATTCGACTTTGCCGAATCCATGAATAACCTCCACAATGCATTTTTTAATGGATAGTACATTTTTTAACGGGAAAAAATTAACAATTTTGATTAGAAATATTTTATTTTGAGTAAAAAACTCTTTTTTGTCATTTAAAAAAAAAGAAACATTACTAATTTTTTTTTTTGAGTGTAAAATTTTTTTCGAGTGTAATGTTTTTTTTTACTGTAAAAATATTTCTGAGTGAATGCACGTACGTACGTACACAAAATATTGTAATTTTTGTAAAAAAAAAACTAGTTTTTTTTTATACCCTCCACTCTAGTGATAGAGGGTATATATAAGTTTGTCATTCCGTTTGTAACACCTCGAAATATTGGTCTAGGACCCCATAAAGTATATATATTCATGATCCTCGATCGATTTTAAGACGATCTAGCGATGTCCGTCCGTCCGTCCGTCCGTCCGTCCGTCCGTCCGTCCGTCCGTCTGTCCGTCTGTCTGTCTGTCTGTCTGTCTGTCTGTCTGTTGAAAACACGCTAACTTTTGAAAGACTTTACAGAGGCTCCTGAAGTTTGGCATATATGTTGGGCATTTACCTGGTCAGGTTGGTATTGCAATCCAGCGAAATCGGTCCAGTGGTTCAAAAGTTATAAGCAAATGAGTGAATTTCGGCAAGGGTTTTTTTGGAATTTACAAGATAAAACACACGGTAACTTTCGAACGGCAATTCTGAGGGTGCTGAAGTGTGGCATATATATTTGTCGTTCTTCAGGTCCGGTTCGTTTTAAATTTCAGCCAAATCGGTCCAGTGGTTCAAAAGTTATTAGCAAAACCGTAAATTTCAGATTCGCCTCACCTTAAATTCACGTGTTGAAAACCCGTTAAAAATGTTTTAAAAATATTGGTAAGTCACAAAAATATTTTACATCGCATTTTTGTCATTCAAAAATATTTTTACACTAAAAGAAAAAAAAAATACACTCGAAAAAAATTTTACACTCAAAAAAAATTTTACACTCAAAAAAAAATTTAGTAAATTATTTTTTTTTTTTTTCAAAAATTAGTTAAAAAATTAGTTAGTTTACACTAAAAGAAAAAAAAAAATACGCTCGAAAAAAATTTTACACTCAAAAAAATTTTACACTCAAAAAAAATTTAGTAAATTATTTTTTTTTTTCAAAAATTAGTGTTATTTTTTCACTCTAGAAAATTTACTATAACTTAAAAAGGGCATTGTGGAGGGTATTCATAGATTCGGCCAAGTCGAATTTAATTTTTCTACTTGTTTTTTTTGTTTTTGTTTCCACTCTAGTGATAGAGGGTATATATAAGTTTGTCATTCCGTGTGTAACACCTCGAAAAATTGGTTAAGGATTCGTAAGGTATATATATTCATGATCCTCGATCGATTCTAAGCCGATCTAACGATGTCCGTCCGTCTGTCTGTCTGTATGTCCTTCTGTAGAAAACACGCTAACTTTTGAAAGACTTTACAGAGGCTCCTGAAGTTTGGCATATATGTTGGGCATTTACCTAGTCAGGTTGGTATTGCAATCCAGCGAAATCGGTCCAGTGGTTTAAAAGTTATGAGCAAAAGACTGAATTTCAGCAAGGGTTTTTCGTGAATTTATGAGATAAAAAGCACTATAACTTTCGAAAAGCAATTCTGAGGATGCTGAAGCTTGGCATATATATTTTTCGTTCCTCCTGCCTAGTTCGTATTGAATTTCACCCAAATCGGTCCAGTGGTTCAAAAGTTATTACCAAAACCGTGAATTTCAGATTAGCTTCACCTTAAATTCACGTGTTGAAAACCCGTTAAACCTGTTTTAAAAACATTGGTAAGTCACAAAAATATTTTACAACGTATTTTTGTCACTCAAAAATATTTTTATACCAAAACAAAAAAAAAAAAATAAATAAACTCGAAAAAAATTTTACACTCAAAAAAAATTAGTAAATTATTTTTTTTTCCAAAAATTACTAAAAAAAATTTTTTTACACAAAATAAAATATTTCTAATCAAAACTGTTATTTTTTTCACGTTAGAAAATTTACTGTCACATAAAATGGACATTGTGGAGGGTATTCATAGATTCGGCCAAGTCGAATTTAACTTTTCTACTTGTTTAATGTAAAATTTTTTTGGAGTGTAAAATTTTTTTTTAAGTGTAAATTTTTTTTTGAGTGTAATTTTTAAGTTAGCAATGCTTTTAAAACTAAACAAGTCTAAAAAGCATTGCTTTAAAATTAAAAAAGTTTGAAAAGCATTGTTAAGTTACCACCAATGCTTTTAAAACTTGTTAAACACGTGGCATTTAAGATGAAACTAATCTTAAATTCAGGGTTTTGCTTATAACTTTTGAACCACTGGACCGATTGAGCTGAAATTTAATACCAAACAGACCTGGGGAATGGCAAAGATACATGTCAATCTTCAGCATTCTTATTAATTTCTTTCGAAAGATATCGTGTTTTTTATCTTGTAAATTCGCGAAACAGCCTCGCCGAAATTTACTCTTTTGCTCATAACTTTTGAACCACTGGACCGATTTGGCTGGATTGCAATACCAACCAGACCAGGTAAATGACCAACATATATGCCAAACTTCAGTAGCCTCTGTATAGTCTTTCAAAATTTAGCGTGTTTTATACGGACAGACAGACGGATGGACATCGCTAGATCGACTTAAAATCGATCGAGGATCATGAATATATATACTTTATGAGGTCCTAGACCAATATTTCGATGTGTTACAAACGGAATGACAAACTTATATATACCCTCTACCACTAGAGTGGAGGGTATAAAAAGTGTTTTTACATTTTATGCGAAAGCTTAGACTTGCTGAAAAAGTAGTTTTGGTGAAAAAAAAAAAAATATTATTTTTTTCACGAACAACAAAATTATGTTAAAAAAAAGTTTAATGAACCCAAAATTTTTAATGAAAAAAAATTTTGATGAAAAAAAATTTTTGATGAATTTTTTGATGAAAAGAATTTTTTTTTGATGTAAAAAAAATATGAAAAAAAAATTTTTTTGGTGAGAAAAAAATTGATAATAAAAAATTTGATAAAAAAATTTGATGACAAAAATTGATGAAAAAATATGATAAAAAAAAAATTTGATAAAAAAAAAAATTTGATGAAAAAAAATTGATGAAAAAAAAAAATTGATGAAAAAAAAAATTTGATGAAAAAAATTTATGAAAAAAAAAATTGATGAAAAAAAAAAAATAAAATTGATGAAAAAAAAAAATTTAGGAAAAAAAAAAATTTGATGAAAAAAACAAATTGATGAAAAAAAAATTTTATGGAAAAAAAATTGATGAAAAAAAAAAATTTGATGAAAAAAATTAATAAAACAAAAAATATGAATTTTTTTTTGTTGAAAAATAATTATGTTACTTTTTATTCACCAGCTAGTAAACAACGAGTTTATTCACCACGAGGTGAATTATTATCCAAGTTACAAACCCAAGTAATTAAAATTTTTGGTTTTAAGAAACTGAAAATAGTATTTCTTGTTTTCTTTTTCGTTAATTGTTAGCTTATATAGTCAAACTGAGGTGGCGTCCTGCGATTTTTTTAAAATTAGACACTAGCCTGAAAACATTATCATTTTAAAAACCTAAATGTCGATCGAAAATTTTTTGTTAATAAACAAGGAAAACTGACAAATATTGGTAAAATGGGATTACGAGACTTTTTCTAGTAATTTTACAAGGTTTTTTTGAGTGTATTTATGTATTTGAATAACTTTGTTAGTTTTTTTTTTAAGAGAAAAACATTAACCCCCTAATTTTGTAAAACGCAACGCGCTGCGTTGTTACAATGTCTGTGTAATATGTTTTTGTTACAACAATAAATTGCATTGAAATTTTACGAAACAAAATTACACTCACATAAAAAATCGGTTGGAATGAGGTTGCCACAACCGCAATACGGTTGTCGTAACCGGCTTGCGGTTGTCCCAACCGTACGCGGTTGCAGCAACCGTAAATTGAGGTTGTTATAACTTTTTTTTAAAAATGTTTGTGCCAGTTGCCACAAAATTAAAAAAAAGTTGCTACAACTGCAAACCCCGGTTGTAGCAACCGTAAATAACGGCATTTGCCGGTTCCCTCAACTGATAATTAAAACAGTTGCTACAACTTCCAACCCTGGTTATGGCAACTGTAAATTGAAAAATTTTTAAATGTCATAAAATTAAAAACCAAAATACAAAAAAAAATTAACAAAAAATAAAAATCTGAAGAATATACAGTGTATCACAAAAGTATTTTGCCTATGCAAAATATAATGAAATTTAATAAAAAATCGCTATAAAAAAATATTTATGTTTAAAAATAAATATATGTTTGATTGAATATTAAATAAGGGAAGATTAAACTTTAATTCTGTATTTTTAAACACTTCATTTTAATTTTTTATGCATGAGATTTTTAAGAAAATATCAAATTGTCTCTCATTTTTCAGCTCACAAAAGTATTTTGCTTTTTTAATTTTAATATATCATTTTGTAAATTTATTAAAAAAAATTAACAATTTTAATATTTTGAATGGTATTTATTGTTAGCCAGAACTAATTCTAGACGTCTGGGCATTGATTCCACTAAATTCAAAAATTTTTGAATAAGTATTTTTTACCATTCTACTTCCGATGCTTGTTTTAAAGTAGTTTTTATGGAAATGTTGCGTTACATGATTTTTTTGTCCAAATGAGCCCAAGGATTTTCGAAAGGATTAATGTCGGGACTTTGTGGTGGTGTTGCCAGATGTTTGGTATTGCATAAAAACCACTTTGTAACGTCAAAAGCTGTGTTTTTTGGCTCATTATCACGTTGGAAGTAAAGCCCATTTCGCGATAGCCCCGTTTGTTCAGCACTTGCATGTTAATTTTTCCTCAAAAAGGATAAATCTCAACCTGACTATCCATATTTTCATCAATAAACACCAACTGGCCCATTTCAAGGCCGACATACAGCCCTACACCACCAGAGAACCACCATCATGTTTTACAGTTAATCTTATATTTTTTATATTTAAGGATTTATTTGGCTTTTGCCAGACAATAAGTCGTCCATCTGACGCAATAAAGTTTTGGAAAACTCAAATGTGAATTGACGAAACCAAATTCAACATTTTTGGGTGTGATGATCGACGTATGGTCTTGCGATTGCTAAATGAATCGTTAAATATAAAAATAGAAAATCAACTGTAAAATATGCTGGTGGTTCTCTGATGGTTGAGGACTTTATGTCGGCCTTGAAATGGGCCAGTAGGTGTTTATTGATAAAACTATGGATAGTCATGTAGAGATTTGTCCTTTTTACGGAAAAATTAATATGCCAGTGCTGAACAAATGGGGCTATCGCGAAATGGGATTTACTTCCAACGTGATAATGAGCCAAAACACACAGCTTTTGACGTTAAAAAGTGGTTTTTATACAACATTAAACAACTGGCAACACCGCCCCAAAGTCCCGACATGAATCCTATCAAAAATCTTTGGGATCATTTGGACGAAAAAGTCCTGTAGCACAACATTTCAATAAAAACTACTTTAAAACCAGCTTTGGAAGAAGAATGGTACAAAATACCTTTACAAAAATTTTAGAATTTAGTGGAAATCAATGCCCAGACGTCTGGAATCAGTTCTGGCTAACAATAAATACCATTCAAAATATTAAAATTGTTAATTTTTTTTAATAAATTTACAAAATGATTTATTAAAATTAAAAAAGCAAAATACTTTTGTGAGCTGAAAAATAAGAGGCAATTCTAAATTTTTTAAAAATCTCATGCCTGAAAAATTAAAATGAAGTGTTTTAAAATACAGAATTAAAGTTTAATCTTCCCCTATTTAATATTCAATAAAACATATATTTATTTTTAAACATAAATATTTTTTTATAGCGTTTTTGTATTGAATTTTATTATATTTTGCATAGGCAAAATACTTTTGTGATACACTGTACATACATAGATGTTCAATATTTAAATAATTTCGTTAGAGATAAAACAATGTACGGATAACGCGAAAATATGTAAGTTATAGTCACCTAAAAAAGGAAATTGCGATAGTGAAATGTTTTTTTTTTAGTTAAAATCAAGGGAAGAAATCAAGCTGAAACAACGTACATAAATAAATCAAGGAGTTGTTTTTGGAGAAAATGGTGCTCGAGGAGATAAGAAACAGCTCCCGTTTGTGCTAAAAACACATTTTAATCTTAAAATGCATTGCGTTTGTATACACTCATAGAAATATCTTAGTAGAAAAAATAGTAAACCCATTGTAGATCAAGTTTTACAGAATATTGCCGTATTCAACAAAAATTAATGTTGATATCGTTGAATAATCAGTAAAGTTGAATCAACTCTTTACAACGCTTTTACAGAATTCAATAGATAAAACCAAAAAAGAAAAAAACAACCCTGTTCGTTCATTTTTGTATTATCAAGTTGGTAGCAATGCATTGCAATGTGAAATTTGTTTGTCTCTTATAATTTATAAGTTATAAAATTATTTTATGTGTTTGTTTCTTATAAAAATATTTAATATTGTAAAAATAAATAAAAATAGGATCTGATGATCAGATTCTGATCTGTAAATATTTGGTAAGTAATAAAATAGATTGGTTACTTTATGTATTCATACTATATTGTAATTTTTTTGTTTTTTTTTAAGGTTTTTGATTTGGTGTCATTAGAAAACTGGAGAATGGCTTACGAGTGCATAACATAAATAAACGAAGTGTGTAAGAAAATCTCGTGTTGAAATATTGCAGCTTAAAAAGCCGGTGATAATTCTAAAAAATATTGTGATTTTTACTTAATAAAAGAATATTAACAAATAACAACAAGCTTATTTTTATTAATAAAATTTCTTATATCAACAAAAATATGAGTTGAGTTTACAAAAAATACGAGTTGATTTACAAAATAACGAGTTGATCAACTTTTACAAAAACTGACAACAATTTTTATTGAAATCAACATAAATATTTGTAGGGTCAAAATCAACAATGATTTCTGTTGAATTTACAACGATTTTCTTTGGGAATACAATGATTTTTGGTTGAGTGTACAGGGGGGTAATTATGTAACTTGATAGTCGTCAATCGTATCGTTTCCATCGTTATTCCATTACCATATAGTGTCACTTTATGGTAACAGAATAATGAGCTAACGATGACGATTGACGATTATCAAGTTACATAATTAGCCCCCAGATGAAAACAATTTTTATCTTGCTAAACAAATGTCTCGACATATTTTAACAGGTAATCTATAGAAAAAACTGCTCAGATTCTGTAATATTCTTCAATAGAAAAAATGTCACAGCATCTGAGACTTTTCTATAGAAAATCTTTCTCAGAATCTGAGACTTTTTCTATAGAAAAACTGTCTCAGAATCTGAGACTTTTTCTATAGAAAAACTGTCTCAGAATCTGAGACTTTTTCTATAGAAAAACTGTCTCAGAATCTGAGACTTTTTCTATAGAAAAACTGTCTCAGAATCTGAGACTTTTTCTATAGAAAAACTGTCTCAGAATCTGAGACTTTTTCTATAGAAAAACTGTCTCAGAATCTGAGACTTTTTCTATAGAAAAACTGTCTCAGAATCTGAGACTTTTTCTATAGAAAAACTGTCTCAGAATCTGAGACTTTTTCTATAGAAAAACTGTCTCAGAATCTGAGACTTTTTCTATAGAAAAACTGTCTCAGAATCTGAGACTTTTTCTATAGAAAAACTGTCTCAGAATCTGAGACTTTTTCTATAGAAAAACTGTCTCAGAATCTGAGACTTTTTCTATAGAAAAACTGTCTCAGAATCTGAGACTTTTTCTATAGAAAAACTGTCTCAGAATCTGAGACTTTTTCTATAGAAAAACTGTCTCAGAATCTGAGACTTTTTCTATAGAAAAACTGTCTCAGAATCTGAGACTTTTTCTATAGAAAAACTGTCTCAGAATCTGAGACTTTTTCTATAGAAAAACTGTCTCAGAATCTGAGACTTTTTCTATAGAAAAACTGTCTCAGAATCTGAGACTTTTTCTATAGAAAAACTGTCTCAGGATCTGAGACTTTTTCTATAGAAAAACTGTCTCAGAATCTGAGACTTTTTCTATAGAAAAACTGTCTCAGAATCTGAGACTTTTTCTATAGAAAAACTGTCTCAGAATCTGAGACTTTTTCTATAGAAAAACTGTCTCAGAATCTGAGACTTTTTCTATAGAAAAACTGTCTCAGAATCTGAGACTTTTTCTATAGAAAAACTGTCTCAGAATCTGAGACTTTTTCTATAGAAAAACTGTCTCAGAATCTGAGACTTTTTCTATAGAAAAACTGTCTCAGAATCTGAGACTTTTTCTATAGAAAAAATGTCTCAGAATCTGAGACTTTTTCTGTAGAAAAAATGTCTCAGAATCTGAGACTTTCTATAAAAAAATATCTATGAATCTGGAACTTTTTCCATAGGAAAATGTGTAAGATTCTTTAAAATTTTTCCTATACAAAAAGTCTCAGATACTAAGCCATTTTTCCTGTAGAAAAAGTCTCAGATTCTGAAACATTTCTCATATAGAAAAAGTCTCAGATTTTGAGGAGAATAATTCGTTGTATGGGATCTTTATGATACGTATTAATACAACTTTAAAATGTAACATTTATTACATATTTTTAGTATTTAGACGTATTAATTACTATATTTTTTTACAAACAATAAAAAAAAACAAAAAAAAAATAAAAAAAACGTTTTTTTTTTTATTTGGGATATTTTTTGTAATTTGGCATAATATTGAAAATATATTAAACACAGCTATGGTTGGGACAACCGGCAATACGGTTGCCATAACCGGCAAATGCCGTTATTTGAGGTTGCTGCAACCGGCATTTGTCGGTTGCCACAACTGTAAATTGTCGGTTGCTACAACCGTATATTTACCGGTTGCCGCAACCTCAATCTGAGGTTGGAACCTTTTACGGTAGAGACAACCGTATTTTGCTGTGAGTGTAGGCCATAAATTAAGAGGTAGTTTTTGTATTAGATTCTAATAACATTTCCAATTGTATTTCAGAAATTATCAATTGTATTTCAGAAGTTATCAATTTTATACCAGAACTTATCAAATGTATTTCAGAAATTAACAATTGTATTCCAGAACTTATCAAATGTATTTCAGAAATTATCAATTGTATTTCAGAAAATATTAATTGTATTTCAGAAACTATCAATTGTATATCAGAATTATCAATAGTATTTCAGAAATTATCAATTGTATTTCAGAAATTACCAATTATATTTTAGGAATTATCAATTGCTTTTCAGAAGTTATCAATTGTATTTCAGAATTTATCAATTGTATTTCAGAATTTATCAATTGTATTTCAGAAATTATCAATTTTATTTCAGAAGTTATCAATTGTATTTCAGAATTTATCAATTATATTTCAGATATTATCAATTGTATTTCAGAAATTATCAATTGAATTTCAGAATTTATCAATTCTATTTCAAAAATTATCAATTGTGTTTCAGAAACTAACCTTCGTAAAACAATTGAAAATTTCTGAAATACAATATATAATGTCTGATATACAATTTATAAATGCTGAAATACAATTGATAATTTCTGAAATACAATTGATGATTTCTGAAATACTTTTGATAATTTCTGACATACAATTGATATTTTCTGAAATACAAATTAAAAATTTCTGAAATACATTTGATAATTTCTGAAATACAATTGATAATTTCTGAAACACAATTGATAATTTCTGAAATGCAACTGATAATTTCTGAATGGCACCATTTACAATTGTATTGCAAAAATTATCAAATGTATTTCAGAAATTATCAATCGTATTTCAGAAGTTATTAATTGTATTTCAGAACTTATGAAATGTATTTCAGAATTTATCAATTGTGTTTCAGAAATTTTTAATTGTTTTTTAGAAATTATCAATTATATTTCAGAATTTATTAATTGAAGGGCTTACTGCAAGAACTTGATAAGCAACATTTTATTTTTTCGTGTTTTTTGCCTTCTGCTGATGTTCCGTTGAGAGATTTTTGGCAGAAGTGTTGCTTAAACCATTCGTACAAGTATATTGAGAATAAAAGTTTTGCAAAAGTTCTATTTTCTACATTGTTTTAAAAGTTTTAATGCAAAAACCACCATAAAATGAAATGTTGCTTATCGAGTTTTTACAATAAGCCCTTCAATTGTATTTCAGGTATTATCAATTTTATTTCAGTAACCATCAATTGTATTTCAGAATTTATCAATTGTTTTTCAGAAATTATCAGAAGTTATTTTTAATTTGTATTTTAGGAAACATCAATTTTATTTCAGAAGTTCTCAATTATATTTCAGAAATAGCTAATTGTATTTCAGAAATTATCAATTGCATTTTTACTAAAAAACTTTAGTAATTTTACTAAAAAACTTTGCAAAATGATTTTGACAGATAAAAACAGTTAATTTACAGAGTTTATAGTAAAATATTGGTTAAATATGAAAGCTTTTTTACAGAGAAAACTCTGTAATTTTACTATAAAACTTTGTAAAATGATTTGGATAAAAAAAAAAACTGTTAATTTACAGAGCTTCTAGTAAAATATTGGTTAAATAAACCACCATTTGGCAAAGAAAACTATGTAAATTTACATATATTTGTAAAATACATTTGATGCAAAAAAAAATTACAGAAAAAACTCTGTAAATTTACAGAGTTTAGTTAAATGAATGTTATTTTGTAAAATATTTATAAGATTTCTGAAAAAAATATTTTTGATAACTTTTTTGCTACTTTTTCAATTTTTCTCAAAAAAAAAATATACAGATAAAATTTTGATATTTGGTAACAAAAACAAAAACTTGTCAAAACAGAAAACTTTTTTTGACTTAGATCTGTATTTAAGCAGAAAACTCTGTTAATTATCTGTAAAATTAAGATTAGAAAGTTAAAAGTAATATAACAGATGAAACTTTGTTTTTTTTTTGTCACAACAAAATACAAAGCATTTTCTTTTAATCTGTTTTTTGACAGAAAACTCTGTCAAATATCTGTTGAATTAAGATTACAGTCATTTTACAGAGTATTTTACAGAGTTATTATTTTGAGTGTAACCTCTGAAAAACAATTAATAATTTCTGAAATACAATTGGAAATGGTGTAGTGTTATCTATACCTTCTGGTGTAGGTTCTAAGGACATGAGGTAGCAACTAGTTGCTATTGTAAGGGCAGAATTCTCTTTTGTTTGGAGACTTTTACAAAACTCTGAGCGTTTAAGAAATTTCAAGTTGGGAATGACATTTTAAAAAATATGGTCCCTGTGGAGTAGTGCCTCCCTAATAACTGGCAACTGTATAAAAAGATATCGATAAATTATTTTAGTCACACCCCCTAATATATGCTATAATTTTATTTTAAAATTATTTATTATTTTGTTAGTGCAGACAAAAACCAACTGTAGAACACTTTAAATGTGTTATACTGACTGACATACATAAAAGAGTAATTACTTTAGTGTTGCCAGCTATATTTTAAAATCATGTACCCATTTGAAAAATGAAAAACCACAAAATCACAGAGAAAATATTCGAAAAACAAACATTTTTGGGGTGTTTAATAAAATCCATTAAATCTCAAAAATGGGGTGCGTATTCCTTAATCATGTGGTCTGCCACACATTAGATGCCTGGGGTAGTTGTAATACCATGGCTCATTTTCACCAATTTTAGTTTTTAGTACCTTATTAGAGAGTAACGTTCTATCATTTTGTGTACTCCGTTTTCGACCCTGCATAACGGTCCGTAAACGGTCCGTTAGTGTCGTACGCTCAACGGATTTCGAATCAGATTTGATGTTCCTTATAGTCCATTTTCTGGTCCGTATACGGATCCAGAAAACGGACCGTATACGGAGACGGATTCCGTTTTAGGCGGACCGAAAGCGGACCGTAAACAGACCTTTTTGTTTGTTGAGTTGTTTTTAAAAGCGAGTAACATCATTGTTTTTCAAAAAAAAAAAAAATGCAGGCGTTTTTATTATGATAAAAAGGTGTTTAAGATTAATAGTTAAAATATTTACCAACTCTGCTTCCGCTTAAATAACCACGATTAAAAAAGTTTAAATGGTTTCTGTTTTTGATAAAAAAATCCTGTAAATTTAATTTTTATTGGTTTTATTAAATGGTTTTTTCACAAAGTTTTGTTGACTGTTATTTTTATTTGCTGCCAGTAATTCAAATTCAAAACTAGAAAAAAAGAAGAAAATGAATTCCCTAGACGATTTAAAGCATCAAAGTTATTCAACATTTTGCATAAAATAAATAAACAAAATTTTTTTTTTAAATTCGAATGTAAAAAAAAAACAGGAACTCAAGGTTATTTTAAGGGATATTTCTGTTCTACTATGATAAGTTGATGTTACTGTTGTTTTTTTTCAATGTAGACGTTTTTCTTGTTGTTTTTCTATCCAAAATGACTTCATTTACTAAAAAATATACATGTTTATTAGGGTGGCACGAGTATGACTTTTTTCGAACTTCGTCGATTGACTAGCTAATTATGGTTCTATATGGTCTAAAAAATCTATGTTTATATATTTAGCCAAATCGGACAATCTTAACCAGAGCCCCAGGGAAGTTAAGGTTTTTTGTAAAAAAATTCAGGGCCAAACTTTAACCCCTCAGCGGCACTGGTTAAATTGTCCAATTTGGCTAAAAAACAAAATTACAAGAAAAGTTTGTAGCTGCTTTTTTTGCTACCTCCTAATTGACAAGAATTCTTTGTTATTTTACAAGCTTTTTACCAATAATTTTGTTATTTTACAAGCTTTTTACCAATAAAAATGTAAATTTACATTTTTTTAACCGCGATAAAATTTACAAGAATGTTTTGTGACATTACTAGATGTTCTGCTACCTCCTATTTCACGAGAATTTCTAGAAAAAATTACGTTCCTTTTTATAATTTTACAAGATTTTTACCAATAAAATTGTAAATTTACAACTTTTTTGGCGAAATAAACCTTACAAGGAATTCTCGTAAATTTACTAGATTTTTTTTTTGTAAAAAATCTTGAAAATTTGTAAAATTACAAGAAAAACTGTAAAGTTACAAAAAAAAATTCAAAGTTCGATGGAAAATTAGTTGTTAAAAATAAGGAAAACTGTAAAATAGTGGTAAAATGGGATTACGAGACTTTTTCTAGTAATTTGACAATGTTTTTTTTGTGTGTAGTTTGCCCGAAATTTATCAAAAGTATAGATTTTTTAGATCAAAACGAAGCACAATTTTCCCGGCCACCGACGAAATTCTTCAACAATATAATAATTAAAAAATCGCAAAATATTTTGGTTTGTGTGGGATTTTTTTTTTTTTGTGCAAAACTTTAACCCCCCCCCCCAAAGGCACGGATTAATTTTGTCCGATTTGGTTTAAAATTTCCCGGCGGTCGATGAAATTCGAAAAAAGAGATATCGTGCCACCCTAATGTACATACAAAAAATAAAAATTTGCCTTATTTTGTTTTTTAGAATTTGGAGTGCATATTATTTTTGTTGATGGCAGGTTGTTTATTATTTTTTCGTATTACAGTAGAGTAGCGGCAGATTGATAATTGAGCATTAGAAAGTAAACAAAAATTGAAAACTTGATGCCAAAATTTTTTTTATACATATACTATCATCACAAACTAAGCAGACAGATGTCAAAAATAAATCTTGAACCATATGTTAAAATAAGATTTAAAATCGTTCAAACGGTTTTCGAGATATCGCTGTTTGAAATTTGAAAAAAATATAAAATTCCTTGACCACTGAACATAGAGCTTGAAAAAATCTTTTATTTAAACTTAATTTAAAACAAATCCGATCATTTTATTCCGTGGCTGACTTTAATTAAAATTTTATAGAAAACTTTCACAAACCTCTACACTCTAAATCAACGGTTACCAACCTTTTTGGCTCGCGTACCCCTAATTTTAAATTTTATCAGCCGCGTACCTTACGAGTTATTTTGTTTTCGTTAATAAAATTCACATATAAATATTAAGAGCTAATTTTGAAATGTGTGATCTGCGGATATTATAATTTCTTTGAAGGATTTACAGGAGGTCAAAACAATGGTGGTATGGTACCAAAATTTTCATTCTATTACAACCCGTCTCAAAAATGTCTAAAAACACGTTTTTTGAGAACTTTGACATAAATTTGCACGACATCATAGAAAAATTTGGGAACCATATTCGGAATCAGCATCGAAAGGTAAATCGAAAACAAGTGGTCAGATCTCAAAATATTATCCAAAAATATTGTAAAGATCGCTCTCTAAATTGCACAAAAATCCGTTTTTTTGTGAACTTTAACCTCAACTTTCTTAAAAACCTGACGTTATGGAAAACTTTGACAAGGTTAATATAAAACGAATGTCCAAATTACTAAAATTTTGCGTACCCCCGCGGACAGTTTCGCGTACCCCCTAGTGGTACGCGTACCATAGGTTGGTAACCGCTGCTCTAAATAATAACTATAATTTAACAGATATTTGACAGAGTTTTCAGTCCAAATACAGATTTAATGAAAATACTTTTTATTTTGTTGTGACAAAAAAACAAAGTTTCGTCTGTTTTATTACTTTTAACTTTGTTATCATAATTTTACAGACAATTAACAGAGTTTTCTGCTAAAATACAGATTTAAGCGCAATACTCTGTATTTTTTATAACCAAAAACCAAGTTTTATCAGTATTTTTACTTATTGTTAGTCTATGTAATATTAATTTCATAGTTAAAAGCAGAGTTTTCTGTAAAAACACCAACATTTTATTTGTATTTTTATTTTTATTTTTTTAGAAAATGTTAAAAAAAGTACTAAAAATAAAAAATCTTTTCAAAAATCTTATAAAAATTTTACAAAATAACATGTATTTTACTTAACTCTGTATTTTACAGATTTTTTTCTGTAAAATTTTTAGTAAAATATTTTACTAGAAACTTTGTAAATTAACTGTTTTTTTGTCAAAATCATTTTACAGAGTTTTATAGTAAAATTACCAAGAAATGTTACTTGCTGGAAAACTATGGTGTACTCTTATAAATTAGCAGAGTTTTTCAGTAATTTAACACAGTTATTGTTTTGCAAATTGGGAAAAAAAATCCTCAACCCATTCATAGAGCTTAAAAAAATCTTTTATTTAAACTTAATTTAAACCAAAACCGATCATTTTATCCCGCGGCTCACTTTATTTAAAGTTTTTTAAAAAAATTCCACAAACCTCTACACTCAAAAATATAACTCGTCAAAATACTCTGTAAAATGACTTTAATCTCAATTCAACAGATATTTGACAGAGTTTTCTGTCAAAATACAGATTTAAAGAAAATACTTTTTATTTTGTAGTGACAAAAAACAAAGCTTTATCTGTTAAATTACTTTTAACTTTGTAATCTTAATTTTACAGATAATTAATAGAGCTTTCTGCTAAAATACAGATTTAAGCGAAATACACTGTATTTTTTATAACAAAAAAACTATGTTTTATCTGTAGTTTTACTTATCTGTAATGTTAAAAAAAAGTACCAAAATATCTTTTCAACAATTTTATAAAAATTTTACAAAATAACATGTATTTTACTTAACTCTGTATTTTACAGATTTTTTTTCTTTAAAATTTTGGTTGCATGAAATGCATTTTACAGATATATGTAAATTTACAGAGTTTTTTTTGCTAAATGGTGTTTTTTAACCAATGTTTTACTAGAAACTCTGTAAATTAACAGTTTTTTTTTGTCAAAATCATTTTACAGAGTTTTATAGTAAAATTACCAAGAAATGTTGCTAGCTGGAAAAGTATGGTGTACTCTGTTAAATTAGCAGAGTTTTTCTGTAATTTATCAGAGTTATTATTTGAGTGTATGTAAATTTACAGAGTTTTTCTTTGCTAAATGGTGTTTTATTTAACCAATATTTAACTAGAAACTTTGTAAATTAACAGTTTTTTTGTCGTTTTTTACAGAGTTTAAAAAATTTCTCGAACTTAGGAAAAGGACCACCATTTTTGGAATTTTTTTGCCAAATTTCAAATCGCTAGACCGATTTCTGAAACTTTTTGATATTTGTATTCAGCATGACAAAATTAATAAAAACAAGTGAGAAAATTATAGTCGGTCAAGACCGACCATATAATACCCTACACCAGAGTTTCCCGGGAAATGGGACCCAAGTTGAAACATGGACTGATTAGATCTATATTTTGTCAAATCTTTAACAAGTGTAAAAAGCACTCACAAATCAAATTTGAGTGGAATAGGCTTCTTTTTGTTGACAATAAACCGCTTCAACTGAATATCGGCCGAATTTTTCACATGGGACCTATGTCCAAAAATGGTGCGATGATAATCAGATTTGATAAGGTTATTAAAGTACGCGTTTAACAAACACAAACAGAATTTTAATTAAATATTTTCTATTTTCATGAAATTTGAGAGACTTTTGTGAAAATCGGGAAGGTGGTTTGTATGGGGGCTACAAGAAGAACTAGTCCGATTTCTTTGAAATTCGGAATGGTGATTTGTGTGGATGAACCATGATTACCAGCCAAATTTTGAAAAGATACCTATTAAAATGCGGCTATTAGAGTCATTTGAGCCAAAACTAAAGAGGACCTTTGTATGGGGGCTAGGTCTAAATATGGACCGATTTTTCCAATTTCAATAGGCTTCGTCCTTGGGCCAAAAAAGGCTTAAGTTTCAAATTTCAAGTCAATTGATTAAAAATTGCGACCTGTATCGTGTTTACACCGTTTACATGGACAGACGGACGGACGGACGGACGTCGCTAAATCGACTCAAAAAGTGATTCTAAGTCGATCGGTATACTTAAAAGTGGGTCTTGGACCAATATTTCGGGTAGTTTTAAACATCAGCACAAACTCATTATACCCTGTACCACAGTGTGGTGTAGGGTATAAATAGTGTATCACACCACTCTGTGAAGAGATATAATTGTTGCAACCATAATTTAAGAATGCCATATTATGATTGGAAATTGTATCATAATATGTTTAGAGCAATCATAACATTTTTGTTGCAATCATATTAGGGTCCTAAATTATAATTTTTCGAAAATTTATGATTGCTGCAAAAATTTTATGGTTGCTACAAACAAATTATGATAAAATTTTCAAACATAATATGATGCACTTAAATAATGGTTGACGTAATCACATCCCCCACCCCCTGAAAAAAAAATGTTTTGCGAAATAATGTTAGCGATTTTTTTAATCTTGGCCAAATCCAAAGGGTGTCCAAGAGCTTCCAGCCTCCAAAAAAGGAATTCACTAATTTGCAAGCGAGTTCCCGTGGAGAGATATTTGTTTATTTTCATTTCTTCTTGTCCGCAAAAAAATATTTTTAGAAGTGTGTATTGGTAAATTCTGATTCAATTTGAGAATGTGTTAGTGGATTTTGACAAATTCTGATTGAATTTTCAAATTGGATTCAAAATATTTTTCTCCACTACGAATGAAAAACTAAAGAAGAATTCATCCATATCTCTCCGCGGGAACTTGTTTCCAGTGGGTTCATTTACTTTGCAGTGTGATACGTCTTCTTTAATAGTCTTTGGCCAAATCACTAAATCAAGATTATGTCCATTTGAGTTCGATATAGCCGGTATTAACACTAGTTGTACTTTTATTTCATTGTTTGTTTCTTTAAGATTGTTGTTTTTATAAGACTTGTTTACAAATTAATGAAGCGATTAACTCCTGTCAGTAAAGTTGATGAACAATTTTAAAATTTTAATACTTAGAAATAATGAAAATATTCTAAAGCATAATAAAAAGGGCAAGGAGTTTTATTAAAATGCATGTTTCATCAACAAAAATGTTGTACTTTAATATCGTACATTCAAAATAATAATAACTCTGTTAAATTACAGAAAAACTCTGCTAATTTAACAGAGTACACCATAGTTTTCCAGCTAACAACTTATCTTGGTAATTTTACTAAAAAACTCTGTAAAATGATTTTGACAAAACAAAAAACTGTTAATTTACAGAGTTTATAGTAAAATATTGGTTAAATAAAAAAGCTTTTTGACAGAGAAAACTCTGTAATTTTACTTTAAAACTCTGTAAAATGAGTTCGACAAAAAAACTGTTAATTTACAGAATTTCTAGTAAAATATTGATTAAATAACCCACCATTTAGCAAAGAAAACTATGTAAATTTACATATATTTGAAAAATGCATTTGGTGAAAAAAAAAAATTTACAGAAAAAACTCTGTAAATTTACAGAGTTTAGTTAAATGCATGTTATTTTGTAAAATTTTTTTGATAACTTTTTTGCTACTTTTTCAACTTTTTCTCAAAAAAAAAAAAAAATAAAATCGATAAAATTTTGATGTTTGGTAACGAAAATAACAACTACTCAAAACAGAAACGGTTTCGGTTATAAAAAAATACGAAGTATTTTGCTTAAATCTGTATTTTAGCAGAAAACTCTGTTAATTATCTGTAAAATTAAGATTACAAAGTAAAAAGTAATAAAACAGAGGAAACTTTGTTTTTTTGTCACAACAAAATGCAAAGTATTTTCTTTAAATCTGTATTTTGACAGAAAACTATGTCAAATATCTGTTAAATTGAGATTACAGTCATTTTACAGAGTATTTTACAGAGTTATTATTTTGAGTGTATAAAAGTGTTCTGACATAAATGACGTTATCTCAAAAAGTACTCAATTTAAATATCTTGTTTCAAGTAATAGGACAGCCTTTGAAATGGCACACTCAAAAGAAAAACTCTGTCAAAAAATCTGTAAAACGACTTTCAATTTGAATTAGCATTCTTTTAGCAGATTGTTATGCTGAGAAGGATATTTTTACTAAAATCTCTGTCATTCAGTTTAAGAAAATAACAGACATTTTACTATGTTTATACTGATTTTGTTTGCTGAATTTCATTATTTTTTCAAGAAATTTTTTTTATATAAAAAAAAAGCAGAACAGATTGTCAGCAGATTGCTCTGCTGAAATCAGCAGATTATTCTGTTGAAATCAGCAGATTGTTCTGCTAAAATCAGCAGATTTTTCTGCTAAAATCAGCAGATATTTCTGCTAAAATCAGATTTCTCTGCTTTCGAACAACACACATGTTAAATAGCTAAAACGCCAGATAAAAGTATAAGCTTCCGTAGCGTAATGGTTAGGAAGTGTACTTTCAAATCGGAAGGTGGCGAGTTCGATGCTGGCTGGCGGCGTATGTTTTTTTTTTTTTCTTGTTATATTTATTCACCTCTTATGACCGTGTCTGCTAAAATCAGCAGATTTCTCATATGGCTCAAAATGGGTGTATTTTCAGCAGATATTTCTGCTGATTGGACAGAGAATTTATTTTGAGTGCATACACAAAAAAAAAGGTCAACGGTAATTGTTTTAACCCTAATTTTTGGAAGGCTATATCTCAAAAAACGATATTTTTAAAGTTAGACATTAATAGACCCACAGTGACAAGTATGAAAAAACGGTGTAATTTCCCTTAGAAAAAAATTACATACTTTTCTGGCATAGGTTAGTAGTTCATAAAAGGTAGAAAGACCGATTTCAATATATAATACTGACAAATTTAAACAAAAAAGGAACAAGGGAGGTCTTGAATGGTCTTACACCAATCTAACAAAAATTACAAAATTTTTCTCAATGAGTGATTTTTTTAGATTTTTATTTAGACTTTTTTTTGAAATTTGGCTAGATTACTTAATTATCCATTACAAAATCCCGGTAATACCGTCAGAACCGAAACCGGGAATACCGGTATTCCCGGGAATCATTCAAGAACCGGAAAACCGGTACCAATTTCCGGTAATACCGTGAAGCGGGAATTTCGGTACTACTGTACTGACCGTAGGCTCTAATTTCTACTACATAAGTTTCATAAATATCACTGGGTGCAGCAAAGAAAGAGCTCTCTTGTTATTATAAGTTTTTAACACATAAAAAATAGAACAACAAATCAAAAATAAAGGGTACTTTCCACTATTACACTTTTCCATTATACACATCAAAATTTACCAACTTCCTAAAGATTTTTGGATTCTATTTTGATTGAACCCTAGTCGTATCTAATAAGTGAACAATTTCTGACTAAATTTTTTAAAAAAATATTTCGCTAACATGGTGAAATTACGCTTGTATAATGGAAATGTGTGATAGTGAAAAGTACCCTTAAGCAATAGAAAAAATTAAATTTGTCTTATTGTTAGCCGAATCTATGAATACTCTACACAATGTATATGAGGCATTCCACACCAAATGTCCCGCTACAGAAAAACATGTGTCCCGAAAATTTCTGAATAGGTTGTTTGGATAGCCCTATATGGAACTAAGAAAATTGCATTTTTGGTTTTACTAATTTTCAAAAACTGGGCTTAGAAGGCGTGGTCAAATATTGGAAAAATGGTCAAATTTGTGGCGAGTTGCCTTGATTAAATATTTATCACATTAAAACGGAATGCACCACAATCTCAAAAATTTACATTCTTATATAGTTTTGTATGGGCTATCGATTAAAATTTTGTTTTTTGGAAAATTTTCAGAACCCGTTCTGAAATTTTCCATTTTTTAAAAATGTCAATTTATTAAAAAACATGCCACATTTTTTGTTCTTTTTTAAATTTTTTTTTAAAAGTTTAGATGTTTTTCCATCCACACAAAAAAAATCAGAAACACGTTCTTCGTTTTTTCGAGAAAATCGCATTTGAACTTTGAATTTCATAACAATTTTGTAATTTGCTTGTATTTTCTTGATTTAACGTTGCGAATGAGTAATATTTATGCAATTGATATTACTCAAACGAAGAACGTGTTTCTGAATTTTTTTGTGTGGATGGACAATAGAGTGGTCCTTATTTTGAAAATTTTGGATTTTCGTTGCTCCTCAAGCCTGGATTTGTTAAACGACCTAAAACTAGTACCCGATAAAATTTTGAGCCAAATCGGTTAACTCTCTGACTACGCTAAAATCGGTCAAAGTTCCGGGTTTTGGGGAAAAAGGCACTAAATTAAAAAAAAATAAATAAATTAAAAATTTTATGAATATGTTTAAAACAAAATATTTTTTGTTTAACATTTGGCCAAACATACTTAGATAAAAAATATAAAGATTTTGTGATATCGGTAACCCATAAAAATTTGGTAACAAAAAAATTGTTGGAATTTGCAAAATTTTTGAAATCTCCAAAATTATATTTTTCAAATTTTCTCAAACAAAATTGCAGTAAACTTACGAAATTTTTTATTAATTTTGTAATGTATTAGTTCGAGTTTAAAATTAAAAAAAAAAAATTGATATCCTTTTTTTAAATTATCGTGTAGACCGATTTCAAAACAGCGGATTTCAAGGAAATATATTTTTTGGTGAAAAATTTAATGAATTTATTTCTTAAAAACTCATTTTGTTATATATTAACTAAAACTTAATTTTGTATTACTCCTTTGACCTTTTAATATAAGGCAAAAAAATATTAAAATTCAAGGACATTATTAACCCATTAGGATCCGGTGTCTACACTTCAAAATATGGAAGATTTGGAGCTTCATGCCAACATTTTTAAGAAATAAAAGATTAATGAAATAAATTACCATAAGATGATTTCTGTATTCTAATAGAATGTATGAATGTAACTATAAAATTTTGTTTATCTAGGACGTTGTTAACCCATGTTTACCGGTAGTCAAAATTATGGCATTTCTAAACCCATGACGAATAAAAACCAAAAAAAAAATAAATTTATAATTAAAAAAATATGGTCCAAATTAATTATAAAGATATATAAATTGATAAAGGATTAAATCTTTAATTTTTTTTCAAAATTAACCCTTGAAGGCCAAAAAAAAATTTTTTTTTGTTTGATAAATAAAACGAAACCTGAAAAATAATTTTGTTTAAATACATAAAAGCCATGCAATTATAACATTTTAAAAATTAACCCTTAACTTCATAAAAGCAATCCAATTATAAAATTTTGAAAATTAACCCTTAACTGCACTATAAAATAAATATTATAAATCTTTCAGAATCTTTCGCATGTACAAAATTCATATTATTAAGGTTAAAATGCAGTTAAGGGTTAATTTTCAAAATTTTATAATTGAATTGCTTTTATGCAGTTAAGGATTAATTTTTAAAATGTTATAATTCCATGGTTTTTATGTATTTTAACAAAATTATTTTTCAGGTTTCGTCTTATTTATTAAACAAAAAAAATATTTTTTTTTTTTGCATTCAAGGGTTAATTTTGAAAAAAAAAATTAAAGATTTAATCCTTTATCAATTTATATCCCTTTATAATTTAATTGGACCATATTTTTTTAATTATAAATTTTTTTTTTTTTTGTTTTTATTCGTCATGGGTTTAGAAATGCCATAATTTTGACTACCGGTAAACATGGGTTAACAACGTCCTAGATATACAAAATTTTATAGTTACATTCACACATTCTATTAGAATACAGAAATCATCTTATGGTGATTTATTACAATAATCTTCTATTTCTTAAAAATGTTGGCATGAAGCTCCATATCTTCCATATTTTGAAGTGTAGACACCGGATCCTAATGGGTTAATAATGTCCTTGAATTTTAATATTTTTTTGCCTTATATTAAAAGGTCAAAGGAGTAATACAAAATTAAGTTTTAGTTAATATATAACAAAATGAGTTTTTAAGAAATAAATTCATTAAATTTTTCACCAAAAAATATATTTCCTTGAAATCCGCTGTTTTGAAATCGGTCTACACGATAATTTAAAAAAAGGATAACAATTTTTTTTTTTAATTTTAAACTCGAACTAATACATTACAAAATTAATAAAAAATATCGTAAGTTTACTGCAATTTTGTTTGAGAAAATTTGAAAAATATAATTTTGGAGATTTCAAAAATTTTGCAAATTCCAAAAATTTTTTTGTTACCAAATTTTTATGGGTTACCGATATCACAAAATCTTTATATCTTTTATCTAAGTATGTTTGGCCAAATGTTAAACAAAAAATATTTTGTTTTAAACATATTCATAAAATTTTTAATTTAATTATTTTTTTTTAAATTAGTGCCTTTTTCCCCAAAACCCGGAACTTTGACCGATTTTAGCGTAGTCAGAGAGTTAACCGATTTGGCTCAAAATTTTATCGGGTACTAGTTTTAGGTCGTTTAACAAATCCAGGCTTGAGGAGCAACGAAAATCCAAAATTTTCAAAATAAGGACCACTCTAATGGACAAACATCTAAACTTTTAAAAAAAAATTTAAAAAAGAAAAAAAAAAAAGTGGCATGTTTTTTAATAAATTGATATTTTAAAAAAATGGAAAATTTCAGAACGGGTTTTGAAAATTTTCCAAAAAAAAAAATGTTAATCGATAGCCCATACAAAACTATATAAGAATGTAAATTTTTGAGATTGTGGTGCATTCCGTTTTAATGTGATAAATATTTAATCAAGGCAACTCGCCACAAATTTGACCATTTTGCCAATATTTGACCACGCCTCCTAAGCCCAGTTTTTGAAAAATTGAAAAACCAAAAACTCAATTTTCTAAGTTCCATATAGGGCTATCCATACAACCTATTCAGAAGTTTATGGTACACGTGTTTTTTTTTTGCTGGACATTTGGTGTGGAATGCCTCATATATCATTTTGACTAGTGCCTACGGTCAGTACCTTAGTATCGAGAATATTCCCGTTTCTCGGTATTACCGGAAAATGGTGCCGGTTTTCCGTTTTTTGGATTTTTCCATTTTTTTCGTGTTAATAAACCTTTTGATCTCATTAATTTGATTTTGGAATAAAATGAACTTACAAAATTAAAAAAAATATGTATATTTTTGTGGAAATTCCCGGGATCCCGGGGAATTTAAAAATGAATCCCGCCGGGGAAATAAAAAAGTCCGGGGAAAAAACACTACTTACTTGTAACTAATTATTTTTGTCTCACGCCCTTGTCAAAATAATTGATTATTCTCCAAAATGTAATTACTTGCCAATTTTTTTTTCTGATTACAAAAATCATTACTAATAATTGAATGATTCTCTAATACTTAACATGAAAGTTGGGAACGCATTTAAGCGGGCCCATTTAAGCGATAACATTTTAAATACTGTTTATGATATTGTTAGCTAAGTAGTACCGTTATTTGTGCATTTAGTATGACAAAAGCTAATTTGATATTAAAAAAGTTATTTTTTTTAATTGTGCCACTGATTGTGTGAACTTTTTGACGCATTTAAACGGGAAATATTTTATTAAGATTTTCTGATACAAGCAAAAAGAGGAATTTATAAAAACTTAAGGAAGAATAATTTAAAGTAGAATTTTTAGATATTTTTTTTATAAAAAATCGAAGGTCCATCTCGTCCATCTCTAATGCTTAATATGAAAGCTGGGAACGCATTAAAGCGGGCACATTTAAGCGATAACATTTTAAATACAGTTTATTATATTTTTAGCTGTTACCATTATTTGTAAATTTAGGATGACAAAAGCTAATTTGAAATAGAAAAAAATCCCTTTTTAATTGTGCCACTGATTGTGTAAACATTTTGACGCATTTAAACGGGAAGTATTTTATTAAAATCTTCTTATAAAAGCAAAAAAGAAGAATTTATAAAAACTCAAGGAAGAATAATTTAAAGTAGAATTTGTAGATAGTTTTGTTTTTATAAATAATCGAATGTTTAAGTGATACTGGTCAAAATTAATTAAAAATTTGAATTTCTTATTTAAGAAAAAAAAAATCACAATTTTGAAAAATCAATTTCTTAAAATTAACTTGGAAAAAGGCTAAAAATTGGTTAGCAAGTTGCATTTAATGCATACTAAAACATATCAAAAAATGAGCGAAATCAAAGTTGGTCGTGTCCGAAACTGTGTGATTTGGCATGGAATGCCCCATATTGGCTTTTTGTCTCTAATATTTCTAGTTGGTACAAACGTAATGAAAAACTTATATTATACCCTACACCACTAAGTGGAGGGTATACAAAAAAAAAAAACTTTGACAATAACAAAAGTTTGAAAAAGCAAAAATGTTTGCATGTAATCGCAGTTTTTCATAATCAGATTTCATCTTGAGTTATTTGTACTTTATTTAATTGACCATATCCTACGGTTTCCTCTTAACTTTCTACTTTCTGGAGCCAGAACATTTTTTCCATCAATCAATATTTTAAAGCTTTTAGTTACATTTATACAACGTCTTTAAAATATACTTAAACATTTTAAAAACTTAAAGCATCAGCATCAATGTGGTGGCTGTGACGTCTAAGGTGATAACCAGCCTGTGTTGTATGAATATGACAAAAAAAAAGTATCCGTAGTTCGAGTCCACATTAAATTAAAATGTCTTCTTAATTTTTCAACTTAAACCCTTATAACAAACTCATTTTGATTTTTTTTCTTAAGCCTAAAATTATGCACTACTTTTTTACAGTAAACAACAAATAACGTTTTACCTACACAGGGTAGAATAAAATACATACAAATATTTTGTTAATTCTCGTATCCAGTCAAAAAAAAAATAAAGTAATGATCTATCAATCTTCATAAACAAAAAACTAAAACATGCTTGGAATTTTTAAAAAACATTTGTGTGCACGTGCCAAGAAAATACAGATTTATGAATGAAATTAGAGTGAAAAACTTTGATTTTTATAACAAATAAATTTAAAATCTAAAGAAAACAAAAATGGAAAATAGCAAGTCCCTTTGAAAAGGTAGGAGTCCACACACATATGGAGCATTCCACACCAAATATCCCACCAAAAAGAACATATGTCCCAAGAATGTGTGAATAGGGTGTTTTTCAATTTTTTAAAAACTGGGCTTAGGAGGCGTGGTAAAATATTTGAAAAATGGTCGAATTTGTGCCGAGTTGCCTTGTTTAAATATTTATCAAATTAAAACGAAAACCATAATCTCAAAAATTTAGATTATGTAAAGTTTTGTATGGGCTATGGACTAACATTTTGTTTTTTTTTTGTAAAATTTTCAGAACCTGTTCTGAAATTTTTCATTTTTTAACAAAGTAAATTTATCAAAAATCCGGCCACGTTTTTCTTTTGGTAAATTTTTTTTTTTTGAAAGTTTAGATGTTTGTCTATCCACACAAAAAAATTAACACATGTGTTTTTCGTTTTTTTCGAGAAAATCAATTCTGAATTTTGAATTTCATAACAATTAATTTGCTTGTATTTTATTTTTTCAACATAGCGTATGAGTAATACTTATGCAAATATTTAATATTCATTCGCCATGTTAAAATAAGAAAATACAAGCAAATTACAAAATTGTTATGAAATTTAATATTCAAATGCGATTTTCTAAAAAAAAACGAAAAACACATGTCTGAATTTTTTGTGTGGGTCAGTGTTGCCATATATTTTTTTGAAAAAACTTTTTATTTCTGAAAAAAAATCTTTTTTTTTGTGAAAAAATCTTTTTTTTACAAAAGTATTGAAAAAATTAAAAATTAATACATTATGTATTTTCATTATGTATTTTCAATTCATTTTTTATATCAAGTGTAAAAAAATAATAAAAAAAACAACCAAGCGTTCATTTGGAGCTCGAAAAGACTCATAAAAGAGTTCTTAGACGTTCAGAAAACATAATCCCTTTTTTTTAGCGCTCTTATAATATCATAATAATAATTTTAATGCAACGATCAGTTTTTATTTAGTTTTCGCAATTAAATTACAAATCATTTTTAATAATTAATTAAACCTAACCGAGAACTGGTTACAATGACCGTCGTCTCGTTGTATCGAAATCGACTAAGGGTTTAGTGGGAATCGAACCCACGACCCCCTGTTTCATAGGCTAGCATGCTAACAACTAACCTACAGGGGCCTTATATGACTCATAAAAGATTCTGAAAAATATATGTTCGTATTTTTTCCTGACTCTTTTATGAATGTTCAAAAAAACATATTTTGAATTTTTTACATATCCAGAATTAAGAGTCAAACATGAATATTTCAGGAATCCAAATGTCGAGCGTTCTATTAATTTTTTGGAGCCTTGAAAGAGTCATAACTTATGAAGGCTCAGAAAATTGTACACAGTAAGCAAATATCAAACACCGGTGCATGCTCGACAATATATGACGGATTGGATCTATATGTGGTAAAATCTTTTATTAGTGCAACAATTTAAAAGAAAAATTATTCTATGTTGGCAACTTACAGATTTAAGTGAATATCGTGTGGAATTTTCATATGGCGACCAAGTCAAAGAATGGTCTGATTTTAAATGGATTTAATAAGGTTACCAAGAACAAAATTGTAATCGAATATCTCATATTTTCATAGAATAAAGACGTATTAAATTGTAACCGTTTACATAGACTGAAGGACGGTCTAAGTCAAATCAGATAGTGATTCTGAATCGGTCGGTATACTAAAAGCTTGATCTACGACCAATATTTCGGGTATTTACAAAAAAAATTATGCTTTTTGTATTTTTTAATTAATTAAGAAAAACTTGAAAAAACTTTATTATATTCCAAAAAACTTTTTTTTTTAGAAAAAATCTTGAAATCTTTTTAGCACCTCAAAAAACTTGCAAAAAAAGGGAAATCTTGATATATGGCAACACTGGTGTGGGTATACAAACATCTAAACTTAAAAACAAAAAATGCCTGGAAATTTTGAACTCTTTCCCAAAACATTAAATGATGATAATGTTTTGCGGAAGATTTCTGTGTACTTGCCAAAGCAAATTTTTTTAGGCAAAATAATGTTATATTACTTTTCTATTCCATGCAAAACGAATTGAAATATCTGTCGAGGACCCCATTAAAAAACCAAAAGAGCTGTACATTTCGTAAGTGAGTGCAAAAATAAGTGCAAAAAAGTGTTTTTACATTTTGGAGAGTATAAATTTTTTTCTCAATTCAAAACCATATATAACAAATCAAAAAATTATAATACATAATTATAATTAGAGCCCGAGCTCGACTGTCTTTACAGAAAAACAATAATTTAAAAATAACGACTATAAGTCGCCCTAAGTGGCAACCAGTATCTTTGGAAAAATGGCAACACCTAACATTTGTGTCTAAAATATAGACCATGTCTGGCAATGTTTGCAAAAATAAGTACTTAGATCAGAATTGATTAAGGAGAGGAAGAAGAATAATGATTACTAAAAATAAGTTTGTTTACATATAATTACAATAACAATACTCTTCTGTTAGAAAAAAACAACAGCAAGAACGACACTCGAATTGAAAAAATCAGATTTAGTTGATACTTGCTTAACAGCCTACTTGGCGTATCGGTCTAGAGTGATTGTACGTTACAAGCAGTTAATAGCAAAGTATTACAGATGATGATGAGTTCAATCCTTGTCGGCTGCGATCTATTAATAATTTTCACATATAGAGTTTTATTGACTATTAACTAAATAAACTTGACATTAAAAGTTTTTCTGAAGATTATTATAACTGGATAATATGAAACTAGTAAGAAACAAACCAGGATGTCTAAATTTTTAGAAAAATTAAAAATTTTTCTTTCACACTTTTCTCAATTCAAAACCATATATAACAAATCAAAAAATTATAATACATAATTATAATTAGAGCCCGAGCTCGACTGTCTTTACAGAAAAACAATAATTTAAAAAAAAAAAATTGTTGGTGAGAAAAAAATTGATAATAAAAAATTTGATAAACAATTGATGAAAAAAAAATTTGATGAAAAACAAAAAAATTTATGAAAAAAAAATTTTGATGAAAAAAAAAATTATTCAAAAAAAAAAAATTGATGAAAAAAAAGTTTGATAAAAAAAAATTTTATGAAAAAAAAGTTTGATGAAAAAAAAAAAAAATTGATGAAAAAAAAAATTGATGGAAAAAAAAATTTGATGAAAAAAAAAATTTGATGAAAAAAAAAATTGATGAAAAAAAAATTGATAAAAAAAAAAATTTGATAAACAAAAAAAAAATGATGAAAAAAAAAAAAAATAGGAAAAAAAAAGATTGACGAAAAAAAAAATTTATAAAAAAAAAAATTTATGAACAAAAAAATTTGATAAAAAAAAAATAATAAAAAAAAAATTTGATGAAAAAAAAATTTTTTTTTGGTTGAAAAATAATTATGTTACTTTTTGTTCACCAAAAACGGTTTTATTCAACACGAGGTGAATTATTATCCAAGCTACAAACCCAAGTTATTAAAATTTTTGGTTTTAAGAAAATGAAAATAGTAATTCTTGTTTTCTTTTTCGTTAATTGTTCGCTTATAAACTGAGGTGGCGTCCTGCAACTTTTTTAAAATTAGACACCAGCATTATCAATGTTAAAAAGAAATGGCCAGATTTTTAATAAATTAACTTTTTTAAAATATAGAAAATTTCAGAAAAGGTTCTGAAAATTTTCCAAAAATAAAAATTTTAGTCGATAACTCATACAAAACTATACAAGAATGTAAAATTTTGAGATTGTGGTGCATTCCGTTTTAATTTGATAAATATTTAATCAAGGCAACTCGCCACAAATTTGACCATTTTTCCAATATTTGACCACGCCTTCTAAGCCCAGTTTTTGAAAATTAGTAAAACCAAAAATGCAATTTTCTTAGTTCCATATAGGGCTATCCAAACAATCTATTCAGAAATTTTCGGGACACAAATTTGACAATTTTTCCAATATTTGACCACGCCTCCTACGAAAAATTTAAGAACCAAAAACGCAGTTTTCTTATAGTTCCATATAGTGCTATTCATACAACCTATTCAGAAATTCAAGGGACACATGTTTTTCTCTAGCGGTACATTTGCTGTGGAATGCCTCATATGGGGTTTTTTATTTTTCTCATTTTTTACTGTAGGCGTATGAGCAATAAAAAGTTATATAAAAATAGACAAAAAAATCAATAATCGTTGATGAAAAAAATTTTTAGATGACATAAAAATTTAAATGAAAAAAATGTTGATGAAAAATAACACAGTGCTACAAAAGTCATTGAAAAATGTTTGCAAAAAAATCCGAATTACTTGAAATCCACACTCAAATAGCTCGAAAAAAATAAACTCTTTATAAAAACTTTGTAACTTTTTTTTGCTACCTCCTATTTGACAACAATTCCTTGTAATTTTACAAGCTTTTTACAAAAAATTTTGTAATTTTACAAGCGTTTTACCAAAAAAAATTGTAAATTTACAAATTTGTTGATGCGATAAAACTTACAAGGAGCTTTTACGTAATTTTACAAGGTTTTTACCAATAAAATTGTAAAGTTACAACTTTTTCGTAATTTTACAAGATTTTTACCAATAAAATTGTAAATTTATAACTTTTTTGGTGCAATATAACTTACAAGGAAATCTAGTGAATTTACTAGATTTTTTTTTTGTAAAAAAACCCTGTAAATTTTTAAAATTAAAAAAAAAAAAATGTAAGTTTCGATGGAAAATTTTTTGTTTAAAAACAAGGAAATCTGTCAAATATTGGTCAAATGGAATTACGAGACTTTTCCTAGTAATTTGACAAGGTTTTTTTTTGTGTTTTGGAAAAAAAAACACCATTATAGGAAACTCTTTGCTAAATTTCAAATATTATATATCTTAAACTTCTCCACCGATTTCAGATTTTTTAAAAAGTTTTTTTAAAAAGTCAAAATTAATAAAAACAAGTAAAAAAGTTAAATTCGGCCTTGCCGAATGTAGTGATACCCTCCACAATTTCAAAAAGATTATTGCAAACAACTTTATTTAAAAGGAAATTACTTAAAAAAAAAAAAAAATTCCGCGAAAAAAAAAAAATGGTAAAAAAAAATCCGCGATTTTTTTTTTTTTTTTCAAAAAATATGTTCGTACTTGTTTAAATACCATTTGGTGTTCAATTATGTTAACATATGTCAACCAGAAGCCGAATTAAAGCATTTTGTATTTTTAGGTTATGTTGAATGTACTGAAATTTTTGAGGTGTGCTTACATTTTCGTTCATAACTTTTGAACCGCTGAACCGATATCGCTCAAATGCAATACCAAACTTCTCGGGAGAACTTCCAATATATATGTTAAGTTTCAGTCATCTCTGTGCAATATTTTGTCCGCGAGAGCATTTTCCACAGACAGACAGACAGACAGACAGACAGACAGACAGACAGACAGACAGACAGACGGACAGACGGACAGACGGACAGACGGACAGACGGACAGACGGACAGACGGACAGACGGACAGACGGACATCGCTAGAATGTCTTAAAATCGATCGGGCATCATGAATATATGTACTTTATGGGGTCCCAGACCGATATTTCGATGAGTTACAAACGGAATGACAAACTTATATATACCCTCTATCACTAAGTGGAGGGTATAAAAATAATGTAACGCAAAATTAATGTAAGAGACAAAAAAGTTAAAAGAAAGTATGAAGTGAGGTTGAGATTGCTAGAAATAGAATTGTAGTGTTGGAAACTGTTAAAATTTATTCTGTAGAAACTATAAATATTCACATATATAAAACACAAAACAAACCGACATTTAAAATCCTACTGATGATATTTTTTCTCTTTCACCAAATTAT
Organism: Pegoplata infirma; assembly: GCA_963921195.1. Classification (NCBI taxonomy): domain Eukaryota; kingdom Metazoa; phylum Arthropoda; class Insecta; order Diptera; family Anthomyiidae; genus Pegoplata; species Pegoplata infirma. Next base: position 28,762,972 of record OY992538.1, on the reverse strand, counting down.
TTTTTTTCATCAAAAAAAAATTTTTTTTTTGTTTTTTAAATTTTTTTTTTTTTAATTCTGATTTATTTTTATTAAAAAATAAAAATTGTTTTATTCGACCTTTAAAATATTATATTTTGAGGATGTTTATTCTGGCTCGAGGTCATTATTTTCTTTAATAATTAAAACCACACAGAAAAAAATAAAAAAAATATTTAATTAAAAAATTCGTAGATTTAATTAAAAAATTAATTAAATCCGGACCAATCACTAAAATGCGCAAATAAATTAAAAATATTTGTATGTCGTTAATTAAAAATAAATGGATATTTATTTAATTAAAAACTTAATACTATAAATTAAAAAATTTAATTAAAATTAAAAAAAAAAATAATTAAAATTTTAATTGTATAAATTAAAAAAAATGATTAAAAATATTATATTAAAAAAAATAATAATTTGTAAAAGCATTCTTTTTGAACAAAATAGTTTAAAAAAAATTATTTCTTCAAACTTTACCAAATTTATTTATGCCGTAAAGACATAGTCAGTGAGATGATTTTATAAAGTTGATTATAAACCTTTCATATACATACACATAAAACTATAAACAAAATGAGAATTCTAAAACCTATGTGGAAAATAAAAAAACTTTCAACAAACTTTTTATACTTATGTATTTTTTTGGTATGTAATACACTGCAAGAGAAAAACACACACTCGCACACACACGGAAAACAAAACAAAAAAAATAAGTATAGCTAGAAATTTAATTAAACATTTGATTATATAAATTAAATACTTAATTAATATTAAATTTGAAAACAATTAAAATATTAATTAAAATAAAGTTAAAAATTTAATTAAACAATTAATTATATTAATTAAAAGTTTAATTAATATTAAATTAAAAAACAATTAAAATTTTAATTAAAATAAAATATACGATATTATTTTCTGTTCATGATATTCTCATAGCACAATTTTCAAGAATTTTATTTATGTTTTGTTTATGTTGGTCATTTTTGCAAGACTTAATCGACACGTGTTTCGGAATTTGTCAAATTCCATTGTCATGATCAGGGAAACCAAAAATATGCAGTATCATGTTTTTTCCTGCGCATTTTATTGATAAATGGGTAAGGTATTTATCCGTTTCAGAAGTTTTTAAGAAATCTGGCATCGATTTGTTAGAGCATTTTTTTGCATATTTTAGCCTTAAGAGCATATTTTTGCATATTTTTGGTTTAAGAGCATATTTTAGCATAAGAGCATATTTTCAATTTTTAGATAATTTTTCCGCTTTTTAGAGCATATTTTTACATTTTTAGAGCATTTTTTTTTTTAATTTTTAGAGCATTCTTTTCCAATTTTTTTTTATGACAACATGTATTTTTAAATTTTTTATCCAACAAGAATGTTTTTTTTCAACAATTACGGATTTGTGACGATTGATTCCCATTTGGTCTGTTCTTGCTTCATATCGGTATATGAAACTATGTTTTCTTTAGCAACTTGGCAGAAAACATTAAGGAAAATATTTTTGTAGAACATATTTAACCCTCTTACTATCGCACATAACGGTATTTGGAGGGTCTATTCTCTAACAAATTGTAAAAAACACAACAAAAAAGGGGACATAATTTTTTTAAGAGCATATTTTTATTGTTTTAAGAGCATATTTTCCGATTTTAAGAGCATTTTTTAAGCGCATAAAACGTGTTTTTTATAGCATATTTTTGGATTCCCTGGTCATGAGTATTTAGCAAAAAGTAGAAACGATTTACTACAAAGTAGCAAACGAGTCTAATGACAAATCGTTTGCGCATAAACTAAAATATTTATACTTATTCGCCTCTATTCATAATGAGAATTAGAAAGTCGAAGAAATTGTACCATACTAATAAGGCAACAGGTGTCAATATGTCCAAATTCAGACAGGGCAATTTTAATTGCCGCAATTCTGATTTTATAGTGTATCGGAGAGAGAGGGAAGAATCTTACCTCTCTCTCTGATACACTAAAAAATCAGAATTGCCGCAATTAAAATTGCCCAATGTAAATTCGGTCTAACCAACAAAACTCTTTAAAACAATTTTACATATGATAGTCCATTGGACTACAACAATATGTTTTTTGTGTTGTTGTGAGTTAATAATCCAAATTAGGGTTATTCATCACTATGGCGTGCCAACCATTATGTTCAAATTCTGATTAATTTTTATTAAAAAATAAAAATTGTTTTATTCGACCTTTAAAATATTATATTTTGAGGATGTTTATTCTGGCTCGAGATCATTATTTTCTTTACTAATTAAAATTATATTAGTAAAAAAAATAATTTTTTTTGATAATATTTTTTTTTATAAATTTTTTTTTCATCAAGAAATTTTTCATATTTTTTTTTTATAAAATTTTTTTTTCATGAAATTTTTTTATCAAAACTTTCTTTTCATTAAAAATTTAATAAAATAAAATAAATTCATCAAAAAAAAATTTTTCTTTCACCAAAAAAATTTTTTTTTCATCAAACATTTTTTTTGTCATCAAATTTTCTTTTTTCATTAAGAAAAAAGTTGCTTTTACTACGTACTAAAACATATCAAAAAAAAAAAAAATAATCGAAGGGAGTCGGGTCTAAAAGTGAGTGATTTGGCCTAGAATGCCCCATATATTTTTATATATAACATATGATTCGAGATTTGAACGATTAGTACTGATTTGGGATTTTTTTTAATTTTTTTTTTTATTCTCGTTCAGTTTATAGTTTTTTGTATATATGGACTTTTGTCATTAACTTTTAACGCTTGTGATATTTTACTAATTTCGCAATAACATTTTTATTTGTAAGCTAGGTGGTACCTGTGAATGTTGGTATGTTAAGGGAACTATAATGAGTAATTCTGAAAAGGCACAGCGCAAGTAGTGTCATTATCTCGTGGTAAGGAACGTGCAAAGTTGAAAAATGTAAAAAAATCGCTTGATACTCTCATGAAATTTTTCGTTCAAAGTTCCATATTGTTGGGTGCGTTAAAGCTATTGCTCCAAATTTAATATCGCTTAATCAGTAGACTTGGGCAATTATTTGGTGTAGGTTCAGTGGATGTGCCATAAATAAGAAAAAAGTTACATGGACCTAAATCTTTGATACCAATTTTTTTCAATTTTCAATTTTTCGTGGTTTTTTGATTGTAGCTTTTGGTGCAAACTGTAATTTTAAAATTCAAATACACATGGTAAAAGCCCTTGTAAATATGCACAATCTGAGACTGATTCGAGTGATGTGCTCGCAATGGTTACGAAGCTGCAGCTCTCCAAAGATGGGAAGAAAAAACGTGAATTTTTTAAAAAGTCTGTTTTTTGCGAGGCACACTCCCATTTTTATTCCGAATTGTTCCGAATGCTTTGTGAACTTTATAATTTACCATTTCCCACTTGATTTACAAACGCACCCAAAAAATATTCAATTGCTAAAATTTTATGATCTTTTTAAATTTTTTGCAAAATTTCGATATTTTAGTTTTGCATTATTTGACAGCCAAATGTGCATGGCTGAAAGTTGAACATGTAGAAACAATGGTATGTGCAAATATAATAAATCATGGAAAGCAACATTGATCAAAAGTTAATATTGGCGAATTCCGCGGCGTTTTTCTGTTTTTCGTTTTTTGTAAGGCACATCCAGGCCGCTAATCGAAATTGGTCAGTGAAAAGCGCGTTTGGTAGTATTTTTAATGCTTTATCTTCAATCCATTCGCACCCAAAAACAATTGAAGTTTTAGTGGTTTTTGGTGGTTTTAAATTTTTGATACTTTTAAATTTAATGGTTATATAAAATCTTACATTACTTAAATAAAGTAGAAAAGAAATGTATTTTGATAGATTTTGACATGTCTTATTCGAATAATATTTCAAAATTAGTCCATTGATTTTTGCAGTCGCGAAAATCATGAAAAATCGATAAATTTTTTTATAACCTTGATAAAATTAGTAATAACGTTAAAATATTTCGTAATAACCTTAATATTAGCATTATTAATCATACTTTGAATAGTTTCAATATTCAGTGAAAGACAACACTGTAAAATGAGACATTTAATATTAAAAAAAAATAAATAAATTCAAAATTATTAATTTTTTTTTAAAAAATGTTCCCTTTAAACCACTGCTGTTTCTTACTTATTAGAGATAGAATAATGGTGTTAACTAAGAATTTGTTGAGATTTTGTTAATGCATTTGGTAATATTTTTCTAAAAAAAATAAAACCGCTGGAAACATTTTTATTTCCAAAATATTGGAAAATCTGCCGAAAAAAAATTGGTTAAATGCAAATATCTCGATATTTAGCAAAGATTTTATGCATGTTTGAATATGTATTTTAGCTCTGGGTAAGCATAATACAAAATGGTACGTTTGGTTGACTTCGGATAAAAAATGTAATTTTGACAATTTTTTTAAAAATGTTAACTTTAAACCGCCATAGTTTTGGGTGCGATCGCTCAAATTAATGCACGCGGACGGATTTGAATTACTTATTTATAATGTTATTTACCTACAAAGTCTTATCAATGTGCCACGAAAAAAAAATCGCAATTTTTTTTTTCTTAAATATTAAAAGTTAATGACAATTGCTCATATACATGAAAGTTTGTAATCATATTTATAAAATTTTTTTATGTCTTTAAGACAAAAATATATTTGGTAAAGTTTGAAAAAACATGTTTTTTTTCTTTGTAAAAAAATATGAAATTTTTTAAACTTTGTTTTTTTTAGAGTAGAAACAGAATAAGCCCGGCACGACTTTTTCCATACGGTTTGGCAGATTAAACCGGTGGCCGGCGCCGATGTGAAATAAAACTTGTTCTGTTTTTAAAAGGTGGTGCTTCTTGTTCTGTTCCTGCACTTAATAGTGTCAATTAAAAATTTACTCAAATTTGTTTGGCAAACATTTAATAAATTTTTATTAAAAATTTACTCAATGCTATTAAATCGTTTACTGGTGGAAAATTGAGTAATTTTTTACTCAATAGTATTAAAAATTTACTCAAATTTTTTTTTTATTTCTTTCTGTGTAACATTAGATCAGTTTAAATCGAACGGATACAATTTGATTCAAAAAATGATTCTATATAATTAGATAACCCCATTTTTCGGATGAAATTATATGCGTCCGATTAAAACTGATCTAATCTTAGCGATCCATTTTTCAGATCAGTACTGAGCCTTCACATTTTTACTCGGGTATTTGCTTTTGATAAATTGGTAGGAATTTGTTAAACTTAGTGTTTGATTTCGATTATGTTTAATTTTAGTATACAAAACAAAAAAAATTGTATACTTGGCTTATTTTCAATTAAAAATTTGTCATATGGACAAAAAAGTTATTTGTATTGACACGCAATTTGTTGATACAATTAAAGGGGTTTGTTAATTTAACAATTGAATTGAAAATGAATCAAAATTAAAAACAATTTTATTCTGTGTTCATTAAAAACAAAACAAAAACACCAATTAGCCCCCCTAATACATTTCCTTTGCTTCAGAACTTAATGTAATGATGGAATAAATAGTTTAAATTCCCATTTGACCATTAACAACTTTTTTCATTCATAAATCAAATGATAGAACATAAACAACAACAACAATTTTTAAATTTTAAGGAGTGGACGACGTATATTTTTGTATATAAACTACACAAACCAATGCACAATCAGCTGTTTTAAAAATATATTTTTTTTTTATTTTGGAATTTTTACTTACACATGTATTTTGTGTTGAATACATTGTTTTTTCTGACACATGTTGCTTTTGTTACAACAAAAATTACAAAAAACAAAAAAACAACAAAAACGCATGCGTTGACTTTTTTTCCAGTGCTGGAAATTCCATCGCGAAAATATCGTATAAAAATTATTTTTGTCGACTTTAACATTTTAAATATTATAACGTTATTTTAAATTTAGTATCGTCTAAGATTTGAACGTAAATGGTTATGTTGAAATTATTATTTTTTTAATAAAAATATTTTGTAGACGAAATTATTTTTGATTTTTAAAAACCTGTTAATTTGTATGCCATATGTACCCAACACTTATGTGATACAATTAAATCCGAATTTTGGTCACATCCAATTTAATATTTAATTATATTTATATTTAATTAATCCTAAAAGCATTTTCAATGATTTTTTACTTTAAAATGCCAAACAAAATTTTCGTACAAAACTTAAACCTAAAAAAAAAAATTCGGGACTTAAAAAATTTAAAAATTTATTTTTTTTTTCTAAAATCATTTGGTTAAAATTTTTAAAATTCTAACGCAAACACGTAAAAAAGATGAATTCGACTTGGCTGAATCTATGAATACCCTCCACAATGCTCTTTATAAGTGATTGAAAAAATTTTTAACATGAAAAAAATTTACAATTTTGATTAGAAATATTTTAGTTTAAGTAAAAAAATTTTTTAGTCATTTTTGTACAAAAAATGTACAAAAACTTTTTTGAGTGTAAGATCTTTTTTTAGTGTAATAATATTTTTTTTGTGTGTAAATTTTTTTTAGTGTAAAAATATTTTCGAGTGATAAAAATACGTTGTAAATTACCAATGTTTTTAAAAGATGTTTAACTGGTTTTCAACACGAAAATTTAAGGTGAAACTAATCTGAAATTCACAGTTTTGCTTAAAACTTTTGTGCCACCAGACCGATTTTGCTGAAATACAATACCATTCAGACCAGGGGAACGACAAATATATATGCCAAGCTTCAGCAGCCTCAGAATTGTCTTTCAAAAACTTAGCGTGTTTTTTATCTCTTAAATTCGCGAAAAACCCTTGCCGAAATTCACTGGATTTCGCAGAATTGCAATACCAATCTGACCAATGGTCAAATTACAAAAATTTTGCTGTCCGTGCATTTAAAAAAAAAAATCAAGCTTAAAATGTGTACAGTTGGGTGGACCAAATATAGCCTTCTTTGAATTTCGAAAACGTCGGGGTCGGGAAAGTTTCCTTTTATGGTCAATATAATATTGGACCTGTAGGACAATGACTTTGGGTTTGTTTTTTGACTTGAAAATCGAAAAGTTCCGAACAAAGTGAAAAAAATATCTCAAGAGTTTGAGGCTTTTTTTATACAAAAAATTTCCCAAAATCTGAGACATTTGTATACGAAAAATATTTCAGAATCTAAAACTTCTTCTATACCAAAAGCCGGCTTTTTCTCCACAAAAAATGTCTCAGCATCTGAGACCATCTCTATACGAAAGAATCTGAGACCTTTTCATACGGAAAATGTCTCATAATCAGAGTTTTTCTATTCGATAAATGTTTTAGCCTCTGAGACTTTTTCAATACAAAAAATGTTTTAAAAACTGGGAAAGTTAACTAAATTTTGAGAAAAAGAGGGAATGATTTGGCTCCACAGATTTTTTTTCTTGGTTTTAGTTCATACTTTTCCCAAAAATAAGGAAAACAAAGTTACTTAATTTTAAGCCAATATTAACTAGAAAATGGGAAAAATTATATTACAATTCAGTTCACTCACATTTTAGGACAAGATTGGGTCCAGACCCTGGACCCATGGGTTCGGACCCTATGGGTCTCAAGACCCCGTTGGGCCCTATATAGTTCGTTATAGACCCAAAAATTTTGTTCATTTCGCTCTACCTTGCTTAGTTTTTGAAATACGGAAATAAGGGGCCTGATAGGGTCTTGAGAATATTAAAAACTGGATAACTCAAAAACTATTAGACGGAGGGCTTTCGGGTATTTTGAGGAAGTGTTCTACGAGTCAAGAGCTACAAAAATGCCGTTGCACATTTTCTCGTGTTGGCAGTATTTACCGAGATATGTGCATTAAAAAAATCTTGGGAATTTTAAATTTTAGCTCCCAAATTAGGGTCTGACAGTTATGCAGAGCTAGGCTATTCCATATTTTTCTTTACTGTCTTTCTTTTGAAAATTTCATCCGTTTCGCTCTATCTCGCTTAGTTTTCGAGATATCGCCATTTTGAATTTTTAACTAAATTCTAAGAAGTTATTTACTAAATTCTCAGAAGTTATCAACTAAATTCTAATAAGTACACTTCCTCAATTCAAAGAAGAGAAATACGATGATGTTTGTTTTAGTAAATTTTAACTAAACTTGAACTAAATTGTTTTTTAAGAAAAATATCTTAAAACTAAAGATAAACGTATCTGAGATTTTTGAAAAATTTCTTTGGAAGTAAGAATTTCTTCCTTATATTAAAGAACTCCATTTCGCTACCTCAAAATACGAAAGTCGTATGTGATTTTTTTCGGTTTTGAGATTACGATACATTCATAATAAATTTCGCACGCTCTTTCTAATGGTGTTATCAGTTCATTCATAGACCTTATAGTTTCTGATATATTCAGAATGCATTTTGTCGTATGTAACAAAATGTTATCGTTTTGAGTATGTATTTTGTCGTATATGCACAAATAATGGACATACGACATTTTTTGTAGGCAAAGTTATTATTTTCAATTGAAAATACAATTGTTGTATGTCATGCATTTTTATAATAACAAGGGAATTATTCCAACATTTATGAATCGATTCACCTCAAACTTAAAATATATGTAATAGAGACGATTCTTAGGTTGCGGTGTCTTGGCTTATCAACGATATCAGTGTTTAAAAACTTTGTTGCCACCTTATGAAACAATGTGGACCTTCGGAAAAGTTCCGATAACTTTCGAACTAACAGCATTATCGTCTAGGAGAAAAAATACATTTCGACTTTAATTTAGTAATATGGATATCGTAGGTCTATGTCTTCACATAAATACTCCTTAAGTTTACATATTTTCGTAAACAAAATATTTAACGAAGACTAATTTTTACAAGGTTTTACCACCTTTAGATAGGTGGTAATTACACAAAAAACACAAAAAAAAAATAGTTTTTCGCCATTTTCCCCTTTTTTGAACCCCTAACATGGCCGACAGCCCAACAGTAGAAATGTCTTTTTTATATATATCTTAAGTTTTTGGCAAATCGGTTCAAAAAAATATTACTTCCCTGGTAAGTACTTAGAACGAAGTAATAAAAAGTGTGATTTTGGAGAGTGCCTTTTTTTTGGGATAAAATCATATCTTTTTATGTATTATCTGATATCATTATATAATGATGATTTTAACGTAGAGAGTGATTGGAATTTTTATGAAGAGTTATTCAAAAATACATATTTTTATACCATAAATATTGTTAAAAAAATTTTGAAGGTTTTGGTATTAATTTTATTAATTGTAGAATAAAGAGTTTTTTGTTGTAATAATTTCCGATACTTAATTAATTATGTTTTTTTAATGGTTTCTTTAAGGGTTAAATACAAAATTTTGTCATTTTTCTTTATTAAATTATTTATTTCCAGTATGCTTTTTGTCGTATGTTCAAAGAAATTAGCTTTATGTTTAAAAAATGTAACATACGACAAATGTATTCTAAAGCCAAAACGCGAATAACTTCTGTGTAATTATAACTACAGTAATTTTGGCTTAGGGATATGAAAATTTAATACTTAAACTATATTCAGTCCAAAACTGGAGAAAATCCATATGACCGTTTTGAAGACATTTGATGTTAAACATTAAAAACAGTATCCTGAAAAGTTATGTTTTGCTACATACGACATTCGTATTTTGAGGTAGCGATTTGTATAAAACTATGAACTAATTATAAGTAAATGAACTTAACTTTTTTTCCTCATAGTTAAGAAAATTTCTCATTTTTTAGTTAAATTTAACTAAATTTTAGGAAATTCATGATAAATTTTCAAAGACATTTTTTCCTCAATTTAGTTTTGTTATGTCTTTTTTTCAGTGTAGGAAAAAAAAGTGAAAATTTTTACTTTTTGGAGAGTATAAAAAATTCGGGGCCCTATGCTCCTTATAGGAGCTTCGGGAACATATATATATGTATATATAAAAAATTCGGCACAGAAACTTTTATAAATTTTTTTAATAAGTCGGTCAAGACCGACTTGGACCGATTGGATATTTCTTTTGTTAGATCTTTAATTAGTGTAAATAACACACACAAACCGAATTTTAGTGAAAAAGGTTTATTTTTGTTGCCAATAGACCTATTTAACTAAATATCGGGCAACTTAGATTATATTGGATTACCAAAGTACACGCTTTACGCATACTCGTAAAGTTTTAAAAATAATATTTTTTATTTTCATGAATTTTGAAAGATTTATGTGAATTTCGGGAGCTTGGATTGTATGACAACTATAAGTAGAACTGGTCCGATTTCTTCGAAATTTGGAGTGATACAAAATAAATTTATCTGCCAAGGAGGATACCTATTAAGACACGGTTATTAGACTCATTTTAACCAAATTTAGAGGGGTCATTTGTATAGGGGCTTCGTCTAATTTTGAACTGATATTTTCCACACTTAAAATAATAACTCTGTAAAATACTCTGTAAAATGACTGTAATCTCAATTCAACAGATATTTGACAGAGTTTTCTGTCAAAATAATAGAATATACTTAATAGAATATAATAGAAAATACTTTGTATTTTGCTGTGACAAAAAAACAAATTTTCCTCTTTTATATTACTTTTTACTTCGTAATCTTAATTTTAGAGATAATTAACAGAGTTTTCTGCTAAGATACAGATCTAAGCAAAATACTTCGAATTTTTTTTGTAACCAAAAAAGTTTTCTGTTTTGAGTAGTTTTTATTTTTGTTACCAAACATCAAAATTTTATCTGTATATTTTTTTTTTTAAGAAAAAGTTGAAAAAGTAGTAAAAAAGGTTATCAAAATTTTTTTTCAGAAATCATATAAAAATTTTACAAAATAACATGCATTTAACTAAACTAAATTTACAGAGTTTTTTCTGTAAATTTTTTTTGCATCAAATGCATTTTACAAATATATGTAAATTTACATAGTTTTCTTTGCTTAACCAAGTTTTACTAGAAACTCTGTAAATTAACATTTTTTTTTTGTCCATATCATTTTACAGAGTAATTTAACAGAGTTATTATTTTGAGTGCATTTTCCATAGGCTCCGTCCTTAAGCAAATAAAAGCTTAAGTTCCAATTTTCAGCCAAATCGTTTAAAAATTACGACCTGTATCGTGCACATAACGCTAATATGGACAGACGGACATACGGACATCGCTAAATCGTCTCAAAAAGTGATTCTGATATACTTGAAGGTGGGTCTTGCCCCAATATTTCTGGTAGTTACAAACATCAGCACAAACTCATATACCCTGTACCACAGAGTGGTGTATGGAAAAATTAAAAAAAAAAAAATTATGAAAAACAAAATTTTAAGGGAAGAAAAAAATTTTTATGAAAAAAAATAATTTTTGAAAAAACGAAAAATTTTCATGAAAATTTAAAAAAAAAAAAAAATAATATATAAATAAATCTAAAGTTTGTCATTCCGTTTGTAACACCTCAAAATATATCTTGATTCTCGATCGATTTTAAAACGATCTAGCGATGTCCGTCCGTCTGCACTCAGAAAAAAAACTAACTAAAAAATGGGAAAATTAACTAAATCCAAGGAAAATTGATAATGACTTAGCTCCATTGCCATGTATTCCTACTTTTTAGTCCATATTTTTCTTAAAAATTAGGACCAATTTAAACTAGAAAGTAGGAACAAATTTCCCATTTTTTAGTTAAAAAAACATTTTTGATGAGGACATTTTTCCTAAAAATTAGTTAATTTCATATTTTTATTGGTTTATTTATAGAATAGCATGTGAATACACACAGAATTCTCATTATGTACATATTTTATTTAAAATATAAAAAAACGTTCGTTTCTTATGGTCAAGTAATAAATTTCATTAGTTTTTAAAGTTAAATTACAACAAAGACTTTGTCTTTAACGTTTGTTCCCAGCCTATGGGAAAACACGCCAAAGCCAAGGCCTTTGTTGTGATTAAAATATTATTTTTTCCCTAACACATACATGTGTAGAAAAAAATTTAAACATTAAATTTATTACTTGTTATACAAGACTAACCCTTTTGTATTCATGTACTACAAATAATAAACAAACTGTGAACTACAAGCAAGCATGAAAAAAAAAATATAAATCAACTAAACAATTTCATGTTATGAAAAATTTACTAAACTTGTGGAAAAAACTTCCTCAAATTAAAGAAGACAAATATGATGAACTAATTGGTAGGAAATTACGTCCTAAAACTGAATTTTTTGAACTAAATTTTGTTTTTAGAAATATGTCTTAAAAATAAAGACTTTTTTTCAATTATTTAGGGAAAATTTCTTTGGCGGTAAGAATTTCTTCCATGTATTAGGGAATTCCATTTAAGGAAAATTATGGCCTATTTAACAGTCCATGAACTAAAATTTTTTCCTAAAAGTTAGGAAAATTTCAAAAATTTTAGTTAAATTTAACTTTATTGTGGGAAAATTTATAAACTATTTTGAAGAAAATTTTTCCACAGTTTAAGTTAATGGTTTTTTTTGAGTGTGTCTGTTTATCTGTCTGTTGAAAACACGCTTACTTTTGAAAGACATTACGAAGGCTCCTTAGGTTTGGCACACATGTTGGTCATTTACCTGGTCAGGTTGGTATTGCAATTCAGCGAAATCGGTCCAGTTTCAAAAGTTATATGCGAAAGAGTGAATTTCAGAAAGGGGTTTTTGATGAAAAATACGCTAAAGACATTTCTGAACCCGCTGAAGCTTGGCATATATGTTTGTCGATCCGTTAGTCTGGTGGTTATTGAATTTCAGCCAAACCGCTCGAGTAGTTCAAAAGTTATTAGCAAAACCAACAATTTCAGATTGGTTTCACCTTAAATTAATGTGTTGAAACAGCCGAGCTTTAAAAAAACAAGCTTTAAAAACATGGTGAGCTACAATATTACTCTACAAAGTATTTTTGTCACTAAAAAATTTTTTTACACTAAAAAAAAATTAACACTCGAAAAAAATTTTAATGACTAAAAAAGTTTTTTACTCAAAATAAAACATTTCGAATCCAAATTGTGAATTTTTTCACGTAAGAAAATTTGTCTTTCACTTGAAAATGGCATTCGGCCTAAACGAATTTAACTTTTCTACTTGTTTGTTTTTTAATTTTTTCCAGCTTTAGGCTGCTTTGTTAAAAAAAAAAATAAAATTTTATGATGTTAACAATTGAAATAAAACCAAAATCAAACGAACATTAAGAATATAAACCTAAAGACCTCTTAATAAAAAAAAAATTATGTATGACCATCAAAAAACATTAAATAGATGATTTTTAATTAACTTGCAGCATAATCATGGGGGATGAACTTTTTTTTATGAAAACAGACACAGGAGCAGTCAGTCAGTCACTAACACATTTAGATGTTTTTATTTTTATGATAGAACATTAACAGAATGATGTTTGTCATTTAAAAAGCAAGTATGTTATTATGAGCGTACAAAAATTGTGGTGTCCCGTTCATAAAATTTGTGACACACTAACAAAAAAAAATTGTGGTACACATACCAAAACAATTCTTAAATTAAATTGTCCCAAATGAGCCGAATCGTCTTCAATATTAATTAACCTCCCCGGCTAAAATAACGTTATTATTAAGCCATATAAATATGCAAATTTCTAAATGTCGCCTCGAATTTTGTACATATTTTATTTTTCCTGGGACACCCTATGATACATAGTCAGTAAAGAAATTTGAAGCAGTAGGATAAAGTGACAGCTTGTGAAGAAATATAAATAGCAGTAGGAGAAAATACCAAAAACATTTGTTAACACGCATATATATACAACTCCATACAAGACTCCATACAAAATGATTGATTAACACGAAAATTACCAAAGATACTTTGTAAACTTTTGAAAAAAAAAAAATATTAAACAATTTTTTTCTTAAAGAGAAACTCAGGTCGGACAGATTTGCATCATTCATTAAAATTTCCAAATTTTAAAAATTTATTACTTTAAACAAAGGTTTTAGAACTTAAAAAAATAAAAAAAAAATTAAATTTTTCTGATTGTAAAAGTTTTTCTTGTTTTTTAACAAACAATTTTCTATCTATTTGAATTTTTTGTTGTAATTTTACAATTTTTTTTAGTAAATTTACAAATTTCCAAGCTAATTATACAAAAAAAAAAAAAAACTTGTAAAGTCACGAGAATTCTTTGTAGGTTAGGTTAGGTTAGGGGTGGTGGAGCCTAAAGTTAAGACTCCTCGCATAGACCGGCTGGTCCATAGCGATACCACAATTTCCTTCAGCGACGAGAATAAAACGCGTTAGTCCATGTTGCGAACAGTTTTAGTTGCGTAAGGTCCGTAGTGGCGACATCATCCAGATTCTCGATTTCTGCTTTACCTAGTATTCGCTCGCGGTGTCTGGCCAATGCGAGGCATTTGCACAGAATATGTTCAACTGTTTCATCTGTATTAGGTTCATCACATCTCCTACAATTGGCATCCGAGATAAGTAACATAGTTTTCGCGTGAAAATCAATTAGGCAGTGTCCTGTGACCACTCCCGTGAGTAAACGACAATCCTCTCTGTTAAGAGATAAAAGGTAGGGAGTTTTCCCGAGGTCGTAATGCGGCCAGATTCTTCTTGTGATACTGCTCGTGCTTAGCTCTCTCCATTTCCTGTTTGCAATAGAAATGCAACGACAGTCACTTCTCGTCCTATAGTACTGAATCGGGGGCTCAATATGAACAAAAGTTCCTACGCCACTTGCTCCAAGCTTAGCGAGCTCAGCAGCTTTCTCGTTCCCATCTACTCCCCTATGTCCAGGTACCCACACAAGAGATACGGTATTATTCCCGGATAGTTTCTGAAGATTCTCGTAACATTTAAAAGCGACTTTTGATTTAATACAAAAGCTCATTAGAGCCTTTAGTGCAGCTTGACTGTCGACGTAAAAGTTTATCATTTTACCAGTTTCCCCAAGAAACTGTAAGGCTGGCTTATCTATAGCAACTATTTCAGCCTGGAAAATACTACAGTGTATAGGTAATTTGAAAGACTTCTCTATATCACAAACGTCTGAAGTAAAACCAGCTCCAACTCCCGTCGATTGTTTGGAGCCGTCTGTGAAAATATTTATAGCGTCATTTGGAGTGCAAAGCCAGTCCGACCAAAATTCTCGAGTCGGAAATTCAACTTTAAATTTCCGGTCGAAAAGTAATTTGGGCACTTTGTAGTCAGTGACAACATTTTCCAAATTGTCCATGCTATTGTGTCCAAAGTTTCGGCGTCTGAGCCAATTTGACTCCTTGAGTCTGAGGCATGCCTTATAAGCCTCACCCTTAGCAAAGATGTCAATTGGCAGCATATGCAGTAATGTGTCGATGGATGCAGCTGATGTCGTCCTTAGGGCTCCAGTGACACTAAGGCCTAAAAGCCGTTGGGCCTTTTGGAATTTCATAAAAGTTACATCCCTTTCAAGTGCTTTGTGCCAGACCATAACCCCGTAGAGTAAGATATGTCTTATTATAGAAGTGTATATCCAGTACGTGATCCTTGGCTCAAGTCCCCATGTTTTGCCGAACATTTTCTTGCATGCATAGTATGTATTCCTCTGTATTTTGGTTCTATGATAACTTATTGTCCAGGATGATTCCTAAAAATTTCGCATGATTTGAAAGCGGGATTTCAACGCCATTGACCCTGACTTTTCTAAAATTTTCGATCATATACTTTCATGTAAACAGTACCATTTCAGTTTTCCGCGGATTAACGTTAAGACCATTTTCTTTTGCCCAACTCCATAACTGTTTCAGCGATCGCTCTAGCAGCTCGGATAACGTGGCCAAAAATTTACCAGTTGACATGATTGTCACGTCGTCTGCATATGCAACAACTGATACTCCTTGCGTATCCAGTTTTTTGAGAATAGGATCCACAACCAAGAGTCAGAGTAATGGTGGTAAAACTCCTCCCTGTGGCGTTCCCCTCGACGTATATCTTGTGACTCTTTCAAGTCCCCATTCGGCTGTGACTTCCCTACAAGACAGTAGGCAGCCAATCCATTTTCCGATGGTTGGATTTATACTAGCCTTGTCCATAGCGTTAATGATTGCATCCATACTTACATTGTTGAACGCACCTTCTATGTCTAAAAAAGCGGCCAAAGTAAATTCTCTGAATTCCAGAGATCTCTCTATTGTATATACGAGTGAATGAAGTGCCGTTTCTATCGATTTGCCCTGCTGATAAGCATGTTGCGTTGCCGACAAAAAGTTTCCACCCAGGTTCTCTCTTATGTACAGGTCCAGAATTCTCTCCAAGGTTTTCAGAAGGAAGGACGATAGACTAATAGGCCGATAATCCTTTGCAGTTGCGTGATTAATTTTACCGCTTTTCGGTATGAACACTACTTTGGAGTTCCTCCAAGATTGCGGTATATAACATTGCTGCAGACACGCTACGAACACTTCCTTCAAAAAGAATTATTTCGATAACAGTATGTTGCAGCATTGCTGGAATAATGCCATCTGGACCTGGCGATTTATAAGGCTCGAACGATTCGACTGCCCATCTAATCCGCTCATCAGATATCAGATTGTGTGGAATTATCAATTGCTCGTGAAATTATATCTCCGATAAAGATAGTTCCCTGCATCCTGGAAAATGTGTTCTAAGAAGAACATCCAATGTTTCCATTGCATTCTCGGTCCATGTGTCATCAATTCCCTTCAGAAAATTGGTGGTATGGGCCTTTTAGATAAGACTTTCCTGAGTCTGGCCACTTCGGCAGTGTGTTCAACGTCACTGCAGAGCTTCTCCCAGCTACTCTTTTTCGATTTCCGAAATAATTTCTTAAAGACTTTCAGTTCCTCTCTATATAAGGACCTATTTGCGTCAGTGTTAGCCTTTCTTGCTTCTTTAAAGAGGTCTTGAACCTTTTCCTTGCATGCGATAGTTCTCTAGACCACCAAGGTGGTTGTATTCTCTTACTCCGATATCTTACCGGGCAAGATTTCTCGAAGGATTTGACAAGAATTGATGTAAGATTCATATTTAACATTTCAATATCACTGTGACTGTTAAGGCACTGGTGATTTATGGTAGTTAATTTAGAAACTGCTGAGTTCCTAAATTTCTCCTAGTTCGTTTTCTCGGGATTTCTGAATGGTTTATTATTGAAGTTTATATCGGTTACAATTCTAAAAGCAAGATATTTATGGTCAGAACAAGAAACCCTATCTAGTATTCTCTAATTCCTCACATCTAAATTCGCGATATTAGAAAAGAGAGTGAGATCTTAAACATTTTGACTCGTTGGTCCTATATAAGTAGGTTCGCTACCACTATTCGCTATATTCAAATTAGTCGAGTTTATAAAAGTTAAAGTTGATCACCCCTGTCATTTGTATCAGATGAGCCCCATACTGTATTATGTGCATTAGCATCACAACCTAAGTATAACTATGTTTCTCTGTTTTTTCTCTTATTAGATTCTGCAGATCGAGAGGTGGAGCTTCCATGTCGTGCGCCATATAAGATGATGCAAGATATAGGACTCCATTCCCCATTTTGTAGATTGCGGTTGTTAGGTCGTTAGTGCTATATTTTTGTAAGAGAAATAGGTTTAAGGTTTTTTAGCTAAAATAGCTGAACGTTTCTAACCCTCAGTTTGCGAGAAAATGATATGGTATTCAGATGTCGTGAGCCCGTTTATTTCGCCTTTGGCATTCACCCAGGGCTCTTGGATGAGTGCTACGTCGCATGACTCTTCTGAGAGAGTCATCAGCAATGCAGCAGTTGCTGCACTACTGTGATGCATGTTGATTTGTATCAACTTCATCAACGATAGATGAAAGAGTAGCATTACTCGTGATATCCGGCCCATCAAGTGGAAGCTGCCCATAGACTCAAAAAGTGATTTTTACAAACATTATCACAAACTCATTATACCCTGTACCACAGAGTGGTGTTGGGCATAAAAATTGTACGAAGACCGCCTTAAGGTTTGAAGATAGAAGGTAGATATGAGAAAATGGGAAAATGTTGGGATAGAAAAGGAACTCCATTCGAATAGTTATAGCTAAAGGAGGAGTTTTTTCAAAATGTAATATTTGCATAAGATCATCCTTAGGGAGTGGAGATAGTGCTCATCAATGTTTAGAAAAAATGTTTGGAGGAAACTTTAACATTGGGGTCGGTCTTACATTTTGTACCTCTAGGGGTGAATACGGGGCAGTTGAGAAGCTTTTTGTGGAAATTGTTAGTCAAAAACAACAATTTTCAAGGTACAGATTTGCTTTCATTAGATATTTAGTGTATCTAAACAGGCTCAGATCGTAGTACATTCATAAGAGCTGTTCAGTAGGGCATCCCGTCAAATCTAAAATTTAGAATTTCGTGTCATAATACCTGCTCTTGTGTTTTTCAAAAAGCCTATATATGTTGCACAGTGTAATTATTCCTTGTAAATGTATTAATTTTGTATTCAAACTATTTTTCTTAATCGTAATTGAAATTTTTTTGCGAAAAAATCCCAACAATTTAAAAAAATATCGGCAGGAAAACGGTTAAAAATACGCAAAAAAAATATAATTAAAATGCAATAACAGATTTTTAAAAGTCAACAGAAAAAAAATCACTTTAGCAAAAATCAATTTTCCGATACAAAATTCACACTCGCCATAAATGTCAACTGAGTATCATGTGACGTGATCCAAATACTTAATGATTTCTTATTTGGCTGTCAAGTGGTAAACACTTAAAAAGCAATTTTCTTTAAATGGTTTTGTTTACCAACTGTTATAAATTGGCATTTACAATTTTTTTTTTACACACTTACATTATAATATAACCCAGCACATGAATATTGCAAAAATATTTTTGTTGATAAAGAATCAATTGATCTAACCTGTTTTGTATAAGATATTTACACTGAAAGAGTTCAAAACGAAAAACTTGGTTTCAATAAAATTTTTAATTGGAACTCCTCCGATGAAGAAAATTGTTATACCAATCATCAAATAGGTGATTAAGTAAATATTTTTTTAGTCCAAACATTTTCTCTGAACACACCTACCCTCTATCTCTAATTGCACAGTGATACAAAATTGAACTTTCGGAATGGGATGAAACCAGAAGCAAATGAAAGCTGACGTTTTCCATAACAAAACCCTCAAGGCCTTTTTTTTAGGTCAGAGCTAGATTTTATTTTACACGCATTTGAAGTTGGTGATTTTAAAGCATTTAAAGTTTTTGTGTACTAAACATGTCCTACTTTAAAGGCCCCTGGTGGTGCCCTTATTGGACATGAAGGGTCCAGTTTCCAAACTTAAGCTCAAAATTACTTCAGCTATGACTGGTATGAATTTTGCTGCAATCGGTCCAGTACCTATTTACTGAATAGCCAAATTATTAAAATAAACCACTGTACACCGTTGCGTATGATTGTTATTTAAAGGCAATTATTAATATAAATCACTGGACACCGATGCGTATGATTGTTATTTAAAGGCAATTACAATATTAATCATTCGCCACTAATACAGTTTACATGCATTTATTATTATAATTATAATAAAAGTGCACTAACTTCAAATGCTTGTAAAACAAAATCTAGCTCTGAACTAGAAAAAAGCCTTGAGGGGTTTGTTATGGAATATATCAACTTTCATTTGCTTTTGGTTTCATCCCATTCCGATTTTGGGTGTTGCACTGTGTTGTTAAGGCGGTCCCCATACATTTTTTTTATTTTTTGTAAATTTGTTTTATTTAATCAGCTTCTACTGGTCCAATGGTGCGTCCGAGAGGGGCCATTAGTGAGACCGATCCCCATTTATTTTTACCCTACAACATTTTTTTAAAACATTCCTACGCTCTATCTCCACTCCGTAAGTAGGATCCCATACAAATAACAGTTGGATAAAATTTTATAAAAACGAAATTTTGAATGGAAGCCTACTTAGGGAGTGGAGATAGGGCGTAGGTATGTTTGGACTTAAAAAATATTGTGGGTTTGTCATACATTTTGTTGCTCTAAGGGCACTATTAGGGCAGTTAGAGCGGTTGGAGAAAATTGTAAAAAATTTCGTTTTGTGTGGGAGCCAGGGTATTTGTTTGTTCCAAAGAAATGTTAAAACGTAAAAATTAATGGGGGTCTGTCTTATAAATGACCCCTCTATGACGCACCATTGGAGCAGTAGAAATGATTTTAAGATTGGAAAATTACAATAAAATTTTTTTCAAAAAATTTTAAAAAATAATAATAATCGTTATCCCACGATCCTCCACACAAAAATTTAAAAAAAAAATCGAAGTGTACAAACATTTTCAATAATAAGATTTAAATTTTAAAACTTAAAAATCGCATACTAGAGCACTTTGAGGAATTTTTTTGGGATTTTTTTTACAAACGTAAAAAACAAAAATTTTGAAAAAAAAAAAAAAATTGAAATTTGAACCATTATTGAAGAAGTTATGAGTAAAAGAAGTTTGAGTAAAGGAACAAACTACCAATTTTTAAAAATTCGATATCTTTTGAACGGGTCATCAAAAAAATCTGAAAATTTACCACGAAGGAGTTTTCGAAGAGTACTAACAACTGTAAACAAATTGGGAAAATCTATTTTTTTTCAAGTGTCCGATTTGGCATGAAGTGCCCCATATATTCATTATCCTCGTTCGATTCTAAGACGATCTAGCCATGTCTGTCCGTCCGTCCGTCTGTCTGTTGAAAACATGCTAACTTTTGAAAGACTTTACGGAGGCTCCTG
Source organism: Pegoplata infirma (assembly GCA_963921195.1). NCBI lineage: Eukaryota > Metazoa > Arthropoda > Insecta > Diptera > Anthomyiidae > Pegoplata > Pegoplata infirma. The sequence goes on along the minus strand of OY992538.1, from coordinate 28,742,260 downwards.
AAGTTTGGCAAATATGTTGGGTATTTACCTGGTCAGGTTGGTATTGCAATCCAGCAAAATCGGTCCATTGGTTCAAAAGTTTTGAGCAAAAGAGTGAATTTCGGCAAGGGTTTTTCACGAATTTACGAAATAAACGATAACTTTCTAAAGGCAATTCTAAGGATGCTGAATCTTGGCATATATATTTGTCGTTTCCCTGGGCTGGTTCGAATTGAATTTCAGGTAAATCTGTCCAGTGGTTCAAAAGTTATTAGCAAAACCCTAAATTTCAGATTCGCCTCACCTTAAATTCACGTGTTGAAAACCCGTTAAACATGTTTTAAAAACATTGGTAAGTCACAAAAATATTTTAATGGGGCTATTCTAAAATTTTATTATTATAATAAGTGCTATTATTAGCAACCCAGAATTTTATTATAGATACCAAAAATGTCAACTCTAAAAAAAGCTTTATCAACTTTTTGTTGTTCTAAAACAATTTAATTTGAAATTTGAATTTAGACAACAAAATTTTATAAGCACAATAGCTGTATGGGTAGGTGGGTGGTTTTGATATTTTGTTATTTTTGGGGGCATGGGTTCAAATCCCACCCATTTCTAACAAATATTTTTTTTTTGCCAATTTTTATTTTTTTTTATTACAAATATTATAATGCAGTTTTTTTTAATTTTTAAATTTCGCAATTTTTAAAAGATGCAAAAAAAATTGATTTTTGCATCTTTTTTTTCTGAAATTATTATTATTGTTTGGTTTTAATTGGCTATTTCTCTCGCAAAAATACATTATAATTGTCTTTAGAGGAAAAAAAATAATATTTTTTTTTTAACTACACTTTTTTGCATGCAAAAAAAAATTGCAATAATTTTTGTAATAATGTGTTTCTTATTTTTGACTACAATAATGCGTATTTTGACAAATTGCGAAAAAATACGGAATTTTGACGAAAACAAAATGTTGGTTTCTTGTTATAAATGAAAAAAATATTGTTATAGATGACAAAATATTGTTATGTACTTTTCAGTCTATAACAAGTTTTGTCATCTATAACAGTATTTTTTTCATTTATAACAAGAAACCAACATTTTGTTTTCGTCAAAATTCCGTATTTTTTCGCAATTTGTCAAAATACGCATTATTGTAGTCAAAAATAAGAAACATATTATTACAAAAATTATTGCAATTTTTTTTGCATGCAAAAAAGTGTAGTTAAAAAAAATATTATTTTTTTTCCTCTAAAGACAATTATAATGTTTTTTATGCGAGAGAAATAGCCAATTAAAACCATACAATAATAATAATTTCAGAAAAAAAAGATGCAAAAATCAATTTTTTTTGCATCTTTTAAAAATTGCGAAATTTAAAAATTAAAAAAAAACTGCATTATAATATTTGTAATAAAAAAAAATAAAAATTGGCAAAAAAAAAAATATTTGTTAGAAATGGGTGGGATTTGAACCCATGCCTCCAAAAATAACAAAATATCAAAACCACCCACCTACCCATACAGCTATTGTGCTTATAAAATTTTGTTGTCTAAATTCAAATTTCAAATTAAATTGTTTTAGAACAACAAAAAGTTGATAAAGCTTTTTTTAGAGTTGAAATTTTTGGTATCTATAATAAAATTCTGGGTTGCTAATAATAGCACTTATTATAATAATAAAATTTTAGAATAGCCCCATAAAACACATTTTTGTCAGTCAAAAACATTTTTACACTAAAAAAAAATAAAAATACTCTCGAAAAAAATTTTACACTCAAAAAAAAAATTAGTAAATTATTATTTTTTTTTCAAATATTAGTTTAAAAAAAAGTTTTTTTACACAAAATAATATATTTCTAATCAAAAATGTTATTTTTGCACTTGAGAAAATTTACTATAACTTAAAAAGGGCATTGTCGAGGGTATTCATAGATTCGGCCAAGTCGAATTTAACTTTTGTACTTGTTTTATCCCAGCAGAAATTTTGCTGAACTGGCAGCAGCTTTTGGAAAGGGAACTCGAGTCAAGGAGCGCATCCAAACCTGCTGAATTCATGCATGATTCTCTAAGGCGATGTCACATTTTAGATCGCTGGTTAGATACACCGAAAAAGCGCTCTTAAGATGCTCTGAACTTACATCTCTTTACAGCGCTGAAAAAATCGCTATAAAAATGCAGTGAATTCATGTATCTTTTTAGAGCTATTTAAGCAGAATAAAGATGAAGCACATTTGACTATTTCTGAAACACAAATTACAAAATCTGAAATACAATTGACTATTTCTGAATACAAGTTTAAAATCTTAAATACAATTGACAAATTCTGAAAATCAAGCATTTGGAAAAAATATCGCCTAAGAGATCCAAATTCATTAAAAAAAATTCCAATTATATTTCGAAAATTTCAAATTATATTTCAGAAACTTCCATTAATATTTCAGATATTACCATTTATAACCAAAAAATGTTAAATTAAATTTCAAAAATGTTCATAATATTTGAAATTTTTGATATATAATTGGACATTTTTAAATATAATTGGAGAGTCTAAAATATGATTGGACATTTTTTGTAATATAATTTGTATTTTCTGGAACTAAAGTGGAAATGGTGTACTCAATTTTTTCTCATTCAAAATGTGTTAAAGGTGTTATGATTGAAGCAATCTTTGCAGCGCTGACTAATGCGCAATAATGATGCAGTGAAATCATGTGTCCAACACTCTTGGTTTTTTATTCAAAAAGTGTTAAATATATTTAAAAGGAAAGCATGTGTGAAATTGTATCAAAATAAAATTTTATATTTTAATTTTTATTTAAAAAATCTTAACAAAAAATTAAAATTTGTTCCCCTTACTTTTACTGCATCCTCCAGAGCGCTCTTTGGATGCGCTTCGGTATGCTATAAAAAGATGTTGTGTCGCCAAAATCTCGATTTATTTTTGCTGGGATATTAACTTCTTTTGAAAGTTTCATCAGTTGCGCTCTATCTCACTTTGTTTTCGAGACATCGCCATTTTGAAGTTTTAACTAAATTCTAAGAAGTTCTTAACTAAATTCAACAAGTACACTTTTTTTTGATTTTTTTTGATCCGCCTCCTTTTGTGGGCGTGGGTATTAGAAAAAAATTAATATTATGATAAAATTGTATAACTTTAGTACAAAAAGAATAATAAATTATTTCGTAAACAAAGAGAAGGTGTCCCCAAGGACCCCCACAAAACGCCCCTGTATTTTTTTTTAATTTTCGATTCTGCACAACCGAATTTAACACTCTCACTAGTGTTTTCTTAATTTTTTTTGCTGGTATATTTGCTATTACTGTTTTTTGTTGAATCTTTTTCACAGTTTAGCCACTTCAAAAAGTCATGTGTATTGTATATACTTAGACAGAATAGAATACATGTGTATGTATGTTTATATTGACAATTTCCGAATTGCAACATAATTGCTATTTTATATTATGGTCACATTCTTGGCCAAAATAGTGTTAAAATTTAAAATTCAAATAAAAATTTTAAAAATGGATTTTTGTTTGCTTTTCTCGTTTTAGAAGCAAATTGCCAGATTAAAGATACAATTTTCAAATGAAAATTTTAAATTGACAATGTATGGCCCAAATTAAAGAGCAACAAAAAGTAAATTTTAACAAAAGTTTTATTTTAAATTTCAAATTTCCCATAAATTTTTTTGAAGTCAATTTTAAAAACAACAAGTAGAAAAGTTAAATTCGACTTGGCTGAATTTTTGAATACGCTTCACAATACGAAATGACAAACTTATATATAACCTCTATCACTAGAGTGGAGGGTATAACAATTAAAGACTACAGTGGGTTATGATTTTTTTTTTAATTTTAGAAAAAAAATAATCGCACGAAAAAAATAAAACCATTTTTATACCCTGCACTCTAGTGATAGAGGATATATATAAGTTTGTCATTCCGTTTGTAACACCTCGAAATATTGGTCTAAGACCCCATTAAGTATATGGGGCATTCCATGTCAAATCGGACACTTTGAATATTTTTTTAGATTTCCGCAATTCGTTGACAGTTTTTAGTACCAATCGAAAACTCCTTCGTGGTAAATTTTCAGATTTTTCTGATGACCCGTTCAAAAGATATCGAATTATTAAAAATTGGTAGTTTGTTCATTTACTCAAACTTCTTTTACTCATAGATGAGATTTCCATGCAAATACATTTTTTTTTGTAGATAGCCTAAAAATGGTATCGACAGATTATCTTTCCGAATCAAGAAATTTCCGTTAAAATGTCATCGATTTGTTTTTTGCATATTTTTGCATATTTTGGTAAAAATGCATATTTTTGCATATTTTGATTTTAAATGCATATTTTGTGCATATTTGTAACTTTTAAGTGCATATTTTTGCATATTTCTGACATAAATTAGCAGAAATACAAATTTAAATTATTTATTTTCAAAAACTATTTTAAATTTTAAAAATTTATTTTGAAAATAAAAAAAATATTTTTTTTTAAATTTTTTTTTATAGATTTTCTTTAGTTTCTAAAAAAATCGTGCGGTTTAAAATGTTACTACTTAAAGTCGGCGTTATTTTTGCTTTTTAAGAAGTTTTTCTTATGCATGAAAATCGCATCCCTACTCATAACCAAGGAGAGAACTTTCATGCAAATGCATATTTTTTCCCTTTGGTCATAGCATCAACAAAATATCTTTGCGAATCAAAGAATTTGCTTTAAAATGGCTTCGATTCGGTGACAGGACATAATCCCCACGGACATTGCCCCCATAACGGAAATTGGGATTATGACCGAATTCATTACGGTCATAATCCCCATAATAGTTGTGGGGACTATGACCGTTTCCAAAACGGTCACAATCCCAATGGGGATTATATCCGTTCCTTGTTGGGATTACGACCGAACTTTTTTCGGTCATAACCCCCATTCACATTATGGGGAGTAAGTCCAAAGCAATTTTGGTCATAGTCCCCGTTTTCTGCAGAGAGGGTGGGTTTAGTACATGGAGTTTGTAATCCCTAAGCCCGGCCGAAGGCCGACTACGCAGAAAGCTTTTTGGTAAAAAAAAAATTCTTTTAATTTTGTGGATTATGACCAACTAGTATAGACGGTATTATCCCCATAAAGGGGATTATGGCCATTTATTACGTGGTCATTATCCCCATAAATCTGGGAATTATGTCCGTTTTTTATTGGGATTATGTTCAAATAATTTTCGGTCGTAGTCCCCACAACCATTGTGGGGATTATGACCGAAATAAATTTGGTCATAATCTCCAAAACGGAAATGGGGATTATGTCCGTGGGGACATAATCCCCATATGCATGCTTAAAATGCATATTTATGCATATTTTGCTATTATTTCGCTATAAATGCATATTTTTAGTTCATATTTTGTAAAAATTTTATTTTTTTTTAGTATTTTTAGCTAGTTTTAAGATTTTTTTATGATATATATATTTTTTTAATGCAATTATTAATTTTTTTTTATATCATTTTTATTTTTTTTTATAACATTTTATACACGTGTATATATAGGGCATTCCATGTCAAATCGGACACTTTGAATAATTTTTTTTTTAGATTTTTCCAACTTCTTTTACTCATAACTTCTTTAATAATGGTCCAAATTGCATTTTTTTTCAAAATTTTTGTTTTTTTACGTTCTTTAAAAAAAAAAACAGAAAAATTCTTAAAAGTGTCTTAGTATGCGATTTATAAGTTTTAAAATTTCAATCTCATTTTTGAAAATGTATGTCCTCTTTGATTTTTTTGAAATTTGTTTGTGTAAAACTTCTATCGCTTTTACAAATTTTTTGCCCAGTAGGATCGTGGGATAACGATTATTACTATTTTTTAAAAATTTTTGAAAAAATTGTATTGTAATTTTCCAATCTAAAAATCATTTCTACTGCTAAAATGGTGCGTCATAGAGCGGTCATTTCCAATGCGGACTAATACCCTATCTCACAATCTGACATATTTTTTAAATTTGCTCCAACCGCTCTAACTGCCCTACAAGTGCCCTTGGAGCAATAAAATGTATGACCGACCCACAATATTTTTTTAGTCCAAACATTTTCTCTGAACACACCTACCCTCTATCTTTAACTATTAAGGCGGTCCCCATACAATTTTTTTATTTTTTGTAAATTTGTTTTAGTTAATCAGCTTCTACCGGTCCAATGGTGCATCCGAGAGGGGTCATTAGTGAGACCAAGCCCCATTTTTTAATAATAATAATTTGATCCAATGCACACAGGGCCAGCATGATCCAATTCCGGCCAAAAGTCTTTATCGTTGTTGGATCCGTCTGAAAATGTGCTTCTAGAGGAATTCGAGGTCGCTGATTTCAAAAATTTAGCTAAAAACCAAAAAAAAAACAAAATGGCGGATCCAATATGGCGGAAAATTTTTTTTAAAAATTGTCCGATTGATCTCAAATTTTGTTTTATGCGGGTATTGGAGTTACTGAAAAAGAATTGTTACTCCGAATTTGGAAAAACAAAATGGCGGATTAACTATGCTTCTTAAAGTTTAAAGAATGATCTAACTCCGGCCAAAAGTCTTTATCGTTGTTGGATCCGGTTGAAAATGTGCTTCTATAGGATTTCGGGGTCGCTGATTTCAAAATTTAACTAAAAACAAAAAAAAAACAAAATGGCGCATCCAATATGGCGGACATTTTTTTTTTTAATAATTGTCCGATTTAACTCAAACTTTGTTTTAAGGGGCTCTTGGAGTTACTGAATCAGAATTTCTGGCGTGAATTTTGAAAAACAAAATGGCGGACTAAATATGCTTAGTAAAGTTTGTTACAAGTAATTAAAAAACAGTTATATTCCTTTTCTTTGTTGAAGCTAGCTGAAAGTGTGGCCTAGTAAATTTCCGGGTCTGTTATCTTAAAATCGAACTGATAAAATTCAATATGGCGGAAACAATATGGCGGCTAGATTTTTTAACTTTGTCTGATCTAACTAAAAATTAGTTTTGAGAGTATTAAGAGTATCTGAAGCTAAATCTACGCACATAATTTTTATATATATTTTTTTTATTTTTGATATAAATATGGAAATGGTGTAAATGACTTATAATATAAGTCATTTACACAATATATTATATTCACTTTTTTTTCTTTATTTTAGAAATTCAATAAAAAATCTTTGAAGTTAATTGGAAATGGTGTAACTGATATTTTCCATAATTCTACAAAAAACTAGAAATGTAGATAATTTTATTTTTTCTACACTTAAGGCACTCTCTGGCGATAAAAAAAACTAATCCAGCCGTAAAACATTATTTTGGGTTAAATAATTTTTTTTTTTTAACAAATCTCGTACCACTGCATATATAGCTGTAATTTCGCCATTTATCATTTCGAGCAAGTTTGGGCAACTTTTTTCGAAAGATATGGATCCATTCTATATAAGAAAAAATATAAACTGATTGTATCGAACTGAGGATCGCTGAGGATTTTTTCGGCGCGCGAAGTAAATAACTAAAAAATCATAGTTATTTTCACAAAAACGCGAATTGCTGTCAGGAAAATGAGTTATATTTTTCCATATTATTTTCGTTACAAAGGCAAATATATAAGGGTGAACCCTGCAAATCAAAAGTTGATCATTAGCAATAGAAATGTTTAAAAAAAAAAAAATTAAAAAGTATATCCACTTACAATTTTTTTTCAACTTTTTTAACTTTGAAGACCTGTCAAAGGAAAGGGTGTAATTGGATCATAAAGATATGTTCAGAAAACCTGCTTCTATATATGCCCAACAAACTGGTAAAAATTTTTTTGAGAATTTATAAATAAGGACTTTTGGCCGGAAATCGATCTGTCTGGCCCTCTGTGCAATGATCAGTTTTTATTAATTTTTCCAATTTTTATTTACAAATCATTTTAAATAATTTTAACCTAGGGTTTTGGTGGGAATCGAACCCACGACCCCCTGTTTCATAGGTTGGCATGCTACCAACTAGCCTACAGGAGACCAAGCCCCATTTATTTTTACCTCCCAACATTTTTGTAAAACATACTTACGCTCTATCTCCATTCCCTAAGCAGGCTCCCATGCAAATTACATGTGGAGCAAATTTTATAAAAATGTAATTTTGAATGGAAGCCCACAAAAACAATTATTTGATTTAGGGCGGATTACTCAAGGAAAAATTAGCTGCTAACTGCCGATTTAACGGAGCCTTATGTCAAAATTTGTATTAAAAAGTTAAATTTAACGCAGAGTTATTTTTTAACGGAGCATTGAGTAATCCAGCCTTATTCGAACAAAGTTGAAAGGCAAATAATTGACAACTCTAGTGAATAATGAAAACAAAATTTTATTTTATAAATTTCATAGTACAGATTTATTGAAAAATAAGTTCTGACTTCACAATTAGCACACTTAGAGAATATCTTATATAGAGAAAAAAAACTTTTAGACTTTACAGTTACATACAAAAAAATAAATTTTTAACCTCTAGTTACAATGTTTTTAATTTATTTATTTTTTTATAACTTGTACATCAAGTTAATAACAACATATAAAATTTTTTATTTTAACTTTTAACTTTTATATAATACAGTTACTTAAACATAAAATATATTTAACTTTTGGATATTTTTTTTTCTATGGTTTAATTTAAATTGACAACTGTTAAAATGTACATCTATAAGACATTCCGTAAATCCTCAGCTACACCTTCCATAATTATGTAAATATAAAGCAGCAAACACACACAAAATAATAATATAAAACAAACATTTGTTATTGTTTTGTGTGTGTTTGTTGCTTTATGTCTACATAATTATGGAAGGTGTAGCTGAGGGGTAAGATAAATATAAATACAAACCTAATTTAACATTCTAAAAAATAATAAATCAATAAAGATAACTCTAAAAAAAACACATAACAAAAGTTTGCTTCTTACTTTACCACACGTCCTTTAAAATTTATAAAATTTGGTACATATATTCTCCAGACGATTATGAACAAATGTTTTGTTATTTTTTTCTTTTTACAAAATTTGATGTAGGTCATAAAAAAAATTGAAAACGAATTGAAATCATGAAAAACGCGTTTCCAATCAAGTTTATGATTAAAACTCCTCCGATGAAAAAAATAATATTATACCAATAACCAAATTAATAGGTGATTAATTAAATATTTTTTCAATCACAAATTTTTCGATTTTGATTACAAATTTGAAAATTTTTTTATTTATGTCAATCAAAATAATGATTGATTTAACAAATGAATTGTAAGCTTATGACAAAATTCTAAAGAAATGCTTTTTTTTATTTTTTTGACCTGCAACTCTTTTGACCAACAATTTTTTGTAAACAAAAAAAAATTATTTTATTGTTTATTAATTTTAGTACACCTAAATGTTTAGAAACGAGATATTAGAATAATATATATGGGGGTTTTCGTGTCAACTGACACAACTTTTGAAACCGATATCTTCCGATCGGGATGAAATTTGCACCAAGGTTATCCTATTGGATAGTAGTTCAGACACAATTTTTCAGCGATATTGGTCAAGGACTCTCTGAGTTAGAGGGGGTCGAAATTTGACATTTTGGCCAAAGAGGTGTTTATTCTCATCCATGTAACTTCTTACCTATTTTCTTTAGCAAAATGTGTCCCAAAGTGTTTAGATAGCTATTTCTTCAGTCTTTCGAAAAAAAATTATAAAAAAAATAAAAAAAAATTTTTGATTTTTTTACTTAAAAATCTAAAACTTTTTTGACTTTTTCCTCAAATTGGGCCCTTTTTTTTTTTTTTTTTTTTATTCAAAAGGAAGCTTAGGTCTTTGCCTTTAAGAGCTATGGGCTTGCTTAGTGGGATGCGAGTGGGATATCTATGAAAAAAATTTTTTTTTTTAACTTTGGAACACAAAAAACGGTTCTTCAATTTGCACTATTAGGCGTGGGATAGCTAACCAGTTTTCGATTTCGATCCGCGATACCCTCTAATTTTTATATGTTCGAAAAAGAAAGCACGAGCCAAAAAATGAGGGCGGTGGTGTTGGGCCATATGGCTCCTCATCGGGGTCAAAATTGGGCGTAATGAGGTTAAAATCCTCAAAAAGCCCCACAACTGCCCTAGAACTGCCCACGGAGGGGTGCAATGTGAGACCGACCTCTATTAATTTTCTGCCCCCAAAATTTTTCTTGAATGTACCTAACCTCTATTTCCACTTCCTAAGGGGGCTCCCATACAAAATGACATTTTTATAAAATTTGCTCCTACCGCTCTAACTGTTCATAAGGTGCCCCTACGGAAGTAAAATATATGACCGACCCCCAATATTTTTTCATCTCCAACATTTTCTTAGAATATACCTACCCTTTATTTTCAACTCTTAAATTTTTTTTATTTTTTTTATTAGTTTTTAAAAATACATGTTTTTATAACGTATGGGAGCCCCTTAAGGAGTGGAGATAGGGTGTTATTATGTTCGGACAAAATGTTGGTAACTTAAAAATAATGGGGGTTGGTCATAATTTTTGCCTCTCTAGGAGGCACGGAAGGGGCGGTAGGAGCTGGTTTAATAAAACAAATTTATAAAAAATAAAAGAAATGTATGGGGACCACCTTAAGGGTTAAAGATACATTGTAGGTGTGTTTGCAAAAAATGTTGGAATTAATAAAATAATGGTGGTCGGTCATACATTTGGCTCCACTTGGGGCACTTTAGGGTAAGTTAAAATGGTAGGATCAAATTTTTTAAAAATGTTTTGTGTGGGAGCTCCCATAGGAAGTGGAAATAGGGGTAAGGTATGTTCAAGAAAAATATTGGGGGCAGAAAATTATTGGAGGTTCGTCTCACATTGCACCCTTCCAGGGGCGTTTCGAAGGCAGTTTTGGGGCTTTTTGAGGATTTTACCTCTTTACGCCCAACTTTGACCCCAATGAGGGGCCATATGGCCCCACCCCACCGACCTTATTTTTTGGCTCGTGCTTTCTTTTTCGAACCTATAAAAGTTAGAGGGTATCGCGGATCGAAATCGAAAACCGGTTAGCTATCCCACGCCTAATAGTGCAAATTGAAGAACCGTTTTTTGTGTTCCAAAGTTAAAAAAAAAAAAATTTTCATAGATATCCCACTCGCATCCCACTAAGCGACCCCATAGCTCTTAAAGGCAAAGACCTAAGCTTTCTTTTGAATCAAAAAAAAAAAAAAAAAAAAGGGCCCAATTTGAGGAAAAAGTCAAAAAAGTTTTAGATTTAAAAAAAAAAAAAATCCAAAAATTTTTTTTTATTTTTTTTATAATTTTTTTTCGAAAGACTGAAGAAATAGCTACCTAAACTCTTTGGAACACATTTTGCTAAAAACAATAGGTAAGAAGTTGCATGGATGAGAATAAGCCCCTCTTTGGCCAAAATTTCAAATTTCGACCCCCTCTAACTCAGAGAGTCCTTGACCGATCCAATAGGACTAACCTTGGTGCAAATTTCATCCCGATCGGAAGACATCGGTTTCAAAAGTTGTGTCAGTTGACACGAAAACCCCCATATATAACTAAAATATATTTTATTTTAAATTTCATGCATACTTTTTTCAATCACTGTTGGCATAAGAGAATTGTGAAAAAATGCTAAATGGCAGAAAAAATGTGCTAAAATGTTTTACAGACAGAACAAGAGTGCTGTTTTTTTTTTTTTTAATCAACAAATAATGATTTTTACTAATGACCGGTGAATACTTAACATCCATTTGGTTTTCTGAATTTCAATTTTTTTCTGAATTTCTATTCCGTTTTCTTAATTTAAATGGAAAATCTCAGACTCTGAGACAGTTAGACAATTATTCTATAGAAAAAGTCTCAGATTTGCGGACAGTTTTTTTTTATAGAAAAAGTCTCAAATTCTGAGAAAATTTTTCTATAGAAAAAGTCACAAATTCTGAAACAGTTTTTCTATAGAAAAATTCACAGATCCTGAAACAGTTTTTCTTTACAAAAAGTCTCAGATTCTGAGACAGCTTTTCTATAGGAAAAGTTTCAGATTCTGAGACATTTTTCTTTTAGAAAAAATCGTTCACTCAAAAAAGTAAAACTGTAAAGTTAACAAATTTTTTTTGTTAACTCAAGTTTACTGGCCTTTTAGCAAATTTTTAGTTAAAATCAGCGTTTTAACTACTTTTTTTAGTTAAGTTCAATTTACGAAAATACTAGTTTTGAACAAATTTTGAATTAATTTTTTTTGTTGACTTCAAAACTGAGTTTACAAATTTTTACTAATTAATTAACTGATTTTTCGTAACAAATTTGTTAAGTGAAATTTCTTGTGTAGCCTCCTACGCAAATCTCATAAGTTCTACTTAAGCTGATGAAAAAACAGAAAAAATAAACTTAAAATTTTTTACAAAATATTTTGAAAATTTTAATTTACGAAAAGTAACAAAAAGTTTAGCTGAATTCAACTAATTTTTTGTTAATATATGTACATAAAAACGTTACGAAATTTCAGTTAAATTTTTAGTTAAAGTTACGGTTTTTTTTGCTACATTCATTCTACGAAAAGTTAGCTAAATATTTTTAGTTAAATTAACTAAAAATTTAGTAGGCCCAAAATCAGGTGCTTTTTTAGTTAAATTTAACTAAATTTTTAGTTAACTTTACAGTTTTTTTTTTTTAGTGTTGTAAAGAGTTAAAAAAATTTATATGAAATGTCTTATACATATATTATCCATTTAGTTCTTTTGGGGCTCTTAAAAGAATTTTGTTAAGTTTAATAGTTGTCAATTTATTTATCAATATTTAAAAAAGTATTTGTGTTTTTCTTAATTTAATTTAAAAATTAAAATTCTATATATTTGGGCACAACAAATTTTCATAACTACAAAACAAATATTTACACTTAAATAACAATTTAATTTAAATTTAATACTATTTGTTTTTCTTATTATAACTAATTTTAGTTTATTATTTTTATTAAATGGCACTTTGTTTATTTTATAAGTAGATTAGTTTAAGTATTTAAACTTAAAGTAAGTACACATTTCATATTACAAAGGAATCTTATTACATATATTTGGTTGTTAAATTTCTATATAAATTTATTTTTACAATAAACTATAATTTTTTTTATATATGGGGCATTCCATGTGAAATCGGACACTTTGAAAAACTTTTTTTTTAGATTTTCCCAATTTGTTTACAGTTTTTAGTACCCTTCGAAAACTCCTTCGTGGTAAATTTTCAGATTTTTTGGATGACCCGTTCAAAAGATATCGAATTTTTAAAAATTGGTAGTTTGTTCCTTTACTCAAACTTCTTTTAATCATAACTTCTTCAATAATGGTCCAAATTTAAAATTTTTTTTTTCAAAATTTTTGTTTTTCTAAGTACTTTCTAAAAAAAATCTCAAAAAATTCTTAAAAGCGCTCTAGTATGCGATTTTTAAGTTTTAAAATTTAAATCTCATTTTTGAAACTGTTCGTACTCTTCGATTTTTTTGTAATTTTTTTGTGGAAAACTTCTATCAATTCTACAAATTTTTTGCTCAGGAAGATCGTGGGATAACGATTATAACTATTGTTTAAAATTTTTTGAAAAAAATTTATTGTAATTTTCCAATCTTAAAATTATTTCCACTGCTCCAATGGTGCGTCATAGAGGGGTTCTTTAAAGGACCGACCCCCATTAATGTTTACGTCTTAACATTTCTTTGGAACAAACTAATACCCTATCTCCAATTTCTAAGGGGGCTCCCACACAAAACGACATTTTTTAAAATTTGTTCCAACCGCTCTAACTGCCCTAATATTGCCCTTAGAGCAACAAAATGTATGATCGACCCACAATATTTTTTTTGTCCAAACATTTTCTCTGAACACACCTACCCTCTATCTTTAACTGTTAAGGCGGTCCCCATACAATTTTTTTTATTTTTTGTAAATTTGTTTTATTTAATCAGCTTCTACCGGTCCAATGGTGCGTCCGAGAGGTGTCATTAGTGAGACCGACCCCCACTAATGACACCTACGCCCTATCTCCACTCCCTAAGTAGGCTCCCATACAAATAACAGTTGAAGCAAATTTTATAAAAATGTAATTTTGTATGGGAGCCTACTTAGGGAGTGGAGATAGGGCGTAGGTATGTTTTGAAAAACTGTTGTAGGGTAAAAATAAATGGGGGTCGGTCTCACTAATGACCCCTCTCGGACGCACCATTGGACAGGTAGAAGCTGATTAAATAAAACAAATTTACAAAAAATAAAAAAAATTGTATGGGGACCGCCTTAACAGTTAAAGATAGAGGGTAGGTGTGTTTAAAGAAAATGTTTGGACTAAAAAAATATTGTGGGTCAGTCATACATTTTGTTGCTCTAAGGGCAATATTAGGGCAGTTAGAGCGGTTGGAACAAATTTTAAAAAATGTCGTTTTGTGTGGGAGCCCCCTTAGAAATTGGAGATAGGGTATTAGTTTGTTCCAAAGAAATGTTAAGACGTAAACATTAATGGGGGTCGGTCCTTTAAAGAACCCCTCTATGACGCACCATTGGAGCAGTGGAAATAATTTTAAGATTGGAAAATTACAATAAATTTTTTTCAAAAAATTTTAAACAATAGTTATAATCGTTATCCCACGATCTTCCTGAGCAAAAAATTTGTAGAATTGATAGAAGTTTTACACAAAAAAATTTCAAAAAAATCGAAGAGTACGAACATTTTCAAAAATGAGATTTAAATTTTAAAACTTAAAAATCACATACTAGAGCGCTTCTAAGAATTTTTTGGGATGTTTTTTTAAAAAGTACGTGAAAAAACAAAAATTTTGAAAAAAAAAATTTGAAATTTGGACCATTATTGAAAAAGTTATGATAAAAAGAAGTTTAAGTAAAGGAACAAACTACCAATTTTTAAAAATTCGATATCTTTTGAACGGGTCATCAAAAAAATCTGAAAATTTAGCACGAAGGAGTTTTCGAAGGGTACTAAAAACTGTAAACAAATTGGGAAAATCTAAAAAAAAAGTTCTTCAAAGTGTCCGATTTCACATGGAATGCCCCATATACAATTTGATAAAATTATATATAAGTATATAAAATTATATATACAGGTATTAATTTTCCAAAAATTAGACAAAAATATATACAATTTGATAAAATTATATATTATTAAAATTTTTATAAAATTTTATTTAGGTGCCTATTCACAAAAAAAGTCATAACTCAATCATAACTCAATTTTTTCCATGTGGTTGTTGTAAACAATCATAAAAAAAATTCAAATTTTGTTTGAAAATTTCAAAAAAATAAAGACCTGCTACCCACATCGTCTCAAAATTGACAAATAATTTTAAATTTTGAGACTTTTTATGATTTTGTTTACAACAAACACAGGGAATATGAAGTTTGAAAATAATAAAATTAGTCATAACCAGTCATAACTGAGAATAGGCCTGTTTATTTAATTTGATATAATTTGATCAAAATTAATCAAATTTTTATAAATTTTCTTTGGATATAATTGTATATAATTTCATTATGTATAATTTTATCCAATTTCCGAATATCTTATTAGATATAACTTGATATAGTTTTATAAAATTTGATGTAATTAAATGATAATTTGATCTAATTTAATAAAATTTTTCGGATATAATTAATTCCCGAGTAAAAATAAACATATATTACAATATATAACTTGATACAAACATAATAAATGATATATGATTATACATCCCTGAAATATTTTCTAAATTTTTTTAATGCAGTCAGATGTAGTAATATATAATTCAATCATGATTCCCCGAGTAAAAAAAAGTTATATGACGCAATATTTAATTACATATGAACAGATATGCTTTTATGTAAATCCATATTAATTTTGATCCGAAAATTGGCGGATCGAATATTATACGATTATATCAAATTCTATTATTTTTGATAAAATAATATCAAATTTGATTAAGTTTGATCCCAAAAATGGGTCTATCCAATTGTATTAAATCATATCTTATCTGTTAAAATTAGATAAATTTTTATATTATTAGATGAAATCTGGTACAATTTTTTGGAATTTTAAACGTGATATTAGAAATTATTTGATCAGATTGGATACATTATCAACTAGAAGAATTTTTATTGCTCTTCTGAATTTTTTCGGGACTTAGCAAATTATTAAAAATTTGTATATTTTTTTTTCTAAAATCATTTTTAAGGGTTTAAAAATTCCAAAAAATGTTTGTGTCTTAGAAAATTTAAAAACATTTTTTCGGAACATAAAAATTTTTCAAAAAAATAAAATTTCTTCTAAAAACATTTTCAATGATTTTTTACTAAAAAAAATTGCCAACAAAATTTGTGTCCGGGACTTTGGAAAATTTTCATAAAATTTTTTAAGACATGAACATTTTTTTATTTCTTTTTTAACTTTCCGGGACTTAGAAAATTTAAAAAATTTTTTTCGGAATATAATTATAAATAAAATCATATATCTTTTTATCTGCCATATCTAAAAATTCCCGACCTTATATGTCATATCTAATTTCATATAGATCGGTATATAAATAGATATGAATATGTATGTTATCATATTAAAAAATAAGGAAAAATACAATGCTATATATAAACTTATGTGTCCATATCAATGTTCATGCATAACCATATATAAATTTAAATAATTATATATTAGCATATATGATTATATCATATCTTTTTTACTCGGGTCGGATTAAAAAGTGTACGGTTGATATAATTTTATAAAATTATGTGAGGGTCAATACAAAATTTGTTTTTCTGTATAATTTAACATAACATTATATATAGCTTATTCTGTTCCATATAAAACTATATATGTTTCCAATTAACAAAAAAAAATCTAAGTTTTTTAGGCAAAGTATAAGAAACTTTTTAAAATGTTCCTAAACATTTCCTTTTTAGGGTTATGTATATCACCTATCTGGTTCGAAGCGTACCCAAACATTTTTTTTTTGTTTTTGAAAATTATATGTTTGGTGAATGTATCGTTGACCTGTGGTGTATCTCAACCCAAACCAAAAACCACCAGGATTTTATATGTTTTTGTGCAATTAGATCTAATTAGATCCACCAATATAAGGCAATGTCTGGTCAAAACTCGGATGAAATCAAATCATATTTTATACAAGTAGATCTTTTTTAATGCAAAAATATCCACCATTATTCGGATCAAATTGCGTATTAATATATATTGTGTCATATATCATTATATATTGCATCATATAAAAATTTTTACTCGGGTTATAATTTTTATTAAATTTTATACATAATTTTATCCCATTTTTGGAAAACTGTAACCTCCCGAGTAAAAAAAAATTGTATGGTAAAACATGTTATCCCGAGTAAAAAAAAATTGTATGGTAAAACATGTTATCTTATAAAATTATATATAATTTATTGGATCTGATTTTGCTAAATTTCATCCGAAAATTGGCCGCGCCAAAGTTATCTCATAACATCATATAATATATGAAGTTACAGTTTAATATTTGATTGTATGTGATTTCATCCGGAAATTGGCCGCGCCAAAGTTATCCCAAATTATCTATTATCATGATTTTGTATTAAATTTGATATAATTCGATGTAATTTCATCCGGAAATTGGCCGCGCCAAAGTTATCTTAAAATATCCAATATCATGATTTTATATTAGCGGTATTCGCTCTTGATAGCATTTTTGCAAGGGTAGTTTAAATGCTATGATTTTATGCTACAAAGCGTGAGCGTCTTTTTTTCGTTTTTATTGTGAGTTTTCAAACAGCTGTTGTTATTATATTCTGCTGTTGTCAAAATAGCTATTTTCTATCGAAAATCGCTTTTCTAGCGATTTTTTAGTAGGATTTAGCGACTTTCTGTTTGAATAATAATTGGCATCAGTGCTGCGTTCAAGAAGAAGATGAAATAATTAATTTTTTCATTTGTGTTGTTCTAATTTTTGGTTATTTTTTGTTATAATTCGTTCTAAAAATCTATTGTTATTTTTTTTACACAAAATATGAAAGTTTGTTAATTTTTCTTATTGTTTTCCGGAAAAACTAAAAGATGTTAAGTATTGTAAGCTTGAAAGGTTTGAAAGGCCAGAATATGCTATGGGTTTTTGTCTTGCATATAAATGAAAGTCTTGTATATTTTTATTTCATGTATTTTGTTGTTGTGGTCTTGCATACTCTTGTATTTATACAAGATCTGCAAGCTTTGAAAGGTCTGCAAGGGTAGTTTGCTACCAAGAGCGAATACCGCTATTAAATTGGATATTATATAATGTAATTTCATCCGAAATTTGGCCGCGCAAAAGTTATCTTATAATATCTGATATCTTGATTTTATAAAAAAATTATTGGATACATTTTTATCCAAAAAATGTTTCTGTTTTTAGATTTATTTTTAGATATAATAATGTCAACTGAAAATAAATAAAAAAAAAAAAACTTCGAACGGACGGGGATTAGAACCACAAGTCTTCCGTTTTGTAATCGCAATCTCTACCCTCTAGACCAGCGGACGTTGTTAGCAAATAACAACTTTAAAAGACTTAGTTTTAAATAAATTGATCGTATCTAATTATATCAAATTGATCTAACATATAGTAATATATGATTACATCCAATTAATTATGTTATTCACTTGTACACAATTTTCAAAAAGACTTAGAAAATTTTTGATAAAATTTGCAAAAAAAAAAAAAAAAATTGGAATGACGTACAGCGCTATTAGGGGCTTCCATGGTAAGCTTAAACAATAATTTTAATGTAGCGGTATGCCTTATTTCCAAGTCATAGGCTTCCAAAGTGAAATAAGACTTTGGCTTATAAATTTGAAATTTTTCATGGAATCAGGAAATCAGAAATAGATTTGAGATCGGGTTCCAAAAATCATTGATAATTTGATAATTTAAACCAAATATAGCTATTATTAACTATATAAATGCAATATAAATTTTTAAAAATGATTGCAAAAATTCAAAAAGTAAAATTTTTTAAGTTCTAAAAAAAACAAATGCAATAAAAAAGTGTTTTCCATTAAAAAAAAAATTAAAAAAATATATATTTTTCTGGAATCGAACTCGGGTTCCCAAAAATGATAGATACTTTTATAATAAATTAAATATAGTTATATATAACTATATAACAGCAATATAATTTTTTAAAAATGATTGCAAAAATTCAAAAAAAGAAAAATTTTTAGTTCTAAAAAAAATAAATGCAATAAAAAAGTGTTTTCTATTTAAAAAAAATAAAAAAAAATATTTTTTTTCTGGAATCGAACTCGGGTTCCCAAAAATTATAGATAATTTTATAATAAATCAAATATAGTTATATATAACTGTATAAAAGAAAAATAATTTTTTAAAAATGATTGCAAAAATTCCAAAAATGAAAATTTTGTAGTTCTAAAAAAATTAAACGCAATAAAAAAGTGTTTTCTATTTAAAAAAAATAAAAAAAAAACTTTTTTTTTCTCGACTGGGCCGGGAATCGAACTCGGGTTTCCAAAAATCATATGTAATCTTATATGATACAATAAAAAGTTTTGTATAACCATATATGTTGACACACAAAAATAAATTTTGAAATGCTGGCATATATAATTATATATGGCTAGTTGTTTGGTCAAAAAAATATTTTTTTTATACATGATTATATCAAAATATATATTCCATTACATATGCGACCATTTATAAATATATATTGAGTTTTGACGAAATTTGCGTATATATAGTACCATACAAACACAGATATGTTATCGTTTAAGACACATATAATTATATCTATTATTTTTGTTGGAAATTTTTTTAGTATGGAACCATATATAGTTTTAAATGGTATTATATTAGTCATATATAATTGTACATAAATTGATACTGGATTTTTTGTTTAGTAAAGTGCTATACATAATTAGATATAAAGTCACGTATAATAATGTATGAAATCGGATTAAGTTTTATGTGCAACGTATGATTACATCTACCATTTATATTAATATATTATGAACAATATAATTAGATATGATTTTATATGACATCATTTAAAAAAATTGGAAAATTTCAAAGTGAGATATAATTTTATACATTGACTCATATAGTTGTATATGGTTTTATGAAAACATATAAAATAATATACATTTATATAAATTCCTTTTTACTCGGGCTCTATATATAATCTTATATAACACCGTCCGACAGCCAATATTAAACACGAATGCATGCAGAGATCAAATGAAGTAAAACTGCATTTACGGTTTTTCATTTTGTTTCCTGTTTCCTCTGAAACTTTGGAGGCCATTTAAAAGGAAACAGGATCACGAAATGAAAAACTGTAAATGCAGTTTTACTACACTTATTCTCTAGTTTAAAACGTATATTATCCAGATCGTGATTTAAGAAATTTTTGTCTTTTTGTTGGACGGTGTAATATATAATGTTATCAAATTATATATCATTATATATAAATTTTTTTTTCGGGTTCTTATTTATATTTGCTTAATTGTAAACTTATGTTTATTAGAGTGGCCTGAAAAATTACTTTAATACCGAATTTCGTCTAGTGCCGGGCTTAATACACTGTGCAACATTGAAAAAAAAACACAATGTTCTATTACTAAAAGTTTGGAAAACCCTATACTCGGATTGTCCAGTTTGGGACCAATTCTTTTTTATGAGCCTCCAAAAACTCTAAAAATTAGTGGGACTCTTAATATATAGGGGGTTATTCATAAAAACTAAAGTGTACTTCAAGTAGGTTTATTTGACAAATATGCATGCAATAAACCTACACTAAAAAAAAAAACCTTGTAAAGTTAGGAGGTAGGTAAAATTCTCATAAAATTACGAGGATTTCCTCGTAATTTTGAATGCGCCAAAAATTTTTAAAATAACCAGTTTTATTGGTAAAAATATTATTTTAAAACCGAAAAAATTAAAAACAAATGGTAAACTTACAAGAAAAAATGGTAAATATGTTTAAAAAAATGGTAAATTGACAAACCAAAATGGTAAATTTACAAAAAAAAAAAAATTTTTTTGGTTAAACAACATAAATCCTCGTTATAAAATCAGTTTTGTAAAATAACTGTTTTTTTTTATTGTAAATTAACTAGAATCCTCGTAATAAATTTTTCAAATTTTTTTGTAAACTTTTTTTTTTAAATATTTTTCAATAAAAAAAAAAATTGTCCGGGACTTGGAAAATTTGAAAAAAAAAGAAATTGAAAATTTACAACATAAATCCTCGTATAACATAATTTTAGTAAAATATTTTTTTTTTTTTTGTAAATCAACTAGAATCCTCGTAATAAAAACTTTGTTGTAAAATTACAGTTTTTTTTTTTGTAAAATAACCTTTCAAAATGCTAGAAGAAAAAACAAGAAAAATTGTTAAATATTGGTAGAACGGGATTACAAGGCATTGTACCAGGCGTTTTACCATTTTTTTTTTTTTGAGTGTAATAAAGACCACTCTTAAATTAAAATTTTGTGGAAAAAAATTTTCGGGGAAAAAAATTCCGTGATTTTTTTTTAAGTGTTTGTATTTGTTAAAATACCATTCTATGTGCAATTCTGTTCACATATACCATCCAGCAGTCAATTTAAAGCATTTTGTATTTTTAGGTTATGTACAATGTACCAAAATATTCTAGGTGTTCTTACATTTTTATTCATAACTTGTGAACCGCTGAACCGATTTCGCTCAAATGCAATACCAGTTTGGGCCGATTAAAAAAAAAATAAATGTCGAATTAATTTTCGTTCTGTCCAACATATTCAAATTTCATGAAGATTGTTGGGTGACACCAGGGAGACTTCCCTTGTAAGTTAAGCGGTAGCACCAAGTTTGATAAAGCTATTGTGCAAAAACTGATGACACCATATTTTTAGGTTCCCCTTGTTTTTCAAAATATTTGGAGGCCCATAAAAGCTGAAGAAGTTAAAGCTGAATGTCTTACTTTACCAAAATTGATTTTCTGGTCGTTAATAAGCTAATCAAGTTAAATAATTAATTAAAAAATTTAAAAATTAAAAAAAAAAAATTGTGAGGCCCAACTTTAACCCCCCAGCAGCACCGGATTAAATGGTCCGATTTGGCTAAAATTTAAAATATAAAGTTTTTAGACCAAAAGTTATCACAATTCTGTCGAGTTTTGACAAAAGCATTTAAGTCGATTTAAGTTCTTTTGTCAAAAAGATATTAAAATAGACTTTATCAGCTACAACAAATACTTTTTCCATGATTTTTTTTAAAGATCTTAACCATTTGAAATACCAGGTCATCAGATCTCTTAAAAAATTTAGAGAAATTCGTGTAGCTCTTGCCATTACAGTCTCTTAAAAAAAAAATTCTAAAAATTTTTGTTTTAAAATAAGAGCTTTTGTCAAACGTCCACAGAATTGTCCCGGCACTCGTTGAAATTCGACAAAAGTCTTTTTTGTGTCATCTTAATGTTTATACAATTTAATCTTAATTGTTATTTATGCAAATTTTTACAAATTTACAAAAAAAGCTCTTTAATTTTATGTTAAATTAAAAATTCGATGAAAATTTTCGTAATTTCAGTTCGCTGAACTGATAGTTTTTGTTTATTGGGACGAACAAAAACAAATCAGAATTTAAATTAGAAAAAATTAAAATGACGAATTTTGCAAAGACGTGAAATGGCCAATTGATTTTTTAAACATGGGAGTTTAGTGTGGGAAAAGTAAAATAACTGGACTTTTGTACAAAATTGGCAGATTAATACCGTGACCGGCAAAGACGCTACATTAAAAAAAAAAAAACGTTGTCAAATTACTACACATAAAAAAAAACTTTGTCAAATTACTAGAAAAAGTCTCGCAATCCCATTTTACCAATATTTGACAGTTTTCCTTGTTTTTTAACAAACCATTTTCGATCGAAATTTACATTCTTTTATTAATTTTTATTTTTTTTTTGTAATTTTACAAATTTCAAAGTTTTTTTTACAAAAAAAACTCTAGTAAATTTACGAGAATTTCTTGTAAATTTTATTTCGCCAAAAAAGTTGTAAATTTCCTAGTTTATTGGTAAAAATCTTGTAAAATTACAAAAATCTCGTAATTTTTACTAGGAATTCTCGTAAAATTGGAGGTAGAAAAAAAACTAGTAAAGTTACAACACCTACTTGTAAAAAAAAAATTGTAAATTTACAGTTTTATTCTTAAAAAACTTGTAAAAACTTTGGGTCCAAATTTACATTTTTTTTTTTTGTAATTTTACATTTTTTTTTTGTAATTTTAATCTAGTAAATTCACGAGAATTCAGTGCAATTTTAATTGCGCCAACAAACTGTAAATTGACAATTTTATTAGTAAAATGCTTGTAAAATTACAAAATTATTGGTAAAAAGCTTGTAAAATTATTAGGAATTCTCGTAAATAGGAGGTAGCAAAAAATCTAGTAAAGTTACGAAACCTCCTTGTAAATTTTAACGTGTCAAAAAATTTGTAAATTTACAATTTTATTGGTAAAAACCTTGTAAATTTACAAAATTATTGGTAAAGTGGTAGTAAAATAACACGGAATTCATGTGAAATAGGAGGTAGCAAAAAAAAATTTCAAACTTTTCTTGTAATTTTACAATGTTTTTTTTTAGTGTATAAAGTAAAGCAAGACATTTTTCTTAAATTTTTAAAATTCCAAAACTTTCATCACCGGGCACCACTTTTTAATTTAATCCGATTTGCCTCAAATTTGTACCACACAAGTTTTCGGCATACACTAAAAAAAAAAAAATCTTGTAAAATTGCAAAAAAAATTAACTTTTTGTTTTACCTCCTTTTTGACAAAAATTTCTAGTAATTTTACAAGCTTTTTACCAATAATTTTGTAAATTTACGAGGTTTTTACCAATAAAATTGTAAATTTACAAATTTTTTGACACGATAAAATTTACAATGAGGTTTCGTAACTTTACCAGATTTTTTGCTACCTCCTATTTTACGAGACTTCCTAGTAATTTTACAAGCTTTTCACCAATAATTGTGTAATTTTACAAGCTCTTTACTAATAAAATTGTAAATTTACAGTTTTTTGGCGCAATTTAAATTACAAGGAATTCTCGGTAATTTACTAGATTTTTTTATTTTTGTAAAATTATCTTGGAATTTTGTAAAATTAAAAAAAAAATGTAAAATTACAAAAAAAATGTAAAATTACAAAAAAAATGTAAAATTACAAAAAGAATGTAAAATTACAAATAAAATTTAAATTTCGATCCAAATGTGTTTTTTTAAAAAACAAGGAAAATTGTTAAATATTGGTAGAACGGGATTTCAAGGCATTTTACCAGGCGTTTTACCAGTTTAGTTTTTTGTATGTACACTCAAAAAAAAAACCTTGTAAAATTACCAAAAAATCTCGTGATTTTACGAGGATATTCTCGTAAAATAGGACGTAGGTAAAATTCTCGTAAAATTACGAGGATTTCCTCGTAATTTTGAATGCGTCAAAAATTGGTAAAATAACCAATTTTATTGGTAAAAATATTGTTTTAAAGCCGGGAAAAAAATGGTAAACTTACAAGAAAAAATGGTAAATATGTTTAAAAAAATGGTAAATTTACAAACCAAAATGGTAAATTTACAAAAAAAAAAAAATTTGTTAAACAACATAAATCCTCGTAATAAAATCATATTTGTAAAATAACTGTTTTTTTTTGTAAATTAACTAGAATCCTCGTAATAAATTTTTCAAAATTTTGTCAACTTTTTTTTCAAAAATATTTTTTAATAAAAAAAAAAAAAATTGTCCGGGACATAAATCCTCGTATAACATAATTTTTGAAAAATAACATTTTTTTCTAATTCAACTAGAATCCTCGTAATAAAAACTTTGTTGTAAAATTACAGTTTTTTTTTGTAAAATAACCTTTCAAAATGGTAGAATACAATTACGAAAATAAACTTGTAAAATTACCAATAAAAATGTAGTTCTCGTTTGAGCAAAGTGCAAGATTTTTTGTTAAAAAACAAGGAAAATTGTTAAATATTGGTAGAACGGGATTACAACGCATTTTACCAGGCGTTTTACAAATTTATTTTTTTGAGTGTAGGAGAATAAAAATTTCCCCGAACGTTTAAAAATGTAAGCAAACTAATTTTTGCCATACAAAAAAAAATGCCGGTCTAATGTACATATTACTGAAGTTTTAAATTCATCGTTGTAGTTGTCATTTCTATTCCATTTTCAATTGTTGTTGTTGTTGTTATCATATTCGTTGTAAAAAATCATACACATGTTGTTGTCAGTCGTGTAACGCGGGTCATTTCAATGCTGCCAAAACGTCTTTTAAAAAATAATGACTTAAATGTTGTACGAAATTGTTTTGACATTAAACCGTATAAAACAAAATCAACTGCCGCATTTATAAGGGCCAGCAAGTCCATCATTTCACCAAAGGGCGGGTAGCAGGCATTAAAAAAGCATTTCTTCATTATGCCAGACATTAAACCTAAAATACCTTGCGGAAATTCTGTAATAAGAAAAAGTATTAAAACGGCAACTAAAAGCATTGTGGTTCGGTCGGTGCGGCGATCACATTTGGGCGGTCTATAATGGAAGAAAAAAAGAAAATAGAAAATTGTGATAAAAATAATCCTATAAAACAAAAAAATTGTTAAGGGGTTTCACTCTTGATAGAAAACAAAACAAAAAATCGAAGAAATGAAGAAAACAAGAAAACTTTTGGCAGATACAATAGAAAAATACATGGATACAACCACGATATTTCGTGGTTGTACTAATGTATTACAAATTAAAGGTTAAGAAATGTTTAGAAGGAAAATACTCAAAAGTGGTCTATCAAGAGTGATAATCCTTATTATGTAGCTTTTGTTGAAATAAAAAAAAAATGTGTTTCTTTACCTGGATTTTTGTAAATGTTGTTGTAAGCTCTTATTGGGATTACTGTATTCCTTTAGCTTTTGTTTACGTTTTGAGGCATCGCATAATACTTTGACCAGTACGAAACTTATAACCGTTAATATGCAGCATGGCAATAGTTTGATAATAACTGAATGTATCCAAAAGTTTATTCTGTTGAAAGAAATAAAAGAGATGATGTTTCAAATTATGTTTTTTGTTAAACATGATGATGTATTTATTTTAAAAGGGACGACTACACCATTTACAGATGTAATTCGAAAAAGATCAATTGTAATTCGAAGATTCTATTTGTAATTCGAAGATTCCATTTGTAATTCGAAGATTCCATTTGTAATTCGAAGGTTCCATTTGTAATTCGAATACTCCAATTGTAATTCGAAGATTCCATTTGTAATTCGAAGATTCCAATTGTAATTCGAAAAAGATCAATTGTAATTCGAAAAAGATCAATTGTAATTCGAAAAATATCAATTGTAATTCGAAAAAGATCAATTGTAATTCGTAAAAGATCAATTGTAATTCGAAAAAGATCAATTGTAATTGGAATCTTCGAATTACAATTGATCTTTTACGAATTACAATTGATATTTTACGAATTACAATTGATCTTTTTCGAATTACAATTGATCTTTTTCGAATTACAATTGATCTTTTTCGAATTACAATTGATCTTTTTCGAATTACAATTGGAATCTTCGAATTACAAATGGAATCTTCGAATTACAATTGGAGTATTCGAATTACAAATGGAATCTTTGAATTGCAAATGGAAACTTCGTATTACAATTGATCTTTTTCGAATTACATCTGTAAATGGTGTAGTCAGATTGAATATATAAAAAGTAGAAAAGTTAAATTCAACTTGGCCGAATCTATCAATACCCTCCACAAAGCCCTTTTTAAGTGATAGTAAATTTTCTAACGTGAAAAAATTAACATTTTTGATTAGAAATATTTTATTTTGTGTAAAAAAACTTTTTTTTTGTAATTTAAAAAAAAAAAAAAATAATTTACTAAATTTTTTTTTTGAGTGTAAATTTTTGTTGAGTGTTTTTTTTAGTGTTAAAATATTTTTGACTAAAATACGTTGTAAAATATTTTTGTGACTTACCAATGATTTTAAAACATGTTTAACGGCGTTTCAATATGTGAATTTAACGTGAAACTAATCTGAAATTCACGGTTTTGCTTATAACTTATGAACCACTAAACCGACATGGCTGAAATTGAATACGAACCAGGCCAGGGGAACGACAAATAGTTATGCCGAGCCTCAGCATCCTCATATTTGCCTTTCGAAAGGTAGCGTGTTTTTTATCTCGAAAATTCATGAAGAAGCCTTGCCGAAATTCAGTCTTTGGCTCATAACTTTTAAACCACTGGACCGATTTCGCTGGATTGCAATACCAACCTGACCAGGTAAATTCCCAACGTGTTAGCGTGTTTTCTTCAGACGGACAACCAGACATACGTACGGACGGACATCGTTAGATCGACTTAGAATCGATCGAGGATCATGAATATATAAACTTTAGGTTTTAGTTTACACTTCAGGTTTTACACACGGAATGACAAACTTTTATATACCCTGTATCACGAGAGTGGAGGGTATAAAAATATCACGGAATCATTAACCCGTTCAAACTTGAAACAACAAAATTACTTTAATTAGGGGGGGGGGTCTCAAAACATCTTTTTTCAAAATTGAAAAATTTTATTTAAAACAATTTTTTTTTTAAATATAAATATTTTTTTTCTTAATTCATTAAGAACACCTTGGAGAAGAAAAATGTAAAATATGGCAGATATCCGTCGGGCCACTTTTCGGGAATTGCTGGGTGAAGTTAGCGGATTTCAAGGAAATGTTGGGCTTATCAAAAATGTTGCCTTAATAAAATCTTATAAATTACATTATTGGGCAAATTAACGGTTTTTTGGTTTCGTGGCATTCTATTAAATAACTGTTAGTCTTTTATGAAATCTTTCCGATATAGGACGTCTTTAACCCACATTGGCTGGGGGTCAAAAATTTTGTGTTCTGTACCTCCACTATAATTTTGTGTCACCCCCTACCTTACCTATTTAAGATATCTTTAACCCATATTGACACTGGGTCAAACATGACCTCGGCAAAAACTTTTAGGCATAGTGCTTGAATTTTTTGATATCAACAAAATATATATTTTTTACTGAATGGGCCATTTTTGACCCCGTACCAAGAAGGGTTAATGATTTTCATAAAGATAATGTAATAATACGAAATTATAGTTGGGGGAAAAAACACAGAAGCCATTTTATACTGGTTTATAGCACAAAATTTAAGCTTAAAACTTCAAATTTTCTGCGGGGCTAATTTTGACCCCCAGCCAATGTGAGTTAAAGGCGTCCTAGATTGATAAGATTTCATAAAAGTCTTAAACTTTTTTAATTGAATGCTACGACACCAAAAAACTGTTAATTTAAACAAAATTTTAATTTATTAGATTTTATTAAGCCATATTATTGAAAGAACCCACATTTCCTCGAAATCCGCTAACTTTCCCCCGAAATTCCTGAAAAGTGGCCCGACTGATTTCCGCCATATTTTACATTTTTCTTTTCCAAGGTGATCCCAAGATAAACTCCGATTGGAGTTATATTTTACACGTGATTTACCGTTAGAAGACCGACACTTTTGGCGGGTATTAAAATTTGATCAGACAGAAAACCCCTAAAACGAGCCACCCTAGTGTACACTCAAAAAATTATGGCAGTAGATTTCACTACAAAAGACAGTTAAAACAACTACATTTGTTGGTGTTTAGGCGTCTACTACATTTTACGGTAAAATCAACCAAAAAAATTTGTTGTTATACCCTACACCACACTGTGTTACAGGGTATAATGAGTTTGTTTGTTGTTATACCCTACACCACACTGTGTTACAGGGTATAATGAGTTTGTGCTAATTTTTGTAACTATCCGAAAAATTTCTTCTAGACACCTTCAAGCATACCGATTGACTCTGAATCACTTTCTGATACGATTAAGCGATGTCCGTCGGTCCGTACGAATGTTCATCTAAACGTTGTGAGCACGATACAAGTCGCAATTACACTGTGTCCCAAATTTTCAACAAAATCGTGACCAAATGAATCTGACACCTAATCTTTATGTAAATCCGAACGCTGAATCCGAATATGAAGTCAGAGTGGTCAAAAGTCAGTGGCGGGTACAGCTTTTGGGTTTGGGGGGGGAATTTTTTTTTTTTACTTCGAAAAAAAAATTATAAATTTACCTATGTTGGACGGGCAAAAACAGGGATTCTTTTTTTGATAAAATCATCAAATTCAAAAGTTTTTGCTGTAGGAGGTTTGTTTTTTCATGATCATAAGTATTTCGTTTAGATCATTTTGTTTTAATTTGTCTAAAAAGAAAATTGTACATTTTCGTATACATAGAAATACTCTCAGATTCTAACAAATTTGACGCATAAAAAGTCAAAATCTAAGACTTCTTCTTTACAAAAAATGTCTCAAAATCTGAGACTTTTTTTGTATAAAAAATTTTCAGATTCTAACTTTTTTCCACAAAAAAATCTAAGATTCTGAAACCTTTTATAGAAAGTATCTTATATTTTAAAGCATTTTTAATATATTTTTCTTATAGAAAAGGTCTCAAGTTAGTATATTTGTTTCGTACTGAAAAAAATTTATATTCTGAGACCTTTTTTCTATAGAAAAAGTTTCAGATTTTGAGACTTTTTTCCTAAAGAAAGAGTTTCAAATTCTCAGACCTTTTTTATATAGAAAAAGTCTCAGATTCTTAGACCTTTTTTTGTGAAAAAAGTCTCTGATTCTGAGACCTTTTTCCTATAGAAAAAGTTTCAGATTCTTAGACCTTGATCTTTTTAGAAAAAGTCCCAGATTCTGAGACCTTATTCCTAAAAAAGTCTCAGATTCTCAGACCTTTTTCTCATAGAAAAAGTGTTAGATTCTGAGAGCTTTTTCTTATAGATTTTCCTAAAGAAAAAGTCTCAGATTCTAAGACCCTATTCCTATAGAAAAAGTCTGAGATTGTGAAACTCTTTCTAAAAGAAAAGGTACCAGATTATGAGACCTTTTCTTAGCTATAGTCTAAGTATGAGTATAAAATTCTGTCACTTTTTTTCTAAGATTTTGAGACCTTTTTCCTATAGAAAAAGTCCTAGATTTTGAGACCTGTTTCCTATAGAAAAAGTCTCAGATTCTGAGACATTTTCCCTATAGAAAAAGTCTTTAATTCTGGGATTCTGAGACCTTATTCCTATAAAAAAGTCTTAGATTCTAACAATAAGACCTTTTTCCAGAAGAAAAAGTCTCAGATTCTGTGACCTTCATCCAATTGAGAAAGTTTAAACTTCTGAGACTTTTTTTCAACAAAAAAAAGTCTCTGACTTTGAGACATTTTTCTTTTTAAAAAAGACTAAGATTCTGAGACCTTTTTCCTTAGAATAAGTCTGAAATTAAGAGATTCTGATACCTTTTTCCCATAGAAAAAGTCTCAGATTCTTATGCCTTTTTCATTTCGAAAAAGTCTCAGATTCTTATACCTTTTTCTTTTCAAAAAAGTATCAGATTCTGCGACCGTTTTCCTATAAATAAGTCTCAAATTTTAAGACCCATAGAGAAATACTCAGATTCTGAGACTTTTAGAATTTGTGAATTCTTCTTCAAAAATCCGAAAAAGAAAATTTTTTAGAATGTGATAAATTTTAGAGTTTCTCTGCACCTTTTCTATAAAAAAAAGTCTCAGAATCTGGAAACTTTTTAATATGTCTCAGATTCTAAGGCCTTTTTTCTTATAGAATAAGTCTCGAATTCCGACACATTTTTTCTATAGAAAAGTCTCAGATTTTTTACAAAGAAAAAATTTTCAATCCTCAAATATTTTCTTTTAGGGATTTTAGTAGAAAAATTCTCAAAATATAAGTACTATTAAAAGATACCCAAATTCATAATAAGATTGACATATATTTTTTCACAGAAAATTTTCAGATTGAGTCACATTTTTTCCTTTAAAAATTTAAAAATTTTCCCTATAAAAATTTTCAGAATTTTTTATATGAAAAATTTTCGGATTTCGAGATAATTTTCATTCGGAATTTTTTTTTTGAAAATTTCCTTCTTTCTTTTTTTCTCCTTTTTCTTCCTTTTTCTTTCTTTTTTTCTTTTTTTTCTCTTTTTTTCCACTTTTTTTTTCTTTCTGAAATTCGGTCTGGGGGGGGAAATTTCCCCTTTCCCCCCCCCCCCCCCCCCTTGTACCCGCGCATGTCAAAAGTAGAACAGTTTTCGAGATATTTACGAGAAAATTTAGAAAATTACCGTTATTTGCTCTTTTCAACTTATTTTTTTAAAACCAAACAATAAATTTTCTTAAAATTTTATCACTTAGAACGTTAGTTTATTTCAATACGAACATTTTGTGCCCAATAGGATCCAGATCGGTGCAAAAATGACAAAGTTACAGTACAT
Source organism: Pegoplata infirma (assembly GCA_963921195.1). Taxonomy (NCBI): domain Eukaryota; kingdom Metazoa; phylum Arthropoda; class Insecta; order Diptera; family Anthomyiidae; genus Pegoplata; species Pegoplata infirma. The sequence continues at coordinate 28,710,882 of OY992538.1, read as the reverse complement.
TAATTGAATTATCCCACTTTTGCATTTTTTTTAAAAGACACAAGTAAATATACAAAGCTAAATGTTAGTAATGAAAAGTGGGTTAATTCACTAAATCTTCTGTAGCTTTGCCATTTTTGCACCAATCTGGGTCTTGTTTGGCGCAAAATATTCGTATTGAAATAAAATAATGTCCTATGTAATAAAACATTATAGTTTTTAATTGTTTGGTTAAAAAAAAAATAACTTGAAAAGAGAAAAATTGCAAAAAATCATCAAATTTTTCATGAAGTTTGAACTTTTGTCCACTGAAACTCTGACTAATCTTAACAAGCGATCCATGGTTATTTTAGTAATTTTATTATCTTTCATTAAAAAAAAGAAATACATAAATCGACGAATAGTTTTGTAGATATCTGCATTTAAGTAACATCATATTTTTTAAAAACACAAAAAACGCTTATTTTCGAATATCTCGAAAACTGTTCTACTTTTGACCGTTATGACTTCATATTCGGATTCAGCGGACAATTGTACATAAAAATTAGGTGTCAGATACATTTGGTCAAAAAACTGTCACGTAGTGTTATCAATCGATTTGGCTGAAATTTGAAACTTAAGCTTCATTTGGCCTTAGGAAATTGGAAAGATTCGACCCATGTTTAGACCTAGCCCCCATACTAAGGTCAGTTTTATTTTGGCACAAATGACTCTAATAACCGTATTATAATAGGTATTCTTTTGAAATTTGGCAGGTAACCTTGTTGTGTATTTAATAATCATCATTCTATCATTCTGAATTTTAAAGGAATCGGGTCAGTTTTTCTTGTAGCTCCCATACAAACCACTTGTATGGGAGAGATTCACATAAATCACTCAAAAATCATGAAAATTATAAATATTTCATCAAAATTTTGTTTGTAGGTGTTAAACGTCTGCTTTGGTGGTCTTATCAATTCTGAATATAATTGGACCATTTTTGGACTTAGACCTATATAAAAACTTCGCCCGATATTCAGTAAAATGGGTTTATTGGCAATAAAAATAAGCAAATTTCACTCAATGTTTGTTTGAGTATGTTTTCTATACTAATTAAAGATCTAACTGGACTTGGGACCTATTTTCCGGAAAACACTAGTGGCCACGTGGCATTTACGATGAACCCAATCTGAAATTCGGGGTTTTGCTTATAACTCTTGAACCACTGGACCGATTGAGCTGAAGTTTAATACCAAACAGACCTGGGGAACGGCAAAGATACATGCCACGTTTCAGCAGTCTCATTATTGTCTTTCGAAAGTTATCGTGTTTCTTATCTCGTAAATTCGCGAAAAACCCTTGCCGAAATTCACTATTTTGCTCATAACTTTTGAACCACTGGACCGATTTGGCTGGATTGGAACACCAACCTGACCAGGTAAATGACCAGCGTATATGCCAAACTTCAGTAGCCTCTGTAAAGTCTTTCAAAAGTTAGAATGTTTTTAACGGACAGACAGACGGACGGACGGACGGACGGACATCGCTAGATCGACTTAAAATCGATAGAGGATCATGAATATATATAGTTTATGGGGTTGTAGACCAATATTTCGATGTGTTACAACCGGAATGACAAACTTATATATACCCTCTATCACTAGAGTGGAGGGTATAAAAATCAAATCTCTCCATTACCCATCCAGAATTTTGTTTTTAATTCACAAAAAATGTTTTTATAACATCCAAATTTATCTTATATAAAATAAAAATTCAGATGTCACAACTAAAAAATCCAGTCGATACAACCGAGACATTTGACTGTCAACCAATTAGGTTGTGATTTGCACTAGCAAATCACTTTTCTTTTGCTTACCTGTAAAATTGAGTGTCCTTGTCCGCATCAACATAATAAAGTGGCAAAACACTGTCAGTTACCATCCTTTCATGTACTTTAAATACAAACAGCGTTGGGAAACATACAATTGGCGATATAACAAATGAAAATAGTATGGATTCATGGCAATGGGACAATAGAAAGCTGGCACAGGGTCCATGTGGGTGCCTGTAAAAATAAGACGGTAAAAATACACAAAAATGCTGGCTATGCAAGCAACAACAAGGATGCACCACATAGCAAACACACAGCACAAAATAAATAAAAAAAAAAGCAGAAACGGAAACAGAGAAAATATAAAATAATAATTATGATTAATTTTGTTGTTAAATTTTTTGTTATAAAATATATGCACATATATACATTTACATTACATGGTACGGTAATTGAAGTGTAACAGTGTGTAATTTAATTTAAAAGTTGTTATTGCGTCTTTTTATTAGCCATACACCACACTGTGGTACAGGATATATTCAGTTTGTGCTGATGTTTGTAACTACCCGAAATATTGGCCCTAGACTCACATTTAAGTATACCGATCGAATTGAAATTGGAAAAAATCGGTCCATATTTAGACCTAGCCCCCACACAAAGGTTTCGAAATTGGGCAAATAAACGTGTTTTGTATTCACAAATCACCATTCCGAATTTTAAAAGAATCGGACCAGTTCTTCTTGTAGCCCCCATACAAACCACCTTCCCGATTTTCACATAAATCTCTCAAATTTCACAAAAATCGAAAATATTTTATTAAAATTTTGTTTGTGTATGTTAAACACGTACTTTAATAACCTTATCAAATCCGATTGTCATCGGACCATTTTTGGACTTAGGCCCCATGTGACAATTTCGTTCGATATTCAGTTAAAGCGGTTTATTGGCAACAAATCGAAGCCTATTTCACTCAAATTTGATTTACGAGTCTTTTTTACACTTATTCAATATTTGACAAAATATAGATCTAATCGGTCAATGTTTGAATATGGGACCCATTTTCCGGGAAACTCTGGTGTAGGATATTATATGGTCGGTATTGACCGACTATAATTTTCTAACTTGTTTTTTACTTACACTATACAACAAATAAAGACTTTTTTTTGAAAAATACAAGAATTTGACTATATAGTCTCGATTCTACTACACTAAAAAGGAACCTTGTCAAATTACTAGAAAAAGTCTCGTAATCCCATTTTACCAATATTTGACAGTTTTCCTTGTCTTTTAACAAATATATTTGGATCGAAATTTACATTTTATTTTGTAATTTTACAGTTTTTCTTGTTATTTTACAAATTTCCAAGATTTTTTATAAAAAAAATCTACTAAATTTACGAGAATTTCTTGCAAATTGTATTTCCCTAAAAAAGTTGTAAATTTACAATTTTATTGATAAAAATCTTGTAAAATTACAAAAAAGTTTGTAATTTTTTTTAGGAATATTCGTAAAATAGGAGGTAGCAAAAAATCTAGTAAAATCACCAAACCTCCTTGTAAGTTTTATAGCGTCAAAAAAATTGTAAATTTACAATTTTTTTGGTAAAAAGCTTGTAAAATTACAAAATTATTGGTAACAAGCTTGTAAAATAACAAGGAACTCTTGTTAAATAGGAGGTAGCAAAAAAATAGTTGCAAACTTGTATTGTAATTTTACAAGGGTTTTTTTTGAGTGTACCAAAAGGTAGTAAAACCCTACACTAAAAAAAAAAAATAACTAAAAAATGGGAAAATTAACTTAATTCAAGGAACACTCAAAATAATACATTAGTAGATTTACTAATTTTTTTTTGCTAATACTGGTTAGCTAACTTTTAGCAAATTTTAAGTTGAGATTACACTCAAAAAAAAAAAAGTGAACTAAAATTTGGTAAAATTAACTCAATTTTGAGAAAAAGAGGGAATGATTTGGCTCCAAAGATTTTTTTTCTTGGTTTTAGTTCATAATTTTCCCAAAAATAAGGAAAACAAAATTATTTAATTTTAAGCCAATTTTAACTAGAAAATGGGAAAAATTATACTTCACATTTTAGAAATAGATTGGGTCTAGACCCTGGACCCATGGGTTCGGACCCCATTTAACTCGAGACCCCGTTGGGTCCTTTAAGTTTCCCCATAGATTTTGAACCAAAACTTGTGTCCGTTTCGCTCTAACTTGCTTAGTTTTTGAGACACGGTAATAAGGGGCCTGATAGGGTCTTGAGAATCTTAAAAACTGGATAACTCAAAAACTATTAATCGGAAGGCTTTTGGGTATATTGCGGAAGTGTTCTACGAGTCAAGAGCTACAAAAATGCCGTTGGACTTTTTCTCGTGTTGGCAGTATTTTCCGAGATATGTGCATATATAAAATCTCGGAAATTTCAAATTTTAGATCTAAAATTAGGGTCTTGAGACCCCGACAGACATGCAGAGCTAGGCTATTCCATATTTTTCTTTAAAGTCTTTCTTTTGAAAATTTCATCCGTTTCGCTCTATCTCGCTTAGTTTTCGAGATATCGCCATTTTGAATTTTTAACTAAATTCTAAGAAGTTATTAACTAAATTCTCAGAAGTCATTAACTAAATTCTGAGAAGTACTCTTCCTCAATTCAAAGAAGAGAAATACGATGATGTTTTTTTTAGTAAATTTTAACTAAACTTGAACTAAATTGTTTTTTAAGAAATATGTCTTAAAAATAAAGATACGATTCTTAAATTTGTGTAAAATTTCTTTGGCAGTAAGAATTTTTTGCTAATATTAAAAAAATCCATTTAAAGAAAACTATGAACTACTTATAAGTAAATGAACTAAAATTTTTTCCTCATAGTTAAGAAAATTTCTCATTTTTAAGTTAAATTTAACTAAATTTTAGGAAAATTCATGATAAATTTTCAAAGACATTTTTTCCTTAATTTTAGTTATGTCTTTTTTTTCAGTGTAGCATGTTAGCAAAATATCTTGTAAACTTCATTTAGCGCATTAGCAATCCTAAACAAAATTTTAACTAATTTTTTTTTCTAGATTTAAAATTGAGTTGACCAAATTTTTACAAGCTTTTTTGCTAATATTAGCAAAATAAATGGTAAATTTTTTTTTTATTTTCAGAAAACTTAAAATGGCGCTATCCCGGAAACTAAGCCAGATAGAGCAAAATGGAGGCCATTTTTGGTTCTTAGAATCTCCATAGTATCACCGGTTCTCTTCACATGTGTGGACCCTAATGGGCCCTAAATTTGGATCCAAAAAAGTTAGCATTCCCGAAAATTTTAAAATGCTCATACCTCGGTAAATATTGCCGACACAACAAAAAGTCCAAAAGCATTTTTGTAGCTCTCAACACATAGAACAAGACCGCAAAATAGTCAAAAGCTCTCCGAGAAATATTTTTGAAGTTATCGAGTTTTTTAATTCTCAAGACCCCAGTGGTCCCCTATAATCACGTATCTCAAAAACTAAGCAAGGTAGAGCGAAACGGACACAAATTTTGGATCAAAAACTATGACAATTTTTGAGGAACCCAACTAGGTCTAGGCCAATCGGGGTCTGGACCTATCGGGTCCGAACCCAATGGGGTCCTCAGATGTGTATGAACTAAGTTCAAAAAAAAAAAAAAAATAGTTAACTAATTATTGGCAAAACATTTTTGCTAACTTTAGCAAAAAAATTGTGGGTTCAAAATCAGCAAATTTTCTTGTAGGTTTACAAGCTTTTTTTGCTAACATTACAGTTTTTTTTTTTTGAGTGAAAATTGATAATGATTTCGCTCCATTGCCATGTTTTCCTTCTTTTAAGTTCATATTTTTCTTAAAAATAAGGAAAGAATTTTTTTATACCCTCCACTCTAGTGATAGAGGGTATATATAAGTTTGTCATTCCGCTTGTAACTCATCGAAATAACGGTCTGAGACCCCATAAAGTATATATGTATATTCATGATCCCCGATCGATTTTAAGACATTCTAGCAATGTCCGTCTGTCCGCCTGTCGGTCTGTCTGTCTCTGAAAATGGAAATGAAAATATTACGGAAATGACTGAAACTTCACATATTTATTGGAAGTTCTCCCGAAAATTTTGTATTGCATTTGAGCGATATCGGTTCAGCGGTTCAGAAGTTATGAACGAAAATTTAAAAATTCAAAAATTTTAGTACATTCAACATAACCTAAAAATACAAAATTCTTTAATTCGGCTGCTGGTTGACTTATGTGAATCTAATTGAACACCAAATGGTATTTAAACAAGTACGAACATATATTTTGACAAAAAAGAAAAAAAAATTGCGGATTTTTTTTTAACATTTTTTTTTCGCGGAAATTTTTTTTCATAATTTTTTTTTTCAAAGGTGATTTCCTTTTAAATAAAGTTTTTGCAATAATCTTTTAGAAATTGTGGAGGGTGCACAGAAAATAAAATCGTCAAATTTAAATCAACAAACATCAATTGTAAATCAACCAAACCTGATATCAACCAAACATTTAGTAAAAACAGCCGCCTGTTAGTCCATAATACAAAATTTCGATTTTGTTTTCAACAAACTTACTCAAGTAATTTTATTTCAAAATTATTTTATCATGTCAACAAATAGTTTTTGTGTTTGTTGAATTTCTTTGTTAAAAAACAAAAATAAGATTTTTTACGTTTGTCAGATCAACAAATTGTGTTTGTGTTTGTTGAATTTCTTTGTTGAAAAAAAAAATTAAGATTTTGTACGTTTGTCAATACAATTAATAATTTTAGAGATCTATTACAAACTCGTTTATCAATTTTTTTACATTTTTTTTAACAATCAATATTTACAAACGTTAGTTGATTTCCGTATAGGAGCACTTTCAGTATAGGAGCACTTTCAGTGAAAAGTTAATTGTATTCACAAATATGTGGGTCAATATAACAATTCGTTTTTTTCTGTGTATCACTACATTCGGCAAGGCCAAATTTAACTTTTTTACTTGTTTTTATATTATTTAGACAATTGCTGAATTTTTATCGTCTAAACTCTATTGAATGTACAAAAAAAAAAATAAAATATTCGCGAAATTGTTCTTCCAAATTTTTTTATCTTGCTATAAATTTATAAAAACGAGTAGAATACGATACACTACGGATACAAAATTTTTCAAAAAATTTTTTTTTCGCGGATTTTTTTTTTTGCGGAAATTTTTTTTTTTTCGCGGAAAAACAATGCATTTTTTAAATTTATATTTAAAAACTGTCCCAAAAGCATACAAATCTAATTTTTGTAGTACCTAGGTCTTACAATTTTTAAATCGCGAATACGAGCGCTAACTTCGAAAAACAGCTAGCACCATTGAATTCAGCATAAACGAATTAGCATTACACAGTGATACAAAATCGAACTTTCGGAATCGGAATGGGATGAAACCAAAAGCAAATGAAAGCTGCCGTTTTCCATAACAAAACCCTTAAGGCCTTTTTTTTAGGTCAGAGCTAGATTTGTTTACACGCATTTAAAGTTGGTGATTTTAAAGCATTTAAAGTTTTGGTGTACTAAATATGTCCTACTTTAAGGGTCCCTGGTGGTGCCCTTATTGAACATGTAGGGTTCAGCTTCCCAACTTAAGCTCAAAATTACTTTAGCTATAACTGAATTTTGCTGCAATCGGTCTTTACTGAATAGCCAAATTATTTAACTAAACCACTGTACACCGTTGCGAATGATTGTTATTTAAAGGCAATTATTAAAATAAACCACTGGACACAGTTGCGTATGATTGTTATTTAAAGGCAATTCCAATATTAATCATACGCCACTAATACAGTTTTCAAGCATTTATTATTATAATTATAATAAAAGATCACTAACTTCAAATGCGTGTAAAAATAAATCTAGCTCTGAACTAGAAAAAATTCTAGGGGGTTCTGTTATAGAATATGTCAACTTTCAATTGCTTTTGGTTTCATCCCATTCCTCTTTTGGGTGTTGCACTGTGTTATCAGTAGGGTGCCCAGCTTGTTAATTTTTATTAGACTAGCACAGTGTTATTTGTACTAGCACAGTGTTATTTATCAACTTTAGTAAAATTAATTTAAATTTTTGGATTTTTTTAATTTTTAAATTTAAAAAAAATCTTTTGTTTTTTTTATTTTTTTGAAAATATTTGGTTATTCTAGACATTTTGAATATGTCACACTTCAATTGCCGAACCCTGTTTCAAAAAATATATAAAATAAAAACTATGTAATTATTCCAATATGCATTGAACATTAAACAATTCTGATTAAAATAAATAAAAACAACACAAAACAACACAAAAAAAAAACTATATTTATCACAAAATCCTTGAAAAATGTTTAAATTTCGGAAATTTTTTGAAAAATATTAAACTAGGTTTAGGAAAATATTTTCCTAATTAAAGCAAATCATTTGTAAGCTCAGATGTGCAATTATTTAAATTTTTTTTTACGTTTTTTAAACACCTTTTATAAAAAATTAAAAACTTCAGTGGACCATAAAAAAATAGAACTAACTTTGCAAAAACCTTTGGAGATTTTGTTTATTTAATGGTCTCCTTTCATTTTGACATTGAAACCATCGAGACTATTTGTCTTGTTTATTAGTATATTTTTAGCTATATTTCTATATTCGTTGAATATCATCTTCAGGGCTAGTGAAAAAATAAATATATATTTAACTTCACCTTCATTTTGTTATTTTCATTATGTTGTCTTTTATTGCACTATTAATGTGACTATATAAGTCAAATTTTTTTGTGTTCATTAATTTTGACCCTAAAAAAACGAAAAATCGTTTTACCCTAATGCTCACCAATTAAAATCATACATATTCATTCACATGCATGTAGTTATATTTCCAATAATATTTTTACCTTATTGCAACATAACGCCATATTGCCAATGTAACTGTTAATCCTATTGAAATTGTATGCAAGACTTGTGTAAAATGCATATGAAATAGTATGTAAACAGCCCACGCATAGCTGAAGTCCTTTTCACCTGTAAAAATAGAAACAATAAAATCGAAAAAACCGTAAATAAATACTACTTTTAAAATATTACAACATTATTATTTTACTGCAATTAAGAGTAATTATTAGGGATGAGATTTTCATGCACTAAAAAATCGAAAATATGCGCTTAAAATATGCGTTAAAAAAATTAAAAATATGCACTAAAAAATAAAATGTGTACAATAAAAATCTGATTTTCAGAGGAAAAACTTCTTAAAAAACAAAAAAAAAAAACGTCAAAAAAATTTTAAATTTTACAATTTAATTGGTAAAAGGCTTGTAAATTGTTTGTAATTTTAAAAGCTTTCAACCAATAAAACTGTAAATTTACAACTTTTTTGATGCAATAAAATTAACAAGGAATTCTCGTTACCTTACTACACCATTTACAGATGTAATTCGAAAAAGATCAATTGTAATTCGAAGATTCTATTTGTAATTCGAAGATTCCATTTGTAATTCGAAGATTCCATTTGTAATTCGAAGAGTCCATTTGTAATTCGAATACTCCAATTGTAATTCGAAGATTCCATTTGTAATTCGAAGATTCCAATTGAAATTCGAAAAAGATCAATTGTAATTCGAAAAAGATCAATTGTAATTCGAAAAAGATCAAATGTAATTCGAAAAAGATCAATTGTAATTCGTAAAAGATCAATTGTAATTCGTAAAAGATCAATTGGAATCTTCGAATTACAATTGATCTTTTACGAATTACAATTGATCTTTTACGAATTACAATTGATCTTTTTCGAATTACAATTGTAATTTCATTCCATTTGTAATTCGAATACTCCAATTGTAATTCGAAGATTCCATTTGTAATTCGAAGATTCCAATTGTAACTCGAAAAAGATCAATTGTAATTCGAAAAAGATCAATTGTAATTCGAAAAAGATCAATTGTAATTCGTAAAAGATCAATTGTAATTCGTAAAAGATCAATTGTAATTCGAAGATTCCAATTGTAATTCGAAAAATATCAATGGAAATACAGTTGATATTTTTCGAATTACAATTGGAATCTTCGAATTACAATTGATCTTTTACGAATTACAATTGATCTTTTTCGAATTACAATTGATCTTTTTCGAATTACAATTGATCTTTTTCGAATTACAATTGATCTTTTACGAATTATAATTGATCTTTTTCGAATTACAATTGATCTTTTACGAATTACAATTGATCTTTTACGAATTACAATTGATCTTTTACGAATTACAATTGATCTTTTTCGAATTACAATTGATCTTTTTCGAATTACAATTGATCTTTTACGAATTACAATTAATCTTTTACGAATTACAAATGGAATCTTCGAATTACAATTGATCTTTTACGAATTACAATTGATCTTTTACGAATTACAATTGATCTTTTTCGAATTACAATTGATCTTTTACGAATTACAATTGATCTTTTTCGAATTACAATTGATCTTTTTCGAATTACAATTGATCTTTTACGAATTACAATTGATCTTTTACGAATTACAATTGATCTTTAACGAATTACAACTGGAGTATTCGAATTACAATTGGAATCTTCGAATTACAATTGGAGTATTCGAATTACAAATGGAATCTTCGAATTACAAATGGAATCTTCGAATTACAAATAGAATCTTCGAATTACAATTGATCTTTTTCGAATTACATCTGTAAATGGTGTAGTATTAAATGGACAAGAAAACCAACTTACCCGGTTTCATGTAAATATATTGATATGACGCAAATGGTATATATTCAATCATAACAAACATATCAACAACTGCCAACCATTTAAGTATTTTATTAATGGGTGCTTTGGCCATATCCTTTTTGGTTAATACCATAATATTCAAAATATTGGCGATGGCACCAAAAATACATATCTGAAAATGAAAAATGAAGGAAAGAAATAAAATATATTCAAATACATTTACAAATAAACAAACAGAGTGTTCGAGCTTAAGTTTGGACGGTGGACCAAACATCTCCAATAGGGCAACTCCAGGGGCCCCTAAAGTAGGACACTTTTTGCATTAAAAGGTTTTAAGTGCTTGCCATTTGTTCTTAATTATTAATTTTATGTAAATGCATGTTTTTTGTCGACAGTCTAAAAGCGATATCGACCAATTATCTTTCCGAATCAAGAAATTTGCGTTAAAATGGCATCGGTTTGTTCTTGCATATTTTTGCATATTTCAGTTTTAAATGCATATTTTGAACTTTCAAGTGCATATTTTTAATTGTTTCAAAAATAATTTTAAATTTAAAAAACTAATTTTGAAAAGAAACATTTTTTTTGTTTTAATTTTTTTTATAGATTGCGTTTATTTCTAAAAAAGTCATGCTTAAGTATATAAAGTTTTAAACTTTTTCGAGATATTTGCGATTGAAATTTAAAAAAAGCGCGATTTATAAGCGTCTTTGTGACTCCAGTGCTATATATTATTGCATTAAGGCCAAAAACTAAGGGTGGATATAATGTGGACATGAAGAATCCAAATCTGTCATCTAAAATGCTGTAGCTTTTCGTTTTTGTATTATTCGCGTTTTAAAATGTGCCCAATTTCGTACCACATAAAATTCATTCAAAATTCATTTTTGTATTTTTTGACCGTAAATTTTATGACAATGTAAATTTTTAAATACTTTACATAAATACATTTTTTCCGAGGAATATTTTTGGTCATAAGTGTTTTTTTGATATCTCTCATATTTATCGAGATAATTCGAATATGGTAATTCTTTCCATTTCAACCGCAATTTTTGCAAAAAAATGCTCGATCGAAGATTTTGGTTTTTGTTGCTAAATTATTCTTAAACATTCCAAACGCACTTTTAAGCTAAAACTGTCACTGAGCCACTTGAATCGGGGAATTTGAATTTTTCCTGATCCTGGAACAATTTGTTGAGAATGGCTTGGTCACAGGCTGTATCTTGCTTTGTTAAAAAGTTACACTATTTTAAACTTAAAAAAAAAAAAATAAAAATGGGATTTTTTGCCCCTAGAGGGCTTCAATGTAAGACAGACACACATTAATTTTTACACCCCATATTCTTTTCTAAACAAACGTACTTCCTATTTACACCCTCTAAGGGGGCTCCCATACAAAATGGCATTGTTGTGAAATTTGCTCCCACCGCTCTTACTGCCCCAGTGTTGCCCCTAGACGAGTCAAATGTATGAACGACCTCTAATATATATCCCAACAAGCATTTTTAATCTCAATTGTCACTCCAAACAATTATTGCTAACATACATACCCCTTTCTTCGCTCCCTAAGTTAGCTCCCATACAAAATTCTATTTTTGAAAAATTTTCTTCCACCGCTCTAACTGTCCCAGGGTGCCCCTAGCAGAATTATATCTTCAACCCTTAAGGTGGTCCCGATACAAATTTTTATTTATTTTTTTTAGGACATCAGCTTCTAGCACTCACATGGTTCCCCCTGAGGAGTAAAATGTATGACCGACATTTTTTCTTTGCAAGATTACCAAATATTTGATTTTTTGCCAAAATTTTGAAAAAAAATCATAGACAGTTTTTATACCCTCCAACCACAGTATGGGGGTATACTCACTTTATCATTATGTGTGCAAGAAATCGAAATATCAGTCAGTGACCCCACAAAGTATGCATATTATTGACCCATGATAGAATCTAAGACATTCTAGCGATGTCTGTCCGTCCGTCTGTAAAAATCACTATGGAGTCCTTACTAAAAGATCTAGACCCCTGAAGTTTGGCAAGAATATCTCTTAAGTTACTGGTAAGGTTAAGTTCGAAGATGGGCAAAATCAGACCAGGGCTAAAAAAGTTCCCCCTTGAAGAATTAGCACAACCCCTAAAAAAAACAATTTAGTTACAAGTTTTTTTTTTTTTATTTTTGCTCAACAAATTTAACTTTTTATACCCTAGACCACTCTGTGGTACAGGGTATAATGAGTTTGTGCTGATGTTTGTAACTATTCGAAATATTGGTCCTAGACCTAACTTCAAGTATACCGATCGACTCAGAATTACTTTTCGAGTCGATTTAGCGATGTCCGTCCGTCTGTCTGTCCAGGTCGCAATTTTTAATCAATTGACTTGAAATTTGAAACTTAAGCCTCTTTTGGCCCAAGGACGAAGCCCCCATGCAAACGCCCCCTTTTAATTTCGCTTAAACGCCTCTAATAACCGTATTATAATAGATATTGTTTTGAAATTTAACAGGTAATAAAATTTTCTTTTATCATTATACAAAATTTCAAGGGGATCGGGTCAGTCCTTCTGGTAGTCCCCGACAAACCACCCTCCCGATATTCACATAATTCACTCAAAATTCATAAAAATTAAAATATTTGACTCAAATTTTATTTGTAGGTGTAAAACATGTGCAAATCGGAATACATTTGGACCATTTTTGGACTTAGTCCCCCATATAAAAATTTCGACCGTATTCAGTTAAATCGGTCTATTGGCAACACATAATAAGCCAATTCCAATAAAATTTGATCTGTGTGCATTTTTTCCACTAAGATCTAACAAACGATAGGTACAATCGGTCCATGTTTGGACTTGGAACCCATTTTCCGGGAAACACTGGTGTAGGGTATCATATGGTCGGTCTTGACCGACTATAACTTTCTTACTTGTTTATGAAATATTATGTTCATACCCCTGCACTTGGACCAAGGGGATTAGGAAACTCGAGAGTTTTCAGGCCGCCCTCCCTTTTTTGAGGGCGTGGTTATAGAAAATTATTAAAAATAATGATAAAAATGTGTTATTTAAGTGTGAATATGATAAATGAATAATTTGTAAAGATTTATAGCTGAATAATTTGTAAAGATTTATAGCACCGAAAAAAAAAAATTAAAAATATATTGAAGCGTAAAAATAAATAAGGGTCGGTCTCACAATGACCCCCCTAAGACGCACTATTGAACCGGTAGAAGCTGATTCAATAAAACAAATTTATAACAAAAAAAATGAAGACCGCTTTGAGAGTTAAATATAGAGAGTAAGTGCGTTTAGAGAAAATGTTTGGACTAAAAAATATTGTAAGTCGGTCATAAATATGACTGCCCTAGGGGCACTTACAGCAATTGTAGCAAATTAAAAAAAAATAATTTTGCATGGGAGCCGCCTTAAAAATTGTAGATAGATCATTAGCTTGTTCTAAGCATTAGCCTCTTCGACACACCGTTGGAGCAGTAGAAAAGATTTTAAGATTGGAAAATTAAAAAATTTTTCAAAAAATTTTAAAAAGTAGTAATAATCGTTATCACACGATTCTACTTGGCAAAAAAATTTGTAGAATCGATAGAAGTTTTCCACAAAAAAATTTCCAAACAATCAAAGAGTACATACATTTTTAAAAATGAGATTTAAATTTTAAAACTTAAAAATCGCATACTAGAACACTTTTAAGAATTTTTTAGGATTTTTTTTAAAGTATATAAAAAAATAAAAATTTAAAACAAAAAACTTTGAAATTTGAACTATTTTTAAAGAATTTATAAGTAAAACATTTTTGAATAAGGGAACATACTACCCATTTTTAAAAATTCGCTATCTTTTTAAAGGGATATCAAAAAAAAAATCTGGAAATTTACCACGAAGGAGTTTTTGAAGGCTACTAAAAACAGAAAACAAATTGGGAAAATCTAAAAATAAAATTTTTCAAAGTGTCTGATTTGACATGAAATGCCCCATTCAAATGATTAATGAAATGAAAATAATATATGTAACTAATCTCGAACATAAAAAGTTCAAACTGATGGATTGTTTTGATAATCATATACATGAATACATGAATGGAGAGATAAATGTGTGGGTGTCATGGTCAACAAAATAATAATAATATCTGTGTTAACAAGTGATAATAGCGTATGTCGTAAAATCTTGTTTTGATCATTTTGAAAAACAAAAAAAAAATATTTTTTTAAAAGTTACATCAATATGATTAAATGTTTCATTAGTTTTTGTCCAATGTAACTTATCATCAATGTGATGAAGAATTGTCATTAATATAATAACACAGTTTCATCAATTTTAATGACACATTGTTATCATAATGATGTAATATTTCATCATATTAATGAAATCTCGTAATCAAAATTTATGAAAAGTGTTATCATATTGATGTCGCGTATCATCAATCGTATTATTGTTATTATTATTGATGATTAGTTACGTTGGACGAAAAATGATGTAACATTTCTTTATATTAATGTAACAATTTATCAATTTGAAGAAGATTTCTCTTTGAACAATAAAATTTCCTATGCGAATACTTTTAAGACGATATTTCCACCACGGTACGTATTCATATTTGGCAATAATGAAGTTTCGGCCAACTCCAATAAGTAAATTTAGGGCCTGTGAGAAACGGTAGCAAAAAATGCAAGCAGAAATTTAGCTCAACTGCCCTGTAAGTAATGGGACCAGTCGAGGACCGGTCGTAGATTGGCACACTTAGGGCCTAATTTTGTAAATCACTCGCGTTGAACGCATAACCAACGCTAACGTGAACGCGAGGCTCAAAAAAAGCAATTTTGTAAATCACTACGTTATTGCGTTCAATTATTACGTTATCACTTGAAATGTCAATTATATTAGAATCGGTGTTGCCAGACATTCTACAATTTATAAAATTGCCTACCCACTTTGTAGGGGATACACACCCATTATCGTGGGGAAACACACATACACTCAAAAATAGCAAAAATATTTTGCCAAAAATTAGTTAACAGAAATTTTTCTTATTTCAACTAGGTTATACACACACTGAAAAAAAAGACATAACTAAATTTAAGGAAAAAATGTCTTTGAAAATTTATCATGAATTTTCCTCAAATTTAGTTAAATTTAACTTAAAAATGAGAAATTTTCTTAACTATGAGGAAAAAAATTTAGTTCGTTTACTTATAATTAGTTTTCTTTAAATGGATTTTTTAAATATTAGGAAAAAAATTCTTACTACCAAAGAAATTTTCCACAAATCTAAGAATCGTATCTTCATTTTTAAGACATATTTCTTAAAAAACAATTTAGTTCAAGTTTAGTTAAAATTTACTAAAAAAAACATCATCGTATTTCTCTTCTTTGAATTGAGGAAGTGTACTTCTTAGAATTTAGTTAATGACTTCTGAGAATTTAGTAAATAACTTCTTAGAATTTAGTTAAAAATTCAAAATGGCGATATCTCGAAAACTAAGCGAGATAGAGCAAAACGGATGAAATTTTCAAAAGAAAAACTACAAAGAAAAATATGGAATAGCCTAGCTCTGCATACCTGTCGGGGTCTCAAGACCCTAATTTTAGATCTAAAATTTGAAATTTCCGAGATTTTATATATACACATATCTCGGTAAATACTGCCAACACGAGAAAACGTCTAATGGCATTTTTGTAGCTCTTGACTCGTAGAACACTTCCGCAAAATATCCGAAAGCCCTCCGATTAATAGTTTTTGAGTTATCCTGTTTTTAAGATTCTCAAGACCCTATCAGGCCCCTTATTACCGTATCTCAAAAACAAAGCAAGTTAGAGCGAAACGGGCACAAGTTTTGGTTCAAAATCTATGGGGACCCTTAAAGGACCCAACGGGGTCTCGAGTTAAATGGGGTCCGAACCCATGGGTCCAGGGTCTAGACCCAATCTATTTCTAAAATGTGAAGTATAATTTTTCCCATTTTCTAGTTAAAATTGGCTTAAAATTAAATAACTTTGTTTTCCTTTTTTTTGGGAAAATTATGAACTAAAACCAAGAAAAAAATCTTTGGAGCCAAATCATTCCCTCTTTTTCTTAAAATTGAGTTAATTTTCCCAGATTTTAGTTCACTTATTTCTTGAGTGCATTTGAGGGACCATTGGGTTCGGACACGATAGGTCCAGACCCCGATTGGCCTAGACCTAGCTAGGTTCCTTAAAAATCGTCATAGTTTTTGATCCAAAATTTGTGTCCGTTTCGCTCTACATTGCTTAGTTTTTGAGATAAGTGCTTTTAGGGGACCACTGGGGTTTTGAGAATTAAAAAACTCGATAACTTCAAAAATACTACTCGGAGAGCTTATGGTTATTTTGTGGTCTTGTTCTACGTGTTGAGAGCTACAAAAATGCTTTTGGACTTTTTATCATGTTATCAAATATATACCGAGATATGAGCATTTTTAAATTTTCGGGAGTGCTAACTTTTTTGGATCCAAAGTTAGGACCCATTAGGGTCGACACATGTGAAGAGGACCGCCGATACTATGGCGAGGTCGAGAACCAAAAATGGCCTCCATTTTGCTCTATCTGGCTTAGTTTCCGAGATAGCGTCATTATAAGTTTTCTGAAAATAAAAAAAAATTAACCATTTATTTTTGCTAGTATTAGCAAAAAAGATTGTAAAAATTTTGTCAACTCAATTTTAAATTTAGCAAAAAAAAATTTGTTCAAATTTTGTTTAAAATTGCTAATGCGCTAAATGAAGTTTACAAGATATTTTTGGTAACATGCCAATCTCAACTAAAAATTTGCTAAAAGCTAGCTAACCATAACCAGCATTAGCAAAAAAAATTAGTAAATCTACTAATATATTATTTTGAGTGTACTAAATGCATGTTTATACGGGTACTAAAAAATTTTATGTGCCTTCAAAAAAAATGTTAATATTTTTTAAACCTTAAAATCAAAAGTTAAATGGAAATGGTCATATATACCCTTTATCACTAGAGTGGAGGGTATAAAAATGAAAACTACAGTAATTTTCAATGTTTATACAGGTAATTTTTAAACCTTGACTCTAGTGATAGAGGGTTTATACAAGTGTGCCATTCCGTTTGTAACACCTCGAAATATTGGTCTAGGATCCCATAAAGCATAAACCATTAATAATCCTAGATCGATTTTAAGACGATCTACCAATGTCCATCAGTCCGCCTGTCTGTTGAAAACACGGTAACTTTAAAAAAACTTTACGGAGGCTCCTGAAGTTTGGCATATATGGTGGTCATTTAGCTGGTCAGATTGGTATTGCAATCCAGCAAAATCGGTCCAGTTGTTCAAAAGTTAAAAGAAAAAGAGTGAATTTCGGCAAGGGTTTTTCGCGAATTTACGAGGGTGCTGAAGCTTGGCATATATATTTGTTGTTGCCTTGGTCTGATCGTATTGAATTTCAGCCAAATCGGTCAAGTGGTTCAAAAGTTATTAACAAAACCCTGAATTTTAAATTGGTTTCACCTTAAATTCACGTGTTGAAAAAATCGAGCTTTAAAAAAACAAGCTTTATAAACATTAGTAAGCCGAAAAATTACTTTACAAAGTATTTTTTTCACTCACATATATTTTTACACTAAAAAAAAATTAAACTCGAAAAAAAAATACACTCAAAAAAAAATTGTAATTTTTCTTTTTTTTACAAAAATGACAAAGAGTTTTTTTACAAAAAAAACAAAATATTTCTAATCAAAATTGTTAATTTTTTACGTTAAAAAATTAACTATCCTTAAAAAGGGCATTGTGTAGGGTATTCATAGATTCGGCCAAGTCCAATTTAACTTTTCTACTTGTTTTTTTTTTAAGTTTTAAGAATTCTTACAGTTATTTTTACAGAATTTCAACAGTCATTAAAAATAACTGAACAATGTGGATCATTAAAAATAACTGAACAATGTAAGCGGTAGGTATTTTTAAATAAAGTTTAATTTTTTTTTCTCTGTAATTTACTTAAATAATATTTTAAGTGTTTACTTACCATTAAAGCAACATAACCATGTACATCATTGTATGCCCGTAACAATTGAAAGAAATCTCCCTTGCAATAACCAACACATTCATCTACAGGATGCGAATGCTGATTACCATTGGAATGGGTTTTATTTTTTTGATATTGTTGCATATACTCCAGAAACAGGCGTAAATCATTTTCTGTTATATTATACGTTGGCTTCTTAATAATTCTTACATCTAACGGGGTGAAATTTCCATGAGCCTCCAAGGAATTCATAATGGAAAAAGCTGGAATTGTAGTAGTAGCTAGTGGATTTATCGTCACGGCCTCCATTGTTGTGGTTGTTTGTAGTTGTTTATTTTAAAAATATGAAATTTTCATGGAATCTCATATTAAGCTTAAGCTTTAAGTTTTCTTTTGAATATTTATTTTGTTCAAAATTCTAATTTGTTTAAAATTAATTTGTAATAATCTGTAAAGAAATTAAAAGAAACATACATAATAAGAATTAACTTAAAATAATCTTTCATAGATTAAATGGTTTCATAATGTTTCCATATAGTTTAATGAATTTAGGAATATAAGGCATTCTACACCAAATGTAAAGCGAAAATAACATGTCAATTTCTTAATAGGTTGTATTGATAAGAGCCCTATATGGTAATAAATACAAGAAAATTGCGTTTTTGTTTTTTAAATTTTTCAAAACCTGCACAGAAAAAAATAAAAAAAATATTTGAGTAAATTTTTAATACTATTGAGTAAAAAATTACTCAATAAAAATACCAGTAAACGATTTAATAGTATTGAGTAAATTCTTAATAAAAATTTATTAAATGTTTGAAAAAAATTTGAGTAAATTTTTAATTGACACAATTAAAAATTTACTCAAAATATTTTTATTTATTTTTTTTAAAAGTTTAAAAAAGTTTTAAATTTTTTTACAAAAAAAAAAAAACAAAAAACTTGTTTTTTCAAACTTTACCAAATATATTTATGTCTCAAAAATATAGGAAAATTTTATAAAGACGATTACAAACTTTAATATACATATACAAAAAAACAATAAACTGAACGAGAATTCAAAAAACTATGAGAGTTAAAAAAAAAATTTAAAAAATTTTTAAATTTTTATTAAATTATTTACTTAAACCGTTTTTAAAATCTTTAAGTAAATTTTTAATTGAGTCAATTAAAAAATTACTCAATTTTTGTTTTTAAACTTAAACAAGTGATTACTCAAGTTTGTTTTCTCCATATTTTTTTCTGTGTGGGCTTAGAAAGCGTGGCTAAATATTTAAAAAATTACACCGTCCGACATAAATGAAAATGTCGTTGAACTTGAACTCGAAACTATAGACTAAATGTAGTAAAACTGCATTTTGAGTTTTTCATTTCGTGATTCTTTTTCCTTTTAAAAGGACTTCAAAGTTTTAGAGGATTACTTTTTATAAAATATTTTTTAAATATTTGTACTTGTCCTAGGATGCCACTATTGATAGCAAAGAGAGGGATCTCCCCTAATTTTCCTATTTAATTATTTTTACATATCAGGAGAAAGGAGGTAAGTTACGTCCATTCAAAAATATGTCCTTCAATATCATTCAACATTTTCAACAAAATATTTTGATAAAGTTTTCAAATGACTTTATTTACATCCTTTTATCCTGATATAGCAAAATATAAAAATGGATTAGGGGAGATCCTCCTCCTCTGCCGTCACCACTGTCATCCTAGGACAATTACAAATATTTCAAAAATATTTTACAAAATGTATCCTTTAAAACTTTGAAGTCTATTGACTAAAAATTTTTTTTTTTTTTTAAAAATTTCAGAATCCGTTCTGAAATTTTTAATCTTGTAAAAAGTGAATTTATTAAAAATCCGACCACTTTTTTATACTCTCCACTCTAGTGATAGAGAGTATATATAGGGTGACCAATTTTTTTCTGAATTTAAATCAGTACGGCCAAGTTTTATGTTTTTTTTTCTGAATATAACTCTTAAACACCTTTTAATGAAAAAACAACTTAAAAAGCTCAAACAATTATAATCAAACTAACAAACTTGGGTTCAATTTTTATTTTAGTAAAAATAACTGTTAAAAAACAACTGCCATAAATTGTTGTCGTTATTTTGCAGACAATTTAGTTGACTTCAGACAACTTTATCTGAATATTTTCAACTTTTCAGTGCAGATAATATAACAAAAACCCACAAGTTTTGAGTATAACAAAATTTTTAAATTTCTGACGACTTTTTCCCTCAAGCTTTGATAACACCGCTCAACAAATCTAAGGTTTTTGGCTCCGGTTTGAAGTTTCTAATAAAATTTTTAAAGATTTTGACTCGCTGATTCTAAATCACGTCTGAATCACGTTGAAATGTTCAAAAATCAGTACGTATTTAAAATCAGTACAATGTTTTCTAATCAGTACACGTGATCAAAAATTAGTACATGTACTGATCAAATCAGTACGGATGGTCAGCCTTGGTATAAATAAGTTTGTCATTCGATGATCCTCGGTCGATTTTAGGACGATCTAGGGATGTCCGTCTGTCTGTTGAAAACAAGCTAACTTTTGAAAGACTTTACAGAGGCTCCTGAAGTTTGGCACATATGTTGGTCAGGTTGGTATTGCAATTCAGCGAAATTGGTCCAGTAATTCCAAAAATAATTAACAAAAGAGTGACCATGGACAAGTGCTTTTCGCGAATTTACGAAATAAAAAACTCGCTAACTTTCGAAAGACAACTCTGATTATGCTTGGCTTATATATTTGTCGTTCTCCTGGTCTGGTTCGTATTGATTTTCATCCAAATCGGACCAGTTGTTCAAAAGTTATTAGCAAAACCGTGAATTTCAGATTAGTTTCATTTTTGTTACTCGAAAATGTTTTTACACTAAAAAAATACACTCGAAAAAAATTTTACACTCAAAAATAATTTTACACTCAAAAAAAAATTTAGTAAATAATTTTTTTTTTTTTAAATTACTTAAATAAAGTTTTTTTACACAAAATAAAATATTTCTAAATAAAAGTGTTACTTTTTCATGTAAGAAAATTTACCATCACTTGAAAAGGGCATTGTGGAGGGTATTTATAGATTCGGCCAAATCGAATTAAACTTTGTAAAGTAATTTTGTGGCTTACCAATGTTTTCAAAGCTTGTTTTTTTAAAGCTCGGTTTTTTCAACACGTGAATTTTAGGTGAAACCAATCTGAAATTCACGATTTTGTTAATAATTTTTTTTACCACTGCACTATAGGGAATTTTCTGGTATTTTCTGGCCAAAACTCCAAAAGTTGGGATATTGCCTCAAAATTTGGCAAGTTTATTTGACGGTAAGTTTTAAGGCTCTGTATAAAAAATTGGCATGATCTGGCCTAATAAATCGTGTTTTTAATGCAATTTTGTAATATAATTTTGTCAATAATTTTTACATCCACGCCCACAAAAGGGGGCGGGCAAAAAAATAATTTTTCTAGTGCCTTTGGTCCAAGTGCAGGGCTTTTAACTTCTTGTGGCGTATTTTTTTTTTAATTTTTAAGCAAATGTACAAAAAAAATGTAAAATATGGGATTTTGCGTAGCTAGACTAAGTTATTTAAGGGGGATCTTTTTTCACATGTTCCAACATCGTGCATCGTGCATTCCCCAGACAGTCAGACCGACAGGCGGTCGGACGGAC
Organism: Pegoplata infirma; assembly: GCA_963921195.1. Lineage (NCBI taxonomy): Eukaryota > Metazoa > Arthropoda > Insecta > Diptera > Anthomyiidae > Pegoplata > Pegoplata infirma. The sequence goes on along the minus strand of OY992538.1, from coordinate 28,688,674 downwards.
ATCACTAAATTTTTTTCCCCATGGAGCCGCATGGCTTAGCGGATGAATACATCTTACTCACAAAGAGTTTCCCAATATCTCATAGAGATATGGGAGTATGCAATTATATGCAAAAAAAGTAGCAGTCCACAAATAAATTTGGTTTAAAAAAGAAAAAAATTAATTAAATAGAAAAATTAAAAAAATATATAAATCAACATTTTAAACCTGTACTTTGTACAAAATATATTTATTTGCCCTATTGATAATTGAAATTAATTTCAAAAGATTTTAATACAGGATTTTAAGTACGTTAATTTTGTAATAAGTTATGTTCTCCAAAATTAAAAAAAAAAATAATAAAAAATTAAATTTTGTTTTTGACGCCTCCGTACTAGCTATAAAATAGTTTGGTGTACAAAAATATGTGTGCTAGCTTACTTTAATATAGTTTACTGTATAATGGCATCCGAAAAAAGTTTTTTTGAACACATCAAAAATGGACTTTTGGCCAACAATTCCTTATAAATTCCCTATAGTGGCACTGACCAAGTTGGCTGAAATTCAATAAAAACGACAAATATATATGCCAAGCCTCAGTACCCTCAGAATTGCCCAAAGTTAGCTTGTTTTTTATCTTGTAAATTTGCGAAAAACCCTTGCCGAAAATCCCTCTTTTGCTTATAACTTTTGAATTACTGGACCGATTTCGCTTGATTGCAATACCAACATGACCAGGTAAATGACCATATATATGCCAAACTTCAGGAGCCTCAGTAAAGACTTTCAAAAGTGAGCGTGTTTGCAATAAACAGACAGACGGACGGACGGACGGATGGACATTTTATTTCTGGGCATTGTGGGTTCGATTCCCACCAGAGGCCTTGGTATGTTTCGCTACAATGAGGCGAAGATCATTGTTACCAGATCTCGGTTAGGTAAAAAAAGTATGTATATGATTTGTAATTCTATGGTAATTCTTAATAAAATAAAAAAATTAAAAATATCCTACAAAGTATTTTTGTCACTCAAAAATATTTTTACACAAAAAACAAAAAATGTACACTCAAAAAAAAATTACTATTTTTTTTTTTTTGACTCAGAAGAACTTTTTAAGTCATTCTAGCGGTGTCCGTACGTCCATCCATCTAAACGTTGTAAAAACGATACAAGTCGCAATTATCAATCAATCTGACTGACATTTGAAAATTAAGCCTCTATTTGATCAAGGACAAAGCTCATTGAAATTGGAAAAAATCGGTGCAAATTTAGAAATAGCCCCCATACAACACTCGGCTCTAATTTGGTTCAGAAGCTTTCAAATCATTAGTATGCCACAAAAATATTTTACAAAGTATTTTTGTCACTCAAAAATATTTTTAATCTAAAAAAAAAAAAAAATACACTCAAAAAAATTGTACACTTAAAAAAAAAATTTGTCATTTTTTTTTTTAATAAAAAAAAAAAATTAAACTCGAAAAAATTTTACACTCCAAAAAAAATTTGTCAATTTTTTTTTTACAAAATTACTAAAAAAAGTTTTTACTCAAAATAAAATATTTCTAATCAAAATTGTGAAATTTTTTCATGTTTGAAAATTTACTATCATTGAAAAATAACATTTTGGAGGATATTCCTGGATTCGGCCAAGTCGAATTTAACTGTTCTACTTGTTTGTCTTTAATATATTTTTCGCAAGGGTTGCCAACATGAAGAGATTTGCATTTTGATTCCGGAGACATTCCTAATGGCGACATATTTTGTCAATATCTATTTGTTGATTTTTTTTTTGTTCGTACATCTTCTTTATGTATTTTAAATACAATTTAATTAAATTGGTTAAACTTAGTATTTGGATCAAGTTTTATTTATTCATATTAAATCAATTTGAGCTTTGTCCAATTAAATATAACCATAGAGAAGTCAGTCCTTAAAGTTAAATTGATTTAATATAAATAACACTGTGCTACAGTAAAAATATATACTTCTGATGCGACTTACAAGGAAGGTCTTTCACAGGGCACCCACCGAATGTTCTGAAACTTGCGGGTCTATTAGTATTCAGTAAAAACAACTGTTAAAAACAACTGTTAAAAACAACTGTTAAAAACAACTGTCATAAACTATGTCGTTATTTTGCGGAAAATGTTGTTGACCAGAAACAACTTCATTTGAATGTTTTGAAATTTCTGGAGAGTGCTTTGCCCCCCAGACAGGCCTATCTACGCCAATGCTTCCCAGATAATAAGCAAGTCTTTTTTAAATAGACCTGATGTTCTGATCGTTTTTCCAATAAATTCGTGTGACATTACCTCATCGAGCATTTTAGAATCATTTTATTCATCCAATTACATTATCATTCTAAAAAAATATAAAATTTCCATCATCCCCTGAACTTTTCGTTTTAGTAAACCTCAGAGAATCTGTACGCCTTTTCATATAAATTTATGAAGATCAAAATAACCTCCCGCTCAGATACATTTTTGCGTTAAGAAACCTCTTGATTTTCGAATTCTAAGCTCTTTGGAATTCATTATAAATTATCTTATTGTCAGAATTAAGTCATAAAAAACTGCCTTGAAGACTTATTTTATGGAAACTCAAGTTTTTGTATAGAATTTTCGAATAAAATTATTTTTTATGTTGAAATATTCAAAAATCAGTACAATCAGTACACATTTCAAAAAATCAGTACAAATCAGTACAACGTTTTTTGATCAGTGCACATGATCAAAAATCAGTACATGTACTGATCAAATCAGTATGAATGGTCAGCCTAACTATTTGAACATTTTATACAGGTCGAAAGGTTTTTTGAAGGCCTATCCAATGATATCGGTCGTGTCTAAATTCGGCTTCGTTAAGCTCGTTATTGTCAAAAATGAATAATCGTTGAGGTAGTTTATATGGAGATGTAAAAAAAAACATATATAATAATCTCTATCAAAATTAAGCAGACCCGTATTTTTTCGTTTGGCGAAATTCCTGCTAGTTCGGCTTTTATAAGGATTTCCCCGAAAGACCTTATTTTTTCATAAGGTGGCAATTTTTTTTTAAACTTAAAGATTGGGCAGCTAAAAAAAATAGGTAACTCTTATTTTTCCCCCCTGATTCCCATATTCAAGTTTCAGGACAATCGGTGGGTGCCCTGTGAAAGACCTTCCTTGTTAGTATAGAATGTTGGTTTTGTCGAGTAGATCACAAAAATACCTATTAAACTTGCCGGACACCCTCAAATTTTAGAGTTATTGTCAAAAAACGTTTCTTTGTGGCTTTTTTCACTAAACCTTGTGTAATTCAGAAAATTTTCAGCCGATTTTAAATTTTTTAACTGTTTTGAATAGAAGAAAGATATGGCTTTCCATGTGTGTGAATTGGTCTACACATATAAGAAAGATATCTATTGATTTTTGCTATAATATCTAATACTTTTTGAAAATTTTTTAACAACCTTTAATTTTATAATTCTTAAAGAAAATTTAATTCTGAAAAAATCAATTTATATCTTTCATATATGTATAGACCAATTTTCACACATGAAAAGCTCTATCCTTATTCTATCCGTTGAAAAATTGAAAATCGGTTGAAAAGTTTCTTAGTTACACGTGGTTTAATGTCCCAAAAATGTTTTTTTTTACAATAACTTTAAAATTAGAGAATGTTTGGCAAGTTTGATGGGCATTTTTGTGATTATTTCGACGAGACCTACAACCTTCCCTAGTTCATTTAAAAAGTATATTCGATTTTGTTTTTTTTTTTTGTAGCACAGTGTAAGTAAAACCTGATCCAAATACTTATTTAGTTGAATCAATTTAGTTCAATTATATTTAATATACATTAAATAAATTAAACGAATTTGATACAATTCTTCCATTCCTGCTGGCTGTATTTAAATTTAATTGATTATTTTTGTGTAGAAAGGTGTCATTTCATTACATACAAAAATAATTGATTGTTTACTCTAACAATAATGATGGCCATTAACAAAAATTGGTTTTAATATGAATGAAAAAAGAAGAGATTTGGTTGGTTAACATAGAAATGAATTTGCATTATTATTTTAGATTTTCATACCCTGCAATCACACTATGTGGGATACTAGGGTGCTCCAAGAAAAAATTAAGTGAAAAGAACTCTCCCTAGAAATATTAATTTGGGTGTAAAAATATGTCTCACAAAATTTCAGTATAATCGGATATGTTTAAAATATGAATTGCAAGGGAATATTCCAAATTTTAAATAAATAAAAATTCTTCAAGCTCGAGCCAGTTTTTTCTTGTAAATAAATATTTGTTTATTCCATTCCAATATTTCGATCTTCTTTGAAGATCATCATCAGGGATTTCTACATTTAAATTAAGTGTAAGAATAATAAAGGATTATACTTAGATTTATTGTTCTTACTCTTAATTTAATGATTTAATGAAGATCTTCAATTTCATAAAAAACTTTATAAAACGTTTTAAAAACGTTCTATTAATGTTTTCATTATTTCCATGTAAGTTTTCTTTGAAACGAACTTTAATGACAGAAGTTTTACTAATCCAACGAAACATCTCTTCGGTTGAAAACGTGAGCTATTTTTGATTAAGCTTTTTTTAATATTGTGTCTAATTTTAAAAATGTTGCAGGACGCCACCTTAGATTGATTTTATAAGCTACCGCCTAACAAAAAAGAAAATAAGAATTACTGTTTCCATTTTCTTAAAACCAAAAAGGTGAATAGAAATGTTTTTCACCACACTCAAAGAACTGTAAAACAATTTGTCATAAAAGTTCGTCCAATGAAACTTTTTAATGAAGTTTTCATAAATATTATGAAAATTTTCAAAAATATAATGAAATGTTTCATAAATTTATGAAACATTTCATAAATATAATGAATAATCTAACATACTGAGAGGTCGCGTATAATTATTTTAGCGGTTTTTGGCCCCCCGAATTCGAATTTGACCTTGAAATTGCGCTATCTTATTATGTTTTTGATATAACAATTTATGTTAAATATCTTAAAAACCTGACGCGATAAAGCAATTAAAAGACTAAATTAGGATTCATCGCGCCAAAAACCCTTAAACATATTGTACATGACATCTTATGATAAATTTATTTTTTATTGCCTGTGTTATCTGAAGGGCGATTTCCTGCCAAATCTTAATTTTCTTTTTTCGAAAAATTATCACAACTATGCCAACTATTATCTGATTTTTTCAGAATAAAGCTTATCGTATTCAGACTTAAATTTTCTTTAAAAATACGTTTATAAATATAAAGGTTGTTAAACGAACTATAGCTGAAAAAAATCGATAAACTCGAAAAATTTTCAAAAAATAACAAAAAAATTAGATATTATAGAAAAAATCAATAGATATCTTTCTTATATGTGTAGAACAATTCATACACATGGAAAGCCCTATCCTTTTTCTATCCAAAACGGTTAAAAAATTTAAAATCGGTTCAGAATTTTCTGAATTACACAAGTTTTGGTGAGCAAAGTCCCAAAAACACGTTTTTTGACAATAACTCTAAAATTTGGGGGTTACTGGCAAGTTTAAAGAGCATTTTTATGATCTACTCGACAAAACCAACAACCTACGACATGTCACATCAGAAGTATTTTTTCACTGTAGAAGTAGTATTTTTTCACTGTAGTGTAATAAGTTTTCAACAAAAAAAAAATTTTCGTCTTTTTTGTGATAATTTTTTTTCATTAACTTTTTTTATCATTTTTTTTTTTTATCAAAAAACTTTTTTTCATACATTTTTTTGCATCCAAAGATTTTTTTTTTCATCAAAAATTTTTTTTCATCAAACATTTTTTTTTTTATCAACAATTTTTTTTATCAAAAAATTGTTTTTTATAAATTTTTTTTCTCATCAAATTTTTTTCCTTTATTAAAACCTTTTTTCATAAATTTTTAAATATTGTTTTTTATCAATTATGTTTTTTTTTTTCTTCACTTAAAACTTTTTTTATCAACATTTTTTTTTTGTGTCACAAATTTTTTTTTTGTTAATCAATAATTTTTTTTTTTTCTTAAAAAATATTTTTTTCACCAAAAATTTTTATTTTCATCAATTTTTTTTATCACAATTTTTTTTCACGAAAATTTTTTTTTTTTTCAAAATTTATTTTTCATCAAAACTACTTTTTTTACCACGTTTAAACTCCTGACATATGTAACATATGTACAAAAAAAAACACGAGAGAGTGTTAAATTCGTCTGTACCGGATCTTTTTCCCCTCAAAAAACGGTAAAAGGAATGAAAAAAGTGTAATTTGGTATTTTTATATTTCCTAAAATAATGGTTCTAGAAACTTGAAATTTGTAATCCCGAGTAAAAAAATTGATATGACACAATATATAATTTAATATGGGTTCGTGTCTATTTTGATATAATCTTATACGAAAAATGATTTCATAAGATTTGATTGAATATTATCTAATTATATCAGTGTATATAACTTTATATCGACTTTGATACGAGTTTTGGTCTAATCCAATGACATAAAATTATATCCAATTATATTAAAATTAATACTATTTTATAAATCGAATGTTTTTTTTTAGATAATATTAAAATAATAAAAATAAGTTGTTCTTGAAAAAAACTTAGAAAAATTTCAAAAAATGGAGTCATGTTAAATTTTATATACCACACTTAGAAAATATTTTCCAAAAAATTTGTCCTTGGAAAAACTTACAAAAATTTAATAAAATGGAGTCATATAAAATTTTATATAAAACACTCAGAAAATACCTGCGATAAAAAAAAATGTTCTTTGAAAAAAACTTAGAAAAAAATTAAAAGATGGAGTCATATAAAATTTTATATAAAACACTTAGAAAATATTCGTGATAAAAAAGTGGTGCTTGGAAAAATCTTAGAAAAATAAAAAAATATGAAGTCATATGAAATTTTATATAAAACACTTTGAAAATATTTGCGATTAAATTTGTTCTTGGAAAACACTTAAAAAAATTAAAAAATAATGGAGGCATATAAAATTTTATATAAAACACTTAGACATTTAAAATGATGCATGGGACCAGATGTTACAACATATAGTTATGTATGGCGATATCTTAAAAAAATCCCACCCCGAGTAAAAAAGTTTTGATATAATCATATATTTTGTGATATAATTATATATAAATTGATCTATCATTTGATCCCAAAAATGGAGGATCCAAAAATATATGATTATATCTTATTAGATCAAATTTTATATTATTAGACATAATTAGATCCCAAAAATGGAACGGCAAATTTAATCTGATTTGATATTGAAGATTATATTAGATCTAATAAGATATAATTAAATATTATTATATCCTATTAGATCTAATTTTTTATAATATCAAATTAGATAGTATTTACCGTTCCATTTTTGGGATCTAATTATATCTAATTATATCACATTTGATCTAATAAGATATAATCATATATTTTTGGATCCTCCATTTTTGGGATCAAATGATATATGGCACCGTATTATTTTTTTTTAGTCGGGACATCAAAATTTATTATATAAATTTATCTTGCAATACATAGCGTCACACATGATCATATTTCAAATAATATGACTACCCGAGTAAAAAAAATGATATGACACAATATATAATTTAATATGGGTTCGTGTCTATTTTGATATAATCTTATACGAAAAATGGTTTCATAAGATTTGATCTTATATTATATAATAATATCAGTTTATATAACTTTATATCGACTTTGATACGAGTTTTGGTCTAATCCAATGATATAAAATTATATCCAATTATATTAAAATTTATATAATTTTATAAATCGGATATTTTTTTTGGTTTTTAATAAAAAGTTGAAAAATTAAAATAATAAAAATAAGTTGTTCTTGAAAAAACTTAGAAAAATTTCAAAAAATGGAGTCATGTTAAATTTTATATAAAACACTTAGAAAATATTTTCAAAAAAATTTGTCCTCCCGAGTAAAAAGGAATTTATATAAATATATATTATTTTATATGTTTTCATAAAACCATATACAACTATATGAGTCAAAGTATAAAATTATATCTCACTTTGAAATTTTCCAATTTTTTTAAATGATGTCATATAAAATCATATCTTATTATATTGTTCATAATATATTAATATAAATGGTAGATGTAATCATACGTTGCACATAAAACTTAATCCGATTTCATACATTATTATACGTGACTTTATATCTAATTATGTATAGGACTTTACTAAACAAAAAATCCAGTATCAATTTATGTATAATTATATATGACTAATATAATACCATTTAAAACTTTATATGGTTCCATACTAAAAAAATTTCCAACAAAAATAATAGATATTATTATATGTGTCTTAAACGATAACATATCTGTGTTTGTATGGTACTATATATACGCAAATTTCGTCTAAACTCAATATATATTTATAAATGGTCGCATATGTTATGGAATATATATTTTGATATAATCATGTATAAAAAAAATATTTTTTTGACCAAACAACTAGCCATATATAATTATATATGCCAGTATTTCAAAATTTATTTTTGTGTGTCAACATATATGGTTATACAAAACTTTTTATTGTATCATATAAGATTACATATGATTTTTGGGAACCTGAGTTCGATTCCCGGCCCAGTCGAGAAAAAAAAGTTTTTTTTTTATTTTTTTTAAATAGAAAACACTTTTTTATTGCGTTTAATTTTTTTAGAACTACAAAATTTTCATTTTTTGAATTTTTGCAATCATTTTAAAAAAAATATTTTTCTTTTATACAGTTATGTATAACTATATTTGATTTATTATAAAATTATCTATAATTTTTGGGAACCCGAGTTCGATTCCAAAAAAAAAAAATATATTTTTTATATTTTTTTTAAATAGAAAACACTTTTTTATTGCATTTATTTTTTTAGAACTAAACATTTTTCTTTTTTTAAATTTTTGCAATCATTTTTAAAAAATTATATTGCTGTTATATAGTTATATATAACTATATTTAATTTATTATAAAATTATCTATCATTTTTGGGAACCCGAGTTCGATTCCAGAAAAAAATATATTTTTTTATTTTTTTTTTTTAAATGGAAAACACTTTTTTATTGCATTTGTTTTTTTAGAACTTAAAAAATTTTATTTTTTAATTTTTGCAATAATTTTTAAAAATTTATATTGCATTTATATAGTTAATAATAGCTATATTTGGTTTAAATTATCAAATTATCAATGATTTTTGGAACCCGATCTCAAATCTAATTCTGATTTCCTGATTCCATGAAAAATTTCAAACTTATAAGCCAAAGTCTTATTTCACTTTGGAAGCCTATGACTTGGAAATAAGTCATACCGCTACATTAAAATTATTGTTTAAGCTTACCATGGAAGCCCCTAATAGTGCTGTACGTCATTCCAATTTTTTTTTTTTGCAAATTTTATCAAAAATTTTCTAAGTCTTTTTGAAAATTGTGTACAAGTGAATAACATATTTAATTGGATATAATCATATATTATTATATGTTAGATCAATTTGATATAATTAGATACGATCAATTTATTTAAAACTAAGTCTTTTAAAGTTGTTATTTGCTAACAACGTCCGCTGGTCTAGAGGGTAGAGATTGCGATTACAAAACGGAAGACCTGTGGTTCTAATCCCCGTCCGTTCGAAGTTTTTTTTTTTTTTTTTATTTATTTTCAGTTTGACATTAGTATATCTAAAAATAAATCTAAAAATAGAAACATTTTTTGGATAAAAATGTATCCAATAATTTTTTTATAAAATCAAGATATCAGATATTATAAGATAACTTTGGCGCGGCCAAATTTCGGATTAAATTACATTATATAATATCCAATTTAATATAAAATCATGATATTGGATATTTTAAGATAACTTTGGCGCGGCCAATTTCCGGATGAAATTACATCATATTATATCATATTTAATACAAAATCATGATAATAGATAATTTGGGATAACTTTGGCGCGGCCAATTTCCGGATGAAATCACATACAATAAAATATTAAACTGTAACTTCATATACTTATTATAAGATGTTATGAGATAACTTTGGCGCGGCCAATTTTCGGAGGAAATTTAGCAAAATCAGATCCAATAAATTATATATAATTTTATAAGATAACATGTTTTACCATACAATTTTTTTTTACTCGGGCTTTGAAATACTTTGAAAAATTTTAAAAAATGGAGTCATATAAAATTTTATATAAAACACTTACAAGGGAAGTATCTCAACCCTTATGAACCGATTTGCCTGAAACTTAAAATTTATATTAATGAGACGATTTTAAGGTTGGGGTGTCTCGGCTTTTCGGCCATATCAGTGTTTCAAAATTTCGTTGTCCCCTTATGAAACCATATCATGCGCGGGTACAAGGGGGTGGAAAAAGGGGAAATTTCCCCCCCAGACCAAATTTTAAAAAGAAAAAAAAAAAAGAGGAAAAAAAGAGAAAAAAAGAAAAAAGAAAGAAAAAGGAAGAAAAAGGAGAGAAAAAAAAAAGAAGGAAGAAGGAAATTTTCGAAAAAATTTCCGAACGAAAATTATCTTGAAATGCGAAAATTTTTCTTAGAAAAAATCTGAAAGTTCTTATAGGGAAAATTTTTAAATTTTTAAAGGAAAAAATGTGACTCAATCTGAAAATTTTCTGTGAAAAAATATCTGTCAATCTTATTATGAATTTTGGTATCTTTTAATAGTACTCATATTTTGAGAATTTTTCTACAAAAATCCGTAAAAGAAAATGTTTGAGGAAAAAAAATTTTTTTTTGTGAAAAATCTGAGACTTTTCTGTACAAAATATGTGTCGGAATTCGATACGTATTCTATAGGAAAAAGGTCTTAGAATCTGAGACTTATTTTATATCAAATTCTGAGACTTTTTTTTATAGGAAAGATGCAGAAAACTCTAAAATTGTTCACATTCTCAAAAATTTTCATTTTCGGATTTTTGTAGAAGAATTCCCAAAATGTAAAAGTCTCAGAATTTGAGACTTATTCTAAAGGAACAAGGTCTCAGAATCTGAGTCTTTTTCTATGGGTCTCAAAATTTGATACTTATTTATAGGAAAAAGGTCGCAGAATCTCAGACTTTTTCGAAATGGAAAAGGTATATGAATCTGAGGCTTTTTCTATGGGAAAAAAGTTTCAGAATCTCTTAATTTTTGACTTATTCTAAGGAAAAAGGCCTTAGAATCTTATTGTTTTTTAAAAAGAAAAATGTGTCAATGTCTGAGACTTTTTATTGTTGAAAAATAAATCTCACAATCAGAAGTTTAAACTTTCTCAATTGGAAGAAGGTCACAGAATCTGACATATTTTCTACTGGAAAAAGGTCTTATAATCTAAGACTTTTTCTATAGGAATAAGGTCTCAGAATTTTATACTTTTTCTATAGGGAAAATGTCTCAGAATCTGAGACTTTTTCTATAGGAAACCGGTCTCAAAATCTATGACTTTTTCTATAGGAAAAAGTTCTCAAAATCTGCGAGATTTTTTTTTTAGATAAGTGCCAGAATCTTAGACTTATACTTAGACTATACCTAAGAAAAGGTCTCAGAATCTAAGACTTTTTCTATAGGAAAATCGTCTCAGAATCTAGGACCTTTTCTTTTGGCAAGAGTCTCACAATCTCACCTTTTTCTATAGGAATAGGGTCATAGAATCTGAGACTTTTTCTATTAGGAAAATTTTCAGAATCGATACTTTTTTTTAAGTAAAAAGGTCTGACAATCTGAGACTTTTTATAATGGAAAAATCTATCACTCTTTCTTTAGGGATAAAAGTGACAGAACTTAAGACTTTTTTTATATAAGAAAAAGCTCTCAGAACCTAAAATTTTTCTATGGGAAAAAGGTCTGAGAATCTGAGACTTTTTTTAGGAATAAGGTACTTTCTCTTTTCTGGGACTTTTTCTAAAAAGAAAAAGGTCTAAGAATCTGAGACTTTTTCTATAGGAAAAATGTCTGAGAATTTGAAACTCTTTCTTTATAAAAAAAGGTCTCAAAATCTGAAACTTTTTCTAAAGAAAAAAAGGTCTCAGAATATAAATTTTTTCAGTGCGAAACAAACATACTAACCTGAGACCATTTCTATAAGAAAAATTTATTAAAAATGCTTTTAAATATGAGATACTTTCTATAAAAGGTTTCAGAATCTTAGATTTTTTTGTGGAAAAAAGTTCTTAGAATCTGAAAATTTTTCTATACGAAAAAAGTCTCAGATTTTGGGGCATTTTTTGTAAAGAAGAAGCTTTAGATTTGACTTTTTATACGTCAAATGTGTTAGAATCTGAGACTTTTTCTATGTAGAAGAAAACGTACAATTTTCTTTTTAGACAAATTAAAAAAAAAATATCTAAACGATCTACTTATGATCATGAAAAACAACCCTCCTTCAGCACAAACTAATGAATTTGATGATTTTATAGTTTCCATTGCAAAAAAAACGAATCCCTGTTTTTGCTCGTCCAAGGTGAATTTATGATTTTTTTTCGAAGTAAAAAAAAAAAATTTCCCCCCCCCCAAACCCAAAAGCTGTACCCGCCACTGAACCATATGGACCTCCGGGAAAATTTCGATATCTCACGAACTAACAGGAATATCCGCTAGAGCAAAAACACGTATCGACTTAAATTTAATAAAGATTATTTCGTATTCATATGGACATCGTAGCTCTATGTCTTCATATAAATACCCCCCAAAATTTTCACATTTTCATAAAAAAGTATTTAACGAAGCCAAACTTTTACAAGGTTATGCCACCATTGGATAGGCATTAAAAAAACCTTTCTTCTCATATGTAAACATCATATAGTTTCTTAGAAAAAAATGGCTGAAAAATCCAAAAAACTATTTTTTCGCCATTTTTTGACCCATGTTTTGAACCCCTAAATCCCCGATATGGCCGATAAGCCGAGACACCCCAACCTTAGAATTGTCTCTTTTATATATATTTTACGTTTCATGCAAATCGGTTCATAAGGGTTGAGATACTTCCCTTGTTAGAAAATATTTGCGATAAAAAAAATGTTCCTTTAAAAAAACTTAGAAAAAATTTTAAAGATGGAGTCATAAAAATTTTATATAAAACAAAATATTCGCGATAAAAAAGTGGTGCTTGGAAAAACTTAGAAAAATAAAAAAAATTAAGTCATGAAATTTTATATAAAACATTTTGAAAATATTTGCGATAAAAATATGTTCTTGCAAAAAACTTAAAAAAATAATAAAGGCATATAAAATTTTATATAAAACACTTAGAAATTTGCAATGATGCATGGGACCAGATGTTACAACACAAAGTTATGTATGGCGATATCTTAAAAAAATCGCACATCAAAATTTATTATATAAATTTATCTCGCAAGACATAGTGTCACACATGATCATATATGAAATAATATGACTATATAAAAGTATATAAGATCATATTAAATTATTTTTACTCGGGTATAAAAAAGTATATAAGATCATATTAAATTATTTTTACTCGGGATGGTGAAAAAATATTCTGGAAAATGTAATTTAAAAAAAAAGTCTGCTTTTGGTACATTCCAGAAATATCGATCCTAGGCATTTTAAATTTGAAATGTAGGACTCTTCGGTGAAAAAAATTAATCTGGAAAATGTACTTGTTGGAAATTCCGTTGGTACTTTCCATGTTTTCTGAAACAATGGTTCTAGAAACTTGAAATTTGGAATGTAGCATCCTTTGGTGAAAAAATATTCTGGAAAATGTACGTTTTGAAAAAAAGTGTGTTTTTGGTACGTTTAATATTTCGGGAATAATGACACAAGACACTTGAAATTTGGAGTATAGGATTCTTCGGTGAAAAAATCAATCTGGAAAATATACTTTTTGGAAATTCCGTTGGTACTTTCCACTTTTCTGAAATAATGGTCTGAACAAATGGTAAATTTGAAATTTGGAAAGTAGGATTCTGGAAAAGTACTTTTTGGAATTTCCGTTTCTCTAAGTGGTAAAAGGGATATAAAAAAGTGTACTCTTTGTACTTTTTATATTTCTGGAAATAATGGTTTTAGAAACTTGAAATTTGGAATGTAGAATACTTTGGTGAAAAAACATTCTGAAAAAAGTACTTTTTTGAAACGTGTGCTTTTAAACTCAAAAAAAAAAAACTTGTAAAATGACAAGAAAAGTTTGTAACTTTTTTTTTGCTACCTCCTATTTGACAAGAATTCCTTACCAATAATTTTGTAATTTTACAAGCATTTTACCAAAAAAATTGAAAATTTACAATTTTTTGACTCGATAAAACTTACAAGTACACTCAAAATAATAACTCTGTAAAATACTCTGTAAAATGACTGTAATCTCAACTCAACAGATATTTGACAGAGTTTTATGTCAAAATACAGATTTATAGAAAATACTTTGTATTTTGTTGTGACAAAAAAACAAAGTTTCCTCTGTTATATTACTTTTTACTTTGTAATCTTAATTTTACAGATAATTAACAGAGTTTTCGGCTAAAATACAGATCTAAGCAAAATACTTCGTATTTTTTTATAACCAAAAAAGTTTTATGTTTTGAGTAGTTTTTGTTTTTGTTAAAAGAGAGAGAAAAATTTGAAAAAGTAGCAAAACAAGTTATCAAAATTTTTTTTTTTTTAGAAATCTTATAAAAATTTTACAGAATAACATGCATTTAACTAAACTCTGTAAATTTACAGAGTTTTTTCTGTAAATTTTTTTTGCATCAAATGTATTTTACAAATATATGTAAATTTACATAGTTTTCTTTGCTAAATGGTGGTTTATTTACCAATATTTTACTAGAAACTCTGTAAATTAACAGTTCTTTTTTGTTCAAATCATTTTACAGAGTTTTATAGTAAAATTAGAGAGTTTTCTCTGTAAAAAAGCTTTCATATTTAATCATAAACTCTGTAAATGAACAGTTTTTTCTGTCAAAATCATTTTACAGAGTTTTTTAGTAAAATTACAAAGAAATGTTGTTAGCTGGAAAAGTATGGTGTACTCTGTTAAATTAGTAGAGTTTTTCTGTAATTTAACAGAGTTATTATTTTGAGTGTAGGTTTCGTGTCTTTTCTAGATTTTTTGCTACCTCCTATTTTACGAGAATTTATAGTAAAAATTCCGAGCTTTTTTGTTTTACAAGCTTTTTACCAATAAAATTGTAAATTTACAAATTTTTTTGGCGCAATAAAACTACAACGAATTCTGGTGAATTTACAGATTTTTTTGTAAAAAAACCTTGGAAATTTGTAAAATTACAAAAAAAAATTTTAATATTACAAAAAAAAAAAAAAAAAATTCGATCGAAAATTATTTGTTAACAAACAAGGAAAACTGTCAAATATTGGTACAATGGGATTACTAGACTTTTTTTAGTAATTTGACAAGGTTTTTTTGTGTGTAGAATTTATATTTTTTTCTCAGTTTAATCGAAATCTTAGCGAGATAGAGTAAAACTGAAAAAAAGGATTAGTTTGTCTTTGCACATCTGGGGACCCCATTTGGTACTTATTTTAAATTTCAAATTTTGCATTTGGCTGATTTTTTTGCTGATTCGACCAAGTTTATCAAAATAGCTCAAAATAAGTCTATTTTTTTTTTTTTTTGAGTGTACAAGTTATATAAAATATTGATATTGTTTTGTTTAATTAGCCTTGTAGGCATTTAAGGCACGAGACTTTATATTAAAATTGCTGATAAACATGTACTAAATTGTAAAATGATGCCTTAAAAAAAACAAATATAACATTAAAAAAACTGTAGGCGACAATTTTATTAACACAACAAGAACGTAGCAAAAAAAAAAGTAAGTACTTCCAAATGAAAATGTTTATCTAATGACACGAATAGGCAATCAACTTGTAAATGTTGTAATTAATCTATTAAATGACATTTTATAATTAGACAATTTATTACATTAAAAAAAAACAAAACTAAAAGAAAAAATCTAATAAGAATTTACACAGGCAGCATGTTTTAAGGAAGCTGTTCCATGTGCACTAGAGTGGAGCGATTTTTAGATTTTTTTTTTCGATTTTGTGTAGAGTCGGAAAAGTTGCCTCTTAGGGTCAATATTAATTTAAACAATTAGAAAAGTCTTCACAATGCCCTTTTTGAGTGATAGAAAAATTTTCTAACGTGAAAGAAATTAACAACTTTGATTAGATTTTTTTATTTTGAGTAAAAAACTTTTTTTAATCTTTAAAAAAAATTAAATAAATTTACTAAATTTTTTTTGAGTGTAAATTTTTTTTGAGTGTAATTTTTTTTTGTGTAAAAATATTTTTGAGTGACAAATATACTTACCAATGTTTTTAAAACTTGTTCAAGGGTTTTTCAATATGAGAATACAAGGTAAAACGAATCTGAAATTCAAAGTTTCAATTAAATCTATTGATCAACAAAATTTAAATGAGTCAATTTTTATTTTAATCAACATTTTTGTTATTTTCTTTAACTATCAAATTACAAATTTTCAACATTCCAGATTTTTTTCGCTTCAATTTATTTGAATACATTAATTTAAAAATATACTTTATAATCGGGGCTTACTTTTATGTATCAAAAAATATGAATTTCTTCATAATTTTGTCAAAAGCTTAAAATTCATTTGTTGAATCAATCATTATTTTAATTGACTTTAAATAAAAAATTAATTAAATTTGTGATAGAAATCGAAAAAGTGATTAATTGAAAAAAAAATCAATTAATCACCTACAATATGATGATTTATATAACAATTTTATCGGAGGAATTTTAATTAAAAAAAATTAATTGACCAATTATCTTTCCGAATCAAGAAATTTGCGTTAAAATGGCATCGATTTGTTTTTGCATATTTTTGCATATTTTGGTGAAAATGCATAGTTTTGCATATTTTGATTTGAAATGCATATTTTGTGCATATTTCCAACTTTTAAGTGCATATTTTTGCATATAGATAGATAGATAGATAGATAAGATAGATAAATTCTTTATTCATTCAGTATTTCTTATAAAATAATATACAATTTTATGTAATACTAATAATAAAGATGTTTTACGGCTTGGTTTAAAACCGTCAGCCGGAAGTTTGGATAAATTAAAAATAAAACGAAAAATAAATAACGTTAAAAACAATCTAAAAATTATATTGAGCTATCAAAAATTTCCTATATGTCAAGGCGTTTTTTATATAATTATATAGTGGGTGCCAGTTTCCATCTGTACTACCATTCAAAATTTCTATAATTTGTTCACTTGAAAGATTTGAGTATTGAAGAAACCTATATCTAAATGAATTTAACACCTGAATTTTTGCATATTTTAGCATAAATTAGCAACAACACAAATTGAAATTTATTTTTTCAAAAACTATTTTAAATTTTAAAAATTTATTTTGAAAATAAGAAAAGTTATTTTTTTTTCTTCTTAATTTTTTTTTTATAGATTTTCTTAATTTCTTGCTTAAATAAAGTTTTAAATGTTACTATTTAAACCCGGCGTTATTTTTTAAAAGTTTTTCCTATGAAAACAAGATCTTTATTGTACAGATTTTATTTTTTAGTGCATATTTTAAGGTTTTTTAGTGCATATCTTGAATTTTTTAGCGCATATTTTAAATTTTTTAGTGCATGAAAATCTCATCCCTAGTAATTACGAATATGAGCTAGGTTTTTATACCCTCCTACTACAGCATGGGGGTATACTCACTTTGTCATTCCGTGTGCAACGCATCAAAATATCGGTCAAGGACACCATAAAATATATATATTTATGATCAGTAGGGATGAGATTTTCATGCACTAAGAAATCGAAAATATGAGCTTAAAATATGCGCTAAAAATCCAAAATATGCACTTAAAAACCTTAAAATATGCACCAAAAAAATAAAATGTATGCAATAAAAATCTTGTTTTTATAGGAAAAACTTCTTAAAAAGCAAAAAATAACGCCGTGTTAAATAGTAATATTTAAAACTTTATATAAGCAAGAGTTATTGAGAAATTAAGAATATCTATACAAAAAATTAAAAAGAAAAAAAAAATATTTTTATTATTTTCAAAATAAATTTTTAAAATTTAAAATATTTTTTGAAACAAATAAATTTCAATATGTGTTTTTGCTAATTTATGCCAAAATATGCAAAATTTATGCACAAAATATGCATTTAAAACCAAAATATGCACTTTCACCAAAATATGCAAAAATATGCAAAAACAAATCGATGCCATTTTAACGCAAATTTCTTGATTCGGAAAGATAATTGGTCGATATCGTTTTTAGACTATCGACAAAAAACATGCATTTGCATGGAAATCTCATCCCTAATGATCAGTAATCGATTCTAAGACATTCTAGCGATGTCCGTCCGTCTGTCCGTCTGTAGTTAACACGATGCAGTCTAAAATAAAAGAGCTAGACTCCCGAAATTTGGCACGAATATGTCTTATGTTCCTAGGCAGGTCAAGATCGTAAATGAGCAAAATCGGACCAGAGGGAAAAAAGTTCCGCCTTGAAGAACTAAACCAACCTCTGAAAAATATAATTTTTTTACATGATTTTTTGTGTTTTTGTTTAACAAATGCATAATTTTTATGCTACAAGAAGTATAAAGTCCTGCACTTGGACCCAGATCCACCCCCCTTGATGGTCGTGAAATACACTTTTTTTAAAATAATGATAAACTTGTATTTCTTTAGTGCAAAAAGCATAAGAATGAATTTTTAAACACATATTATAAAGGAAATTTCCCCCCAACCATATAACCACTACCGAGACCCACCCAAAAAAAGAAAAAGCCCCAGCAGTTTTTATTATTTTTTTTTCAAGTTGGAGGGTATAAAAGATTTAACGCTCTTACTTGTTTTAAATTAAAAATGGCAAATAGAATATGGCGACAAAAAAGTATAAAGTTTTTTTCTATGTTGTATAGTATGTTTTGGACAACAACTATGGGGTTTCGGATGCCAAATCCGATTTTAGAATCAAATATTCAAAATAGCGGATCTAATATTGCGGACAACACACTTTTGTACACATGGACCGGACCCGAAAATTCTGAAAGTAGGGACAAAAAAAAATACCCGTGACTCCCAGTTTTTCTAGATCAATTCGCGTTTTCGCGAAAAACGCAAAAAAAAATTTTTACTATGTAAAAAAATGTTCGCTTTTCAGAAAGTGGGGCTTAAAATAACATTCTTGTGTTTCCCGGTTTTTCTATATCAATTCGCGTTTTCGCGAAAATGCATTTTTTTGCACACTTGAAAAAATTTACTACATTCCGAAAATAGGGCTTAAAAAAAATATTGATCTAGTTTTTCCATATTAATTCACGAAAAATGCAATTTTGAAAAAATGTATTGCATTATTTTTTATAAATATAAAACATAAATAAACATGATTTACAGTAGAATTACGGTCCTTACACTCAAAAAAATAACTTAGTCAAAATATTAGTAAAAGGTGTTGTAATTTACTTCAACCAAACTTTAGCAAAAAAAATTGTAAAAATTTAACTTTTACAGTTTTTTTGGCAATTTACTATTGGTAAAATACAACAATGTTTTGGTACTTTTACTATATTTTCTTGCTAGTTTTTTTTTATTTTACTATAGTTTTAGCAAAAATATTAGTATTTTCCTTAAAGAAATGGCAATACTTTTTATTTTTTTAGTTTTAAGAAAAAAAAAATTGTTTAAAGTGTTCTAGTGTGAAAAAAAATCATTGCAGATTGATGATGCTGCCAACACCATTGCAAAGTAGCCATCCATCAACTGAATGGGCGCTCAAAAATAGGCTACACAATTTTTAGTATTTTTTACCATATTTTTTGCTAATTTTACCATATTTTTTGCTAATTTTATATGAAAATTTTTTAAAATTTGCCACCTAAATTGTTAATAAAAAGTTGATAATTTTGAAAAATTATTTTTTTAAAATTTTAACACATAATTAGATATCTAATCTTCAATATCCAAAAGTATTTTTTATTTTTTTTTTTAAATACATGTGAAAAAAATTAAAAATTCGAAAAAAAATTGTTAATTTTTTACAAATTTTACCTGAAAATGTAAGAAATTTCTTGTGTAGACTACTACGCAATTCTCATTTGTTCTACTTAAGCTAAAAAAATGACGCAAACAAAAATAAAAAAAGTGAAGTGTTGTTCTTTAAATTTTTTGTTTAAAGTGTTTAAGTGAAAAAAAATCATTTTGGATTTTGATGTTGTTGGAAGTCCAGTTACTGCAACTACAGCTGCTGAGAAGAAGGCAAAAGAAGATGCTGACACCATCAAGCCGAAGAAACCATCCAACAACTGAAGTAATAGTTGATGCTGCTATTACTACATTTAAAGAACGTGGTGCTCAAAAACAGGCAAAAAATTTCTATTTCAATTTTACCATTTTTTTTTTGGTAATTTTACCATATTTTTTGATAATTTTACAAGGTTGATTTTTTACAAAAATAAAATGGTATTCTTGTAATTTTACCATTTTTACCTAATTTTTTGATTAGCAAAATGGTTTTGCTAATATTACCAACATTTTTGCAACGTCCAAAACTACAGTTTTTTTGCTAATTTTAACCATTTTTTTTGCTAGTTTTACAATATTTTTTTTTTGAGTGTATACAAAAATTGCTAAAAATAAAATTTTCGTGTCTCCCAATGTTTTATGTATCTACTAGCTAACTCGCCCGGTACTTCGTTACCGGTTAGCTGTAAAAAAAACAACTTTATTACTTCAAATTCTTATTAATTTTTAATCAAACATAAAAATTGTTAGTTTCGACCTTTAAAATATTATATTTTGAGTAGATTCAAAGTAGCAAAAAATTTTATTTTGGCGAAACGATCTCATTATTCAAACTTTAAGTTTCAAGGAACATTAGTGCATAAGGAACAATATGTACCAAATTGAAGCGAAAATTCAAAAATTTATTTTCCCAGAATGTAATTCTAGAGTTCAAATTTCAAGTTTCTGGAACCATTTGTTTAAAAGATAAATAATGTATCGATTTTCCCTATTTCCCCCCTTTCCCTCCATGGAGGAGGAATTTTTCAAACAATATTTTTTCGGTATGTTGTTTCCGCTAGAGGATCATAAAGACCAAACTTCACGTTTCTGGGACCATTTGTTCAGAAGATAAAAAATTCACCGATTTTCCCCTTTTCCCACCCTTGGAGGATACTATAGTTCAAATATCTAGTTTCTAGGACCATTAGTTCAAAATTCACCAAATTGCCCTATTTTCCCCCTTTTTGTCCCCCTTAAAACCGGAATTTTCAAAAAAGTACTTTTTTCAAAAAGTTATTTCCGCGAGAGTATCCTATATTCAAAATTTCAAGATTGTAGGACCATTAGTTCAGAAGATACAAAATGTACCAACTTGCCCTATTTTCCCCCTCCCCCACCTTAGAA
This sequence comes from Pegoplata infirma, assembly GCA_963921195.1. Classification (NCBI taxonomy): domain Eukaryota; kingdom Metazoa; phylum Arthropoda; class Insecta; order Diptera; family Anthomyiidae; genus Pegoplata; species Pegoplata infirma. The sequence continues at coordinate 28,667,261 of OY992538.1, read as the reverse complement.
GCGGAATTGTCAAAATATTACTTTTTCCAAAATGTTATTTCTGCGAGAGGGTCCTAGACTTCAAATTTCAAGTTTCTGGGACCATTTGTTTAGAATATAAAAAATGTACCAATTTGCCTTATTTTCCCCTTTTTTCCCCCTTGGAGGCGAAATTTTCCAAAAATATTTTTTTCGAAATTTTATTTCCACAAGAGGATCCTAGAGTTCAAATTTGAAGTTTCTAGGACTATTAGTTCAAAAGATACAAAATCCCTCAAAGGGCCCTATTTTCCCCCTTTTGCCCCCTTTGAATCGGAATTTCCAAAAATCCCTTCTTAGTGGGTGGTTTTGTCGAGAGCCGAACCTACATTCCAAATTTCAAGTCTCTAGCTTCAGCGGTTTGGGCTGGCCGATGATTATTGCCAATCAGTCAGTCAGTCACCACACTCTTTTATATACATACTAGCTTACCATCCCGGTACTTCGTTACCGGTTGTATTGAATACCGGATAATAGAAATATCAGAATAACTCTATCGATTTCAAAAAAAATCCCCTATGCTGTCTTTGTTTTATTTACATGTGGACGTTTAAGTTTTTCATAAAATAATATTTCAATGAATAATTTAAACAATAAAATGTGAATAACTTTGCTGGTACTTTATAATGTTAGTTCCGGTGAAAAAAGATATTGACAATTTTCGAGCCCTTATATCAGGATTTTGGATTTTGAGTGAATAAATATTTCAGTGAAAAAAGAAATTAGAATAAAAATAAGTTTGAGTGAAAAAAACATATAGAGCGAAAAATAATGAATAAAAAAAGTTAAATACGAAAAATTTAAGTAAAAAGCATCATTTCATATTGTTTCCTGCTCTATTCCAGTTTGTTCCCCGTTCTACTCCATTTCATTTCCAATTCCATCTCCTTTCGTTCCATGTAAGTTTATTCATCTTCGTATAATATGCGTTAAAGAAATAAAAATTTCTATTGTCTTTATCTTATAGATATGAAAAGTACCAATTTACACCACTTTCACCAGGTACCCCTTTTTATCCTAAAATTTTAAAATATATCCTTCTCTTGGGTGTTATTTCTGGGGATTTTAGTTTAATAGTTAGATAGGTAAAAATAACCATTTGCGTTTTCCCATTAAAATTAAATTTTCCAAAAACTGTTTTTTTTTTGTGCTAGGTGATCCTATATTTAAAATATCAAGTTTCTGAACCATTATTTCAAGAATAACCAAATTTACTCTTTTTATACCCTTTACGATCGGTCGCGACTCTTAGAAACAGAATTTCCAAAAAGAACTTTTCCAAAATATTTGTTCACTAAACGATCAAGCATTCAAAATTTCAATGCCTAGGATCACTACTTCGTGAAAAGTCTAAAGTATCAAAAACACCTTTTTACAACTCTAGAAACGGAATTTTTTTAAATTACTTTAGCAGAATTTTTTTTTTTTTCATCGAAGAACCCTACTTTTCAAAATTCAAGCTTCTAAGGTCATTATTATAGAAACAAAAAAAAAAAGTACCAAAAGTACACTTTCTAACCCCCGTTAGAAACGGAATTTCCAAAAAGTACCTCTTCCAGAATGTTTTTTCTTCACCGAAGGATCCCTTATTTCAATTTTCCACTAAGAAGTGGAATTTCCAAAACGTGTTTTGCCCAGAATGTTTTTTTACCAAATTCTCCAACATTACAAATTTTTAGATTATAGGTTAAATTTTTCAGGAAATATAAAAAGTTTCTAAGATTATTATTCCAGGGAATAGAAAAGTACCAAAAAGTTTACTTTCGGTACTATTTATAAATGTTACTTTATATAAAAGGCACTTTTTTATAAAAGGTACTTTTTATTAAAGGAACTTTTTATAAAAGATACTTTTTATAAAAGGTACTTTTTATAAAAGGTACTTTTATAAAAGATACTTTTTATAAACGGTACTTTTAAAAAAGGTACTTTTTATAAAAGGTACTTTTTATAAAAGGTACTTTTTATAAAAGGTACTTTTTATCAAAGGTACTTTTTATAAAAGGTACTTTTTATAAAAGGTACTTTTTATCAAAGGTACTTTTTATAAAAGGTACTTTTTTATAAAAGGTACTTTTTATAAAAGGTACTTTTTATAAAAAGTACTTTATATAAAAGGTACTTTTTATAAAAGGTACTTTTTATAAAAGGTACTTTTTATGAAAGATACTTTTTACAAAAGGTACTTTTTATAAAAGGTACTTTTTATGAAAGATACTTTTTATAAAAGGTACTTTTTATAAAAGGTACTTTTTATAAAAGGAACTTTTTATAAAAGGTACTTTTTATAAAAGGTACTTTTTATAAAAGGTACTTTTTATAAAAGGTACTTTTTATAAAAGGTACTTTTTATAAAAGGTACTTTTTATAAAAGGTACTTTTTATAAAAGGTACTTTTAATAAAAGGTACTTTTTATAAACGGTACTTTTTATAAAAGGTACTTTTTATTTTACTTTTATTGTGCAAATGGTAGTATTCCACATTCCAAATTTCAGGTGTCAAGGAAAATTATATTAGGAAATATAAAAAGTACCAAAAGTACAATATTTTACCCCCCTATGAAACGCAATTTCCAAAAAGTATTTTTTCCAGAATGTTTTTTTCACTGCAGGATTCTACATTCCAAATTTGAAGTTTCTAAGCCCATTATTTCAAGAAATAACAAAAGGGACTAAAAGTACACTTTTTACCCCATTGACCCCCCTTAGAATCCAAATTTGCAAAATTTTTTTTTTTTTTTCAGCAGAGGATCCTACATTCCAAATTTCAAGTGTGTAGACCATTATTTCAGTAAATAAAAAAAAGTACCAAAAGTACAATTTTTTACCCATTTTACCCCCGTAGAATCAACATTGGCAAAAACCCTGCCTTAGTGAATCTTTTTTCCGGGAGGTGAACCTACATTGCAAATTTCAAGTTTCTAGTATCATTATTTAAGGAAATGTAAAAGGTACCAAAAGTACAGTTTTGTACCCTTTTTACCCCTTTGAATCATCATTGGCAAAAATCCAGCCTTAGTGTATCTATATTCCGGGAGGTGAGCATACCGTCCAAATTTCAAATCTCTATGACCATTATTTCATGAGATATAAAAAGTACCAAAAGTACAGTTTTTTACCCTTTTTACCCCCTTAGAATCAACATTGGCAAAAGTCCAGCATTACAGGATCTACATTCCGGGAGGTGAACCTACATTCCAAATTTCAAGTCTCTATGACCATTATTTCATGAGATATAAAAAGTACCAAAAGTACAGTTTTTTACCCTTTTTACCCCCTTAGGATCAACATTGGCAAAAGTCCAGCCTTATAGGATCTGCATTCCGGGAGGTGAACATACAGTCCAAATTTTAAGTCTCTAGGACCATTATTTCATGAGATATAAAAAGTACCAAAAGTACAGTTTTTTACCCTTTTTACCCCCTTAGAATCAACACTGGCAAAAATCCAGCCTTAGTGGATCTATATTCTGGGAGGTGAACCTACAGTCCAAATTTCAAGTCTCTAGCTTCAGCGGTTTGGGCTGGGCGATGATGAATCAGTCAATAAGTCAGTCAGTCAGTCAGTCACATTCAGTGTTGCCATATATTTTTTTGAAAAAACTTTTTATTTCTGAAAAAAAATCTTTTTTTTGTGAAAAAAATCTTTTTTTAAAAAAGTATTGAAATAATAAAAATTAATACAAATCTATGTATTTTCAATTCAATTTTTATATCAAGTGTAAAAAAAATTAATAAAAAAACAACCCAGGGTTCATTTGAAGCTCTAAAAGGCTCATAAAAGAGTCCATAGACGGTCAGAAAACATAATAATATGTGTGTTTTTTCCTTTCAAAATGGTCCCTTTTTCTGAGCGCTCTAATAATATAATAATAATAATTTTGATCCGAGGATCAGTTTTTATTTAGTTTTCCAAATTTAATTACAAATCATTTTTAATAATTATTTAATCCTAACCGAGAACTGGTTACAATGACCGTCGTCTCGTTGTATCGAAATCGACCAAGGGTTTAGTGGGAATCGAATCCACTACCCCCTGTTTATAGGCTAGAACAATACCAACTAACCTACAGGGGCCCCTTAGAGCTCTTATAAGACTCATTAAAGATTCTGAAAAATATATGTTCATAATCTTTTCTGAGTCCTTTTAGACTCTTTTATGAATGTTCAAAAAAAAAATATTTTGAATTTTTTACATAACCATAATTAAGAGTCAAATATGAATTTTTCAGGACTCCAAATTTAGTGCGTTCTATTAATATTTGAGTCTTGAAAGAGTCATAATTTATGAAGGCTCAGAAAATTGTACACAGTAGGCAAATATCAAACACCGGTGCATGCTCGACAATATATGACGGAATGGATCTATATGTGGTAAGATATTTTATTAGTGCAGCAAATACAAAATTTAGTGAAAAATTATTCTATGTTGCTAACTTACATATTTAAGTGAATACCGGGTGGAATTTTCATATGGCGACCAAGTCAAAGAATGGTCTGATTTTAAAAGCTAAAAACAAAATTTTATTCGAATATCTCATATTTTCATATAATAAAGCCGTATTTAATTGTAACCGTTTACATAGACTGAAGGACGGACACGCTAAGTCAACTCAAATAGTGGTTCTGAATCGGTTGGTATACTAAAAGGTTGGTCTAGGACAAATATTTCGGGTATTTACAGAAGAAAAACTAGTGCATTTTGTATTTTTTAACTGATTAAGAAAATCTTGAAAAAACTTTATTATTTTCCAAAAAACTTGTTTTTTCAGAAAAAATCTTGAAATCTTTTTAGCACCTCAAAAAACTTGCAAAAAAAGGGAAATCTTAATATATGGCAACACTGGTCACATTACTCTTTTATATATGAGTCATTCCACACCAACTGTTCCACTACAGAAAAACCATGGTGGTTTCAATAGGATATCATTTGCAAAGTATTCGCCCTTAGGGCACTAGCGTGCGTGATCGTCAAAAAAAACTCACCCACGAAAACATCTCTATTTTAAATGTTTTTTAAGAGTTAATATTACTCATTCGCATACGTAATATACCCCATTATTACAAATTATAAGCATAATGCAATGTTCAACATTTTTTTTCTCGAAAACAAGGAAAAATGCATCTCTGAAAATTTCAGAACAGATAGATATACACCTTAACTAATTTTTAAACATTTAAAAAAGAAATAAAATTGTGGCATGTTTTTTGATAAATAAAGTTTAAGTTTAAATTTAAAAAATTCAGAACTTCTTCTGAAAATTTTCCAATTTTTATTTCTTTAATCGATAGCCCATACAAAAATCTATAAAAAACTTTTATTTTAAAGACATTACTGTGTTTCATTTTATTGGCATAAATATTCAAATAAAGATACTTAGGCAAAAAATGCTGAAATTTTCAATTTTTGACCATGCCTCCAAGGCCCACTTTTTGAAAAATCTTAAATTTTATTTGTGTTATTTAATAGTGAACTAAGGGCGAATACTCTGCAATTGAATTCATATTGACACGACATCACTTTTTTTTTGCTGAACATTTGGTGTGGAATGCCTCATATATAGATAGATATATAGATTCGCGTTTTCGCGAAAATGCATTTTTTTGCACACTTAAAAAAAATTACTACATTCGAAAAGTGGGACTAAAAATAAAATATTCACCTAATTTTTTTTAAATTAATTTAGAAAAAATGCAATTTGAAAAAATTTATTGAATTATTTTTATTTTTATAAAAGCCATATGATGACAAAATATTATTTGAAAACTTATTATACTTTTTTATGTAAAAAATAATAATGAAAAATAAACTATTGAAAACGGGTGTTATTAGTATTTTTTTTTTAAATAATTACATTTTTCGCAAGTACGCAAATAAGCCTGAAAAACTCTGATACATGGGAAATTTCTTTTTAACTCACTTGAAATTTTGCGAGTGTGCTAAGAACAAAATATTTTTTTTTTTTACAAATTTGCGAATTGATATGAAATAATATATATTTTTTTAACAGTGCAAAAAAAAATTTTTGCGTTTTTCGCGAATACGCGAATTGTTCGCGAAAACCTGAGAGACACGGGTGTTTTTTTAACCCCACTTTCTGAATAGCATAATTTTTTTCTATTGTGGAAACTTTTTTTTTGTTGCATTTTTCGCGAAAACGCGAATTGATCTAGAAAAACTGGGAGACACGGGTATTTTATTTTTGGCCCAAATTTCCGAATTTTCGGGTCCGGTTCATGTGAACAGCCAAAAGTTGCAATTTGTTGGACGGTGTAATATGACTAAATTGAATTTTTCTAAGCACAACAAATAAATCAATTTATTGATATGCCTTTTGGGATTTTCACTAAGAAAGTGAAAAAATATAAAAAGATTTCATACTTATGCATAAATATTAAAAAACAAACAAATAAAAAGCAAGACAGATACACTTAAAAGTCAATATATAATATCATATATCTTTAAATAGATATCAACAGTCACTCACAAAATTGAAACTATAGTAATTTCGAAACCAGAATAATTTATTTTAAAATTGGATAGGTTGTCGTCGAATTGAGAAAATATCTGTACACAGAAAAAAATATTGGAAGAAAATTGAGTAATCACTTGTTTAAATTAAAAAAATGTGAAAGTGTATTTTTTCTAACCTTCATACAACAATCATGTAAAGCAATGGTTCCCAACCTTTGATTCTCGCCCCACTGAGGGGCAATTTGAAGGTTCCAGGGGGGCAACGAGCAAATTTTCAAAGTTTTTTTTATTCAAATTAACTGCAAAAACTATTTTTTTAAAAAAATTAACTACAAACATTTTGTTATTTGCTTAAAATTTTTACTAAAAACTTAGTTTAAATGTTTTTTTTACAATCAAATGTTATATGGCACCGTATTATTTTTTTTTAGTCGGGTACTATGTATGATAATATATAATTATTTTAAATAATATGTTACCATATCTAAACTTTTTTAGTCGGGCGGAATGTTTTTCATTTTATTTTCACAAATACGAAAACTGCCTACATATGGGATTTATTAATGTCCTTACCAAACACATCATAACCTATTATTGGCTCTGAGAAACAACAAAATGAAACCAACATTTTTTACGATACTTTTTTTATGATATTTTCCCCCAAAAAAAAAAAACTCATAAAGCCTCTTGAGCAAATTGTTGTGGATGTACGAAAATTTCATAAAAATGAAATTATCTAATATTGAATAAAGTTATGTAAAATGTGTAAGATAAATCAGATTTATACACATATTTTAGACAAACAAAAAAAAAATATAAATAAAAATATAACCTATAAACAGGGATTTAAAAGTTAAAGCAAATAAGCCATTTGTTGTCTTTAAAAATATGAAAAAAAAATTTATATTTTTGGTTTTAAATTTCCTTTTTTTAAAGTAGGATTTTGAAGGTTCAGGATTTTATTGTGTGATTTTAACAACCATAAGATACCGACTGCTTATGAAGGGGTTTCCTTTAATATTGATGAGAAGGGTTAAAAAGGTGGGTGGAAAACGGATTTTTTTTTTTTTTTTGGGAAAATAGTATGTAGAATGAAACTATAGGAAAATAAGGCTATCAAACAAAAGGTTTTTGAAAACTCTTTGAAGTATAGTGCAAATATGTGTGTTTGCTTTTATGCAATTTTCATATGATTTTTCCTCCCATTTTAGCATTCATAAATATGAGATTGAATGGTTTTTTTGTGTACCCTGTACCCTTACAAGGAAGTTCTTTCAATGGTTAACTAGCGATTTTTGATGAACAAAAAAAATTTGTTTGTAAAACTTTTTTTTAATTTTTTTTCAGCTTGGGGGTGGGGGTTTTTTTAATTTCGATTTCAAAAATAATAAGTAAAAATTTAAATCCAAAAAAAATGTTGGTGAAAAAAAAATTAAGAAAAAAATATTTATTATAAAAGAAAAATTTATTGGAAAAAAATTTTGACCAAAATTTTTTTTTGATGAATCGGTCAATATCTTTGGTCGTTCTTTGAGGTTTTAGTCTAGCCAAAAAAAGTTCTGACTTTAAAAAATAATTTTAATTTTTACAAGCTTAGGAAATAATTTTTTTCTCGCTCTTGATAATGCATATTCACTAGAAATTTTTTATCCAATGAAATCAGTAATTCTTATTTCGGCACACCCGAAATAAAACTGAATTTATGCTCTTTGCTTCAAATGCATGTAACTTCCTCCATTTTTGACGGATATTATTAAACAAAACCCTTATTTTCTTTGTAATAAATCAGACTTGAATTTTACATACAGAAATAAAATTTAAAACTTGGTCAAATTTACAAATTATGTAGGTACACTAAAGGTGTCCTAACGACTAAGGTAATTTTTCAAAATCACTTTTTAATACGTGGTAGGGTCCTAAATTGTAGTTTTGTATCTAAAAATGAGTGAGCCAAAATTTGGAGACAATCGGATAAAAATAACTCGTGCCGAAAATGGATTGAAGTTTTGGGACACTCTTATCTGATGAAAAAACACGTTTTTTCTAGTTTTTTGAAAAATATTGGTATATGCTATTTTTTGTTAAGTAATATGAAAATGGTAATAAATTACCTTTCCAAAAAGCTTAAAGAAATTCAAATCGGATGAAAAATTAGCATTTTACGCATACATGCCCCAGACCATTGCATGGTTTTTAAAGCCAAAATTTGAAAATTTTCAAAATTTTTAGGCAAAAAAATAAAAAAAATTAAATTTTACTTTATATTAAATACATGTTATAGATAAAAACTAACAGATGTGGTAGTCTAACTTTTTTTTAATTTGGCGTGGGTAGTGATGTAATTTCCGCGGATTCCAAAGAAAATGTGTTTTTCTAAAATAATTTGACAAATATGGGAAACAATTTTCTGTATTGTATTATACGAAGTGAAATACATAAATTCTGTAAATTTTTTGAGAATTCGGGCATCTTTAACCCGTTTTCGTCGAGGTGAAATGACAAATTTGAGACGTTATACATTTCTGTAATACAAACTGTCTGCATATATCCGATTTCCCAAAAGTTAGAGAATTTACGTTTTACACTTCGATCCGCACAATAGAGCACAAATGATCAAAAACTTGCTTAATTATTGTAGAAAAACGCATTTTATTTGGAATCCGCGGAAATTTTATCACTACCCGCGCCAAATAAAAAAAAAGCTTGACTACCATATCTGCTATTTTTAATCTTAAACATGTTTTCAATTTGATCATAAAGTAAAATTAAATTTTTACTATTTTTTTGCTTAAAAATTTTGAAAATTTTGAAATTCTGGCTCTAAAAACCATACAATGGTCTGGGGCATGTATTCGTAAAATGCTTATTTTTCATCCGATTTTAATTTTATTACTCGTTTTGAAAAGGTAATTTAGTACCATTTTCATATTATTTCACAAAAAATTTAACAAAAAATATCAAATACCAATGTTTTTCCAAAAACTAGAAAAAAACGAGTTTTTCGTTCTTATAAGAATGTCCCAAAACTTCAATCCATTTTCGGCACGAGTTATTTTTAGCCGATTGTCCCCACATTTTGGCTCACTCATTTTTAGATACACTCAAAATAATTCTACAGTAAAAGGTTTAGTAAGTGATATTGTACCAAAATCTACTAATTGGTTACTAATTTTAGTATCTTCAAAGTACTAACATTAGTAATTTTTACTGGTTTTGACTAATATTAGTTAAAAATTTTAGTAGTGGTTACCAATTTCTGCACTAGGTCCTTTTGGACTAAAATTAGTTATATTTTTAGTATTGAATACCCACGATTTTTTTTGGGTGTACTAAAGAACAATATAGGACCCTACCAGTAGCTGATTTCTGTAACTCTCGAATCGAAAGATTTCTCGCATGAAACATGTGAAATGAAACGAAAACATTGTAAATCGGCACAAAAAGTGACTTTTCACATTTTACTGTTTCTGTAACTTTGTTGTGCGAAAACTTTTAAACTTATTGGAATGATGCGAGAAAACTGTTTCTGTAAAGTAATTGGTCGAAAACTTTTGTATTTGAAGTGTCAAAAAAACTCACATTTTAAAACGGTGCGAGACTTGGACAAAAAGAAATAAAAACATTAAAAAAATCATAATAAATGAAAAAAATGGATAAAAATAGTAAGAAAAATACAAATTACTTGTTTTGTGTTTGTATAAATATCTAATTTATTATATTTTTTCACAAATTTTAGAAAAATCAAAGAATCTCTAAATGCAAAAATGCTGTTATCAATACATCACAATTACATTATTTACAACAATATATAATTTTAATTTTTTTATATTTATTTTATTGCTTTTAAATGATCCGTAAACAATAATTTAAATTGCTCCGTGTTATTTTTTTTTGTTCTCTTACTATTTTCTCACTTTGATTACTTTTTTGACAGCTATCTTGGAATATTCCAATATAAGCGCTGGCGTTTTCGCATTGACATACAGAAACAGTTTTTATTCCGGAGTCGAGAAACTGTGGAATTTTTTGTTTCCTATTTTTCGATGCGAAAACTTCTCACTTTAATTACAGAAACGGGCTACAGGTATAAGAAGGTGATTTTCGTTTTTAAGGACACCTCTAAGGTACACTTTGCGGACTTTCCTTGTAAATTACAGGAAACCCCATCGATAGAATTCAATTCTGATGGTGGAATCGAATTTAGGAGGTCAAAATACATAAAATTCAGACGGTTTTTGGGTCAGAACCTTTTTTATTTTTTGTGGGGCTGTGTAATTATACCCTACACCACTCTGTGGTACAGGGTATAATGAGTTTGTGCTGATGTTTGTAACTACTCGAAATATTGGTCCTAGACCTACCTTCAAGTATACCGATCGACTCAGAATTACTTTTTGAGTCGATTTAGCGATGTCCGTCTGTCCATCTATCGGTTTAAGCACGATACAGGTCGCAATTTTCAATCCATTGACTTGAAATTTGAAACTTAAGCATCTTTTGGCCCAAGCACGAAGCCTATTAAAATTGAAAAAAATCGGTCCATGTTAAGACCTAGCCCCCATATAAACGCCCCCTTTGAATTCAGCTTAAATGCCTCTGAAAACCATATTATAATAGATATCGTTTTGAAATTTAACAGGTAATAATATTTTATATGCACAAACCATCATACCAAATTTCAAAGGAATCGGTTCAGTCCTTCTGGTAGTCCCCATACAAACCACCCTCCCGATATTCACATAATTCCCTCAAAATTCATAAAAATGAAAATATTTGATTAAAATTTTATTTGTATGTGTTAAACGTGTTCTTTGGTAACCCAATCAAATCGGACTACATTTGAACCGTTTTCGGACTTAGTCCCCCATATAAAAATTTCGACCGAAATTCAGTTAAATCGGGCTATTTGCTATTGGCAAAAAAATAAACCAATTTTACTAAAATTTGATCTGCGTGTGTTTTCTACACTAAATAAACATCTAACAAAAAATAGGTCCAATCGGTCCATGCTTGGACTTGGGACCCATTTTCCGGAAAACACTGGTGTAGGGTATCATATGGTCGGTCTTGACCGACTATAACTTTCTTACTTGTTTTTAATTCGTTCCATTTTGATTACAACCTGGTTGTATATAATAAGTGAAAAATTTCTGTTAAAAATATTTTATAAAATATTTTCCTAACATAGCGAAATTTTTTAGTTCATAATTTTGCCAAAAATAAAGAAAACAAAGTTATTTATTTTTAAGCCAATTTTAACTGGAAAATGGGAAAAATTATATTACACTTTAGTTCATTCACATTTTAGAACTAGATTGGGTCTAGACCCTGGACCCATGGGTTCGAACCCCATTGGTCCAGCCCCTGTTAACTCGAGACCCTTAAATTGGGTTCTTTAACCCAATAGATTTTGACCCAAAACTTGTGTCCGTTTCGCTCTACCATGCTTAGATTTTGAGATACGGTAATAAGGGGTCTGATAGGGTCTTGAGAATCTTAAAAACTGGATAACTCAAAAACTATTATTCGGAGGGCTTTCGGGTATTTTGCGGAAGTGTTCTACGAGTCAATAGTTACAAAAATGCCGTTGGACTTTTTCTCGTGTTGGCAGTATTTACCGAGATATGTGCATTAGACTGGCATTTTTTTTTTCAACATTCGATTTTCCCAAGTGTCCGGGCAAATTTTTATTGTCCAAGGTCCAAAACTTATGTGGTACCAATTTAAGGTCAATGGGATTAAATTAACCCGTGGCGCGGGCGGTCAAAGTTTTGGAATTTTGAAATATTAAAAAAAAATATATATATATATTAGAGGTGTCCTTAAAATCGAAAATCACCTTTTTATACCTGGTAGGGTCCTATATTGTTCTTTAGTATCTAAAAATGAGTGAGCCAAAATTTGGGGACAATCGGCTAAAAATAACTCGTGCCGAAAATGGATTGAAGTTTTGGGACATTCTTATAAGAACGAAAAACTCGTTTTTTCTAGTTTTTGGAAAAACATTGGTATTTAATATTTTTTGTTAAATTTTTTGTAAAATAATATGAAAATGGTACTAAATTACCTTTTCAAAACGACTAATAAAATTAAAATCGGATGAAAAATAAGCATTTTACGAATACATGCCCCAGACCATTGTATGGTTTTTAGAGCCAGAATTTCAAAATTTTCAAAAATTTTTAGGCAAAAAAATAGTAAAAATTTAATTTTACTTTATGATCAAATTGAAAACATGTTTAAGATTAAAAATAGCAGATATGGTAGTCAAGCTTTTTTTTTATTTGGCGCGGGTAGTGATAAAATTTCCGCGGATTCCAAATAAAATGCGTTTTTCTACAATAATTAAGCAAATTTTTGAAAATTTGTGCTCTATTGTGCGGATCGAAGTGTAAAACGTAAATTCTGTAACTTTTGAGAAATCGGATATATGCAGATATTTTGTATTATAGAAATGTATAACGTCTCAAATTTGTCATTTCACCTCGACGAAAAGGGGTTAAAGACGCCCGAATTCTCAAAAAATTTACAGAATTTATGTATTTCACTTCGTATAATACAATACAGAAAATTGTTTCCCATATTTGCTAAATTATTTTAGAAAAACTCATTTTCTTTGGAATCCGCGGAAATTATATCACTACCCACGCCAAATGAAAAAAAAAGTTAGACTACCATATCTGTTAGTTTTTATCTATAACATGTATTTAATATAATTATAAAGTAAAATTTATTTTTTTTTATTTTTTTGCCTAAAAATTTTGAAAATTTTCAAATTTTGGCTTTAAAAACCATGCAATGGTCTGGGGCATGTATGCGTAAAATGCTTATTTTTCATCAGATTTGAATTTCTTTAAGCTTTTTGGAAAGGTAATTTATTACCATTTTCATATTACTTAACAAAAAAATTAACAAAAAATATCATATACCAATATTTTTCAAAAAACTAGAAAAAACGTGTTTTTTCATCAGATAAGAGTGTCCCAAAATTTCAATCCATTTTCGGCACGAGTTATTTTTATCCGATTGTCTCCAAATTTTGGCTCACTAATTTTTAGATACAAAACTACAATTTAGGACCCTACCACGTATTAAAAAGTGATTTTGAAAAATTACCTTAGTCGTTAGGACACCTTTAATATATATATATCTTTCGACACATCATATTTGGTAATTTTGATGCGCTGAGCACGAATATCAAAAAAAAATTAAAATCGCTCAAACAGTTTTCGAGATATCGCTATTTGAAATTTGTAAAAAATGGCGGTTTTTTCCTACGTTCAAGAAATTTTTTAAAAGGAGTCCCAAAATTTCATTCCGCCAGCCCTTTTGTAGAGCTTGAGGCAATCTTTCATTTAAAACTAATTTGAGCTAAATTCGATCATTTTAACCCGTGGCGCCCTTCGATCAAAGTTTTGGACTTTTTGAAAATATCCACCAAAATTTTGGATTTTTGAAAATGGAAAAATAAAAAAAAAATATCTTGCGATACATTATTTTTATTAATTTTAGCTGAACACGAATATCAAAAAATTTATAAAATCGGTCGAACGGTTTTCGAGATATCGCCATTTAAAATTTGACAACAAAAATTGCAAAATGGGCGGTTTTCTCCTACGTTTAAGAAATTTTTTTAAAAAACTCTCAAAATTTCTTTATTTTACCCCTTTCATAGAGCTTGAAACAATCTTTCATTAAAGCCTAATTTGATCAAAATCCGATCATTTTATCCCGCGCCAATCGATCAAAGTTTAGGGTTTTTGGTAAATAAGTAGTTTCTAAAAAGCCAAAACTTTGATCGATTGGCGCCACGGCTTAAAATGATCGGATTTGGCTTAAATGAAGTTTAAATGAAAGGCTGTCTTAAGCTTTATGAAAGGGTCAACGCAAAGAAATTTTGAGACTTTTTTAAAAAAATTTCTTGAGCGTAGGAAAAAAACTCCATTTTGTACAAATTTGAAATGGCGATATCTCGAAAACCGATCAAGCGATTTTCATTTTTTTTTTGATATTCGTGCTCAGCGCATCGAAATTAACAAATATGATGTGCAGAAAGATATATATTTTTTAATTTTATTTTTTAAAATTTTTCAAAAATCCGAAACTTTGACCGCCGGGCGCCACGAGTTAATTTAATCCGATTGACCTCAAATTTGTACCACATAAGTTTTAGACAAAAAAAATTCCAGTCTAATGTGCATATATAAAATCTCGGGAATTTCAAATTTTAGATTTTAATTTAGGGTCTTAAGACCCCGACAGATATGCATAGCTAGGCTATTCCATACTTTTCTTTGTTGTCTTTCTTTTGAAAATTTCATCCGTTTCGCTCTATCTCGCTTAGTTTTCGAGATATCGCCATTTTGAATTTTTAACTAAATTCTACGAAGTTATTTACTAAATTCTCAGAAGTCATTAACTAAATTCCAAGAAGTACACTTCCTCAATTCAAAGAAGAGAAATACGATGATGTTTTTTTTAGTAAATTTTAACTAAACTTGAACTAAATTGTTTTTTAAGAAATATGTCTTAAAAATAAAGATACGATTCTTAGATTTGTGGAAAATTTCTTTGGCAGTAAGAATTTTTTTCCTATTATTTAAAAAATCCATTTAAAGAAAACTACACTGATAGAAATTTGTACATGACAATAATGAAAATATACATTAATGTTATGAAAAATAACGTTAAAAAGGAACCTATGTAGGGTTTCATTGAATTAATGAAATGGGTATCATAAAATGTAATTGCAAGAACAAGTTTCATTAAATTAATGAAAATTGTTCATACAAAATATAAATTGTATTTAATGAAAATGTTTCATTACTTTAATGAAAAAAGTATTTAATTCTTATGAAATACTTTCATTGAATAAATCCTATTTTTCTTTTTTTTTGAAATGAAATACTTTTATTGAATAAATGTTACTTTTATTTTTAAAATGAAATATATGTATGAAATTGTAAAGATATTTTAATAATAAATTTCACTCCAACCTTAACTTGGAATACATAATTAAAACCACGAACTAATATAAAACATCACAAAAATTAGTTAATTAATAATTTAGTTTTTATTTAAAATTTCGTAAAAAAATCTGAAAAAAATCACAAAATAACCAAGTTAAAAAACACTTTCACATATTTTTAATTTTATCTATAGATTTCACTCAGTTTTCTCACACAAAATTTTACTATAACGTTTACTTTTAATACATAAGTAAAACCCCGAAATAATTTAAAACAACGTGAGTTTAATAAATACTTATAATTAATCAACAATATTTCATTTTAAATTTCGTAAAAAAATCTTAGAAAAAATCACGCTCTGATCAGCTGTTTTTTGCGCGCGTAAACTAACAGACTAAACAGACGCGACACGACAATTGTCAAAAAACAGAAAATTTTGTAAACAAAACTTAATGAAATTTTTTAATGAAACTACGAAATCTAATGAATCAAAATTAATGAATATCTTGCACAATATGTATGAAATTTCATTCAGCATATGAAAAATTTCATTGTTGCAATGAACCAACGTTAATGAGTTCCATTCATTAGTAATATGAATCGTTTTTCTATCAGTGTATGAACTAATTATAAGTAAATGAACTAAAATTTTTTCCTCATAGTTAAGAAAATTTCTCATTTTTAAGTTAAATTTAACTAAATTTTAGGAAAATTCATGATAAATTTTCAAAGACATTTTTTCCTTAAATTTAGTTATGTCTTTTTTTTCAGTGTGGAAAAGTATAATACATAGTGTAAAGTGGGTATAAGCAAGTATCAACAGAATCATGATTTTTAATTCGTGTTTGGTTGTTGCTACTGTTTTTCTTTTTGACGTAAAATAAAAAATTTATGGTGAAAACAATTTTTTTTGATAAAAAAAAAATTTTTTGAAAAAAAAAAATTATGAAAAAATTTTTTTTTGAAAAGACAGTTTTTTGATGAAAAAAATTTTATAACAAAAAATGTTGGTAAAAAAAATTTAATGAAAAAGCACTTTTTTGATGCAAAACAAAAATTTAAAAAAAAAAATTAAAAAAAAGTCTGTGATGGAAAAGAAATTTGATGAAAAAAAAGTTGATAACATCCGTTACGCTGAAACAAGAAAATACAAGCAAATTACACAATTCTTATGAAATTTAATATTCAAATACGATTTTCTCGAAAAAAAACGAAAAACAGGCGTCTGAATTTTTTTGTGTGGATAGACAAACATCTAAAATGAAAAAAATAAAAAAATGCCGGATTTTTGATAAATTCACTTATGTAAAAAATGGAAAATTTCAGAGTTCTGAAAATTTTTCAAAATAAGAATTGTTAATCGATAGCCCATAAATAAGTATACAAGAATGATAATTTTTACTAGGGTTAAGAAAGTTTTCTTTAAAAAATGATAACAGCAAACTATTTCTGTAAAAACATGTCTAAAAATATTGAAAAAATAAACTTAAAAAATTTTCTTGAAAAAATAATGACAGCAAAGTTTATTCAAAAATATTTTGTAATTCAGCAAACAGAATCAGTAAAAACGTAGTAAAATTTTCTATTATTTTGTAAAACAACACTGATAGAAAAACGCTTCATATTACTAATGAATGGAATTCATTAACGTTGTTTCATTACAACAATGAAATATTTCATATGCTGAATGAAATGTCATAAATATTGTGCAAGAATTTCATTAATTTTGATTCATTAGATTTCGTAGTTTCATTAAAAAATGTCATTAAGTTTTGTTTACAAAATTTGCTTTTTTTTTACATCTGTCGTGTCGCGTCTGTTTAGTCTGTTAGTTTACGCGCGCAAAAAAAAGCTGATCAGAGCGTGATTTTTTTTTTAGAATTTTTATACGAAATTTAAAATGAAATGTTGTTGATTAATTACACAGTGCAACACCCAAAATCGGAATGGGATGAAACCAAAAGCAAATGAAAGTTGACATATTCCATAACAAACCCCTTAAGGCTATTTTTCTAGTTCAGAGCTAGATTTTGTTTTACACGCATTTGAAGTTAGTGCAATTTTATTATAATTACAATAATAAATGCTTGAAAACTGTATTAGTGGCGAATGATTAATATTGCCTTTAAATAACAATCATACGCAACGGTGTCCAGTAATTTATATTAATAAATGCCTTTAAATAACAATCATACGCAACGGTGTACATGGTTTATTTTAATAATTTGGCTATTCAGTAAATAGGTACTGGACCGATTGCAGCAAATTCATACCAGTCATAGCTGAAGTAATTTTGAGCTTAAGTTTGGAAACTGGACCCTACATGTCCAATAAGGGCACCACCAGGGGTCTTTAAAGTTGGACACGTTTAGTACACAAAAACTTTAAATGCTTTAAAATCACCAACTTTAAATGCGTGTAAAATAAAATCTAGCTCTGACCTAAAAAAAGGCCTTGAGGGATTTGTTAACGTCAGCTTTCATTTGCTTTTGGTTTCATCCCATTCCGATTCCGAAAGTTCGATTTTGTATCACTGTGTTATTAGCAGTGTTGGCTACCGTTACCCTTTCAATACCGTTACCGATTAAAAACCCTTTAATATTGACTACCGTTACCGTTACCAATACCGAAATAAAAAATTTTAAATACCGTTACCGATAAAAAACCATTACCTTTATTCGAATTTTTACCGGTATTATATCGGTTTTGTTTCGGTTGTCATAATATGACAAAAAATCAAAGTAAAATATTTTTAATGTACGTAAAATAAAAAAAAAAAATAATTTTTGTTCATTGTAAATCGGAATGTTATTTGTGCAAAAACAATTTACTAAATTATGTGGAGATCGGTCCAACCAATGATCACATGCGCAATTTACCTAAAAATTTCTGAAGAGAAAAGTGAGTGCCACGTAATGTTAGCATTTTTCATCGGGAATATAAAAGAAGAGACAAACCTAAATCGCTCACTTGTCGCTGGCGTTGTCATCCACACAGGTAAGCGTGGAGGGGTGGTTCTCTGGAATTAAATACTCTGTCGAAAAATCTGTAAAACAACTTTCAGTTTGAATTAGAAAACTTTTACCAGATTTTTCTGCTAAAATGAATACTTTAACGTTATTCTCTGTCATTAAAAAAATCTGATTTTAAAAAAAATATTTTTGTTCAAATTTTAGCAGACTATTTGTAATTTTACAAAAAATAATAATGTTGGCATTTTTTTAATTCTTGTCTAATTTAAACGATTAAAACTAAAAATTGCTTAAATGTGAAAAAAATCAGGTGACTATTTTAATAATTTTACAGAAATTGACCTGTTTGTAAGAAAACTTTCATGAAAAAACAAATTAAAATTTTTTTTTTTTTTCAGTTTATTAAAAAACTTCGCTTCTTTTATAAAATTTTAAACAAAAAAAGGATTTTTTTGAACGTTCAGGATTTTTATCTGAAATCAGAAGATTTTTCATCTTAAATCAGCAGATTTATCTGCGGTCTTGACAGATTTTTCTGCAAACTCTACCTGGTTTATCCAGACAGAAATTTAGCAAACCGCGTCAGCAAAAATCAGCAGATTTCTTAAATGGCTCAAAATGCAGATATTTCTGCTGATTGGACAGACATCTTATAAACAAGTAAAAAATCAATAATTTATTTGTTGAATTACAACATTGCGTGAATATTTTAATTAAATTCTGAGTTAATTAATATTCTATATAATTATATGTTGCAAATGTACTAAATTTATCAGTTTTTTTTAAGTTTATTAAATAAATTTTTGATTTTTTACGTGTTTTTAACAAATTTGTGACTTTTTAATATGTTTGGTAAATTTTTTTCATAATACCGGTACATACCGGTATCGTTGTTTCGGTGACGGTTAACCGTTACCTAAATAATCCAAAATACCGTTACCTTTACCGTTACCGATATAAAAAATATGTAATACCAATACCGTTACCAATACCGTTATTCGTTTCGGTTGCCAACCCTGGTTATTAGTATTTATGAAACTCGCGTTGTTTTATATTATTTCGTGGTTTTACTTATATATTAAAAGTAAATGTTATAGTAAAATTTTGTGTGAGAAAACTGAGTGAAATCTATAGATAAAATAAAAAATATATAAAAGTGTTTTATTAACTTGGTTATTTCGTGATTTTTTCTGACTTTTTTTATGAAATTTGAAATAAAAAGTAAGTGCCAGTTTACAGAAGGCGAACAATACACACGAACGAAAAATTTGCATGTGTTTTGTTATTATAACAACAACAAAATACATGTAAAATTTTCGTTCGTGTGTAGCGTTCGACTTCTGTAAACTGGCCCTAAATTATTAATTTTATATTTACTAAATTCGTGCTGTTTTATATTGGTTCGTGGTTTTAATTATGTATTACAATTTAAGGTTGGAGTAAAATTTTGTGCGAGAAAACTAAGTGAAAACCATTTTTTATTATTTTTAATTCTATAAAAAGATCTTTACAATTTCATACATATATTTCATTTAAAAAAAAATAAAAAGTAGGATTTATTCAATGAAAATATTTCATAAGAATGAAATACTTTTGTCATTAAAGTAATGAAAAATTTTCATAAAATACAATTTATATTTTGTATGAACAATTTTTATTAATTTAATGAAACTTTTTCTTGCAATTAAATTTTATGATACCTATTTCATTAATTCAATGAAACCCTGCATAGGTTCCTATTTAACGTCATTTTTCATAACATTAATGTAGATTTTCATTATTGTTATATACAAATTTCTATCAGTGAAGTCACAATTAACAAGACAAACCGACATTTAAAATCCTACTGATGATAACACTAACTGGAGTGTTTGAAACTGGTATGGGAATACCAGAAATGTCAATAAATTTTAGAAATTCAATTTTTCTTCTGCATTTTTTTGAACCCTTATAATGAATGAATGATAGCGATTTAAGTAAAAATATCCATGTCAGCAGAAAAATCTGCTGAAAGTTTTCATATTCAAATTGTAACTCGTTTTATAGCTATTTTGACAGAGTTTTTCTTTTAAGTGTAGTTGCATAAAAATTTGCCTCGACTTTGAATATCGGAAGAATTTTTTTTTTTTGTAATACAAAAAAAGTCTAATATATGTATTTGCAAAAATATTTTTAATTAAGTACTCTTATGCCACATTCCCTTATTCAGTAACTGACTTATTCATAACCTTCTTTTCCCTATAATATAATTTATGATTGTTCTAGATTACCAGAAATGTATCCCTCATACATATCTAAAGGCATTTTTATTAAATTTTTAACATAAAATTTTAATTAATTTAAATGTGCTGATTTTCTTGTAGACAAATCTGACGCACATACAACAGAGACTTCATTAATATTTATGAACTAACAAGGGAAGTATCTCAACCCTTATGAACCGATTTGCCTGAAACTTAAAATATATATTAAAGAGACGATTTTAAGGTTGGGGTGTCTCGGCTTATCGGCCATATCGGTGTTTAAAAATTTCGTTGTCCCCTTATGAAACCATGTGGACCTTCAGGAAAATTTTGATAACTTCCGAACTAACAGGAATATCATCTAGGGCAAAAATACGGGTCGACTTAAATTTAATAAAGATTATTTCTTATCCATATGGATATCGTAAGTCTATGTCTTCACATAAGAACCCCCCAAAATTTACACATTTTCCTGAAAAAAATATTTAAAGAAGCCGAATTTTTACAAGGTTATGCCACCATTGGATAGGCATTAAAAAAACCTTTCTTCTCATATGAAAACATCATATAGTTTCTTGAAAAGAAATGGCTGAAAAATCCAAAAAACGATTTTTTCGCCATTTTTTGACCCATGTTTTGAACCCCTAAATCCCCGATATGGCCGATAAGCCGAGACACCCCCACCTTAGAATTGTCTCTTTTATATATATTTCAAGTTTCAGGCAAATCGGTTCATAAGGGTTGAGATACTTCCCTTGTAAGAAAAGAAATTTATCAATATTATGTCAACAATTTTCTAGCGTTTTTGTTTGTATAACCTCTACCTCAAAGAATTGTAATTTTTTCACAACTCATGTAATAATAATACCTTACTACTGGTACGAGAAAAAGACATTAGCAAAATTAAGTAAAAAAAACCTACTGTTTGTGCCCTATAGAAGTACTTCATTCCGTTTGTAACATCCCTGCTAGAAAAGTGTGTCTCTCGATCCGAAATCACCTATCCATAACTAAAAACGGGAAACATATCACTAAAATGTTCCAAAAATTTTGTAATTTTACAAACTTTTTACCAAAAATTTTGTAATTTTACCAATAAAATTGTAAATTTACAATTTTTAGACGCGATAAAACTTACAAGGAGGTTTCGTAACTTTACTAAATTTTTTGCTACCTCCTATTTTACGAAAATTCCTAGTAAAAACTACGAGCTTTTTTGTAATTTTACAAGTATTTTACCAATAAAATTGTAAATTTACAATTTTTTTGGTGAAATAAAATTTACGCGGAATTCTCGTAAATTTACTAGATTTTTTGTAAAAAAAAAAACAAAAATTACAAAAAAAGTTTGTAAAATTACAAAAAAAAAAAAAATTTCGATAAAAGAATTTTAGTTGAAAAACAAGAAAAACTGTCAAATAGTGGTAAAATGGGATTAGGAAACTTTTTCTAGTAATTTGACAAGGTTTTTTTTTTGTGTGAGGCTAAACTTTCTCCCATTGCCCATAAATTTTCCCATACTCAACATGCCAACTCAATTCTTTCCAGCATTGAAGTCCCTTACGATACCATGCATCAACACTGTTGACTCAACAGTATTGAGCCCTTGAAGGGTACATAAGATTTGTTATAGCCAAACAACGAAATATTTGACTTGTTAATTTAATGTTGTCTTCTTTTATACAATGTTGACATATTATGTCATTACAAAAATCAAATACATTTGTATACACTAGGGACACAATTAAAACATAATCATGGCCATTTTTAATGGCATGCCATGGCAGTAGCAGTCGTAGTCGTACAGACATCATAGACGTAAACCGACTAATTATT
Source organism: Pegoplata infirma (assembly GCA_963921195.1). Classification (NCBI taxonomy): domain Eukaryota; kingdom Metazoa; phylum Arthropoda; class Insecta; order Diptera; family Anthomyiidae; genus Pegoplata; species Pegoplata infirma. The sequence continues at coordinate 28,644,749 of OY992538.1, read as the reverse complement.
CGCAAAATAAATTGACTATTTGATCTACTTATGTTTGATTTGTAATCAGCCAAAAAAAACATAAAAAAACAAGTAAGAGTGTTAAATTCGGCAGTGCCGAATCTTTTATGCCCTCTAACATGCAAAAAAAAAATAAAAAAAAAATTTTTACAGGGGAGTTATTTGAGGAAATATAACCAGGAAACTTACTCAGAAGAACTTTACAACGTCAAAACCTCTTAAATCCAACAACGGCGAAATAATTACATCAAAAAGTGGCCAGATGGAATTATGGTTGCAACATTATTCTACTATGTTGTCAGATACAGAAACCATGCAGCACGATCCTTGTGACTGCGACCACCACAATCTAAGGAATGATATACCTATAGAATGCCCTGATATACCAGAAATTATAGAATCCATAATTGCCCTTAAGAACAACAAGTCCCCAGGTATAGATAACATCTCCCCCGAGCTTCTTAAAACAACACCACAAACAAGCGCCCGTTTTATGTATAAAATTATTGAGGAATTTTGGAGGACTAATCAACTATGCGATGAGCTTAAGGAAGGGTTAATCATTAACATCCCAAAAAAAGGAGATTTATCTCAATGTAGAAACTGGCGTGGTATCACACTCATCAATATAGCAAACAAAGTTATAACACAGATTATAAACAAACGACTTTCAGCCGCATTCGATTCAAATCTTCGCAACGAACAAGCTGGCTTTCGACCCCAAAAATCCTGCATAGACCATGTGAACAGCCTCCGGATTATAATAGAACAGTCCGTCGAGTGGAGATCCCCTTTGTACCTCGTTTTCATAGACTTCGAGAAGGCCTTTGATACTCTCTCACACTCGGCTATTTGGAATGCCCTAGCATGTAAAGGCACACCCACCAAGATTATATCATTGATTCAAGCCCTCTATGATAATGTATGCTGCAGAGTGATGCATGAAGGTTGCGTGAGTGATAGATTTACGGTAAACACTGGCGTGAGGCAAGGTTGCATTTTATCCCCCCTGCTTTTCAACATAGTCTTAGACAACATCATGAATAAAGCAACCCGAGAAGAAAGAGGAATTTCATGGGGATTTCATAGAAGGCTTGAAGATCTCGACTATGCTGATGACATTTCTCTGCTTTCACATAACTACAACGATATGGCGGCAAAGATCACAGCAGTACAGAAAGAAGCAGAAAAAGCCGGTATGAAAATAAACATAGCAAAGACCAAGGTAATGCGCATCAACTCTTCAAACAACAGAACGTTTTCCATAAATGATATAGTGTTAGAAGATGTTTCCAAATTCATCTACCTGGGTAGTTTATTAACAACAACGGGTGGTTCCAGTAATGATGTACAGAATCGCATTAATCTTGGTAAGCGATCATTTGGCCTCTTAAATCCCATTTGGCGATCTCCTCACATGTCAAAAAGAACAAAAATTAACATTTTCAATTCTTGCATTAAATCCGTGCTTCTTTATGGATGCGAATCTTGGAACGCAGCAGCTCGTGATATAAACTCACTGCAAGTGTTTATAAATCGATGTCTACGAAGAGTCCTAAGAATATTCTGGCCTCAAACAATTTCAAACGAAAGGCTATGGAGAGAAACAAATCAAACCCCCATTAGTAATGAAATTCTTAGAAGAAAATGGCGCTGGATTGGTCATGCCTTGCGAAGGCCACTGAGTGATACTACAAGAAATGCTATTGAATGGAATCCTCAAGGTAGCCGAAGAAGAGGAAGACCATCACACACATGGCGTCGCCAAATTGAATTGGAAGCTGCCGGAATGAACAAGAGCTGGAACGAGATTAAGGCACTTGCGTTGGACAGAATTGAATGGAATAGATATGTTATGGCCCTATGCTCCTTATAGGATCGACGGGAATTTATTATTATTTTATTATTATTTGAGGAAAGGTGGCTTGGCGGGGGTAGTGGGAAATATCTTCCCCTAGCGACAAATGTTTACAAATACATTTGTTATGATTCTTGCACTTATGTAGATCCCCAATTTTATGATAATTTAAATTAACTCTTTATACTCACGCCCACAAAAGGGGGCGGAACGAAACAAATTTCATAATATAGTCCCTGTTATGAAATGATAAGAAAATAAGAAAAAAAACATGTTAACCAAATTGCGTTTTTCAGAGGTTGATTTAGTTCTTCAAGACAAAAATTTTTTCCCCCTGGGCCAATTTTGCCCATTTACGAACTTAATCTGCTGACGATCATAAAACATATTCGTGCCATATTTCAGGAGTCTAGCTTTTTATACCCTCCACTCTAGTGATAGAGGGTATATATAAGTTTGTCATTCCGTTTGTAACACATCGAAATATTGGTCTAGGACCCCATAAAGTATATATATTCATGATCCTCGATCGATTTTAAGTCGATCTAGCGATGTCCGTCCGTCCGTCTGTCCGTCCGTAGAAAGCACGCTAACTTTTGAAAGACGTTACAGAGGCTACTGAAGTTTGGCATATATGTTGCTCATTTACCAGGTCAGGTTGGTATTGCAATCCAGCCAAATCGGTCAAGTGGTTCAAAAGTTATAAGCAAAAGAGTAAATTTCGGCAAGTGGTTTTAGCGAATTTACGAGATAAAACAACACGCTAACTTTCGAAAGACAATAATGAGACTGCTGAAGCTTGGCATATATATTTGACGTTCCTCAGGTCTATTTGTTTTTGAATTTCAGCTCAATCGGTCTAGTAGTTCAAAAGTTATAAGCAAAACCCTGAATTTCAGATTGGTTTCAATTAAAATGCCACGTGTTAAACAAGTTTTAAAAGCATTGGTGATAACTTAACAATGCTTTTCAAACTTGTTTAGTTTTAAAGCAATGCTTTTTAAACCCGTTTAGTTCTAAAAGCATTGGTAACTTAAAAATTACACTCGAAAAAAATTTTACACTCAAAAAAAATTTTACACTCAAAAAAAAATTAGTTTTTTTTTTACCAAAATGACACTATTTTGTGTACATACGAATATAAGTACGCATTTACTCAGAAATATTTTTACAGTAAAAAAAAACATTACACTCGAAAAAAATTTTACACTCAAAAAACAATTAGTTATTTTTCTTTTTTTTTTTAAATGACAAAAAAAGAGTTTTTTACTCAAATAAAAATATTTCTAATCAAAATTGTTAATTTTTTTCACGTTAAAAAATGTGTTTATAGATTTGGCAAAGTCGAATTTAAGTTTTCTACTTGTTTTTATTTTAGACTGAATCGTGTTTTATACAGACGGACGGACGGAAATTCATAGAATGTCTTAAAATCGATCATGGATCAATAATATATATTCTTTATATGTAATCCCCGACCGATATTTTGATGCGTTACACACGAAATAACAAATGGAGTATATCCCCATACCGTAAGAATACTACTAAATAAATAAAACAACACACAAAAAAAGTAGTTGATGGAGTAGAGTAATAAAGTCATATAATTTATAACAACATGTCCATATTAAATCAGAGATAAAATTAGAAAAATAATTTAAAAAAAAAAACTAGTAGTTGTTATTTTAATTATAATAATTATTCATATCGGTAAGAAAAGAAAATGTTAATGAAATATATGTTTACTTTCAAATTACATAAACAGATTTCATACTTTGTATATTTGTACTAGAGTGAGCCGAAAAAAAAATGTTTATGTAAAGTAGAAACATGATTGTTTCTATCAGGGTCTGAGAGAAAAACGCTTCATATCACTAATGAATGGAATTCATTAACGTTATTTTATTATAACAATGAAATATTTCATATGCTGAACGAAATTTCATAAATATTGTGCAAGATTTTCATTAATTTTGATTCATTAGATTTCGTAGTTTCGTTAAAAAATTTCATTAAGTTTGGTTTATAAAATTTGACACCTGTCGTTTTGCGGCTATTTAGTCTGTCAGTTTACGAGCGCAAAAAACAGCTGATCAGAGCGGCATGAAATTATTTTTGATTTTTAGTGATTTTTGTAATTTGTGATTTTTTTATACGAAATGAAATGTTATTCATTAATTATAAGTATTTATTAAACTCGCGTTGTTTTATATTATTTCGTGGTTTTACTTATGTATTAAAATTAAATGTTATAGTAAAATTTTGTGTGAGAAAACTGAGTGAAATCTATAGATAAAATGAAAAAATTGTGAAAGTGTTTTTTTAACTTGGTTATTTTGTGATTTTTTATGAACTTTTTTTTATGAACTTTGAAACAAAAAGTAGATTAATAATTTTTTATTTACTAAATTCGCGTTGTTTTATATTACTTCGTGGTTTTAATAATGTATTACAATTTAAGGTTGGAGTAAAATTTTGTGCGAGAAAACTAAGTGAAAACTATTTTCTATTATTTTTAATTCTATAAAAAGATCTTTACAATTTCATATATGTATATACGTTATTTTAAAAATAAAACTAGCATTTATTTAATGAAAATATTTCATTTCAAAAATAAAAAGAAGGATTTATTCAATGAAAGTAAATACATAAAATAATAATTTGATCCAAAGATCAGTTTTTATTTATTTTTCCAATTTTTATTTACAACTCATTTTAAATAATTTTAACCTAATCTCGTTGTAGCGAAATCGACCAAGGGTTTTGGTGGGAATCGAACCCATGACCACCTGTTTCATAGGCTAGCACGCTACCAACTAGCCTACAGGGCCCCCCTTCAATGAAAGTATTTCATAAGAATTAAATACTTTTTTCATTAAAGTAATGACAAATTTTCATAAAATACAATAATTTTGTATGAACAATTTTCATTAATTTAATGAAACTTGTTCTTGTAATTACATTTTATGATACCTATTTCATTAATTCAATTAAACCATACATAATTTCCTTTTTAACGTCATTTTTCATAACATTAATGTAGATTTTCATTATTGTCATAATAAATAATCTTTATTAAATTTAAGTCAACACGTTTCCTGTTGTGTCGGGAGTTATCGAAATTTTCCCGAAGGTCCACATTGCTTCATAAGGTGGCAACGAAATTTTTAAACACTCATAAGCCAAGTGATATCAATCTTAAAATTGTCTCTTTTATATTTTAAGTTTCAGACAAATCGGTTCATAACGTTTTAAATACGTCTCTTGTCAGTAGCAAATTGTTTTAAATAGTAGTATACTAATTTTGACTTGGGAATAATAAAATCAATTATCATTTACAAATGATTGTGAGACAAATAACTTTCGGTAACCACAACTCTAAAAACTTATAAACTGTATCTGTTTTTCGTCTGCTGCCCTCAATGTTAATTATTTAAATAAATTATAAAGAAAATCAACTTGTTGTTTTTCATGGTTTAAAAACAAGTTGATTAACCAATATGATTTGTAACTGTCAAATACAATTATTTTTTATTAATAAAATGACAAGTGTATATTTTGGCTTAAATCATGGACCACAAAAAATACACTATTAGGGTGGAGCTATGTATGAAATCAGTAAAATGAAAGAAAGGCATAAAAGTCCATTTGGAAGAGATAGAAGTCACAAATGAAACATTTTCAGGTCAGAAGAAGTTCAGAAAATTTAGAAAAAAATTTATTGTTTTTGTTAAATGACCAGAAATTTATTAAAAAAAACTCTGAAATTTTACAAAGTTTTTGTTTAATTTATTTGATCTCAAACTTGAACACATGAAATAATTGGGAACAAATATAACATACATGAAAATACTTAAAAAAAAATCTTATAGTTGTCATTCCAACGGCGTTTTTAATTTTCTGATTCAAAAACATTAACAGTCTGACAGGTCATTAAAATTATTCTTTGCGAATTACGTTTATTTGAAATTATTACAGCTCGCATATTTAATGACGCATTTAAGCGGTATATGTTCACCGAGGTTTTTATACATAAATTAATAAATGACAATTGTGCAAGAAGCATGGATAAGTAATAACTTGACCCAAAATAAAGGCAAATGCCATCATTTAAGTGCGCCCGCTTAAATGTTTTGCACGCAAATTCTTAACTTTGTAGAAATTATTTATAAACTCGCTAGATGTTCCCACGTTTGTTTAGTTTTTCATTAAATAAACACTTTTATAAAATTAAAGGAAAATCGTTTAACTTTGACTTTCTTATAATTTTTTTTTAATGGGTATGACTTTTACACAACGGTCACTATTTGCTTCCTGATCAATTTTCTTCAATTTAATTAACAGTCTGACAGGCCATCAAAATTATTCTTTGCGTATTAAGTATATTTTAAATTATTAAAGCTCACATATTTAGTGACGCATTTAAGAGGTATATGTTCACCGAGGTTTTTATAAATTAATAAATGGCGATTGTGCAAGAAGCATGTATAAGTAATAACTTGACACAAAATGAAGACAAATGCCATTCCAATAAACACTTTTATAAAATTAAAGGGGCATCGTTTAAGAATGCCTTGACTTTCCTATATATTTTTTAATGCGCCCGATATGGCTTTTACACAACGGTAATTTTTTGATTCCTGATCAATTTCCTCCAAAATCATTAACAGTTTGACAAGTCATCAAAAGTATTATTTGCGTATTACGTACATATATTTTAAATTATTAAAGCTGACATATTTATTGACGCATTTAAGCGGTAGATGTTCAGCGAGGTTTTTATAAATTAATAAATGACGATAGTGCAAGAAGTATGGATAAGTAATAACTTGACACAAAAGAAAGGCAAATGCCATCATTTAAATGCGCCCGCTTAAATGTTTCGCACGCGAATGTTAAACTTTGTAGAAATTGTGTATAAAATCGTTAGATGTTCTCACGGTTTTTTTTATAACCTTCTCATTTTCAGTGCCACATTTGAGCGGGGTCATTCTAATAAAGACTTTTATAAAATTAAAGGGAAATCGTTTAAGAATGCCTTAACTTTCTTATATATTTTTTTAAAGCGCTCAATATGGCTTTTACACAACGATAATTTTTTGATTCCTGATCAATTTCCTCCAATTTCATTAACAGTCTGACAAGCCATCAAAATTATTCTTTGCGTATTACGTACATTAGACCGACTCACCTTATATGGGCAAAAAAAAAGTTAAAGTTGTACCCCCCTCAAAATTAACTTTGACATGTTTTATGAAGATTCCCAAAATATTTGGGCTCTAGCGATAATCTCCCGTGAGCTAAACCGCGTCAAAAAAGGGTCCAAAAATGGTATTTTTCATGAATAAAAAAATCAGTAAATTTTTTTTTGTCCAATGAATGACCAAATATAATAGATATTTAGGAATTCTTTGATTCTGCATTAAAACATTTTAAAAATCTAACCACAGACTCGAGATAACGAGATGTTTACGTCAGTTTTTTGATGCTTTTCAATTCGATTTTAATGAAAACTTAAATAACTTTGGTATTTTTTGTCCGATTTTCACTTGTAATACATCGTTAGAAAGGTGTTGACCACCGCTTGGGATTTTAGTCAAAAATTAACCCTTAACTGCACTATCTAATTTTTTTATAACATTTACTTCGACATCATTAAAACCCGTTTTACACCCACAAAAAGCATATCTTTGTGCAGGAAACACGTTTAATTAATATATTTGTCCACAATTAATTTAACCCATGCATGATCAAAATATTTTGGCAAACATTTTTAAAAAAGTTTTTGCGAAAATTATTGAAAGCTAGTTGTAATACTTAAAAAAAATAAAATTAAATAAGGTTTTGTTTATTTTAGTCAAAAATTAACCCTTAACTGCACTGTCTTACTTTTTTATAACATTTACTTCGACATCATTAAAAACCCATTTTATAACCACAAAAAGCATATCTTTGTGCAGGAAACACGTTTAATTATTATATTTGGCCACAATTAATTTAACCCATGCATGATCAAAATATTTTGGCAAACATTTTTAAAAAAGTTTTTGCGGAAATTATTGAAAGCTAGTTGTAATACTTTAAAAAATATAATTAAATAAGGTTTTTGTTTATCTAGACGTGCTTATAAATATCAAATAATTATTACGTGTACCACATTCCCGGTCAAATTTTTTTTCGAAATTGGTATGTGCAAATTTATTTAAAAATAGAAATTCCGAAAAAAAAAAAAATTCACCGGGAAAGTGTTACACGTAATAATTATTTGATATTAATATGCACGTCTAGATAAACAAAAACCTTTTTTATTTTATTTTTTTAAAGTATTTCAACCAGCTTTCAATAATTTCCGCAAAAACTTTTTTAAAAATGTTTACCAAAATATTTTGATCATGCATGGGTTTAATTAATTGTGGCCAAATATATTAATTAAAAGTGTTTCCTGCACAAAGATACGATTTTTGTGGTTATAAAATGGGTTTTTAATGATGTCGAAGTAAATGTTATAAAAAAGTAAGACAGTGCAGTTAAGGGTTAATTTTTGACTAAAATCCCAAGCGGTGGTCAACACCTTTCTAACGATGTATTATAAGTGAAAATCGGACAAAAAATACCAAAGTTATTTAAGTTTTCATTAAAATCGAATTGAAAAGCATCAAAAAACTGACATAAACATCTCGTTATCTCGAGTCTGTGGTTAGATTTTTAAAATGTTTTAATGCAGAATCAAAGAATTCCTAAATATCTATTATATTTGGTCATTCATTGGACAAAAAAAAAATTACTGAATTTTATATTCTTGAAAAATACCATTTTTGGACCCTTTTTTGACGCGGTTTAGCTCACGGGAGATTATCGCTAGAGCCCAAATATTTTGGGAATCTTCATAAAACATGTCAAAGTTCATTTTGAGGGGGGTACATCATCAACTTTTTTTTTTGAGTCACTCTAACGTACATATATTTTAAATTATTAAAGCTCACATATTTAATAACGCATTTAAGCGGTAGATGTTCATCGAGGTTTTTATAAATTAATAAATGGCGATTGTGAAAAAAGTATGGATAAGTAATAACTTGACACGAAATAAAAGCAAATGCCATCATTTAAATGCGCCCGCTTAAATGTTTCGCACGCGAATGTTTAACTTTGTAGAAATAATTAATAAACTCGCTAGATGTTCTCACGTTTTTTTTTTCATAAACCTCACATTTACAGTGCCACATTTGGGCGGGGCCATTCCAATAAACACTTTTATCAAATTAAAGGGAAATCGTTTAAGAATGCCTTGACTTTCTTATGTATTTTTTTAATGCGCTCGTTATGGTTTTTCCACAACGGTAATTTTTTAATTTCTGATCAATTTCATTAACAGTCTGACAAACCATAAAAATAATTCTTTGCGTATTATGTATACTTTAAATTATTAAAGCTTGCATATTTAATGACGCATTTAAGCGGTAGCTGTTTTACCGAGTTTTTTTTTAAATCAATAAATAGCGATTGTGAAAGAAGTATGGATAAGTAATAACTTGACAAAAAATAAAGGCAAATGCCATCATTTAAATGCGCACGCTTTAATGTTTCGCACGCGAATGTTAAACTTTGTAGAAATTATTAATAAACTCGCTAGATGTTCTCACGGATTTTTTTTCATAAACTTCCCATTTTCAGTGCCACATTTGAGCGAGGTCATTTTATAAACACTTATAAAATTAAAGGGAAATCGTTTAAGAATGCCTTGAACTTCTTATAATTTTTTTTTAATGCGCTTGATATGGTTTTTACACAACGGTCATTATTTGATTCCTGATCAATTTGCCCCAATTTTATTAACAGTCTGACAAGCCATCAAAATTATTCTTTGCGTATTACGTATATTTTAAATTATTAAAGCTCACATATTTAGGGACGCATTTAAGCGAAGAAGAGATTTTTATTTGAAAACGGTATTACAGAGCAATAAGTAAAATAACAGACGAAATTAAGTATTTTAGTAACGAGAAAAAACAAAATATTTTTCTAAAATCTGTATTTTAACAAACAATTCTGTTTATTATCTGTAAAATAGAGATTACAAAGTTTAAAGTAAAATTACAGATAAAATTTTGTTTTTCAGTCGCAAGAAAATACAAAGTATTGTATTTAGGAAGATAACTTAGTAAAAAATCTGTCGAATTGAGATTACAGTCATTTTACAGAGTAATTATTTTAAGTGAAATGTTTATAATTTTCAAATCCAGACATTTTCTTTCAAATTAAATTATAATTATTAAATTATAAATTCAAACCAAAAAAATGTGTCTCCTTACTGTCTATGTGTTTTTCCATCAAACATACGCAGTGAAAGGAATTAAATTATGAAGTAGGCAGGTTAACGTTTCATAAATATGTACTAAATAATATGAAAACAGCCAACTGTTGCAGACAAATGTTTGTAGATTTAACATAAATCAATTTGTGAATACATATTAACAAGGTTTGTTGCCACAAATAATAAACATACATATTTATTGTTAGAACGTTATTTTTTTTTTCTGTGAAATATTAACAGCTGGAATGTTCAACACTTTTTCGATTTTGGCATAAAATATAAATAATTCAAATTAATGAAGCAGAGAATATTCAGGCATGTCACAAAACACAATTCCGTTGGAAAGTGAAATCAAATTTTTCTTCCGAAAACATTTAGCTTGATCGAAACTAAGGCTTCAAAGACACTGCAGTCAAAACTAAAAAAGCTAGAAAATTTTTGATTAAAAAACTTTTGATAAAAAAATGTTTGATAAAAAAATTTAAGAAAATAAAATTTTTTATAAAAAAAAAAACTTTTTGATGCAAAAAAATATGAAAACAAGTTTTTGATGAAAATTTTTTTTTTTTTGATGAAATTTTTTTTTTCCTTCAACAGTTTATTTTTTTTCCGAAAACATTTAACTTGATTCTAAAACACTGCACTCAAAATAATAACTCTGTTAAATACTCTGTAAAATTACTGTAATCTCATTTCGACAGATATTTGACAAAATTATCTGCCGAAATACAGATTTTAAGAAAATACTTTGTATTTTCCTGTGACCGAAAAACAAAATTTTATTTGTTATTTTACTTACCGCTCTGTAATACAGTTTTCAAAAAAAAATCTCTTCAAAAAACTTCCAAATATTTCAACGCCTCTTTAAAAAGCATCTTAAATTACAATTAAGGCTGGTAAATTGAAGGTACTCGTAAAAATCTCGTAATTTTCAAAAAATAAAAAAAAGTTAATTTACAATTTGGAAGCATTAAAGCGGGCAAATTTACATGATGGCATTTCCCAATTGTCAACACAACTTCCACATTAAGGAAGGAGAAATCGATCAGGAATCAAATAGTGACCGTTTGTAAAAAAAAAAAAAAAAAAAAAAAAAATGTGCAACTGAAAATGAGAAGTTTATGAAAAAAAAAACCGTGAAAACATCTAGCGAGTTTATAAATAATTTCTACAAATTTAAACATTCGCGTGCGAAACATTTAAGCGGGCGCATTTAATTGATGGCATTTGCTTTATATTGTGTCAAGTTATTTCTTATCCATGCTTCTTGGTAAAATTCTGGTTGTTTTATCAACATTTTACAGATAATTTTGTAAATTTACAGTTTTTTTTATCGAAATTATTTTACAGATTTTTTTTCGTAAAATAACAAAAAATGTTGCTGGTTGGAAATCTATGGTATTTTCTGCTGGCGCAGCAGAGTATCTCTGTATTTAAACAAAGTGATTATTTTGAGTGTGCAGTACAAGCCAAAGAAGCTAGAAAATTTATGAGGAAAAAAAGTTTTGATAAAAAAAAATTAAAAACCAAGTTTTTGATGAAAAAAAAAATTTTTGATGAAAATCTTTTCTTTCAACAATTTTTTATATCAAAATATAGCCTATTTAAAATTTCACATTCCCGAGATTTTACATATGCCCATATCTCGGTAAAAACTGTCGGCACGCGAAAAAGTCTAGAGGCATTTTTATAGCGTTTTGCTAGCAGAACACTACCCCAAAATACCCAAAAGCCCTCTGACTAATAGTTTTTTAGTTATCCAGTTTTTAAAATTCTCAAGACCCTATCAGGCCCCTTATTAACATATTTCAAAAACTAAGCACGGTAGAGCGAAACGGACAAACGTTTTGGGTCAAAATTTATGGCGACACTTAAAGGACATAACGGGATTTCGATTTAACAGGGTCCAGGGTCTGGACTCAATCTAGTCCTAAAATGTGAATGAACTGAAGTGTAATATAATTTTTCCCATTTTCTAGTTTAAATTGGCCTAAAATTAAATAACTTTGTTTTCTTTATTTGTGGGAAAAATATGAACTAAAACCAATTAAATTTGAATGAGAAATCATTCCCTCTTTTTCTCAAAATTTAGTTAATTTTTCCGACATTGTCAAAACCCGTTAATGAACTCGTTTGGGGATTTTTTAAATTTACAAAATAAAATTAAAAAATTACCATCCATAAAATTATTTTAAAAATTAACAAAAAAATGTTTGTGTGATTAAAAAACATGATTTTTTTTATTGCTTGGGTATATTTTGTTTTATTTTTGGGGACAACGGAAAAAAGTACCTGTCAACGCTGTTTTTAACTAAAAAATGGGAAATTTTTTCCCATTTTCTAGTTCAAATTGATCCTTATTTTTAAGAAAAATATGGACTAAAACGTAGGAATACATGGCAATGGAGCTAAATCATTATCAATTTCCCTTGGATTTAGTTAATTTTCCCATTTTTTAGTTAGTTTTTTTTTCTGAGTTTACGTGAAATGATAATGCGCGTATCAACCGATTTTTTCAGCCCTCACAGTGCCAAATTTTTTAACAATCAACCTTTTTCTTCCTGCAGGATACGTTCCTTGTTAGCTTTTTTTATTAATCATGAGTATTTATTAGAGATAGGCGCGTGAGTGATTTATGACTCACACTCACGACAGGAATTTTTGAATCACGCACACTCACTCACGAGCATATTTTTTCTACTCACTCACAATCACGTGAGTAAATTTAAAAAAACTCACACTCATGTGCACTCACGCAAGCTTCACTCACACTCACGAAAATTTCAAAAACTATAATTTCAAAAATCTTTCAAAAATTTTCATCAAAATTTACAGTTCAGCGAAATTTTAAATTTTTTTTTTTGCTTTTTTTGGGACGAAAACATAAATTAATCCAAATTTTAAAATTTTTGTTGTTGCTTTTTTGGTACAATAGGAAATATAAAGAGAAAATAATTAACGCAAACTCACGCAAAAAAAACGACTCACGCAAAAAAAACGACTCACGCACACTCACTCACGCACACTCACGCAATTTTTTTCTCCACTCACTCACACTCACTCACAATCACGTGAGTAAAATTGAAATCAGTCACACTCACACATGATTCACGTGAATCACGCTCTAATCTGCTCATGTGCACATCTCTAGTATTTATTTTTCAACGTGCCTCAGTTTGTTCTCCAGTTACAAATATTACATATTTTTTTGTACTTTTCTAAAACAGTCAAACATTGATAAATGAAAACCGATAAAATATTTTTATACACTGAAAAAAAGAAAGCTTACATTTAGGAAAAAAAAGTATTTGAAAATTTATCATGAATTTTCCTAAAATTTAGTTAAATTTAACTAAAAAATGAGAAATTTTCTTAACTTTGAGAAAAAAAGTTGAGTTTATCTATATATATAAAAGAAGTAACGTGACTGACTGACTGATTGACTGACTGACTTATTGACTGATTCATCATCGCCCAGCCCAAACCGCTGAAGCTAGAGACTTGAAATTTGAACTGTAGGTTCATCTCCCGGAATATAGATCCACTAAGGCTGGGTTTTTGCCAATGTTGATTCTAAGGGGGTAAAAAGGGTAATCTATATATATAAAAGAGTAATGTGACTGACTGACTGACTGACTTATTGACTGATTCATCATCGCCCAGCCCAAACCGCTGAAGCTAGAGACTTGAAATTTGGACTGTAGGTGCACCTCCCGGAATATAGATCCACTAAGGCTGGATTTTTGCCAGTGTTGATTCTAAGGGGGTAAAAAGGGTAAAAAACTGTACTTTTGGTACTTTTTATATCTCCTAAAATAATGGTCATAGAGACTTGAAATTTGGACTGTATGTTCACCTCCCGGAACATAGATACACTAAGGCCGGATTTTTTCCAGTGTTGATTCTAAGGGGGCAAAAAGGGTAAAAAACTGTACTTTTGGTACTTTTTATATCTCCTGAAATAATGGTCATAGAGACTTGAAATTTGGTTTGTATGTTCACATCCTGGAATATAGATCCAGTAAGGCTGGATTTTTGCCAATGTTGATTCTAAGGGGGTAAAAAGGGTAAAAAACTGTACTTTTGGTACTTTTTATATCTGTTGAAATAATGGTCATAGAGACTTGAAATTTGGACTGTATGTTTACATTATGGAATTTAGATCCAGGAAGGCTGAATTTTTGCCAATGATGGTTCTAAGGGGGTAAAAAGGGTAAAAATCTGTACTTTTGGTACTTTTTATATCTCCTGAAATAATGGTCATAGAGACTTGAAATTTGGAATGTAGGTTCAGCTCCCGGAAAAAAGATTCACTAATGCTGGGTTTTTACCAATGTTGATTCTACGGGGGCAAAATGGGTAAAAAAGTGTACTTTTGGTACTTTTTTTTATTTACTGAAATAATGGTCATGCAAACATGAAATTTGGAATGTAGGATCCTCTGCTGAAAAAAAAAAATTTGAAAATTTGGATTCAAAGGGGGTTCAAAGGAGTAAAAAGTGCACTTTTGTTATTTCTTGAAATAATGGGCATAAAAGTACCTTTTATAAAAAGAACCTTTTATAAAAAGTACCTTTTATAAAAAGTACCTTTTAAAAAAGTACCTTTTGTAAAAAGTACCTTTTATAAAAAGTACCTTTTATAAAAAGTACCTTTTATAAAAAGTATCTTTTATATAAAGTACCTTTTATAAAAAGTACCTTTTATAAAAAGTACCTTTTATAAAAAGTACCTTTTATAAAAAGTACCTTTTATAAAAAGTACCTTTTATAAAAATTACCTTTTATAAAAAGTACCTTTTATAAAAAGTACCTTTTATAAAAAGTACCTTTTATAAAAATAACCTTTTATAAAAAGTACCTTTTATAAAAAGTACCTTTTATAAAAAGTACCTTTTATAAAAAGTACATTTTATAAAAAGTACCTTTTATAAAAAGTACCTTTTATAAAAAGTACCTTTTATAAAAAGTACCTTTTATAAAAAGTACCTTTTATAAAAAGTACCTTTTATAAAAAGTACCTTTTATAAAAAGTACCTTTTATAAAAAGTACCTTTTATAAAAAGTACCTTTTATAAAAAGTACCTTTTATAAAAAGTACCTTTTATAAAAAGTACCTTTTATAAAAAGTACCTTTTATAAAAAGTACCTTTTATAAAAAGTACCTTTTATAAAAAGTACCTTTTATAAAAAGTACCTTTTATAAAAAGTACCTTTTATAAAAAGTACCTTTTATAAAAAGTACCTTTTATAAAAAGTACCTTTTATAAAAAGTACCTTTTATAAAAAGTACCTTTTATAAAAAGTACCTTTTATAAAAAGTACCTTTTATAAAAAGTACCTTTTATAAAAAGTACCTTTTATAAAAAGTACCTTTTATAAAAAGTACCTTTTATAAAAAGTACCTTTTATAAAAAGTACCTTTTATAAAAAGTACCTTTTATAAAAAGTACCTTTTATGAAAAGTACCTTTTATAAAAAGTACCTTTTATAAAAAGTACCTTTTATAAAAAGTACCTTTTATAAAAAGTTCCTTTTATAAAAAGTACCTTTTATAAAAAGTACCTTTAATAAAAGAACCTTTTATAAAAAGTACCTTCTATAAAAAGTACCTTTTATAAAAGTACCTTTTATAAAAGTACCTTTTATAAAAAGTACCTTTTATAAAAAGTATCTTTTATATAAAGTACCTTTTATAAAAAGTAACTTTTTTTAAAAGTACCTTTTGTAAAAAGTATCTTTTATAAAAGTACCTTTTATAAAAAGTACCTATTATAACAAGTACCTTTTTTTAAAAATTGCCTTTTATAAAAATTGCCTTTTATAAAAAATACCTTTTATAAAAAGTACCTTTCATTAAAAGTGCCTTTTAAAAAGAGAACTTTTTATAAAAAGTACCTTTTGTAAAATGTACCTTTTATACAAAATTCCTTTTATAAAAATACTTTTAATAAAAAGAACCTTTAGTAAAAAAGTACTTTTTATAAAAAGTACCTTTAATATAAAGTACCTTTTATAAAAAGCACCTTAAGTCCACTTTTTGGTACTTTTTTATTTTCTGAAATAATAAACATAGAAACATTTTATATTTCCTAAAAAAATGGTCCAGAATCTTAAAATTTGTAATGTAGGAGAAATCGGTAAAAAAAAGTCTGGGAATAATATGTTTTGGGTAAAATGGCTAAAAAATTGTATTATTGGTACTTTTGATATTTTCTGACGTAATGGTTCTAGAAACTTCAAATTAGGAATGTAAAATCCTTTTTGTGCTTTTAATATTTGCTGAAACAAATATCCTAGAAAATTGAAATATGGAATGTAGGATTTTTCGGTGAAGAAAAAAACATTCTGGAAGAGGAAATTTCGTTTCTAACGGGGGTAAGAAAGTGTACCTTTGGTACTTTTTTTTTTTCCATAATAATGACCGTAGAAGCTTGAATTTTGGAATGTAGTGGACTTTAGTGAAAAAAACATTCTGCTAAAATATTTAAAAAAAATCTGTTTCTAGAGTGGTTTTGATACTTTTTATATTTCATGAAGTAATTATCCTACGCACTGAAATTTTGAATGCTTTAAAAAGTTATTTTTGGAAATTATGTTTCTAAGGGTCAAATTTGGTTATTCTTATATTTCTTGAAATAATGGTTCAGAAACTTGATGTTTTAAATATAGGATCACTTTACACAAAAAAAAAAACAGTTTTTGGGAAATTTAATCTTAAGGGAAATGGGGGCAAATGGTTATTTTTAGCTATCTAACTATTAAATTAAAAGCCCCAGAAATAACACCCAAGACAAGGACATATTTTAAAATTTTAGGGTAAAAAGGGGTACCTGGTAACAGTGGTGTAAAATGGTACTTTTCATAATAACATAAAGACAATAGAACTTTTTATTTTTTTAACGCATATTATACGTAAAGGAATGAAACTTACATTTAACGAAAGGAGATGGAATTGGAAATGAAATGGAGAAGAACGGGGAACGAAATGAAATAAAGCTGGGAACAATATGGAATGATACTTTTTACTTAAATTTTACGCATTTTAAGCCTGAATTACTTTAAACGTCCATGAAACGTAGACTCTTTAACAAAATTCAATAAGTAAAAAAAGTACAGAACATTTTTATTTATGTTTTGTTTTTGTCAAACGCATTGTATTTTTTGTCACGTTGAAACGTAGAGAAATTCTATTTTCAACAGAATTTCTTTACGTTTTGACGTGACAAAAAATACAATGCGTTAGACACAAACAAAACATAAATAAAAATCTTCTGTACTATTTTGACTTACTGAATTTTGTTAAGAGTCTACGTTTAATGGACGTTTAAAGTAATTCAGGCTTTACTTTTTTACTCCATATTTTTTTTCTCTTTATGTTTTCCACTCAAACTTATTTTTCCAATTTCCAATTTTTATTTTCACTGAAATATTTATTCACTCAAAATCCCAAAACCCGATATAAGGGCTCGAAAATTGTCAATATCTTTTTTCACCGAAACGAGCATGGTGACGTACCAGCATAGTTATTCAAATTTTATTGTTTAAATTATTCATTAAAATATTATTTTATAAAAGACTTAAACGTCCACAAGTGAATAAAACAAAGGCTACGTAGAGGAATTTTTTTGAAATCGATAGAGTAATCCTGATCCTTCTATTATCCGGCATTCAATACAACCGGTAACGAAGTACCGGGATGGTAAGCTAGTCTATATATATAAAAGAGTAACGTGACTGACTGACTGATTGACTGACTGACTTATTGACTGATTCATCATCGCCCAGCCCAAACCGCTGAAGCTAGAGACTTGAAATTTGAACTGTAGGTTCATCTCCCGGAATATAGATCCACTAAGGCTGGGTTTTTGCCAATGTTGATTCTAAGGGGGTAAAAAGGGTAAAAAACTGTACTTTTGGTACTTTTTATATCTCCTGAAATAATGGTCACAGAGACTTGAAATTTGGACTGTATGTTCACCTCCCGGAATATAGATCCACTAAGGCTGGATTTTTGCCAATGTTGATTCTAAGGGGGTAAAAAGGGTAAAAAACTGTACTTTTGGTACTTTTTATATCTCCTGAAATAATGGTCACAGAGACTTGAAATTTGGACTGTATGTTCACCTCCTGGAATAAAGATCCAGTCAGGCTGGATTTTTGCCAGTGTTGATTCCAAGGGGGCAAAAGGGGTAAAAAACTGTACTTTTGGTTCTTTTTATATCAACTGAAATAATGGTCATAGAGACTTGAAATTTGGACTGTATGTTCACATCCTGGAATAGAGATCCAGTAAGGCTGGATTTTTGCCAATGTTGATTCTAAGGGGGTAAAAAGGGTAAAAAACTGTACTTTTGGTACCTTTTATATTTCCTTAAAAAATTGTCACAGAGACTTGAAATTTGGACTGCATGTTCACCTCCCGGAATATAGATCCCCTAAGGCTGGATTTTTGCCAATGATGATTCTAAGGGGGTAAAAAGGGTAAAAATCTGTACTTTTGGTACATTTTATATTTCCTTAAATAATATTACTAGAAAATTGAAATTTGCAATGTCGGTTCACTTCCCGGAAAAAAGATTCAGTATGGCTTGGTTTTTGCCAATGTTGATTCTACGGGGGTAAAATGGGTAAAAAAGTGTACTTTTGGTACTTTTTTTTATTTACTGAAATAATGGTCATTCAAACTTAAAATTTGGAATGTAGTATCCTTTAGAGAAATGAAACATTCTGGAACAAGTACTTTTCGAAAATTATGTACCGTTTTTAAAAAAGTACCTTTTATAAAAAGTACCTTTTATAAAAATTACCTTTTATAAAAAGTACCTTTTATAAAAAGTACATTTTATAAAAAGTACCTTTTATAAAAAGTACCTTTTATCAAAAGTACCTTTTATAAAAAGTACCTTTTATAAAAAGTACCTTTTTTAAAAAGTACCTTTTATAAAAAGTACCTTTTATAAAAAGTACCTTTTATAAAAAGTACCTTTTATAAAAAGTACCTTTTATAAAAAGTACCTTTTATAAAAAGTACCTTTTATAAAAAGTACCTTTTATAAAAAGTACCTTTTATAAAAAGTACCTTTTAAAAAAAGTACCTTTTATAAAAAGTACCTTTTATAAAAAGTACCTTTTATAAAAAGTACCTTTTATAAAAAGTACCTTTTATAAAAAGTACCTTTTATAAAAAGTACCTTTTATAAAAAGTACATTTAAAAAAAGTACCTTTTAAAAAAAGTACCTTTTATAAAAAGTACTTTTTATAAAAAGTACCTTTTATAAAAAGTACCTTTTATAAAAAGTGCTTTTTATGAAAAGTACCTTTTATAAAAAGTACCTTTTATAAAAAGTACCTTTTATAAAAAGTACCTTTTATAAAAAGTACCTTTTATAAAAAGTACCTTTTATAAAAAGTACCTTTTATAAAAAGTACCTTTTATAACAAGTACCTTTTATAAAAAGTAACTTTTATTAAAAGTACCAAAAGTACACTATTTTGGAACTTTTTTATTTCCTGAAATTATATTTATAGAAACTTTTTATATTTCCTAGAACCTTAAAATTGTAATGTAGGAGAATTCGGTAAAAAAAGTAGTTTGCAGTTTAGTTAGTAGTTTAGTAGCGTAAAATGGCTAAACAAGTTTATTTTCGGTACCTTTGATATTTTATGACGTAATGGTTCTAAAAACTTAAAATTAGGAATGTAAAATCCTTTTTGTACTTTTAATGATCCCTGAAAATTGAAATATGGAAAAAAGGATCCGTCGGTGAAGAAAAAAACATTCTGGAAAAGGTTATTTTTTGAAATTCCGTTTCTAACGGGCGGTAAGAAAGTTATCTTTTGGTACTTTTTTTTGTTCCTTTAATAATGAAAAAGTGTAAATTTTGGTTATTCTTATATTTAAATTTTAGTTATTCTTATTTAATGGTTCAGAAAGTTGATATTTTAAATAAAGGATTACCTAGAACAAAAAAAAACAGTTTTTGGAAAATATAATTTTAAGGGGAAATGGTTATTTTTACCTATAGAACTATTAAACTAAGAGCCCTAGAAATAACCCCCAAGAGAAAAACATATTATAAAATTTAAAATTTTAGAACGGGAACGAAATGGAATAGAGCAGGGAACAATATGGAATGATACCTTTTACTCAAATTGTTCCTATTTAACTTTTTTGACTCCATATTTTTTTTCTCTATATGTTTTTTCATTCCAACTTATTTTTATTCCTATTTCCTTATTCATTGAGATATATATTCACTCAAAATCCAAAATCCCGACAAAACGGCTCGAAATAATGCAATTTTATTGTCTAAATTATTCATTGAGATATTATTTTATGAAAGACTTAAACGTGCACAAGTAAATACAACAAAAACTACGTGGGGGAATTTTCTTGAAATCGGTAGAGTAATTCTGATCCTTCTATTATCCGGTATTCAATACAACCGGTAACGAAGTACCGGGATGGTAAGTTAGTTTACTTATAAATAGTTCACAGTTTTCTTTAAATGGAGTTTTTATTATAAGGAAAAAAAATCTTACTATAATTTTAAGACATATTTCTTAAAAAACAATTTAGTTCAAGTTTAGTTGAAATTTACTAAAAAAGAAGTAAGAGTGTTAAATTCGATTGTGCAGAATCTTTTATACCCTCCAACACGTTTAAAATTAAAAAAAAAATCGCAGAGGCGTTTTTTTTTTTGGTGGGAGGGGGTCGTTGGAGTTGGTGGGAGACACCTGTACCCCCGCTTTATATGTTTACAAATTATTTGTTTATGATATTTACGCTTAAATAATAAATTTTTATCGTTATTTTTAATTAACTTCTATAACCACGCCCCAAAGAAAGGCGGCCTGAAATCGAATTTCCTAACCCCCTTGGTCCAAGCGCAGGTCTATGAACATAATATGGCATACAAATGTTACATTTGTTAAGCAAAAATTAAAAAAAACTCGTAAAAATATCGCATTTTTCAGGGGTCGTTTTAGTTCTTCGAGGAGGAACTTTTTTCCCCCTGGTCCGATTTTGCCCATCTTCGAACTTAACCTTACCCAATTTCAGAGGTCTAGCTCTTTTAGTTTGGACTGCATCGTTATTTCTACAGACGGACGGACGGACATCGCTAGAATGTCTTAGATTCTATCATGGATCAATATTATATATGGGGCATTCCATGTGAAATCGGGCACTTTGAAAAACTTTTTTTTTAGATTTTCCCAATTTGTTTACAGTTTTTAGTACCCTTCGAAAACTCCTTCGTGGTAAATTTTCAGATTTTTTTGATGACCCGTTCAAAAGATATCGAATTTGTAAAAATTGGTAGTTTGTTCCTTTACTCAAACTTCTTTTAATCATAACTTCTTCAATAATGGTCCAAATTTCAAATTTTTTTTTTTCAAAATTTTTGTTTTTTTACGTACTTTCTAAAAAAAAATCCCAAAAAATTCTTAAAAGCACTCTCGTATGCGATTTTTAAGTTTTAAAATTTAAATCTCATTTTTGAAAATGTTTGTACTCTTTGATTTTTTTGAAATTTTTTTGTGTAAAACTTCTATCAATTCTACAAATTTTTTGCCCAGGAAGGTCGTGGGATAACGATTATTACTATTTTTTTAAATTTTTTGAAAAAATTTTATTGTAATTTTTCCATCTTAAAATCATTTCTACTGCTCCAATGGTGCGTCATAGAGTGGTCCTTTATAAGACCGACCCCCATTAATTTTTACGTCTTAACATTTCTTTGGAACAAACTAATACCCTATCTCCAATTTCTAAGGGGGCTCCCACACAAAACGACATTTTTTAAAATTTGTTCCAACCGCTCTAACTGCCCTAATAGTGCTCTTAGAGCAACAAAATGTATGACCGACCCACAACATTTTTTTAGTCCAAACATTTTCTCTGAACACACCTACCCTCTATCTTTAACTGTTAAGGCGGTCACTATACAATTTTTTTTATTTTTTGTAAATTTGTTTTATTTAATCAGCTTCTACCGGTCCAATGGTGCGTCCGAGAGGGGTCATTAATGAGACCGACCCCCATTTATTTTTACCCTACAATATTTTTTCAAAACATACCTACGCCCTATCTCCACTCCCTAAGTAGGCTCCCATACAAAATTACATATTTATAAAATTTGCTCCAACTGTTATTTGTATGGGAGCCTACTTAGGGAGTGGAGTGGGGCGTAGGTATGTTTAGAAAAAATGTTGTAGGGTAAAAATAAATGGGGGTCGGTCTCACTAATGACCCCTCTCGGACGCACCATTGGACCGGTAGAAGCTGATTAAATAAAACAAATTTACAAAAAATATAAAAAATTGTATGGGGAACTTCTTAACAGTTAAAGATAGAGGGTAGGTGTGTTCAGAGAAAATGTTTGGACTAAAAAAATATTGTGGGTCGGTCATACATTTTGTTGCTCTAAGGGCACTATTAGGGCAGTTAGAGCGGTTGGAACAAATTTTAAAAAATGTCGTTTTGTGTGGGAGCCCCCTTAGAAATTGGAGATAGGGTATTAGTTTGTTCCAAAGAAATGTTAAGACGTAAAAATTAATGGGGGTCGGTCTTATAAAGGACCCCTCTATGACGCACCATTGGAGCAGTAGAAATGATTTTAAGATTGAATAATTACAATAAAATTTTTTCAAAAAATTTTAAAAAATAGTAATAATCGTTATCCCACGATCTTCCTGGGCAAAAAATTTGTAGAATTGATAGAAGTTTTACCCAAAAAAATTTCAAAAAAATCAAAGAGTACAAACATTTTCAAAAATGAGATTTAAATTTTAAAACTTAAAAATCGCATACTAGAGCGCTTTTAAGAATTTTTTGGGATTTTTTTTTAAAAAGTACGTAAAAAACAAAAATTTTGAAAAAAAAAATTTGAAATTTGGACCATTATTGAAGAAGTTATGATTAAAAGAAGTTTGAGTAAAGGAACAAACTACCAATTTTTACAAATTCGATATCTTTTGAACGGGTCATCAAAAAAATCTGAAAATTTACCACGAAGGAGTTTTCGAAGGGTACTAAAAACTGTAAACAAATTGGGAAAATCTAAAAAAAAAGTTTTTCAAAGTGTCCGATTTCACATGGAATGCCCCATATACTTTGTGGAATGACAAAGTGAGTATGCCCCCATACTGTGGTTGGAGGATATAAAAACACAAGTGTACTTCTTAGAATTAAGTTAATAACTTCTTAGAACTTAGTTAAAAATTCAAAATGGCAATATCTCGAAAACTAAGCGAGAAAGAGCGAAACGGATTAAATTTTTGAAAGAAAGTACTAGAAAGAAAAATATGGAATAGCCAAACTCTACACATCTGTCGGGTTCCCGAGCCCTAAATTTTAAATCTAAAATTTCACATTCCCGAGAAATATTGATTCGTTTCGGTTATCTGTTTCGCAAGTTATGCGAATAACAGTTGTCTATGTTTCACTGTATATATTAACATATTAATGCTACTCATTTGTAGCCATATGCCAGCCAAGTCAATCAATCAGTATGTATTACAATTACTTTTTTGAATTTATTTCTTTTTTTTATTTCTTCAAATCCCACTTGTTTCATATCTATACAAATGTTGATTTATATATCAATATTTTGTTTAATAATACTACCTCCGTCCCAAAATAATCTTAACATTTCTATATTTTGGCTGGGATTATGGAGGATTTTTTGAAAAAGCTTGGTTTTTTTTGTTAATACATATCGGGACATATCAATAATTTAAAAATTATTTATAGCTTTGCAATTTTTCAATTCACGTGCAAAATGGATGCAATAAACTGCATCCAGATAAATGAGACAACTTGTTTTCGACGTTACAAACAGGCATGGTGTCCACTTTGGTCGAAAAGATGAAAATTATTACAAAATGCGGCGTATGAAATAAGAAATTTTACGCTAGAGGCCCTTTTAACGGTTTTTAATAAATGCATTATGAATGCAATAGGGACATCTTGCAAATATTTTTAATTAATTTTGTTACAGTTTTAGTACACGAGATTAGTATAAGATTGTTTTTTAAACTTTATCTTGTATTATTTCAACTAAAACACTGCTTAATAAAATGTTAAGTTTATTTTGGGACAAAAAAATCTATAGAAATGTTAAAAATATTTCGGGACGGAGGTAGTAGATACATATTCGTCGATACTCCTAAAAATAGAGCTATGTGTTTTTATTTTTTTTTTTTTTGAAAAGGGTTCAAAAAACTTCCAACTTTTAAAGAATATAAAATTTGCAATATTGGTTTAATATTTATGGAAAGTTTTTTTCCATAAATGTACTGCGAAAGGACCAATTGAGGCTGTTTTTTGGGTCTCTTCAAAAAAAAATTTAAAACAATTGAGAAAGTTAAAGTCGGTCAAGACCGACCATATTATACCCTACACTAGTGTAGTAAATATACATACACCAAATTTAAGTGGAATTTATATATTTTTGTTGCCAATAGACCGATTTAACTGAATATCGGTCAAAATTGCGGGACCAAGTCCAAAAATTGTCCAGTTATTTTCAGACTAGCTTACCATCCCGGTACTTCATTACCGGTTGTATTGAATACCGAATAATAGAAGGATCAGGATTACTCTATCGATTTCAAAAAATTTTCTAGGTAGTATTTGTTTTATTTACTTGTGGACGTTTACGTCTTTCATAAAATAATATTTCAATGAATAATTTAAACAATACAATTTGAATAACTTCGCTGGTACCCGAGAAAGGACGTTATCATGTGCGTTCCGGGATCCTATATTTAAAATATCAAGCTTCTGAACCATTATTTCAAGAAATATAATAATAACCAAATTTACACTTCTTTATCCCCTTTATGATCAGTCTCAACCTTTAGAAACAGAATTTCCTAAAAGAAAATTATCCAGCATGCAAAATTTACTTCATGAAATATAAAAAGTATCAAAAAACACTTTTTTATACCTCTAGAAACGGATTTTTTTTCACCGAAGTACCCTACATTCCAAAATTCAAGCTTCTAAGGTACTTTTGATAAAAGGTACTTTTTATAAAAGGTACTTTTTATAAAAGGTACTTTTTATAAAAGGTACTTTTTATAAAAGGTACTTTTTATAAAAGGTACTTTTTATAAAAGGTACTTTTTATAAAAGGTACTTTTTATAAAAGGTACTTTTTATAAAAGGTACTTTTTATAAAAGGTACTTTTTATAAAAGGTACTTTTTATAAAAGGTACTTTTTGCAAAAGGTACTTTTTATAAAAGGTACTTTTTATAAAAGGTACTTTTTATAAAAGGTACTTTTTATAAAAGGTACTTTTTATAAGAGGTACTTTTTATAAAAGGTACTTTTTATAAAAGGTACTTTTTATAAAAGGTACTTTTTATAAAAGGTACTTTTTATAAAAGGTACTTTTTATAAAAGGTACTTTTTATAAAAGGTACTTTTTATAAAAGGTACTTTTTATAAAAGGTACTTTTTATAAAAGGTACTTTTTATAAAAGGTACTTTTTATAAAAGGTACTTTTTATAAAAGGTACTTTTTATAAAAGGAACTTTTTATAAAAGGTACTTTTTATAAAAGGTACTTTTTATAAAAGGTACTTTTTATAAAAGGTACTTTTTATAAAAGGTACTTTTTATAAATGGTACTTTTTTTAAAAGGTACTTTTTATAAAAGGTACTTTTTATAAAAGGTACTTTTTATAAAAGGTACTTTTTATAAAAGGTACTTTTTATAAAAGGTACTTTTTATATAAGGTACTTTTTATAAAAGGTACTTTTTATAAAAGGTACTTTTTATAAAAGGTACTTTTTATAAAAGGTACTTTTTATAAAAGGTACTTTTTATAAAAGGTACTTTTTATAAAAGGTACTTTTTATAAAAGGTACTTTTTATAAAAGTAAAAGGTACTTTTTATAAAAGGTACTTTTTATAAAAGGTACTTTTTATAAAAGGTACTTTTTATAAAAGGTACTTTTTATAAAAGGTACTTTTTATAAAAGGTACTTTTTATAAAAGGTACTTTTTATAAAAGGTACTTTTTATAAAAGGTACTTTTTATAAACGGTACTTTTTATAAAAGGTACTTTTTATAAATGGTACTTTTTATAAAAGGTACTTTTTATAAAAGGTACTTTTTATAAAAGGTACTTTTTATAAAAGGTACTTTTTATAAAAGGTACTTTTTATAAAAGGTACTTTTTATAAAAGGTACTTTTTATAAAAGGTACTTTTTATAAAAGGTACTTTTTATAAAAGGTACTTTTTATAAAAAGGTACTTTTTATAAAAGGTACTTTTTATAAAAGGTACTTTTTATAAAAGGTACTTTTTATAAAAGGTACTTTTTATAAAAGGTACTTTTTATAAAAGGTACTTTTTATACAAGGTACTTTTTTAAAAAAGGTAAAAATGTGTTTTGAGAATGCCCCCAAAATTATGCCGTAAAATCATTAAATTTCATATTTAAGTATTTACGATTAAATACTATACAAAAATAGTTTTTAATTATTTTAATAGAAAAAACTTTTTTTAATTAGTTTATTTGTTTTAATAGTCCTTTTTGCAAAAGTCACAATTTTGAGGCTTAAAGTAGGGACAGAAGATAAACTCCGATCGGAGTGATATTTTGCATGTTACACTCAAAGAACTGTAAAACAATTTGTCATAAAAGTTTGTCCAATGAAACTTTTTAATGAAGTTTTCATAAATATTATGAAAATTTTCATAAATATAATGAAATGTTTCATAAATACTATGAATATTTATGAAATATTTCATAAATATAATGAAACAGTTTCATTGGACGAACTTTTATGATGAGTTTCATTATATTAATGAAGCTTTTTCTTTGTGTGTAGTTACCCTTAGGGAACCGACACAGAGCGAAAAGCCCAAAAACGATCCACCCTAAAAATAACAAACACATAGCTCCATTTTAAGGCGCAGCGACGAAATGAATATTGTAATACAAAATTGATATTTTACCTTCACAATATATAACAATTGCAGAATATTGGAAAAAAATCCCACACTTAAATAATAAAGATTTATGCCAAAATTTTCAGTAAGGGTTTTTCTGTTTTTTATAGTAACAATTTTGTATTTATTTAATTCGTCTGTATTTGTTCCCTTTTTTTGAGGGAATCTGATGACTCCCCTGCTCAACCATCGGGATTAAACTTCCAAACTTAAGCTGGAATATAAATTAGCTATGACTATCGATCCAATACTTACTGAATGGCTGTATTATTTACAGAAACTTAGCTGTTTTCTCCACTGTGCAGAGTGGTGTAGGGCATAAATCATGAGGTTAATTTGGTGCCCTGAAGACGCATATCGAAAATTTCTGAAACTTCAAACTGTTTTTAACATATCGTCAAATTTCCAAAAAAAAAAATAGAGTTTTTCCAAAGTTTAATCCCAATTTGCGATTAAAAGAATCTCTCGAACCCAGTGGTTCTTAAAGGGTTAATTAATTAGATGTAAACTTATTGTCTTTTTTCGTTTAAACTTTAATAGCAACCCTGAGTTTGTTGATAATGTTTTTAACCAAAATCGAATTAAAATGTATTTTATTGCTTTGATAATAATATTGCAGAAACAAAAAATAAAACTTGTGACGTTGAAGGAAAAAAAATGTTCATGATTTTCACAAAATGAACCGGTTAGGCATGTGATACCAAAACAAATAAAAACAAGTAAGAAAATTATAGTCGGTCAAAACCGACCATATAATACCCTACACTAGAGTTTCCCGGAAAATGGGTCCCAAGTTCAAACATGGACTGATTAGATCTATATTTTGTCAAATCTTTAATAAGTGTAAAAAGCACTCACTAATCAAATTTGATTGGAATAGGCTTCTTTTTGTTGACAATAAATCGCTTCAACTGAATATCGGGTAAAATTTTCACATGGGACCTAAGTCCAAAAATTTTCCGATGATAATCAGATTTGATAAGGTTATTAAAGTACGCGTTTAACATACACAAACAGAATTTTAATTAAATATTTTCTATTTTCATGAAATTTGAGAGATTTATGTGAAAATCGGGAAGGTGGTTTGTATGGGGGCTACAAGAAGAACTAGTCCGATTTCTTTAAAATTCGGAATGGTGATTTGTGAAGACAAAAAATGATTACCTACTAAATTTTGAAAAGATACCTATTATAATACGGTTATTAGAGTTATTTGAGCCAAAACTAAAGAAGACCTTTGTATGGGGGCTAGGTCTAAATATGGACCGATTTTTTTCACTTTCAATACGCTTCGTCCTTGTACCAAAAGAGGCTTACGTTTCAAATTTCAAGTCAATTGATTAAAAATTGCGAATTGTATCGTGTTTACACCGTTTATATGGACAGACAGACAGACAGACGGACGGGCGGACATCGCTAAATCGACTCAAAAAGTGATTCTAAGTCGATCGGTATACTTAAAAGTGGGTCTAGTACCAATATTTTGGGTAGTTACAAACATCAGCACAAACTCATTATACCCTGTACCACAGTGTGGTGTAGGGTATAACAAGCATGGACATTTTAGTCGGTAAAGATCGATCACATAATACCCTATAACAGTTCTTGCAAGAAAATTAGGTCCATAAAGAGCGATTTATTCAATATTTGGTTTGGATTAGCGAACTCATGGCATCAGCACTAAAGATATTCTCGACGGGGCACAATGCAACATTTGGACAATCTAGGACAACAAAACTCCAAATTTATTTATATTGACTTTAAATTCGGTATACATGTACGGACATCGCTAGATCGTCTTAGACAGTGATTCTGAGTCGATCGGTATACTTAAAAGTAGGTCTATGACCAATATTTCGGGTAGTCACAAACATCAGCACAACTCTATCGTGTAGGGTATAGAATAGCGCTAAATCGACTTTTTTTGCTATTGAGTTGAGTTGAGTTGAGTTGAGGGTGGGTTGTACAAGCCTAAAAATAAGTAAATTTTTCTAGGCAAGTCCATGGCGCTCAGACTTAAAATAGTCCATTGTACCGTACCCTGAAAAGAAAGATTAAGTAAAGGTGATAAAAGGTTGAGAAGAAAAAGAAAGAAAAGTGCTTGTTCAGAATTTCTCAGTTGCTTTCACAAACTTGAGAAAATCAGACAAGGGAAGTCCATGGACCGTGTCCATAGACAGAATATCAGAACCCAATATCCGCAGTCTAGCCCTTGAGAACGCTGGACAACAACAGACGTAATGTTCAGTTGTGTCATCATCCTCAAGACAAGCCACGCATAATGGGTCTGATAAGACACCTAATCTCGTCATATGACGAGCACAGGCATTGTGTCCCGTAATTAAGCCAGTAAGTCTGCGACAGTCTATTCTACTGAGGCTGAGTAGATAGTTAGCCACTTTCCTGTCTGGCTTAATCACAAAACGTTTGGTATTCTTGCATGCCAACTCATTTGACCATCTTTCCATGAAAGTTTCTTTCATATGAGAGTTGATCCAACGCATCAGCCATGTCAAGCCAATACCAATTTGAGGTTCCGGATTGTAAGGAATTGTATCAGAGCCAAGATTTGCCAAAGAGTCGGCAATCTCGTTTCCCCGTATTCCCCTATGACCCGGAACCCACAGAAGACTGACGCTATTCCCACATGAGACCTCATTGAGTCTGCGTCTACATTCCTGGACAATTTTGGATGAAGTGACTGGAGATTCAAGTGCAATGAGCGCAGCCTGGCTGTCACTGCAAATACTGATTCTCCTATTAATCCATCCGTTCCCAATTATCCAGGTCGCTACGTCCAAAATAGCAAATATTTCAGTCTGAAATACTGTAGCCATTTTTCCCATAGCAATATAGCATTTGGTCGCATCGTCCAAATACCAGCCAGACCCAGAGCCATTTAAGTTGCTATACTTCCAATTAAAAACGTTAAGACCGCTACGATTTTTACAAACGGTATGACAAACTAGTATATACCATCTAAAACGATGTGGATGTTATAAAAATAAACACAATCATACAAAATCATAAACTCGCATAAAAATTTGTCTTATATGAGCATTATAAAATATTTTGCCTATAAAAACTCTCTGGCAGAAAAGTGCATTAAATAAATGGAGGTTTCGATCCTTAAGTCAATGCACAGTGGTTTAAAATCGTTTTTTTTAATTAATTCGGCCATTGCCGGAGCCATTGCAATAAAATTTATAGCTTAATTTTGTACGGTGTCCAATAAAGCACTCCCAGGGTCCCCTAAATTAGGACACCTTTTGCATAGAAAAGTGAGCGCTAGGAGTCGCTCCTAGAAGGGTACAATGCAGAGCTTCGAAGGGTTTCATTTATAAATATCGACTTTCAAAAATCGAATACATTCGATTTTTTTTTCATTCGACTTTTAAAAATCGAATGCATTTACTTGCGAATGCAATCGATTTTCTTTCATTCAATTTGAAGAATCCAATGTCATATTCATTCATTTCATAAAAAACTTAAAAAACCAAGGTTGGCAATCGATACGCACCCATAATAACGGTATTTGACTATTGTACCGAAACCAATAAATTTACGGACATTTTTAAAAGCCATTATGAAAGTCTATTAAATTTCTAGTATTTTTGATGTGTTACTTAGTGTCTGTACCGGTTTATTTTCGTTATATAGGCCAACACCTTTAAAATACCGTTTCAAACGGTATTATAAAGGTATTGGCCTATATTTCGAAAATAAACCGATACAAGCACGAAGTTACACATCAAAAATATTATAAATTTCATCGACATTAATATTCGCTTTGAAAAATGTCCATATCTTTATTGGTTGCGGTATAATAGCCAAATACCGTAATCCTGGGTAGGTATCGATTGCCAACCTTGTAAAAAACTAACCAAGATAGAGCAAAATGCAGCCAATTTGTTGTCCATAGTGTCGCCAACACTCTTCACACTTTTTGTCGTGTAGGCAGTTGATATGTGCATTTTTAAAATTTTCGAGAAAACACATTTTTTTTTATTCAAAATTAGGGCCCATTAGAGCCATCGTATGTAAAGAGAGTCGGCGATACTATGAACCAAAGTTTGGCTCCGTTTTGGTATATCTATTTAAAAAATCGATTGCATTCGCAGTGGAACGATAAAAAATCGAATGCATATTCGATTTTTCTAAATCGAATGAACAAGAAATCGAATTCATTCCTTTTTTTCCATTCAATCGAATGAATTCCAAGGACTGCATTCATTGTTGATTTATGAAATCGAATGCATTCACTGACTATGAAAAATAAATTGATTTTTTTGAGAATTCATTCGAAAAGGATATTAATTCTTCGAAACTCTGGTTATGATAAACAATTTGTGAGAACAAAATTAGGGCAAAATATCATATTTATAAATTTTGATGCGCTGAAATATGATGTATCGCATTTCATTTTATTTTGATCCTATTTCGTTCTCACATTAAAATTTATTGTGCCTGCACTTATGCACAGCAATTTTTAACCGATCGAGCTCATATTTTTGTCAATTTTTTTTTTTACCTTTACCTAACAGAAACTTGGTCTCCGATTTCCACCTTAATTTTGATACAAT
The DNA here is from genome assembly GCA_963921195.1 of Pegoplata infirma. Classification (NCBI taxonomy): domain Eukaryota; kingdom Metazoa; phylum Arthropoda; class Insecta; order Diptera; family Anthomyiidae; genus Pegoplata; species Pegoplata infirma. Next base: position 28,613,017 of record OY992538.1, on the reverse strand, counting down.
GTTTTGCAGTAAAACTACACTCTAAATAATAACTCTATTAAATTACAGAAAAACTCTGCTAATTTAACAGAGTACACCATACTTTTCCAGCTAGCAACATTTCTTGGTAATTTCACTACAAAACTCTGTAAAATGATTTTGACCAAAAAAAACTGTTCATTTACAGAGTTTCTAGTAAAATATTGGTCAAATAAAACACCATTCAGCAAAGAAAAACTCTGTAAATTTACATATATTTGTAAAATACATTTTATGCAACCAAAATTTTACAGAAAAAACTCTGTAAATTTACAGAGTTTAGTAAAAAACATGTTATTTCGTAAAATTTTTATAAAATTTAAAAAACGATTTTTTTGTTACTTTTTTAACATTTTCTCAAAAAAAAAATACAAAATTTTGGTGTTTTTACAAAAAACTCTGTTTTTAACTATGAAATTAAGATTACATAGAAATAAGTAAAAATACAGATAAAACTTAGTTTTTTGGTTATAAAAAATACAGAGTATTTCGCTTAAATCTGTATTTGAGCAGAAATCTCTGTTAGTTATCTGTAAAATTAAGATTACAAAGTTAAAAGTATACAAAGTTTTTTCTTTAAATCTGTGTTTTGACAGAAAACTCTGTCAAATATCTGTTGAATTGAGATTACAGTCATTTTACAGAGTATTTAACAGAGTTATTATTTTGAGTGTAATAAGTAAAAGTTTTACTGCAAAAGTTTTACTGATTTAAAAACTTTAGTATGGCTTTAACTTACTTTTTTTCTCGGGTTATTCATATGAGGCATTCCACACCAAATGTCCCGCTACAGAAAAACATGTGTCCCGTAAATTTCTGAATAGGTTGTTTGGATAGCCCTATATGTAACTAAGAAAATTGCGTTTTTGGTTTTTAAAATTTTCGAAAACTGGGATTAGGAGGCGTGGTCAAATATTGAAAAAATGGTAAAATTTGTGGCGAGTTGCCTTGATTAAATATTTATCACATTAAAACGGAATGCACCACAATTTCAAAAATTTACGTTCTTATATAGTTTTGTATGGGCTATCGATTAAATTTTTTTTTTTTTGGAAAATTTTCAGAACCCGTTCTGAAAATTTCCATTTTTTAAAAAAGTCAATTTATCAAAAATCCGGCCACTTTTTTTTTTCTTTTTTATTTATTTTTTTAAAAGCTTAGATGTTTGTCCATCCACACAAAAAAAATCAGAAACACGTTCATCTTTTTTTTCGAGAAAATCGCATTTGAAGTTTAAATTTCATAACAATTTTGTTATTTGCTTGTATTTCTTTGTTATAAAGTCGCGAATGAGTAATATTAATTGCATAAATATTCGTCATACGCTCTGTTGACACAAAGAAATACAAGCAAATAACAAAATTGTTATCAAATTTAAAGTTCAAATGCGATTTTCTCGAAAAAAGAGATGAACGTGTTTCTGATTTTTTTTGTGTGGATGGACAAACATCTAAACATTTAAAAAAATAAATAAAAAAGAAAAAAAAAAGTGGCCGGATTTTTGATAAATTGACTTTTTTAAAAAATGGAAAATTTCAGAACGGGTTCTGAAAATTTTCCAAAAAAAAATTTTTTAATCGATAGCCCATACAAAACTATATAAGAACATAAATTTTTGACATTGTGGTGCATTCCGTTTTAATGTGATAAATATTTAATCAAGGCAACTCGCCACAAATTGTACCATTTTTTCAATATTTGACCACGCCTCCTAAGCCCAGTTTTCGAAAATTTGAAAAACCAAAAACGCAATTTTCTTAGTTACATATAGGGCTATCCAAACAACCTATTCAGAAATTTACGGGACACATGTTTTTTTTCACTGGACATTTGGTGTGGAATGCCTCATATTCGAATTTATAGTTACTTACGCACTTTTTAACAGATTTCGATCGTTTAAATGTGGGCATTATTTGTCTTTATATTGTTTATGCTGCATATTTGTATTTATGCTTTAAATTTGATTGAGTTTTAATGTTATTACATGTTATGTTGGAAACTATTTTTATACAAATAAAAAATATTTGTAGGTACACTGTAAGTAAATTGAATAAGTTCCGATAAATTTTTTTAGAAATTATTTGCATTTTAGTAATATAATTTTATCATTATTTTTATCGAAATATAATATTTAATTATTACCTTTTTTGAATTTCGAAAACGCAGGGGTTGGGAAAGTTGCCTTTTAGCGTCGATATTAATTACACCGTCCGACAGCCAATATTAAACATGAACCGGATAATATACGTCAGAAAGTAGAGATCAAATAAAGTTAAACTGCATTTACAGTTTTTCATTTCGTGATCCTGTTTCTTTTTAAAAGGTCTTCAAAGTTTCAAAGAATACATTTTGTAATATATTTTTTAAATATTTTAACTTGTCCTAAGATGACACTGGACAATGAAAGAGGAGGGTCTATTTTTAACATTTGTACTTGTCCTAGGATGCTGCTAGTGATATCAAATAAAAGAGGAGGATCTCTCCTAATTTTCCTATTTTATTATTTTTATAAAAGGATGTGAATAAAGTCAGTTGAAAACTTTATCAAAATATTTTGTTGAAACTTTTAAATGATATTGAAACATTTTTGAATGGAAAAATAAAATAGAAAAATTAGGAGAGATCCTCCTCTTTTATCTGCTGTCACTAGCGGCATCCTAGGACAAGTACAAATGTTAAAAAAATATTTTATAAAATTTAATCCTCTAAAACTTTTAAAAGGAAACAGGATCACGAAATAAAAAACTGTAAATGCAGTTTTACTACATTTAGTCTCTACACTCAAAATAATTCTACAGTAAAAGGTTTAGTAAGTGATATTGTAACAAAATCTACTAATTGGTTACTAATTTTAGTATCTTCAAAGTACTAACATTAGTAATTTTTACTGGTTTTGACTAATATTATTTAAAAATTTTAGTATTGGTTACCAATTTCTGTACTAGGTCCTTTTGGACTAAAATTAGTAAAATTTTTAGTATTGAATACCCACGTTTTTTTTGGGTGTAGTTTCAAACGTATATTATCCAGTTTGTGTTCAACGACTTCTTTTCAATTTTGTCGGACGGTGTTATATATAATAAAACACTACTCAACAAAAAATCTACTTTTTTCACAGACTCCTACACAGAAACAAATTTGGAGGAAACAAATTTGAGTAATCACTTGTTTAAATTTAAAAACAAAAATTAAGTAATTTTTTAATTGACGCAATTAAAAATTTACTTAAAAATTTTAAAAACAATTTAAGTAAATAATTTAATAGTTTTTTTAATTTTTTTTAAGGCTCGAACCAGAATCAAATGCGTAGCGCAAGACGTAAAAAAAACAAAAACAAACACATCAAATTTGAAATTTTTACGTCCGTTTGATTTAGGTAACTCACATTTAAATATTAGAAACGAAAAATTATTGGGCGTTACGCCTTACGCGACGTAATTTGATTCAGGTTGGACGCTAAACTCTCATAGTTTTTTGAATTCTCGTTTAGTTTATAGTTTTTTTGTGTATATATATGAAAGTTTGTAATCGTCTTTATAAAATTTTCCTATGTTTTAGAGACATAAATGAGGCATTCCACACCAAATGTCCCGCTACAGAAAAACATGTGTCTCGTAAATTTCTGAATAGGTTGTTTGGATAACCCTATATGGGACTAAGAAAATTGCGTTTTTGTTTTTCTATTTTTTAAAAAGTGGTCTTGGGAGGCGTGGTCAAATATTGGAAAAATGGTCAAATTTGTGGCGAGTTGCCTTGATTAAATATTTATGACATCAAAAGGAAATGCACCACAACCTCAAAAATTTACATTCATATATATTTTTGTATGGGCTATCGATTAATTTTTTTTTTTGAAAATTTTCAGAACCCGTTCTAAAATTTTCCATTTTTTTAAAAATTCAACTTATCAAAAATCCGGCCACTTTTTTTTATTTTTTAAGTTTAGATGGTTGTCCATCCACACGAAAAAACTCAGAAACACGTTCTTCGTTTTTTTCAAGAAAATCGCATTTGAATTTTAAATTTCAAAACAATTTTGTAATTTGCTTGTATTTTCTTGGTTCAACAGAGCGTATGAGAAATATTTATGCAATTAATATTACTCATTCGCAACGTTAAAACAAGAAAATATAAGCAAATTACAAAATTGTTATGAAATTTAAAATTCAAATGCGATTTTCTCGAAAAAAAACGAAGAACGTGTTTCTGTATTTTTTTGTGTGGATGGACAAACATCTAAACCTTAAAAAAAAAAAAATTAAAAAGAAAAAAAAAAGTGGCCGGATTTTTGATAAATAGACTTTTTTAAAAAATGGAAAATTTTAGAACGAGTTCTGAAAATTTTCCAAAAAAAAATTTTTAATCGATAGCCCATGCAAAACTATATAAGAATGTAAATTTTTGAGATTGTGGTGCATTCCGTTTTAATATGATAAATATTTAATCAAGGCAACTAGCCACAAATTTGATCATTTTTCCAATATTTGACCACGCCTCCTAAGCACAGTTTTTGAAAAATTGAAAAACCAAAAACGCAATTTGCTAAGTTTAATATAGGGCTATCCATACAACCTATTCAGAAGTTACCGGTACACATATTTTTTTTTTTTTTCGCTTCACATTTGGTGTGGAATGCCTAAAATATGTTTGGTAAAGTTTGAAAAAACAAGTCTTTTGTTTTTTTTTTGTAAAAAAATTTAAAACTTTTTTAAGCCTTAAAAAAAATAAATAGATACATTTTGAGTAAATTTTTAATTGTGTCAATTAAAAATTTACTAAAATTTTTTTTCAAACATTTAATAAATTTTTAATAAAAATTTACTGGTGCGAGATATCGCCATTTTGAATTTTTAACTAAATTCTAAGAAGTTATTTACTAAATTCTCAGAAGTTATTAACTAAATTCTAAGAAGTACGCTTCCTCAATTCAAAGAAGAGAAATACGATGATGTTTTTTTTTAGTAAATTTTAACTAAACTTGAACTAAATTGTTTTTTTTAAGAAATATGTCTTAAAAATAAAGATACGTTTCTTAGATTTGTGGAAAATTTCTTTGGCAGTAAGAATTTTTTTCCTAATATTTAAAAATTCCACTTAAAGAAAACTATGAATTATATAAGTAAATTAACTAAACTTTTTTCCTCATAGTTAAGAAAATTTCTCGTTTTTTAGTTAAATTTTACTAAATTTTAGGAAAATTCTTGATAAATTTTCAAAGACATTTTTTCCTTAATTTTAGTTATGTCTTTTTTTTCAGTGTATCATTCAACATTTTTTTACCTTGTGAATCCGATTTGGCTGAAATTTTGTCCTCATCAGTTTTGTCCTCATCAGTCCTCAGAGTTTTTTTTAGAAAAAAAAATCATCCTCACATTTCGCTGACATCCTAATGCAACATATATCATAGAAACTTGGCTATCTATATGCCAAATTTTTAGAAAAGTCCAAAGTCATAATTCCATATTCCATAAGGGCGGAATTGCCCTTGTTTTTTATAGCGAGACAGACGGAAGAAAATCTATTCAATAATGTATGGGTCCTAGATCGATAATTTGTCACACGTGGAATGACAAAGTAAATATACATACCACTATTTGTCAGTAGAGGATATAAAAATATGATGCTATCCATTTCTAGCTAAAAATTTGTTAGCGCGTGTATTGTAAAATATTTATAGCAATATTAGTAAATTAGCTTTAAAAAAACTTTTTCTCTTTTTTTCTTAATGTTAAAAACATAATTAAATTTCCAATTGATTATTTTTTAAAAATTTTTTATTCAAAAAAAGTTCTAAATTCAATAGTATATACTAGAGTGGCTCGTTTTTGGGCTTTTCTCTCTGATCAAATTCTAATACCCGCCAAAAGTGTCGGTCCCCTAAGGGTAACTCACATGCAAAATATCACTCCGATCGGAGTTTATCTTCTGTCTCCACTTTGAGCCACAAAATTGGGGTTTTCGCAAAAAAGGACTTTAAAAAAAAAATAAATTAAGTTTTTTATTAAAATAATTAAAAAAATATTTTTGTATAATATTTGATCGTAAATACTTAAATATGAAATTTAAAGATTTTACGGTATCATTAACCCGTTCAAACTTGATACCAAAAAAATGGAATGATTTTGAGAGTTCTCAAAACACCTTTTTCAAAATTTGAAAATTTTTTTAAAAAAAATTTTTAAATATACCATTTTTTCTTTCTGAATTCATTAAGAACTCCTTGGAGAAGAAAAATGTGAAATATGGCGGATATCCGTCGAGCCACTTTTCGGGAATCGCGGGGGTAAATTAGCGGTTTTCAAGGAAATGTTGGTTTTATCAATAATTTGGATTAATAAAATCTTATAAATTTCATTTTTGTGCAAATTAACGGTTTTTTGGTGTCGTGGCATTCTATTATATAACTTTAAGTATGTCATGAAATCTTACAGATCTAGGACGTCTTTAACCCACATTGTCTGAGGGTCAAGAATGACCCCCGCGGAAAATTTGAAGTTTAGAGCTTAAATTTTGTGCTATAAACAAGTATAAAACGGCTTTTATGTTTTTTACCCCAACTATTATTTCGTATTAATATGTAATCTTTAAAAAAATCGTTAACCCTTCTTGGTAGGGGGTCAAAAATGACCCAGTTAATAAAAAGTATATATTTTTTCATATAAAATTAATTTGTGGCAATCTATTAGATAACTTTAAATCAGCCCTTAAATCTCACATATTTAAGATATCTTTAACCCACACTGGCCAGGGGTCAAAAAATGACCCCGGCAAAAAGTGTTTGAATTTTTTGATATCAACAAAATATATATTTTTTATTGAATGGGTCATTTTTGACCCCCTACCTAGAAGGGTTAACGATTTTTTAAAGATAATAAAATAATACGAAATAATAGTTGGGGTAAAAAACACAAAAGCTGTTTTATACTTGTTTATAGCACAAAATTTAAGCTCTAAACTTCAAATTTTATTCGGGGGTCATTTTTGACCCCCAGCCAATGTGGGTTAAAGACGTCCTAGATCGGTAATATTTCATGACAGACTTAAAGTTATATAATAGAATGCCACGACACCAAAAAACCGTTAATTTGCACAAAAATGAAATTTATAAGATTTTATTAATCCAAATTATTGATAAAACCAACATTCCTTGAAATCCGCTAACTTCCCCCCGCGATCCCCAAAAAGTGGCTTGAGGGATATCCGCCATATTTCACATTTTTCTTCTCCAAGGTGTTCTTAATGAATTCAGAAAGAGAAAATGGTATATTTAAAATTTTTTTTTATTGAAATTTTCAAATTTTGAAAAAAGGTGTTTTGAGAACGCCCCTAAAATCATGCCATTTTTTTGGTATCAAGTTTAAACGGGTTAATGATACCGTAAAATCTTTAAATTTCATATTTAAGTATTTACGATCAAATATTATACAAAAATAATTTTTTAATTATTTTAATAAAAAAACTTAATTTTTTTTTTTTTTTTTTTTTTGAAAGTCCTTTTTTGCGAAAACCCCAATTTTGTGGCTCAAAGTGGAGACAGAAGATAAACTCCGATCGGAGTGATATTTTGCATGTGAGTTACCCTTAGGGGACCGACACTTTTGGCGGGTATTAGAATTTGATCAGAGAGAAAAGCCCAAAAACGAGCCACCCTAGTATATACCATAATGAAATTCATATGTATTGGCGTGCATTTAAACTAAACCCCCCAATTAAAATTCAGAGAAAACATATTTTTTTATGAAATTGATATTAAAAAATGTTTTGTTATTTTCTTTTACCATCGAATTGATTTTCAGCCTTATAGATTTTTTTCGCTTTAATTTATTTGAATACACTAATTAAAAAAATATATTGGAAAGCAAAAAATAACGATTTCTCTATAATTTTGTCATAAACTTACAATTCATTTTGTTAAATCAATCATTATTTTGATTGACATCAAATAAAAAAGTTGATCAAATTTTTGTTCAAAATTCAAAAATGTTTGGTTGAGAAAATATTTAATTAATCACTTATTAATTTGGTGATTGGTATAACAATTTTCTTCATCGGAGGAGTTTCAATTAAAAAAATTAATTGAAATTAAGTTTTTCGTGATTGAAATTCGTTTTCAATTCTTTCTATGAATGTGTTCTTGCCAAAGCAAACTTTTTCAAGAAAAGAAAACGTCATATTCATTTGTTATTTCACGCAAAACCCATTCTAATATCGGTCGAGGACCCCATTGAGTTTATATCCATGATGGTTTCTACGAAATTTTAGCGGTATCGCTGTCTACGGAAAAATTTGCTTTGGCAATTACACTAGTTCACAGAAATTTTGACCGACGACATTTCATATTTATTTTTCAGGTAAAATCTCTGTTTGAATCTGAAAATTAAGTTCAAAGTCTTTAAAGTGGAAGAGTTTTCGAGATATTGCCAAATTTGATTTTTTTTTTACTTTTTAAACAAAAGGTTTTACTTAAATAAAAATATCTACGAAAATCAATGGATATTTTTGTTGTTTTAAAATAAAGGCGATTTAATACTTTATCAAATCTATATACAACATTTTCCAATCTGATTACACTATGCAACACGATTTTGTATCTTGGATGGGACAAAAAAAAATTAAATTTTAACAACAGTAGAACAAAACCAACAAAGGGGTTTGGAAACTTAGCTCGAGTTATATTTTTATGGTCCACTGAAGTTTTTAATTTTTTAAATAACTAAAAAAAAGTATTAAATCATTTTATGCAAAACTTATTCTAATATCGGTCGAAGACCCCATTAAGCTTATATTGCAATCACCAGTGGCTTTCTAGGACAATTACAAATATTTCAGAAATATTTTTCAAAATTTATCCTTTAAAACTTTGAAGTCCTTTTAAAAGGATACAGAACCACAAAATGAAAAACTGTTAATGCAGTTTTACTTCATTTGATCTCTACTTACAGGCTCTACTCTCTTCTCTTTACTATAACACCGTCCAACAGCCAATATTAAACATGAACCGGATGATATACGTCTGAAAGTAGAGATCAAATGGAGTAAAACTGCATTTACAGTCTTTCATTACGTGATCCTGTTTCCTTTTAAAAGGACTTCAAATTTGTAAAGGATAAATTTTGTAAAATATTTATGAAATATTTGTAATTGTCCTAGGATGACACTAGGTAACGGCAGATAAAAGAGGAGGAACTCCCCTATTTTTTTCATGTTTATATTTTGCCTTATCAGGATAAAAGGATGTGAATAAAGTCTAAAGTCATTTGAAAACTTTATCAAAATATTTTGTTGAACATTTTTAATGATATTGAAGGGCAGATTTTTGAATGGACGTAACTTTTTCCTGATATGTAAAAATAATACAATAGAAAAATTAGGGAAGATATTATCCAGTTCACACTGAAAAAAATACATAACTAAAATGTTATGTCTTTGAAAATTTATCATGAAATTTCCTAAAATTTAGGTAAATTTAACTAAAAAATGAGGAATTTTCTTAACTATAAGGAAAAAAAGTTTAGTTCATTTACTTATAATTAGTTTATAATTTTCTTTAAATGGAATTTTTTAATATTAGGAAAAAAAAATCTTACAGCCAAAGAAATTTTCTACAAATCTAAGAAACGTATCCTTATTTTTAAGACATATTTCTTAAAAAACAATTTAGTTCAAGTTTAGTTAAAAATTCAAAATGGCGATATCTCGAAAACTAAGCGAAATAGAGCGAAACGGATTAAATTTTCAAAAGAAAGACTACAAAGAAAAATATGGAATAGCCTAGCTCTGCATATATGTCGGGGTCTCAAGACCCTAATTTTAGATCTTAAATTTTAAATTCCCGAGATTTTATACACTCAAAATAATTACTCTGTTAAAAACTCTGTAAAATGACTGTAATCTCAATTCGACAGATATTTGACAAAGTTATCTGTCGAAATACAGATTTTAAGAATATACTTTGTATTTTCTTGTAACCGAAAAACGAAGTTTTGTCTGTATTTTTACTTTTTACTTTGTTTCTCTATTTTACAGATAATAAACAGAGTTTTTTGTTAAAATACAGATTTTATAAAAATACTTGTGTTTTTTTCTCGTAACCAAAATAATTAATTTGAAATGTAATTTTACTTATTGCTCTGTAATACAGTTTTCAAATAAAAATCTCTTCAAAAAACTTCCAAATATTTCAACCGCTCTTTAAAAAGCGTCTAAATTACAATAAAACCTGGTAAATTTTACGAGGATGTCGTGTAAAATTGGAGGTACTTGTAAAAAAAACAAGTAATTTTCACAAAAATAAAAAAGTAAATTTACAATTTGGAAGCCTCTAAGCGGGCAAATTTACTCGATGGCATTTTCCAATTGTCAACACTACATTAAGGAAGAATTGATCAGAAATCAAATAGTAAATAGTAAAATTCTGATCGCTTTTATCAATATTTTACAGATAATTCTGTAATTTTACAGGTTTTTTTTATCGAAATAATTTTACAGTTTTCTTCGTAAAATAACAAAAAATCTTGCTGGTTGGAAATCTATGGTATTTTCTGCTGGCTCAGCAGAGTATCTCTGTAATTTAACTGAGTGATTATTTTGAGTGTATATGCACATATCTCGGTAAATACTGCCAACACGATTAATAGCACTGTGCTACACCAAAAAAATGCAGGGGTTCTCATATGAAAATTCGGGTTGGTTGGAGTCCATAGAGTACTGATATACTCATAGTTTTCCTGGATCACTTCGTTAAGTACGTTTTTTATTGGCAAATGTGTTGAAAAACGGCAATTCTTAAATTACAACTTTAAAAAATTATTACTTTGTTAGTTTGCAACCGATTTTCGATTTTATGGATTTTTTTGAAAGGTATAAGTCTTACCTTTTAAACAAAACAAAAATATTAAAAATCGATCAAGAATTGGCTGAGCTACGATCGTTTAAGTTAAAAAAAATCCAATTTTTTGAAAAATTTGTCATGTTCTTTATACTCTAAGTTAAAAGTGCATCATTAAACAATTTTTGTTTTATTTTTGTATAAAATTATAGTAAAGTAGCTTTCCAAAACACCAAAAAACATAACAATCGGTTAAAAAATGAATGAGTTATGCTAAGTTTTGTGATAGGACATTTTTAATTTTTTTCAGAAATGCTTGTAATTCAGGTATTATTCATAAATCTTATTGCTAGTAGTAATTTTATGTGCCTATGCATATAACCAAGAGATTGTAACATAATTAGATTTGTGCGTGATTGACACATGATCACAAGTGAGCGTAATTGAAAATCAATTTTACTCACGTCGTTGTGAGTGAGTGTCAGTGGAATAAAAAAGTGTGAGTGAAATAAAAAAAAATTTCAGAACCCGTTCTGAAATTTTCCATTTTTTAAAAAAGTCAATTTATAAAAAATCCGGCCACATTTGTTTTTTTTTTTAATTTTTTTTTAAAGATTAGATGTTTGTCTAAGAGATGGTCACGTGAGTGAATTTTAACTTTCACTCAATCACGAGCATAGTTTTTCTTCTAACACTCACTCACAATCACGTGTGTAAATTTAGTACAACTCACACTCACGTACGCCGATGCAAGAGTCACTCACGCTAACTTTGACTCACACTCACGATATTCTTATTTATACTAAAAATAATTTCAAAAATCTTTCAAAATTTTCAGCAAAATCTAAAATTTTACATTTGTTTTGATTTTTTCGGGACGAAATCTGAAGTTAAGCAAAATTTTAAATTTTTTTTTGTTGCTTTTTTGGAATGAAAGGAAATATGAAGAGAAAATAAATCACGCAAACTCACGCAAAAAAATCAACTCACGCTCACTCTTTCACGCAATAATCTTTCTCACACTCACTCACAATCAAGTGAGTAAAATTGAATTCAGTCACACTCACGCTCTTATCTGCTCATGTTCCCATCTCTAGTTTGTCTATCCACACAAAAAAATTGTAATGTGTTTTTTTCGTTATTTTCGAGAAATCGCATTTGAATTTTGAATTTCATGACAATTTGGTAATTAGCTTGGTTCCACGTAGCGTATGACTAATGCAAATATTTAATAGTCATTCGCTACGTTGAAACAAGAAAATACAAGCAAATTACAAAATTGTTATAAAAATTAATATTCAAATGCGATTTTCTCTCAAAAACATATGTCTGAATTTATTTGTGTGGATAGACAATCATCTAAGATTACAACAAGTAAAAAGTTAAATTCGGCCTTGCCGAATGTAGTGATACCCTCCACAATTTCAAAAAGATTATTGCAAAAAACTTTATTTAAAAGGAAATTACTTTTGAAAAAAAAAAAAAATTTGAAAAAAAAATTTCCGCGAAAAAAAATTTTGGTAAAAAAAATGCGCGATTTTTTTCTTTTTTTGTGTTCGTACTTTTTTAAATACCATTTGGTGTTCAATTAAAGCATTTTGTGTATTTAGGTTATGTTGAATGTACTGAAATTTTTGAGGTGTGCTTACGTTTTCGTTAATAACTTTTGAACCGCTGAACCGATATCACTCAAATGCAATACCAAACTTCTCGGGAGAACTTCCAATAAATATGTTAAGTTTCAGTCATCTCCGTGCAATATTTTGTCTGCGACAGCATTTTCCACAGACAGACGGACAGACGGACATCGCTAGAATGTCTTAAAATCGATCGGGCATCATGAATATATATACTTTATGGGGTCCCAGATCGATATTTCGATGAGTTACAAACAGAATGACAAACTTATATATACCCTCTATCACTAAGGGGAGGGTATAAAAAAAAGTGGCCGGGTTTTTGATTAATTGACTTTTTTTTAAAAATGAAAAAATTTCAGAACTAAAATGAAAAAATTTCAAAACTAAGTAATAAGCAAAAAAAAAAAATGTAATCGATGTTTGAGATTGTGCTGCATTCCGTTTTAATTTAATAAATATTTAAACAAGGTAACTCAACACAAATTTGAGCATTTTTCCAATATTTGACCTCCTAAGTCAAGTTTTTGAAAAATTTTAAAACCAAAAACGCAATTTTCTTAGCTCCATATAGGGCTATTCATACAACCTGTTCAGAAATTTACGGTAAACATGTTTTTTTTGCTGGATATTTGGTGTGGAATGCCTCATGCGTTTATTTATAAATACTTAGGTAAAATTTCCATCAAATGATCCTACAATTTTACCAATTTCGTTTCAAAAATGTTTGCGAACGTACAACTTTTTCTGTCATAAAAATGTTGCAGGTATTACTTTTCAAAAAAGATTTTTTACTTAAACGAGCCTATTTTCAATCTATTCTCAATATTTTTGTTTTTAAGAAGTATAACTCATATTTTTCAAACAAAACCAAAAAATTATAAATGGGATTTAGAAGCAACTGACACGCCCATTTTTTTTATTCCACTCACTCACAACCACGTGAGTAAAATTGATTTTCAATCACGCTCACTTGTGATCATGTGTCAATCACGCACAAATCTAATTATGTTACCATCTCTTGTTTATATGCATAGGCACATAAAATTACTACTAGCAATAAGATTTATGAATAATACCTGAATTACAAGCATTTCTGAAAAAAATTAAAAATGTCCTATCACAAAACTTAGCATAACTCATTCATTTTTTAACCGATTGTTATGTTTTTTGGTGTTTTGGAAAGCTACTTTACTATAATTTTATACAAAAATAAAACAAAAATTGTTTAATGATGCACTTTTAACTTAGAGTATAAAGAACATGAAAAATTTTTCAAAAAATTGGATTTTTTTTAACTTAAACGATCGTAGCTCAGCCAATTCTTGATCGATTTTTAATATTTTTGTTTTGTTTAAAATATAAGACTTATGCCTTTCAAAAAAATCCATAAAATCGAAAACCGGTTGCAAACTAACAAAGTAATAATTTTTTAAAGTTGTAATTTAAGAATTGCCGTTTCTCAACACATTTGCCAATAAAAAACGTACTTAACGAAGTGATCCAGAAAAACTATGAGTATATCAGTACTCTATGGACTCCAGCCAACCCGAATTTTCATATGAGAACCCCTGCATATTTTATTTTTGGTCATTTGTAGCACAGTGTAGTTTTTGAGTTATCCAGTTTTAAAGATTCTCAAGACGCTATCAGACCCCTTATTACCGTATCTCAAAAACTAAGCAAGGTAGAGCGAAACGGACAAAAGTTTTGGGTTAGAATCTATGGGAACCCTTAAAGGGGTTCGAGTTAACAGGGTCTGGACTCATGGGATTCGAACCCATGGGTCCAGGGTCTAGACCCAATCAAGTTCTAAACTGTGAATGAACTAAAGTGCAATATAATTTTTCCCATTTTCTAGATAAAATTGGCTTAATATTAAATAACTTTGTTTTCCTTAATTTTGGGAAAATTATGAACTAAAACTAAGAAAAAAATCTTTGGTGCCAAATCATTCCCTCTTTTTTTCAAAATTTAGTTAATTTTCGCAGAATTTAGTTCACTTTTTTTTTTTGGGTGCATGTTCAACGATTTTTTATATTTGTCGGACGGTGTAATTTTTGCTGTCGGACGTTGTAATTTGATTTGTTACACACGTAATGACAAAGTGAATGTAGCCAGTGGAGGGTATAAAAATCCGATGCTATCAATTTCTAGCTAAAAATTTGTTTACGCTTGTGTTGTAAAATATTTTTAGCAAAAATTATAAATTAGCTTTAAAAATTACTTTTTCTAAAATTAATGTTAAAAACAATATTTAATCTTAAATTTCCAATTGATTATTAAAAATTTTTAATTCAAAAAAAGTTTTAATTTAGTATGTATATTAGCATGTCCCGAAAATGAAAACGTTTAGGTCACAACCCTGCATATTGAAGAGCTAATTACGGGGGAAAAAATAAAAATATTTGGTGGTCATCTTCAGGGCGCAACCAGCGCTTAAAGTTTGAATTCGTAGTACATTTGGCCAAAAAAATACTTTTTTTTAAATTGGTGCCAAAAGTTTCGTTATGCCAAGTACATTCAGGAAAAAATATTTACAAAGTTTTCATAGAGTAATTTTGGTACAGCGCAAAGTTTTGAAATTTTGAAAATGTGTAATTTATTTTATTTTTCTTAATTTTTTTATTAAAACGGAGTTTGAAGGAGTTTTTTTTTTAAGTTTTTATATAAAATTGAGTTTAAATTTAAGTTTTTGTACAAAACGGAGTTTTATACTAAAATTTTTTTTTTTTTTTAAATTCATATTTTCAAATTTTCATAGCTGGACCAAAATTTCTCGATGAAAACTTTGTAAATATTTTTTTTCTAAATGTACTCTACATAACAAAACTTTTGGTACCGATTTTAATAATAAAAAAAATATATTTTAATATATACACTCAAAATATTTTGTAAGTAAATTCAACTGAAAAAACATTTAAAACAATCGTTTTTCCTTTTAAAAAACGGACTACTTATATTTCACTTAAACCAAAATACTTTTTCAGTTATTTTTAAACGTTAATAAATGACTAGACGTTCCGTAAAAACAAACGATATTTCAGTTATTTTAACTGTTTACAATTTTTTATTTTGTGAAGTAAAAATAAAATTTTTTGAATAACAAACTACAAAAACCGTACTTCTGTAAAATTATACGGTATAATCAGTTACAATTAATTTAACTGATAAAAAAATTTTCCGTAAATTTTTGTAGTTTATTGTTTTAACAACTGTATAAATCTTTCAATAATTTAGTTTTTTTGAAAAACAAACGATAAAGCGTTTAAAACAACTTTACCTAAAAACTGTTTTGAATAACCGTAAATAGTTACTGTAAAACTTTTCTAGGTGTAATACAGATACAACCTTTAAGCGCTAGTTGCGCCCTGAAGATGACTTCCAATTTTTTTTATATTTTTTTGCCCCTCTAATGAAATTCCCAAAATTTCCTAATTTCAGGAAATGCTAATGTATATACCATTATGAAATTCATAAGTATTGATTTGCATTTACAGGCCTATTCACAGTTATGACAGGTTATGACTAATTTTATTATTTTCAAACTTCATATTCCCTGTGTTTGTTGTAAACACAATCATAAAAAGTCTCAAAATTTAAAATTATTTGTCAATTTTGAGACGATGTGGGTAGCAGGTCTTTATTATTTTGAAATTTTCAAACAAAATTTTAATTTTTTTTTATGATTATATACAACAACCACATGGAAAAAATTGAGTTATGATTGAATTATGACTTTTTTTTGTGAATAGGCCCCTTAAACTAAACATTAATTAAACCCCCCCAATTAAAAATCAGACCAAACGTAATTTTGTGTTATGAAATTGATATTAAAAATGTTTGCGGATTTTGTACTATTGTTCAAAACATTAAATATTGAAAATGTTTTGCCAAATACACAAAAAATTATTGGCTATAAATTGCCAATGGTGATTTGTTGGAGATACAAAAGACAGATATTCCCACCGTTCCTAAGGCCGCGAAATATTTAAGTTTTTAAAAGAAACATCTCCCCATTGACCGTGTATTTAAGGATAAATCCTCGTATATTGGGAGAAAATCAATTTGTTTAGCATGGTTATAAATTTGAGCTCAAAATTATAGATTTTGTTAGGATTTTTTTTACGTTGGACTGCATGGGGTCCTAAGAAGAGTTCATGGGTAGCGTGTAGATCCTTTAGTATCATTTTATTAAATTCAACTCTAAATAATTTTTAAGCCATTTAAAGGAAAAGTTATTTAAAAGAAAATTTAACTTTTAACATAAATTTTACCTTGTTGGTCCCTGAGGCACTTTCTCTACTTCTTCCATAAAAGTTTCTTGAAGATTATTAAGCAGCATCCATTCATTGTCGTTCCAGAGCTAAAAAGATAAAAAAAAGTATGTGAGTTACCTTGATCTAAAAATTAAGATAATTTTTATGATTTTTTTTTTTAAGAGCCATCAAGGCAAAAGAAAGTAACCTCAAAAATTTGATTTGGGTTGCAAAAAAATTTACACCATTTGTCAATACACAGAAAAAAATTTCCAATAAACGACTTTCATAGTATTTATGAACAAATTCATACAATTTATTAACTTTTTCATAATACTTATAAACTTTTTCATAGTATTAATGAATAAATCATAATATGTTAAATTTAAGAACTATTTAACATTTTGCATAAATACTATGAAAAAGTTTATAAGTATTATGTTCATAAATTGTATGAATTTGTTTATAAATACTATGAAAGTCGTTCATTGGAAACATTTTTTTTTCTGTGAATACACTTAAAAGAAAAAATTGATCAAAAAATCTGTAAAACGACTTTCAATTTGACCCTCCACTCTAGTGATAGAGGGTATAAGACGATATCGATGTCCGTCCGTCTGTCTTTTGAACTTTTGAAAAACTTCACGGAGGCTCCTGAAGTTTGAAGTCAGGTTGGTATTGCAACTCAGCGAAATGATCCAGTGATTGAAAAGTTATAAGCAAGAGAGTAAATTTTTCGTGAATTTACGATATAAAAATCACGATAACATTCGAAAGACAATTCTAAGGGTGGTGAAGCTTGGCATTTATATTTAACGTTCCCCTGGTCTAGTTTGTATTAAATTCCATCCAAATCGGTCCAGTGATTTCAAAGTTTTTAGCAAAACCGTGAATTTTAGCTTGGTTTCACCTTAAAATCACGTGTTGAAAAAACCGAGCTTTAAAAACATTGGTAAGCCCGATAATTACTTTACAAAGTATTTTTATCACTCAAAAATCATTTTACACTAAAAAAAAAATTACACTCGAATAAAATTTTACACTCAAAAAATATTAGTAATTTTTTTAAAATTAGTATTTTTTTTACAAGTTAAGAAAAAAAGTGTTTTAATCAAAATAAAATATTTCTAATCAAAATTATTAACTTTTTTCACGTTAAAAAATGTTTCTCTGCATTCAAAGGGGCATTGTGGAGGGTATTTATAGATTCGGCCATGTCGAAATTAACTTTCCTACTTGTTTTTTTAACATGATAATGTTTTTAGGTATGTGTCTTGTTTTAAAAAAAATGCAGGACGCCACCTTAGATTGACTCTATAATAGGGTTGCCATCCGTCCTCTTTTCCCCGGACATCGTCCTCTTTTTTAGGGCGTCCGGGGCTGTCCTACTTCTTTTTTAGAAAGTGTCCGGGGTTGTCCTACTTTTTGCACTTTTCCACAAACATTTTTTTTATTACTTCTTAACGTTTGAATTATTTGCATCGCTGTATTTTAGCTTACCAGCAGTAATGTCAACTTTTTGTGAGCAAAACGCGCACAAAAATAAAAAAGACACTTAAAAACTAGTATATTTCGACTAAAAAAGCACTTTATGTAGTGCGAAAATAACTACGTTGGCATCACTTATTATCAGCTCTGTGTGTCTTAAAGTTTGCTCTCCGAAAAAAAAAATTGTGTATCAAAAATTTCCGTTTCAAAAATGTTCTAAATGATTTTAGGCAAATTCCTTTCGAATTTCCAAAAATTGTATATCAGAAATTTCCAATTGAGTTTCTACAGTTTCCATTTGTATTTTAAAATTTTTTAAATGCTTTTTAAAAATTCCATTTCCTAAATTTACAATTGTATTTCAAAAATTTCCATTTATATTTTAAAATTTTCTAAATGCAGAAAATTCCAATTAAGTATATATCAAAAATTTCCATTTGTATTTAAAAAATTTTCAAATGCGCTTCAGAAAATTTTGATATACAAATGAAATTTTTTGAAAACCATTTACATAATTTTTAAATCAAAATGGAAACTTTTGAAATACAATTAAAATATCTGAATTTGTTTAAATTCAAAAGTAATTTTTTTAAAAACATTTAGAAATTTTTAAATGAAAATGGAAATTTTTGAAAAACAAATGGAATTTTCTGAAAAGCATTTAGAAAATTTTAAAATACAAATAGAAAACTCTGATATACACTGAAAAATTTTTTTTGAATAATTTTTTTTTAGAATTTTTTTTAAATACACTGGAAATTTTTGAATTATAAATAGATATATTTCCAAAATATTGAAAAATAATTGGAAATATATTTTTTTAGTGGAAAAAATTTTTTTTTCTTAATAAAAATGATTTTTTTTTGCATATTGTATTGCGTTGTTGACTTTTTTTAAACTTATTTATTAAAAAAAAAATTGTCCTCTTTTTTGGGTCAAATGTCCTCCTTTTTTGAGGTTGGCGTTCTTAAAATGCAAATGGCAACCCTACTCTATAAGCTAATAATGTTTTCATTTTCATAAGACCAAAAATTTTAGTAACTTGGGTTTGTAACTTGGATAATAATTCACCCCCTACGAGGGGGTGAATAAAAAATATTCACCAGAATAAAAAATATTCACCAGCTGGTGAATAAAACGTAACATATTTATTTTGCATCAATATTTTTTTTAATCAATATTTTTCAAGGTTGGTTACCGAAACGAATAACGGTAAGGGTAACGGTAACGGTATCTAATTTTTATTTATTTCGGTAAAGGTAACGGTAAGTGTTTTCAAATCGTTTCGGTAACGTTATGTACCGGTACCGAACCAACCAAACCGGTACGTACCGGTATTATTAATTTAGTTAAAAACTTGAAAAAAGATAGAACTGAAAGCTAAAAATATTTTATAGACCCAAAAACCAGTATAGATTTGATATGATTATTATTTTTGTCATTTATTTTATGATAATTTGCAAATTATAAATTTAAAATTATGTTAGCAATTTAATTTTATTTTTTTTGTTCGTTAAAATCCCTTAAAACAGGTAAAATTTTGAATACCGGTACAATACCGGTAACTTCTAATAATTATAACGGTAACGGTAAGGGTAACGGTATTTTAAAAATATTTTTAGCGGTATCGGTAACGGTAACGGTATTCGATTTGAAAGGGTTTTGAATCGGTAACGGTATAATAAGGGTAACGGTAACCAACCATGATATTTTTATTAATAAATATTTTTTTTCATCATAATTTTTTTTCATCAATATTTTTTTTTATCAATATTTTTTTTCATCAATATTTTTTTCATCAATAATTTTTTCAGCAATAGTTTTTTATCAATATTTTTTTGGAATAAATATTTTTTTTCATCATAATTTTTTTTCATCAATATTTTTTTTTTATCAATATTTTTTTTCATCAATATTTTTTTCATCAATATTTTTTTTCAGCATTAGTTTTTTATCAATATTTTTATCATGAATATTTGTTTTCATCAATATTTTTTTTATCAATATTTTTTTCATCAATATTTTTTCATCAATATTTTTTTGCATCAACACCAATTTTTCATCAATATTTTTTTCATCGATATTTTTTTTACATCAATATTTTTTTTTCATCAATATTTTTTTCTTCAAAATTCTTTTTCATCAATGTTTTTATGTCAATATTTTTTTTTTTCATCAATAAAAAGAAAATAAGAATTTTAGTAACTTGGGTTTGTGACTTGGATAATAATTCACCTCGTAGGGAATAAAAAAAAATATTCACTAGCGGGTTAATAAAACGTACACAATTATTTTTCATCAATATTTTTTTCTTCATTTTTTTTTCATCAATATTTTTTGTCCATCAATATTTTTTTCACAATATTTTTTTTCAACAACATTTTTTATCAATATTTTTTTCATCTAAATTTTTTTTATCACTATTTTTTTCATCAATATGATGCTTTCCCAGCACACAAGCGACCATAAAAGGTACTTTGCCAGCGCTCTCCCGTTCGTATTTTTCTGCCTGGGAATCTAAATTTGTTTAAATAAAGAAGAAAAAAAAATATTTTTTTTTCATCAAAAATTTTTTATCAACATTTTTTTTTATTAAATATTTTTTTTATCAATAATCTTTTTTCACTAAAAACTTTTTTCATCAAAAACTTTTTTTTATCGATAAACACAGACAAACAGATATCACTTGAATGTCTTAGAAACCTTTAAGAATCAATAATATCGTGAACCTATATTCAAAATATGCCAACTCAAATTTGACCGAAATGAGTTTCCGATGGAAAATAGCTCCCCTATGCAACACCCATCTGTGGTAAAAATTTCAGAGCAAAAAAATAATTTTTTGTCGTTTTACATCCATTTTTGTTATTCTGCTAACTCAAAGTACATATTTTTTGGTGAAAATAAATGCCAACTCCCATTGTAAATTTCCAAAAATTTTTTAAAATTTTTTAAAAAAATATTAGACCACATATCTTATTGCATTTGCCTTTCTGAACACGAATCTGGTAAATATTTTGATATCTAATGCCTAGTTTTTGAGATATTGCCATTTTGAAAATATCGGTAAATTGTGTTTGCAAAAAAAAAATTGCTTATATATACATATGTAACTTCCAAACTATTTATCAGATTGAAACATTATGAGTGGGGCAAATAAAGTCAATGATATAAGCTTTCAAAATAGCTAGTTTGGAGTGACCCTTATACAATACAGCGTGAGTTAAGCCCCTATGACACTACATTTTTTTTTGTATTTTATTTTTTATTAATTGATAGAATGAAACAGCAAAAGAAGAAATGAAAAAGAAACATAAAATAAACAAACAAATAGTGATGATTACTTTTATTTAAATAAAAACCCGCTTAATAAATACCAAAAACCGTCAAAAAAACAAAAAAATCGCTTCATTTAATGAAAAACAAAAAAATTGGCAACACTTAATATCATTCATGCGTAAATGTCAAAAAAAAATGTAAACTTTTTACATTTTTTTTTGACATTCAATCATTTGATAACCAAATTTATCGATAACACAAGAATAAAATTTGACGTTTACTGTTTTTTTTAGTATGCTTTTACTATTCACACTTATTCAGATTTCCTATGGTGATATATTTGCACTGTTCACATAAATTCCATCAATACAAAAAAAATGTAGTGTCATAGGGGCTTTACAGAGTGCCAAAGTTGACCACCCTGAGATTAAAAGGCTTTCGGAGCTAGTAACTTTTAAAAATTTGCAAAGATTTTTAATTTTTTTTTAGTTTTTGCAACTACCGCACTAAGGAAAACAAAATCCAAAAAAAAAAAAAAAAAATTATAAAAAATTTTCAAAAAAAAAAATTATTTTTAGTTTCCGACAAAATATGCCAACTATAAAAAAATATTTGTTTTTTGATATAGTAATAAATGCCATCTCAAAAAAATACGCAAACCAGTGCAAAATATGAAATTTTTGGCATAGATAAAAATTATTTAGAATATTTAAACCATCAAAATAACCAGTTTTTTAGCTCTCCTGAAAAGTAAGCTTTTTCGAGTTGGCATTTATTGAATATAGTTCGACGATATATAAACATAAGTGGGTCTTCGACCAATATTTCAATGCGTTTTGCATGGAATGACTTATTAATTTAGCGTTATTTTTTCTAGAAAAATTTTTCTGTAGAAAGAACACCTATTTATACAGCAAAACATTTGCTGTGTTTTTCAATAAGTGGATTTATTTTCGGATTTATCTTATTTTGTTTAAAATAAATATTTAAACATGCCAAAACATAGTTGGAATATTTTTTCCGTAATCTATGTTATGATTAGCAATTATAATCCGAAAAAATAATAAAAAAAACTTTTGAAAATTAAAAAAGATATAAAAAAAAATAGTCCAAATAAATTTTAGGATTTAGTAAGTCCATTTTGGATTAATTTTGATTTATGTATATCTTTTTTTAATTTCCAAAATTTTTTATTATTTTTTCGGATTTTAATTGCTAATTTATCGTAGATTAATGAAAAAAATATTCCAAATTTATTTTGGAATGTTAAAATAGTTATTTTAAACTAAATAAGATAAATCGGAAAATAAATCTAATTATTAAAAAAATCATGATTCAATGGTTTGGGCCAGATTAAAAACTTCGCAGACATTTTTTAAGAAAAGACATGCCTAATGGCGACATTTCTGTCAGTATTTATTTTTTATTCGAATTATTCGGAGTATACAAAAAATAACTTTTAAAATACTTGTGTGTGTGCGATTCTGAACATTTAAAAATTTAGCTTTTTATTTAACTTTTAAACTACTTTACTATACGACTTATTGAATTGCCAATTAGCAGTTTGTCTTATTGATTATTTTTTTTTTGAGAAAATTTTGCAATTTTCCAGTACATAAAGTATAAATATTGTTGCATGTTTTAGAACATGCAATAGTTTTCAATTCGTCTCAAAACAAAGTGTGTAAATTTTAAAAACAAAGAATTTATAACACATAATTCCTTTGGATTAAAAAAAAAATAAAAAAAATTAAAAAAATTAAAATGAAGTTTGTTGTAAGTGATTTTTTTAAAAAATAATAATAATCCAGAACAAAAACCCAAAATCCTTGTGTCCAAAGTCAAATTCAAATGCCTTTAAGATATTTAAAGCTATTTTCAATAAAAAATTGTCTGATAACGTTAAGTTCAAGTCAGTGTTGTTTAAAAAAAATAAATAACAAAAAATGTTAAACTTGATTTAAATTTATAGACAACTTTAAAATAAAATTTAGTGAACGTTGTTGGACTAAATTCATTAAGGACAATGTGCAAAATGTTCCGTTTAAAGGAACTATACGGTTTAAAAAAAATTACAAGTTTATGCCCAAAGTTTCCTTATGCAGTTTAAGTTGCACATTAGAGTGGTCCGTATTCCAACAAAATTCTCAGATCAACTATTAATAGTGCGGATAAGTTGGTTTAAGATACTACAAGCATTTTAAAACCAAAATGATCCAAATCGGTCTATATATTCTGTTCGCGGGTCAACATTTTTTTTTTTTAATATAAAAAAAATTTTAATAAAATTATTAAAGAAAATAAACAAGTAGAAAAGTTAAATTCGACTTGGCCGAATCTAAGAATACCCTCCACAATGCCCTTATTAAGTCATAGTAAATTTTCTAAAGTGAAAAAATAACATTTTTGATTAGAAATATTTTATTTTGTGTAAAAAAAAAACTTTTTTTAGTAATTTTTGAAAAAAAAAAAAAATTATTTACTAAATTTTTTTGTTTGAGCGTAAAATTTTTTTCGAGTGTAAAATTTTTTCGAGTGTATTTTTTTTTTAGTGTAAAAATATTTTTGAGTGACAAAAATAAGTTGTAAAATATTTTTGTGACTTACCAATGTTTTTAAAACATATTTAACGGGTTTTCAACAAGTGAACTTAAGGTGAAACTAATCGGCAATTCACAGTTATGCTTATAACTTTTGAACCACTGCACGGTGGTCAATTCCGGCCAAAAATCAGTAACTTCTTTATTTCTGCGTGTAAATAGCTAAAATTTAATATTCGAATTAAGAATAACATATCTGATACCTTGCCCAAATGTTGGACCTACAAATACAGTGGTTGGCCAAATAATCATGGACGTCCCAAATGTATCAAACATGTCTGCATATAAACAGCAATAATTTTATATCCAAATTAAGAATAATATATCTGATCTCTTTTGAAAACGTTGGACATACAAATATAGTGGTTGGCCAACTAAGCATGGACGTGTCAAATGTATCAAACTAATGAAGATGGGGGTTGGAACTAAAAAAACGGCCTTAGTGTTAGCAATTTTTTAAAAAAATAAATACGCAATACCTTTTAATTCTATTTTTTTTTTTAATATTAACAATCGTAATATTTTTAAAAGTTTTAAAGACAAAGAATTACCAGGGTTTCCAGTTAATTGTGGGATGCTTTTTTTTGACGACAAAATGGCCGCAGTTGTACAGCAAAAACTACTTAACCGATTTTGATGAAATTTTTTTTGATTTGTAGATTATTTAATTTTCTAATACTTATCGTGGCCATTTTTTAAAATTTGACCTAATTAATATTTGAATGAAAGAAGAAATTGAAATTTTTCTATTTTTTAAGTTTACTTCAGCAAAAATCAATTTTTTTTTTTCCAAAAAATGGCCACGTTAAGTGCTAGAAAATTTAATTATCTACAAAGCAAAAAAAAAAATTCATCAAAATCGGTTGAGTTGTTTTTGCTGTAAAAATGCTGCCAATTTTTCCCTTAAAAAATAAACAACACACGATATTTTGGGGGAGTTTGTAGGTTAAAAAAGTCCAACATTTGCAAAAAATGAGTCCATTAAAAATGCTCTGGTTTAAAGAATCGGTAAAAGTAGGGGCTGAAATTTATAATACTTACTTTTAATAGTTAAAAGTAGAAACTCCTTTTTATAGCTAACCTCTAATAGCCTCTAATTGATTTTTATGGTCTTTCAAAATTTATTTTTTTTAGAGTTTTTTTTAAATTTTGATCTAATTTTCATACACATCACTTTAAGACAAAAACGCACACAAAATCTGCAAAAACCACATGAATTGATTATTTACTATAGGAATTAAAAAAACATGTGCGAACTTACAAAAATAATGTGAAGAAAAACTCATAGCCAACTTTTATTGAAAACTAAAATATTAATTTTAAAAAAAGCTGAAATGAGAATCAAAAAATACTCAACTTTGCACCACTTTGGACAATAATATAGTGTTACAAGGCCCGAAAAAAGATTTAAATTGTATGTTTTGAAGTATTAGCTATAATATAGCATACAAATTTCATCAAGATTTAAAAAAAAAATAAATTGATTTTTGGCCGGAATTGACCACCGTGCACTGGACCGATTTGGCTGAAATTTAATATAAACCAAGCCAGAGAAATGACAAATATATATGCTTAGCCTCAGCATTGCCCTTCAAAAGTTAGCTTGGTTTTTATCTCGTACATTCACGAAAAACCCTAGGCGAAATTTAGTCTTTTGCTCATAACTTTTGAGCCACTGGACCGATTTTGTGGAATGCAATACCAACCTGACCAGGTAAATGCCTAACATATATGCCGAACTTCAGGAGTCTCTGTAAAAACTTTCAAAAGTTATCGTATTTTCAACATCGAGGATAATGAAAATATATGAGGAATTCCATGACAAATCGGACATTTTGAAATTTTTTTTTTTTTATTTTCCCAATTTGTTTACAGTTTTTAGTACCCTTCAAAAACACCATCGTGGTAAATTTTCAGATTTATTTGATGACCCATTTAAAAGATATCGAATTTTTAAAAATTGGTAGTTTGTTCCTTTACTCAAACTTCTTTTACTAATAACTTCTTCAATAATGATCCATATTAAAATTTTTTTTTTCAAAATTTTTTTACGTACTTTAAAAAAAAAAATCCCAAAAATTTGTTAAAAGCGCTCTAGTATGCGATTTTTAAGTTTTAAGTTTACTCTTCGATTTTTTTTTAAATTTTTTGTGTAAAACTTCTATCGATTCTACAAATTTTTTGCCCAGGAGAAGCGTGGAATAACGATTATTACTATTTTTTAAAAGTTTTTGAAAAAATTTTATTGTAATTTTCCAATCTTAAAATCATTTCTACTGCTCCAATGGTGCGTCATATATGGGTCATTTATGAGACCGACCCCCATTAATTTTTTCGTCTTAACATTTCTTTGGAACAAACTAATACCCTATCTCCAATTTCTAAGGGGCCCCCAAACAAAACGACATTTTTAAAAATTTGCTCCAACCGCTCTAACTGCCCTAATAGTGCCCTTAGAGCAACAAAATGTATGAACGACCTACAATATTTTTTTAGTCCAAACATTTTCTTTAAACTCACCTACCCTCTATCTTTAACTGTTTTATCTTTTTGTTTTATTTAAGCAGCTTCTACCGGTCCAATGGTGCGTCCGAGAGGGGTCTTTAGTGAGACCGACCCCCATTTATTTTTACCCTACAACATTTTTTTAAAACATACCTGCGCCCTATCTCCACTCCCTAAGTAGGCTCCCATAGAAATAACAGTTGGAGCAAATTTTATAAAAATGTAATTTTGAATGGAAGCCTACTTAGGGAGTGGAGATAGGGCTGTGGTATGTTTTACAAAAATGTTGGAGGGTAAAATTAAATGGGGTTCGGTCTCACTAAAGACCCCTCTACCGGTAGAAGCTGATTAAATAAAACAAATTTACAAAAAATAAAAAAAATTGTATGGGGACCGCCTTAACAGTTAAAGATAGAGGGTGGTTGGTGTTCAGAAAAAATGTTTGGACTAAAAAAATATTGTGGGTTGCTCTAAGGGCACTATTAGGGCAGTTAGAGCGGTTGGAGCAAATTTTAAAAAATGTCGTTTTGTGTGGGAGCCCCCTTAGAAATTGGAGATAGGGTATTAATTTGTTTCAAAGAAATGTTAAGACGTCAAAATTAATGGGGGTCGGTCTTATAAATGACCCCTCTATGACGCACCATTGGAGCAGTAGAAATGATTTTAAGATTGGAAAATTACAATAAATTTGAATTTTTTTCAAAAATTGTAAAAAAATAGTAATAATTGTTATCCCACGATCCTCCTGGGCAAAAAATTTGTAGAATCGATAGAAGTTTTACACAAAAAAATTTCAAAAAAATCGAAGAGTACAAACATTTTCAAAAATGAGATTTAAATTTTAAAACTTAAAAATCACATACTAGAGCGCTTTTAATAATTTTTTTTGGAGTTTTTTTAAAAAGTACGTAAAAAAACAAAAATTTTGAAAAGAAAAAAATTGAAATTTGGACCATTATTGAAGAAGTTATGAGTAAAGGAACAAACTACCAATTTTTAAAAATTCAATATCTTTTGAACGGAACGAGTTTTCGAAGGGTACTGAAAACTGTAAACAAATTGGGAAAAACTAAAAAAAAAATTTTCAAAGTCTCCGATTTGACATGGAATGCCCTATATACTTTATGGGGTCCTAGATCAATATTTCGAGGTGTTATAAACGGAATGACAAACTTATATGTACCTTCTATCACTAGAGTGAAGGGTATAAAAAAGCATTTTAAAAAAATTATTAAAAACTATAAAAAAAATTTTTGTATTGCGTTACAAAAAAATGTTGGGGTGGTGCACTCAAAAAAAAAAAGAATTCACTTAAACTTTGGAAAAAATTTCTTCAAAATAGTTTATAAATTTTCCCACAATTTAGTTAAATTTAACTAAAATTTGGGAAATTTTCCCAACTTTTAGGAAAATATTTATGGACTGTTTAATAGGCCATAATTTTCCTTAAATGGAATTCCCTAATACATGGAAGAAGTTCAAAGAAATTTTTTTTTTCAAAAACTTAAAATGGCGATATCTCGAGAACTAAACCAGATAGAGCAAACTAAGCAAGGTAGAGCGAAACGGACAAAAGTTTTGGATCAAAAAATATGAAGATTCTTAAGGAATCCAACTGGGTCTGGGCCCGCCAGGGTCTGAATCTATTGGTCCGAACTCAATGGGGCCTTCACCCAATCGGGTCCTCAAATGTGTATGAACTAAATTGAAAGAAAAGTTTTCCAATTTTTTAGTTCAAATTTGCATAATATTAAAATTTTTTTTCTTTCCTTATTTTTAAGAAAAATATGAACTTAAAAGAAGGAAAAAATGGCAATGGAGCTAAATCATTATCAATATTCCTTGAATTTAGTTAGTTTCCCCATTTTTTACATAAATTTTTTTCTGAGTGTAATACATGCCAAAAGTGTCGGTCACCTAAGGGTAACTCACATGCAAAATATCACTCCGATCGTAGTTTATCTTCTGTCTACACTTTGTGCCTCAAAATTGGGATTTTTGCAAGAAAGAACTTAAAAAAAATTTGCTAGAAAATCCGAATTTCAAACTACGTTAAACTAACAATAAGTTCAAATTTAATCCACATTTCAAACACCCTGCATTAGAGTGCTTAATGTAACTGTTATCCTTTGACAATTTTTTTACAAAACTTAATTAATTTTTAAATATACAAACATACATACAGTTGATACTTGATGCCTTTTTAATTAATTTGAACATGAAATAAAAATGATTGAAAACACGACATCAAGAAATGCGGACAACATAAATGGGTGTATTCTGCAGAAGAAAATCAGTATTTTTTTTTATAACAAGAAAAGACCATGACAGAAGTAATTAATATCAATTACATTGAGGTGGGACAAATAAAAGTTTTTTTTATTATATTTCAATTGTATTGAATTTCTGAATTTCAATATTTTTATTTTGGCTTTTGTAATTACTTTTTTTTAGCTTTGATAATTTTATTTAAGCTTTTGTAAATTTCTCAGTCGGCCAAATGTCTCCAAGGGCATGTCAGCAGTTGGTCAGCAGTGCCCACCAGCATGAATGGCTCCCAAATCCCGGGATTAAAAAAAAAACCAATCACGATTGAAAACCCTAGATAATATTAATGAAGGCTATATCAAGCTCTTTGTCTCCCGCTCTTAATATTTTGGAACTTTTTAACAGAAGGTACGAAAACTGTTAGACGAGGAAAATACGATAATGTTAAATTAACATTGTTGGTTTGACAAATAATGCTAACTTTTTATATCGAAAAAGCGCTTAATAAATTTAAAAAAATGTATCAATTTATAATTTTTATGTTAATATTATTTAGGAAATACCTTTAAAAGTGTTTAAATCAAATTGTCAGCAAATAAAAAGTCATTGGATTTCCCGATAATCCACAAAAAAAAACTTTTTTTACAGCTAGATGAAAAAAAAACGCTAGCTTTAGTCTGAAAATCACCAAACTGCAACACTTTTTTTTTGTTTATATCGAACTTAAGGGATTTTTTTTGGTTTGATCAAACGTCCAGTTCGATGGCGGACTTAGCAAAGGGATTTTAAGAGCGGCTTTAACAGAAGAAGAGCGAGTTCAGATCTCTTTAGTATTGATACTCCTTGGCTATATGAAATACCGGCATTACTTTCTGTATCCTCATTTAATAAAGATACAATGAAGGAAAAAAAAAACAGTCACGTTACAAAAATTAATTAATTTTCTTGTAAAATTCATGTCTCCTATAATTTCTGACATATGCATTTTCTTTTTAATTTCAGGTAATTCTGCTGTTGGCTGTTGCTGTTTGTCATGCTGCCCCTATTGAAGAGCAATCATCAAAAGCAAAACGTGGCTTACATTTAGGTTTGGGCTACCATGCTCCCCTCGTCTCACACTCTTATGTAGCTGCACCGGCTGTTTATCATGCTCCCATCTATTCCCATGCGCCCATTATTGCCCATCATGCACCCATCTATACATCACATCATATTTTGCCATCATATCATTCATATCATCACTTTTAAATGAAATTCATAAATGAAATATTTTCAATGGAATGTTGCTAAAAGTCGTGTAAATTAATAGATTTTTTGGAAAAACCTTAACAAATATTTTTATTGTTCATCGCAAATTCAGCATGAATAGTTTTTTTTTTTCAATAAATAAAAGTATTTTTAAAAAACAAAAAAAAGAAATATACTCATTCATTGTAAAAACTTGACAAAAATGTCATTGTGAAAACTTCATCATAAAAATATTTAAAAAAGAATTCCGAAGAATTTATGTGCTTTTGTAGCGGTTTTACGATTAAAATCAATAACTTTTTTTACAAAAAAAAGTTAAATTCGGACTTACACTCAAAAAAATAAGTTAGTCAAAATATTAGTAAAAGGTGTTTAGGTGAATCTACTTCAACTAAACTTGAGCAAAAAATTTAAAAATTTAATTTTTACAGGCGCGGATCCACGCGGAATGGAAATCAAATTCGAAAGAAATCAAATTCGAAAGGAAAAAGAAAAAATGGAAGGAAAGAAAAAAAGCCCAAAACATTAAATCACGATAATGTTGTGCTGAAGATTTGGGTGTACTTGCCAAAGCTATGTATTTGTTAGAAAAAATAATGTTATTTGCCATTCCATGCAAAACGAATTGAAATATCGGTCGAGAACCCCATTAAGTTTATATACTATTGATCCATTTCTAAATCAATCTAAACCAAAACAGCTGTAAATTTGGTAAATGAGTGCATTACTTAAGTCTGAAAAAGGTTTTTATACCCTCCACTCTAGTGATAGAGGGTATATATAAGTTTTTCATTCCGTTTGTAACTCATCGAAATATCGGTCTGGGATCCCATAAAGTATATATATTCATGATGCCCGATCGATTTTAAGACATTCTAGCGATGTCCGTCTGTCTGTCTGTGGAAAATGTGATCACGTTCAAAATACAAAACAGAGGTGACTGTTATTAAACACATATATTGGAAGTTCTCCCGAGAAGTTTGGTATTGCATTTGAGCGATATCGGTTCAGAAGTTATGAACGAAAATGTAAGGACACCTCAAAAATTTTAGTACATTCAACATAACCTAAAAATACAAAATGCTTTAATTCGGCTGCTGGTTGACTTATTTGACTTATGTGAAAATAATTAAACACCAAATGGTATTTAAACAAGTACAAACATATTTTTGGACAAAAAAAGAAAAAAATCGCGAATTTTTTTTTACCAAGTTTTTTTTTCGCGGAAATTTTTTTTTTTTTTCAAAAGTAATTTCCTTTTAAATAAAGTTTTTGCAATAATCTTTTAGAAATTGTGGAGGGTATCACTACATTCGGCAATGCCGAATTTAACTTTTTTACTTGTTTTTTTTTACATTTTGGAGAGCATAAATGATTCGGCACAGAAGAATTTCACACTCTCACTTGTTTTTTGTACATTTGTTAAACAATTGGAACATTTTTATGTTAGAATTTTAGACTTACAAGAAAAGTATCTCAACCCATATGAACCGATTTGCATGAAACGTAAAATACATATAAAATGGACAATTCAAAGGTTGGGGTGTCTCGGCTTATTGGCCATATCGGGGATTTAGGGGTTCAAAAAATGGCGAAAAAATAGTTTTTTGGATTTTTCAGCTATTTTTTTTAAGAAACTATATGATGTTTACATGTGAGAAGAAAGGTTTTTTTAATGCAACGGTGGCATCACCTTGTAAAAGGTTCAGTAAATACTTCTTTCACGAAAATGTGTAAATTGAGAGGGATATTTATATAAAGACATAGATTTACGATGTCCATATGAAAACGAAATAATCTTTATTGAATTTAAGGCTGCATGTATTTTTGATCTAGAGGATATTCCTGTTAGTTTGGGAGTTATCGAAATTTTTCAGAAGGCCCCCATTGTTTCATAAGGGACAACGAAATTTTAAAACTCTGATATGACCGATAAGCCGAGACATCCCAACCTTAAAATCATCTCTTTTATATATATTTTAAGTTTCAGGAAAATCGGTTCATAAGGGTTGAGATACTTCCCTTGTTAGTTAGTTTTGATGTTTTAATGAAAAAAATCAGAAAAATATAAAAAGATTTTTTTTTTTTATGAAAAACAAAAATTTGATGAAAAACAAAAATTTGATGAAAAAAAAAAATTTAAGACTGAATTTTTATTTGTTAATTATTTCGGAGAAATAATAATTGTTGTACAATGAGAAAATCTGAAAAAATCAAGTGACAACACAGTCTAAGTGGAGATGTCGACAGCTTTCGGAAGAAGCCACCCTTCCATTATCATTTTGGTGAAAATTTTTTTTTTATGGAAAAAAGTTTTTGTTGAAAAAAAAAAACTTTTATGAAAAAAAAATTTGATGATTTATTTTTTATGAAAAAAAAATTTTAGAAAAAAAAAATTATGAAAAAAAAAATTTGATGGAAAAAAAAATTAATAAAAAAAAAGTGATGAAAAAAAAAAAAAATTTTTTTTAATAATTATGTTACGTTTTGTTCACCAGAAGGTGGCTTATTCTACATCAAATTGCGATCACTCTCTGCGTTAAAATAGCTCATTATGCTTTTTAGGTTTCAATATTTTTCTGACGTTTTCTGACGTTTTCGAGACTTCTTTAAGAAATTACACGAACAACCACTAGTTCCTCATTTGAGTTATTTAAAAGTCTCGATCGCCCTCTGAAGACAACGGATTTTTTTTCAATATTTTTGGAGACTTGTAGCAATTTCAACAATTAAACTTTCTCAGAAATCTTGGAATCGAAAGCATTTTCGTGTAGGAAATGAGACTTTTTCTATGCGAGCAATGTTTCAGAATTTGAAATTTTTTCTACACGTAAAATGTTTCAGATTCTAAAACTTTTTCTATTCGAAAATATTTTTGAATATGAGACGTTTTCTATACGAAAAATGTTTTAGATTTTCTAAATTTTTTAATAGGGAAAATGGCTCAGAATCTCTGGCTTTTTCTGTAGGGAAAATGTCTCAGAATCTCTGAGTTTTCTATAGGGAAAATATCTCCGACTTTTCTACACGAAAAATATCTCAGAATCTGAAACTTTTCCTATATGAAAATGTCTCACAACCAAAGAGTTCTTCTATACGAAAAATGTCTCAGAATCCGAAACTTTTTCTATAGGAAAAACGTCTCAGAATCTAAGACTTTTTCTATACGAAAAAGGTCTCAGAATCTGAGACTTTTACTGTAGGAAAAATGTCTCAGAATCTGAGACTCTTTCTGTAGGAAAAATGTCTCAGAATTTGAGACTTTTTCTGTAGGGAAAATGTCTCAAATCTTTGAGTTTTCTATAGGGAAAATATCTCCGACTTTTCTACACGAAAAATATCTCAGAATCTGAAACTTTTCCTATATGAAAATGTGTCACTACCTAAGAGTTTTTCTACACAAAAAATGTCTCAGAATCCGAAACTTTTTCTATAGGAAAAACGTCTCAGAATCTGAGACTTCTTCTATAGGAAAAATATCTCAGAATCTGAGAATTTTTCACGAAAAATGGTTCAGAATCTGAGACACACATTAGCAATTTTAAACAAACGTTGAACTAATTTCTTTTGCTAAGATTTGAAATTGAGTTGATAACATTTTTACAAGATTTTTTGCTAACATTAGCAAAAATAAATGGTAAATTTTTTTTTATTTTCAGAAAACTTAAAATGGCTCTATCTCGGAAACTAAGCCAGATAGAGCAAAATGGAGAGCATTTTTGGTTCTTAGAATCTCCATACTTTCGCGGGTCCTCTTCACATGTGTGGACCCTAATGGGCCCTAACTTTGGATCCAAAAAAGTTAGCATTCCCGAAAATTTTAAAATGCTCATATCTCGGTAAATATTGCCGACACAACAAAAAGTCCAAAAGCATTTTTGTAGCTCTCAATACGTAGAACAAGACCGCAAAATAGTCAAAAGCTCTCCGAGTAATATTTTTGAAGTTATCGAGTTTTTAAATTCTCAAGACCCCAGTGGTCCCCTATAATCACGTATCTCAAAAACTAAGCAAGGTAGAGCGAAACGGACACAAATTTTGGATCAAAAACTATGACGATTTTTAAGGAACCCAACTAGGTCTAGGCCCATCGGGGTCTGGACCTATCGGGTCCGAACCCAATGGGGTCCTCAAATGTGTCAAAAAAAAAAAAATTTTGTTAACTAATTATTGGCAAAACATTTTTGCTAACTTTAGCAAAAAAAATTGTGGGTTCAAAATCAGCAAATTTTCTTGTAGGTTTACAAGCTTTTTTGCTAACATTACAGTTTTTTTTTTTGAGTGTATATCTAATCAGTCCATGTTTGAACTTGGGCCCCATTTTCCGGGAAACTCTGGTGTAGGGTATTATTTGCTCGGTCGTGACCGACTATAATTTTCTTACTTGTTTTTAATTATATAATAGAATTAAACGGAAACAGAATTACTTAAAAATAACAGTTCTTTTTGATCTCCTTAAAAATATTCATTATGCAGATAGCAAGTTTTGAATATTATTCGCCCTCGATATATATTAACGAAGCGTATGATTAATATTAAATAATCTTAATAAATATTACACATACTGAAATTGAATTTTCGTTTAGCTTAAAGTTTATTAAGTTTATATAAATAATATTTGAGTTAAATGGTTTATAAAAACAAAATACATAATAATATTTAACAACTCATAAACAGTAGACTTTATAATTACTACAGCCACCAACAACACTACCACTGCCAACCCAATCATTACTACATATTTACAATTAAAGTGCCACTTCATATGGCACACTAGGGTGACTCGTTGACCCGCTTTTGAACTTTTCTCTCATATTAAATTCTAATACTAGCCAAAAGTGTTGTACTTCTAAGAGTAACTCATATGGAAAATATCACTCTGATTGGAATTTATTTTCTGGTCCCACTTTGAGACTCAAAATTGGGACTTTTGTCTAAGAAAGGACTTTAAAAATGAATAAACCGTTTATTTACAAATTAATAAAAATTATTTTTGTGTGATATCTGATCGTTAATACTAAAATGTGAAATTAAGAGATTCTACGGTATTATTAACACGTTAAAACTTGGTTCCAAAAATAATACATTATTTTTGGGAATGTTCTCAAAACAACTTTTTTCAAAATTTTAAAATTTTATTAAAAAATTTTAAAAGTATAATTTTTTCTCTGCTTTTGTAAAGAATACCTTGGAGAATAAAAATGTATAATATGGCGAAAATCCGTTGGGCCACTTTTCGGTTATCGCGGTTTGAGTTTAGCCGATTTTAAGGAAATGTTACGGTTCTCGGCCGATGTTTCAATGCATGGAATAACAAATAAATACAACATTATTCTTCAGCAAAATATTTCCTGTGTTTTTCAATAAGTGGATTTATTTTCAGATTAATCTTATTTTGTTTAAAAAATATATTTTAACATACCAAAACAAATTTGGAAAATGTTTTCCATAATCTACGCTAAATTAGCAATTTTAATCCGAATAATAATAAAAAAATTTGGAAAATTAAAAAAGATATACATAAATCAAAATTAATCCAAAATGGACTTATTTAATCCTAAAATTTAGTTGGATTAATTTTTTAAATCCTTTTTTGCCAAAATTCCAATTTTGAGACTCAAAGTGCGGACATAATATTAACTCCGATCGCAGTGATATTTTGCATGTAGCCCCTTAAGGTGGCTTCAGACCATAATATTTGTAATAATATCTGCCAAAATTTTGTGTAAAACCTATGAAATAGTATGGTGTAAACACAAATCGGTATAAAACCAAGAGAAATACGGATTGAAAAATGACAAGCGGATACGTATTCTCATTTTTAGAAATTTCTCTAAAAATGAGAAAACGTATACGTTTTTCATAAGATCAGGGTTGTATTTATTTTGATAATATTTAAGATGTGATGGTGTAAATACGCAAAGGATTTTTAAAAAGATTTTTTGACAAGCGGAGAAAATTTCGAATTATTTAAGATACGTATTTTCTTACGACTCAGTATTATAGTCTGAAGTGGGCTTTAGGGCTACAACACTTTTGTCGGGTATTAGAAATTTGATCAGAGAGAAAAGTTAAAAAACCAGCCACCCTATTGCACACTCACACAAACAAGCACATATACATATTAATCTACAAGCATTTATAAATTCACAAAGTTTCAGACAAAACCCGCACACTGGGACGTATATCTCATTGTAAAGTATGAACAGAACAAATACAGAACTGAGGATGGTTTTCAACTAGAATGAGAAGCACTGATCATGTACTCAAAAAAAAAGGTTGTTATTTTTCTTTTTTTGCTACCTCCTATATGACAGGAATTCCTAGTAATTTTACAAGTTTTTTACCAAAAATTTTGTAGCTTTACGAGCTTTTACCAATAAAATTGTAAATTTACAACTTTTTTGACACGATACAATTTACAAGGCATTCTCGTAACTTTACTACACCATTTGTAATTCGTAAAAGATCAATTGTAATTTGTAATTCGAAGATTCCATTTGTAATTTGAAGATTCCATTTGTAATTCTAATTGTAATTCGTAAAAGATCAATTGTAAATCCTAAAAGATCTATTGTAATTCCTAAAAGATCAATTGAAATTCGTAAAAGATCAATTGTAATTCGAAAAAGTTCAATTGTAGTTCGTAAAAGATCGATTGTAATTTGAAGATTCCATTTGTAATTCGACGATTCCATTTGTATTTCGAAGTTTCCAATTGTAATTCGAAAACAAACGAGTAAATCAACAAAAAAAATGTTTTCAAAGGCGTAAACATATAAAATGTAGGTAATAATGCACTCAAAAAAAAAACTTATTAAAACAAGTAAGAAAATTATAGTCGGTTAAGACCGACCATATAATACCCTTCACCAGGGTTTCCCGGAAAATGGGTCCCATGGACCGATTATATCTATATGTTGTCAAATCTTTAATAAGTGTAAAAAACACTTCTAAAAAACTAGTCTTCTATAATAAACAATAAACCGCTTTAACTGAATATCGGGCGAATTCTTCACAAGGGGCCCAAAACTGGTCCGATGATTATCAGGTTTGATAAGGTTATTTAAGTACGCGTTTAACATACACAAACAAAATTTTAATTAAATATTTTCTATTTTCATGAAATTTGAGAGATTTATGTGAAAATCGGGAAGGTGGTTTGTATGGGGGCTACAAGAAGAACTGGTCCGATTTCTTTAAAATTCGGAATAGTGATTTGTGTGGATAAAACATGATTACCTGCCAAATTTCGAAAATATACCTATTAAAATGCGGCTATTAGAGTCATTTGAGCCAAAACTAAAGAGGACCTTTGTATGGGGGCTAGGTCTAAATATGGACCGATTTTTTCCAATTTCAATAGGCTTCGTCCTTGGGCCAAAAGAGGCTAAAGTTTAAAATTTGAAGTCAATTAATTAAAAATTTCGACCAGTATCGTGTTTACAACGTTTACATGGACAGACGGACGGACGGACAGACGGACGGACAGACATACGGACATCGATAAATCGACTCAAAGAGTGATTCTGAGTCGATCGGTATACTTAAAGGTGTTCCAATAGTTCAGGTGACCGACAGTTCAGGTAGTTACAAACATCAGCACAAACTCATTATACCCTTTGCCACAGTGTCGTGTAGGGTATAATGACAAGAAAACCTTGTTTTTTTTTTTATTTTTTGTTACCTCTTTTTTTACAAGAATCCCTTGTAATTTTACAAACTTTTTACAAATAAGTTTGAAATTTTACAAGCTTTTTACCAATAAAAAAGTAAATTTGCATTTTTTTTGACTCGATAAAACTTACAGGAAACTCTCGTAACTTTATTGAGTTTTTTGCTACCTCCTTTTTTACGATAATTCCTAGTAAAAATGATGAGCTTTTTTGTAATTTTACAAGCTTTTCATCAATAAAATTGTAAATTTACAACTTTTTCGGCGCAATAAAACTTACAAGAAATTCTCATGAATTTATTAGATTTTTTTTGTTAAAAAATCCTTGGAAATTTGTAAAATTACAAAAAAGGATTGTAAAATTACAAACAAAAAAAAATGTAAATTTCGATCGAAAATTTTTTGTTAAAAAAGAAGGAAAACTTTCAACTATTGGTGAAATTGGATTACAAAACTTTTTCTAATAATTTGAAAAGTTTTTGATACCCTCCACTCTAGTGATAGAGGGTATATATGTAGGAATTTAACTCCTTCTTTCCGAAATAAAAATCACTCACTGTTATTTTTAATTAATATAAAAGTTTATTGAATTCATTGGTTTTTAAAAATAACTTAAGAAATACACCAAACTTATTTTAGTTGTTTATACGCGCACGCGTCTTTACTCTAGAAAATTCTTTTGTCAACTGAACTCTCTCTCGCTGTCGTCGTCCGTCTTGTCCGTTTCTATCTGTCGCTAGTTTATAACGTCGTCGTCTGTCTTGTCTGTTTCTGTCTGTCCGTCGCTAGTTGATACCCTACAATCGGCCCTCCTGACGGCAATACGGCTCGGATTGCCACCTCTTCATGAACTCAGCCACCGTTGTAGTTTTATTTGGGCCCTCATGATCCCCAATCTTCTCAACTTCGTACCTTCCATGAGGCAACTTGGTCATGATCTTGTATGGGCCAAGGAATTTTCCTCTCAACTTAAGGCCTGTGCCATACTGAGTCCGCTTAATGGCGACTAACTCATTGACTTCATATTCTTCCTCCGGTTTACGCTTACTATTGAAAGTTTTACAATTTTCCTTTTGAATCTTCGATAAATTTTCCCTAGCCTCGCTTCTCAGGTCATTTCTTTCATCTTCGAGTTCCTGGATTGCGTCGTTGTTCAGTATTTCCCGAAGATCCGGGTAATCAGGTAACCTCATATCCACGCCAGTTAACAACTTAAAGGGTGAAAACTGCGTACTCCTCGAAACTGTGGAATTAACCAGCATTTGAACGCGCCGCACGTGCTTATACCAATTAACTGGATTTTCGTTACACAACTTAGACAACATCGGCACAACTATCTTGTGCATGCGCTCCACCTGACCATTTCCGCGTGGAACACCCGTAGCTATCAGTAAATGTTGGATACCTTCCTCTTTGCAATAGTCCTCGAAAGCTAGTGATGTAAACGCAGCGCCTCTATCAGTAATGATTCTCCTAGGATTACCGAATATTGCTGACTGCTTCTCCAAACTATCAATAACAGCTTTGGCATCCGTGGACTTCGTTGGATATAGCCAAACAAACTTTGTAAATCCGTCAACCACCACAAAAATATGGTTATATGCTTTCTTCGTCATCTCCATCGGACCAACATGATCAACGTGATAGGTCATTAAAGGTCTGTCGTCCTTATCTATCGGATTAAGATAGCCTTCCTTTTTCCCCATTTTTGCTTCGGTGATGATGCACTCGATGCAACTCTTCACGATCCTGCGGACCTTTTCGGCTAATTTTGGAATGTAGTACTGCTTTTCAACTAATTCCTGAGTTTTCACAACACTATAGTGACCTTGCTTATGAGCAACCCTTATGACCTCTTCCTCCATTTGGCTTGGTACTACTATCAGATCCTTCACTGGGTCCTTTAACAGTACCCCATTTTTGATATAAAAGTCCTCATAATCGCCATGCTGCAAAACCGCTTTGATGGCTTTTGTGCGCTCATCATCTTCTTGTGCCACCTTCATCCGATGACTGAGACTACCTTCAACGATCAAACAGGACATTCTACTGAGGGCGTCCACATGTTTCATTCGGGTACCGGGTCGATGCTCGATTTCGTACGAAAACTCTTGCAAAAACATTGCCCATCTCGATACGCGCGCTGGAACATCATCCTTGTTCATCGTCATCTTAAACGCGTTACAGTCGGTTACTATTTTAAATGGTATACCAAGTAGGTAGACTCTCCATTTCTTCAACGCTTCCACGATGGCTAGAACTTCCAGCTCATAAGAGTGGTAGTTCTCCTCATATGGTCTGGTTCTTCTGCTCATGAACTGAACCGGATGCATCTGCTGGTCGTCTAGGCTTTTCTGTAAAAGCACTGCTCCATATCCGTATTTACAAGCATCCGCGTGTACCTCAGTAATGGCATCAGGATCGTACAACTTCAAAACTGGAGCACTAATAAGACCCTCCTTTAGCTGTTGGCAAGCTATCAAAACCTCATCGGTAATTTTAAATGGTACGTTCTTCCTAAGCAAATCAGACAACGGCTTAGCCCTAATCGCATAATCTTCAACAAACTTCCTAAAATACGAGGTTAAACCTAAAAAACGCTGAACTTGCTTCCGGTCGGTGGGAATTGGAAAATCCCTAACCGCCCTAATCTTCTCCTCAGATGGTTTTATTGAACCATTCCGAATCACGTAACCAAGAAAACCTACCTCCTCCTGCAAAATCTGACTTTTCGACCATTTAATACGCAACCCACCTGAAGCCGCCCTATCTAAAACAATTTTAAACTTCTCAAGGCCCTCCATCACATCCTTAGAGGGAATTATGATGTCGTCCATATACACAATAATGGTACCATCCTGTATAAGATCCCTAAAAACGGCAGATATAAATCTCGTAAACACAGCTGGCGAATTACTTATCCCAAAAGGTACAAACAAAAATTCGAACTGTCCGTTATGCGTCACAAATGCTGTATATTTCCTGGATGCCTCCTCCAAAGGAACATGGAAAAATCCATTCATAAGATCCAATGTTGTATAAACGCTGGCATTTTGCAACTTATCCAGAACCTCATCCATCAAAGGCATAGGGAAATGGTCTCGAATAATCTTCTGGTTTAATCTTCTATAATCGCAACATAAACGTTTAGTGCCGTCTTTCTTTGCAGCTAAAACCACTGGTGATGCATACTCCGAAATACTAGGTTGGATTATTTTCTCCTTTAACCACTCTGAAACCTGTTTGTCTACGATGGCCTGATCAGGAATTGGCATACGTCTAGGTCGCTGATAAACAGGTATGTCATCCTTCAAAATAATTTTCATCTGAACAGGGCTTTCGATATTTTTCTCTGGTCGATATTCCGATATCATCTTGTCCACTTTCTTACCAGTAGATCCATCCAAATGATTCAAATCAATCTGTATGTCCGGTTTACACTCCTCAACATTCAAGCATATACTACCAAATTCTTCCAATAAAATATTCCTCACCGTCGGTTCCCTAAAAAATGCTTCCCCATCCTTAATGACGACCTCCGCCCTTCTCAACAAACTGTTACCTATCATGATGGAATGATTGATGTCCCTTTCGCCGACCACATAAAACGTCACCCCAAATGGCAGATCATCAATCAAAACCGTTGTGTCGAAACGTCCCATAGTGACTATTTCACTTTCGCCGATACCGAACAACTTCACCTTCTCAGGAACCAAATTAACTTCCCCCAAAACAAACAAAGTGTCAAACCGCATTAAGCAGATGTCGCAACCGGTATCCACAAGTGCCGAGAAATTCTTACCCCTAATTGAGACATCCTTAAAAATCAACCCTGGACCCTTTCGGACCATGTTGGCCTGATCCCTTTCCGATTTAACTACCTTATCCTCCGAGCCCCTAGCCTTGCACTCAAACGACCGATGACCAAATCGCTGACATTTAAAGCACCTAACCTGCTTTTCGGGACACTCCCGTGCTAAATGATTCTTAGCACCACATTTATAACACTTGCGATCCTTGAAATCCTTTTCATCCTTGGGTGTGTCACTTTTCTTCTCCATAACGATCGACTCCTTCCCCTTATATGGTGAACGGGGGTTGAAACGAACTTTTTCATATACCTTAATCTGTTTTTTCAGGCTCGCCACATCGTCAGCCTGGTATAACGGAGCCTTATTAATTTTAGAGTCGGAGATCCCCTCGATAAAATACTCCACGATACTTGGTTCATCCAAATTGATACGACTGGCTATTTCAACAATACAGTAGAGATACTCCATCAAAGATTCGTTCCGATTTAAACGCCTATTTCGTAACTCGCGAATTACATCCGCTGCTGGAACCCCTGCTCCGAATTCACTTTTAAGTAATCCCTTCAGCATTACCCAACTTTCAACACCCTTCTTGCTCTTAATAAAAAGCTTTGCGGCCCCTACCAATAGCTGCTTACCATAAACCAGCTTTTGCAATGGAGTCCACTTTACAATCCTAGCCATCTCATCAAAGTCCTCCAACCACTGGTTAATGCCAGGTGAAGAAGTACCTGAAAATTTGGACAAGCTATCCTCAACGTCCTTAAGCGTGTACATACTCTTCCTAACGGGGAAATCCATATCATCAGAGTCATGGCCAACCGCACCCTCGCCGATCTCCGAATCACCGATTGATAGGTTATCATTGTCCAAATTGTCATTAGCGTCCGCAAAATCTAACTCGTAAAATTCTAGAAGCCTATTTCGTAAAACGGGTTTAAGTCCCTGAGCACTTAAATTCAGTTCCCTCAACTTTGTCTTTAATTGATCCACAGTCAAACCTAAAATTGTCGCTCTGTCCATTTTAAAAATAATTATTAAAAATATATGTAATAATATAAGAAATATAATATGTAATTAAAGAAATATAATGTTTAAAAATTTAAGTTATCAATCAATACTATTAATAAAATTCACTTCAAGAAATTATTCAATATACCAAGTAAAAATTATCCTCCAAGTATTTCACCCTACGGTTAACAAATAATTTTCCAATTTAATTTTAACGAATTTAAACTTTTGAATTATTTTTAATTTACAATATAAAAAATTATCGTAGTATGTACGTTACTCTACAGGTGTTATACACCACAAATTTTAAAATCAAAATTATCCCAAAGAATTAAAAATGTAAAATTATTCCAATTTGCAAAATTATATTAAATTTTTATCGATTAAGAATTGATCTCTGTTTAATTTTATCCTTAATTCTCCCAAAAAAATTCTACAGAAATCACTTTACTTTACTTTACCTTTACAATATAACTTTCAATTTAATTTTAATGAATTTAAATATCCAGACAATCAATTAAAAAAAATATTATATTTAATAAAAAATAAAATATAAGAAACCACTATTTACCGCCTCTGCATCAACAAAACTTCTTGTCTTCTATTTACTTTTCTAGATTCTTCCTTCACAACAATAGCACACAGCAACTCCTTCTCCTCCCATAAATATATTCTATTTACTTCTTTTGATTTTGTCTTCACAACAATAGCACCCAGCAACTGATTCTTTTCTTCTTAAAATTTTGTATACCGCTCGTTCTCCTCACTAAGCAAAACAGCAAAATTTTAACTTCAATACAGTGTTGCCACCGGTCAACTAAAAAATTATCCAGTAGTTTGTCCGAAATTATCCAAAATCCCAAAAATTATCCAAAAAAAATTTTCAAAAACGATTTTTTAACGAAACAAAAGTTTTTTTTAAATTTAATTTAAAAATACATAAAATAAGTAGTAGTTTGTCCAAAATTATCCAAAATCCCAAAAATTATACAAAAAATATCAAAAACGATTTTTTTTTAACGAAAGTGTTTTTTTTTTATTTTAAATTCAAATTAAATTCAATTTAAAGAATACATGAAATTATTTTTAAATAAAAATAATACATTTTTTACTGTTCAAAATAAAAAATATATTCAGGCCGTTCATGAATCCACAACGAAATTGGATTGGAAACGAAATTCAAATCCGTTTCCAATTTTCGAAGCGTTCATGAAACCGTGACGAATTGCTTTGTTCGAAAAAAAATATCTATTGCGTTCGAACTTAGCGGAGACACAAGTATTTACAAAATACGACTCTGTTTTTGCAAATACAGAGTCGTATTTTATAGTAACTCTGTTAGAAAGTCAAAGTCAGAGTTGTTATATAATGCAGTTTGTAAAAAGAAAAATAATTTAACAAATAAACTGTCAAGCATTTGTTTTGAATTAAATTTTTTTGATTATTGATCCACTAAGCAAGGCATTTTATACAAATCCATCTTTTGTTTTCCTTAAGTCCAATATATACTTAGGATCTGGTATTTTGTATGGAAAAATACCAGTTGCTTCAGTTTGTTCCTTTTTTATGATTTTTTTTTTTAAACATCGGTAACTTTTTGCCCATTTAGACTCTTATTATTTTTTGCGCCCAATTTCGGAATCGAAATACTTGTCCGACTAAAGATTTTTTTTCGTTAATAAACTAAAGTGTGTATGATACTTTTTTCAATAATTTTATTAAGGGCTTTTTGCCTTTGAAAAAGTTCGTAAAAAAGCCATTCATAACTTTTCAATTCACATTTTCCGAATCACATGAAATCCAATTTGGTGTTCTGTTGTTTACGTTTTCACTCAAAGTTAAAATCGAATAACTAAAATGTTAAAATTATAGAAAAAAGTGCATTCGTTTTACTTTTACGGAAGTTAAATCTAGGACACAAAAAAAATTTGGAAATTTTATTTTCACATTTTTTAATATGAATTACTTTTGTTTATATTTAAGGCCTTAAAACACAAATCCCTTTGATATATCGGGATTTATTTCCACAAACTCATGAAGAACTAACTGCATTTTGCTCATTAATTTTGTACCTTCCCCTTATAAAAAAAAGAGGAAAAATATTTTTTAAAAAAGTCGAAAACAAAAAAGAACATCTTACTCACATTTTTTCATTTAAGTTTTGTTTTTAATTTTTTTTTAAATTAATTATTCTTAACTTTTCTTACAAATCCCCGAAGCCAAACGTTGACGAAAATTTTCCAACTGTC
Source organism: Pegoplata infirma (assembly GCA_963921195.1). Taxonomy (NCBI): domain Eukaryota; kingdom Metazoa; phylum Arthropoda; class Insecta; order Diptera; family Anthomyiidae; genus Pegoplata; species Pegoplata infirma. The sequence continues at coordinate 28,568,140 of OY992538.1, read as the reverse complement.
AAACCAACTGAATAGAATTCATGAACGCACATTTTCGTTTTCGAACGGAAATTTTCTCATTTTCTCTTTGATTGGAATTGGATTGGATTCATAAACACACACAGCTGATTTCCGTGAAAAAGTGTTGTCAAACCAATCCGCATTGGTTTCATAAACGCTCCGATTATAACAATAGTATTACACTGTAGAACAAATTCAGGTTAGCAAAAGTTAGGTCGATTCTGAAAGTAGGGGTGAAAATAGAGGCTAAATTAGAAGACCCGTATCGCGGCGTTTGTTTATATTAGTCCGATTTTCAGCATATTGTTTATATGTTTTTTTGGTTTTTTTCAAATTGTTGGACAGGGGTCTAGCAACAATTTGGCTTTTACAGATTGAAAAAATAGTGGTGTTTTTTTCGTCCCGAATATAAAAATTTCATACAAATTTTTGTCTATATACGCTTAACTAAGACATAAAATTTATAAGTGCTTAATAATTTAGCACTTATAAAAATGCTACCAAATTTGTAAATTTGTTATCTTTTAAAATTATCTACGTCTGTTTTAAATGTCAACAAGAAAAAAATATTTACACTTCTTTGTATTATTATTTTTAAAATCAAATTTAAAAAATCGAAATATATGGAATTTTAAGGAACCTGAAGTCTTTAAAGTTCCCAGAAGCTTATAAAAAACATGGAATGGAACATTTCTGGATGGGACCTGATTGAAACAAGCATTACAAAAGGATTTTATGGCTGTCGAAAAACACATGGAAAAAATGCAACTGCTATGCGAAAGTTTACGGGAGCTGTATGATACCAGAAATTGACTCAAATAAAATTATATTTTTCTTAACGCTATGCACATTAAATAAAAAGTAATCGTCCTTATAATTAGAGAATTTTTTTCCACGTAAAAAAACTTAAAATTGGTACCATTTAAACTATCCAATGGGTTTTTTTATTTCCATTCATTTACAATTTAGTTTTTATTTCCTCAAACCACAGTATGGGTTCTTCATTACATGTGTAACTCATCAAAATATTGGTATGCGACCCTATAAAGAAGCCTATTCCTTATGCCTGATAGATTTTAAGACGATTTGGGGATATTCTTATGTCTGTGGAAAACACTGGCGAGCCTTAGCGAAAAGAGCTACACGGCTGAAGTTTTGTCATAATAAACATGTCACAGACAGGTTAAGTTCGTAAACGCCTAAAATCGAACCAGCGTTGGAATATTTCCTATATAAAAACAGCTACCACCATTGAAAATCGTTTTCATATAGGTTTTTTTTTTAAATTTTTATTCCATATATTTTTTTTTTTAAACCAAACGTAAGTTTTATGTTACAAATAAAAAGTAATACCAAGTTTGCATAGTTAAGCGTAGATGTAGTTTTTGTCGAAACTGTTTATCTAAGCGTTGAAAGGGATAGACAAAAACACCACTAATAATAATCAGTCGACGAGTTATAGCCAAAAAAACCATAAAAACAATATGCTGAAAATCGGCATTTGACTGCAAAGTTCGAAGGTAGATTAAAAAAAAAATTCGAACTAACATAAACAAACGCCGCGATACGGGTCTTCTAATTTAAGGCTGAGTTAGGCACCCGTAACCGTAAACTAGCGTAGCGTAGCGATCAAAATCAAATAGAAAATCACGTAGACGTCTGCAAAGAAGAATAACTGCTCTCATTTGTTCTCATATAACGAAAAACTCTCTACGCTACGCTAGTTTAAGGTTACGGGTGCCTAACTCAGCCTTTAGCCTCTATTTTCACCCCTCACTCTCAGAATCGATCTAACTTTTGCTAACCTGAATTTGTTCCACAGAGTTACTCTTTTGTGGGCTCAAAATTTGTATTTCTTTCAATGCCTTCTTTTGTAAAAAGAATTGAAGCAACAGTATTTGAAGATAATTTATTTCGTAAATCGGTTTTTGTTTTCTTTAAAAAAAATATATATTTTGACCATGTAAAGCTTTAAATTGTAAATGATAAAATTATCCATAAATTATCCAAAAATGTAATTATCCAAAGAGTATCCAAAAAATTTTAAATTATCCATTTTTTGGATAATTATCCAAGAAGTGGCAACACTGCTTCAATATCACACAGCAACAACCTCAACGATTTGCAGATCTTCTTCTACGCTCTTTATTTACTTTGCAAACTTTTTACTCAACCAGCAAAACTTCCCCTTCGTATTAAATAATACAATAGTGTATTTTTTCTTTCACACACACAGTAGAAAAAATAACACCACCAAATCAGCTTGGCTGCTTGTCACTCAGCTCACAATTTCTCTGCTCGTCTCATAAGCAGAGAAAATTGTAACGTATATTTGATTTTTTACTTTCTCCTCGTACAACACACACTCACACTACAACAGTTTAGAGAATGTTGAATTTGATTTAACTGGGGTTGTTCTTCCTTGCTTTTTCTATCACACTTGTCTCTTTATTTTTTATTTTTTTTTTTTTTTTGTTGTACGCGTGCACGACTGTTTTTGTTTTTTTTTTCTTTCTTTCGACTTTACGCTTTTTTGCGTTTATATAATACGACTTCACATATTAAATGTTTATAATTTTTAACGAAATTTACACATTTTTCTGTTTGTTTGTAGGCTCAATTTAAATGTCTATTTCGGTTGAGCTCCCATGTAGGAATTTAACTCCTTCTTTCCGAAATAAAAATCACTCACTGTTATTTTTAATTAATATAAAAGTTTATTGAATTCATTGGTTTTTAAAAATAACTTAAGAAATACACCAAACTTATTTTAGTTGTTTATACGCGCACGCGTCTTTACTCTAGAAAATTCTTTTGTCAACTGAACTCTCTCTCGCTGTCGTCGTCCGTCTTGTCCGTTTCTATCTGTCGCTAGTTTATAACGTCGTCGTCTGTCTTGTCTGTTTCTGTCTGTCCGTCGCTAGTTGATACCCTACATATATAAGTTTGTCATTCCGTTTGTAACACCTCGAAATATTGGTCTAGGACCCCATAAAGTAAATATATTTATGATCCTCGATCGATTTTAAGTCGATCTAGCGTTGACCGTCCGTCCGTCCGTCTGTCTGTCTGTCCGTCCGTAGAAAACACGCTAACTTTTGAAAGACTTTTTAGAGGCTACTGAAGTTTGGCATATATGTTTGTCATTTACCTGGTCAGGTTGGTATTGCAATCCAGCCAAATCGGTCCAGTGGTTCAAAAGTTATGAGCAAAAGAGTAAATTTCGGCAAGGGTGTTTCGCAAATTTACGAGGTAAAAAACACGATATCTTTCGAAAAACAATAATGATACTACTGAAGCTTGGCATGTATCTTTGCCGTTCCCCGGGTCTATTTGGTATTAAATTTCAGCTCAAGCGGTCCAGCGGTTCAAAAGTTATAAGCAAAACCCTGAATTTCAGATTAGGTTCATCTTAAATGCTACGTGTTTTAACAAGTTTTAAAAGCATTGGTGGTAACTAAACAATGCTTTTCAAACATGTTTAATTTTAAAGCAATGCTTTTTAAACTTGTTTAGTTTTAAAAGCATTGGTAACTTAAAAATTACACTCGAAAAAAATTTTACACTAAAAAAATTTTACACTCAAAAAAAATTTTACACTCAAAAAAAATTTACACAAAAAAATTTAGTTTTTTTTTACAAAAATGACAATATTTTGTGTACATACGTACGTGCATTCACTCAGAAATATTTTTACAGTAAAAAAAACATTACACTCGAAAAAAATTTTGTGGAGGGTATTCATAGATTCGGCAAAGTCGAATTTAACTTTTCTACTTGTTTAACATGATAATGTTTTTAGGCTGGTGTCTAATTTTAAAAAAAGTTGCAGGACGCCACCTTAGTTTGACTATATAAGCTAATAATTAACGAAAAAGAAAACAAGAATTACTATTTTCATTTTCTTAAAACCAAAAATTTTAATAACTTGGGCTTGTAACTTGGATAATAATTCACCTCGTGGTGAATAAACCCGTTTTTCACCAGCTGGTGAATAAAAAGTAACATAATTTTTTTTTTTTATCAAATTTTATTTTTTTTTTATCAAATTTTTTTTTTTCATCAATTTTTTTTTCCATAAATTTTTTTTTTCATCATTTTTTTTTCATCACTTTTTTTTTTTTTTTCATCAAACTTTTTTTTTCATCAAAAATTTTTTTTTTCATAATTTTTTTTTTTCATAAAACTTTTTTTTCATAATTTTTTTTTTTATCAATTTTTTTTTTCATCAATTTTTTTTTTTTAATTTTTTTTTTCAATAATTTGTTTCATCAAATTTTTTTTTTTTCACCCAATTTTTTTTTTTATAAATTTTTTTTTTTCCATCAAATTTTCTTTTTTCCATGAATTTTTTTTTCTTTTCATTAATTTTTTTTTTTTTTCATCAAACTTTTTTTTATCAATTTATTTTATTTCATAATTTTTTTTTTTCATCAAACTTTTTGTTTATTATTTTTTTTATCAATTTTTTTTATCAATTTTTTTTTATCAATTTTTTTTTTTCGTCAATCTTTTTTTAATCAAATTTTTTTTTTATCAATTTTTTTTTCATTAATTTTTTTTTTTATAAAATTTTTTTGATAATTTTTTGTATCATATTTTTTTCATCAATTTTTTTCATCAAATTTTTTTCATCAAATTTTTTATTATCAATTTTTTTCTCACCAAAAAAATTTTTTTTTTCATATTTTTTTCATAATTTTTTTTTTTTACATCAAAAAATTTTTCTTTTCATCAAAAAAATTCATCAAAAACTTTTTTTCATCAAAATTTTTTTTCACCAAAAATATTGGGTTCATTAAATTTTTTTAACATAATTTTATTTTTTGTGAAAAAAACTCATTTTTTTACCAAAACTACTTTTTCACAAAGTCTAAGCTTTTCGCATAAAAATTTTCCATTTGTTTATCAATTGTACATAAAACAAGTGAGAGTGTTATATTCTTTGGTGCCGAATCTTTTATACTCTCCAAAATGTAAAAACACTTTTTTGCACTTATTTTTACACTCACTTACGAAATGTACAGCTCTTTTTGTTTTTTAATGGGGTCCTCGACTGATATTTCAATTCGTTTTGCATGGAATAGCAAAGTTATATAACATTATTTTTTCTAAAAAAAAACTTTGCTTTGGCAAGTACATCCAAATCTTCCGCTAAACATTATCATGATTTAAAGTTTTGGGCAAGAGTACAAAATTCGCAGTCATTTTTTCTGAGTGTATGGTTAAATTCAGTAAAATTTTGGTTAAATTTAAATTCAATTCTCTGTTTTTAAAAACTATGTACATTATTTACAAAGAAAACTGCAGGCAAAGGATTATAGAAAGCGATATGGCTTAACAGTGGGAATAAAAGAAATATCTATAATTTTTAGAAATTTTTTTTTAACTTAAACCCATATAATAATGTTTTTTTTTTTTAAGTTCTTTCAAAAGGGCTATAAATATTCCAGAAACTCGTAGTAATCAAAGACAAACTTGCAGTATCGTGTAATTAAAAACATCAAATTCTGAGAAACCTGCATCATCAAATATTATTGCGACAAAAAGTTTCGAGGAAAATTAAATTAGTTTTGCCCCCTTGTGCAAAAGTAAATTTAAACAGTTTTAATACATACAGTTTGTGCGTTATTAAACGATAGAGGAAAACCATTAGATAAAACATACACAAGCACACACAAGGGTGTCACGAATAATGACTGTTTTCAGATTTTGTCGAGAGCCGGCAAAATTATGGTTCCTTTTTCGGTTGAGCGGCGTGGGGCAGCAAAACCTCCCAAAGTACAAAAACAAAAGAAGTAGAAAAGTTAAATTCTACTTGGCCGAATCTATGAATACCCTCCACAATGCCATTTTTAAGTGATAATTAATTTTCTAACGTGAAAAAAAATAAAATTTTTGATTAGAAATATTTTATTTTGTGAAAAAACACTTTTTTTAACTAATTTTTGAAAAAATAAAAAAAAAATTGGCTAAATTTTTTTTGAGTGTAAAATTTTTTTTTAGTGTAAAATTTTTTTCCAGTATATTTTTTTTTTAAGTGCAAAAATATTTTCGAGTGGCAAAAATACGTTGTAAAATATTTTTGTGACTTACCAATGTTTTTAAAACATGTTTAACGGGTTTTCAACACGTGAATTTAAGGTGAGCTAATCTTTTTTTAATTTGTTAATAACTTTTGAACCACTGTACCGATTTGGCTGAAATTCAAACCGAACCAGGCCAGGGGAACACCAAATATATATGTCGGGCTACAGCATCCTCAGAATTGCTTTTTGAAAGTTATCTTGTTTTTTATCTCGTAAATTCACGAAAAACCCTTGCCGAAGTTCAGTCATTTGCTCATAACTTTTGAACCACTGGACCGATTTCGTTGGATTGCAATACCAACCTGACCAGGTAAATGCCCAACATATATGCCAAAATTCAGGAGCCTCCGTAAAGTCTTTCAAAAGTTAGCGTGTTTTCAACAGACAGACAGACGGACGGACGGACGGACATAGCGATGTCCGTCTTAATCGTCTTAAAATCGATCGAGGATCATGAATATATATACTTTATGGGGTCCTAGACCAATATTTCGAGGTGTTACAAACGGAATGACAAACTTATATATACCCTCTATCACTAGAGTGGAGGGTATAAAAAAATACTTGTAAAATGACAAGAAAAACTTGTTAATTTTATTATACCCTACACCACACTGTGGTACAGGGTATAATGAGTTTGTGCTGATGTTTGTAACTACCCGAAATATTGGTCCTAGACCCACTTTTAAGTATACCGATCGACTTAGAATCACTTTTTGAGTAGATTTAGCGATGTCCGTCCGTCCGTCCGTCCGTCTGTCTGTCCATGTAAACGGTGTAAACACGATACAGGTCGCAATTCTCGATCAATTGACTTGAAATTTAAAACTTAAGCCTCTTTTGGCCCAAGGACGAAGCCTATTGAAATTGGAAAAAATCGGTCCATATTTAGACCTAGCCCCCATACAAAGGTCCTCTTTAGTTTTGGCTCAAATGACTCTAATAGTCGCATTTTAATAGGTATCTTTTCAAAATTTGGCAGGAATTAATGTTTTATACACACAAATCACCATTCCGAATTTTAAAGAAATCGAACCAGTTCTTCTAGTAGCCCCCATACAAACCACCTTCCCGATTTTCACATAAATCTCTCAATTTTCATGAAAATAGAAAATATTTAATTAAAATTCTGTTTGTGTATGTTAAACGCGTACTTTAATAACCTTATCAAATCTAATTATCATCGGACCATTTTGGACTAAGGTCCCATGTGGAAATTTCGCCCGATATTCAGTTGAAGCGATTTATTGTCAACAAAAAGAAGCCTATTCCACTCAAATTTGATTAGTGATTGCTTTTTACACTTATTAAAGATTTGACAAAATATAGATCTAATCAGTCCATGTTTGAACTTGGGACCCATGGTCCGGGAAACTCTGGTGTAGGGTATTATATGGTCGGTCTTGACCGACTATAATTTTCTTACTTGTTTTTTGCTACACTTGTAGTAAAATTTTATGACCAACATTTTTGTAGAACATTTCACCAAAACTCCCCCTCTTTTAGGGTGTTTTTTACGATTTGTTAAAATAGAGCCAAAAAATACCGTTTTGAAGTTAGAGGGTTGATACAGTCCACAAAAATATTTACCATAATATTTTCTCCAAATTTGCTGAACACATCTTAAACCTCAGATGTAAAAAGCTGGGAAACTTTAGCTGTCTCTAAAATAAAATTCCGAACGGAATCCCGTATTTATACCCTACACCACACTGTAGTACAGGGTATAATGAGTTTGTGCTGATGTTTGTAACTACCCGAAATATTGGTACTAGACCTACCTTTAAGTATACCAATCGACTCAGAATCACTTTTTGAGTCGGTTTAGCGTCCGTCTATATATCCATGTTAATGGTGTAAACACGATACAGGTCGCAATTTTTAATTAATTGACTTGAAATTTGAAACTTAAGCCTCTCTTAGCTCAAGGACGAAGCCTATTGAAAAAAAATCTGTCCACATTTAGACCTAGCTCCCATACAAAGATCCTCTATAGTTTTGGCTCAAATGACTCTAATAACCGTATTATAATAGGTATCTTTTCGAAATTTGCCAGTTATATCTTTATAAATTGGACCAGTTCTTCTTGTAGCCCCTATACAAACCACCTTCCCGATTTTTACATAAATCTCTCAAATTTCATGAAAATAGAAAATATTTAATTAAAATTTGGTTTGTGTATGTGAAACGCGTACTTTAATAATCTTATCAAATCTGATTATCATCGGACCAGTTTTGGACTTAGGCCTCTTGTGGAAATTTCGCCCGATATTCACTTAAAGCGGTTTATTGTCAACAAATAGAAGCCTGTTTCACTCAAATTTGATTTGTGAGTGTTTTTTACACTTATAAAAGATTTGAAAATATATAGATCTAATCGGTCCATGGGACCCATTTTCCGGGAAACTCTGGTGTAGGGTATTATATAATCAATACAAATAATAATTAAAAAAAAAATAAAAAAATTCAAACCAAAACAAAAAAATGCCTGCGAATTTTGTACTCTTCCCAAAACATTAAATCATGATAATGTTTTGCGGAAGATTTGGGTGTACTTGCCAAAGAAAAGTTTTTTTAGAAAAAATAATGTTATATTACTTTGCTATTCCATGCAAAACGAATTGAAATATCAGTCGAGGACCCCATTAAAAAACAAAAGAGCTGTACATTTCGTAAGTGAGTGTAAAAATAAGTGCAAAAAAGTGTTTTTACATTTTGGAGAGTATAAAAGATTCGGCACCAAAGAATATAACACTCTCACTTGTTTTATGTACATTTGATAAACAAATGGAAAATTTATATGCGAAAAGCTTAGACTTGGTGAAAAAGTAGTTTTGGTAAAAAAAAATGATTTTTTTTCACGAAAAACAAAATTATGTTAAAAAAAATTTAATGAATCCATAATTTTTGGTGAAAAAAAAAAATTTGATGAAAAAAAGTTTTTGATGAAAAGAAAAATCTTTTGATGTAAAAATGAAAAAAAAAATTTTGTGAGGAAAAAATTGATAATAAAAAATTTGATGAAAAAAATTGTTAAAAAAAATATGATAAAAAAAAAAATTGATAAAAAAAACATGAAAAAAAAAATTATGAAAAAAAAAAATTGATGAAAAAAAAAATTTTTGATGAAAAAAAAATTGATAAAAAAAAAAAATTATGGAAAAAAAAAAATTTGATGGAAAAAAAATTGAAAAAAAAAAATTTGATGAAAAAAAAAATTTATGAAAAAAAAAATTGATAAAAAAAATTGATAAAAAAAATTATGAAAAAAAAAATTTAAGAAAAAAAAAATTTGATGAAAAAAAAAGTTTCATGAAAAAAAAAAATTTATAAAAAAAAAAAATTTATGGAAAAAAAAATTTGATGGAAAAAAAATTGATGAAAAGAAAAAAAAATTATGAAAAAAAAAAAATTGATGAAAAAAAAATTTTATGAAAAAAATTTGATGAAAAAAAAAATTGATAAAAAAAAATGATGGAAAAAAAAGTATGATGAAAAAAAATTTGATGAAAAAAAAAAATTTGATGAAAAAAAAAATTTATAAAAAAAAATTGATGAAAACAAAAAAAATTATGAAATTTTTTTTTTTTTTGTTGAAAAATAATTATGTTACTTTTTATTCACCAGGTGGTGAAAAACGGTTTTATTCACCACCAGGTGAATTATTATCCAAGCTACAAACCCAAGTTATTAAAATTTTTGGTTTTAAGAAAATGAAAATAGTGATTCTTGTTTTCTTTTTCGTTAATTATTAGCTTATATAGTCAAACTGAGGTGGCGTCCTGCAACTTTTTTTTAAAATTAGACACCAGCCTAAAAACATTAGGTCTATTCGATTACCCAAATTTCTTGCTATTTTTTACTACAACTGGAAAGTTTTGTTTACTTTTTGTATTGAAAATTTCCAGATGTAGTAAAATGAGTAAAAATAAGTAGATAAGTAGAGTATGGTAATCGAATAGACCTATTACACTGTGCTACAAAAAACACAAAATCGAATATACTTTTAAATGAGGTAGTTAAGGTTGTAGGTCTCTTCGAAAAGATCACAAAAATGTCCATCAAACTTGCCAGACACCCTCAAATTTTAAAGTTATTGTCAAAAAACGTTTTTTGGGACTTTTCTCACTAAACCACGTGTAACTTAAACATTTTTCAACCGATTTTAAATTTTTCAACTGTTTTGGATAGAAGAAGGATAGGGCTTTTCATGTTTGTGAATTGGTCTATACATATAAGAAAGATATGTATTGATTTTTTCAACAATATCTAATTTTTTGTTATTTTTTGAAAATTTTTTTGAGTTAATCGATTTTTTTTTGCTATAGTATGTTCAACAACATTTATATTAATAAACTTATTCCTAAAGAAAATTTAATTGTGCATACGATGAGCTTTAGGCCAAAAAAATCGGATAACAATTGACAGAGTCGTGATAATTTTTCTAAAAAAGAAAATTAAGATTTTGTATGAAATTGCCGTGCGGATAACCCAGGCAAAAAAAATAAAAAAATTAACGAACATACTGAGAGGTCGTGTATCATTATTTTAAAGGTTTTTGACCTCCTGAATTCGAATTTGACCTTGAAATTGCGCTATCTTGTTAAGTTTTTGATATATCAATTTATGTTAAATATCTCAAAAACCTGACGAGATAGAGCAATTTAAAGGCCAGATTCGAATTCAGCGCGCCAAAAACCTTTAAAAATATTGTACATGACCATTTATGATAAATTAATTTTTTTGCCTGGGTTATCTGAACGGCGATTTTCTGCAAAATCTTAATTTTCTTTTTTAGAAAAAGTATTACAACTCTGTCAATTATTATCCGATTTTTTCAGGATAAAGCTTATCGTATTTAGAATTAAATTATCTTTAAAAAAAAACACTCATAAATATTAAGGTTGTTAAAAGAACTATAGCAGAAAAAAATCGATAAACTCGAAAAATTTTCAAAAAATAACAAAAAAATTTGATTTTATAGAAAAAATCAATAGATATCTTTCTTTTACGTATTGACCAATTCACACACATGGAAAGCCGTATCCTTTTCCTATCTAAAACAGTTTAAGAATTTAAAATCGGTTGAAAATTTTCTGAATTACAAAAGTTTTAGTGAGAAAAGCCCAAAAAAACGTTTTTTGACAATAACTCTAAAATTTGAGGGTGTCTGGCAAATTTAATGGGCATTTTTGTGATCTACTCGACAAGACCAACAACCTATACTATGTCACATCAGAAGTATTTTTTCACTGTAGCACATTGTTATCATGTTAAAATTATTTAAGGTCAAATTTAAACCCCCCCGCGGCAGTGGCTAAAATTGTCCGATTGGGCTTAAATTTAAACATAAAGTTTTCAGCCCAAAAGAAACCATAATTTTTCCCGGCAATCGACGAAACACGTGCCACCCTAACACACACACACATACACTCACTATGAAAGGAAAGACATTTTGTGCCATGTCACAGAGTTTATATCTATAGATATTTGTTAAGTATAAAATATAAAGTGTTACAGTGTATGTGTTAGAATTATAAGAGAAATAAATACAGTGTTAGGAACAGCATGGTGATAACCCGAGTGAAAACTTTGTTGTATAACTTTCGTACAACACGAATTTGTTTCTTGAATGTGACAAAATAAAAAAAAATACGGCAAATTTTGTACTTTTGCCCAAAACATTAAATCATGATAATTTTTGAAATATCGGTCGACGACCCCATTAAGTTTATATATTATTGATCCATTTTAAAGACGCTCTAACGGGTTGTGATAGAACGGAAATATTGGTATCATTTTGTTAAGCTCAAAATGACCTTTCATCGTGCATATTAAAAAAAATGCCTGCAAATTTTCTACTCTTGACCAAAACATTAAATCATGATAAGGTTTTTGCTTACAATTTAGAAGTACTTGCCAAAGCAAAGTTTTTTTTTCAGAAAAAATAATGTTATATTCATTTGCCATTATAATGCAAAACGAATTGAAATATCGGCCGAGGACCTCATTAAGTTTATATCCCAGCAAAAACATGATAATGAGACATGCAAAGTAATCATTACCAAGCACATTATTTATAATGAGTACCCATTACTATTAACATTATTTTAAGTCCAAAAGGAATTTATTTTTACTCAGGTTTTTGTAAAATAATTACATGCTTTTACAACAATCTATTACGTACCATTAAGCACTAGTGAAAATAATTTCTACTAACATTATACATGTGTGTGGGTACAAACAAACTTAATCTTTGGCAAAAAAGTAATTATAATATTTAATAAGTAGAAAAGTTAAATTCGACTTGGCGGAATCCATGAATACCCACCACTATGTCCTTTTTAAAGGGTACTTTCCACTATCACACTTTTCCATTATACACATCAAAATTGACCAACTTCCTAAAGATTTTTGGATTCTTTTTTGATTGAAACCTAGTCGTATCTAATAAGTGAACAATTTCTGGTCAAATTTTTTAAAAAAATATTTCGCTAACATGGTGAAATTACGCTTGTATAATGGAAATGTGTGATAGTGAAAAGTACCCTTAAGTGATAGAAAAATTTTTTATTGTGAAAAAAAATAGCAATTTTGATTAGAAATATTTTATTTTGAGTAAAAAACTTTTTTAACTCATTTTTGTAAAAAAAATAATTTTTTTTTGAGTGTAAAATTTTTTTTGGGTGTAACTTTTTTTTTTTAGTGTAAAAATATTTTTGAGATACAAAAAGATGTTGTAAAATATTTTTGTTTTTATACCCTCCACTCTAGTGATAGAGGGTATATATAAGTTTGTCATTTCGTTTGTAATATTGGTCTAGGACCCCATAAAGTGTATATATTTATGATCCTCTATCGATTTTAAGTCGATCTAGCGTTGCCGTCCGTCCGTCCATCCGTCTGTCTGTCTGTCCGTAGAAAACACGCTAACTTTTGAAAGACTTCACAGAGGCTACTGAAGTTTGGCATATATGTTTGTCATTTACCTGGTCAGGTTGGTATTGCAATCCAGCCAAATCGGTCTATTAGTTCAAAAGTTATGAGCAAAAGAGTAAATTTCGGCAAGGGTGTTTCGCGTATTTACGAGATAAAAAACATGATAACTTTCGAAAGACAATAATGAGACTGCTGAAGCTTGACATATATCTTTGCCGTTCCCTAGGTCTGTTTGGTATTAAATTTCAGCTCAATCGGTTTAGTGGTTCAAAAGTTATAAGCAAAACCCTGAATTTCAGATTAGTTTCATCTTAAATGCCACGTGTTTAACAAGTTTTAAAAGCATTGGCGGTAACTAAACAATGCTTTTCAAACTTGTTTAATTTTAAAGCAATGCTTTTTAAACTTGTTTGGTTTTTAAAGCATTGGTGACATAAAAATTACTTTCGAAAAAAAAATTTAAAAAAAATTTTACACTCAAAAAACTTTTACACTCAAAAAAATTTTACACTAAAAAAAAAAATTAGTTTTTTTTTTTTACAAAAATGACAATATTTTGTGTACACACGTACGTGCATTCACTCAGATATATTTTTACAGTAAAAAAAACATTACGCTCGAAAAAAATTTTACACTCAAAAAAAAATTACTTTTTTTTTGTTTTAAATGACAAAAAAGAGTTTTTTACTCAAAATAAAATATTTCTAATGAAAATTGTAAATTTTTTCACGTTAAAAATGTACTATCATTTAAAAAATGCATTGTGGAGGGTATTCATAGATTCGGCAACGTCGAATTTAACTTTTCTACTTGTTTTTTTGCTTTTTAAACTTTTTTTTTGGAGTATAAGACTTATTTTTTTTGCACTGAAATGAAAGTGTTTACTTTACATTTTATATAACTTCCCAGCAAAACCTTTATTTTTAAATAATGTATAAAATAATGCATACACTCAAAAAAAAAAACTGGTAAAACGCCTGGTAAAAGGCCTTGTAATCCCGATCTACCAATATTTAACAATTTTCCTTGTGTTTTAACAAAAAATCTTGAACTTTGCTCAAACGAGAACTACAGTTTTATTGGTAATTTTACAAATTTATTTTCGTTATTGTATTCTACCATTTCGAAAGGTTATTTTACAAAAAAAAAGTGTAATTTTACAACAAAGTTTTTATTACGAGGATTCAAGTTGATTTACAAAAAAAAAAATTATTTTACAAAAACTATGTTATACGAGGATTTATATTGTTTAACAAAAAAAAAGTTTTTTTTTTAAATTCTACTTTTTTTAAAAAATTTTCCAAGTCCTGGACAATTTTTTTGTTTTTTATTGAAAAATATTTAAAAAAAAAAGTTGACAAAATTTTTAAAAATTTATTACGAGGATTCTAGTTAATTTACAAATAAAAACAGTTATTTTACAAAAATGATTTTATTACGAGGATTTATGTTGTTTAACAATTTTTTTTTTTTTGTAAATTTACCATTTTGGTTTGTAAATTTATCATTTTTTTAAACATATTTACCATTTTTTCTTGTAAGTTTACCATTTTATTTTTTTTATTTTTCTGGTTTTAGAACAATATTTTTACCAATAAAATTGGTTATTTTACCAATTTTTGGCGCATTCAAAATTACAAGGAAATCCTCGTAATTTTACGAGAATTTTACCTACCTCCTATTTTACTAGAATAGCCTCGTAAAACCACGAGATTTTTTGGTAACTTTACAAGGTATTTTTTTTTTTTTGAGTGTAGGATCCTTTATTTTATATTATGCAGGATCGATGATTTTAACATGGGATGAGACTGTAAGTAATGCATACAAATTATTGCATTGCATCCAGTAAGTACTAAAGAACACCCAAAAAAAACTATTCAAATTACACTCAAAAAAATAAACTGATAAAACGCCTGGTAAAATGGCTTGTAATCCCGTTCTACCAATATTTAACAATTTTCCTTGTTTTTTAACAAAAAATCTTGTACTTTGCTCAAAGTTTTATTCGTAATTTTACAAGTTTATTTTCGTAATTGTATTCTAACATTTTGAAAGGTTATTTTACAAAAAAAAAAAACTGTAATTTTACAACAAAGTTTTTATTACGAGGATTTATGTTGTTTAACAAAATTTTTTTTTTGTAAATTTACCATTTTGATTTATAAATTTACCATTTTTTTAAATATATTTACCATTTTTTCTTGTAAGTTTACCATTTTTTTTTTATTTTTCCGGTTTTAAAACAATATTTTTACCAATAAAATTGGTTATTTTACCAATTTTTGGCGCATTCAAAAAATTACGAGGAATTTTAAAATCACGAGATTTTTTAGTAACTTTACAAGGTTTTTTTTTTTTTTTGAGTGTACTAGAAAAATGTTAGCAATACACACAAAAAATTATTGGCTAACAATTTTTAATTAAATCTATTGATCAACAAAATTTAAATGAGTCAATCAATGTTTTGATTAAAATTGTTATTATTTTCTTTAACTGTCGAATAACAAATTTTCAACACACCAGATTTTTTTCGCTTTAATTTATTTGAATACATTAATTCAAAAATATACAAAATAATCGGGTTTTACTTTTTTTATTGTTGGCAACATATTAGGAATCAAAAAAGATACATTTTTTTATAATTTTGTCATAAGCATACAATTCATTTGTTAAATCAATCATTATTTTGATTGACTATAAATAAAAAATTGATCAAATTTTTTATCAAAATCGAAAAATGTTTGATTGAAAAAATTTTCAATCAATCACCTACAATTTGATGATTTGTATAACAATTTTTTTAATTGGAGCAATTTCAATCAAAAAATTCATTGAAATTCGTTTCAAATTTTTTCTGTGTACTTGACAGTTTTCCTTGGTTTTTAACAAAAAAAGTTCGATCGAAATTAACATTTTTTTTTGTAATTTAACAATATTTTTTATAATTTTACAAATTTCCAAGTATTTATACAAAAAAAAAATCCTTGTAAGTTTTATTGCGCCAAAAAATTTATAAATTTACAATTTTATTGGTAAAAATCTAGTAAAATTACGAAAAACCTCGTAATTTTTACTAGGAATTCTCGTAAAATAGGAGGTATCAAAAAATCTAGTAAAATCACGAAACCTCCTTGAAAGTTTTATTGCGTGAAAAAAATTTTAAATTTACAATTTTATTGGTAAAAGGATTGTAAAATTACAAAATTATTGGTAAAAAGCTTTTAAAATTATAAGGAATTCTTGTCAAATAGGAGGTAGCAAAAAAAGTTACAAACTTTTATTTTGAAAAAAATTACTACTTAAGTACTAAACATGTATTTACACTTTATTGTTTCTAAATATAGTAATAGAAACTACTACTATTTGTAAAAGTCTTATTTCTACGAAATTTAGTTTGAAATAACTTTAGTTAATCTTAAACAAGTGAGAGTGTTAAATTCGGCTGTGTCGAATCTTTTATACCTTCAAATATGTAAAAAAATAAAAATGAAAAAAAAATAATCTTTATCTCAGATCCACTGCTCCAATTGTGCGTTCTAGAGGGGCTAATACCAAAACCGACCCCCATTAGTTGTTACCCATAAACTTTTACTCTTTCAACATTTCCTAAGGGGAAGATACAAAATGACATTTCTTAAAATTTACTCTAACCGTAACTGCCAAGAGTGCCTCCAGAGGGGTCATATGTATGACTGACAGGGGTAAATATGTTTTGAACAAATGCTTTGGGATCCTCTAGGACGCACCATTTCACCGATACACGCAAAAAACCTTTTCAAATTACTAGAAAAAGTCTTGTAATCCTATTTTACCAATATTTGACAGTTTTACTTTTTTTAACAACAAATTTTTGGTCGAAATTTACATATTTTTTTTTTTGTAATTTTACAAATTCGCAAATTTTTTTACCAAAAAAATCCAGTAAATTCACGAGAATTCCTTGTTAGTTTTATTGCGCCAAAAAAGTTGTACAATTTTATTGCTAAAAAGCTTGTAAAATTACAAAATTGTTAGTAAAAAGCTCGTAATTTTTACTAGGAATTCTCGTAAAATAGGAGGTAGAAAAAATTTAGTAAAATCACGAAACCCCCTTGTAAGTCTTATCACGTCAAAAAATTGTAAATTTACAATTTTATTGGTAAAAATCTGGTAAAAAGCTTGGAGGTAGCAAAAAATAAAAATAAAACAAATTTTACTTCACTCAAAATATTTCGTAGGCAAAAACAATTGAAAAACACATTTAAAACCAATGAATAAACAATTGAAAACCATCCCAGTAATTATTCGTTTGTTTTAACAAACATCAACATTTCTTATTTACTGTTGACAAAATTTTCTAAAATAAATAACATTAAACGTTAAAAAAATAACGTTTTTTTCATTCTTTTTTACCAACAAATTTGAAAAAAATAACCTACGAAAACAATAAAAATTAATGATAGTTCTGTTATTTTTACAAACAAATTCTAAAAAAAAAAAAAAACCTACGAAAACATTAAAAATTAATGCCCGAGTAAAAAAAAAAACTTTTTAGATCTAATTTGATCTCAAAATTGGCTGTATCAAGTTGGATCAAATATTGATCTAATTGTATTATTTTAGATACACAAATATAAAAAATGATACAATTAGATCCGAATTTTGGTCACATCCAATTAAATCCACTTGATCTTATTTTATATAAATTAATATAGATTTATATAGTTACATAAAGTCAGATATATTTATGTATAGCCTCAGATAAGAAAATGGAGCCTCAATAAATCTTAGATAAAATTAGATCTGAACATATAAAAAGTCCTATATAATTTAATATCATTGTATCAAATTATATATCATTATATCAAAACTTTTTTACTAGGGTGATTTAGTATGTTATTTTTTACAATTTTCTATTGAAATATTTTTTTTAAATTTTTACTAATATTTTGGAGAATCGATCCCGCAATCAACTACATTCTGGCCAGACACTCTACCCATCGTGCCAAAGTCACTTGATACAAACATTTTTTTATATTTCTATATACAGGCTGGTCCAATAAAAAGTATCTTTTTAAAACATGCAATGAAATGAACAATACTCAATAGTTTTGGAACCTTATGGCTTTATTTGAAAGAGCAAATATTCCCATTATTTATGGCAAACGACTTCATTCATGCGGCTGCCTGGGTTAGCTCCTCAGTAGCTCATCCTCGGCACCCATTTTTCTAATGTTTCTGGTTCTATCTCACGAATGGCTTGAACGATATTCGTCGAAAGGGCCTAGCATATTTCTGGATTTCCCATGTTGCATGAATCTTTTACGAGACCCCTCAAAAAAATTTCTAAAGGTTTTAATCGGCAGCTCTGAAGTGATCAATTGTCACCGCGAATTCCGAACTAAGTGCGCAAAATATCGATTGTTTGATGGACTGTGGGACATATTGCAACATCCTTCTAAAAATAAATGTCATCCAAGTTGATATATTCTATTACGACCAACATAAAGTCGGAAATCATGGCTCTGTAGCGCTCATCTTTGACGAAAATGGGGTTTTCAGCTGTATTTTTGAAAATATTATGTAATGATGCTGATACTCAAATCTGTTGCTTCCTATAGATGAATTGGATTCTTTACAATATCGTGCGAGTTTTACGATCCCAAGATGTAGCAATTTGTTGGTTAACATAACCTCATTTGAGTGCCTTATTTCCGTAAAAACTTTTTTTTCGAAAAACGTGCAGTTTGGCAGCTCAGTACTGCGCTACAACGCGATACAGCGGAGCAAGCCGAGGACGCATCAATGAAGTCGTTTGCCATAAAAAACGGGAATGTTTGCTCTTTCAAATAAAGCCATAACATTCCAAAAAAAGTTGAGTATTGATCATTTTATTGCATTTTTAAAAAGATACTTGTTATTGGACTACCACTTATAAATAATTTTTTGATTTTTTTTTTCTACAAAAAATAATCTACTTGTGTAGGTAAAAACTAATGATATATCATTAAAAAATACCAACAATTTAAAAAAAAATTACTTACACAAATCATTAAAAATTTAAAGAATAATCAGTAGTTTTTACTTACAGAACAAAAATAAATGACTTTAAAAATTAAAAGTTAATGAAAGTCTTTATATTTTAGTGTGTTATTTTTGAAACAAATAACAGAAGTAGTCATTAATAAAAACTGAACATCAAATAAATGTTTTTTCTTTTAAAAACGACTAAACGTAAAATTTCTTTAATAAACTACAAACACTTAATGACATAATTTTTTGAGTGCACCACTCTGTGGTAAAGGATAAAATGAGTTTGTGCTGATCTTTGTAACTACCCGAAATATTGGTCCTACCCCTACCATCAAGTATACCGATCGACTCAGAATTACTTTTTGAGTCGATTTAGCGATGTCCGTCCGTCTGTCCATCTAACGGTTTAAGCACGATACAGGTCGCAATTTTCAATCAATTGACTTGAAGTTTGAAACTTAAGCATCTTTTGAAATTGAAAAAAATCGTTCCATGTTAAGACCTAGCCCCCATACAAACGTCCCCTTTGAAATTGGCCTAAATGACTCTAATAACCGTATTATAGAATATATCGTTTTAAAATTAAACAGGTAATTAATTTTCTGGAATCATCATTCCAAATTTCAAAGGAATGGGGTCAGTCCTTCTTGTAGTCCCCATACAAACCACCCGGGTGCACCCTCCCGATATTCACATAATTCCCTAAAAATTCATAAAAATGGAAATATTTAATTAAAACTTTGTTTGAAGGTATTAAACGTGTACGTTGGTAGCCTAATCAAATCTTAATATAATAAGACCATTTTTGGACTTATTGTTAGTCCAGATATAAAAATTTCGCCCGATAATCGTTTAATCGGTTGGCAACACAAATAAGGCAATTCCACTCAAATTTGGTTGTTGTGTGCTTTCTGCACTTATTAAAGATCTAACAAACTATAAACTAAACCGGTCCGCGTTTTAATTTGCGACCCCTTTTCTGGAAAACACTGGTGTAGGGTATCATATGGTCGGGATTTGCGACTTATTTTCTGGAAAACACTGGTGTAGGGTATCATATGGTCGGTATTTTTATACCCTCCACTTAGTGATAGAGGGTATATATAAGTTTGTCATTCCGTTTGTAACTCATCAAAATATCGGTCTGGGACCCCATTAAGTATGTATATTCATGATGCCCGATCGATTTTAAGACATTCTAGCGATGTCCGTCTGTCCGTCTGTCTATCTGTCTGTGGAAAATGCTATCACGGACAAAATATTGCACAGAGATAACTGAAACTTAATATATATGGGGGTTTTCGTGTCAACTGACACAACTTTTGAAACCGATGTCTTCCGATCGGGATGAAATTTGCACCAAAGTTAGTCCTATTGGATAGTATTTCAGACACAAATTTTCAACGACATCGGTCAAGGACTCTGTGAGTTAGAGGGGGTCGAAATTTTACATTTTGGCCAAAGAGGTGTTTATTTATTATTTAGCAAAATGTGTCCCAAACAGTATAGATAGCTATTTCTTCAGTCTTTTGAAAAAAATTATAAAAAATTAAAAAAAAAATTTTTTGATTTTTTTTTTTTAAATCAAAAACTTTTTTGACTTTTTCCTCAAATTGGGCCCTTTTTTTTTTTTTTTTTTTTTGATTCAAAAAAAAGCTTATTTTATTTCCTTTAAGACCTATGGGGTCGCTTAGTGGGATGCGAGTGGGATATCTATGAAAAATTTTTTTTTTAACTTTGGACCACAAAAAACGCTTCTTAAATTTGCACTTTTAGGCGTGGGAAAGCTAACCAGTTTTCGATTTTCATTCGCGATACCCTCTAATTTTTATAAGTTCGAAAAAGAAAGCATGAGCCAAAAAATTAGGGCGATGGGGTGGGGTCATATGGCCCCACATCGGGGTCAAAGTTAGGCGTTAAGTGGTAAAATCCTTAAAAAGCGCCACAACTGCCCTAGACACCCCCCTGGAGGGGTGCAATGTGAGACAAACCCCCAATAATTTTCAGCCCCCAACATTTTTCTTGAACATACCTAACCCCTATTTCCAATTCCTAAGGGGGCTCCCATACAAAACATTTAAAAAAAAATTGTTCCTACCATTCTAACTTACCCTAAAGTGCCCCTAGTGGAGCCAAATGTATGACGGACCTCCATTATTTTATTAATTCCAACATTTTTTCCGAACATACCTACAATGTATCTTTAACCCTTAAGGTGGTCCCCATACATATTTTTATTTTTTTATAAATTTGTTTTATTTAACCAGCTCCTACCGCCCCTACCGTGCCTCCTAGAGAGGTAAAAATTACGACCAACCCCCATTAATTTTTAGTTACCAACATTTTGTCCGAACATAATAGCACCCTATCTCCACTCCCTAAGGGGGCTCCCATACATTATAAAAACATGTATCTTTAAAAACTAATAAAAAAATAAAAAAAATGTATGGGGATCCCCTTAAGAGTTGAAAATAAAGGGTAGGTATATTCTGAGAAAATGTTGGAGTTGAAGAAATATTGGGGGTCGGTCATACATTTTACTTCTCTAGGGGCACCCTATGGACAGTTAGAGCGGTAGGAGCAAATTTAAAAAAATGTTATTTTGTATGGGAGCCCCCTTAGGAATTGGAAATAGGGGTTAGGTATGTTCAAGAAAAATGTTGGGTGCTGAAAATTATTGGGGGTTCGTCTCACATTGCACCCCTCCAGGGGCGTGTGTAGGGCAGTTTTGGGGCTTATTGAGGTATTTTACCACTTAACGCCCAACTTTGACCACGATGTGGGGCCATTTGACCCCGCCCCAACGCCCTCATTTTTTGGCTCATGCTTTCTTTTTCGAACCTATAAAAATTAGAGGGTATCGCGAATGAAAATCGAGAACTGGTTAGCATTCCCACGCCTAATAGTGCAAATTTAAGAACCGTTTTTTGTGGTCCAAAGTTAAAAAAAAAATTTTTTTCATAGATATCCCACTCGCATCCCACTAAGGGACCCCATAGGTCTTAAAGGAAATAAAATAAGCTTTTTTTAGAATCAAAAAAAAAAAAAAAAAAGGGCCCAATTTGAGGAAAAGGTCAAAAAAGTTTTGGATTTAAAAAAAAAAAAATCAAAAAATTTTTTTTTTAATTTTTTATAATTTTTTTCCAAAAGACTGAAGAAATAGCTATCTATACTATTTGGGACACATTTTGCTAAAAACAATAGGTAAGAAGTTACATGGATGAGAATAAACACCTCTTTGGCCAAAATGTAAAATTTCGACCCTCTAACTCAGAAAGTCCTTGACCGATGTCGTTGAAAAACTGTGTCTGAACTACTATCCAATAGGACTAACCTTGGTGCAAATTTCATCCCGATCGGAAGACATCGGTTTCAAAAGTTGTGTCAGTTGACACGAAAACCCCCATATATGAAAAGTTCTCCCGAGAAGTTTGGTATTGCATTTGAGCGATATCGGTTCAGCGGTTCAAAAGTTATGAACGAAAATGTAAGCACACCTCAAAAATTTCAGTACATTCAACATAACCTAAAAATACAAAATGCTTTAATTCGGCTTCTGGTTGACATATGTGAACATAATTGAACACCAAATGGTATTTAAACAAGTACGAACATATTTTTTGACAAAAAAAGAAAAAATCGCGGATTTTTTTTACCAAAATTTTTTTTTCTCGGAAATTTTTTTTCACAAGTAATTTCCTTTTAAATAAAGTTTTTTGCAACAATCTTTTTGAAATTTTGGAGAGTATCACTACATTCGGCAAGGCCGAATTTAACTTTTTTACTTGTTTTATTTTTCAAAAAAAAATTGTTTTCATCAAAAATTTATTTTATTTTTTTTTCATCAGAAAAGGGTTTTTCAACACTTTTTTTCTGTAAATTATGGTTTTTATCAAAAACTTTTTTT
This sequence comes from Pegoplata infirma, assembly GCA_963921195.1. Lineage (NCBI taxonomy): Eukaryota > Metazoa > Arthropoda > Insecta > Diptera > Anthomyiidae > Pegoplata > Pegoplata infirma. Next base: position 28,545,193 of record OY992538.1, on the reverse strand, counting down.
ATTAAAAATATTTATTAAATAAAAACATTTTTTATAAAAAATTTATACAAGTTATTTTTTCATCAATTCTTGTTTTAATTTAAACTTTTTTTTTTCATTAAAAATTTTTTTTTTCATCAACAATTTTTTTTTTTTTCATCAAAATGAAGATGGGCATATTTGGTAGTAAGGTAAAGATTTTTTGGGGACCTAAATTAGACTTTAAAATCCACACATTTGATTGTAGGTCTCCCAGGGATAATGTTAACAAATTGACCTCTAATTTATTCCACATAAGTTGTAGGCCTGTGGAATAAAAATTTGTCTGAAGACTGAAGTAAATCAAATGTTTAACAAAAACATCCGATTTATATTTTCAAATGTTACGTAATGTATCACAAAGCTAATATACCTACATATTTTTTATGTAGAGTATAAAAAGGAAATCATTGAAATATCACAAGTATTGATATGAATATGTTTGCTAAGTGGGTGATAGGGCTGTTCAATGATATCTACCCGAGTAAAAATAAACATATACAACAATATACAACTTGATACAAACATAATAAATCATATTTGATTATGCATCCCATAACATTTTATATCTCACCCAAATTCTAATTGGATCCACTGAAATATGGCAATGTCTGGTCAAAAATCGGAGGAAACTGAATCATAAAAAAAATATCCACTATTATTCGGATCAAATTTCGTAAAAATATATATTGTGTTTTATATCGTTATATATGGCATCATATAAATATTGTTACTCGGGTATAGATTACATCATGAAATATGTTTTAATGCCTTAAAAAATCCCAAACAGCCATTTCATGAGCAATTAATGTCATAACGATGATTAAATTACAATTCTTAAAAAAAAACACAAGTAGAGAAGTTAAAGTCGACTTGCCCGAATCCATAAATACCCTGCACAATGCCCTTATTCAGTGATAGTAAATTTTCTAACGCGAAAAATTTACAGTTTTGGTTAGTAATATTTTATTTTGAATAAAAAACTTTTTTTTGTAAAAAATTTTTAAATTTTTTTTTTGTTTTTGGGTGTTAAATTTTTTTGAGTGTAAAATTTTTTTTGGGTGTAATTTTTTATTTTTTGTATATAAAAATATTTCTGTGTGACAAAAAATACTTTTTAAAATATTTTTGTGACTTATCAATATTTTACAACCTTGATTTTGCTGAAATTCAATACCAACTAGATCAGGGAAATAGGAAATATATACACCCAGCTTTAATGGACTCATGATTGTCCTTCGAAAGTTATAGGGTTTTTTAACTCTTAAATTTGCACAAAATCCTTGCCGAAATCACTCTTTTGTTTATAACTTTTGAACCACTGCACTGTGGCCGAAATCACTGATCTAGCGGCGCACAGTGGTCAATTTCGCGAGATAGCGGTCAAAACTCTATAACTTTTGACCGGATTGGTATTTTTTTACGCAATTTTTTTTGTTCAATAGGAGGGACTTTAAGCTTCAATTTGCGTGTTCAAACGTAAAAATCGACTGATAGGAACGTAAGTGATGTGGAGTTAAAAATGCATTTTAATTTTTTGTTGAATTTCAATGTAAAAGTTGAATATTTTGACATTTTAAATAGGTATTTTTTTTATAATTTCTTATTTTTTTCAATCGTATTTTACAACCAATACTTATTTATTATTCCTAAACTTAATTTTGGTCAGAAAATGCCAACATTTGGCCCCTGACATTTATTTAGTCTCAATATTCACAGGGGCCAAAGGTTGGTTTTTTTTGGAAGAAAGCTAATTCTTGTGAGGATTAAACTGAAAAATAACACTGAAATTCGCAACAATATCAATACCATTTGGATATATTATATACAGAACACAACATCGATAAAATTTTAAGTAAACTTTTACTATTGATTTAAAGTGCACATATATTTTATGCTAAAATTAGAAACAAATTATTATCTTTAAACTACACTCAGAAAAAAAACTAACTAAAAAATGGGAAAACTAACTAAATCCAAGGAAAATTGATAATGATTTAGCTCCATTGCCATGTATTCCTACTTTTTAGTCCATATTTTTCTTTAAAAGAAGGACAAATTTGAACTAGAAAATGGGAAAAAATTTTCCATTTTTTTGGTTAAAAAAACATTTCTGATTAGGAAATTTTTCCTAAAAATTATTTAATTTTATATTTTTTTAATGGTTTATTTATAGAATAGCATGTGAATACACACATAATTCTCATTGGGTACATATTTTATTAGAAATATAAAGAAAGGTTTGTTTCTTAAAGACAAGTACATAATAAATTTAATTAGTTTTTTTAGTTAAATTACAACAACAACTTTGTACTTGACGTTTGTTCCCAGACTATGGGAAAACACGACAAAGCCAAGGTCTTTGTTGTGATTAAAATATTATGTTTTTTTCTAACACATACATGTGTAGAAAAAAATGTAAATATTAAATTAATTACTTGTTATACAAGATCAAACCTTTTGTATTCATGTACTACAAATAATAAACGAAATGTGAACTACAAGCAAGCATGAAAAAAAAAATCAACAAAACAATTTCAAGTTATGAAAAATTTACTAAACTTGTGGAAAAAACTTCCTCAAATTAAAGAAGATAAATATGATGAACTAACTGGTAGTAAATTACGTCCTAAAACTGAATTTTTTGAACTAAATTTTGTTTTAAGAAATATGTCTTAAAATAAAGATTTTTTTTCAATTATTTAGGGAAAATTTTTTTGGCGGTAAGAATTTCTTCCACGTATTAGGGAATTCTATTTAAGGAAAATTATGGCCTATTTAACAGTCCATGAACTAAAATATTTTCTTAAAAGTTAGGAAAATTTCCCAACTTTTAGTTAATTTTAACTTAATTGTGGGAAAATTTATAAACTATTTTGAAGAAAAAATTTCCAAAGTTTAAGTTTCTTCTTTTTTTTGAGTGTAGTACATAAACATAATATAACAGGTACTTGGTTTTACCAGCTATTTCCATTGGTTTTAAATTTATTTGCAATTTTCAAGTATTTAAGTTGTGTAATATTAGATGGCAATAAAATCTTTTTTACCTTTTCCAAATGAATTGCTAGATACCACATAATTTGAGAGTTAACAGGTACTTGGTTTTACCAGTTATTTCCATTGGTTTTAAATTTATTTGCAATTTTCATGTATTTAAGTTATGTAATATTAGATGGCAATAAAATCATTTTTTACCTTTTCCAAATGAATTGCCAGATACCACATAATTTGAGAGTTCTATTGTCATTTTTGTCAAAATTTTGATACACCCTTCTATGTGGACTAGGTCCAAATATGGGCCAACTTCTCCTAATTTCAACAGAATTATTTTTTGGGTCAATAAGAACTCTTGTACAAAATTTCATCAAAATATATGCATAATAGTCACTTTCACATACAAATAACTTCTCAAAAAATATGACGAGCATTTGTACCAAATATCTTACCTTGGGTCAGAAAAATTGCTGTAGCTCAAAAAGTGCAGTCCCGATGCATGGACATGTATAAATAGGAATGTAGGGGAGAGTTAGGACTACAAAATAGTAAATTTGTGTTTTGACTCAGCTTGACTCACAGGAGTTGTGCTCTATGAAGTAGGAAATTTCCGATAAATTTGACCTTTCTTAAAAAAAATATTTAAATTGTTCTGAAAACAGTAGAGCTTCAATTTTTTTTACCAGTAATAGGAAATAAGTTAAGTTACAACACAAAATTTATTTCGTCCAAAAATCTTGAAAAACAAAAAAGTTATGATCATTTAAACTTTAAAAATTAACTAAAAATATCATAAATTTACTAAATTCTGAAAAAGCCCATTTTGGACCACCCTGTTCTCAGTGAAATAGTTGAAATAGAGTTCTAATTTTTTGGCTCCCGAGGTTTACTACTGTCTACTTTTATATGAGTCTAATAACTTTAAAATCGGAGAACAAAAACCAAAAGGAGTTTTGGCCGCTATCTCAAAATATTGACCACAGTGCGGCGCTTAAGTCAAAATTTAAAAATTAAGATCGATAAGTGTTTTTGCACTGCATCGTTTACCTATACTTTACAGAAAAAATTTACGTTTTTACTTTTATTTTGCTTTCAATATTCGCACAGCTGTATGCTATCAAATATAGATTTTCTGCAGCAAGTGTATTAAAGGAATTTGGGGCCTAATTACTCAGTGAGTTTTTCTTGACACTTAAGTCAATTGTTTATACATTTTGAGCCAAAAAGTTTTAATTGGATGTAAAAGGAATGTTTTAACTAAAAAATAAATGTTTGTGGCCAGTGTGTATCTAGTTTATTATTAGTTCATTATAGAAGTTTACATTTGTGATATAAACTATAGTTTCATGGACTGCAACTTTAGAAATTCGATCGTATTCGGTCCAATTCCTGTTTTGTTTATTATTTTGGGTTATTTTTGTTGTGACGTTTCAGTATGGCGTGCTAGTTCGCGCAAGTTGTTCGGTTTTTTAGGGTCCATCTGCCTGTCTAAATAAACAGTATAAACGCGATACAGACCACAATTTTCAATCGATTTGGCTAAAATTTGAAATTTAAGATTTTTTATCGAAAGAACAAAACCTATTAAATTTTTGACAAAATCGGTCCATGTTATCCCATAGCCCCCATGTTAATTTCCACTTCCAGTTTTACTTATAAAGCCCTAACAATAGTATTTTAATAAAAATCCTCTTGAAATTCGATTGTTAAATGTTTTTTGTAGCCATAAATTATCACTCTAAATTTTAACGGAATCGGAACATTTTAACTTCTAGTCCTCATATTTCCCAAAATACATAAAAACACTGAAATAAATAAATATGGTTAAAAATTAAATTCTTTTTAAGTTTTATAATCACAAATATGCATTGGGCTCTATTATTTTACATTTCCGAATTAAGCGCCGCTAGATTGGGTGTTTCGGCCAATGTGCACTGCACCGATTTTACTGGAATGCAATACCAACTTGACCAGGCGAATAGTGTTGTAAATTGTGATTACTTTTGACTACTCAATACTACTCGATACTTTTTCAACTGAGCACTCGATACTACTCAATACTTTTTTTGAAATTCAAAAATTTAATAATAAATCCTTCTAAAATATTATTTAATTAATTTTTCTTCTAAATTCTATTTATATTTGCATGACAAGGCATGCACTATGTAATTTAGATTATTTTAAATTAAGTTAAAAATTATTTTTCAGAAAATTTTTTTTCTTAATATTTTTCCAACACACAGTTGCATTTTATAGTTGTATTTTATTGGTTAAATTACACCGCTCTACAAATCTGAGGTTTGTCGCTGCGTTTTTAATGAAACCAAAAAAAGTTTATAGGTTTTGGTTTCCCGATTCCAAAACGGTCACTAAAATTTTTCTATCACGTCACAATTTTGAGAAAATCGCGGTTAAAGTGTCAAAAAAGGCCCATTTTGGCCATTTTTGAGCGCCTGTAAAATAAGATCCTGACATGCGAATGACTTGATATCAAGCTCATTCGAAAGTGCGTAATTTTCTCTTTAAGACAAAATCAAATTTTCCTGGAATTTAATTTTTTATAATGGTGAAAAAATCATTAGCCACAATTGCTTTGAATCTAATATTTACGTGTGTATTTGTATGGAAATTTGTTAAAAAATACTGTGTAAATAAACTAAATATTTAAAAAATGGAAAGTTTTTTGTTAATGATTTTTTTACCATTTTAAAAAATTAAATTCCAAGAACATTTTATCTTGTCTTATAGAGAAAATTACATACTTTTGAATGAGCTTGACAAAGACTAACAAGACCTCCGACTCTACATAACCTCACAAAAATAATTCACACGTACAGGTACTGTGTATTTCAACACAATTGTAAAGGTGTGGTGAAATAAAAAATATGACATTTGTAAAACAAATATAAACAAAAATTTGTTTATTTTATTTTTTAATAAAACATCGAATTTTTGGATGTTTTTTGTGTTTTTTGGCACAAAAACTTGGTAAGTATATTAAAATCTAATATGTATGAGATTTTTAATTAATAAATTGTATTATTTAAGGCCGTAATCATACAACCTGCCTTTGGTTTTGTAAGGATTGAAGTTGAAAAGATGGGATGAAAACATATGCAAGGAATATGTAACAAATAGCATAATTAAAGGTACATAGATATTGCATTATGTTTGTTTTTTGTATGAAATAGTTCCATTTATATATTTTAGATTTTTGGTGCCTAAAAAACTGTTCCCGTGATGTGCAGAAACTTTTGTATTTTTTTGGTGAGAAAAAACCGTATATCCTTGAGAGTTGTGCTTTATTGTACTACGAATTGTTGTTTTGAAAGCCCGTCCCTTAAAAAATGCAAATTGATGGCGATGAAAAAGAATACCTCTGGTTTTGTGGTATTGTTTAACCGTTTTTGGTTGTACTGTCTTTTTAGGACGTAAGTAATGTTTGCAATAATTTAAGAAATCCATTGCCCAAATGATTTTACACCATCCTGCTCCCAAGTTATATGTAACAAAGAATCTCAAGTCTATTTATGTTATGTTAAACGTGCTCGAATAATAAAAAGATGACTTAAAAATAAGATATGTACTTGTTTTTTTAAAGAAAATGTCATGCAAGCTATGAAAATTCAACAAGATTCTTAAACAGTTTGTATAGAAAAATTGGCAGATTCTGATATATTTTGCTATAGAAACATTCATCAGTTTTGACGTTTTTCTTGTATAAGAAAAATTTCTTAGATTCTGAGACGTTTTTTATAAGAAAAATGTCTCAGATTCAGATACTTTTTCTGTAAGAAAAATGTCTTAGATTCTGAGATTTTTTCTATAAGAAAAATGTCTCAGATTCTGAGATTTTTTCAATAAGAAAAATGACTCAGATTCTGAGATTTTTTCTATAAGAAAAATGTCTCAGATTCTGAGATTTTTTCCATAAGAAAAATGTCTCAGATTCTGAGATTTTTTCCATAAGAAAAATGTCTCAGATTCTGAGATTTTTTCTATAAGAAAAATGTCTCAGATTCTGAGATTTTTTCTATAAGAAAAATGTCTCAGATTCTGAGAGTTTCTATAAGAAAAATGTCTCAGATTCTGAAATTTTTTCTATAAGAAAAATGTCTCAGAATCTGAGACATTTTCTATTCGAAAAATGTTTTAGATTCTGAGACTTTTTCTATAAGAGAAATGTCTCAAATTCTGCGACTTTTTCTATAAGAAAAATGTCTCAGATTCTGAGACTTTTTCTATAAGAAAGTGTCTCAGATTCTGAGACTTTTCTATAAGAAAAATGTCTCAGATTCTGAGACTTTTCTATAAGAAAAATGTCTCAGATTCTGAGACTTTTCTATAAGAAAAATGTCTCAGATTCTGAGACTTTTCTATAAGAAAAATGTCTCAGATTCTGAGACTTTTCTATAAGAAAAATGTCTCAGATTCTGAGACTTTTCTATAAGAAAAATGTCTCAGGTTCTGAGACTTTTCTATAAGAAAAATGTCTCAGATTCTGAGACTTTTCTATAAGAAAAATGTCTCAGATTCTGAGACTTTTCTATAAGAAAAATGTCTCAGATTCTGAGACTTTTCTATAAGAAAAATGTCTCAGATTCTGAGACTTTTTCTATAGAAAAATGTCTCAGTTTCGGAGACTTCTTCTACAAGAAAAATGTCTCAGATTCTGAGTCTTTTTCTATAAGAAAAATGTCTCAGATTCTGAGTTTTTTTCTATAAGAAAAATGTTTCAGATTCTGAGACTTTTTCTATAAGAAAAATGTCTCAGATTCTATAAGAAAAATGTCTCAGATTCTGAGACTTTTTCTATAAGAAAAATGTCTCAGATTCTGAGACTTTTTCTATAAGAAAAATGTCTCAGATTCTGAGACTTTTTCTATAAGAAAAATGTGTCAGATTTTGAGACTTTCTATAAGAAAAGGTCTAATAGAAAAATGTCTCAGATTATGAGACTTTTTCTATAAGACAATGTCTATAAGAAAAATGTCTCAGATTCTGAGAGTTTCTATAAGAAAAATGTCTCAGATTCTGAGACTTTTTCTATAAGAAAAAGTCTATAAGAAAAATGTCTCAGATTCTGAGACTTTTTCTATAAATGTCTCAGAATCTGAGACTTTTTCTACAAGAAAAATGTCTCAGAATCTGAGACTTTTTCTATAAGAAAAATGTCTCAGAATCTGAGACCTTTTCTATAAGAAAAATGTCTTAGAATCTGAGACTTTTTATATAAGAAACTTCTTCTATAAGAAAAATGTCTCAAAATCTAAGACTTTTTCTTTAAGAAAAATGTCTTAGAGTCTGAGACTTTTTCTACAAGAAAAATGCCACAGAATCTGAGACTTTTTCTATAAGAAAAATGTCTTAGAGTCTGAGACTTTTTCTACAAGAAAAATGCCCCAGCATGTGAGATTTTTTCTATAAGAAAAATGTCTCAGAATGAGAGACGTTTTTTAAAATAAAAATGTTTCAGAAATATTTCTAAAACAAAAAAACTTCCTAGGATTTCAGATTGAATGGCGTTTTTGTATAGAATACTTCAACCTACATTCAAAAGACTTTCTTTAGAAAAAAACCCTTTTAAATTTGGCCTTTGAATCTGAAAATTTCTTCAAAGAAAAACAAACGAATCTGAGACTTTTTGTACAGAAGCAATTTTATAGGACTAAAAACTTTTCCTAATGAAAAAAAGCCTCAGAATCTCCGACTTTATCGATAAGCTTAAAAAAACATTTTATAGGAAAAATATCACTGGGTTTTTTCATAAAAAACTTTCTAAATTCTTAATTTGTTTAATTAAATTTCGTTCTTTCGTTTTTTTCCAAATATAAAAAATATTTTTTAATGAAAATAAACATAAATAAAATATTGACATTGTCATTATTAGTGGTGAAATATGTCTGGTAAATTAAAAAAACGAGTGCAGAGTTGATATGCAGTACTATAATTTTTATAATTTTATTTGTATTTTCTGTAATTTTAATTGCAAATATGCATTCATTTGGGTTCTAATAGTTTTGTTTAATGTTTATTTATGTTTTCTCATTTTTTGTTACGAAAAAATTCCAAAACAATAAAATATTGATAAACAAAAGTAACTCTGTGTATGGTGAAAATATGTTTGGTCGGTGGTGAATAAAGTTAGGTGCACCAATACTAAAGAGGACCTAACTCCTATACATTCAAAGAATTAGGTCTTCTGACAGCAAAACAAAATGAGTCGGAAGTCTTGTTAGTCTTTGGAGCTTGATACCAAGTCAATCGCATGTCAGGATCTTATATTAGTTGCTTTCAAAAAGGGTCAAAAATGGCCTTTTTCGGCACTTTAACCACGAATAACTTAAAATCCTGATGTGATAGACATATTTGGGTCGCAGATTTGGAATCAGCGCAACAAACACTACCTAAATCACTTACCAGAATCCAATACGCATTTTCATGTTGAGCTGTGTTATGCATTTTAAGTGAAAAATACAACCCTGAAAGTATTGAGTAGTTACTTTTGAGTATTGAGTACTCGACAAAATGGGCAGCATTGAGTACTCGGTACTCAAATACTCAATACTTTTACAACACTACAGGCGAACAATAAACATACATGTCAAACTTCAACAGCCTCAGTAAAGTCTTTCAAAAGTTAGCGTGTTTTTAACAGACAGACAGGCAGACGGGCGGACATCGCTAGATCGACTTGAAAAAAATCGATCAAGGACGGTGAATATATATGGGGCATTTCATGTCAAATCGGACACTTTGAATTTTTTTTTTTTAGATTTTTCCAATTTGTTTACAGTTTTTAGTAGTAAATTTTCAGATTTTTTGGATGACCCGTTCAAAAGATATCGAATTTTTAAAAAATGGTAGTTTGTTCCTTTACTCAAACTTCTTTTACTCATAACTTCTTCAATAATGGTCCTAATTTCAATTTTTTTTTTTTTCAAAATTTTTGTTTTTTTACGTACTTTTTAAAAAAATTCTTAAGAGCGCTCTAGTATGCGATTTTTAAGTTTTAAAATTTAAATCTAATTTTTGAAAATATTTGTACTCTCCGATTTTTTTGAATTTTTTTTTGTAAAACTTATTGTAATTTGCCAATCTTAAAATCATTTCTACTGCTCCTATTGTGCGTCATAGAGGGGTCGTTTATAAGACTGACCCCCATTAATTTTTACGTCTTAACATTTCTTTGGAACAAACTAATACCCTATCTCCAACCTCTAAGGGGGCTCCCACACAACACGACATTTTTTAAAATTTGCTCCAACCGCTCTAACTGCCCTAATAGTGCCCTTAGAGCAACAAAATGTATGACCGACCCACAATATTTTTTAAGTCCAAACATATTCTCTGAACACACCTACCCTCTATCTTTTACTGTTAAGGCGGTCCCCATACATTTTTTTTTTTTTTTTTAATTTGTTTTATTTAATCAGCTTCTACCGGTCTAATGGTGCGTCTTAGAGGGGTCATTAATGAGACCGACTCCCATTTATTTTTACCCTACAACATTTTTTTAAAACATACCTACGCCCTATCTCCACTCCCTAAGTAGGCTATCATTCAAAATTAAATTTATATAAAATTTGCTCCAACTGTTATTTGTATGGGAGCCTACTTAGGGAGTGAAGATAGGGCGTAGGTATATTTTAAAAAAATGTTGTAGGGTAAAAATAAATGGGGGTCGGTCTCACTAATGATCCCTCTCGGACGCACCATTGGACCGGTAGAAGCTGATTAAATAAAACAAATTTACAAAAAATAAAAAAATTGTATTGTATCTTTAACCGCCTTAACAGTTAAAGATAGAGGGTAGGTGTGTTCAGAGAAAATGTTTGGACTAAAAAAATATTGTGGGTCGGTCATACATTTTGATGCTCTAAGGGCACTATTAGGGCAGTTAGAGTGGTTGGAGCAAATTTTAAAAAATGTCGTGTTGTGTGGGAGCCCCCTTAGAAATTGGAGATAGAGTAATAGTTTGTTCCAAAGAAATGTTAAGACGTAAAAATTAATGGGGGTCAGTCTTATAAATGACCCCCCTAGGACGCACCATTGGAGCAGTAGAAATAATTTTAAGATTGGAAAATTACAATGAATTTTTTTCAAAAAATTTTAAAAAATAGTAATAATCGGATAACGACCTCCTGGTCAAAAAATTTGTAGAATCGATAGAAGTTTTACACAGAAAAATTTAAAAAAAAATCGGAGAGTACAAACATTTTCAAAAATGAGATTTAAATTTTAAAACTTAAAAATCGCATACTAGAACGCTTTTAAGAGTTTTTTTTGATTTTTTTTAAAAAGTACGTAAAAAAACAAAAATTTTGAAAAAAAAAATTTAAATTTGGACCATTAGTTATGAGTAAAAGAAGTTTGAGTAAAGGAACAAACTACCAATTTTTAAAAATTCGATATCTTCTGAACGGGTCATCAAAAAAATCTGAAAATTTACCACGAAGGAGTTTTCGAAGGGAACTAAAAACTGTGAACAAATTGGGAATATCTAAAAAAAAAAAAAATTCAAAGTGTCCGATTTGACATGGAATGCCCCATATACTTTATGGGGTCCTAGATCAATATTTCGAAGTGTTACAAACAGAATGAAAAACTTATATACATATACCTTCTATCACTAGAGTGGAGGGTATAAAAAAAGTATGTAATGAACCTCAACAAATATCTACAGCAGGATGTGTTAAAAAATGTGGAAATTTAAATCGAAAGGAAATTTACAGAAATATTATCGCCCATTAATTAAAGTTTAATAACTTATTTAACACTTTTTACGTAAATTAATCTGGGAAAATTATCAATCAATAAAAATTGTGTATATATTTTAATTAACTTAAATGTGCAAACCACTTATCTTTGGCCTTTATTAAAAATTGTGTTTATTTTATACTTAAAGAGAAATAAATTGTTTGATTTTTTTCTTTTTCTTTTTTAAACACTTTTTGAATTTCAATTAAGATCTACTTTAAGGTGAACCTCCAATGTATGGGAAAATTTAAAACGAATTTATTTCAAAATTGGAGATCGATTTTGTGTGAGGTTAAGATAAAAAATTTACAATAACATGAGCTCGATCGGTTGAAAATTGCAGTGCCGAACCAAAGACTATCAATACTTAAAGATATGTGAAGTCTCCCTTCTTCTGTTAAACCCTCTCTTAAATTCCCTTTGCTAAGTCCGCCATCCAACTGGACGTTTGATCAAACCAAAAAAAATCCCTTAAGTTCGATATAAACAAACAAAAAAGTGTTGCAGTTTGGCGATTTTCAGACTAAAGCTAGCGTTTTTTTTCATCTAGCTGTAAAAAAAGTTTTTTTTTTGTGGATTATCGGGAAATCCAATGACTTTTTATTTGCTGAGAATTTGTTTTAAACACTTTTAAAGGTATTTCTTAAATAATATTACCATAATAATTATACCCTCCACTCTAGTGATAGAGGGTATATATAAGTTTGTCATTCCGTTTGTAACACATCGAAATATTGGTCTAGGACCCCATAAAGTATATATATTCATGATCCTTGATCGATTTTAAGTCGATCTAGCGATGTCCGTCCGTCCGTCCATCCGTCCGTCCGTCCGTCCGTCTGTCTGTCTGTCCGTTGAAAACACGCTAACTTTTGAAAGACTTTACGGAGGCTCCTGAAGTTTGACATATATGTTCTCCATTTACCGGGTCAGGTTGGTATTGCAATCCAGCGAAATCGGTCAAGTGGTTCAAAAGTTATGAGCAAAAGAGTAAATTTCGGCAAGGGTATTTTTCCAATTTACAAGATTAAAACCACTATAACTTTCGAAAGACAATTCTGAGGGGGCTGAAGCGTAGCATATATATTTGTCGTTCCCCAAGGCTATTTGGTTTTGAATTTCAGCAAAATCGGATCAGTGGTTCAAAAGTTATAAGCAAAGCACTGAATTTCAGATTTGTTTCACCTTAAACTGTTGAAAACTCGTTAAACAAGTTTTAAAAGCATGGTGAAATACCAGTTTTTTAAAACTTGTTGTTGTTTGTTTTCTTGCCGTGGGGTGCAGTTTAGTTGTTAGACAAGTAAATATTTGTTATTGTTTTGTTATTGTAACTGTATGTAACGGTGTATAGTAAGAACTTTTGGAAAAAAAATCAAATGAAGTAAAATAAAAAGTGGGAAATATGTGAAATATTTTTTTTGTATTGCATATAGGTATAAAACAACAAAAATATTTTAAAAGGTAATTTTGTTACTCAAAGAAATTGTACACTAAAAAAAAATATTTACACTAAAAAAAATTTTACACTCAAAAAAAAATGTATACATAATTTTTTTTTTAATGAAATGTCACACTCAAAAAAATGCTGACAGTCAAAAAAATTTTACACTTCAAAAATTTTGATTGATTAAAAAAAGTTTTACTCAATATAATATATCGAGGGCCTATATTCAAAACCCTCTATCTTCCATTTTCACGAAAATGACTTTTTGATGGCAAAATATTCAGTAAAACGGCCCCCATCTATGGTGTAAAATTCAGAACAAAAATATTTTTTTTTGCTATTTTATTTGCATTTTTGGTTTTCTGTATCTCTTACACAATTAATTTTTCAGAATGCAAAACCCTCTATCTTTTCAAATAATTAATTTATAAATATTATTTTTGAATAATTTCATCATGCATTACATGTTTTCATACTATTTTTTTCATGCTGAACATGAATTTGTCAACAAAATTCCAGAATCACAATTTTGGTCCACGATGCTAATTTTTTCTCAAAATTCTTGTTTGACTTTTTTGAAAAATATGGCTAAAAATTTTGATGTCTTGTGTACATTATGAAACAAAAATTTTTATCATAAAAATCGCGATGCTGATCAGCATCTGTGGACCAAAATCGCGTTTTTAATTTTTAACTATTTTTTACATAACATACTCAACAGATTGTCATCTTTTAAGATGAATTCGGTAAAAAAATATTTTTTGTTTAAAAAATTAGCATCTGTGGACCAAAACCGCGACTTCGGAACTCTTTATAAGCCGTTAGCATTAATAAATCACGTTAAAAATTTACCGATGTCGTAAATGAAATCATAATAATTCATTTTTATTAAAATGCAAAACCATCTATCTGATCATTTTCATTCATGTACTTAATATTTTTGAAAAACAAAACCCTCTATCTTTCATAATATCCCCAATAGTGCAAAATTTTAAAAACGAATTACATGTGAGATCCAGAAGTTGTTTTAAAAAAATATTGTAGAATATCGAATTTTAATTACTCTAACAATTCGCGAAATAAACAGTTTTTTGGCTCTCCTGAAAAGTTGTGTTTTTTAAGATAGAGGGTTTTGAATATAGGCCCTCGATATGTATTTCTAATAAAAAATTTGTGATACAATTTTTTGAATTTTTTGTAGAAAATTACTATCAGATGACATTGTGGAGGGTATTCATAGATTCGACCAAGTCGAACTTAATTTTTCTACTTGTTATAAATTGATACATTTTTTCAAAATTTATTAAGCGCTTTTTCGATATAAAAAGTTAGCATTATTTGTCAAACCAACAATGTTAATTTAACATTATCGTATTTTCCTCGTCTAACAGTTTTCGTACCTTCTGTTAAAAGGTTCCAAAATATTAAGAGCGGGAGACAAAGAGCTTGGCCGAACGCACATTAAAGTTTGTGAGAACGAAATTGGGGCAATAATTCACCTATTGGTGAATAAAACCGTTTTTTACCAGCTAGTGAATTAAACGTAACGTAATTATTTTTTAAGAAAAAAAAATTTTTTTCAGTTCAGGCGCCCCAGTAGGCAAGTTGGTAGCATACTAGCCTATGAGTCTGGGGGTCGTGGGTTCGATTCCCACCAGAGGCCTTGGTCTGTTTCGCAACAACGAGATAATGGTCATAGTCACCCGTCTCGGTTAGGTTAATTTAGTATATGATTTGTAATTATATGTTAAAAATTCAATAAATAAATAATAAATTTTTTCATCAAATTTTTATTTCATCAATTTTTTTTCCATCAAATTTTTTTTATAATTTTTTTTCATCAAATTTTCTTTTCCGCTAATTTTTTTTCTTCAATTTTTTTAACAATTGTTTTTTCATAAAAAAAATTATAATTTTTTTTTACTTAACCTTTTTTTTCTTTTTTTCACCAACTTTTTTTCACCAATTTTTTTAATAAATTTTTTTTTTTATAAATTTTTTTCATAATTTTTTTTTTCATAAATTTTTTGTTTGTTTCATAAAATTTTTGTGTTCCTTAATATTTTTTTATTCATCAAAAATTTGTTTTTCATCAAAAAAATTTTTTTTTTACCAAGTCTACACTTCTGACATAAAAATGTTCCATATGTTTAATAAATGAACAAAAAAGAAGTGAGAGTGCTAAATTCTTCTTGTTATTTATTTTGTGGTTTTAGCTTAAGTCAAGTTTTTCTCCACCCCTTTAAATCTGAAGAAATTTTGTTCATCTACTAATGACCGTTTTGCTC
This sequence comes from Pegoplata infirma, assembly GCA_963921195.1. Lineage (NCBI taxonomy): Eukaryota > Metazoa > Arthropoda > Insecta > Diptera > Anthomyiidae > Pegoplata > Pegoplata infirma. The sequence continues at coordinate 28,529,689 of OY992538.1, read as the reverse complement.
TATCTTGCTTTGTTTTCGAGATATTAGCATATTAAATTTTAATATTTTAAATTTTCGTTATGCCGTGAGTGAACGATCTTTTTTTTGAAAATGAAAATTTTCATTCGGTGAGTGAGTGGAAATATGAAATTCTCATTTGAAAATTCTCATGAGAATTTTCATTCATTCACCAGCACACGTATTTTTTTCATTCTTTCATTTCATATAAAATGAAACGAGAGTAAACAGTATATTTTTCATTTTTACAAAAATTAATGAGTGTGCACAAATGGAAGCCTCTTTCGTGAGCAAATACTTACTCTGATTTAATTTACAATTTGGTAGTAATGACCCTCTGAATTCAATATGCTGACGATTTTATTACATCTTTTCTGTTTCAGACAGCACAAAACAATCACGCAAACTCACAAGAAAAAAATTACTCACGCACGCTCACGCACGAAACTGCTTTTTTCTAAATCCGCACACTCACGATCACGTGAGTCATAAAAAATTCGTGTCAAATACTAAAAAAATAAAATAAGAATTACTGTTTTCATTTTCTTAAAACCAAAAAGGTTTGAAACTTCGATTTGTAAATTGGATAATAATTCACCTATTGGTGAATAAACCCGTTTCTTACCAGATGGTGAATTAAACGTAACGTAATTATTTTTTAAGAAAAAACTTTTTTTCATCAAATTTCTTTTCATTCATTTTTTATTCATCGATTTGTTTTTTAACAATTGTTTTTTTTTTAACAACTGTTTTTTTTAACAAAAAAAAGTTTTTTCATAAATTTTTCTTTTATAAATTTTTTTTTCATAAAAACTTTGTTTCGTAAATTTTTTGGTTGTTTCATCAAAAATAAAATTTCATCAAATTTTTGTTTTCCTAAATATTTTTTTATTCATCAAAAATTTTTTTAATTATTTTTCACCAAGTCTACACCTCTGACATATAAATGTTCCATTTGTTTAACAAATGAACAAAAAACAAGTGGGAGTGCCAAATTCTTCTTATTGTTTATTTTTTGGTTTTGGCTTAAGTCAAGTTTTTCTCCACCCCTTTAAATCTGACGAAACTTTGTTCATTGACTAAGGACCTCATCCTGACTCCAGTGATACCACTTTAGTCGGGGGCAAAGGCACCAGCGTCCAAACTTAAGCTCGAAATTACGTTAGCTATAACCGGTATGAATTTCGCTGCAATCGGTCCAGTACCTACCCAGCAAAAACATGGTAATGAGTTGTGAAAAGAAATCATTACCAAGTACATTATTTATAATGAGTACCCATTACCATTAACATTATTTTAAGCCCAAAAGTAACTACTTCTCAGTAATATGTTATAAAAGCAACTCTAAGTAATAATATCTTCTTGCACTTGCAGTTTTTAACCTTTACAATTCAATTAACTTAAAAAGTACTTAAAAACTTAATAAAAAGTACGCAATTTTAAAGTTTTAGTAAAAACAAGTTAAATTTCAAAAGTTTTAATTAACTAATTATTTTACTTCTTATTGGTAATGGGTTTTTACTCCTTATTTGTAATCCGAGGCAGTAACTACTTATATATCTCCATACTCTTCACTAGTTATTTTTGTCTCACGCCCTTGTTAAAATAATTAGTGTTTCATTCAATAAGTAACTACTTATTAACATCTGTTTCGGATTACAAAATCCATTACTAGTAATGCCAATTTTGGCTGGGTACATACTGAATAGTCGAATCATTAATTAGAAACAACTGTGCATCGTTGCGTATGATTGTTATTTAATGGGAATTACAAAATAGATCATACGCCCCTCATACAGTTTTTAAGGAATTACTATTATCTTAATACATATGGGGCAAAACGCGTCAAAGGTCCACACCAAAAAACAAATGTTGTCCAATTTAAGTATAATTTTGGTAAAATAGTAGGTTAATGATAGGTATTCTAAATTACAAATATAAAATTTTTTGATGAAATATTGGCAGAGTTACAGGGTTGGAAAGTTTTGATGTTTTTGAAAAGAACATATTTTGGTAAATTTTAATTAACATTTTGATTAAACAAAAATTATAATTTTAAAAACGACTTTGAAAGTATTTTTGACGGCCTTTAAAATGGCATTTGTGTTTTTTTTTGAAAAAAAAAATTTGACCTTAAAATTCAAGGTCAAAATATTAAATTGTAATTATCTTATAAGGGTCGCACTTTTAGATTTTTTTCACTAAGCCCACTAGAAAGGTTGAAATTTTTTTTAATTTCGGTTTTTTTAAAAAAAATGGTATGTATGATACTTTATGAGAAATCAATTTTTTTACGAGTACATAACACCCAAACTGTACTGATTTCTTTATTTTTTATGCGTGCAACGTTTGTTGTGTGTGTTTACATTACAACCAGAGCCTACGCTTTTACTCGAGTAGCTCGAGTAATCGAGTAGCTCGTTACTCGAGCAGCTCGAGTAGCTCGTCAATTACTCGAGCAGCTCGAGTAGCTCGAGCTACTCGAGTAGTAAAACCCACATTTTTAATATTTAAACTCCTGTAAAACAAAAACTATTATAGCTATTTTTTACATTTTTGGAATGCTATGGTTCCAAAGAATATACATAATAAATATCAAATTAATAGGATTATCGTAGTGGCTTTGCTAAGCTACTACTCGAAAAAGATCGGCGAGTTTCCATACAAATGTATGAAAATCTGCCCTCCTTTAAACTTTAATGTCAAATTATGAGAATATTTTCAAAAAACATGGCATTATTTTTCGCCAATTATGATCGCATATACGATAAGAATATTTCCTCGAAATTTCAACTCATTTCTACAAAAAATGTGGCATTGGCGATCTACTACTCGAAAAAGATCGGACGCTTTCCATATATATTTATGAAAATCATTAGAAATTAATTCTTTGAGTAGTAAAACACTCAGACAAGGAAAAACTCCGTACTTTATTAAAATAATGTTTAAATTATTCAAATTTAATTTTGTTTTGAAATAAAACTCTTAAAAATGTTGGTGTTTTATAATTTAAAAAAATAAAACTCTTGAAAATTTTGGAGTTTTAAAATTTCAAAAATAAAACTCTCAAAAAAAAAGAGTTTTATTTTACCTTAAAAATAAGTTTATTTTGGTATTATTTTTGAAAATAATATGAATATATGTATAGTAGAGTTTAGATAAAAATAATGTATCTCATCTTTAATATTTTTATTAGGTTTAAGGGGGTATAATGGAAAAAATAGTCTTAACGTGAGCAATTTTAAAACAGCTATAAAAATATCAATACGCAATATTTTTTTTACTCTGTTTTTTTTATTTGCAAGATGAATTTTTGTAATATTTTTGAAACTTTGTTAAAGTATTTTTTCCAGTCTCTAATATTTCGAAAATGGATCGAAATAAAATGGTTTTACGAGGTCTATTTACTACCCATAAAGTTATCCGGTTCCAATTTTCGAATAAGTTAGAGTGGAACTACAGAAAGTACTAAATTAGCGGTTATTCGAATCTTCAAACACGAATATATTTAAAACGGCAAGCGCTAGAAATATTAAAAACAAATTTGGAATTAGGACGGCAAAATCTATTTAGTCCATACATTTAATTTTGCAGAGTATTTTTTTTTTTATTTTTTAAAGTTTAAACGCGATTTTTGCAAAAATATTTTTTATGCGAAAAATCAACAAAATATTAAGAGAACACTTTTTTAGTGCAATATTTCGTTAATAGAAAGTTTTTTTTCACAAATAGGAGTTCTATTAGAGGTATTAATAAATTTAAATAAGATGAATTTAATTACAACTAATTTTACTATTTCGTGAGGTCATATTTTATCATATTATCAACTATTTTACATAAAAATGTTTAAAACCAAAAACATTTTTTGTTTACTTAAAATAAAATTAATTGTATGAAAATAAAACTCTTTTTATTTCGGAGTTTTAAAATTGTAGGAAATTTATTTAAAAATTGAATTAATTTTTTTTTTAAAAAAATCCTTTTGGTTTTTTTTCATTGAAGAGTTTTAAGTTTTACACTTTTCCCTCGTCTGTAAAACACACAGTTTTTATCTTTGAACTCCTGTAAAACAAAAACTATTATACCGATTTTTAAATTTTTAATTTTTTTGAAATGGTATGGTTTCAAAGAATAAACGTAATAAAGATCAAGTTAATAGAATTATCGTAGTGGCTTTGCCACACTACTACTCGAAAAAGATCGGCGAGTTTCTATACAAATATATGAAAATATGCCCTCTTTTGAACTTTAATGTCAATTTGTAAAAATGTTTTCACGAAAACATAAAGTTATTTTTTGCCAAATATGATCGCATATATGATAAGAATATTTTCTCAAAATTTCAATTCATTTCTACAAAAAATGTGGCATTGTCGACCTACTACTCGAAAAAGATCGGCCGCTTTCCATTCATAGACTAGATAACTTCATTTAAATTTGAACAAAAAAAAATTGAAATAAATTACGTAAACATGTTAAAGATAATTGTTTTTTTATGAAAGGAGTCATAAACAAATATTTGGAAAATCCATGGCAGTAAAATTTGCTAAGACCACATGTTCTTTTATTAGGTTGTAAAATCTTTTGCTGTGCCATTTTTAAAACACTGCATATAAATATTGCACTAAAAGGTAAAATGAAAAAGAAAAAAATGTACGGCACTTAAAATGGGCATTATAAATGGGAAATTTTAGGTAATAAAACAATTTGGGTTAAAAAACTCACAACAGGTAAATTATGTCAAAACTATTGAATTGATTTAAGAAGTGCTATTATCACTGCAATTATAATTTGTAAAAAAATAAATTTAGTGGTCTAAAAAGATTTTCACAAATTGAAATTAAACTTCAAACAAGTGCTGGTTTTCAAACATTTGTATAACAAGCGGCATATCTGTTTCGAGTAGTAGTTCGCCAATGCCAAATTTTTGGTAGAAATGAGTTGAAATTTCGAGGAAGTATTCTTATCGTATATGAGATCATAATTGCTAAAAAATAATGCATGTTTTTTTTTTGAAAATATTTTCATAATTTAACATTTAAGTTCGAATAAGGGCAGATTTTCATATATTAGTATGGAAAGCGGCCGATCTTTTTCGAGTAGTAGTTCGCCAATGCCACATTTCTTGTAGAAATGAATTGAAATTTTGAGAATGTATTCTTATCATATATGCGATCATATTTGGCAAAAAATAACTTTATATTTTCATGAAAAAATTTTTACAAATTGACATTAAAGTTCAAAAGAGGGCATATTTTCATACATTTGTATAGAAACTCGCCGATCTTTTTCGAGTAGTAGTGTTACAAAGCCACTACGATAATCCTATTAACTTGATATTTATTATGTTTATTCTTTGAAACCATACCATTTCAAAAATATAAAAAAATTAAAAATCGGTATAATAGTTTTTGTTTTACAGGAGTTCAAAGATAAAAACTGTGTGTTTTACTACTCAAAGAATTAATTTCTACTGATTTTCGTAAATATATATGGAAAGCGTCCGATCTTTTTCGAGTAGTAGATCGCCAATGCCACATTTTTTGTAGAAATGTGTTGAAATTTCGAGGAAGTATTCTTATCGTATATGCGATCATAATTGGTAAAAAATAATACCATGTTTTTTTTGAAAATATTCTTATAAATTGACATTAAAGTTTAAAGGAGGGCAGATTTTCATATATTTGTATGGAAACTCGACTATCTTTTTCGAGTAGTAGCTTAGCAAAGCCACTACGATAAGCCTATTAATTTGATATTTATTATGTATATTCTTTGGAACCATAGCATTCCAAAAATGTAAAAATTTTTAAAATAGCTATAATAGTTTTTGTTTTACAGGAGTTTAAATATTAAAAATGTGTGTTTTACTACTCGAGCTACTCGAGTAGCTCGAGCTACTCGAGCTGCTCGAGTAATTGACGAGCTACTCGAGCTGCTCAAGTAGCTCGAGTAATAGGGAGCTCTGATTACAACGCACACTTTATCTAAGCATTGATTTTTGTTGTTGTTATTATATGCAGATTAAAGCGACTTCAGTACAATTTGAGTGTTTTTTTTTTTTTTTTATTAGTTAACGTTTTAATTTACAATATATTTAACAATATAAAAAAATAAATTAAAATGTTACTCCATAATGGAGCTTCTAGCAACAAATTTGAGTGTTATATACTCCTAAAAAATTGATTTCTCATAAAGTATATCAAAAAAGTTGAAAGAAAGTATGAAGTGAGGTTGAGATTGCTAGAAATAGAATTGTAGTGTTGGAAACTGTCAAAATTTATTCTGTAGAAACTATAAATATTCACATATATAAAAAACAGTTTTCATTAACAAGACAAACCGACATTTAAAATCCTACTGATGATAACACTAACTGGGGTGTTTGAAACCGGTATAGGAAATACCAGAAATGTCTATAATTTTTAGAAATTCAATTTTTCTTCTGCATTTTTTCAACTTGAACCCTTATAACAAATATAATTAGAGCCCGTGCTCGATCTGTACTTACAGAAAAAACCAAATAAAATTACTGACAAAATATATCGCCATTAGGCACGTCTCCGAAACAGAAAATGCAAATTCCTTCATTTGTGTCTGCAATTCCAGATCATGTTGGTAACCCTTGCGAAATAATGTAAGAGACAAAAAAGTTGAAAGAAAGTATGAAGTGAGGTTGAGATTGCTAGAAATAGAATTGTAGTGTTGGAAACTGTCAAAATTTATTCTGTAGAAACTATAAATATTCACATATATAAAAAACAGTTTTCATTAACAAGACAAACCGACATTTAAAATCCTACTGATGATAACACTAACTGGGGTGTTTGAAACCGGTATAGGAAATACCAGAAATGTCTATAATTTTTAGAAATTCAATTTTTCTTCTGCATTTTTTCAACTTGAACCCTTATAACAAATATAATTAGAGCCCGTGCTCGATCTGTACTTACAGAAAAAACCAAATAAAATTACTGACAAAATATATCGCCATTAGGCACGTCTCCGAAACAGAAAATGCAAATTCCTTCATTTGTGTCTGCAATTCCAGATCATGTTGGTAACCCTTGCGAAATAATGTAAGAGACAAAAAAGTTGAAAGAAAGTATGAAGTGAGGTTGAGATTGCTAGAAATAGAATTGTAGTGTTGGAAACTGTCAAAATTTATTCTGTAGAAACTATAAATATTCACATATATAAAAAACAGTTTTCATTAACAAGACAAACCGACATTTAAAATCCTACTGATGATAACACTAACTGGGGTGTTTGAAACCGGTATAGGAAATACCAGAAATGTCTATAATTTTTAGAAATTCAATTTTTCTTCTGCATTTTTTCAACTTGAACCCTTATAACAAATATAATTAGAGCCCGTGCTCGATCTGTACTTACAGAAAAAACCAAATAAAATTACTGACAAAATATATCGCCATTAGGCACGTCTCCGAAACAGAAAATGCAAATTCCTTCATTTGTGTCTGCAATTCCAGATCATGTTGGTAACCCTTGCGAAATAATGTAAGAGACAAAAAAGTTGAAAGAAAGTATGAAGTGAGGTTGAGATTGCTAGAAATAGAATTGTAGTGTTGGAAACTGTCAAAATTTATTCTGTAGAAACTATAAATATTCACATATATAAAAAACAGTTTTCATTAACAAGACAAACCGACATTTAAAATCCTACTGATGATAACACTAACTGGGGTGTTTGAAACCGGTATAGGAAATACCAGAAATGTCTATAATTTTTAGAAATTCAATTTTTCTTCTGCATTTTTTCAACTTGAACCCTTATAACAAATATAATTAGAGCCCGTGCTCGATCTGTACTTACAGAAAAAACCAAATAAAATTACTGACAAAATATATCGCCATTAGGCACGTCTCCGAAACAGAAAATGCAAATTCCTTCATTTGTGTCTGCAATTCCAGATCATGTTGGTAACCCTTGCGAAATAATGTAAGAGACAAAAAAGTTGAAAGAAAGTATGAAGTGAGGTTGAGATTGCTAGAAATAGAATTGTAGTGTTGGAAACTGTCAAAATTTATTCTGTAGAAACTATAAATATTCACATATATAAAAAACAGTTTTCATTAACAAGACAAACCGACATTTAAAATCCTACTGATGATAACACTAACTGGGGTGTTTGAAACCGGTATAGGAAATACCAGAAATGTCTATAATTTTTAGAAATTCAATTTTTCTTCTGCATTTTTTCAACTTGAACCCTTATAACAAATATAATTAGAGCCCGTGCTCGATCTGTACTTACAGAAAAAACCAAATAAAATTACTGACAAAATATATCGCCATTAGGCACGTCTCCGAAACAGAAAATGCAAATTCCTTCATTTGTGTCTGCAATTCCAGATCATGTTGGTAACCCTTGCGAAATAATGTAAGAGACAAAAAAGTTGAAAGAAAGTATGAAGTGGGGTTGAGATTGCTAGAAATAGAATTGTAGTGTTGGAAACTGTCAAAATTTATTCTGTAGAAACTATAAATATTCACATATATAAAAAACAGTTTTCATTAACAAGACAAACCGACATTTAAAATCCTACTGATGATAACACTAACTGGGGTGTTTGAAACCGGTATAGGAAATACCAGAAATGTCTATAATTTTTAGAAATTCAATTTTTCTTCTGCATTTTTTCAACTTGAACCCTTATAACAAATATAATTAGAGCCCGTGCTCGATCTGTACTTACAGAAAAAACCAAATAAAATTACTGACAAAATATATCGCCATTAGGCACGTCTCCGAAACAGAAAATGCAAATTCCTTCATTTGTGTCTGCAATTCCAGATCATGTTGGTAACCCTTGCGAAATAATGTAAGAGACAAAAAAGTTGAAAGAAAGTATGAAGTGAGGTTGAGATTGCTAGAAATAGAATTGTAGTGTTGGAAACTGTCAAAATTTATTCTGTAGAAACTATAAATATTCACATATATAAAAAACAGTTTTCATTAACAAGACAAACCGACATTTAAAATCCTACTGATGATAACACTAACTGGGGTGTTTGAAACCGGTATAGGAAATACCAGAAATGTCTATAATTTTTAGAAATTCAATTTTTCTTCTGCATTTTTTCAACTTGAACCCTTATAACAAATATAATTAGAGCCCGTGCTCGATCTGTACTTACAGAAAAAACCAAATAAAATTACTGACAAAATATATCGCCATTAGGCACGTCTCCGAAACAGAAAATGCAAATTCCTTCATTTGTGTCTGCAATTCCAGATCATGTTGGTAACCCTTGCGAAATAATGTAAGAGACAAAAAAGTTGAAAGAAAGTATGAAGTGAGGTTGAGATTGCTAGAAATAGAATTGTAGTGTTGGAAACTGTCAAAATTTATTCTGTAGAAACTATAAATATTCACATATATAAAAAACAGTTTTCATTAACAAGACAAACCGACATTTAAAATCCTACTGATGATAACACTAACTGGGGTGTTTGAAACCGGTATAGGAAATACCAGAAATGTCTATAATTTTTAGAAATTCAATTTTTCTTCTGCATTTTTTCAACTTGAACCCTTATAACAAATATAATTAGAGCCCGTGCTCGATCTGTACTTACAGAAAAAACCAAATAAAATTACTGACAAAATATATCGCCATTAGGCACGTCTCCGAAACAGAAAATGCAAATTCCTTCATTTGTGTCTGCAATTCCAGATCATGTTGGTAACCCTTGCGAAATAATGTAAGAGACAAAAAAGTTGAAAGAAAGTATGAAGTGAGGTTGAGATTGCTAGAAATAGAATTGTAGTGTTGGAAACTGTCAAAATTTATTCTGTAGAAACTATAAATATTCACATATATAAAAAACAGTTTTCATTAACAAGACAAACCGACATTTAAAATCCTACTGATGATAACACTAACTGGGGTGTTTGAAACCGGTATAGGAAATACCAGAAATGTCTATAATTTTTAGAAATTCAATTTTTCTTCTGCATTTTTTCAACTTGAACCCTTATATCAAATATAATTAGAGCCCGTGCTCGATCTGTACTTACAGAAAAAACCAAATAAAATTACTGACAAAATATATCGCCATTAGGCACGTCTCCGAAACAGAAAATGCAAATTCCTTCATTTGTGTCTGCAATTCCAGATCATGTTGGTAACCCTTGCGAAATAATGTAAGAGACAAAAAAGTTGAAAGAAAGTATGAAGTGAGGTTGAGATTGCTAGAAATAGAATTGTAGTGTTGGAAACTGTCAAAATTTATTCTGTAGAAACTATAAATATTCACATATATAAAAAACAGTTTTCATTAACAAGACAAACCGACATTTAAAATCCTACTGATGATAACACTAACTGGGGTGTTTGAAACCGGTATAGGAAATACCAGAAATGTCTATAATTTTTAGAAATTCAATTTTTCTTCTGCATTTTTTCAACTTGAACCCTTATAACAAATATAATTAGAGCCCGTGCTCGATCTGTACTTACAGAAAAAACCAAATAAAATTACTGACAAAATATATCGCCATTAGGCACGTCTCCGAAACAGAAAATGCAAATTCCTTCATTTGTGTCTGCAATTCCAGATCATGTTGGTAACCCTTGCGAAATAATGTAAGAGACAAAAAAGTTGAAAGAAAGTATGAAGTGAGGTTGAGATTGCTAGAAATAGAATTGTAGTGTTGGAAACTGTCAAAATTTATTCTGTAGAACTATAAATATTCACATATATAAAAAACAGTTTTCATTAACAGGACAAACCGACATTTAAAATCCTACTGATGATAACACTAACTGGGGTGTTTGAAACCGGTATAGGAAATACCAGAAATGTCTATAATTTTTAGAAATTCAATTTTTCTTCTGCATTTTTTCAACTTGAACCCTTATAACAAATATAATTAGAGCCCGTGCTCGATCTGTACTTACAGAAAAAACCAAATAAAATTACTGACAAAATATATCGCCATTAGGCACGTCTCCGAAACAGAAAATGCAAATTCCTTCATTTGTGTCTGCAATTCCAGATCATGTTGGTAACCCTTGCGAAATAATGTAAGAGACAAAAAAGTTGAAAGAAAGTATGAAGTGAGGTTGAGATTGCTAGAAATAGAATTGTAGTGTTGGAAACTGTCAAAATTTATTCTGTAGAAACTATAAATATTCACATATATAAAAAACAGTTTTCATTAACAAGACAAACCGACATTTAAAATCCTACTGATGATAACACTAACTGGGGTGTTTGAAACCGGTATAGGAAATACCAGAAATGTCTATAATTTTTAGAAATTCAATTTTTCTTCTGCATTTTTTCAACTTGAACCCTTATAACAAATATAATTAGAGCCCGTGCTCGATCTGTACTTACAGAAAAAACCAAATAAAATTACTGACAAAATATATCGCCATTAGGCACGTCTCCGAAACAGAAAATGCAAATTCCTTCATTTGTGTCTGCAATTCCAGATCATGTTGGTAACCCTTGCGAAATAATGTAAGAGACAAAAAAGTTGAAAGAAAGTATGAAGTGAGGTTGAGATTGCTAGAAATAGAATTGTAGTGTTGGAAACTGTCAAAATTTATTCTGTAGAAACTATAAATATTCACATATATAAAAAACAGTTTTCATTAACAAGACAAACCGACATTTAAAATCCTACTGATGATAACACTAACTGGGGTGTTTGAAACCGGTATAGGAAATACCAGAAATGTCTATAATTTTTAGAAATTCAATTTTTCTTCTGCATTTTTTCAACTTGAACCCTTATATCATACATACCATTTTTTTTAAAAAAACCGAAATTAACAAAAATGTCAAGCTTTCTAATGGGCTTAGTGAAAAAAATTTAAAAGTGCGACCCTTATAAGATAATTACAATTTAATATTTTGACCTTGAATTTTAAGGTCAAATTTATTTTTTTCAAAAAAAACACAAATGCCATTTTAAAGGCCATCAAAAATACTTTAAAATTAGTTTTTTAAATTATAATTTTTGTTTCATCAAAGTGTTAATTAAAATTCACCAAAATATATTCTTTTCAAAAACATCAAAACTTCCCAACCCTGTAACTCTGCCAATATTTCATCAACAAATTTTATATTTGTAATTTTTACTACCTAGCTTTTTAGATATTAATATCTAAGTCGACCTAGGAAACGTCAGAAGATTCAGCTAGTAATTATAATAAAAGTTCACCAACTTCAAATGCTTGTAAAAAAAAAATCTAGCGCTGGAATAGGAAAAAACCTTGAGAGTTTTGTTATGGAATATGTCAACTTTCATTTGCTTTTGGTTTCATCCTATTCCGATTTTGGTTGTTGCACTGTGTTATTTTGGTTTCATACTACACACACAAAATTTTAGAAAGTTCAATTTTGTTTTTAATCATTTTTTTAATTGGTATGACTAAATTTTTTAATTGATTTCGAAAATTTCCGTAAATTGAGAATAAATTCACTTTTGCGATATTAAACTTTTACAAATTTTAGTAGTGAATACCAAAATCAATTAAATCAATTCAAATAGTAATGCAAAATCAATTAAAATAGTAATGCAAAATCAATTAAAATAGTAATTGATATAATCATTTTAGTGATTAAAATTAATTTTTATTTTTTTGTGTTTTTATATACACATGTTTAATAACTAAAACGCCAGATAAAAATATAAGTTTCCGTAGCTCAGTGGTTAAGTAGTGTTGCTTCAAATCGGAAGGTGGCGAGTTTGATGCTGGCTGGCACCGTATATGTTTTTTTTTTTTTCTTGTTATTTTTTATTCACCTCTATTTTATTTAAATTGACCACTAATATTCAAAATACTCATGCAGAGTAAAATTACCCAATTTATAGTAAGAGTCCAGTTTCCTACTATAAATTGGATAAATTTCAACAAATTTTGATTAGAGTGTAGTCACATTTCTCCTTTAAAGATTTTTACTTTAAAAGTTTGAATGACAAATTCTTTTTTTTTTTAATTTTTTTTAGTCAGAACTTCCAGATCGACAGATATTTTTTCATAGAACCTTTTTAAATTTTTCTGCATTTCAATTGTGATTTCTGAATTTCAATTCAGCTTTTTAAAAATTGGGCTTTCTGAATTCAATCGGAAAAGATGAAGTCACATTTTTCCTTTTAAGATTTTCTCTTTGAAAAATTTTCAGATTTTTTTCTATGATTAGAACTTTAATTAGAACTTTTAGGCCAACAGATATTTTTTCAATAAAAATTTTCAGATTTTCCCTTAAAAAATTTGTAGATTTTTTCCAGGAAAATTTTTCAGTATTTTTCCATAGGAAAGAGTTTTTAGAAAGTAAAAAAAACTTAAAAAAACTTGGGATTTGAGATCAGGACAAAATGGTCACCCTATTCATTCGATCAATCCTTAAATGTATGCAAATTTTGTAGTCTTTCACAAAACATTAAATCATGATAATATTGTGCTAAAGATTTGGGTGTACCTAAGTACTTGTCAAAGCAAAGTTTTTTAAAGAAAAAATAATTAAAATATCGGTCGAGGACTCTATTAAGTTTATATATAATTGAACCATTTATAAGACACTCTATCCGTCCATCTGGCTGTGGAAAGCAAGAACAATTTAACAGTCTTACTTTTTTTTGTACATTTGCTAAACAAATAGAACATTTTCATGTCAGAAGTTTAAAGTCAAAACGTTAGACTTGATGAAAAATATGTTTTTATGAAAAAAAAAAATTTTTGAGGAAAATAAATATGTAAAAATAAAAATTTAATAATATTGATGAAAAAAAATTTTTGATGAAAAAACAGAACAAAAATTTATGAAAAAAAAATAAAATATTGATGAAAAAAATGTTTAGTAAATAAAAATAAAATGTTTGATAACAACCAAAAAGGTTTGTAACTTCGATTTGTAACTTTGATAAAAATTCACCTGCTGGTGAGTAAAAACGATTTTCACCAGCTGGTGAATAAAACGAAAAATTCACCAGCTGGTGAAAAATGTTTTTATTAAGCAGCAGGTGAATTATTATCCAAGTTACAAATCTTTTTGATTTTAGGAAATGAAAATAGTCATTCTTACTTTTTGTTTTAAGTCGTTAGCTCATATAATCAAACTGATGTGCCGTCCTGCATTATTTTTTTAAATTATACACCAGCCTAAAACATTATCATATTAAAAAAAAATCCAATACAAAAATTAGCAAGTATCATGACACCTTTACCAATTTTTAAGTGCAATTTATTTTGAATCCATTATTAATCATTGAATTTTATCGTAAATAATAAAACCATGAATAAATTACTATTTTCTTTTAAAATTTAAATCAAGAACTGAAGATTTGAATGTTTGTACAAATTACGTAATGCAATGCAAATATATTTTTTTTACAAAAAATATTAAAGTTTACTTTAGGGAGCAATTGTGATTTATATTTAGATTTAAAATAACTTTTGTTATTTATTACAAAATGCGTATGTACATTAGGGCGGAGCTAGAAATTCTTTTTTACGAATTTCACTTGGGCGCTATGCGGGATTGGTAAAAATAGATGCCAAAACGATCGCACTTCCTACTGCGCTGAAGTTTCCACTATTCTAAGCTAAATCATACTTTTTTAAACAAATTGTCAAAAATTCAAATTTGATAAGATCTTCTTGATTTTGAATCTTATGACCGCATAGTTGATTTTCGGGTTCCTCCAAAATGTATGCATATTTCCCCATAACTGGTTTTTGGAGGAAAGCGGTATCCTATAAAGCTGATACTTAAAATCTAAATAGATGCGATTAACTAGACCTCATAAAATCCAAAATTAACAAGATCTGATCAAATTTAAATTTTTGACAATTTTTTTTAAATCCTCTTTGGCTTAGAAAAGTTGAAACTTCAGCGCTGGAGGGGTCATATTTAAATAGTAACATTTAAAACTTTATAAAAGCAAGATTTTTTTAGAAATTAAGAATATCTATAAAAAAAAATTAAGAAGAAAAAAATATTTTTTTTATTTTTTTTAAATAAATTTTTAAAATTTAAAATAGTTTTTGAAACAAATAAATTTCAATTTGTGTTTTTGCTCATTTATGCCAAAATCTGCAAAAATATGCACTTAAAAGTTGGAAATATGCACATAATATGCATTAAAAACCAAAATATGCAAAAATATGCATTTTCAGCAAAATATGCAAAAATATGCCAAAACAAATCGATGCCATTTTAACACAAATTTCTTGAGTCGGAAAGATAATTGGTCGATATCGTTTTTAGACTATTGATAAAAAAACATGCATTTGCATTGAAATCTCATTTCTATTGATTACCCAGCAAAACTTAGATTACCAAATAAGGTATAAAATAAGGTATATGATCTCTTATTTTATACATTGCAGCATTGATGATTTTAACAGGCGATGAGACTCAAAGTAATGCATCCACATTATCACATAGAATACCAGTAAGGTATAAAATAAGTCATAAATTTATAACGAAGAATACCAGTAAGGTGTAAAATATATGATATTTTATAGGTTACGAGTAAGGTATATAATATAGCATACCAGAACGTAATATATAAGGTGTTACGAGTAGTGAAAAGGTAATTTTGTATTAAATTTACTCACGTGATTGTGAGTGTAAGTAGATATAATATGCTAGTGAGTGTGTGTCGTTAGAAATTTCTTGTCGTGAGCCCATCTCTAGTTTAAACTTATGCATTTTTTTATAAAATAATTATTTTTTATGTTATTGTAATGCATTATGCATTTAATTATAAATAATGCATTATTTCAAACTTTCAAATAATATATAATGTAACCAAATATAAATCATCCATGATATAATGTTTAGAAATAATAAAAATGAAATACATTTTTCCAATAATCATGCATTACGTAGCAAATTATTAGTAATGCATTATTTTTCACTTTAAAATAATTCGTTGTGGAACAAATGTTTGGTAAGACATCCTAAAATAATGTTACAAATAAGGTATATACATTACCTGGTAATGTGTTATATAATCACTACCCATTACCAAAGTTTTGCTGGGTAGTGATGGATTCTAAGACGTTAAAGCGATGTCCGTCTGTCTGTTGAAATGGCGATCACTGTTAAAATATTGCACGTATATGACTGAAACTCAATATATTTAATTGCTGTTGTCTCGAGAAGTTTCTTATTGCTTTAGAGCGATATCGATTTAGCGGTTCAAAAGTTATGAGCTAAAGAGTATACACTCAAAAAAAAAACTGTAATGTTAGCAAAAAAAGCTTGTAAACCTACAAGAAAATTTGCTGATTTTGAACCCACAATTTTTTTGGTAAAATTTGCAAAAATGTTTTGCCAAAAATTAGTTAACTGAAATTTTTTTATTTCAAATTAGTTCATACACATTTGAGGACCCCATTGGGTTCGGACCCGATAAGTCCAGACCCCGTTGGGCCTAGACCTAGTAGGGTTCCTTAAAAATCGTCATAGTTTTTGATGCAAAATTTGTGTCCGTTTCGCTCTACCTTGCTTAGTTTTTGAGATACGTGATTTTAGGGGACCACCGGGGTTTTCAGAATTACAAAACTCGATAACTTGAAAAATATTACTCGGAGAGCTTTTGACTTTTTGTTGTGTCGGCAATATTTACCGAGATATGAGCATTTTAAAATTTTCGGGAATGCTAACTTTTTTGGATCCAAAGTTAGGACCCATTAGGGTCCACGCATGTGAAGAGGACCGGCGATACTATGGAGAACCCGAGAGCCAAAAATGGCCTCCATTTTGCTTTATCTGGCTTAGTTTCCGAGACAGCGCCATTTTAAGTTTTCTGAAAATAAAAAAAAATTTACCATTTATTTTTGCTAATATTAGCAAAAAAGCTTCTAAAAATTTGGTCAACTCAATTTTAAATTTAGCAAAAACAAGTGAGAGTGTGCCGAATGTAAATGTAAAAAAGAAATATAAAAAAAAAATCCAGGGGCGTCGTTTTAATTTTTTTTTGGGGGGGGGGGGGGGGGTTGGTGGGAGACGTTAGGGGGCACCTTCCCCTTGCGATCTTAACTTCTTCTGAGATAAGAATGTTGCATTTGCTTAGCAAAAGTACAAAAAACCCTGCAAAAAATGCGGTTTTTCTTAGGTTGGTTTAGTTCTCCAAGGGGGAACTATTTTCCCCTTGGTCCGATTTTGCCCATTTCCGAACTTAACCTGCCTAGGAATATAAGACATATTCGTGCCAAACTTCGGAAGTCTAGCTCTTTTATTTTGGACTGCATCGTGTCCTCTACAGACGGACAGACGGACAGACGGACAGACGGACAGACGGACGGACGGACGGACATCGCTAGAATGCCTTAGAATCGATCACTGATCAATAAAATATATACTTTATGGGGTCCTAGACCGATATTTCGATGCGTTACACACGGAATGACAAAGTGAGTATACCCCCATACTGTGGTTGGAGGGTATAAAAATTAGTTCAAATTTTGTTTAAAATTGCTAATGCGCTAAATAAAGTTTACAAGATATTTTTGCTAACATGCTAAACTCAACTAAAAATTTGCTAAAAGTTAGCTAACCAGCATTAGAAAATAAAAACTAGTAAATCTACTAATATATTATTTTGAGTGTAGTGCATTCACCATAACCTTAAATATAAAAATACAAAGTGCTTTAATTCGGCTGCTGGATGACATATTTGAACAGAATTAAATAAGTAATGATATTTAAACAAGCACAAATATATTTTTTACAAAAAAAAAATTAATCATGGAATTATTACTTTCACATAAAAATTTTTTCCCCACAGATTTTTTTTTCATTTAAAACTCAAAACACAATTGTTTCACCAAATTTTTTTAAACAATTTTTTCAAATAATGTTTTTTGCAGTAATCTTTTTTTATATTTTGGAGAGTAGCTTTGCCGAATTTAACATTTTTACTTATTTTCTTTAAAGTTTTTCCATAAACAAAAAAAACTAAATTACTTTCAATTGCTAAATCAACATAAATGGAATCAATAAAATTTATATTGTTGTATATCTTCTTGAAAAGCCTAGTGTAATGACTTATTGTTAGTAGTCCCTGTAGCAAGGACTACGCAAACAATTTGTATGAACGTCAAGAATATACAACGTGCCTAATGTCGCAAGCAATTTTTCTTTATCACCATCAGCATAAGGAGGCTACACAGAAAAAATATTTAAAAAAAAAATGCTTGAATAATCGTTTAATTGATATTATGTCTTATTGGAGTAAATTTTTATTTGTGGCAATTGAATTTTTAATAAATTTTGGAATAATTTGAAAAAAAAAAAAATTTTTTAATTTTCTTAATTAAGAAAATTAAACCAAATTTTTTTTTTTTTAAATTTTTTTATGCGTTTTGGAGTAAAAAATTTCATTTCAAAATTTCAGTTCAAATGCTTTTGAAATTTTTTTTTTTAATTTTATAAGTCCCAGACATATGTACGTGCAGATGTGTGCATATATGTTTGCATACATCAGCATATATGAAAAAAAATCAAGAAATATTGCTTCATATATGTATTCATATGGAGCATATATGTTCACATATTTTTCATATGCGGTCACATATGAAACATGTATGTGCATATATGAACATTTTTCACCGGGAATATTTTTTTTCTGTGTAACAGCAACAGAGTTGTAAAATACAGTCATTAGATGATGCATTTATTCATTCTTTTAAACCATTTATTTGCAATTTCTAGATGTTGTACACGTCACCTTTGTCGGAGACGACGAGAACTATCATCCATGAAAAAGTAAGGAAAGGTAAAACTTCATCATCAACATTACAATCACGGTGGTGGCATCTGTTTTCAGTTCATTCAGGATATAAAAATACTGTTATTTGCTGTTTTTATATCCTCCTCTCACAATTAGTTTTAGAGGGAATATATAAGTTTGTCAATCCGTTTGTAACTCTTTGAAATATAGTAGGTCGGGGACCACATAAAGTATATATGGGTCATTTCACGCCGAATCGGACAATTCGAATTTTTTTTTTTTTAGATTTTTAAACAAGTACAAACATATTTTTTTTTACCTAAAATTTGTTTTCGATATTTTTTTAATTTTTTTTTTTACACTCAAAAAAAAAACCTTGTAAAACGACAAGAAATGTTTATAGATTTTTTTTGTTACCTCCTATTTGACAGCAATTCCCTGTAATTTTACAAGCTTTTTACCAATAAAATTGTAAATTTTACAAATTTTTTGACGCGATAAAACTTACAAGGAGGTTTCGTGTTTTTACTAGATTTTTTGCTACCTCCTATATTACTAGAATTCCTAGTAAAAATTACGAGCTTTTTCGTAATTTAACAAGATTTTTACCAATAAAATTGTAAATTTACAACTTTTTTGGCAAAATAAAACATACAAGGAATTCTTGTGAATTTACTAGATTTTTTTGTAAAATTATCTTGGAAATTTGTAAAATTACAAAAAAAAATTGTAAAATTACAAAAAATATTGTAAAATTACAAAAAAAAAAATTGTAAATTTCGATTGAAATTTGTTTGTTAAAAAACAAGGACAACTGTCAAATATTGGCAAAATGGGATTACGATACTTTTTCTGGTAATTTGAAAAAAATTTTGTTTGTGTGTACAAGAAATTTTGTTTTTCAAAAAAAAAATTTTTTTTCCCAAAATGAAATTCTTTTACCATTTTTTTTTATTTTTTATTTATTTTCACATTATTTTTTAAATTTCCCTTTTTTTTAAAAATAAAAATTTTGCAATAATATTTTTTTTTTACATTGTGGAGGGCATTCATACATTCGGCATGACCGAATTTTATGTTTTTTCTTGTTTCTATTATTATGCAAAAAACATGTTTGTGTCACAATACTACTACAAAATAACTAGGTCCTTGTATTTATAACATTTAATACGTAGAATCAAGGTTGCCAGGTACGTTCATCAATTGTCCCAAAAAAGTAACAAAATATTCCCAAAAATTCTATAACAACACGATTGATTGGTTTGTTTTTTACAAGTTTTTTTACCAATAAAATTGTAAGTTTACAAACTTTTTGATGCAATAATACTTACAACGAATTCTCGTGAGTTAGCTAGTTTTTTTTTTATACCCTCCACTCTAGTGATAGAGGGTATATATAAGTTTGTCATTCCGTTTGTAACACATCGAAATATTGGTCTAGGACCCCATAAAGTATATATATTTATGATCCTTGATCGATTTTAAGTCGATCTAGCGATGTCCGTCCGTCCGTCCGTCTGTCTGTCCGTTGAAAACACGCTAACTTTTGAAAGACTTTACGGAAGCTCCTGAAGTTTGACATATATGTTGACCATTTACCGGGTCAGGTTGGTATTGCAATCCAGCGAAATCGGTCCAGTGGTTCAAAAGTTATGAGCAAAAGAGTAAATTTTGGCAAGGGTATTTTGCGAATTTACGAGATTTAAACCACTATAACTTTCGAAAGACAATTCTGAGGATGCTGAAGCTTAGCATATATATTTGTCGTTCCCAAAGTCTGTTTGGTTTTGAATTTCAGCAAAATCGGTTCAGTGGTTCAAAAGTTATAAGCTTAGCTCTGAATTTCACCTTAAACTGTTGAAAACTTGTTAAACAAGTTTTAAAAGCATGGTGAAATACCAGTTTTTTTAAAACTTGTTGTTGTTTGTTTTCTTCCATAGGATGCAGTTTAGTTGTTAGACAAGTAAATATTTGTTATTGTTTTTGTAACTGTATGTAACTGTGTATAGTAAGTATTTTTGGGAAAAAAATCAAATATGGTGTTTTTTATATGATTGAATGTTAGTTTGTTTTTGTATTTAAAGAAGAGTGGTAAAATAAAAAGACGGGAATATGTGAAATAGGTATAAAACAACAAAAATATTTTACAAAGTAATTTTGTTACTCAAAGAAATTGTACACTGAAAAAAATATTTACACTAAAA
Organism: Pegoplata infirma; assembly: GCA_963921195.1. Taxonomy (NCBI): domain Eukaryota; kingdom Metazoa; phylum Arthropoda; class Insecta; order Diptera; family Anthomyiidae; genus Pegoplata; species Pegoplata infirma. The sequence continues at coordinate 28,508,759 of OY992538.1, read as the reverse complement.
AAAAAATATTACACTCAAAAAAAAAATGTACACATTAATTTTTTTTAATGAAATGTCACACTCAAAAAAATGTTGACAGTCTAAAAATTATACACTCAAAAAGATTTGATTGATTCTAATAAAAAATTTGTAATGCAATTTTTTGAAATTTTTTTAGAAAGTTACTATCAGATAACATTGTGGAGGGTATTCATAGATTCGACAAGGTCGAATTTAATTTTTCTATTTGTTTTTTTGTAAAATTACCTTGGAAATTTGTACATTTACAAAAAAAAAAAATTTAAATTACAAAGAAAAATTTAAATTTCGATCGAAATTTTGTTGTTAAAAAACAAGGAAAACTGTAAAATATTTGTAAAATGGGATTACGGGACTTTTTCTAGTAATTTGACAAGGTTTTTTTTTCGAGTGTACAAAATTTTTTCTTATGGTTTGCATAAAATCCCCAGCTTAACGGTTATATCCGGCATCTCTGGATAAAGGTAGTAAAACATAAATTGATGTCAAATAACAACGATAAGAAGATAAAACAAGTGAGAGTATAAATTCGGCTGTGCCGAATCTTTTATACCCTCCAAAATGCAAACAAAAATTTTCAGAGGCGTTTTTTGGGGGGCGGTCGGGGGAGGCACATTTGAACTACTTCACTCAAAAAAAAAAGAAAATTGTAAAACGCCTGATAAAATGCTTCGTAATCCCGTTCTACCAATATTTAACAATTTTCCTTGTTTTTTAACAAAAATTCTTGTACTTTGCAAACGAGAACTACAGTTTTATTGGTAATTTTACAAATTTATTTTCGTAGTTGTATTTTACCATTTTGAAAGATCATTTTACAAAAAAAAAACTTTAATTTTACAACAAAGTTTTTATTACAAGGATTCTAGCTGATTTACAAAAAAACGGTTATTTTATAAAAATTATGTTATTACGATGATTTATGTTGTTTAGAAAAAAAACATTTTTTTTATTGGAAATTTTCTATTTTCTTTTTTAATTTTCCAAGTTCCGGACAAATTTTTTTTTTACGAAGATTCTTGTTGATTTACTTACAAAAAAAAGTAAAATTATTAAAAAAGATTAAAAAAACAAATTTTATAAAATTTTTGAAGTCCTAAAATTTTTGTTGAAAATTTTCTAATTCCCAGACAAAAAATTTCTTAAAAAATATTTTTAGGAAAAAAAACAATTTTGGAATACAAAAATTCATTTACAATGCCTTAGGAAATTTTTTTAAGTTTCGTAAAAATAATATTTTTACAACAAAGTTATTATTACTTTTTTATTGGTATATTTTAAACATTTTTTTTTTTTGTAAATTTACAATTATTGTTTGTAAATTTACCATTTTTTAAATATATTTACCACTTTACTTGTAAATTTACCATTTTTTTATAATTATAACCAAAAATTGGTAAAAATTTAAACAATTTTTTTGGTAAATTAACAATTTTTTTTTTAATTTAATTTTTTTAATTTACTATTTTTTTTGTAAATTTACCATTTTGGTTTGTAAATTTACCATTTTTTAAATATATTTACCATTTTTTCTTGTAAGTTTACTATTTTATTCTTTATTTTTGCGGTTTTAAAACAATATTTTTACCAATAAAATTGTTTATTTTACCAATTTTAGGCACATTCAAAATTACGAGGAAATCCTCGTAGTTTTACGACAATTTTACCGACCTCCTATTTTACGAGAATAGCGTCGTAAAATCACGAGATTTTTTGGTAACTTTACAAGATTTTTTTTTTGAGTGTTCTGACACAAAGAGGGTTAAATTGTTTAACAGATGTTCTGGTACGATTTTGCCCATTTCCCAACTTACCCAACCTACAACCATAAGACATATTCGTGCCAAACTTCAGGAGTGTAGCTCACAATCAGTTGTTTTTGACTGAATCGTGCTTTCCACAGACAGACGCACAGACATACGGACATAGCTAGAATGTCTTAGAATCTATCATGTAGAGTTTGCAAATAATCGAGATATTTCATAATCGCGATTACGATTAAAAAAATCGATTAATCGATAATCGCGATTAACGGCGATGCTATATAAAACATTTTAAAATGTTTTATATAGCATTAGATAGGCCTTGAAAATACCTTTCTTTTGATACCAAACATGTCTATATTAACTGTGCATAACTGCCCAAGCAGAAATTGACGACGGTTCTAAAAAAAAAGCGTTCTGAAAGCACTGCAACAAAAAAAATTGCATTCTCAAGACGCTTTTTTCAAACGCTTTGCGAGCGTTTTTGAAAAGTGTTCTGAAAACTCTATAACAAAAAAAAGCAATCTCAAAACGTTTTTTTGGAACGCTTTGCGAGCGTATTCGAAAAGCGTTTTAAGAGTTCTTTAGATTTTTTTTTTTTTGAAAAAAAAAAATTTCTAAGTTCCGAAACTATTTTGGAATAACAATTTTTTGTCACTTTTTTTTTGTTTTTTAAGTAAAAAAATCATCAAAAACGTTTTTATATTTTTTTTTTTAATTTTCTAAGTTTCTTGAAGTACAAAAAAATTTTTCTAAGTTTCTTGAAGTACAAAAATTTGTTTTTTTTTCGGATTTCACTTTTGTATCAAACAAATTATTATAACCGAACTAAAACAGAAATTCTTTACTTTGGATTTTTAAAGCGCTTTGATGACTTTAAAAAAACGTTCTCAAAGCACTTTTTAACATCGCTTTTAAAACGCTTTAAACCTAGCGTAGATCGATGTTATCATTCGGATCATCTGAAGGCGCTTTAAAGTTGGTATACAGAACGCTCGTACAACCGTCCACAACGCTTTCACAACGCTTTTGCGATTGTATTTTTCTGACTGGGTGTGCACAAAGAGTCATTAAAGAAAAAAAAGTGCAGAAAGTGCGACATTTTTTTCCAGAAAAGAAAACGCCATAATATTCAAATGCTATTTCCTCCAAAAATACGATAAGTGCCCTCCTGAATTTTTTATGTGGATAGACAAACATCTAAACTAAAAAAAAAAAAAAATGTCGCCGGATTTTTGATAAATTGTTAAGGGGGCAAAAAGTGGTAATGTTTGGAATACAGGATCCTTTGGTATAAAAAACCCGTCTGAAAAAAGTACTTGTTGTAAATTTAATTTCTTAGGGTCGTAAAATTGGTAAACAAAATGTACTTTTTGTCCTTTTCATATTTTATGAAATAATCATCCTAGGCTCATGAAATTTGAAATGAAGGATCCTTTGGTAAAAAAAAAATATTCCACAAAAATTACTTTTATATAAAATTATAATCTTTCGAATTTCGTGTCAGAATACCTGCCAATGGCCACTGAAGAGCTGATTGTGTAAAAATTTATAAGGAAATTTAGAAAGAGCGTCTTCAGTCTGCAACCAGAGAACAAATTACGTTTTTTGATTAAACTCCATGCCCGAATTTTTTCAGCAAATCCAGCCAAATCCTTTTGGATTATTTTTAAAACAAAACTGTGGGGTTGCTAAGATGAAAATTTAAATTTAAATTTTACTTTAAATTTAAATTACTTTTACAGAAAAAAGAAAAGAGAAATCGTAAATTAGTTAAATGAATCGTAGGCCAATATAATATATTTTAAAATCGTTATAAAAACAGTGTATTTCATATAAAATGATTAATCGTAATCGCACGATTTTTTTGTCGATTACGATTACGATTAATTGGTGCGATTAATCGCGATTACGATTACGATTTTAATCGTTTTGCAAACTCTACTATCATGCATCAATAATATACAGTAGGCGACAATACATTGGAAACTTTTAAATAGTAGATGCAATTTGTTAAAGACAAAGTTAACAATACTAAACGTTATCATTATTAATCGACTATTATATAAAAATGCTATATGGGAAATTTTCAAAGCTTTAATTTAAGCTTGATAGCGTCCAGATTGTGTAAATAATACATGTGATACGTTGGTCGATCTGGCAAATTAAGTTATTTATAGAAATTTTTCATAACATTTTTTAAAAATATTTCCAAGTCGATTTTTTCCATGTTTAAACATTAAAATTAAAAAAAAAAAAACTCTTAATAGTTTTTATTCAGTGATCAAATAATTTTTAAGTGCATTAAAAGAAATCCCCATTTTTTGACCACCAATTTTTTGTAAACAAAGAAAAATTTAAATTATTTTAATATTTCATTACTATACACTACCTACCAAAATTAATAAATAATATATTTTCTTTGTTTACAAAAAATTGGTAGTCAAAAGAATTGGAGGTCAAAAAATGTGGATTTTTCTACTTGAAAAAAATCGACTTGGAAATAATTTAAAAAAAAAACGTTCTAAAAAATGTCTATGAATAATTTCATTTTCCAAATCGACCCTTGTAGCACATGTTTTATTTACTCAATCTGGATGCCATTAAGCTTTAATTAAAGATTTATAAATTACCTACATAACATTTTTTTTTAAATAATACTCGTTTGATAATAATAACGTTTAGTATTGTTAACTTTTTCTTTAAAAAAATGCATCTACACTCAAAATAATTTTACAGTAAAAGTTTTAGTAAGTGATTTCGTAACCCAAATCTAATAAAATACTAATTACCAATAGTACATAGTTTTTTAGTATCTTTAAAGTACTAAAATTAGTCATTTTTGCTGGTTATAAATAAAATTAGTAACACATTTTAGTATTGAGCCTTAACCCAATATGTCAAGGTGTTACAAACGGAATGACAAACTTATATATACCCTCTATCACTAGAGTGGAGGGTATAAAAAATTAATGTCACGTTTGTTCTACTACTTCCTTTTGCAGCCTGCTCAACTTCTCACTGTCAAAATTAAGTATAAATGATGTTTTATTTGTTGTTTTTTTTTCAGACTACGTTAAACTCTAAAACAAATCTGTCAAAGAGACTTTAGCAAATCAGCGGAATACCTCAGGGAAACGGGGTAGTTTAAAAAGTAGAACTTTGTATTAGAGGGGGAGTAGGGAGGCCTTATGGCCTCCGAGTGAATTCGCCAAATGGCGAGCGCCCATCCAACCTAACCTAATATGAAACTACCAAGGTATATTTACAACAGGTATTAGGTGTGTTCCAGAACATTACCGCGGGTGCCCGCGGGTACCCAAACCAGCCCGAAAAGCATTCCCGTACGCAAAAATTGGGTAAATGAGAGAGTTTTTGAGAGAATAAATTACTTTCTCATTTTACCGAACTTACCCGCACTTTTTTTCGGGTAAATTGGTAACAGTCAGATGTTGAAAAAACAGCTGATTTTTTTTGTGAAGCTAAATTGGACATTTAAATAAAATAAAGAACTAAACCAAGGAAATGTGTTATTTCAATACAAAAAAAGATAATTTGTTATTAAAATAAACTTTTACAATTTGTTTTCTTGTTTAAAGTAATTTTTCTTACGAAAATATTTTAGCGTTATTGGTTTGTTTACATTTTCTATTATTTTGTGCTTGAAATGTGGTTTTTAGCGTTCCCGTACTTTTGTGCATTTTTGTGGTATCGTGAGAGGTTTTTTGATTTTCTCTCATTTTACCGAACTTTACCGGGAAAGTTCTGGAACACACCTATTATCTATTAATCTTGCTTTTCTGGCATACAAGACTCGATTTCACACTACACAGGTGCCAAATAAAATTGGCTATTTACAGTACACATTGGGAGATATGGAAAAATTGTTCGGGAATAATTCAGGCATTCAGTAAGTAGTGGACCGATAGCCATAAAATTGTAAATGGTCACAGCAGCAGAACCCCCGCTTGCCAATTTGTTGTTTGTTATCAGATTTCTTAAAAATTAAAATCATAATAACACGGCCTCATTTATTCCGATTTATTTGTAATCGCTCTTCAAGGGATATGCTCCTAAAGGGATGCAATGCACAGTGGGTTCGATGGTACCCAAAATGGCGATTAATTCAGATAAGCAGTAGTTTTAGAATATTATATTTTTTTATTGATGACATAATATAAACACGTAAAAATACACATTTTGGAAAAAAAAAATTTGAAAAAAAAATTTTTTTTTACCTGTTAGGCGTTTTTTTGTTTTTCGGAAAAAATGGTTATAGTTCACAATTTTTGCTGTAACTTTGGAATGAAAAGCGATAAATTAATAAAAAAAAATTTAAATTAAAGTGAACATAATGTGCAGTCAAAGTAATTAAAGAAAGAACGCATAATATGTATTTATATTATTATATTTTTTTTTTTTAAATCCAATTTTTGTTTTTCACAAAATCTCATAAATGTACAAATTTATCTGAAAAAAGTGATTTATGGGAATTTTATAGTTTTTTATTAAGGAATTATCACAAATACATAAAAACACAGCATTTTAGAAAAAAAAATTTAACAAAAAAAAAAAATATTTTAATCTTTTAGTCGTTTTTTATGTTTTTGGAAAAAAGCACGAAACCCTTGAACATGTAATAAAGCTACAAAAAACAAATGGAGGGGACGTTTTTTTCGCGTAGGGGGGAGGGTTTACCGGGAGACTATGGGGGACACCTTCCCCTCGCGATAAACGTTGCCAAAAAAGTAGATGTCAGTTTTTGCACCTAATTAATACAAATTTATCATTATTTAAATTATTTTTTCTATACACGCCCCCAAAAAGGGGCGGACCGAAAAAATTGGCATTCCTGATCCCCCTTGGTTCAAATTCAGGTCGATGAACTTCACATGGCATTAAAATGTTTCAATTTTTGAACAAATATACAAATAAAACTTGTAAAAAAAATATTTTTCTGGGGTAGTTTTAGTTCTTCAAGGGGGAACTTTTTCCCCCCTGGTCCGATTTTGCTCGTTCAAGAACTTAACCAGCCTATGATCATTATACATATTTGTGCCAAACTTTAGGATTCTAGCTCTTGTTTTATGTACTTTATGGTGTGCTCAACAACAGACGGACGGACGGACACACGGTTAGTCACAGAATGTCTTAGAATCGATCAGTGATCAATAATATACACTTTATTGGGTCCTAGACCCATATTTCGATGCGTTACATACGGAATGACAAAGTGAGTGTAAGCCCATACTGTAGTTGAAGGGTATAAGCACACATATAATGGATTTGTTTAATAAATGATACCCAGACTTTTTACACAAAAATGGGAATAAAAAAAAAGGGCCGGGCATTGTCCGTACTTTTTTTGCTTTTAAATAAAAGCTGATATCCTATACTTTTTTAAAATCCACAAAACTAAATCCAACTATTACTAACTTAATATGTGTGGCCCATTAAATATGAAAAATATCCCAATTTTGGACCCTTTTTAAAAAAATTATTAAAAACGTTGAGACACAATTTTTATAAACAAAAAAAAATTAAAAATTTAGCTTAATCCCTGGTGTTTAAGGTTCCATTATAAAAGATTTTCTTTTAAAAGACTTAATACCACTAATAATCGCTTGAATTGTAAAAAATTCCATTTTTTTTACTTTTATCAAAAACTGCAATAATTTGTTAACTTTGACAGCTCACTGAAAAAAAAGTAAACAACTTAGTTGATTGATTTTGATAACTAGTGTTGCAGAATTTTATCTACTTTTACCCCATACCAAATTTTATAACAAAAACTGCATTTATAAATTTCAATTAATCGCCACTTTGGCACCATTTGAACCCAATGTGCAATGTAAGACCGACCTCTATTAATTTTTACACCTCAAAATTTTTTCTAAACTATTTTTTTGCATAAAAAAAAAATTAATGTTTGGAAGGTAAGGAGGAGGAGGGGGTTGTGTGAATTTTTGTTAATATTTTTAATATTATGTTACAAATTGAAACCAAAAAATAAAGTTTTTTTCTAAAAGAATTTTTCAATTACAAAATGCTATGGTATTTAAATCAGGCGTGGATCCAACTTTTGGATTTGGAGGAAGCTTTTTTGCTCAAAATTTTTTTTAATATTTACTTCATAAATAAGGCCGTTGATAGTCATGTAAACGGGCCTATTCAAAATTATAACTGACTTTGTCTGCCATAAACCAATTTGTATGATTGAACAGTCATAGAAACCACCAAAAAATTTTAAATATTATTTGCAAATTTGAGGACCTGCTCTCAAGACGATTATAAAATTGACAAATAAAATCTACAGTTTTTGAAATTTGTTGTATGTAGGTTTGTTTAGAAATATATTTTTATGACTTTTCAGTCACAAAAACTGGCTTATGACAGTCATATCCACTCACAACTGTGAATACCCCCTTACAAATTTACATAAAAAGTCTTTTTTTTCAAAAATTTATTTTCATACTAAAAGTTTAATATTCCGAAAAAAACTTTTTAATAAGAATAAGATTTTTATGCATGTTTCCTTCACAAAATTTCTCAGATGTTGAAACATTTTTAGTACAGAAAAATTCTTAGATTCTAAAATATTTTTCATTTAGAAAAATAACCCATTTTTAAGATATAAAAATGTTCAGATTTTAAAACCCTTTGATATAAAAATTCTCAGATCAAAGTTTTCTTATAGAAAATGTCACAGATTTTTAAACTTTATTTTATAGAAATAATCTGAGATTCTGAGAGATTCTTCCTATAAAATTTTTTTTTTCAAATTCTGATAAAATTTTCTTATATAAAATCTCTGAAATAATTCTCGTTTTTAAGAAATTCTCAGATTCTATGAAATTTTTCCTATACAAAAATTCTCAGAATCTGAAACATATTTCGCAAGAAAAAATTGTCAGATACTACAAAAGTATCAGTTTCTAAAACATTTTATAAAAAAAATTTGATACACTTTTCTAAAAACAAAATCGTAAATTGTGTAGCATTTTTCAGTAGAAAAATTTTACGTTTTTACGCCACCTAATGTTTTCTAAAGCAACTTCTTAGATTCTGAAACATTTTTCATATAGAAAAACTATTATTGGACAAGGAAAAAATTTACATATTAAAATTCCAAGATTCTTAAAGATTTTTCAAACAGAGAAATTCTCATATTCTTAAAAAACTCAGATTGTGAGAGGGTTTGTTGTGGAAATGTTGTCCGATTCTGTGATTTTTTTTTTCAGAATTTTTTTTTGGCAGATTCTAAGCGTCCAACCTGAATCAAATTACGTCGCGTAAGGCGTAACGCCCAATAATTTTTTGTTTCTAATATTTAAGTGTGAGTTACCTAAATCAAACGGACGTAAAAATTTCAAATTTGATGTGTTTGTTTTTGTTTTTTTTTACGTCTTGCGCAACGCATTTGATTCTGGTTCGACCCTAAAACATTTTTCCTAAGAAAAAATTCTCAGGGATTTTTTTCTATATAAAATTTATTAGACATTTTTCCTAAAATTTGAGGTAATTTTTTAATCAAAAAATTCTTTCATTGAGAGTCAAATAAGTATCAAAAATCTTTCACCCTTAAGGTGGTCCCCATACATTTTTTTTACACCCAAAAAAAAACGTGGGTATTTAATACTAAAAATTTAACTAAATTTTAGTTCAAAAGGACCTAGTGCAGAAATTGGTAACCAATACTAAAATTTTTTACTAAATTTATTGAAAACCAGTAAAAATTACTAATTTTAGTACTTTGAAGATACTAAAAATAGTAAATAATTAGTAGATTTTTGTACAAAATCACTTACTAAACCTTTTACTGTAGAATTATTTTGAGTGTAGGACAACATATTCTAGCGCTCACATGGTTCCCCCTAGAGGGATAAAATGTATGACCGACCCCCATTACTTTTTTCCCCCAACATTTTCAGAGCAAACCTAATATTTTCCCAAGGGCGTAAATTTGTGATCCCCACTTTCGATGAGTGTTGGGAGCACAAAATATAACTTTTTGACACGCTATTTTTTTCTAACTCATATACGTGATGTTGCCTTTTAGATGAATAGAAAAAATTGAACATATTCTGAACGAAACTTTTAAGCTGGAAGCAAATGAAGCAGGCGAACGAAAATTTGCCATGTGTTTTGTTTCCGGGAACAAGCAGTTGATTCCCTGCTCGAACCCCAGGCAATATTATGAAACCCTGTTCTATAAAATGAAACCAATTTACACAATATATTTTTTATTTTATCTTTATTGTTTAATTATATAGTTAACTTATAATTATGTATGTTTATCTGTAGTATGTAGTAAGCATGTAAATAAAACATTTTTCTTTCGTAATTTCAGTTAAAATAATATGTTTTACAAAATTACGAGTTATACAAACAACATCCATAAAAATGTTGTATTGTTTTAAATATAAAATAAAACAAATTTTAGCATTACGAAATGAATATTTTCAGATGAAAAATTAAATTATTAAAATTAAATAATTTAATATAATATATTGAGTAGAGTTATTCTAGCTCGAGGTAATTTTTCTTTACTAATTACACTATGATATTCTCATGGAATATTTTTTCAGAAAATTGTTTGTGTCTGTTTTAAGGGCTTGGTCTACAAAAAATTAAAATGCCTATATCTCGAGAAGGCGATTTGATACAACTTTTCTGATGACAGATTCGTGTTTTGGAGGCCAATATACTTTAGAAAATGTATTCAATATGTCTGTGCAAAAACCGTGTAGAGTAGTGTTATTCTATGAGAATTTCATGGCGTAATTAAAAATGAAAAATTACCTCGAGCTAGAATAACCCTACTTAAAAAATAATATTTCAAATTATTGTTTAAAAAAAAATTTATCAGAATCTGAATTAAATATTATTTAAAAAAATATATTTTTTTGTTTTCAGTAATAATTTAACTATTGTTTAATTATATTTTTTTAATCTTGTGTGTACCAATATAAACTTCAAACTGAATATGGGGCATTCCATGCCTAATCGGACACTTTGAAAATTTTTGTTTTTTAGATTTTCCTAATTTTTTTTTAACAGTTTTAAGTACCTTTTGAAAGCTCCTTCCAGGTAAATTTTTAGATTTTTTTTTTTGATAACCAGTTTAAAAGATATCATATTTTCAAAAATACGGAGATTGTTCGTTTCTAAAATTTAAATCTCATTTTTGAATATGAAATTTTGTTTTTATAAAATTTTTCTATCGATTCTAAAAATCTTGTGCCCAGAAAAATCGTGGGATTAAGATAATTACACAGTTCAACAACCAAAATCGAAATGGGATGAAACCAAAAGCAAATGAAAGTTGATATATTATATAACAAAACCCTCGAGGATTTTTTTTATTTTGGTGAACTTTTATAAAAATTATACAATGTTGGCAATCGATACCTTTTTAATACCGTTATCCGTTTCAAAACCCTTTAAAACCGATACCAATGCCGAAACCCAGTTTTGCTATCGGATACCGGATTCCAAAAACCTTTTTCTTCGGTACCGGTACGTACCGGTATTGAAACGGTTTTTCTTAAAAAACCATGTTTTTAAAAAAATATATATATTTTTAATAAAAAAAATTGTACTTCTCACATGGCGCATGATTAATAGACTTTAATTTGAGTTGAGAGCACAGTTTTTTCCTTTGGTTTTCGTAAAATCTATTTATTAACTTAAAAAGTACTTTTCTACTCAAATTAATTTTGGGCACAATGTATTGTAGAGTAGGCCGTATCGATTTTTACTTTTATTTTTTGTTTGAGCTGAAAGGGATCCAAAAAGTTTCTATTGGGTGTCAAAATGACTCCATAAAATTTCGTGAAAATCAAAAATTTCCTTACCAGCAACGCGGTTCAAGTAAAATCCCCAAAAAATCACATATTTCATCTTATTTCTAGGCAACCAAGCTTTTTTTGTTGGTGTTGTCTATTTGAAAAAATAGGTCTTCCCTGTCTAGACAAGATCACATGCAAAAATATTGCAAAAAAAAAAATCGCGAATTATGGGACTTTTAAGTAATAAAAAATAGCGAAATCGTAACTTCATTAGCGATTTCTCCGAGTTAACCACTTTAAAAAATTATGCTATGGTGGAAAACTTTCTGCTGGAACTCTAAATGCCTCCCCCGAAGTCTCATAAAAATTATACATGGTAAAAAATTCGAAAAAAATCCATACTTTAACAGCGATGCGGGAGTATAAGGAAATTATTGATTTATACGAAATTTTTTAATGGAGCCATTTTGACTCCCAATAGAAACTTTTTGGGCCCCTCAAAAAAAATCGATACGCCCATTGTACGTACTCGTATAGTAAAGTTTTTTTTTTTGGGATTTTTATTTAATCCGTTATGTGGGTGCATAAGGATTTTTTGACAGATGCTGACCAGCATTTTTGGACCAGAATCGCGTTTTTTATTTTTTTTTAATATTTTTTACATAACATACTCATCATCTTCCAACTTTTGAGGCGAATTTGGTTAAACACAAATTTTTATATTTGAAAATCAGCATCTGTGGACCAAAGTCGCTGTTTTGGAATTTTTTAAAACTTTGATCGCTGGTTGCCGACTGAATTTTTTTTTCTTAATTTTACCACAATCAGCTTTTCTGTGGCCATCGTTAGGCAGGTATTACGAAACGAAATTACAAAGTTTAGATTTGACGGGACAACCTAGTGGTTAGTATAAAAATTATAAAAAATACTTTTTTTTAATTTTTATATGTTTTTTACATTTTTAGATAATACCGGTACGTACCGGTACTGACGTTTCGATATCGGTATTACCGTAGCCGATTCCACTCAAGTACCGTAATCGATATCGAAATAAAATAAAAAACGATACCAATATCGATACCGTTATTCGTTTTGATTGTCAACCTTGTAATTATATAATAATTGCTTGAAAACTGTATAAGGCGTATGATTAATTTTGTAATTGTCTTTTAATAACAATCATACGCAACGGAGAAAAGTGGATTATTTTTAATAATTTGGCTATTCAGTAAGTAGGTAAGGGACCGATTGCAACGAAATTCATAACGGTTATAGCTAACGTTATTTCGAGCTTAAGTTTGGACGCTGGAACCCACATGTCCAATAAGGGCACCACCAGGGGCCCCTAATGTAGGACATTTTTAGTACACAAAAGCTTTAAATGCTTTAAAATGATCAGCTTTAAATGGGTGTAAGAAATAATCTATCTATAATCCCGGATTTCGATTTTCAAATCCGTGATTTTAAAAAACCGATCCCGTTTGGCAGTCCTAAGTTCATCCGCTATGAGTTTCCAAAAATATTACATAATAGAATTCTTTTTGAATTCTCGGGTCATTAAAAAAATCTGTAAATTTACCAGGAAGGAATTTTCAATAGGTACTTAAAAAAATTAAAAAAATTGGGAAAATCTAAAAAAAAAAGAATTGTATAAAGTGTCCAATTTGGCATAGAATGTTCCATATATATTTTGAAATTACTCTTTAATAGTTTAAAAAAAAATATTTTTTAATGATTTATCATTATATTTTTTTTATTTTTTTTAAGTATTGTGCTTAAAAGTAACTATGATAGTTGCAAAATTTAAAAAAAAAAAAATATCAAAATGAATTTGAATGACTCTACAGTTAAATAAGGAAACTTTGTATTTTATAGTTTAAACCTTAGGAAACTAATTATATATTACAATTTCTGCAAATTTGATTATTTTAAGAAAATAAAATTAAAATTAACTAAAATTTATAATGAATTTTTTAGTCATAAAAGCTAAAAAAAATAAAAAAACATTTTTAGATGCACTGTGTATGTTATCATTTTTCTAAGTAAGCTGTTGTAATCGAAATATTTAAGATTGGAAATTTTGGACCTTAAATTTTCTCACTTTTCGAGTATTTATAGAATTTAAATTTTGAATATTATTTGAAAAAAAAAAAACTAAGAAGTTTATTGATTATAACGTTTAAGGATTTGATCTAACGTGGGCCAATTTTTTTCCAATTTCAAAAAGTTTCGTCTTTGGATCAAAACAAACATAAATTTCCAATTTTAGCCGAATATATTGTTTACACCGTATACATGAACAGACAGACAGACATCGATAAATTTGTTTTTGAGTTGATCGCTGTATTTAAAGATGGGTTTTGGATTAATATTTCGGGTGGCTACAAACATCAGCACAATTATAGACTTTAACACAGAGCATACATGGGAATATTGAAATAAATGGATCGTATAGATTCAAAATTTTGGTCAGATTTGTGTTATCTTGCTTAGTTTTCGAGATACTGCAATTAAGAAATCTTAAAAGTTTAACAACTGAATAACTAAAAAAACTATTACACTAGAGGGCCTGGCGGTCGTGCTATACGGGGTGATTCAGTCACGACTCGCCGAATTTCACCTTGGCTCATTTTATAAAAATATGTCCACTACGACCATCACCGAAAATGCAAATATGCGAAATGGCAGCGGTTTTAAAATTTTCGGATTGCTGGTCGGAGGGTAAAATTGGTAACTTCTGAACCAGTGGTCGGCTTGTTGGAAAAATCTTTGGGAATGCATTGGTGAAATTATGCTGCATTTTTCGTATACAAAAAGTCTCAGATTCTGAGAAATGTTTCGAATAGAAAAAGTCTCAAATTAAAATATACTTTGTTCATTCCGGTGAAATATTTTCTAGGAAAATTTATAAACCTCACCCGAAATAAACAAAAAACTTAGAAGAACAACAACATTTAATGTATACGACGAGAAAGTCACACTCACCACAATTCTAAAATGTTCAAATTGCATTAAAATATTTCACTGTCTTGACTAATAAATTTAATATGAATACAAATTTCACAATTTGTAAAAAAAAAATTAATATTGATTTTGTCATTTTTTGTGCACGGGATCTCCAGAGTTTGTTGCTTTACTCAGAAAAACTATCACTCCAGTAAGTAGTTTGTAGTGGTGCTACAGTTTTAAAAAGATCCGTTCCCACTGCAAATGGATTTCCTTCAAGTTTTTTATTCGTTTCAATGCGACCAGAACAACGTCCTGATTGCTTATGACGCTGCAGGCGTGCAGGAGACTCGAATGTACGTTTACATCTGGAACAGGTAGCTGGTTGCACCTTTGGTTTATGTTGCTCAGCCATGTGACGTTTAAGATCTGAAGTATTTTTAAAAATACGCGAACATTTCGAACATTTACAAGTTTTCTTCTCTTCTTGATGTTTTTCCAAATGGGTACGATAGGCACCTTTAATTTTAAACTTTTTACCGCATATCTCACAAGTGATGGGTTCACCTTTTTCATAAACATGCTGCCGTTTATGTAAAACTAAAGACTGTTTGCGTGCAAATGACTGATTACATTCATCGCAGGCATAACTTTCCGATGAGGTAGTATTAGAACGTTTACGTTTTGTACTTT
Organism: Pegoplata infirma; assembly: GCA_963921195.1. Taxonomy (NCBI): domain Eukaryota; kingdom Metazoa; phylum Arthropoda; class Insecta; order Diptera; family Anthomyiidae; genus Pegoplata; species Pegoplata infirma. The sequence goes on along the minus strand of OY992538.1, from coordinate 28,493,548 downwards.
TAATAGGATCACCATCATCTTCGTCATCATCTTCTTCTTCCTCATCGTCATTCTCCTCTTCGGACTCACTTTTTGCTTTAGATTTTTTAGAATCCGTTGGTGTTGTTACGGCTGACTTGCGTCTTTTACGACTTCTTGTTGTTTTTTTCTTTTTATTCTCACTATATTCTGAATCAGAATCATCACTGGGTGAAACACTAGCTACATCGGATAGTTTAAATTCTTCATCATTCTGTTCTTCTTCGTCTGTAGGCGGGTCAGAATCTAAAGGAGCACTTATGACCACATAGCCAACAGGTCTTCTGATTTTATTTTTATGCCTTGAAAGTTTTTTCCGTAGCTCCTTTTCGGTGGATTCACATTGATTTTTCAATTGTATAGCTTTGACGATATTATCGAAGCAGGAATTACAAACATATTGTGGTAGGAAATCTTTAATGGTTATATATATGGAAGGGCAAATGACCATTAACATGTCAGCTACAGTTTGTGTTTCGACCTTTTTGAAAAGACTAACCAGATCATCTTTCGAACAACAAACCCGACATTGATTCTCATCAACTACTTCCTCTAGTTTTCTACGAGCAGCTAGCGAAGAGCTAGCTTCTTCTTGTTCGGACTCACTATTTTCTTTATTATCATCTTCTGCTTCTTTATCGCCTGTTCCTGTATCAGCTTTTTCTTTATCTTCTTCATCCTCTGCCTCACCTTCTTTTTCTTCTTTTACACCATTTTCTGTTTCTTCTTTATCATTGTCTTTTTTATTTTCTGGCACTATTATTTCATCCGGTATAATTTCTTCTTCCTCGACTTCTGCTTCTGCTTCATCTTCCTCTTCATCATCTTCTGCTTCTACTTCTTCTTCTATCTCTTCATCTTCCTCTTCTTCTTCTAATATACCTTCTTCGCCAGCAGTTTCTTTGTTTTGTTGTATTGGTGGAGCATCTTGTTGCGGAATTTGTTGCTGTTGCGGAATTTGTTCCGGTTGTTGAATTGTTTCCTGTTGTTGAATTGTTTCCTGTTGTTGAATTGTTGCCTGTTGTTGATTTGGGTCTTGTGGAATTAGATTTTGTTGTTGAATTTGTTGTTGCTGAATTTGTTGTTGTTGATAATGTCCATGATGTTGCATTTGATCATCTGGCTTTCTCTGTTCATGGGGATGCTGTTGTAACATTCCTGTCTCTGCCAATTTTGCATTTAAATCTTCCAAATCAGTATTCTAAAAAAAAAAAACAATGTTAATAGTATTAAGTTAGCTTTATGGAAAATTTTAAGAAAAAAATGGTTTTAAATAAAGTGGTATTTAAGGAATCTGACAGTTTTTTTACGATTTCCTTAATAAAAATTAACGAATTCTTTTAATTGTCGAATGCTGTTAAATTTTCTGTTAAAAAGTATATTCTGTCAGGAATATATATAGTCAGTACAATTGTATTTTTTTCTGACTGATTTAGTACAATTTCAAAATTTTGCCAATCACAAATTTTATTTAGACTATTTTAGGGCGGATTACTCAATGAAAAGTTAGCTGCTAACTGCCGATTTAACGGAGCCTTATGTCAAAATTTGTATGAAAAAGTTAAAGTTAACGGAGAGTTATTTTATAACGGAGCATTGAGTAATCCATCTTACTGTGGCAAACAGGGTTGACACAATTGTAGGATACAAAATCGTCAAAAACTACACTTTATAGAAAAATCGTCAAAAAATACTTTTGTTCATTGTTTTTTTTTTCTGTAAGTGCAGATCGAGCACGGGCTCTAAATCTATTTTTATACCCTTCACCACAGGGTACAGAGTATATTGAGTTAGTGCTGATGTTTGTAACTACTCGAAATATTGTTCCTAGATACACTTTTTGGTATACCGATCGACTCAGATTCACAAATTGGAAAACATCGGTCCATGTTTAGACCTAGTCCCCATACAAACGTCTCTTAGTCCCCATACAAACGTCTCCTAGTCCCCATACAAACGTCTCCCTAAATTGGACTATTACGGGTGAACGTATTTTGTATTCACAAATCACAATTGTAAATTTTAAAGAAATCTTATCAGTTCCACTTGTAGTCCTCATACAAACCACCTTCCCGATTTTCACATAAATCTATAAAATTTCGACAGCACAAACTGACGAAAAAAAAAAAACAAAATTTTCTAAACCCCTGTCAAAGTGCAGGACTTTGAACTTTCTCTAAAGGCCTATTCACCTCGTTCGAACGAGATTTCGATCATATGATCTGTATCATTTTACACACAACCATATGATAGAAATACCTACGCCCTATCTCCACTCATGTGTGAATTGGGTATAACATAAAAATGTCTTATTTGTTTAACAAAATTAAAAAGATGTTCTTTAAGGGAAAACTTTTTTCCCTTGTCCGAATTGGCCTATTTACAAACGTACCCTGCCTAGTTTTACAAAACATATTTGTGACAAAATTCAAGAGTCTATATTTATTTTGGACTGTATTGTGTTATCTACAGACGGAATGTCTTAAAATTTGATCATGGACCAATCAGATATGATGAGCTCCGTCCATACATGGGACTATTTAAATAGTTGAGTTGAGTAGAAGGTGGTTTGTACAAGCCTAAAAGAAAGCTAGGCTAGTCCATGGCGCTTAGACTTAAAGCAGTCCATTGTACCGTACCCTGGAAAAGAAGATTCAGTAAAGGATGAGAGAAAGTTTAAAGATAGTGAAAAGTGCTTGCCTAGAATTTCTAAGTTAAAAAAAAATCCACGATTTTTTTCTTTATGTATTTGTAAAAAAAAATATGTTGGTACTTGCTTAAATACCATTCGGTGTTCAATTCTGTTCACTTATGTCTACCAGCAGCCGAATTAAAGCATTTTGTATTTTGAGGTTATGTTGAATGTACCAAAATTTTCGAGGTGTCCTTACATTTTCGTTCATAACTTTTGAACCGCTGAACCGATACCGCTCAAATGCAATACCAAACTTCTCGGGGCAACAACAAATATTTTAAGTTTTCATATCCGTGTAATATTTTGGCCGTGATCACCATTTTCTCAGACAGACGGACAGACAGACGGACATGGCTAGAGTGTCTTAAAATCGATCACTGATCAATAATATATATTTTTCATGGGGTCTCAGAACGATATTTTGATGACTTACAAACGGAATGACAAACTTATATATACCCTCTATCACTGAGTGGACGGTATAAAAATAGTTTGAATAGAGAAATTCTAGCTCGAGGTCAATTTTCTTTACTTTTTAAAACCATGATATTTGTGTAAACCAATTTGGTTTTAATGCGACCTTTTCTATCTCAGAATCTGAAACTTTTTCTATACGAAAAATGTCTTAGAATCTGAAACATTTTCGATATGAAAAATGTCACAGATTCTGAAATTTTTTATATACAAAAAATGTCTCAGAATCTGCGACAATTTCTATACAAAAAATGTTTCAGAATCTGTGACAATTTCTTTACGAAAAATGTTTTAGAATCTGAGAACATTTTTGTACGAAAAATGTTTCAGTATTAGTGATTTTTTTTTTTACCAAAAACGTCTCAGATCTGAGACTACCTCAATACAAAAAATGTCTCAGAATCTGAGACTTTATCTTTACGAAAAATGTCTTAGAATCTAACAAGGGAAGTCTCCCTAGTGTCACCCGCGGATCTTTATGGAATTGGTTTTATTTTGTAGAGCAGACAAAATAAAGGGACACGTATTTTTTTTAGCGGCCCAAATTCATATTTATGGGGTAAAAAGGAGGGAGGAAGACAAGGTTATTTTTTAGTTTTTTTCGTTTATCTCCTATATCATGCAAAGAAACCTAGTCATGTTACATACCAAATGAAAGGTCTTTGGAAAACCTATCTACGTGTGATAAGAACGTGTCCAAACATGCACAACTTTTCGTCATATTGAGTAAAATACCAAAATTTTAGGACATTTTTGTTAATAAGTCGAAAAATATTACCTTCTTCGGCCCGTTGTTAGCACAACGAGATAGGTATTTTTAATACCTTTAATCTGATACCACACATGCCAATATTAATTTTGTTTAAATATGCGTAAATTGTAAAAAACACGAAAAAGGTCAATTTCCCCCATACAAATCGACAAATCGTGTCGAATTAATTTTCGTTCTTAACATATCCAAATTTCATGATGGTCGGAGAGTGACACCAGGGAGACTTCCCTTGTAAGACTTTTTCTATACGAAAAATGTCTCAGAATCTAATACTATTTCTATACGAAAAATGTCTCAGAATCTGAGACTTTTTCTACACGAAAAATGTCTCTGCATCTGAGACTTTTTCTATACGAAACATGTCTCGGAATCTAAGACTTTTTCTATGCGATAAACGTCTCAGAATCTTATACTTTTTCCATACGAAAAGTGTCTCGGAATCTTAGACTTTTTCTATACGAAAAATGTTATCTATACGAAAAATATCTCAGAATCTGACACTTTTTCTATACGAAAAGTGCCTAACAATCTGATACTTTTTCTATACGAAAAATGTCCCAGCAGCTTAGAATTTTTTATATGAAAAATGTCTCTGAATCTAAGACATTTTCTATACGAAATATGTCTCAGAATTTGAGACTTTTTCTATTCGAAATATATCTTAAAATCTGAATCTGTTTCTATACGAAAATGTCTCAGAATCTGAGAATTTTTCTATACGAAAAATGTCTCATAGTCTCAGAATGTCTCAGATCATAGTCTCAGATCTGAGACTGTCGCAGAATCTGAGACTTTATCTTCACGAAAAATGTCTCAGAATCTAAGACTTTTTCTATACGAAAAATGTCTCAGAATCTAATATTTTTTCTATACGAAAAATGTCTAGGAATCTAAGACTTTTTCAATGCGAAAAACGTCTCAGAATCTGATACTTTTTTCATACGAAAAGTGTCTCTGAATCTTAGACTTTTTCTATAGGAAAAATGTTATCTATACGAAAAATATCTCAGAAGCTGACACTTTTTCTATACGAAAAGTGCCTAACAATCTGAGACTTTGGAACTCATTAAGAATACCGAACTTGCTAAAAATAAAAAAATAAAAATATGACCTTGACCTCTGACCTCTAAAAAGTCGAGTGTGGTGTTCAAACCCGTGGGAACGTACCCCGTTTGGGAGGGGCAGGGGTTTAAAGTTAAAATGGTTTTTCTTAAATATTTCAAAAACTACTTATCCGATCAAGACGTTTATGGTATCGTTAGAAAGGGTAATTAAAGACCTTTCCAACGGGGTGCAACATGACGTAGTTTTATTAACTCTTTAAGTGACAAAACTTGATTTTAAAAAATTTGGACTAGACTTTTTTTACAAAGTGCTTATTATCTCAAAATCGCACCTATATAAACATTTTTTTCGTCTTTATCGAAATCTAACAGTCCAAGGATTAAGGTCATATATATTTTTTTTAATTTAAACAAAGTTCGGTAATGTTTATTTATGCCAAAAAATCTTTGCTCCATTTTCGTTTAAGCAAATTTATTGGCATTTCGGGGACCCCTTAAGTCGGGGGCCCTGAACACGTGCCCTGTGTGACCTAATGGTTAAAACGGTACTGAAAACACCTAATCTTGTCATACGATACCCAATCTCGTCATATGACTACTTTTTAAATAAATGGAATAATTTATTGACGATTTCATTGGCATTATATTAAAACAATGCCAATAAAATTTTTAGCATTGGTGGCATTGTATCAATAAATTCTAAAAAATTAATACTAAATTTTCTACTTACCCTTTGATAATAATTTTCCATAGGATTATGTTGGTGCGCACTGACATTCGTTGTATTTTGTTGGTTGTGATGATAATCAACATTGTGAGATGTGGCGTATTGTTGTTGATGTTGTTGCTGCTGATGTTGTTGCTGTTCTTCTTCACCATTTGAGACCGGCAATAACATTTGTTCACCAATATTTAAACCAATACCAATTGTATTGGATAAATTAAATTCACCATCCATGCTGGTTATATTTTAATTATATTGATTTTAGTATATCAATTATTTCGATTTAATTATAATTTCAATAAAATTGTTTTAATAACTTTGTATATAATTTATATATAAATACAGGTTGTTAGAAGGAGATAAAGAGTAGAGTGAGAGAGGTTAATGTGATTTTGTATGTATGTATAACATGTATTTATTTCACGGCTTAATTTTTGTTTAGTTAATTTTTTAAGAAAAATGCTTGCAAAATATATTTGTTTATATATTTTCTGATAGTTTATGTTCAGCTTTTTTTGTATTAATAAACTTTAATCGCTTTGATTGCTTTTTTAATAGTTTTTTTTTTCTTTATTTGTTGTCTGTAGTCTGAAGCAGACACTTTATCATAATTGTTTTTTGCACATGATAATTTTAATGTTTAAACACTTCCGCAGTTATTGATTTGTTTAGTTTATTACTTTCACATGTATTATTGAATATACACTTGTTTTTTTTATTATTTATGTATATTTATTTAGTAAATTATTTTTTTTTTAATAAATTTTCTGTACACCTTTTCAGACATTTTCCACCACAATGTTATATGTATTTGACGTTTACTATTGTGAATGATGTCTACGAGTTGTGATTTTTTATTTTAGTTATATATCCCCTTAGAGCAAAAGAGACAACACTTGATAAGAGTTGGACTAAACTTGGGTGTGCCTTTATTTTGGTTAGTAAAAAAGAAAAGAGCATAGTATACTAATGACAGCGGCTGTTTTTTGTTAGGTTAATATAAGATTCTAATTGGTACAGTAACAATTAAACAGATTTTAAAATTTTTAAAGAAAACGTTATTTTAAATCTTTTTATTTATCCATTCTAATTACATTAATTGTTATTTTTTCATGATTTTACAAGGCTATTTGTCTAGTTTAGTATACCCTCTTAGAGATGGGCGCTGGTCACGTGATTCGCGTGAATCACGCGTGATTGTGAGTGAGAGTGAGTTGAAGAAAATCTGAGTGAGTCATTTATTTTTTGCGTGAGTTTGCGTGATTTGATTTTTTAATTTGCCTAATTTTCTTTTGTTGTTTTAGAATCTGAAACTTTTTCTGCACGAAAAATGTCTCAGAATCTGAAACTTTTTCTGAACGAAAAATGTTTTAGAATCTGAAACTTTTTCTGTGCAAAAAATATTTCAGAATCTGAAACTTTTTCTATACGAAAAATGTGTCAGAATCTGCAATTATTTTATTACGAAAAATTTTTATACGAAAAATGTCTCAGTATATGAGAATTTTTTTTTACGAAAAACGTCTCAGAATCTGAGTCTTCTTCAATACGAAAAATACCTCAGAATCTGATATTTTTCTATACGAAACATGTCTCAGAACTTAAGACTTTTTCTATACTAAAAACATCTAAGAATTTGAGACCTTTTCTATACAAATAATGTCTCGGAATCTGAGACTTTTGTTTAAGAGTCTGAGCCTTATTCTCTACTAAAAATGTCTCAGAATCTGAGATTTTTTCATACAAAAAATGTCTCAGAATCAAAGAATATTCTATACGAAAAATGTCTCAGAATCTGAGACTTTTTCGATACGAAAAAATGTCTTAGAATCTGAAACTTTTTATTTTGGAAAAACGTTCATGAACTTTTTTAAAGTCTTAGGCCTTTATTCATAATACTTAAAGTGTACTTAAAGTAGGTTTATTTGACAAATATTCATGCAATATCAGTCAAATAAACCTACATTAGATTTAATTTACTCATTATGAATAGCCCAGTTAAAATCTGAAACTTTTTCCGTAGGAAAAATATTTCACAATCTGAAATTTTTTTGTAGGAACAATTTCTACACTGATAGAAATTTGTACATGACAATAATGAAAATCTACATTAATGTTATGAAAAATGACGTTAAAAAGGAACCTACACTCAACCAAAAATCATTGTATTCCCAAAGAAAATCGTTGTAAATTCAACAGAAATCATTGTTGATTTTGACCCTACAAATATTTATGTTGATTTCAATAAAAATTGTTGTCAGTTTTTGTAAAAGTTGATCAACTCGTTTTTTTGTTAATCAACTCGTATTTTATGTAAATTCAACTCATATTTTTGTTAATATAAGAAATTTTATTATTAAAAAAAAAGCTTGTTGTTATTTGTAAATATTCTTTTATTAAGTATAAATCACAATATTTTTTTTATTTCCGGCTTTTTAAGCTGCAATATTTGAAGATTTTCACAAAGATTTTCACACACACTTCGTTTATTCATGTTATGCACCCATTAGCCATTCTCTAATTATCTGATGATACCAAAACAAAATCCTAAAAAAAACAAAAAACGTTTTAATATAGTATGAATACATAAATTTATCAATGTAATTTATTACTTACCAAATATTTATAGATCTGATCCTATTTTTATTTATTTTTTTAATATTAAATAATTTTATAAGAAACAAACACATTAAATAATTTTATAAGAGACATTTCACATTGCTACCAACTCACTCGTTCACTCGTTATAATAAAAAAAAAACCGAACGAACAGGGTTGTTTTTTCTTTTTTGTTTTATCTATTGAATTCTGTAGAAGCCATTGTAATAGTTGAAACAAGTATACTGATTATTCAACGATATCAACATTAATATTTGTTGAATACGGCATTATTCTGTAAAACTTGATCTACAATGGGTTTACTAATTTTTCTACTAAGATATTTCTATGAGTGTATGAAGGGTTTCATTGAATTAATGAAATGGGTATCATAAAATGTAATTGCAAGAACAAGTTTCATTAAATTAATGAAAATTGTTCATACAAAATATAAATTGTATTTTATGTAAATGTTTCATTACTTTAATGAAAAAAGTTTTTAATTCTTATGAAATACTTTCATTGAATAAATCCTATTTTTTATTTTTGAAATGAAATACTTTTATTAAATAAATGTTACTTTTATTTTTAAAATGAAATCTATGTATGAAATTGTAAAGATCTTTTTATAGAATTAAAAATAAGTTGTTTTCACTTAGTTTTTTCGCACAAAATTTTACTCCAACCTTAAATTGTAATACACAATTAAAACCACGAACTGATATAAAACATCACAAAAATTAGTTATAATTATGTTCTTATTTAAAATTTCGTAAAAAAATCTGAAAAAATCACAAAATATCCAAAACACTTTCACATATTTTTTATTTTATCTATAGATTTCACTCAGTTTTCTTACACAAAATTTTACTATAACGTTTACTTTTAATACATAAGTAAAACCCCAAAATAATTTAAAACAACGTGAGTTTAATAAATACTTATAATTAATCAACAACATTTCATTTTAAATTTCGTAAAAAAATTCTTAGAAAAAATCACGATCAGCTGTTTTGCGCGCGTAAACTAACAGACTAAACAGACGCGACACGACAAGTGTCAAAAAACAGAAAATTTTGTAAACAAAACTCAATGAAATTTTTTAATGAAACTACGAAATCCAATGAATCAAAATTAATGAATATCTTGCACAATATGTATGAAATTTCATTTAGCATATGAAAAATTTCATTGTTGCAATGAAACAACGTTAATGAATTCCATTCATTAGTGATCTATCAGTGTACGAATTTGAGAATTTTGATATAGGGAAAATTTCTGCTATAGAAAAAGTTATAGATGTATTAAACATCTTCAAAAATGAGGTTTAAAATTTAAAATCCTTAGGCTGTATTACTTAATGCTCTGTTATAGAATAGCTCTCCGTTAAATTTAACTTTTTCATACAAATTTTGACATAAGTCTCTGTAATTCGGCAGTTAGCAGCTAACTTTTCATTGAGTAATGCACCCTCAATGTATTTTTTTAAGACTTAAAAAAAAGAAAACTTTAATTTTTTTTCCATTTGAACCATTTTTGAAGAAAAATAGCATCGATTTGTTTTTTGCATATTTTGAAAATGCATATTTTGGTTTTAAATGCATATTTTGGGCATATTTCTAGTTTTTAAGTGCACATTTTTGCATATTCTGACATAAATTAGCAAAAACACAATTTAAATTTTTTTCAAAAATTGTTTTTAATTTTAAAAATTTGTTTTAAAAATCCGAAATTTTTTTATACCCTCCACTTAGTGATAGAAGGTATATATAAGTTTGTCATTCCGTTTGTAACTCATCAAAATATCGATCTGGGACCCCATAAAGTATATATGGGGCATTCCATGTGAAATCGGACACTTTGAAAAACTTTTTTTTTAGATTTTCCCAATTTGTTTACAGTTTTTAGTACCCTTCGAAAACTCCTTCGTGGTAAATTTTCAGATTTTTTTGATGACCCGTTCAAAAGATATCGAATTTTTAAAAATTGGTGGTTTGTTCCTTTACTCAAACTTCTTTTAATCATAACTTCTTCAATAATGGTCCAAATTTCAAATTTATTTTTTCAAAATTTTTATTTTTTTAAGTACTTTCTAAAAAAAAATCCCAAAAAATTCTTAAAAGCGCTCTAGTATGCGATTTTTATGTTTTAAAATTTAAATCTCATTTTTGAAAATGTTTGTACTCTTCGATTTTTTTGAAATTTTTTTGTGTAAAACTTCTATCAATTCTACAAATTTTTTGCTCAGGAAGATCGTGGGATAACGATTATTACTATTTTTTTAATTTTTTTAAAAAATTTTATTGTAATTTTCCAATCTTAAAATCATTTCTACTGCTCCAATGGTGCGTCATAGAGGGGTCCTTTATAAGACCGACCCCCATTAATTTTTACGTCTTAACATTTTTTTGGAACAAACTAATACCCTATCTCCAATTTCTAAGGGGGCTCCCACACAAAACGACATTTTTTAAAATTTGTTCCAACCGCTCTAACTGCCCTAATAGTGCCCTTAGAGCAACAAAATGTATGACCGACCCACAATATTTTTTTAGTCCAAACATTTTTTCTGAACACACCTACCCTCTATCTTTAACTGTTAAGGCGATCCCCATACAATTTTTTTTATTTTTTGTAAATTTGTTTTATTAAATCAGCTTCTACCGGTCCAATGGTGCGTCCGAGAGGGGTCATTGGTGAGACCAACCCCCATTTATTTTTACTCTACAACATTTTTTCAAAACATACCTACGCCCTATCTCCACTCCCTAAGTAGGCTCCCATACAAATAACAGTTGGAGCAAATTTTATAAAAATGTAATTTTGTATGGGAGCCTACTTAGGGAGTGGAGATAGGGCGTAGGTATGTTTTGAAAAAATGTTGTAGGGTAAAAATAAATGGGGGTCGGTCTCAGTAATGACCCCTCTCGGACGCACCATTGGACCGGTAGAAGCTGATTAAATAAAACAAATTTACAAAAACTAAAAAAATTGTATGGGGACCGCCTTAACAGTTAAAGATAGAGGGTAGGTGTGTTCAGAGAAAATGTTTGGACTAAAAAAATATTGTGGGTCGGTCATACATTTTGTTGCTCTAAGGGCACTATTAGGGCAGTTAGAGCGGTTGGAACAAATTTTAAAAAATGTCGTTTTGTGTGGGAGCCCCCTTAGTAATTGGAGATAGGGTATTAGTTTGTTCCAAAGAAATTTTAAGACGTAAAAATTAATGGGGGTCGGTCTTATAAAGGACCCCTCTATAACGCACCATTGGAGCAGTAGAAATGATTTTAAGATTGGAAAATTACAATAAAATTTTTTAAAAAAATTTTAAAAAATAGTAATAATCGTTATCCCACAATCTTCCTGGGCAAAAAATTTGTAGAATTGATAGAAGTTTTACACAAAAAAAATTCAAAAAAATCGAAGAGTACAAACATTTTCAAAAATGAGATTTAAATTTTAAAACTTAAAAATCGCATACTAGAGCGCTTTTAGGAATTTTTTGGGATTTTTTTTAGAAAGTACTTAAAAAAACAAAAATTTTGAAAAAAAAAATTTGAAATTTGGACCATTATTGAAGAAGTTATGAATAAAAGTAGTTTGAGTAAAGGAACAAACTACCAAAATTTAAAAATTCGATATCTTTTGAACGGGTCATCAAAAAAATCTGAAAATTTACCACGAAGGAGTTTTCGAAGGGAACTAGAAACTGTAAACAAATTGGGAAAATCTAAAAAAAGGTTTTTCAAAGTGTCCGATTTCACATGGAATGCCCCATATATTCATGATGCCCGATCGATTTTAAGACATTCTAGCGATGTCCGTCTGTCTGTCTGTGGAAAATGCTGTCACGGACAAAATATTGCACAGAGATGACCAAAACTTAACATATTTATTGCAAGTTCTCCCGAGAAGTTTGGTATTGCATTTGAGCGATATCGGTTCAGCTGTTCAAAAGTTATGAACGAAAATGTAAGCACACCTCAAAAATTTCAGTACATTCAACATAACCTAAAAATACAAAATGCTTTAATTCTGCTTCTGGTTGACATATGTGAACATAATTGAACACCAAATGGTATTTAAACAAGTACGAACAGATTTTTTGACAAAAAAAGAAAAAAATCGCGGATTTTTTTTTACCAAAATTTTTTTTCGCGGAAATTTTTTTTTACAAAATTTTTTTTTTTTCAAAAGTAATTTCCTTTTAAATAAAGTTTTTTGCAATAATCTTTTTGAAATTGTGGAGGGTATCACTACATTCGGCAAGGCCGAATTTAACTTTTTACTTGTTTTTTCTTAATTATATTTTTTTATTTCATAAAAACATCTTGCAAAAAATATTTGTTTGTATTTAAAACATTTTTTATTCTGATTTGAAACGTTCGGTGAATTTTGAGTTAAGAAATTTGAGTTAAAATTGCATCGATTTGTTTTTTGCATATTTTTGCATATTTTGTTAAAAAAGCACATTTTGGTTTTAAATGCACATTTTGTGCATATGGGTGAAATCAAAAAATGTCAACCAAACCATGTAATCGTGTAATATCTCATACATGGGTTAAAGTATTCGCATATTTTTTAATGTACAACGTCGTATAGATTGGCGTAAATTAGCAAAACACAATCTAAAATTTATTTGTTTCAAAAATTATTTAAAATTTATTCTTAAATTTCTTAAATTTATTTTTTTATTTCATTAAAAAATCTTGCAAACAATTTTTTTGGTATGGGAAAACACTTTTTATTCTGATTTTAAACGTTCGGTGAACTTTTTATTCTCCTTAGCCTAAAATAGAGGACATAGAGGACATTCATGGATTCGGCCAAGTCGAATTAAAACTTTTTACTTGTTTCGTCCTACTCTAAAGCATTTGTTTACGCACATAAAAACCACTTTAAAGAATTTTACTTTAACGTTTGACAAATTCAAACATAGGCAATTTTAAAATGCGCAAATAAATAGATAAATAGCGTTAACACGATTTCCAATTGCATTACTCTACACGGTTTTTTTTTCACAGACATGTTGAATACATTTTCTAAAGTTGTATCAAACCGTCTTATCGAGATATAGGCATTTTAATTTTTTTGTGGATTTGGCAGAAATTTTAAAAATCGGTGCATGTTTAGACCTAGCTCCCATACAAATGTTCGCTTTAAATTTGGCTCAAATGACTCTGATAGCCGTATTATAACAGATATCCTTTCGATATTTTTGTTTGATGAATTCAATGGCGTTACCTGTTTTCCGAAATTAGCGCTGGTATTCGCGATTTGAAATTGTAGCGGTAAAAGACCATAAAATTATTTTTTTATAATTTCAGAATAATTTTTAAATTTAAATTTAGAAAATGATTTGATATTTTCGCAAAAAAAATTTCCGCGAAAAAAAGAGTTCCGCGAAAAGTATATTTTTTTCGAAAACTTTTGTTTCTTTTTTGTCTCGTATTCTACACATTTTCATAAATTAATAACAAAATAAAAAAAATTAAAAAAAAAAAACATTTCACGAAAAAAAATTTTTCGGCGAATTATATTTAATTTTCCGCGAATAATATTACAAATAAAGATGGTCACATGAGCAGATTAGAGCGTGATTCACGTGATTCACGCGTGATCATGCGTGAGTGTGACTGAATTCAATTATACTCACGTGATTGTGAGTGAGTGTGAGTGAAGAAAAAATTGCGTGAGTGAGTGGGTGTGAGTAAGATTTTTGCGTAAGTGAGCGTGTGTGAGTCGATTTTTGCGATTTTTGCGTGAGTTTGCGTGATTTATTTTCTCTTCATATTTCCTTTAAGGTGGGTAAGTTGCTCGGTTTTCACGTGAAAATCTGTCAAACTCCATATAAAAAAAACATAAATTTCACACTGGCTTTACAAAAGCGTAAAAATTTCGCTGAAGAGGTATTCTGTTCACTGGTGAAAAACCGGCAAAATAACCCGGTATATGTTGCATCAATACGCATCAACACTATAAGCAACATTTTTTTAAATTGTACAGACCATTTAAAAAGCGGTGAAATTTAACATTCAGATGTAAAATGAAGTAATTATAAGTGTTTGGGACTGTAAACATTAATAATATCACATAACTTACTAAAAAATATTATTTAAAGTTATTTTATGTATTCTGATGCGCAAAACATAACCAAACATATGACTGTCAAATTTTCGCTACAAATTAATTGATGTTTCGAAACATTTTTTTTCACCGGTGAACAACTTACTTAGCTTTAGTACCAAAAAAAGCAACATGTAAAATTTCGCTGAACTTTAAATTTTGCTGAAAATTTTCAAAGATTTTAGAAATTTTAGTTTTTTAAATTTTTTTTGTATAAATAAGAGTCTTGTGAGTGTGAGTCAACGTGAGTGTGAGTGAGTTGTATTAAATTTACTCACGTGATTGAGTGAGTGTGAGTAGAACAAATATGCTAGTGACTGAGTGTGCGTGATTCAAAAATTCCTTTTTCGCGAAATTTTTTTCCAATTTTTTTTTATTACATTTTGAGGTCATTATTTTCTTGGCTAATTTAAACTAGCATACACTCAAAAAAAAAAAACTGTAATGTTAGCAAAAAAAAAGCTTGTAAACCTACAAGAAAATTTGCTGATTTTGAACCCACAATTTTTTTGGTAAAGTTAGCAAAAATGTTTTGCCAAAAATTAGTTAATTTTAGTTCGACTTAGTTCATACAGATTTGAGGACCCCATTGGGTTCGGACCCGATAGGTCCAGACCCCGATGGGCCTAGACCTAGTTGGGTTCCTTAAAAATTGGCATAGTTTTTGATCCAAAATTTTTGTCCGTTTCGCTCTATCTTGCTTAGTTTTTGAGATACGTAATTTTAGGGGACCACTGGGGTTTTGAGAATTAAAAAACTCGATAACTTCAAAAATATTACTCGGAGAGCTTTTGGTTATTTATGCTTTTGGCCTTTTTATCGTGTCGGCAATATTTACCGAGATATGAGCATTTTAAAATTTTCGGGAATGCTAACTTTTTTGGATCCAAAGTTAGGACCCTTAGGGTCCACAGATGTGAAGAGGACCGGCGGTACTATGGAGAACTCGAGAACCAAAAATGGCCTTAGTTTTGCTCTATCTGGCTTAGTTTCCGAGATAGCGCCATTTTAAGTTTTCTAAAAATAAAAAAAAAATTTCCATTTATTTTTGCTAATTAATATTAGCAAAAAAGCTTGTAAAAATTTGGTCAACTCAATTTTAAATTTAGCAAAAAAAAATAGTTCAAATTTTGTTTAAAATTGCTAATGCGCTAAATGAAGTTTACAAGATATTTTTGCTAACATGCTAATCTCAACTAAAAATTTGCTAAAAGTTAGCTAACCAGCATTAGCAAAAAAAAATTAGTAAATCTACTAATGTAATATTTTGAGTGTATATTACACCGTCCGACAAAAATGAAAAAAGTCGTTGAACACGATCTGGATAATATACATTTGAAACTTGAGACTAAATGTAGTAAAACTGCATTTACAGTTTTTCATTTCGTGATAATGTATCCTTTTAAAACGACTTTATATTTATACTTGTCCTAGGATGCCACTATTGATAGCAAATGAAAGAGGACGATCTCCCCTAATTTTCCTATTTTATTATTTGTACATATAAGGAAAAAAAAAGGTAAGTTACGTCCATTCAAAAAAGTGCCCTTTAATATCATTCAAAATTTTCGACAAAATATTTTGATAAAGTTTTCAAATGTCTTTATTCACAACATTTTATCCTGATATGGCAAAATATAAAAAATGGAAAAATTAGGGGAATCCTCCTCTTTCATCACCCGTCACCAGTGACATCCTAGAACAATTACAAATTATTTCAAAAATTTATTTCAAAAATATTTTACAAAATTTATCCTTTGAAACTTTGAAGTCCTTTCAAAAGGAAACAGAATCACGAAATGAAAAACTATAAATGCAGTTTTACTCCATTTGAACTTTACTTTCAGACGTATGTATATCATCCAGTTCATGTTTAAAATTGGCTGTCGGACGTTGTTATCACAGAATAATTCACAGTCATTTTTGCAAGACTTAATCGACACGTGTTTCGAAATTTGGTACAATTTTCGTCTTCTAATTCCCAATGGGGATAGAGTCGAATATGTAATAATATTTTAGTTTGATCATTAACGATTTGTCATTAAAATCCCATTGCTACTTGTAGTGTAGGGGTTTTAGTTTGCTAAATAATCTTGACAATGGAATCTGACAAATTCCGAAACACGTGTCGATTAAGTTTTGCAAAAAATTACCAACAGAAATAAATTTAAAACAGAAAAATAATTTTCTTAAAAATTATTCTATGAAAATATTATAGTAAAGAAAATAATGACCTCGAGCTAAAATAAACCTATATATATAAAATTATATATAAAATTTTAAAAGTTGAATAAAAACAATTTTCATTTTTTAATAAAAATTAATCAGAATTTGAATTTTTTTTATTTGATATTAATTTTTGAAAATGTTTAAAATAGTACGTGACATTTTTTTTCGCGGAATTTTTTTTTTCGCGAAAAAAACTAAGCATTATCTAACCCGATTTTCAAATAATCCATTACGGATTTGTAATTATGATATATGGAAAAAAATTTTTGGAATTTAATTTTACTAATATTTTCAGTGTAACAGTTGGAAATGGTGCTATTTCACTTCCAATGAGATTTCAACTCTTTGGTGGTTTTTATCTTGTTACATATGTATGTATATTTTTTGTCTAGTTTGTACATCTTTTTTATGTTTTTAATTTTTTTTTTTTGAAAAAACAAACAATGTCACAGGATTATTGATAAACGTTGAACGTGTTATCAAGGACAAAAAATAAAATAAATTTGCATTACACTCATGTATGTACACTGTACATATTTTGGTGTAAGAGTTCAAGTGCTATACAGTTCTAACCGTACACTCAAAATAATTACTCTGTTAAATACTCTGTAAAATGACTGTAATCTCAATTCGACAGATATTTGACAAAGTTATTTGTCGAAATACAGATTTTAAGAAAATACTTTGTATTTTCTTGTAACCGAAAAACAAAATGTTATCTGTAATTTTACCTTATACTTTGTAATCTCTATTTTACAGATAATAAACAGAGTTTTTTGCTAAAATACAGATTTTAGAAAAATACATTGTTTTTTTCTCGTAACCAAAATACTAAATTTCATCTGTAATTTTACTTAGAGCTCTGTAATACAGTTTTCAAACAAAACTCTCTTCAAAAAACTTCCAAATATTTCAACCCCTCTTTAAAAAGAGTCTTAAATTGGAATAAAAATTGGTAAATTTTACGAGGATGTCTTGTAAAATTGGAGGTACTCGTAAAAAAATCTTAATTTTCAACACTACTTGCACATTAAGGAAAGAGAAGTTGATCAGGAATTAAATAAAATAGTTCTGGTCGCTTTTATTATTATTTTATAGATTTTTTATTGAAATCATTTTACAGAGTTTTCTTCGTAAAATAACAAAAAATCTTGCTGGTTGAAAATCAATGGTATTTTCTGCTGGCTCAGCAGAGTATCTCTGTAATTTAACAGAGTGATTATTTTGAGTGTATAAGTGAAATTTAAAATAGCGATTTTAAGATTTTTTTCAAACTCTGAAATACATTGGAATAGATCAATTCTTACAAGAAATGGACACATGAGCAGATTAGAGCGTGATTCACGTGATTTAAGCGTGAGTGTGACTGAATTCGATTTTACTCAGGTGATTGTGAGTGAGTGTGAGTGGAGAAAAAAATTGCGTGAGTGAGTGTGCGTGAGTAAGATTTTGGCATGAATGAGCGTGCGTTTTTTATTTTCTCTTCATATTTCCATATTGGTTCGAAACAAAAAAAAAACAACAAAAAAATTTTAAAATTTCGGATAACTTAAGACTTCGTCCCGAAAAAAGCAAAAAAAAATGTAAAATTTCGCTGAACATAAAATTTGCTGAAAATGTTGAAAGATTTTTGAAATTTAAGTTTTTGAATTTTTTTTTATAAATAAGAGTTTCGTGAGAGTGAGTGAAGCTCATTCCCGGCAGTCCCGGGAAAAAAGCTGATTAAATAAAACAAATTTATAAAAAATAAAAAATGTTTGTGGACCGCCTTAAGAGTTAAAGATAGAGGGTAGGTGTGTTCAGATAACATGTTTGATTTAAAAAATATTGTAAGGGCTGGTAACTTATCACAATATAATCAATGATTAGTGTTAATTATTGTTTCCAAACGTCAATTTTATATGAAATTGATCAATGATTAGTGTTAATCATTGATTAGCTTTTGATAAGTTACCAGCCCTAAGTCTGTCATACATATCACTGCTCTAGGGGCACCTTAGGGCAGTTAGAGCGGTGGAATAAAATTTACAAAAATGTCATTTTGTATTGGAGCCCCCTTAGAAACTGGAGATATTGGTTGTTCTGAAAAAAAGTTTAGGCATAAAAATTAATTGGGGTCGGTCTTGCTATTAACACCTCTACGACGCACCATTGGAGCAGTAGAAATGATTTTAAGATTGGAAAATTACAATAACATTTTTTCAAAAATTATTATGGGTCGGTCATACATTTAAATGCTTAAGGGGAACTCTTAGGGCAGTAAGAGCGGTTGGAGCAAATTGAAAAAAATATCATTTTGTATTGGAAACCCCTTAGAAATTGCAGATAGGGTATTTCTGTCATGGGGATAATTTCCGAGGGGATTATGTTCTGTCACCGCTATTCTCACTATGCTAAAAAACATGTTGGAAATATATATAATTTGCATATAGCAATTTAAGTTAATTTCAATAATTTAAATAATAAACGCAAAAATTTAAAATTTTTAAATTAACATTTTTAAATGTTTTCTTATTTTTTTTTTAAGAACTTAAGCTTATTATTCAATTGTCTGGCTGTCACTGTGATTTAATCCCTTCGATGTTTGCATCTTCGTTTAGCATATTTAATTTTGTTGTTCTGAACTTGTGTAATTTTCGTTGGAATCCAATTTCTTTATATTTTACAAAAACACTCGAAAAAATCGATATTCAAAAAAAAAAAAAAAAAAATAAGTCAAACGTATTGTACACTTTCCCCTCTTCTTTTTATAACTGCACTTGATGTTATTTTTGAGGCATCAAATCAACAACATCTTGGCTTAACTTGGAAGCTTACTGAAAAACTTGGTGATTTGGCTTATGCTGATGACATCGTAATACTGACCAATCGACACAGCGAAATGCAACAGAAGCTTACTCTCATCTCAAATGAAGCACTTAAAGTCGGCCTCCGAATAAATATTTCAAAAACAAAAGCTATGAGAATTAATGTAAATAATAACTCTCCATTTTTCATCAATAATACTCCACTCGAAGATGTTGAAGAGTTTGAATATCTGGGCAGCCTACTTACAAAAGATGGAGGAGCTAAAGTAGATGTTGCAAATAGAATTCGCAAAGCTCGCGTTTCTTTTGCAATGTTAAATCGTATATGGAAGGCTCGTAACATGCTTTTAAAAACCAAAATTAATATATTTAATGCCTGTGTAAAGTCAGTGCTGCTTTATGGGTGTGAGACCTGGCATGTTACTAATGCCATAACGTCAGCTATACAAACGTTTATAAATCGATGTCTCCGCCGAATCTTAGGAATATGGTGGCCACGCATTATATCCAATGTTCAACTATGGCGAACCACAGAGCAACATATTGTCGAGAAGGAAATAAGAAAGCGTAAATACGGATGGATAGGGCATACCTTAAGAAAGCCAAGTACCGAAATTGCCCACGCAGCTTATGAGTGGAATCCGCAAGGCGTGCGTGACAGAGGACGACCTAAGTCATCATGGAGAAGAACTGTGCAAACCGAGACGACCAAATCGTTTAATGAACTAAGAATGTTAGCAAGAAATAGATCATTATGGAAAAATTTTGTTAATAATATTTGTGAATAGACTAAGTTCTTAAATATATATTTATGAGCATGTCAATAAATAAATAAATAAATATTGTACACTGACAAAAATTTGTACATCACAATAATGAAAATCTATTGAAATAACAATTGCCAGAGTAGTGATAATTTTTCTAAAAAAGAAAATTAAGATTTTTCTGTTTCAATACCATATACCAATTCACACATGAGGCATTCCACAACAAATGTCAAGCGAAACAAAAACATGTGTACAGTAAATGTCGGAATAGGTTGCATGGATAGCCCTTTATGGTTTTTAAATTTTTCAAAAACTGGGCTTAGGAGGCGTAATCAAATATTAGAAAAATGGTCAAATTTGTGTCGAGGTGCCTTGTTTAAATATTTATAAAATTAAAACGGAATGCACCATAATCTCAAAAATTTACATTCTTGTATAGTTTTGTATGGGCAATCGATTAAAATTTTTTTATTTTTTTTTTTAATTTTCATAATTTATAAATTTTTTTAACAGTTTAGAATTTTTTTTTTTTTGAGTGTATATTATTTTGAGTGAACTCATTGATAAGATGTGTGTTAGTGAAACTTATTGAAATTCTCGTCTTTACTAGCAATGCAAAAACACTTATTGTTAGAAAACACAAGTTTAAAAGTAAATTTATGCGAACATGTCTTAAGTTACTTATCACTGTTGCCAATTTGGTGTTTTTCCCGCTAAAACTAGCGTTTTTATTTTGCATCTAGCGGGGAAAAAAGTGATTTAGCGGGTAGCGGGAAATCTAGCGATTTTTACCAGCCACAACTTAACAATAAAAAAAAAAACTTAAAATTTTTCACACTTTTAATTTTTTTGTTTTTATTAAAGAGCAGTTTAGATAAGCGGACTTGTAGAGCGACCTGTCAAAATTTTTTAAATATAAATTTTGTTTTTACAGTCTTAACACAGCCGAATTACCAAATGAACAGTGTAAGTATGCGAATAAGGAAGAATATACCGTTTGTATAATTTAACAAATGACTACTAAAACGCAGGAAACGGTTAAAAGATAATATTATTGTGAACTTTTTTGCATTAATGGATTAATGCATTATGCAAAAATGTTAAAAAATATTAGTTTTTAATCGTTTCCTACGTTTTTATACCCTACAGACCACAGTATGGGGGTATACTCACTTTGTCATTCCGTGTGTAACATATCGAAATATCGGTCGGGGACCCCACAAAGTATATATAATATTGATCAATGATAGAATCTAAGACATTCTAGCGATGTCCGTCCATCCGTCTGTAGAAATTACGATGCAGTCCAAACCAAAAAAGATAGAACCCTGAAATTGGGCAAGAATATCTCTTATGTTACTGGTAAGGTTAAGTTCGAAGATGGGCAAAATTGTACCAGGGGGAAAAAAGTTTCCTCTTGAAGAACTAAAACGACCTCAAAAAATTCGATATTTTTACGATTTTTTTTTTAATTTTTGCTCAACAAATGTAACATTTGTTTGCCATATTAGGTGTGTTCCAGAACGTTACCGCGGGTGCCCGTGGGTACCCAAACCAGCCCAAAAAGCGTTCCCGTACGCAAAAATTGGGTAAATGAGAGAGTTTTTGAGAGAATAAATTACTTTTTCATTTTACCGAACTTACCCGCACTTTTTTTCGGGTAAATTGGTAACAGTCAGATGTTGAAAAAACAGCTGGTTTTTTTTTTGTGAAGCTAAATTGGAAATTTAAATAAAATAAAGAACTAAACCAACGAAATGTGTTATTTCAATACAAAAAAAGATAATTTGTTATTAAAATAAACTTTTACAATTTGTTTTCTTGTTTAAAGTAATTTTTCTTACGAAAATATTTTAGCGTTATTGGGAGTGTTATAACACTCTTATACCGAATTCGCATTCATTTTTTTAAACATGTTTAACAACTTAAACATGTTTACATTTAAACTTGTTAAGGTACATAAACATGTTTAAATACTTAAACATGTTAAAAAAAATGAATGCGAATTTGGTATTACTTGTTATTCCTCATTTGCATCCCTGAAACATGAACTTGGACCGCTAAAAAAATACGTGTCACTTTATTTTTTTGCTCTACAAAATAAAACCAATTCCATAATGATCCGCGGTTGACACCAGGGAGACTTCCCTTGGCCAAACATGCACGCACAGCTTTTCGTCATATTGAGTAAAGTAGCAAAATTTTAGGACATTTTTGTTAATTAGTCGAAAATATTAACTTTTTTGGCTCTAAGAGTAGGTCTTTTAAATACTTTTGAGTTTAGGCCGCTAAAAAAAAATACGTATCCAAATTTCATGAAGATTGGAGGGTGAACCAGGGAGACCCCCTTGTAAGTCTAATTTAACATGTTTTTTTTTCCTACATAAATATTTATAATATTCGGCTTTGGCTGAATAGCAACAATTTTGCCGAATATTTGGCTGTGCCCAAAACAGGTGTATTCGATTCTGTAATTTTTAAACTTGCTATTAGAGATGGGCGCGTAGTGAATTTTAACTCAGGCTCGGTCACGAAATAAAAATATTGCATACACGCACGAAATTTTTTTTTGCTCATGTTCACGCACGCTCACGTAAGTAACTACAATTTTTCTCACGCTCACGAAGACTCACGAAATTTAAATTAACAAATTTTTGTTTTACTGTTTTCGATTTCTTGCACAAAAGGTATTTAATTTCCTTAAAACAATTATAAAAATTTATTTAAATCACAACTTTGTAGAAAAATATTTTTCCTATAATAGTGAAATAAATTTCACTCACGATCACGCGTGAATCACGAAAAATTCGTGTCACGCTCGCATCTCTACTTGCTTTGTTAAAAAACTCTCGTTTCATAACATTAACTGTTTTAATAGCTAATACCACAGAACATGAGGCTAATATTATTTAAAAAAAACCGTTACATTTTTTCAAAAAACCGTTACATTTCAAATTTCATGATATTTAGCTATTAAATAGCTAAATTTATTTTCTGTTTTTGAATTTGGTGTTTTCTGGAGATTTTTTTTCCTGATTTAGCGGGTTTTTGTCAAAAAAAGTTGGCATCAGTGTTACTTATAGAGTTACCACAAATGCTATTTGACATACTGGCAACAAATTTAAAAATTAATTCACCTTTAACCATTAAGTTTGAGTGTCATACTTTTTTTTTTGCTCCTTAAGGTATGCTTTTTTTTGTTTTTTTGTTTTTTTGTTTACACCTTAAGGTATGCTTTAAATATTTTGAAAAAATATTAAAAAAAATAAATAAACAGGACGAGTCATAAATGCATAAAACCTTAATGTGTTTAGGATTAAAAAGGTCCACTTTTTTTTATGGTTACTTAAAGAAGTGATTGAAAAACCGCGCTATATTCGGAAAGTATTTTTTTAATCAGAAATCCAGAAAAAATTTCCAGAAAGTTTAACTATATATCATTAATTTGGCAACATTGCACATTGGTTCCAAATCAAAATCTAGCAGGACAAAAGTCCAAAAATTAGTGTCCTTAAAATTGGGAATTAATAGTGCTAGGGGCAAGCTAAGGGTGTGTTCTGATCAAACTAATAACCATTTTTTGGAATTAGGTCTTTAACTTTGTTAAATATGCGAATAAGATAACATTTTTGGTATCCAATATTTAAAAAAATAATATATGTATATATAAGTGTTCAACTAATAACATCATATTATCCATGTTACATCAATGGTTTCAAAACGGTTTATGTACAAGAAAGCTACAGATTTATACCTATTCTGGACATTAATAAGAAATTTATTATCGATCTTCTTCTTACATTTTTTGTACTTTGAAGTATGGTCAATAATAACAATATTTTTGAGGACTTACGAAACTTCCGCAGCTTGCCAAAACCGAATCCAGGCATATCATGTCGAATTACTACATACAACTTATAGGTAATTTATTACTGAACGTTGTCATGCAGACATTTCTTGCAGGTTTTTGCAAGTTTAAAATTAATCACAGTTTATATGAAAATAGATTTTCGCGTAAATTTTTTTTTCTAAATAGAGTATCGAATTTTTGTAAGTTTTTGATAGCTTTTAAGTATTATAATTATGCTTAGCTTAAATAAAGCATTAAATGTGATGTTTCCTATTAAACCGCGGCCAAAATTACACACTTCTACTAAATTCAAAAATGTCTGTCCGTCTATCCGTCTGTCCGTCTGTAGAGGACACGATACAGTCCAAAATAAAAGAGCTAGACTTCCGAAGTTTGGCACGAATATGTCTTATATTACTAGGCAGGTTAAGTTCGGAAATGGATAAAATCGGACCAAGGGGAAAAAAGTTCCCCCTTGGAGAACTAAACCAACCTAATAAAAATCGCATTTTGTGCAGGGTTTTTTGTACTTTTGCTAAGCAAATGCAACATTCTTCTCTCAGATGAAGTTCGATATCGCAAGGGGAAGGTGCTCCCTAACGTCTCCCACCAACCCCGCCCCCCAAAAAAAAACAAACCCCCCTGGATTTTTTTATATTGTTTTTTTACATTTTGGAGGGTATAAAAGATTCGGCACAGCCGAATGTAACACTCTCACTGTTTTTTTCTATTTTTTTTTTACACTTTGGAGGGTATAAAAGATTAGGCATGGCCGAATTTAACGCTCTCACTTGTTTTTTTTCAATTACACTTCTCGACAAAAAATTTTTTTTTTTTTAGAGATTACAAAACTTTCAAAAAATAAGTTTTTGCATTTCATATTTCTGTTCTGCATATAAACCATTTTTGACATTAATGAATTACTGAAATTAGAAAAAAAATAAAAAGTTGTCGATTAGTGTAATCGACTTGGAAAAATTTAAACATGTTTTTTGAACTCAGCGACCCCAAAAACATATAAAACGATGATAAAATAATTTTGTCCAGCTAGATTTGGACTTGGAACCACTGTGCATTGTGTGTTTAATCCACACAAAAACGAAAATGCGTTTGATGATAATATGTAGAAGCAAAACTTAAGACAACACAACGAAAACTTTGTGCAGATTGAAAAGTCTTACACTCAAAATAATTACTCTGTTAAATACTCTGTAAAATGACTGTAATCTCAATTCGACAGATATTTGACAAAGTTATCTGTCGAAATACAGATTTTAAGAAAATACTTTGTATTTTCTTGTGACCGAAAAACAAATTTTTAACTGTAATTTAGGATGACGTGTAAATTTGGAGTTACTCGTTAAAACTCGTAATTTTCAAAAAAATAAAAAAGTAAATTTACAATTTGGAAACATTAAAGCGGGCAAATTTAAAAAAAAATTAATTTTAATTACTGTTTTTGAAGCAGAGAAGTTTTACTAATAAAATGGATTTAACTAAAACTTTGTAAATTTAAAGAGTTTTTTTGTAAAATTTTTAACTCATAAAATGTATTTAACTAAAACTTTGTAAATTTACAGAGTTTTTTTGGTAAAATTCTTTTCGGTTTTATCAATATTTTACAGATAATTCTGTAAATTTACAGTTTTTTTATCGAAATCATTTTACAGAGTTTTCTTCGTAAAATAACAAAAAATCTTGCTGGTTGGAAATCTATGGTATTTTCTGCTGGCTCAGCAGAGAATCTCTGTAATTTAACAGAGTTATTATTTTGAGTGTATAAGTGTACTGTGTTTAGGTTACATAAAATCTAGTTAAAACAACAGTACCTGCCCAATTTAATACTGACGCTGTTAAAATGTTAAAAATTATGGTAAAATAAAACTTCTATATGAATTAATAGGGCAATAGCACATCCCCACAAAAAACAAGTAAGACCGGCCAGATGATACCCTACACCAGTGTTTTCCGAAAAAATAGAACAGTTCCGCAAAATACCCGAAAGTCTTCCGATTAATAGTTTTTGAGTTATCTAGTTTTTAAGATTCTCAAGACCCTATCAGACCCCTTATTACCGTATCTCAAAAACTAAGCAAGGTATAGAGAAACGGACACAAGTTTTGGGTCAAAATCTATTGGGGCTGGACCCAAGGGTCCAAGGGTCTAGTCCCAATATAGTTCTAAACTGTGTATGAACTTAAGTGTAATATAATTTTTCCCATTTTCTAGTTAAAATTGGCCTAAAATTAAATAACTTTGTTTTACTTATTTTTGGGAAAATTATGAACTAAAACCAAGAAAAAAATCTTTGGAGCCAAATCATTCCCTATTTTTCTCAAAATTGAGTTAATTTTCCCAGATTTTAGTTCACTTTTTTTTTAGTGCAATGACCTCTGCCGACTTACCCCCTTACCCCCCATGTTGGAGGGTATCAAAGAATCGTCTCAGCCTTATTTAAAACTCTTACATGTCTTGACTTAATTTAGTGACCAGGTACTGTAAGTTTCCTTTAAACTTACTTTTAATCTAATAAATTGAAATTTTCATCAAATTTGTGAAGACGGCAAATTAAAATGATTGTGGGCAAAATCAGTAATTTATGTTTTTTAAAACTAGAAAGTCGATAAGAGTTGTGTGCGGTTTTAATGGGTGCTTAAACTCAAATTAGGACACATGAATATTAGGGTGGCACGAATAGCGACTTTTTTTCGAATTTCGTCGATCGCCAGGCAAATTATGGTTTGTTTTTGTCTAGAAACTCTTTGTTTAAATTTTTAGCCAAATTGAACAAAATTAATCCGTGCCTTTGGGGGGTTAAAGTTGTGTCCTAAAAAGCTTTTTTCCGCATCCAACATTTTTCCAACGATTAAAAATTTCATTTTTGTGGTATAAACCCTTTAGATTTAGAGCCGTTGGGCTTCTACCCACAAATTTGTATAGCCTTCACTATAGTAATAGATGGCATATGTATATGAGCAATTGTCATTAACTTTTGATATTTAAGAAAAAAAAAATTGCGATTTTTTTTTCGTGGTACATTGATAAGACTTTGTAGGTAAGTTACATTATAAATAAGTAATTCAAATCCGTTCGCGTGCATTAATTTGAGCGATCGCACCCAAAACTATGGCGGTTTAAAGTTAAAATTTTTAAAAAAATTGTCAAAATTACATTTTTTATCCGAAGTTAACCAAACGTACCATTTTGTATTCTGCTTACCCAGAGCTAAAATACATATTCAAACATGCATAAAATCTTTGCTAAATATCGAGATATTTGCATTTAACCAATTTTTTTTCGGCACATTTTGCAATATTTTGGAAATAAAAATGTTTCCAGCGGTTTTATTTTTTTTTAGAAAAATATAACCAAATGCATTAACAAAATCTCAACAAATCCTTAGTTAACACCATTATTCTATCTCTAATAGATAAGAAACAGCAGTGGTTTAAAGGGAACATTTTTGAAAAAAAAATTTAATAATTTTGAATTTATTTTTTTTTTTAATATTAAATGTCTGATTTTACAGTGTTGTCCTTCACTGAATATTGAAAATATTCAAAGTATGATTAATAATGCTAATATTAAGGTTATTACGAAATATATTAACGTTATTACTAATTTTATCAAGGTTATAAAAAATTTTAGCGATTTTTCGCGATTTTCGCGACTGCAAAAATCAATGGACTAATTTTGAAATATTATTTGAATAAGACATGTCAAAATCTATCAAAATACATTTCTTTTCTACTTTATTTAAGTAATGTAAGGTTTTATATAACCATTAAAGTTAAAGGTATCAAAAATTTAAAACCACCGAAAAACCGCTTAAACGTTAAATTTTTTCGGGTGCGAATTAATTGAAGATAGAGAATTAAAAATACTACCAAACGCGCCTTTCACCGACCAATTTCTATAAGCGGCCTGGATGTGCCTTACAAAAAAGTGAAAACTTTAAAACACCGCGTAATTCGCCAATATTAAATTTTGATCAATGTTGCTTTCCATGATTTATTATATTTGCACATACCATTGTTCCTACATGTTCAACTTTCAGCCATGCACATTTGGCTGTCAAATAATGCAAAACTAAAATATCGAAATTTTGCAAAAAATTTAAAAAGTTCATAAAATTTTTGCAATTGAATATTTTTTGGGTGCGTTTGTAAATTAAGTGGGAAATGGTAAATTATAAAGTTCACAAAGCATTCGGAACCATTCGGAATAAAACTGGGAGTGTGCCTCGCAAAAAACAGACTTTTTAAAAAATTCACGTTTTTTCTTCCCATCTTTGGAGAGCTGCAGCTTCGTAACCATTGCGAGCACATCACTCGAATCAGTCTCAGATTGTGCATATTTACAAGGGCTTTTACCATGTGTATTTGAATTTTAAAATTACAGTTTGCACCAAAAGCTACAATCAAAAAACCTCGAAAAATTTAAAATTGAAAAAAGTTGGTATCAAAGATTTAGGTCCATGTAACTTTTTTCTTATTGATGGCACATCCACTGAACCTACACCAAATAATTGCCCAAGTCTACTGATTAAACGGTATTAAACTTGGAGCAATAGCTTTAACGCACCCAACAATATGGAACTTTGAACGAAAAATTTCATGAGAGTATCAAGCGATTTTTTTACATTTTTCAACTTTGCACGTTCCTTACCATGAGATAATGAGACTATTTGCGCTGTGCCTTTGCAGAATTACTCATTATGGTTCCCTTAACATATCTACATTCACAGGTACCACCTAGTTTACAAATAAAAATGTTATTGTGAAATTAGTAAAATATCACAAGCGTTAAAAGTTAATGACAAAAGTCCATATACATAAGTTTGTCATTTCGTTTGTAACACCTCGAAATATTGGTTTAGGGTCGTTTTTTTTATTTTATTTTTTTGGGGAATTTCGAGGAGTGCCGGGCGGAACTATGTGTTATTGGATCTAGAAATAATTGTGTAAAAATTTGAGATAGATTGGATTAAATTAACCCGTGCCGCAGCAAAGTCAAATTTTCGAGAAAAAGCCAAAATGGCCATAATTTTAACAAAATTAAAAATATTTGTAGAGCAATTTAACCCCCTAACTGCCTTTTTATAGACTTTTATGTATTTCTTTTAAAAAAGGACAAAAATTACCCCTTAAAACTGGAGCTGGAGGGATAATCTGGTCAAAGAAAAGAATCAAAATTTTATAAAACACATCAGAACATAATATTTAGCTCAACAGTATATTTACACTGTTTTTTGTCGAGTTTTTTAATACTGCTTTGGTAAAAAATATAACAAACATTGATTTTTTATATTGGCCCATTTTGAAGCATTTTGCGCTTGTCGCACAAAACTTTAAACCTTTCACAACCCCTAGTGAAATTTTATGAGGAAAATATTTTTAGAACATTTACCTTACATTAACCCTTTAATTGGACGTTTTATAAGACTTCTGTGTTTAGTTTTTGAAAAAAGGACTAAAATAACACCTTAAATTAAAAAAAAAAATAAAAAAAATAAATAAAATGATATGTTCAAAGAAAAGAACCGCCATATAATTCCACTGAAGACATCGACCAATTTTTATACCCTAAACCACTCTGTGGTACAGGGTATAATGAGTTTGTGCTGATGTTTGTAACTACCCGAAATATTGGTCCTAGACCTATGTACCTTCAAGTATACCGATCGACTTAGAATTACTTTTTGAGTCGATTTAGCGATGTCCGTCCGTCCGTCTGTCCATCTATCGGTTTAAGCACGATACAGGTCGCAATTTTCAATCAATTGACTTGAAATTTGAAACTTAAGCATCTTTTGGCGAAAATCGGTCCATGCCAACCCCTAGCCCCCATACAAACGCCCCGTTTGGATTCGGCTTAAATGACTCTAATAACTATATTATAATAGATATCGCTTTGAAATTTAGCAGGTAATCAAATTTTGTATGCACAAATCACCATTTCAAATTTCAAAGAAATCGGGTCAGTCCTTCTGGTAGTCCCCATACAAACCACCCTCCCGATATTCACACAATTTCCTCAAAATTCATAAAAATATAAATATTTGATAAAAATTTTATTTTTATATGTTAAACGTGAACTTTAGTAACCTAATCAAATCGCAATATAATTGCACCATTTTTGGACTTAGTCTCCCCATAAAAAATTTTCGACTGATATTCAGTTAAATCGGTCTATCCCAGCAAAACTTTGGTAATGGGTAGTGATTATATAACACATTACCAGGTAATGTATATAACTTATTTGTAGCATTATTTTATGATGTCTTACCAAACATTTGTTCCACAACGTATTATTTTCAAGTGAAAAATAATGCATTACTAATAATTTGCTACGTAATGCATGATTATTGGAAAAAATGTATTTCATATTTATTATTTCTAAACATCAAATCATGGATGACTTATATTTGGTTACATTATGTACCCAGCAGAAATTTTGCTGAACTGGCAGCAGCTTTTGGAAAGGAATCCCGAGTCAAGTAGCGCTTCCAAACGTGCTGAATTCATGCATGATTCTCTAAGGCGATGTCCCACTTTAGAGCGCCAGTTGGATACACAGAAAAAGCGCTCTTAAGATGCTCTGAAATCACGTCTCTTTAGAGCGGTGAAAAAAGCGCTATAAAAATGAAGTGAATTCATGTACCTTTTTAGATCTAATTTAAGCAGAATAAAAATGAAACTCCCATCATATTTAAAAAAAATCCAATTATATTTCGAATATTTCAATTTATATTTCAGAAATTTCCATTTATATTTCAGAAATTACCATTTATAACTAAAAAATGTTCAATTACATTTCAAAAATTTTCAACTATATTGGAAATTTTTGAAATATAATTGGAAATTTTTAAATATAATTGGAGATTCTAAAATATGATTGAACATTTTTTGTAATATAATTTGCATTTTCTGAAATTTTTTTTTCATTCAAAATGTGTTAAAGGTGTTATGATTGAAGCACTCTTTTCAGCGTTGATTAATGCGCAAAAATTATGCAGTCAAATCATGTGTCTTTGTCCAAAACTCATGGTTTTTCATTCAAAAAGTATTAAATATATTAAATGGGAAAGCATGTGCGAAATTGTATCGAAATGTAATTTTATATTTTAAGTTTTATATAAAAAATCTTAACAAAAAATTAAAATTTTTTCCCCTTAATTTTACTGCATCCTCAAGAGCGCTCTTTGGATGCGCTTCGGTATGCTATAAAAAGATGCTGTGTCGCCAAAATCTCGATATATTTTTGCTGGGTATTATTTGAAAGATTGAAATAATGCATTATTTATAATTGGATGCATAACGCATTACAATAACATAAAAAATAATTATTTTTTAAAAAATGCATAAGTTTAAACTAGAGATGGGCTCACGACAGGAAATTTCTAACGACACACACTCACGATCATATTTTATCTACTTACACTCACTTACAATCACGTGAGTAAATTTAATACAAAATTACTTTTTCCCTACTCGTAACACCTTATATATTATCTTCTGGTATGCTATATTATTTCAATTCTCGAAACCTATAAAATATCATATATTTTACACCTTACTCGTATTCTTCGTTATAAATTTATGACTTATTTTATACCTTACTGGTATTCTTTGTCATAATGTGGATGCATTACTTTGAGTCTCATTGCCTGTTAAAATCATCTATGCTGCAATGTATAAAATAAGAGATCCTATACCTTATTTTATACCTTATTTGGTAATCTAAGTTTTGCTGGGATTGACAAAAAAATAAGTCAATTCCACTTAAATTTGATCTGTGTGTGTTTTCTACACTTAATAAAGATCTAAAAAAAGACAAATCCAACCGGTCCATGTTTGGACTCGGGACCCATTTTCCGGAAAACACTGGTGTAGGGTATTATATGGTCGGTCTTGACCGACTTTCTTAGTTATTTTAAGTTCAGATGTGTTTTTATTAAAGTTTTTTTTTTAAATTTCTCAAAGGCCCTAAAAAAGAAATCCGAACTGAATTTGGAAAATCCGTGGAATTTTTGAGTTTACCGGTTCATATTGCATATACAAAATAATAGTCGCGGATAGTTTGAATGTCTGTCGTAAACAAGTGTTATTAACACATTTTCTTACTTTTCTCATTTTAACTAGTACTACTGTAGTATAAGCCAGCTCATGTTGTTCAACAAATCAACAAATTCTAAGTAACTTGAGTGTAAAAGGATAAAAAGTAAAGTTAAATAACCACAAACATTTAATCCACATAATCTTACCAAATACACAATCAAGTTCAGCTGAAAGAAAAGAAAATGAAAAAAAAAGTTAAAAATCGATTTACAAACACTCAACCAACTATAAAAGTAAATTCAAATGAATATGAGACATTCCACATCAAATGCCCCGCTACAGAAAAACATGTGCGCCATGAATGTCTGAATATGGTATGGATAACCCTATATGGAACTAAGAAAATTGTGTATTTGGTTTTTCAATTTTTGAAAAACTGGGCAATGGAGACGTGGTTAAATATTGGAAGAATGGTCAAATTTGTGTCAAGTTCCCTTGATTAAATATTTATCAAATTATAACAAACTAGCTTACCATCCCGGTACTTCGTTACCGGTTGTGTTGATACTGGATAATAGACGGATCAGGATTACTCTATCGATTTCCAAAAATTCCCCTACGTAGTCTTTGTTTTATTTATTTGTGGACGTTTAAGTCTTCCATAAAAAAATATTTCAATGAATAATTTAAACAATAAAATTTGAATAACTTCGCTGGTATGTTATCATGTTCGTACCGGGGGAAAAATATATTGACAATTTTCGAGCCCTTATGTCGGGATTTTGGATTTTGAGTGAATAAATATGTCAGTGAAAAAATAAATTGGAATAAAAAAAAATAAGTTTGAGTGAAAAAATATATAAAGGGGAAAAATATGGAGGAAAAAGCTAAACACGAAAAATTTGAGTAAAAAATATCATTCCATATTGTTCCCTTCTCTATTCCATTTTGTTCCCCGTTCTACTCCATTTCATTTCCAATTCCATCTCCTTCTTCTAAGGTCATTATTATAGGAACAAAAAAAAAGTACCAAAAAGTACCTCTTCCAGAATGTTTTTTCTTCACCGAAGTATCCTATACTCCATATTTCAATTATATAGGATCATTGTTTCAGCAAATATTAAAAGTACTTTTTATCCCCGTTAAGAAACGTGTTTTTTTTCACCGAAGGATTTCACATTCCAAATTTTAAGTTTCTGTGACCATTTTATTTGTTGGAACCTTTTCCAAT
Source organism: Pegoplata infirma (assembly GCA_963921195.1). NCBI lineage: Eukaryota > Metazoa > Arthropoda > Insecta > Diptera > Anthomyiidae > Pegoplata > Pegoplata infirma. The sequence continues at coordinate 28,460,133 of OY992538.1, read as the reverse complement.
TTCAAGTTTTTATGATTATTATTTCAGAAAATAAAAAAGTACCAAAAAGTGTACTTTCGGTACATTTAACAAAACGTACTTTTTATAGAAGATACTTTTTATAAAAGGTACTTTTTATAAAAGGTACTTTTTATAAATGGTACTTTTTATAAAAGGTACTTTTTATAAAAGGTACTTTTTATAAAAGGTACTTTTTATAAAAGATACTTTTTATAAAAGGTACTTTTTATAAAAGGTACTTTTTATAAAAGGTACTTTTTATAAAAGGTACTTTTTATAAAAGGTACTTTTTATAAAAGGTACTTTTTATAAAAGGTACTTTTTAAAAAAGGTACTTTTAATAAAAGGTACTTTTTATAAAAGGTACTTTTTATAAAAGGTACTTTTTATAAAAGGTACTTTTTATAAAAGGTACTTTTTATAAAAGGTACTTTTTATAAAAGGTACTTTTTATAAAAGGTACTTTTTATAAAAGGTACTTTTTATAAAAGGTACTTTTTATACAAGGTACTTTTATAAAAGGTACTTTTTATAAAAGGTACTTTTTATAAAAGGTACTTTTTATAAAAGGTACTTTTTATAAAAGGTACTTTTTTTAAAAGGTACTTTTTATAAAAGGTACTTTTTATAAAAGGTACCATTATTTCAGTAAATTAAAAAAAGTACCAAAAGTACACTTTTTTCCATTTTACCCCCGTAGAGTCGACATTGGCAAAAAACCAGCCTTGGTGAATATTTTTTCCGGGAGGTGAACCTACATTGTAAATTTTAAGTTTCTATGACGATTATTTAAGAAAATATAAAAGGTACCAAAAGTACAGTTTTTTACCCATTTTATCCCTTAGAATCAACATTGGCAAAATCTAGCCTAAGTTGATTTATATTCCGGGAGCTGAACCTACATTCAAAATTTCAAGTGTCTAGGACCATTATTTAAGGAAATATAAAAAGTACCAAAGGTACATTTTTTTACGCTTTTTACCCCCTTAGAATCAACACTGGCAAAAATCCAGCCTTACTGAATCTATATTCCGGGAGGTGAACATATAGTCCAAATTTCAAGTTCCTGTGACCATTATTTCAGGAGATATAAAAAGTACCAAAAGTACTGTTTTTTACCCTTTTTACCCCCTTAGAATCAACATTGGCAAAAATCCGGCCTTACTGGATCTATATTCCAGGAGTTGAACATACAGTCCAAATTTCAAGTCTCTGTGACCATTATTTCAGGAGATATAAAAAGTACCAAAAGTACAGTTTTTTACCCTTTTTGTCCCCTTAGAATCAACATTGGCAAAAATCCGGCCTTACTGGATCTATATTCCGGGAGGTGAACATACAGTCCAAATTTCAAGTCTCTATGACCATTATTTCAGGAGATATAAAAAGTACCAAAAGTACAGTTTTTTACCCTTTTTACCCCCTTAGAATCAACATTGGCAAAAATCCAGCCTTAGTGGATCTATATTCCGGGAGGTGGGCCTACAGTCCAAATTTCAAGTCTCTAGCTTCAGCGGTTTGGGCTGGGCGATGATGAATGAGTATGTCAGTCAGTCAGTCAGTCAGTCAGTCAGTCAGTCAGTCAGTCAGTCAGTCAGTCAGTCAGTCACCTTACTCTTTTATATATATAGATTGCACCACAATTTCAAAAAATTACATTCTTGTATATTTTTTTTATGGACTATCGATTAAAAACTTTTATTTTGGAAAATTTTTAGAACCTGCTTTGAAGTTTTCAATTTTTTAAAAAAAATCTAAAAATTTTTATTAAAAAAAAAAACAATTTATCAAAAATCCGACCACATTGTCTATCCTCACAAAACAAATTCAGATGGGTATTTTTTGTATTTTTTAAGAAAGTCACTTTTGAAAATTGGATTTCATAAAAATTCTCCAATTCTCTTGTATTTTATTGTGTAAACATCGCGTATGAGTATTGAATATTTACAGGCGCGGATCCAGGGGGGGGGAGAATGGGATTTCTCCCCCCCCCCCAAAATGATTTCAAAAAAAGAAAAAAGGAAAAAAAGGAAGAAAGAAAAGGAAAAATGAAAGAAAAAGGAAAAAGGAAGGGAAAGGAACAAAAATAGAAGGAAAATGGTATATGTGTGCTGAGGATTTACATCACACATAGCCTCTATAAAATGTTTCAGAATTAAAGAAATTGCGCATGAGAAACTTAAATGACATTCAAGTCGTGGGAATTTTCTAACCAAATAACTATCCTTATCATTTTCTAAGGAAAAAGTATTATCTCTAATATTTTTTTTAGAAAAATGTCTCAGAATTAATGACTTTATCTTTAGAAAAAAATTTTGATACTTATTTTTCTCTAAATGTAAGAATTTTTTTATTTAAAAAGTATATCAAATTTTAGGAAAAATCTCTTTTCTATAGAAAAATTCCCTCAGAAACTGGAAATTTTTATTTAGAAAAAACGTTTCAGAATCTTACAAGAATTTTTCTGCAAAAAATTTCTCAGAATTGGATAACATTTCTACAAGAAAACGTTTCAGAATCTGTGTTCTTCTATGGGGAAATATATTTTTTTTATGGAAAATTGTTTAAGAATATGAGAATTTGTCTTTTTAAAAAATCTTTTAGAATCAACGAATTTTTTTATAGGAAAAGTTTATCAAAATCTTTGATTTTTTTATCGGGAAAATGTTTTAGAGCTTTTCTATAGAAAACTATATCAGAACCGGATATTTTTTTTAGTACAAAATATTTCTAAGAATCAGAATTTTTTCTAATGAAAGATTCTGAGAATTTTTCTATAGGAAATATGTCTCTGAATATTTAATTTTTTTTTAAGTTTCAGAACCTTAGAAAACATTAGAAGGCATTATAACCCTAAATTTTTTTTATTGAAAAATGCTTTAAAATTAAAGGTCTTATTTTTAGAGAAGTGTATCAAAATTTTTTCATAAAATGTTTTGGAAACTGATAATTTTCTTTTACAAAATATGTTTCAGGGTCTAAGAATTTTTGAAAAAAAAAATTTTTTTAGAATCTGAAAATAAATTTAAAATATGAATATATATTTTATAGAAAGAACTAGCTGGCCCGGTCCGCGTTGCTGGCCCAAATATAAGATCAGTCTTATTTTCGTCTCGTTCTAATATATAGCCCGGCAAAAAATGTAATGACTTTCTTGGCTTAGAAAAATTTGTAGGCGTGGTTTTAAAGACCCAATTAGGCAGATAATAAACTTCAAATTATATTTTAGGAACTAAAAAAAATTATTATGTCTTCGACTTTGCGAACTGTACAAATTTAAAACTTTTTTAGTATCATTACGAATAACACAAAAATACATTACGCATATCCTTCGTTCTTAAGGTGAGCTATTGTCTTGAGTTCAAACAAACCTTTATAGTTTTCCCGAATTTTCCATTTTTGTGAGGATGTTTATTCTGGCTCGAGGTCATTATTTTCTTTACTAATTAAAACCATGATATTCTCATAGTATAATTTTCAAGAAAATTATTTTTTGTTTTAAATTTATTTATGTTGGTCATTTTTGCAAGACTTAATCGACACGTGTTTCGGAATTTGTCAAGATTCCATTGTCAAGATTATTTAGCAAAAATAGAAACGATATACTACAAAGTAGCAAACGAGTCTAATGACAAATCGTTTTTGCACAAACTAAAACATTAATACATATTCGACTCTATCCACAATGTGAATTAGAAAGACGAAGAAATTGTACTATGCTAGTAAGTAACAATTGTCAATAACCAACAAAAATATTTAAAACATTTTACATACGATAGTCCATTGGACTACAACAATATGTTTTTTGTTGCTGTGAATGAAATTATACCATTATTAGGGCTATTCATCACTATGGCGTGCCAACCATTATGTTCAAATTCTGATTAATTTTTATTAATAAATAAAAATTGTTTTATTCGACCTTTAAAATATTATATTTTGTGAGGATGTTTATTCTGGCTCGAGGTCATTATTTTCTTTACTAATTAAAACCATGATATTCTCATAGTATAATTTTCAAGAAAATTATTTTTTGTTTTAAATTTATTTATGTTGGTCATTTTTGCAAGACTTAATCGACACGTGTTTCGGAATTTGTCAAGATTCCATTGTCACGATTATTTAGCAAAAATAGAAACGATATACTACAAAGTAGCAAACGAGTCTAATGACAACATCCTCACAAAATATAATATTTTAAAGGTCGAATAAAACAATTTTTATTTATTAATAAAAATTAATCAGAATTTGAACATAATAGTTGGCACGCCATAGTGATGAATAGCCCTAATAATGGTATAATTTCATTCACAGCAACAAAAAACATATTGTTGTAGTCCAATGGACTATCGTATGTAAAATGTTTTAAATATTTTTGTTGGTTATTGACAATTGTTACTTACTAGCATAGTACAATTTCTTCGTCTTTCTAATTCACATTGTGGATAGAGTCGAATATGTATTAATGTTTTAGTTTGTGCAAAAACGATTTGTCATTAGACTCGTTTGCTACTTTGTAGTATATCGTTTCTATTTTTGCTAAATAATCTTGACAATGGAATCTTGACAAATTCCGAAACACGTGTCGATTAAGTCTTGCAAAAATGACCAACATAAATAAATTTAAAACAAAAAATAATTTTCTTGAAAATTATACTATGAGAATATCATGGTTTTAATTAGTAAAGAAAATAATGACCTCGAGCCAGAATAAACATCCTCACAAAATATAATATTTTAAAGGTCGAATAAAACAATTTTTATTTATTAATAAAAATTAATCAGAAGTTCTAATAAATATCTCAGAAATGGATTATGTTTTTATGTGAAAAATATTTTAGAATCTAAGAGTTTTTGTGAAGTAAAAATTTCTTAACAACTGAGAAATTTTTTGAAGGAATCATGTTTAAGAATATAATACTTCATTAAAATTTTTTTTCGGAATATTGGACTTTTAGTTGAATTTTTTATTTTTTAAATAAGAATTTTTATATAAGCTGCTTTTTATGACTGTAAAGGCATAATATTAATATTTTCCCATACAAACCTACAACAACAACAAAGTTCAAAAATTCCAAATTCTCGAGAGCATTTCTAAAAATTTGAAAATAATGTCTAATATCTTTAAATTTTTTTTGTTTGTTTGTATAAAAAATATTGTGTTTTGACTGTTCAAGCATAAAAATTGGCTTATGACAGTCACAGTCGTAATTGTGAGTAGGTCCTTTTATTTGAATATAAACGGTCCTATTTATGAAGTAAATCGGTCAGTTAGGTTCCCTTGTGAAAAAATTTTTTGTATAAAAAAGTTCTCCAAAATCGAAAAGCTGGATCCATTTGTTAAGTTTTTAGGTATTTTCCTGAATACATTTGAAAAAAAAAACTTTTTTTTTTTCTTATTTACTCACTTCACAAAACACTACCCCCCCCCCCCCCCCCCGACGAACAACAAAACTTTATTGCTTTACGAAATTTTTTGGAAAAAAAAATCTCCCCCCCCCAAATGAAATTCCTGGATCCGCGCCTGATATTTAAGAAACCAACGAATTTGCGTTACTTATACGCAGTGTTGACACAATAAAATACAAGAGAATTATAGAATTTTCATGAAATCCAATATTCAAATGCCATTTTCTTGAAAAATACCAAAAAAGCGTCTAAACTTTAATAAAAACAAGTAAGAAAATTATAGTTGGTCAAGACCGACCATATAATACCCTACACATGGACTGATAAGATATATATTTTGTCAAATCTTTAATAAGTGTAAAAAAACACCCACAAATCAAATTTGAGTGAAATAGGCTTCTTTTTGTTGACAAAAAACCGCTTTAACTGAATATCGGCCGAAATTTTTTCATGGGGCCTAACAATAAGTCCAAAAATGGTCCGATGATAATCAGATTTAATAAGGTTATTAAAGTACGTGTTTAACATACACAAACAGAATTTTAATTAAATATTTTCTATTTTCATGAAATTTGAGAGACTTATGTGAAAATCGGGAAAGTGGTTTGTATGGGGGCTACAAGAAGAAATGGTCCGATTTTTTTAAAATTCGGAATGGTGATTTGTGTTGATGAAACATGATTACCTACCAAATTTCGAAAATACACCTATTATAATTAGTGTCCAACCGAACAGTTCGGCCAAAAACGTCGTTTAATCAAAAATTTGGTATTTGGAAGTACTGTAAACAACTGTTTTTATATGGGGTAGAATTGTTGAGGCGATGGAAGACGATTCTGAGTGTTAAATTTAAGAACGAGTACGAAGTTTAGCCACAATTTCAAAGTTCGGTAACCGAACTTTTTTAAATTTGGCCGAACGTTCGGTTACCGAACATCTAAATTGGTGCTTAACTTCGTCCCCGCCATTAAATTTGAAAGTCAGAATCGTCTTCTATCGCCTAAACAAACAAAAGACCATCAGAAAAGACCATCAGAAAATGCTTGCAAATAATAATTTTTGGCCAATACTGTTTTTTGGCCGAACTGTTCGGTCGGACACTAATTATAATGCGGTTATTAGAGTCATTTGAGCCAAAACTAAAGAGGACCTTTGTATGGGGGCTAGATCTAAATATGGACCGATTTTCCAATTTCAATAGGCTTCGTCCTTGAGCCAAAAGAGGCTTACATTTCAAATTTCAATTCAATTGATTAAAAATTGCGACCTGTATCGTGTTTACAACGTTTACATGGACAAACTGACCGACGGACGGACATCGCTAAATCGACTCAAAAAGTGATTCTGAGTCGATCGGTATACTTAAAAGTGGGTCTATAACCAATATTTCGGGTAGTTACAAACGTCAGCACAAACTCATTATACCCTGTACCACAGTGTGGTGTAGAGTATAAAAATATAGCCGGATTTTTGATAAATTGACTTTTTTAAAAATTAAAAATTTCAGAACAGGTTCTGACAATTTTCAAAAAAAAAAAAAATTAATCGATAGATAGATTGATGTAATTTTTTGAAATTTTGGTGGATTTCATTTGATTTTTTCTGTAAGTACAGATCGAGCACGGGCTCTAATTATATTTGTTATAAGGGTTCAAGTTGAAAAAATGCAGTTAGTGTCATCATCAGTAGGATTTTAAATGTCGGTTTGTCTTGTTAATGAAAACTGTTTTTTATATATGTGAATATTTATAGTTTCTACAGAATAAATTTTGACAGTTTCCAACACTACAATTCTATTTCTAGCAATCTCAACCTCACTTCATACTTTCTTTCAACTTTTTTGTCTCTTACATTATTTCGCAAGGGTTACCAACATGATCTGGAATTGCAGACTCAAATGAAGGAATTTGCATTTTCAATTTCGGAGACGTGCCTAATGTCGACATATTTTGTCAGTGGTGGATTTCGTTAGTCGCAAAAATTAACAAGCTGATTCGGGTACGCTGAATTCAATGGTTTTTCGAAGTCAGCGCTAGTATTCGCGATATTCGCGATTTAAAAATGTAAAACAAAAGTACTACAAAAATTAAATTTTTACGCTTTTGGGATAGTTCTTAAATATAAATTAAGAAATTTCATTGTTTTTTTTAGAGAAAAATTTTTTTCGCGAAAAAAAAAGTTCCGCAAAAATTTTTTTTTTTCGAATAATTTTGCGCTCGTATTCGCAATTTAAAATTGTAAAGCAAAAAAACTACAAAAAATTAACTTTTATGCTTTTGGGATAGTTTTAAAATACAATTTAGAAAATAAATTGTCTTTTTTCAAAAAAAAAAAAGAAAATTTTCCGCGAAAAAAAAAATCCGCAAATAATTTTTTTTTTTCGAAAAAATTTGCGTCAGTAATGTATCGTATTTTCATAAATTAATAAAAAAAAAAATTAAAAAAAAATCGTCAAAAACAAATTTCAGGAAAATAAATAAAAAAAATTTTGTATTCAATAGGGTTTTTTAAGAAAAATTTTGCACTCGTATTCGCGTTATTCGCGATTTGAAATTGTGAAGCAAAAGTACTACAAAAATTTAATTTTTAAGCTTTTGGTATAGTTTTTAAATATAAACTTAGAAAATGCATTGTTTAAAAAAAAAATTTCCCACGAAAAAAAAGTTCGCGAAAATTTTTTATTTTTTTTTTAATTTTGTGTCTGTAATGTATCGCATCGCATCCTACACATTTGCATAAATTAATATCAAAATAAAAAAAATTAAAAAAAAAATTGGACAAAAAAAATTCGCAGAAAAAATTCCGAGAATAAAATTTTTTATTGTATTCAATAGAGTTTAGATGATAGAAATTCAGCAATTGTCTAAATAATATAAAAAAATATATTTCTTTTACTAAAAATAATATAATTTTAATCACGAGCTTTAGCGATATTAGGATAAGTTTTTTTTTTAATTTGTATGTAAAGCTAAAGTACTACAAAAATTAAATTTTTATGCTATTGGGATAGTTTTTAAATATAAATTGAAAATGCATTGTTTTTTTTTTTTTAAGTTTTCCGCAAAAAAAAAATACCGCGATTTTTTTTTTTTTATTTTGTGTCTGTAATGTATCATATTCTACACATTTTCATAAATTAATATCAAAATAAAAAAAAATTGCAAAAAAAAATTTCGCGAAAAAAATTCTGCGAATAATTTTTTATAACCTCCACTCTAGTGATAGAGGGTATATATAAGTTTGTCATTCCGTTTGTAACTCATCGAAATATCGGTCTGGGACCCCATAAAGTATATATATTCATGATCCCCGATCGATTTTAAGACATTCTAGCGATGTCCGTCTGTCCGTCTGTCCGCCTGTCTGTGGAAATGGTGATCACGGCCAAAATATTACACGGAGATGACTGAAACTTAACATATTTATTGGAAGTTCTCCTGAGAAGTTTGGTATTGCATTTGAGCGATATCGGTTCAGCGGTTCAAAAGTTATGAACGAAAATGTAAGGGCACCTCAAAAATTTTAGTATATTCAACATAACCTAAAAATACAAAATGCTTTAATTCGGCTGCTGGTTGACTTATGTGAACATAATTGAACACCAATTGGTATATAAACAAGTACCAACATATTTTGAGACAAAAAAGGAAAAAATCGCGGATTTTTTTTTACCAAATTTTTTTTTTGCGGAAATTTTTTTTTTTTTCAAAAGTGATTTTCTTTTAAATAAAGTTTTTGCAATAATCTTTTAGAAATTGTGAAGGGTATCACTACATTCGGCAAGGCCGAATTTAACTTTATAACTTGTTTTGTATTCAATAGAATTTAAATGATAAAAATTCAGCAATTGTCTAAAATTTCTATAAAAATATTTTTTTTACCTAAAAATAAAATAATTTTAATCGCGAGTATTAGCGATATTAGGATAAGTTTTTTTTTTGTAATATGTATGTAAAGCTAAAGTACTACTAAAATTAGTTTCTAATGCTTTTGGGATAGTTTTTAAATATAAATTTAGAAAATGCATTGTTTTTAAAAAAAAAAAAAGTTTTCCGCAAAAAAAAATCGCGAATAAAATTGAAATGGTTGAAATTCAACAAGTCTAAATAATATAAAAAAATATATTTTTTTATTTAAAAATAAAATAATTTTAATCGCGAATATCTCTTATACATACGGTCACTTTAATATTACAATGGGATTTGGTGTACACTAGGGTGGCTCGTTTTTGGACTTATCTCTCTGATCAAATTCTAATACCCGCCAAAAGTGTCGGTCCCCTAAGGGTAACTCACGTGCAAAATATCACTCCGATCGGAGTTTATCTTCTGTCTCCACTTTGAGCCTCAAAATTGGGGTTTTTGGAAAAAAAGGACTTTAAAAAAAAAAAAAAAATTAAGTTTTTTTTATTAAAATAATGAAAAAAAATTTTTTGTATAATATTTGATCATAAATACATAAATATAAAATTTAAAGATTTTACGGTATCATTAACCCGTTCAAACTTGATACCAAAAAAATGGCATGATTTTGTGGGCGTTCTCAAAACACCTTTTTTCAAAATTTGAAAATTTTATTAAAAAAAATTTTTAAATATGCCATTTTTTCTTTCTGAATTCATTAAGAACACCTTGGAGAAGAAAAATGTGAAATATGGCGGATATCCGTCGAGCCACTTTTTGGGAATCGCGGGGGGAAGTTAGCGGATTTCAAGGAAATATTGGTTTTATCAATAATTTGGATTAATAAAATCTTATAAAATTAATTTTTAGGCAAATTAACTGTTTTTTGGTGTCGTGGCATTCTACTAAATAACTTTAAGTCTGTCATGAAATCTTACCGATCTAGGACGTCTAGGACTAAGGTATTATGGTTTGTTGTGTGAAGTTAACAGACTTGAATTGTTTTAAATTTAAAAATTATCGCAAAATAAAAAGTTTGGATTTGACGGGACGCCCTATTGTTTACACATTTATTTCTACTTTTGGTAAAAAATTAAAACATTTCTAAGACAGAAGAAGTTTAAAGTCCAGCACTTGATGCAAAGGGACTAGGGAAATCCGTTTTTATCGACACGTACACTGCGGGAGCAAAACGTATTTAAATCAAAAATGTTCATGTTTATTTTGAGTATGCTACATATTATTCGAAAAAAAATTTAATTGATTTTAAAATGTCTTGTTTAAATTTAAAACTGATAACTTTGAATTTAATATGCTGTCTTTAAAAGTCTTTAGAAATGTGAAAACAATGTTTGTAATATTTTTCATTGTTAATTAAAAGTTAAACAATTTAGTTTTCTGACATTTAATTTTTTTTTTCATGAAATTTAATAATGCTGGGAAATTTCATTTTAAATAGAAATAATGTTAAAATAATATTGTTTCATTTAAAAAAAGAGTAATTTTTTTTGTACATTATGTAAATAGTTTAAAGTGAAATTATTGTGAAATTATATTAAACAAGCTCTTTGTCTCCCACTCTTAAAATTTTGGAACTTGATAACAGAAGGTACGAAAACTGTTAGACGAGGAAAATACGATAATGTTAAATTAACATTGTTGGTTTGACAAATAATGCTAACTTTTTACATCGAAAAAGCGCTTAATAAATTTTAAAAAAATGTATCAATTTATAATTTTTATATTAATATTATTTAAGAAATACATTTAAAAGTATTTAAAACAAATTGTCAGCAAATAAAAAGTCATTGGATTTCCCGATAATCTACAAAAAAAAAAACTTTTTTTACAGCTAGATGAAAAAAAAACGCTAGCTTTAGTCTGAAAATCGCCAAACTGCAACACTTTTTTTTGTTTATATCGAACTTAAGGGATTTTTTTGGTTTGATCAAACGTCCAGTTCGATGGCGGACTTAGCAAAGGGAATTTAAGAGAGGGTTTAACAGAAGAAGGGAGACTTCACATATCTTTAAGTATTGATAGTCTTTGTATTTAATGAAATTATAGAGAAATTATTTAAAGTGACAATAATTAACAAGGGAAGTATCTCAACTCTTATGAACCAATTTAATAAAGATTATTTCGTATTCATATGGACATCGTAGCTTTATGTCTTCATATAAATACTCCCCAAAATTTATACATTTTCATGAAAAAAATATTTAACGAATCCGAATTTTTACAAGGTTATGCCACCGTTGGATAGGCATTAAAAAAACCTTTCTTCTCATATGGAAACATCATAGTTTCTTAGAAAGAAATCGCTGAAAAATCCAAAAAACGATTTTTTCGCCAATTTTTGACCCCTTTTTTGAACCCCTAAATCCCCGATATGGCCGATAAGCCGAGACACCCAACCTTAAAATGGTCTCATTTATATATATTTTAAGTTTCAGGCAAATCGGTTCATAAGGGTTGAGATACTTCCCTTGTAAGTGAAAATTATTATTTACTATACAATAGGGTGGGTTGTTCTAAAAAAGTTTTGACAGTCACGCCTTAGAATTACAAAAGACGATTACAATTTTTTTTGACAAGCCCCTTAATTTATTTGTTTCAAATATTATTTTAAATTTAAAAAATTTATTTTGAAAAAAGGAATTTTTTTTTTTTAATTTCTTTTATAGATTGTCTTTATTCCTAAAAAAATCTTGCTTACATAAAGTTTTAAATTTTTAACTTTTTAAGATGTTTTTCGTATGAAAACAAGATTTTTATTGCACAAATTTTATTTTTTAGTGCATATTTTTAGGTTTGATAGTGCATATTTTAAGCGCATATTTTCGATTTTTTTCGTGCATAAAAATCTCATCCATAATAATGAAATATGAAAATAATTAAAAATTTTCTATGTTTACAAAAAATTGTTGATCAAAAGAATTGGTCAAAAAAAAATGCATATTTTTTTTTACTGCATTAAAAAAAATTTGATGCTTGTTTGGGTGCTTGAAAATATGGATTGATAACTGAATTTAAACTATTGGAATATATTTTAAATTTTTAATGTTTGAACAAAATCAACTTAGAAATATTTTTTTAGTAGTAAAATTTTCAAAAAAAACGTCTACAAATAATTTCATTTTCAAGAGCAACCCTCGTGTATCATTTAATTTTTGTTCAATCTGGACGCTATAAAGCTTAAATTAAAACTTGGAAATTTCCTATATAGCATAGTTGATTTATAAAAATAAGGGTTTTTATATTTCAACTTTGTTGATGAATTACATGAACCATTTATTATGATAGTGGGGTAAGTCACATTTTCAAAAAAACTTAGTTAACGATAGATTTGGATACAGTTTAATGGTATCTTTCGATTAAAAAAAAAAGTTCAAAGAAAACTTTAAAAACGTCTGAGAATTTTATGAGAGAAGTTTTGCTAGTTAACGATTTCTCAAAAACGTTAATTTTGAAAGTGAGGTTAGTCCACAATTTTTTTGTAGCGTTAAAAATAACAAAATAATTGCTGATTGAATAACACTTTGGTGTTTTTTACTATTAAATAACTCTATAATTAAATCCTTAACTACTTTTCTTCAGAATTCTGAGATGAGCTGAACAAAATTTTACTAGTTAACGATTTATCAAAAAGATTAATTTTGAAAGTGGTGTTAGTCCACATTTTTTTTGTAATGCATAAAATAACCTTTATATCTCTGATAAAGAATATCCGTAGCGTTTTTAACTCTAAAATAGCCCTATTGCTTAGTCCTAAACTAATTTTGTTACAGAATTGTAAGATGAGCTAAAAAAAATTTTACTAGTAAACGATTTATCAAAAATGTTAATTTTGAAAGTGAGGCTAGTCCACACAAAATATTTTTGTAGTGTTAAAAATAACCTAATAATCGCTGATAGAGTAAAACATTGATGATTTTTATTCTTTAATAACTCCATAATTTAATCCTTAACTAACTTTAATACAAAATTCTGAGATGTTCTGAACAAAATTTTACTAGTAAACGATTTATGAAAAATGTTAATTTTGAAAGTGGTGTTAGTCCACATTTTTTTTGTAGTGTTAAAAATAACCTTATAATCGCTGATAGAGTAAAACTTTGATGATTTTTATTCTTAAATAACTCCATAATTTAATCCTAAACTAACTTTGGTACAGAATTCTGAGATGAGCTAAACAAAATTTTACTAGTTAACGATTTATCAAAAACATTAATTTTGAAAGTGGTGTTAGTCCACATTTTTTTTGTAATGCATAAAATAACCTTTATATCTCTGATAAAGAATATCCGTAGAGTTTTTAACTCTAAAATAGCCCTATTGCCTTGTCCTCTACTAATTTTGTTAAAGAATTGTAAGATGAGATAAAAAAAATTATACTAGTAAACGATTTATCAAAAATGTTAATTTTGAAAGTAAGGCTAGTCCACACAAAATTTTTTTGTAGTATTAAAAATAACCTAATTATCGCTGATAGAGTAAAACATTGATGATTTTTTTTCTTAAATAACTCCATAATTTAATCCTAAACTAACTTTGGTACAGAATTCTGAGATGAGCTAAACAAAATTTTACTAGTAAACGATTTATCAAAAATGTTAATTTTGAAAGTGAGGCTAGTCCACACAAAATTTTTTTGTAGTGTTAAAAATAACCTAATAATCGCTGATAGAGTAAAACATTGATGATTTTTATTCTTTAATAACTCCATAATTTAATCCTTAACTAACTTTAATACAAAATTCTGAGATGTTCTGAACAAAATTTTACTAGTAAACGATTTATGAAAAATGTTAATTTTGAAAGTGGTGTTAGTCAACATTTTTTTTGTAGTGTTAAAAATAACCTTATAATCGCTGATAGAGTAAAACATTGATGATTTTTATTCTTAAATAACTCCATAATCTAATCCTAAACTAACTTTGGTACAGAATTCTGTACCAAAGTTAGTTTAGGATTAAATTATGGAGTTATTTAAGAATAAAAATCATCAATGTTTTACTCTATCAGCGATAATTAGGTTATTTTTAATACTACAAAAAAATTTTGTGTGGACTAGCCTCACTTTCAAAATTAACATTTTTGATAAATCGTTTACTAGTATAATTTTTTTTATCTCATCTTACAATTCTTTAACAAAATTAGTAGAGGACAAGGCAATAGGGCTATTTTAGAGTTAAAAACTCTTCGGATATTCTTTATCAGAGATATAAAGGTTATTTTATGCATTACAAAAAAAATGAGGACTAACACCACTTTCAAAATTAATGTTTTTAATAAATCGTTAACTAGTAAAATTTTGTTTAGCTCATCTCAGAATTCTGTACCAAAGTTAGTTTAGGATTAAATTATGGAGTTATTTAAGAATAAAAATCATCAAAGTTTTACTCTATCAGCGATTATAAGGTTATTTTTAACACTACAAAAAAAATGTGGACTAACACCACTTTCAAAATTAACATTTTTCATAAATCGTTTACTAGTAAAATTTTGTTCAGAACATCTCAGAATTTTGTATTAAAGTTAGTTAAGGATTAAATTATGGAGTTATTAAAGAATAAAAATCATCAATGTTTTACTCTTTCAGCGATTATTAGGTTATTTTTAACACTACAAAAATATTTTGTGTGGACTAGCCTCACTTACAAAATTAACATTTTTGATAAATCGTTTACTAGTATAATTTGTTTTATCTCATCTTACAATTCTTTAACAAAATTAGTAGAGGACAAGGCAATAGGGCTATTTTAGAGTTAAAAACTCTACGGATATTCTTTATCAGAGATATAAAGGTTATTTTATGCATTACAAAAAAAATGTGGACTAACACCACTTTCAAAATTAATGTTTTTGATAAATCGTTAACTAGTAAAATTTTGTATAGCTCATCTCAGAATTCTGTACCAAAGTTAGTTTAGGATTAAATTATGGAGTTATTTAAGAATAAAAATCATCAATGTTTTACTCTATCAGCGATTATAAGGTTATTTTTAACACTACAAAAAAAATGTGGACTAACACCACTTTCAAAATTAACATTTTTCATAAATCGTTAACTAGTAAAATTTTGTTTAGCTCATCTCAGAATTCTGTACCAAAGTTAGTTTAGGATTAAATTATGGAGTTATTTAAGAATAAAAATCATCAAAGTTTTACTCTATCAGCGATTATAAGGTTATTTTTAACACTACAAAAAAAAATGTGGACTAACACCACTTTCAAAATTAACATTTTTCATAAATTGTTTACTAGTAAAATTTTGTTCAGAACATCTCAGAATTTTGTATTAAAGTTAGTTAAGGATTAAATTATGGAGTTATTAAAGAATAAAAATCATCAATGTTTTACTCTTTCAGCGATTATTAGGTTATTTTTAACACTACAAAAATATTTTGTGTGGACTAGCCTCACTTTCAAAATTAACATTTTTGATAAATCGTTTACTAGTAAAATTTTTTTTAGCTCATCTTACAACTCTGTAACAAAATTAGTTTAGGACTAAGCAATAGTGCTATTTTAGAGTTAAAAACGCTACGGATATTCTTTGTCAGAGATATAAAGGTTATTTTATACATTACAAAAAAAAATGTGGACTAACACCACTTTCAAAATTAATGTTTTTGATAAATCGTTAACTAGTAAAATTTTGTTTAGCTCATCTCTGAATTCTGTAACAAAGTTAGTTTAGGATTAAATTATGGAGTTATTTAAGAATAAAAATCATCAATGTTTTACTCTATCAGCGATTATAAGGTTATTTTTAACACTACAAAAAAATGTTGACTAACACCACTTTCAAAATTAACATTTTTCATAAATCGTTTACTAGTAAAATTTTGTTCAGAACATCTCAGAATTTTGTATTAAAGTTAGTTAAGGATTAAATTATGGAGTTATTAAAGAATAAAAATCATCAATGTTTTACTCTATCAGCGATTATTAGGTTATTTTTAACACTACAAAAAAATTTTGTGTGGACTAGCCTCACTTTCAAAATTAACATTTTTGATAAATCGTTTACTAGTAAAATTTTGTTTAGCTCATCTCAGAATTCTGTACCAAAGTTAGTTTAGGATTAAATTATGGAGTTATTTAAGAATAAAAATCATCAATGTTTTACTCTATCAGCGATAATTAGGTTATTTTTAATACTACAAAAAAATTTTGTGTGGACTAGCTTCACTTTCAAAATTAACATTTTTGATAAATCGTTTACTAGTATAATTTTTTTTATCTCATCTTACAATTCTTTAACAAAATTAGTAGAGGACAAGGCAATAGGGCTATTTTAGAGTTAAAAACTCTACGGATATTCTTTATCAGAGATATAAAGGTTATTTTATGCATTACAAAAAAAATGTGGACTAACACCACTTTCAAAATTAATGTTTTTGATAAATCGTAAACTAGTAAAATTTTGTTTAGCTCATCTCAGAATTCTGTACCAAAGTTAGTTTAGGATTAAATTATGGAGTTATTTAAGAATAAAAATCATCAATGTTTTACTCTATCAGCGATTATAAGGTTATTTTTAACACTACAAAAAAAATGTGGACTAACACCACTTTCAAAATTAAAATTTTTCATAAATCGTTAACTAGTAAAATTTTGTTTAGCTCATCTCAGAATTCTGTACCAAAGTTAGTTTAGGATTAAATTATGGAGTTATTTAAGAATACAAATCATCAAAGTTTTACTCTATCAGCGATTATTAGGTTATTTTTAACACTACAAAAAAATTTTGTGTGGACTAGCCTCACTTTCAAAATTAACATTTTTGATAAATCGTTTACTAGTAAAATTTTTTTAGCTCATCTCAAAGTTTTGTAACAAATTTAGTTTATGATCAAACTATAGGGCGATTTAAGTGTTAAAACACTACCGATATACCTTATCAGCTATAAAAATTTAATTTTTAAAAGCTATAAAAAGTTAATTTAAAAAATAAGTCCCTTTTATATAGTGAGAAATGGCGGGTTTAATTAAATCTTAACAAAATAATACTCAATAAGTAAATTTAGGTACCTGAGATAACACCTAGATTAAAATTTAATCAATATAAAGTACCCAGATTTTTAAAGACTTAAAAACGCAAACCCTTCAATATCTCGTTTTGAAACCATGTGGACTTACCTCACTTTCATAATAATCGGTTCACATCTACTTTAGAGCTGTGTACTTTCTTTTGACGCTCACAGTAAATGGTTAGAAGAATTTTCGTATGGAAAATTTATGTTTTGGCTTCTCGGAAATATTTAATATGTTAAATTGTTTTTATTTTATTCGTGAATCTATTATAGCTTATTTATTGTTATGAGAATTTTTTTGTGGAAAAATATGTTGGCTTCAATAAATTATCAAATTTGTTAAATTGTTTTTATTTTATTCGTTATATTTTATTTTTAGCATTTTCAGGTAGAGCAGCATTTAAAGACAATAATAAATAAAAAAATTTAAAAGTGTATTTGTAAATTATTGGGATCAACAACATGAGCAGGTTCTTCGGGATATACAACAGAGGGTCCTCTAATTTGAGCTTCATATTGGCCTAGAAAAATAAATTGAATAAATTAAAGGCTGTCAAAAAAATATGTACGTAAATAAATAAAAAATTCTATGTCTAAGGAGGAAAGTAACAATGATAATAATAATAAAAAAAATATTAGAAACAGATATTATCCTTAATTGGAAAATATCATGTGCTTGGGTAGTTAGTTAAAAACTGAGCTTTTAAAGAATTTATTGTTTGGTATGATTTTTAAAATAACACATTTAAGGACTTTACAACAGCGCATCTCAATTAGAATTGTAATCTAAAACTAAAATCTGTTTTTTTTTAATAATACATTTAACGACTTTAACAACAGCTTATCTCAATTAAAATTGAGATCTAAAACTAAAAACTGTTATTTGCCCTGTAGTCTTTAGAGTAGTTTCCTTGTTAGAATTTTTTTTTTTAGAAATCTTATTCAAAATAATCAGATAATTTTTGATTCTGTAATATAAATATTAATGAACTGACTAAATAAATAAACATTCTTCGAGTTCGAGGCCAGTTTTTTTTTTAAATAACGTTTTTTTTATTCTATTCCAACATTTCTATCCTCTTTGAGGATTATCATCAGGGATATAGTTAATTTTTTATAAACACAAAAACTTAAAAATATGTTGTGAACGCATTGCCATCTTACAGTTTAATAGAGTGTAATTCTAGATGTCAATGCGTTCACAACATATTTTTAAGTTTTTGTGTTTATTAAAATGTTAATGATCCTCAAAGAGGATCGAAATATTGGAATGGAATAAAAGATATTTATTTACAAGAAAAAAACTGGCCTCAATAATACCTGCCGAACGATGGCCGCGGAGTAGCTAATTGTCGGAAAATTTATGAAAAATGAAATCTTTAGTTTTGTCGGCAACCAGCGGCCAAAGTTTAACAAAATTACGTGTTTGGACCAAAATTCATATCCGAATTATTTAATCAAATCTGACTCAAAAATAAGGAACTGTTGGGTACTTTATTAGAAAAATATGTAGAAAATTCCAAAATAGCGATTTTGGTCCACAGATAGATGCTGATTTTCAAACATAAAAAAAATTTACCAAATTTGTCTTAAAAGTCGAAAAATGTTGAGTATTATGTGTAAAAAATATAAAAAAAAATAAAAACACGATTTTGTTCCTAAAATGCTGATTAGCATCTGTGAACTAAAATCTTTGATCAGCATTTTTGAACTAAAATCGTGTTTTTTAAATTTTTTTAATATCTTTTAGATAACATGCTTTTCATTTTCCAACTTCTGGGACCAATTTGGATACAAAAATTATTTTTATCTTTGAAAATCTGCATCTGTGGACCAACATTTTTTTTGTATTTTTTTTTATATTTTTCGTATAAAGTAACAACCTTTCCTTATTTTTGAGCCGGATTTGGTGAAAAAATTTGGACAAGAATTTTGGTCCAAAAACGCCATTTTTCAAACTTTGACCGCTGGTTACCGACTTAAGATCTTCTTGCATAATTTTATTACTATTAATACACGAACTTCTCGGAATTCAACCACTTTGTCCACGTGAAAATTTTAATTTTAATAATTGCTTGGAGCACAAGGGGTTTAAGTGCTTTTTAATAACAAGAGCTAAAAATGGTCGCCATATCTCGCTAACGCATGAGAATTTCACCTTCTTCTCTTATGCTCTGAACTTCTGTGAACTTCACCTACTAATTCCATATGTTAACTCAATATTTTTAAAAGTCACTTGAACCCCTTGTGCTTTGAGCCCCTTATTTTAAATAATAGTCCTGTTTTTTGCAGACCGGATTAAGATTAGGATTAACTCTATTTAGTTAAAAAATGGGTCAAATCAAGTCCAGAATTTTTTTTTATATTTTTTTTCTGAATTTTCTTCCAATTAGTTACTATAAACAGGAAAAAAAATTAAGCGTTGTCCAAAATGTAAAATGGTATAAATAAATTTGAGTTAATCCAAGGATTTAATTAATTTATTTTTCATTCTTTGAATTTTGGACAAAGCTTAATTTGTTTTTCTGTTTATATTTACTAATTCTATGTAATTTCAGAAAAAAATTGTAAAAAAAATTCTGGACTTGATTTGGCCCATTTTTTAACTAAATAAAGTTAATCCAAATCTTAATCCGGTCTGCAAAAAACAGGGCTAATATTCTTAACTCCAAAACGCAGAAAAAAATTGTTTGTGATTAAGAAAATTGTTGGACTTAGAAATTTTTTTCGGGAATTGTAAAATTTTTCTTTTTACTTAAAGCTTACAAAAAAGTGTCTGGGATTTGGAAAATTGTAAAAAATTTTGTACACAAAGCAAATTTTAAAATTTGTAAATAAATAACATTTAATTTATTTTACAGGAGAAGCAAAAAACAGAATTGAATGGTATTTTAAATTTGTTAATAACTTTGGTGTTTTTTAGTGAATTTGGCTAATATTTTCTGATGACGTTCTTTTAAATAATATAAATCAAAATAAATCAAAAATATTAAAAAAATATTTTTTTTAGTTACGTCCATTGACGATTGCCCAAATCGCATGTTTTTTAATTTTGGGTATAAAATTGCTAATTTTTATTATGCAGCCCTAATTTTTTTGTGAAGACGTGTATGTTGATAAAATAATCCAGAATCAATAAAAACCCGTGTAAAAAAATAATTATATCAAAACATATCTCCTTTGATAAAAACATATATGGATCATATCTAAATGGATATAATCAGATCTACTCCATATATATTCGTATCTGCTTCAGATATGTTTTGATCCGTAAATTGAGTCTATCTGGCATATATGACATATATGATCAGACATTTTCAGATATGTTCATATATGTAAAATTGTCAGATAGACTCAATTTACTGATCAAAACATATCTGAAGCAGATATGAATATATATGGAGTAGATCTGATTATATCCATTTAGATATGATCCATATATGATTTTATCAAAGGAGATATGTTTTGATATAATTATTTTTTTACACGGGAAATCTGATTTTGAATTTTTGATAGTTAGGGTCTTTTGCATTTTAGGTGACGAAATGTATTTCGTTACAAATATTTGTTCTTATTAAAGTTATAATTTTTCACGAATCTAATGACAAATTTTAATGAAATTATGAAACCTTATGAATTAAAATTTATGAAAATCTTGCACAATATGTATGAAATTTCATTCGGCATATGAAATATTTCATTGTTGTAATGAAACAATGTTAATGAATTCATTCATTAGTGATATGAAGCGTTTTTCTATCAGTGTGTTTTATTGCCAGCTTTCATTATTTTTTATGATATTTTTTATTAATGTAATGAAATTTTTTATTTATGCTATGAAATTTTTCATTAATGTAATGAAATTTTTCATTAATGTAATAAAATATGTCATTAAAATTAATTAAAACCAGTTTGGACGTGTAAGTGAACTCAAAAAAAAAACTGGTACAACGCCTGGTGAAATGCCTTGTAATCCCGTTCTAGCAATATTTAACAATTTTCCTTGTTTTTTAACAAAAAACCTTGTACTTTGCTCAAACGAAGACTACAGTTTTATTGGTAATTTTACAAATAAATCTACCATTTTGAAAGGTTATTTTCCAAAAAAAAACTGTAATTTTACAACTCAGTTTTTATTACGAGGATTCTAGTTGATTTACAAAAAAGAACTGTTAATTTGTTAAATTGTTAATGTTATGTTGTTAAAAAAAACACAATATTTTTTTTTTTGTAAATTTTTTATTATTTTTTAAAAATTTTCCAAGTCCCGACAATTTTTTTTTTTAATGAAAAATATTTAAAAAAAAATTTGAAAAAATTTTGAAAAATTTATTACGAGGATTCAAGTTAATTTACAAAAAAAAATTGTTATTTTACAGAAATGATTTTATTACGAGGACTTATGTTGTTTAACAAAAAATTTTTTTGTAAATTTACGATTTTGGTTTGTAAATTTGCCATATTGGTTTGTAATTTACAAATTTTTTTAAACATATTTACTATTTTGTCTTTTAAGTTTACCATTTTTATTTTTCCGATTTTAAAATAATATTTTTACCAATAAAATTGGTTATTTTACAAATTTTTTGGCGCATTCAAAATTACGAGGAAATCCTCGTAACGAGAATTTTACCTACCTCCTATTTTACGAGAATAGCCTCGTAAAATCACGAGATTTTTTGGTAACTTTACAAGGATTTTTTTAGTGTGGCATTCATAATAACGAAATGTCATCGATCCCATATTTTTCGGAGAATGCTGTCACGGATCCGCAGTAAATTTTTTGGACGGGAAAACGTTAAACAAGTAAAAAAGCTGAATTCGGCCTTGCCGAATGTACACTTAAAAAAAACCTTATAAAGTTATCAAAAAATCTCGTGATTTTACGAGGCTATTCTCGTTAAATAGGAGGTAGGTAAAATTCTCGTAAAATTACGAGAATTTCCTCGTAATTTTGAATGCGCCAAAAATTGGTAAAATAACCAATTTTATTAGTAAAAATATTGTTTTAAGACTGCAAAAATAAAAAAAAAATGGTAAACTCAAAAGAAAAAAATGGTAAATATGTTTAAAAAATGGTAAATTTAAAAACCAAATTCCTTGTAAAAATTAGGAGCTTTTTTGTAATTTTACAGTCTTTTTTTCAATAAAATTGTAAATTTACAACTTTTTTGGCGCAATAAAACTTACAAGGAAATCTCGTGAATTTACTAGATTTTTTTGTAAAAAAACCTTGGAAATTTGTAAACTTACAAAAAAAACTGTAAAATTACAAAAAAAAAAAAACTGTAAAATTACAAAAAAAAAATTAAATTTCGATCGAAAATTTTTTGTTAAAAAACAAGGAAAACTGTCACACACTGGTAAAATGGAATTACGAAAATTTTTCTAGTAATGACAAATTTTTTTTTTTGGATGTGGAACAAGAACTATGGATGGTAGAATATCTAGAGGCCGTTCACACCATTTAGTTTCTTAAAGGTTAAAGTCCGCAAAGTCCGCAAAAAAACAACACATTCTTTTAAAACTCTGTTAAAATACACTTTTTGTAATCTAAATAAATGTGAAATACAGAGTAGCTACAATAAACCATACACATACTTACCAATTATTTTTTGAATAATACTATTGGCATCCAAATATTGTTGTTGACCATTAACAGCTGCTCCATTTACAAAAGTTAAACAACAGACAATAACTGCCAACAAAATAGCAAAAACCACAAATTTAGACATGTTGTTATTTAGGCACGTAACAGAGAACAGAACGCAAACAAAACAGAAAAAAAAAATTTAAGAATTGCGAATTCTTACTTAATGAAGGTTTAATAAAGAATAATTTCATTTGGTAGGATTTTCTTGGTATTTATATGAGATAAAAAACATTTTTATTTTTTGAATTCAACAACAAACAAAATAAGAATGAATTGAGTGTGCTCTGCAGAGTGTTAACGAATCTTGCGATACTCTACACTTTAACTTAACATTTTTTTAAGATAATTTATTAAATGTTTTACAACTCAGTGATGGTAATTGAACCCAAGACTTTACCATAAGAAGCTGGAATGGTATTAAATAGTGAACTTAAAAAGAAGTCGGAAAATTTTGTACTCTTGCCCAATAGGGGGTCCACTGTTACATACACTCAAAATAATTACTCTGTTAAATACTCTGTAAAATGACCGTAATCTCAATTCGACTGATATTTGACAAAGTTTTCTGTCAAAATACGGATTTTAAGAAAGTTCTTTGCATTTTCTTATGACCGAAAAATAAAAGTTTAACTGTAATTTTAGTTTTTACTTTGTGATCTTTATTTTACAGATAATAAACAGATTTTTTTGTTAAAATACAGATTTTAGAAAAATTCTTTGTTTTTTTCTCGTAACCAAAATACTAAATTTCTGTAATTTTACTTATTGCTCTGTAGTTATTTGTAGTTTTTAAATAAAGATCTCTTCAAAAAACTTTAAAATATTTTAACCCCTCTTTAAAAAGCGTCTTAAGTTACAAAAGCTGGTAAATTTTACGAGGATGTCGTGTAAAATTTGTGATATTCGTTAAAAACTCGTAATTTTTACAAAAATAAAAAAGTAAAATTAACAATTTGAAAGCATTAAAGCGGGCATTCTGAAACTATTTTCTATAAAAAGTGAAATTAAACAAGAAGTTAAAATATAACGTATCACGTGCGCACTCTTAAAGTGGGGAATGCATTTTAATCAGACATATTTAATTTTTTTTTTGTTTTTCGAAGTTTATAAAAGTACAAATAGGAAACTCAATTTTCACAATTAAATAGCCTCTGTTCAATACGTCATTTATTAATTTATAAAAACCTCGGTAAACATCTACCGCTTAATTGCGTCACTACATTCAAAATAATCACTCTGTTAAATTACAGAGATACTCTGTCAAGCCAGCAGAAATACCATAGATTTCCAACCAGCAAGATTTTTTGCTATTTTACGAAGAAAACTCAGTAAAATGATTTCGATAAAAAAAAAAAACTAAATTTACAAAATTATCTGTAAAATGTTGATAAAAGCAACTCTAAGAATTGGTGTTCATTTTTTTTTGTCCTAAACTTCTCATTTTCAGTGTCACATATAAGCGGGGTCATTCCAATAAACACTTTTATAAAATTAAAGGGAAATCGTTTAAGAATGACTTGACTTTCTTATATATTTTTTTAATGCTCTTGATATTTTACACAATTGGGAGTTGCCATCGTGTAAATTTGCCCGCTTTAATGTTTTTTTTTGGGAAAATTACGATTTTTTACGAGTACCTCCAAGTTTACCAGCTTTTATTGAAATTTAAGACACCTTTTAAAGAGGGGTTGAAATATTTGGAAGTTTTAGACCTTTTTATTTAAAAACTGTATTACAGAGCAATAAGTAAAACAACAGATGAAATTTAGTATTTTAGTTACAAAAAAAAAACAAAGTAACCCTGGACCCATGGGTTCGTACACCATGGGTCCAGCCCCTGTTAACTCGAGACCCCGTTGGGTCAAAATTGTGTCCGTTTCGCTTTACCTTGCTTAGTTTTTGAGATACGGTAATAAGGGGGTCTCATAGGGTCTTGAGAATCTTAAAAACTGAATAACTCAATAAATATTATTCGGAGGGCTTTCGGGTATTTTGCGGAAGTGTTCTACAAGTCAAGAGCTACCAAAATGCCGATGGACTTTTTCTCGTGTTGGCAGTATTTACTTAGATATGTGCATATATAAAATCTCGGGAATTTAAAATTTTAGATCAAAAATTAGGGTCTTGGGATCCCGACAGATATGTAGAGCTAGGCTATTCCATATTTTTCTTTGTAGTATTTCTTTTGAAAACTTCATCCATTTCGCTCTATCTCGCTTAGTTTTCGAGATATCACCATTTTGAATTTTTAACTTAATTCTAAGAAGTTATTTACTAAATTCTCCGAAGTACATTTCCTCAATTCAAAGAAGAGAAATACTATGATGTTTTTTTAGTAAATTTTAACTAAACTTGAACAAAATTGTTTTTTAAGAAATATGGGCTAAAAATAAAGATACACTAAGAAAAAAAAAATTTCAAATCAAGCAAAAACAATCTCAAATTAAAAAGAAAACAGTGACAAAAGTCAACAAACTTTGTTTTTGCTTAATTTGAAAATGTTTATTTTCATTTTTAAAATGGACGAATAAAAACTAACGTTTTAAAATCAAAGTTGCTTCATTTTTAATTTGAGACATTTTTGATTTATGGTTGATATAACTTTATTTTTATGTTGTTCCATTTTATTTTATTAATTAAAACAATTTTTTTTAATTTTTACACTAAACAATTTATTTAAAATTATATGCAGTTTTGTGTAAGATTTGTGATTTTTTTTTTATGTACAAACCAGTCAATGTAGCCTGGTAAAATGATAAACTCTGTAATCAGACTATATTGACTGTGGTAAAAACTTATATTACTTACAAATTTCACTATTATACTTAACCTCTTAAACTTACAATTAGTAATTTTATTATTATACTCTCCGGGAATTGAATTGTAAAGATTATTTTATATTTATCATCAATTACTTTTTCCACGATAACGCCCTTAAACCAAAGAAGCCCCTAAATCAAAGAAGAACAAAATCGTGTTAGATATAAAAAAAAACATATTAAACTTTATAACTTACCATTACTTATAGATATTTTCCTTAAACTTAGTTTTTACAGATATATATATTAGGGAATATTCCTTTTTAAACAAACATTTCCATTTTATTTTGCAAAAATTAAGCCATGCCGCAATTAATTTTTTTACAAATGAACATGTTCAAATTGAAAATGTTTTCATCTTAAAATTTGACATATGATTTCGAAATGTCAATTCACAACTAAAATTAAAATTGTTTAACATCAAATTGAAAATGAAAAAATATTGTTTTTAAAATGAAAATTTGAATTGACAATAATTCAAATTTGTAACGATTTTTTACGACAGCATAATAAATTTAAGATTATTCATTTTTAAATTGAGAGTTAACAAATTTACAACAAAAATATTTATTTTTAAATCAACATACTTCAGTATAAATAATAAAATTTTTTTAAAAATAATGTAGTATTTTTAAATCAAAAATGAAAATTTTTGATTTGAGTATGCCTTTTTCCCTCAGTGTACGTTTCTTAGATTTGTGAAAAATTCCATTGGCAGTAAGAATTTTTTTCCTAATATTAAAAAATTCCATTTAAAGAAAACTACGAACTTATTATAAGTAAATGAACTAAACTTTTTTCCTCATAGTTGAGAAAATTTCTAATTTTTTAGTTAAATTTAACTAAATTTTAGGAAAAATAAATTTTTTCCTTAATTTTAGTAATGTCTTTTTTTTAGTGTGTGTTACAAACTTTTTAAAAATTTATCCAATCAATACTTAATGTAGGGTATGGAAACAAAATCTAAAACAAGTTGAGAAGAAAAGTATAATAGAAATTTTGTGCTTAATTTAAGATTTTTTTTTTTTTATATTTAAAGTTTATTTATTGTATTTTGTTTATAAATTTGGAAATTCCATTATTTATGCGCGCGGCATCTAAACACTCCCTAAAACAAAACAAAAAACAAAACAAGTTGCGCTAAAGATAAAACATTGCTAAAATAAGTATTTGTTATTGTAAAAGATTTCTAACATCATAATTTAATGCTTTTTAATATTTGTTTTATTTATATTTAAAACAAATTAAAAAAAAAAATAAAATTAAATCTTTCTCTTCTTAACCCTCAAACGGCTATTTAGATTAAGTAACTAATTTTGGAACAGAATTTTAGTAAAGTGGTTGTTATACAAAGATTACTAATTTTGTATATATTTGAAATTGCTAAAGCAAGTGTTACACTGTGCAACAAAAAATAGTTTTTCAAATGAGATCAGCGGTAAATGAAAAAAGACTAGATCACTGAAAAAAGACATAACTAAAATTTAGTAAAAAATTTCTTTGAAAATCTATCATGAATTTTCCTAAAACCTAGTTAAATTTAACTAAAAAATGAGAAATTTTCTTAACTATAAGGAAAAAAGTTTAGTTCATTTACTTATAAATAGTTCATAGTTTTCTTCAAATAGAGTTTTTTAATATAAGGAAAAAATTCTAATTCCAAAGGAATTTTCCACAAATCTAAGAAACATTTCCTTATTTTAAGACATATTTCTTAAAAAAGCAATTTAGTTTAAGAATTTTTCTTCTTAAAATTCAGGAAGTGTACTCGAATTTAATAATTATCTTCTGAGAATTTAGTTAATGACTTCTTAGAATTTAGTTTAAAATTTAAAATGGCCATATCTCAAAAACCAAGCAAGATGGAGCGAAACTGATGACATTTCCAAAAGAAAGACTACAAAGAAAAATATGGAATAGCCTAGCTCGTAGAACACTTCCGCAAAATAAACAAAAGCCCTACGACTAATAGTTTTTGAGTTATCCAGTTTATAAGATTCTCAAGACTCTATCAGGCCCCTTATTACCGTATCTCAAAAACTAAGCATAATAGAGCGAAACGGACAAAATTTTTGGGTCAAAATCTTTGACGACTAGTCCTGTCCTAAAATGTTAAAAAACTAAAGTGTAATATAATTTTTCCCATTTTCTAGTTAAAAGTGGATTAAAATTAAATAACTTTGTTTTCCATATTTTTGGGAAAAGTACACTGAAAAATAACTATACTGAAATTAATTAAACACTGTTATTAATTTAAGTAAACAATTTTTTTGAATTTACTTCAACTCATCTTAACATAAGGTGGTTTTACTTAAAACAGAGAAAATGAACTTGAAGATAGTACATGCAAATACTTAAAAAAGCACAAGAGTTTTCCTTAATTTGTTTTCTTAAATTTAGTTAAATATTCTTTACATTTATGGCGAATTGATTGCATTTAAGAAAAAAAGGGTTTATTAAAAAATTTTGTTTTACTTAAAAGAAAAAAAAATTAAATTGTATGCAAAAAAAATAAATAAGTACGTAACTTACTTAAAACTAGTATAGAAATTTTTAAGACCTTAAATTAAATAATTACTAATCTTTAATTCCACAACGCATTTTCTTTAATTTAATCAATTTTTGTTTTAATTTAAGAAAAAAGTAATCTTTATTTTATTGATTTCATTGACTTTATTTGAATCCATGTCTTCTTTAGTTTAAGAAAGAATTTAATTAACTTAAGGAATAAATGCTTTAGGTTTTTATGGGGACCCCATCTGAAGACCCCATGAGACCCTAACTTTAAATCCAAATTTCGATTTTCGCGTAATTTTCAAATGCCTATAACTCTGCAAATACAACAAATACGAAAATAATTCCAAAGGCATTTTTGTAGTCCTTAACTCGTAGAATATGACCGCCGAAGACCCGAAAGACCTCCGAATTATAGTTTTAGAGTTATTTCATGATCAAATTTCTCAAGACCCCATTCCCGTATCTCGAAAACTAAGCCAGATAGAGCGATTCTGACCAAAATTTTGGATCAAAATCAATAATGACCCTATAATAGTGTACGCATATACTCATGTAGGAACCCCATATATTGGGGGCCCGTAAGGTCCTCACATTGGGGCTCCATAGGGTCCACAGAATCCGTAAGTTTAAGGAAATTTTTACTTATTTTAAAAAAATATTTTTCCTCTGGATAAAAACAATTGTACTTATATTAAGTACAATTTTACATACTTTTAAGATATATTTAAGTAAATGCATTACTAGTTTCTAGGAAAAAATATACTTTGAAGAAGAATTAATATCTTTGGAGCCCTCGCATACCCTCATTTTCTTAAATTAAGTTCAACATGCTTTAAAATTGGTAAACTTTTTTTTCAGTGTACGCTAAAAATTTTTTAGATCCGAGATTACACTAAAAAAAACCTTGTCAAAATACTGGAAAAGGTCTCGTAATCCTATTTTACCAATATTTGACAGTGTTCCTTGTTTTTTAACAAATAATTTTCGATCGAAATTTATATTTTTTTTTTTTGTAATTTTACAGTTTTTCTTGTAATTTTACAAATTTCTGATATTTTTTATAAAAAAATCTAGTAAATTTACTAGAATTCCTTGTAAGTTTTATTTCGCCAAAAAAGTTGTAAATTTACAATTTTATTGGTAAAAATCTTGTAAAATTACAAAAAAGCTCGTAATTTTTACTAGGAATTATCGTAAAATATGAGGTATCAAAAATCTAGTAAATTCACGAAAGTTTTATCACGTCAAAAAATTGTAATTTTAAAATTTTTTTGATAAAAAGCTAGAAAATTACAAAATTATTAGTAAAAAGCTTGTAAAATAACAAGAATTTTTGTCAAATAGGAGGTAGCAAAAAAAGTTACAAACTTTTATGGTAATTTTACAATGTTTTTTTGAGTATAGGGTCTTGAGATCCCGACAGATATGTTGAGGTAGGCTATTAAATATTTTGTTTGCTGTGCTTTCTTTTGAAAATTTCATCAGTTTCGCTCTATCTCGCTTAGTTTTCGAGATAACGCCATTTTGAAATTTTAACTAAATTCTAAGAAGTCATTAACTAAATTCTAAGAGGTATACTTCCTCAATTCTAAGAAGAGAAATACGATGAAGTTTCTTTTAATAAAATTTTACCTAAACTTGAACTTAATTGTGTTTTCACATATTTTTAAGAAAAATATCTTAAAAATAAAGATATGTTCCTTAGATTTGGGAAAATTTCTTTAGCAGTAAGAATTTTTTTCCTTATATTAAAGAACATCATTTAAAGAAAACTATGAACTATTTATGTAAATGAACTAAAATTATTTTCACGAAGTTAAGAAAATTTATAATTTTTTAGTTAAATTTAACTAAATTTTAAGAAAATTTATGAACTATTTTCAAAGAAATTTTTTCCTAAATTTTAGTTATGTATTTGTTTTCAGTGTAAAAACAAAAATTTTCTAGAAAATGTCTAGCAGATTTCTCTGCTGATTTCGCCGAGATAATCATGACAGAGTTTCAGCAAACCGTACCTGCTAAATCAGTAGTTTACTGAAATGGTGAAAAAACTTCCTCAAATTAAAGAAGATAAATATGATGAACCAATGGTAGTAAATTACGTCCTAAAAATGTATTTTTTTAACTAAATTTTATTTTAGAAATATGTGTTAAAAATAAAGATTTTTTTTTCATATATTAAGGGAAAATTTCTTTGGCGGTAAGAATTTCTCCCAGGCATTAGGGAATTCCATTTAAGAAAAATATGGACTATTTACCAGTGCATGAACTACAAATTTTTCCTAACAGTTAATAAAATTTCCCAACTTTTAGTTAAATTTAACTTAATTGTGGGAAAATTTTTAAACTATTTTGAAGAAAATATTTCCAAAGTTTAAGTTAAGTTTTTTTTTGAGTGTAAGAAGAGAAATATGATGACGTTATTTTTAGTAAATATTAATTAAACTTGAACTAAATTTAAAAAGAATATCTTAAAAATAAAGATATGTTTCTTAGATTTAAGGAAAATTTCTTTGGCAGTAAGAATTTGTTTCCCTTTATAAGGGAACTCCGTTTAAGGAAAATGTGAACTATTTATACGTAAATGAATTAAACTTTTTTTCTCAAATTTAAGAAAATTTTTTATTTTTTAGTTTAGTTTAGCAATTTTACTAAATTTTAGGAAAATTCATGAACTTTTATAAAAAGTACCTTTTATAAAAAGTATCTTTTATAAAAAGTACCTTTTATAGAAAGTACCTTTTATAAAAAGTACCTTTTATAAAAAGTACCTTTTATAAAAAGTACCTTTTATAAAAAGTACCTTTTATAAAAAGTACCTTTTATAAAAAGTACCTTTTATAAAAAGTACCTTTTATAAAAAGTACCTTTTATAAAAAGTACCTTTTATTAAAAGTACCTTTTATAAAAAGTACCTTTTATAAAAAGTACCTTTTATAAAAAGTACCTTTTATAAAAAGTACCTTTTATAAAAAGTACCTTTTATAAAAAGTACCTTTTATAAAAAGTACCTTTTATAGAAAGTACCTTTTATCAAAAGTACCTTTTATAAAAAGTACCTTTTATAAAAAGTTCCTTTTATCAAAAGTACTTTTTATAAAAAGTACCTTTTATAAAAAGTACCTTTTATAAAAAGTACCTTTTATAAAAAGTACCTTTTATAAAAAGTACCTTTTATAAAAAGTACCTTTTATAAAAAGTACCTTTTATAAAAAGTACCTTTTATAAAAAGTACCTTTTATAAAAAGTACCTTTTATAAAAAGTACCTTTTATAAAAAGTACCTTTTATAAAAAGTACCTTTTTTAAAAAGTACCTTTTATAAAAAGTACCTTTTATAAAAAGTACCTTTTATAAAAAGTACCTTTTATATAAATTACCTTTTATATAAAGTACCTTTTGTAAAAAGTACCTCTTATGAAAAGTACCTTTTATTAAAAGTACCGGAAGTGCACTTTTTGGTACTTTTTTATTTCCTGAAATTATATTTATAGAAATATTTTATATTTCCTAGAATCTAAAAATTTTTAGTGTATGAGAATTCGGTAAAAAAAACATTCTGGGAAAAATACGTTTTTAAAATTCCTCTTCTTAGTGGGGTAAAATGGCTAAAAAGTGTATTTTCAGTACCTTTGATATTTTTTGACGTAATGGTTCTAGAAACTTAAAAATAGGAATGTAAAATCCTTTTTGTACTTTTAATATTTGCTAAAACAATGATACTAGAAAATTGAAATATGCAAAAGAGTATCCCTCGGCAAAGAAGAAAACATTCTAGATCTTTTTGGAAATTTGGTTTCTAACGGGGGTAAGAAAGTGCACTTTTGGTACTTTTTTTTATTCCTTTAATAATGAAAAAGTGTAAGTTTTGGTTATTCTTATATTTCTTGAAATAATGGTTCAGAAATTTGATATTTTAAATAAAGGATCACCTAGCACAAAAAAAAGAGTTTTTGGAAAATTTAATTTTAAGGGGAAAAGTGGGCAAATGGTTATTTTTACCTATCTAACTATTAAACTAAAAGCCCCAAAAATAACACCCAAGAAAAGGACATATTTTAAAATTTAAAATTTTAGAATGGGGAACGAAGTGGAATAGAGCAGGGAACAATATGGATACCTTTTACTCAAATTTTTCGTATTTAACTTTTTTACTCCATATTTTTTCTCTCTATATGTTTTTTCACTCAAACTAATTTTTATTCCAATTTCTTTATTGACTGAAATATTTATTCACTCAAAATCCAAAGTCCCGATATAAGGGCTCGAAAATTATTCAAATTTTATTTTTGAAATTATTCATTGAAATATTATTTTATGAAAGACTTAAACGTGCACAAGTAAATAAAACAAAGACTACGTAGGAGAATTTTCTTGAAATCGGTAGAGTAGTTCTTATACTTCTATTATCCGGTATTCAATACAACCGGTAATGAAGTACCGGGATGGTAAGCTAGTTTTTAACAAAATCTCCCACTGTGTTCCGTTTAGTCTGGCGACGTTGATGAGCTTTTGTGTACGAATTCGAACAAGAATGTCTTATCAAATGGATGTGTAGTATGTAGAATGTGGTACTTTGCATAATTCCATCATTATAAGTTGTACTAGTATGTAGGTTGTTACTAGCAACTTGTTAATACGTTCGGACGTCTTTCATTTATAATTTATACAATTGATTAAATTTAAATTAATATTAAAATTTGTACAAAGTTCATTGTTCGGAATTTTATTTGATGGGATTCTATTTTTGTAAATATTTTGTTTAATTTTTTCTTTTGTAGATGACATTTATTATTTACTTTTTGTTTCATTTAAGGGATCGTTACTTACACTAAAAAAAAATACATAACTAAATTTTAGGAAAAAATTTCTTTGAAAATAGTTTCTGAATTTTCCTAAAATTTAGATAAATTTAACTAAAAAATAAGAAACTTTCTTAACTTTGAGGAAACAAATTTTAGTTCATTTACTTATAAATAGTTAAAAATCGATCAATTTTAAGGTACAGAGCGGTCTTAATTAGCTCATTAGGGTGCCTAAACGTTCAGATTGTTTTCGTATGTTCATGAGAGTTGTTTAGCTTGACCGTGGCTACAATCTTGCCAAATATTGTTAGGCAAAAATTAACAGTCCCTGTAAGTTTTAAGGAGTCCAACTAGGTCTAGGCCCATCGGGGTCTGGACCTATCGGGTCTGAACCCAATGGGGTCCTCATGTGTATGAAATGTGTATGAACTAAGTTAAAATAAAGAAAATTTCAGTTAACTAATTTTTAGCGAAACGTTTTTGCTAACTTTACCATAAAAATTGTGGGTTCAAAATTAGCAAATTTTCTTGTAGGTTTACAAGCTTTTTTTTTGAGTATACTTATGTACCTCTTCATATAAACTACGATTTTACATTTTCGAAAATATGAACTTAACGAAGCCGAATTTGGAAACGACTGATAGGCCATTGGATAGACCTTCAAAAAACCTTTCGATATGTATAAAATCTTCATATAGTTTCTTCTGAAGAAATGTGAAAAATCTTCAAAAAACGAAAAAAAAATCCCGTTTTCTCCCTCCCATATGACCTGCTTAATATGAGATTGGGCACACTCAAAAAAATTAAACTGTAAAGTTAACAAAATTTTTTTTGTTAACTCGAGTTTACTGGCTTTAGCAAATTTTTAGTTAAAATCAGCGTTTTAACTACTTTTTTTAGTTAAGTTCAATTTACAAAAATACTAGTTTTGTACAAATTTTGAATTAATTTTTTTTGTTGACTTTAAAACTGAGTTTACGAATTTTTACTAATTAATTTGCTGATTTTTTGTAACATTTTTGTCAAGTGAAAAATTTTAAACATTTCTTGTGTAGCCTCCTATGCAAATCTCATAAGACCTACTTAAGCTGGACTTAATGCTGTGAAAAAATAAGAAAAAATAAGTGAAGTGTTAGTGTTTAAAACCAATATTTAACAAACTTAAAATTTTTTACAAAAAGTTTAGCTGAATTCAACTAATAAAAAATGTTACGAAATTTTCAGCTAAATTTTTAGTTAAAATTACGGTTTTTTTTGCTACATTCATTCTACGAAAAGTTAACTAAATATTTTTTGTTAAATTAACTAGAAATTTAGTAGGTTCAAAATCAGGTGTTTTTTTAGTTAAATTTAACTAAATTTTTTGCTAACTTTACAGTTTTTTTTTGTTGAGTGCAGCTAAGAAAAAACAGGCAACTCTTATTTTCCTCCCATATGCAAGTTTCATAACAAAGGGTGGGTGCCCTTATGAAAGACCTTCAATGTGTTAATTGTTAATTGCCTTTAAGGTTTATATAGGGATTACGCATGTTAATGCTCCCCCCATTTTTTGTTTTTGTATTATTTGCATAAACAATTTATTAACATATTTGTCCTGATTTATGACACAAATACAGTCATGCTTCAAATGTAGTTTTCACTAGAGTTGTCAACCGATTAAGAATAATTCGATTAATCGATCAAACAAAACCAAACTCTTGTTCGATTAATTTAAAAATGACGATTTTCGAATAACGAATAAATCGATTAATTTATGTAAATTAATCGAACAATTATTTTTTATACCCTCTAACTACAGTATCGAAATATCGGTCTAGGACCCCATAAAGTAGATATATTTTTGAACAGTAATCGATTATAAGGCATTCTAGCGATGTCCGCGTCCATCCGTCTGTGGAGGGCACGCTACAGTCCAAAATAAAAGAGCTATACTCCTGAAGATAGACACGTTTATGTCTTCTGGTCATAGGCTGGTTAAGTTCGGAAACAAAATCAGACGAGGGGAAAAATGTTCCCCCTTAAAAAACTAAAACACCACCAGAAAAACAAGATGTTTTTAACATGTTTTTTTTTTATATTTGTTCAACAAATGACATTTTTTATGCCATATGAAGTTCATTGACCTACATTTGGACCAAGATGATTAGGAAATAATATTTTTTCGGCCTGTCCACTTTTAAGGGCGTGGATATAGATAATAATACAAAATAATGACAAAAGTGTGTTTTTTTGGCGTAAATATCGTAATAAATGAATTTGTAAACATTTATGTGAAGAGGGAAAAGGTGCCCTTCAACGTCCCCCTCCTAATCCCCTTAACTCAAAAAAACTTAAAACTTAATAAAATTTTTTTTTATAACCACTTTTTTTATTCGTTATTGTAATCGATTAATCGAATAATTTTTTAGATTTAATCGTTTAATCGAACGAACAAAAACAATTGTTTGAATTATTCGACCAAAGTTAAAAGTCGAATAATTGACAACTCTAGTTTTCAGGTTAGTAAAAATAAAATGCTAACTATTTCCAACTAAATATTTTGTTTTATTAATTTATTTTGCTTAGTAAATGCTTAATGTTATATAAATAATAGTGAATTATGCAACTTAATTAATATTTGTCAAAAGCCAGAGCAGACACAGATAAACTAATAAGTAGGGCAAGTATTTTCATGAAAATGCATGTGTTTACTCGGCACTTAAATCATACAACAAACTAAATATCTATCCGAATAAAGAAATTTGCAATAAAATGGCATCGATTAGAAGTTGCATATTTTTTTTTGTATTATTTGTTATAAATGCATATTTTTGCATATTTTCTTATAAATTGCACTTTTTTTTATTTTTATCACCATTTTTTCAAAACTCATAGTTAAACCTAAGCAAAATTCAATTTCAATCAACTATTTTTTGTAGAAAAATTAGTTTTTCTTATAGCAATGATATTCTGAGGCATTTCTGGCAGAAATTGGATTTAGATAATAAAGTTTTTTTTTCAGATAACTACTTGCATTAAAAAACGATTGCTTTTGGGAGAATTTCTAATATAATGAGATCTGGAACTGGCGGGGTATAAGTAAATTTGTTTGTTTGTCATTCGTTTTTTTATAAACTAAAAAAAAAATTTTTTACAAAAATGACTAAAAAAAAGATTTTAATTAAAAAAAAAAAATTCTATCAAAATTTTTATAGTTTTTTTTTTTTGCGCCCCAGGATTACTAAATCATCAATTCTGGCATATTAAGTAAAATCGGTTGCAAGGTAATATGATGCGTTCTAGATCCGAATATTTCTAACGGAAAATTATGTTTTTTAGACACATTACAAAATGTATAACAAAAAACTTTTTAAAAATTGTATAGGGCATCAAATATCTGAAAAATCCATATTAAAACAATAATTTTTAAATGCATATTTTTAACATTTTTAGTGCATATTTTGGATTTTAAAATGCATTTTATAGACACATATTTTCGAGTTTTAAATGCATGAAAGTACTTGCCCTACTAATAAGTAATAGTTTCTGATTTTGAATATGGATATTTTTTTTGTTCTCCCGAAAGAATTAATGCCTTAATGATAATAGGTGTGTTTTTTTTGTAGAAAAAAAACTTTCGATTGATAATATAAAGTTTTTTGTAAAAAAAAAACTTCGAATAATAATAGTTGAGAGTTTTGCATTTTGAACATGTTAATGTTTTTGGGCTGGAGTCTTATTATATATATGAGGCATTCCACACCAAATGTCCAGCTACTGAAAAACATGTGTCCCGTAAATTTCTGAATAGGTTGTTTGGATAGCCCTATATGGAACTAAGAAAATTGCGTTTTTGGTTTTTCTAATTTTCAAAAACTGGGCTTAGAAGCCGTGGTCAAATATTGGAAAAATTGTCAAATTTGTGGCGAGTTGCCTTGATTAAATATTTATCACATTAAAACGGAATGCACCACAATCTCAAAAATTTAAATTCTTATATAGTTTTGTCAATTTATCAAAAATCCGGCCACTTGTTTTATTTTTTTTTTTAAGTTTAGATGTTTGTCTATCCACACAAAAAAAATCAGAAAAGCATTTTTCGTTTTTTTTTTTTCGAGAAAATCGCATTTGAATTTTAAATTTCATAACAATTTTGTAATTTGCTTATATTTTCTTGTATTAACGTTGCGAATGAGTATTATTAATTGCATGAATATTACTCATTCGCAACGTTAATACAAGAAAATACAAGCAAATAACAAAATTGTTATGAAATTTAAAATTCAAATGCGATTTTCTCGATAAAAATTAAAAATGTAAGTTTACATGCGTTTTTTAGAGTGTATATGGGGCATTCCATGTCAAATCGGAGAGTTTGAAATTTTTTTTTTAGATTTTCCCAATTTGTTTACAGTTTTTAGTACCCTTCGAAAACTCTTTCGTGGTAAACTTTCAGATTTTTTTGATGACCCGTTCAAAAGATATCGAATTTTTAAAAATTGGTAGTTTTTTTCTTTACACAGAAAAAAATATGAAGGAAACAAATTTGAGTAATCACTTGTTTAAATATAAAAACAAAAATTGAGTAATTTTTTAATTGACGCAATTAAAAATTTAACCAAACATTTTAAAAACAATTTAAGTAAATAATTTAATAAAAATTTAATAGTTTTTTTTATTTTTTTTTTAAACTCTCATAGTTTTTTGAATTCTCGTTTAGTTTATAGTTTTTTGTGTATGTATATGAAAGTTTGTAATCGTCTTTATAAAATTTTCCTATGTTTTTGAGACATAAATATGTTTGGTAAAGTTTGAAAAAACAAGTTTTTTGTTTTTTTTTGTAAAAAAATTTAAAACTTTTTTAAACTTTAAAAAAAAAATAAATAGATAAATTTTGAGTAAATTTTTAATTGTGTCAATTAAAAATTTACTCAAATTTTTTTCAAACATTTAATAAATTTTTATTAAAAATTTACTCAATACTATTAAATCGTTTACTGGTGCAAAATTGAGTAATTTTTTACTCAATAGTATTAAAAATTTACTCAAATATTTTTTTTATTTTTTTTATTTCTGTGTACTCAAACTTCTTTAACTCAAAACTTCTTCAATAATGGTCCAAATTTCAAATTTTTTTATTCAAAATTTTTGTTTTTTTACGTACATACTTTAAAAAAAAATAAATCCAAAAAATTCTTAAAAGCGCTCTAGTATGTAATTTTTAAGTTTTAAAATTTAAATCTCATTTTTGAAAATGTTTGTACTCTACGAATTTTTTGAAATTTTTTTGTATAAAACTTCTATCGATTCTACAAATTTTTTGTCCAGAAGGATCGTGGGATAACGATAATTACTATTTTTTTAAATTTTTTGAAAAAAATTTATTGTAATTTTCCAATCTTAAAATCATTTCTACTGCTCCAATGGTGCGTCATAGAGGGGTCATTTATATGACCGACCCCCATTAATTTTTATGTCTTAACATTTCTTTGGAACAAGCTAATATCCTATTTCCAATTTCTAAGGGGGCTACCACACAAAACGACATTTTTTAAAATTTGCTCC
Organism: Pegoplata infirma; assembly: GCA_963921195.1. Lineage (NCBI taxonomy): Eukaryota > Metazoa > Arthropoda > Insecta > Diptera > Anthomyiidae > Pegoplata > Pegoplata infirma. The sequence continues at coordinate 28,421,440 of OY992538.1, read as the reverse complement.
AACCGCTCTAACTGCCCTAATAGTGCCCTTAGAGCAACAATATATATTACCGACCCACAATATTTTTTTAGTCCAAACATTTTCTCTGAACTCACCTACCCTCTATCTTTAACTGTTAAGGCGGTCCCCATACAATTTTTTTTTATTTTTTGTATTTTTTTTTATTTAATCAGCTTCTACCGGTCCAATGGTGCGTCCGAGAGGGGTCATTGGTGAGACCGACCCCCATTTATTTTTATCCTACAACATTTCTTTAAAATATACCTACGCCCTATCTCCACTCCCTAAGTAGGCTTCCATACAAATATCAGTTGGAGCAAATTTTATAAAAATGTAATTTTGAATGGAAGATAGGGCGTAGGTATGTTTTAAAGAGATGTTGTAGGGTAAAAATAAATGGGGGTCGGTCTCACCAATGACCCCTCTCGGACGCACCATTGGACCGGTAGAAGCTGACAAACAAAACAAATTTACAAAAAATAAAAAAAATTGTATGGGGACCGCCTTAACAATTAGAGATAGAGGGTAGGTTTGTTCAGAGAAAATGTTTGAACTAAAAAGTGGGTCGGTCATACATTTTGTTGTTCTAAGGGCACTATTAGGGCAGTTAGAGCGGTTGGAGCAAATTTTAAAAAATTTCGTTTTGTGTGGGAGCCCCCTTAGAAATTGGAGATAGGGTATTAGTTTGTTCAAAAAAATGTTAAGACTTAAAAATTAATGGGGGTCGGTTTTATAAATTACCCCTCTAAGACGCATCATTGAAGCAGTAGAAATGATTTTAAGATTGGAAAATAAAAATAAAATTTTTTCAAAAAATTTTAACAAATAATAATAATCGTTATCCCACAATCCTCCAGGGCAAAAAATTTGTAAAATCAATAGAGGTTTTACAAAAAAAAATTACAAAAAATCGAAGAGTACAAACATTTTCAAAAATGCGATTTAAATTTTAAAACTTAAAAATCGCATACTAGAGCGCTTTCAAGAAATTTTTGGAATTTTTTTTTTAGAAAGTACGTAAAAAAACAAAAATTTTGAAAAAAAAAAATTTGAAATTTGGACCATTATTGAAGAAGTTATGATTAACCGTCCAACCTGAATCAAATTACGTCGCGTAAGGCGTAACGCCCAATAATTTTTCGTTTCTAATATTTAAATGTGAGTTACCTAAATCAAACGGACGTAAAAATTTCAAATTTGATGTGTTTGTTTTTGTTTTTTTTTTTACGTATTGCGCTACTCATTTGATTCTGGTTCGACCCTAAAAGAAGTTTGAGTAAAGGAACAAACTACCAATTTTTAAAAATTCGATATCTTTTGAACGGGTCATCAAAAAAATCTGAAAATTTACCACGAAGGAGTTTTCGAAGGGTACTAAAAACTGTTGGCAAATTGGGAAAATCTAAAAAAAAAAATTTCAAATTTTTTTCATGAGTTCAAAACCTGGTAAACATGTTTGAAAAACATTGGTAAGTCACATAAATATTTTACAACGTATTTTTGTCACTCAAAAATGTGTTTACACTAAAAAAAATACTCTCGAAAAAAATTTTACATTCAAAAAAAAATTTACACTCAAAAAAAAATTTAGTAAATTATTTTTTTTTTTGCAAAAATTAAAAAAAAAAATAAAAACTAATCAAAAATTTTATTTTTTCAAGTTAGAAAATTTACTATCACTTAAAAGTTCATTGTGGAGGGTATTCATATATTCGGCCAAGTCGAATTTTACTTGTCTACTTGTTTTAGTTAAATTTAACTAAATTTTAGGAAATCTCATGAAAAATTTTCAAAGAAATTGTTTCCTAAATTTTAGTTTTGTTTTTTTTAGTGTAAGTTTTGAGATACTTCCCTTGTTAGTTAGACCTTTTTGTTAAATATGTATTTTTAGCGAAATCAACAGCTGCTGTTTGCCATAATTTCATCAAACTATGCATCCACAAAATTTCACCATAATTTGTTCAAATTATGGTGAAATTTTGCAGATGCATTGTTTGCTAATATTTAAAAACAAAACAAAAAGTTGCTTCTGCTCTAAAAATATAAAAAGTGCAGTCACGTTCCGTTTCCACTAACTGTTAAATTTGATATGATTATTTATGAACTTACGATTTACTGAACTGATGTAAATGAAAAATCCAATTTATGTTTCACTGAAATGAAAAGTTAGGAGAAAAAAAAAAATTATTAGAAATTGAATGAGTGTTGGGCATATCTGAAATATAAATATTTTTAGCAATTTTAAGGGCAGTTTTAAAAAGTATTATGTCGTGGGCTTAGTCAGTAAATGTGGAAAGTACACTTATTAATATTAGCTACACTCAAAAAAAAAGTGAACTAAAATCTGGGAAAATTAACTAAATTTTGGGAAAAAGAGGGAATGATTTGGCTCCAAAGATTTTTTTCTTGATTTTAGTTCATAATTTTCCCAAAAATAAGGAAATCAAAGTTATTTAATTTTAAGCCAAACTTAACTATAAAATGGGAAAAATTATATTACACTTTAGTTCATTCACATTTTAGAACTAGATTAGTTCTAGACCCTGGACCCATGGGTTTGAACCCCTTGGGTCCAGCCCCTGTTAACTCGAGACCCCGTTGGGTCCTTTAAATGTCCCCATAGATTTTGACCCAACACTGGTGTCCGTTTCGCTCTATCTTGCTTAGTTTTTGAGATACGGTAATAAGGGTTCTGATAGGATCTTAAGAATCTTAAAAACTGGATAACTCAAAAACTATTAATCGGAGGGCTTTCGGGTAATTTGCGGAAGTGTTCTACGAGCCAAGAGCTACAAAAATGCTCTTGAATCTTTTATCGTGTTGGCAGTATTTACCGAGATATGTGCATATATAAAATCTCGGGAATTTCAAATTTTACACTCAAAAAATTATATCATTAACTGTTTGTAGTTTATTTAAAAAGTTTTCCGTTTAGTCGTTTTTAAAAGAAAAAACATTTGTTTGATGTTCAGTTTTTATTAATGACTACTGCTGTCCTTTGTTTCAAAAATAACACACTAAAAAATAAAGACTTTCATTAACATTTAATCTTTAAAGTCATTTATTTTTGTTCTGTAAGTAACAAAAATAAATGATTATTCTTTAAACTTTTAATGATTTGTGTAAGTCATTTTTTTTTTTTAAATTGTTGGTATTTTTTAATGAGATATCATTAGTTTTTACAAGTAGGTTATTTTTTTGTAGAAAAAAAAATTAAAAAATTATTTATAGAAATATAAAAACATGTTTGTATCAAGTGACTTTGGCACGATGGGTAGAGTGTCTGGCCAGAATGTAGTTGATTGCGGGATCGATTCCCCAAAATTTTATTCAAAATTTTTAAAAAATTATTTCAATAGAAAATTGTAAAAAATAACCTACGAGATCGTTAATTTTTAATGTTTTCGTAGGTTATTTTTTTGAAATTTGTTGGTAAAAATAACAGAACTATCATTAATTTTTAATGTTTTCGTAGATTATTTTTTCGAATTTGCTTGTAAAAAATAATGAAAAAACCGTAATTTTTTAATGTTTAATGTTATTTATTTTAGAAAATTTTGTCAACAGTAAAAAATAAATGTTGATGTTTGTTAAAACAAACGAATAATTACTGGGATGGTTTTCAATTGTTTATTCACTGGTTTTAAATGTGTTTTTCATTTGTTTTTGCCTACAAAATATATTGAGTGTAGATCTAAAATTAGGGTCTTGAGACACCGACAGATATGCAGAGCTATGCTCTTCCATATTTTCTTTGCCATCTTTCTTTTGAAAATTTCATCCGTTTCGCTCTATCTCGCTTAGTTTTCGAGATATCGCCATTTTGAATTTTTAACTAAATTCTAAGAAGTTATGTACTAAATTCTCTGAAGTTATTAACTAAATTCGAAGAAGTACACTTCCTTAATTCAAAGAAGAGAAATACGATGATGTTTTTTTTAGTAAATTTCAACTTAACTTGAACTAAATTGTTTTTAAAGAAATATGTCTTAAAAATAAAGGTTCGTTGCTTAGATTTTTGGAAAATTTCTTTGACAGTAAGAAATTTTTTCCTTATATTAAAGAACTCCATTTAAAGAAAACTATGAACTAATTATAAGTAAATGAACTAAACTTTTTCCTCGTAGTTAAGAAAATTTCTGATTTTTTAGTTAAATTTAACTAAATTTTAGGAAAATTCATGATAAATTTTCATGTTTTGCCATCACTACACAGAAAAAAAAAGTTGTCAATTCAATTAATTTTATTGTTAATACAATTAAACATTTAATTGAAACTGAGCCTACATTGGATATTGTCAATACAACAATGACTATTGTAACTTTTTTAAAAAAATAAATCTAAAAATAGAATAATCTAAAAATAGAAATAAATAAACTAAAAATAAAAATAAATATAAAAAAAAAAAAATCATCCACCAACACAACTGGCATCGAACCCGCAACGTTAATGCTACGCGTCTAGTACACTACCAACGTGCTATCCTCATATATATTTATACTTGACTAAACAGCATATTTAAAAAAAAACACTAAAAAAAGAATGATAAAAAATATTAAAATAAGAAAAAAAAAATATATCTAAAAAAAAAAAAATCATCCGCCGGCATCTGGCATCGAACCCGAAACTTTCGTGCTACAAGTCTAGCACACTACCACCGTGCTATTCCTCATATATATTTATAGTTGCCTAAATGTGTACGTAAAGTGTCTGTAGAATCAGTGTGTACTCTTTGCTGTTTTTACAATAAAAAAAATGTGGCATTATATTTAAAAATAAATAATAATGTGGCTTCAAACATGTTTAAAAAATTTTAAATAGAATAACAAAAAATAATCACAAAAAAAAAAAACAAGTGTTTCGCAAACTAGCGGCGAACCCGAAACCTTCATGATTCGAGTCTGGCACACTACCACCGTGCTATCGTCACATATATGTTTGCTTGATTAAATGAGTTTATAAAGTGTCTGTGTTATTAATAAAATAAAAATGAATTATTGTCACATTAACAATATACATTGTTGATACAATTAAAAACGTTGTTGAACTAGTATTTAGTTGTTAACAATTTGTTTTGTTACTTTTGATTTTACGATATTTTTTTCTGTGTAGGGTGCCCCTAGAGAAGTAGGACCATAATTATTCTATGCGAAAAATGTCTCAGAATTTGAGAACTTATCAACAAAAAAAATCTCAGAATCTGAGACCTTCTCTATTTGCAAAATGTTGCAGAATCCAATACCATTTCTGAAAAATGTCTATATTCTATACTCAAAAAAAAAGCTTGTCAAATTACTAGAAAAAGTCTCGTAATCTTATATTTGACAGTTTTCCTTCTTTTTTAACAAATAATTTTCGATCGAAATTTATTTTTTTTTGTAAATTTACAGTTTTTCTTGTAGTTTTACAAATTTTCAAGGTTTTTTACAAAAAAATCTAGTTAATTTTCGAGAATTCCTTGTAAGTTCTGTTTCGCCAAAACAGTTGTAAGTTTACAATTTTATTGGTAAAAATCTTGTAAAGTTACAAAAAAGCTCGTAAGCAACAAAAATAAATAACATAGTGTTGTCTACTCTTAAAAAAGTGTTCACACTAAAAAAAATGTTGCACTCAAAAAAATGTACACTAAAAAAAAAAAAAATTTTTTTTTATTACAAAAAAAAAATTAATAAATCTTCTTTAAGTTATAAAATTACAATCATAAAGAAGTGTTTGTTCCACTTTGGCTATTTAAGCTATTTTCACTTATTACCACAGATTTAATCTCTACAAACGCAAAAAAAAAAAAATGGTGTTTACAGTTTAAATAAACAACTTTTTAATTATTTTGAACTAATAATGAAAAGTCTAATAAACACTAATTATGAAAGCAAAACATACATATTAAAAGCCCTCTGGAATGTTGTAACACATTGTTCAGCTGAATTAGCAATTGTTTACTAATACACTCATAAAAGTTTTAAATTTATTGTTTTATATTAAAAAACAAAAAATTAAAGGACTTAACTTTACTTTAAATAAAACCTATGTTTAATCAGCCGAAAAGTCTGCTTAAATCTGCTGATATTTTCTGTCTGGATAATTAAGTTAGAATCAGACTGCTGATATAAGCAAACAAATCTGCTGATTTTAGCAAAAAAATTTGTTGATTTTAGCAGAAAAATCTGCTGATTTCAGAAGACAAATTTACATGGTGTTTTAAGTAAAAACAACTTCAAAAAGATTTCGAGCTAAATTTCAAATTTAAAAACAAATAACAGTGTTAAATTCGACTGTGCAGAATGTCGAGAAAAATCGACATTTTCTAATCGCCTAGGTCCAAGTGGAGGACCTTAAACTTTTTCTAGCATAAAACTGTTTCACTTGGTAACCAGAAATATAAAAAAAATATCGTTTTTCGGAGGTTGGTTTATATATGGGGCATTCCATGCCAAATCGGACACTTTGAATTTTTTTTTTTTTAGATTTTCCCAATTTGTTTACAGTTTTTAGTACTTTTCGAAAACTCCTTTGTGGTAAATTTTCAGATTTTTTTGATGACCCGTTCAATAGATATCGAATTTTTAAAAATTGGTAGTTTGTTCCTTTACTCAAACTTCTTTTACTCATAACTTCTTCAATAATGGTGCAAATTTCAAATTTTTTTTTTTCAAAATTTTAGTTTTTTACGTACTTTTAAAAAAAAAATCCGTAAAAATTCTTAAAAGTGCTCTAGTATGCGATTTTTAAGTTTTAAAATTTAAATCTCATTTTTAAAAATGTTAGTACTCCTCAATTTTTTTGAAATTTTTTTGTGTAAAAAATTACATTTTTATAAAATTAGCTCCAACTGTTATTTGTATGGGAGCCTACTTATGGAGTGGAGATAGGGCGTAGGTATGTTTTAAAAAAAATGTTGTAGGGTAAAAATAAATGGGGGTCGGCCTCACTAATGACCCCTCTCGGAGGCACCATTGGACCGGTAGAAGCTGATTAAATAAAAGAAATTTACAAAAAATTAAAAAAAATGTATGGGGACCGCCTTAAAAATTAGAGATAGAGGGAAGATGTGTTCTGAAAAATGTTTGGACTAAAAAAATATTGTGGGTCAGTCATACATTTTGTTGCCCTAAGAGCACTATTAGGGCAGTTAGAGCGGTTGAAGCAAATTTAAAAAAATTTCGTTTTGTGTGGGAGCCCCCCTAGAAATTGGGGATAGGGTATTAGTTTGTTCCAGAGAAATGTTAAGACGCAAAAATTAATGGGGGTCGGTCTTATAAATGACCCCTCATTTATAATGACGCACCATTTGAGCATTAGAAATGATTTTAAGATTAGAAAATTGCAATAAATTTTTTTCAAAAAATTTTAGAGAATAGTAGTAATCGTTATCTTACGATCTCCCTGTGCAAAAATTTTGTAGAATCGATAGAAGTTTTACACAAAAAAATTTCAAAAAAATCGACGAGTACAAACATTTTCAAAAATGAGATTTTAATTTTAAAACTTAAAAATCGCATACTAGAGCGCTTTTAAGAATTTTTAAAGTACGTAAAAAAACAAAAATGTTGAAAAAAAAATGAAATTTGGACCATTATTGAAGAAGTTATGAGTAAAAGAAGTTTGTGTAAAGGAACAAACTACCAATTTTTAAAAATTCGATATCTTTTGAACGGGTCATCAAAAAAATCTGAAAATTTACCACGAAGGAGTTTTCGAAGAGTACTAAAAACTGTAAACAAATTGGGAAAATCTAAAAAAAATATTTTTCAAAGTGTCCGATTTGGAATGGAATGTCCCATGTATAAAGGGAAACTTTTAACATGATAATGTTTTAAGGCTTTTGTATAATTTTAAAAATGTTGCTAGACGCCACCTTAGTTTGACAATATAAACTAAGATTAGCAAAAAAGAAAATAAGAACTACTGTTTTCATTTTCTGAAAACCAAACATTTTGGTAACTTGGGTTTGAAACTTGGGTAATAATTCACCTCGTGGTGAATAAAAAAATATTCACCAGCTGGTAAATAAAACGTAACGTATTATTTTTCATCAAAATTTTTTTTCATCAATATTTTTTTTATTAATATTTTTTTATCTATACTTTTTTTATCAATATTTTTTTTCATCAATATTTTTTTTTATCAAATTGTTTTTATATCAATATTTTTTTCCATCAATATTTTTTTTAAATGAATTATTTATTTAATCAATATTTTTTTCATAAAATATTTGTTTATCGATATTTTTTTCATCAATATTTTTGGTGTCATAATTTTTTTTTTCTCTTAAATATTTTTTTTCATAAATTTTTTTTTCTCTTAAATATTTTTTTTTATCAAAAATTTTTTTTCAACATTTTTTTTTAATGAATAATTTTTTTAAACAATTTTTTTTCATCAATATTTTTTCCTCATCAATATTTTTTTTTTTCCATCAATATTATATTTTCATAAATACTTTTTTATCAATATTTTTTTTCATCAATATTTTGTTTCATCAATATTAATTTTTCATCAATTTTTTTTTCCCCATAGAGATAGAGGGTATTTATAAGTTTGTCATTCCGTTTGTAACACCTCGAAATATTGGTCTAGGACCCCATAAAGTATATATATTTATGATCCTCGATCGATTTTAAGTCGATCTAGCGATGTCCGTCCGTCCGTCCGTCTGTCTGTCTGTCCGTAGAAAACACGCTAACTTTTGAAAGACATTACAGAGGCTACTGAAGTTTGGCATATATGTTTGTCATTTACCTGGTCAGGTTGGTATTGCAATCCAGCCAAATCGGTCCAGTGGTTCAAAAGTTATGAGCAAAAGAGTAAATTTCGGCAAGGGTATTTCGCGAATTTACGAGATAAAAAACACGATAACTTTCGAAAGAAAATAATGAGACTACTGAAGCTTGGCACGTATCTTTGCCGTTCCCCGGGTCTGTTTGGTATAAAATTTCAGCTCAGTCGTTTCAGTGGTTCAAAAGTTATAAGCAAAACCCTGAATTTCAGATTAGTTTCATCTAAAATGCCACGTGTTTTAACAAGTTTTAAAAGCATTGGTGGTAACTAAACAATGCTTTTCAAACTTGTTTAATTTTAAAGCAATGCTTTTTAAACTTGTTTAGTTTTAAAAGCATTGGTTACTTAAAAATTACACTAGAAAAAAATTTTACACTCAAAAAAAATTTTACACTCAAAAAAATTTTACACTCAAAAAAAAAATTTACACAAAAAAAAATTTAGTTTTTTTTTTACAAAATTGACAATATTTTGTGTACATACGAACGTGCATTCACTCAGAATTATTTTTACAGTAAAAAAAACATTACACTCAAAATAATTTTACACTCAAAAAAAAAAAAATTAGTAATTTTTCTTTTTTTTTTAAAAAAAAATACAAAAAAGAGTTTTTTACTCAAAATAAAATATTTCTAATTAAAATCGATAAGGTTTTCACGTTAAAAAATGTACTACCCTTTAAAAAAAATGCATTGTGGAGAGTATTCATAGATTCGGCAAAGTCGAATTTAACTTTTCTACTTGTTTTTTTATCAATTTTTTTTTTCATCAATATTTTTTTTTCATCAATATTTTTTTTTTTTAACAATGTTTTTTTTTTAATCAATATTTTTTTTTTTAATATTTTTTTTATACATATTTTGTTCAATATTTTTTTTTTTGTTTTCATCAAATTTTTTTTTTTCAAAAAATTTTTTTTCTATCAAATTTTTTAATTATCAATAATTATTTTTCACTAAAAACTTTTTTTAATCAAAAACTTTGTTTTATCGGCAAATACAGACAAAGAAATGGATAGCACTAGAATGTCTTAGAAACCTTAACGGATCAATAATACCCAAGTAAAAATGTGAAGGATCAGTACTGATCCGAAAAATGGATCGCTAAGATAAATCAGTTTTCATCGGAAAATGGGTTTATCTAATTATATAAACCCATTTTTCGGATGACATTGTATACGTCCGATTAAAACTGATCTAATCTTAGCGATCAATTTTTCGGATCAGTACTGATCTTTCAAATCTCGGATCAGTACTGATCTTATTCGGATCAGTACTGATATTTCAAATCAAGGATAAGATGTGATATATAAGAATATATCTACACATTTTTACTCGGGTATATAAAGAAAATGGAGTCCTCGACCTGACAAATTAATTAATATAGAAAAATTTTAATTTGGAAAGAACAAACATTTATACAGCAAAACATTATCATGATTCAAACTTTGCAGACATTTTTTAATTTCATATGATGTAAAGCTTCATTAATATATTGAAATTTTTCATCAAAATTAATGGCAGCAAGTGATGAAACCATTTCATTAATATGAAGAACCATTTTTCTTTGTGTATAGTTTCATGCAAACAGGATAGGAAACCTCTGAATGCAAAAACATGTTAACCAAAATACCCCGCACACCACAACCCCCCTCCCCAATACCACACACAAAAGTCCTGTGCACACCCCAGTGCCAAGGGTCAATTAAACAACGAAAAATACCATCAGACACTACAAATGGAAATTCTTAATTAATGTGCAAATAATATAAAATAAAATATACCCAAAATAATGAGACCAAACAAATACAAATAAATGAAAGTGCGAAATAAAATTCCATTAAATACTAAAATCATGGCCAAGCATAATTAATAATACTGTCCCAGTTGAGATAAACTGTATTCAGTATCAGTTTGATTGTCCTTTATTTTTAACAGCGTTTAAAATAGAATTTTAATGTATGTGGGGCAATCCATACCCCACCTCACAATATCGGATACGACCCACTATGATTTCACACATTTTTTAATATGTTTGAAAGAACTTTTTCCAAAATATTTTTTCACTAGAGGATCCAGCATTTAAAATTTCAGTGCCCTAGGATCATTATTTTTTATAAAAGGTACTTTTTTGTAAAAGGTACTTTTTATAAAAGGTACTTTTTAAAAAAGGTACTTTTTATAAAATGTACTTTTTATAAAAGGTACTTTTTATAAAAGGTACTTTTTATAAAAGGTACTTTTTATAAAAGGTACTTTTTATAAAAGGTACTTTTTATAAAAGGTACTTTTTATAAAAGGTACTTTTTATAAAAGGTACTTTTTATAAAAGGTACTTTTTATAAAAGGTACTTTTATAAAAGGTACTTTTTATAAAAGGTACTTTTTATAAAAGGTACTTTTTATAAAAGGTACTTTTTATAAAAGGTACTTTTTATAAAAGGTAATTTTTATAAAAGGTACTTTTTATAAAAGGTACTTTTTATAAAAGGTACTTTTTATAAAAGGTACTTTTTATAAAAGGTACTTTTTATAAAAGGTACATTTTGTAAAAGGTACTTTTTATAAAAGGTACTTTTTATAAAAGGTACTTTTTATGAAAGGTACTTTTTATAAAGGTACTTTTTATAAAAGGTACTTTTTATAAAAGGTACTTTTTATAAAAGGTACTTTTTATAAAAGGTACTTTTTATAAAAGGTACTTTTTTAAAATGTACTTTTTATAAAAGGTACTTTTTAAAAAAGGTACTTTTTAAAAAAGGTACTTTTTATAAAATGTACTTTTTAAAAAGGTACTTTTTATAAAAGGTACTTTTTATAAAAGGTACATTTTATAAAAGGTACTTCTTATAAAAGGTACTTTTTATAAAAGGTACTTTTTATAAAAGGTACTTTTTATAAAAGGTACTTTTTATAAAAGGTACTTTTTATAAAAGGTACTTTTTATAAAAGGTACTTTTTATAAAAGGTACTTTTAATAAAAGGTACTTTTTATAAAAAGACTTTTTATAAAAGGTACTTTTTATAAAAGGTACTTTTTATAAAATTTATTTTTTAGTTTTTAACCAAAATTAAATGGCATTCTTGTAATATTACTATTTTTCCTGATTTTTGATGTCAAAGTGGTTTTGCTAATACACACAAAAAAAAATTTGCCAACCAGAGTAAAAAAGTTTTTTATATAATTTTATATAATTATGTAAAATTTTATAAAATTATATATAATTATTTAAAATTATATAAAGGAGTTTTTGTTTTCAAAAAATTTTATAAAATTATATATAATTTGATAAAATTATATGAAATTATATCCAAATTTTTTTATATAAATTTTTATCAAATCTTATATAATTTTATATAATTTTATATAATTTTATATAATTTTATAAAATTTTATATAAAACAAATTCTGATATAATTATATATAATTTGATAAATTTAGATATCATTTTATCTAATTTTATAAAATTTTATCAAATTATATATAATTAGATATAATTTTATAAAATTTTATATAAAAAAAATTCGGATATAATTATATATAATTTTATCAAATTATATATAATTTTATCTAATTTTATCAAATATACATTATTATCTCTTTACTTAACCCAGGCAGAAAAATACGGTGGGGCATACATTGGTAAAGCGTTGAAACCGGGACAACAAAGGTTGGCAAAATATCTGTTTTTCAACGAATACCGCATTGGCCTAATATCTAAATGATAACGCCAGTTGTACGTGTGCCCACGGTTCTAGCCAATGTTGGTAAACCGTGGGCAAAACAAAAAATATTGTACTGGCAAAACATCTAATTGATAACGCCAGTTGTACGTGTGCCCACGGTTCTAGCCAATGTTGGCAAACCGTGGTAACAACAAAAAATACTGTACTGGCACATGATTAGTTTTTATTCTATAAAATTCAAAGTGGCAAAGTATTTTTAAAGTGTCAAGAAAACAAACTTAAGTCATCGCAATCACATCAAATAATTCTTGGTGTATATATTAGTTTGATTTAAAAACAAAGTGGAGTGTTTTAGAGTCAAACACCTAAAAGCTACCTCGAGGTACTCTTGTCAGTTTAAGGCAGTGTTGCCAATAGTAGGGGAAAATCCCTACAAATAGGGGTTTTTTCATAAAAAAAGATAGCGTAGGGGAAAAGGGACAGATTTTCTTTTTTGATCAAAATGTAGGTACTTTTTAAAAAAGAATTGATATTTTTAATATTAAACGTTTTGGCAAAGAAAAAATGGTACCAAATATTTTGTTTGCCCTGTAAGTTGTTCACCAGTATAAAAATCGTTCAAAACATAAATTTGAAGCCAAAATTTAAGCGTCTCATGTTTGGTTATGTTGTGCTCTTCAGCTGTTTTAAAATACAAAACAGAAATATCCTGATACATACATATAAACGGATTATTTTACTGATCTTCACCAGAGAAATTTTGAACGTTTTTGTCAAGCCAGTTTAAATTTTATGTTTTATGTAGTGTTTCCAATTATTCGACCCTGCCGGTTAACCGGTTAGGGCATTATTCGAAAATTGACGAAAATTGGTTAATCGGTTATTCGGGTCGATTAATCGGAAAAAGTGGCGATTAATCGATTAATCGTCAAAAACAATGAAAAATTAATTTTAAACGATTTTTTAAATGAAATGTAACAAAAAATAAAAGTATTTTAAGTAAAATTTAATTTTCAGTCTTTATAAACACACACAAAATGAGAATGAGTTTCAATCTCTAAAATTAATATATCAGTTACTATTTTAATTGATTTTGTACCTATCACGAAAGTACTAGTATTAATTACTAAGATTTGTAAAAGTTTAACATCGCAAAAGTGCATGTATTCTCAATTCACGAAAATTTTCGAAATCTATTAAAAAATTTTATCATATCAATTAAAAAAATTATTAAAAACAAAATCGTACTTTTAAAAATTTTTAATTAACATTTTTTTCTTTAAAATCTTTTGTGTGCAGTTTTAAAAAGGGAAAACCAAAACGCAACTAATTGAAATTAAGATATAACAAAAATTTCTAAATTTTATTTGGAACTTTCTAAATTTCAATCGGGATTACTGAGTTTCAATTGGCCATTTCCGTTTTTCAATTGGGATTTCAAAATTTCAATTTACTTATAATTGTAATTTTTAAATTTAAATTTCGATTTTCTAAACTATGAATATCTATTTAGATTTGTGAATTTCAGTTGGCTTTTCTAAATTTCTTAATTTTAATTGGGATTTTTGAATTTTAATTGTGCTTTTCTGAATTTTAATTGGTGTCTTCTAAATATTAATTTTGATTTATATAATTTGATTTCACTTTTCTAAATTTCAATTGGGATTTCAATTGAGATTTCTAAACTTTATTAGCTCTTCAGAAACTGAATTATCTTTTCTGAATTTCATTTAGAATTTTTAAATTTCAATTTTGCTTTTCTAAATTTCAATTCAGCTTTCTTAATTTCAGTAGGCTTCTGTAAATTTCAATTTTGTGAAATTGGGAGTTTCTGAATATCAATTAGGATTTCTAAATTTCAACAAGCTTTTCTGAATTTGGATTGCGCTTTCGTAAATTTAAATTAGCTTTTCTGAATTTCAATTGGGATTTTGTGAATTTTAATTGGGATTTTCAATATGGCGTTTGAAAAATTTAATTAGGATTTCTGAGTTTTAAATGATGTCTTCTAAATTTTAATTTTGCTTTTCTAAACGGTTAATTGCTGGTTTCTGAACATTTTTTTGTGGAGTTTTGACTTTTTTCAGAAGTGTTTGTAAAAAAGATGAAGTGTTTCAAACATATTGTAGTAGAATATAGAGATAATAATATTAACCGGTTAATCGAACCATTTTAACCGATTAATCGGGTCGAATAATTATTTGCGTTTTAAATTATTTGTTCCGACATTGACCGAAATAGAGGCGATTAATCGAGGAATCGGTTAATCGATTAACCGAATTGGAAACACTAGTTTTATGACAGATTTTCACATAAAAACTGAACAAGTTACTTGCCCAAAGTAGTTGAGGTTTATCTTTTTAATAAAAAAAAAAAAAACAATTTTCTTGAAAATTTTTCTATATGAATATTATAGTTTTAATAAGTAAAGAAAAAATTACCTCGAGCTAGAATAAACCTACTCGAAATATAGTATATTAATGGTTGAATTAAACAATTTTTATTTAAAAATTTATCAGAATTTGAACAAAATTTGTAGTTTTAACTTCGTTTAAACTTAAAACAAATATAATTGACGTATCGAAAAGTCACATTTAGTATTTGAACTTTTATTTTACATTAAATGTCCAAAAAGTTAATAAAATTTGGTTTTGTTTTAAATATTTTAGCTGCTAAAACGTAGGGATAAATGTAGGGATTTTTTTTTGAAAATGTAGGGAGAAATGGGACTTTTTTTAATATGTGTAGGTTTTTTTCTTAAAAAAAAATGGCAACACTGGTTTAAGGTAACATTTGTACAATATTTCTGTCTTATTGAAATTTATCTTTTTTTAATATAAAGTGAATACTTTCCCAGCGAATTGAAAAACAATCCCATTGCCCAAATTCAAAGAAAACTGTACATTTTTCATTCTGACACTTAAATAACATTCCACACTAAATATTCTTTGGGAAATGTAATAGAAGGGTCTGGATCAATCGTTACTTTTTCGTTTGTTAGTCCTCACGGTTTTAAAATTACATCTGTTTCTCCCGATAACGTACTGATAAATGGAAATATTGTAGTTGTAAAAGATTTTTACAAGAAAACGTTCTAATTACCATTCTAAAGACATATTTTTGAAAAGAAACATTTTTCTTAAAATGTCTGATTATTTTGATTATCCAATGCCGTCAAGTGAAATTGGTTTTTATCGTGTTAAAAATTTTGATGAAGTTTGTACTGAAATTAATATAAGCATGGTTGAATTTAAATGTATTCTTACAACATTTCATATCGAAAAAACTGCAATGACTCTTTTACATACGTAATTTCAATAATATATATCAGTTCTATTACTCAATTCTTAAATGTTAAGATGATCATTAAAACATTATTTAATATAAAATTTTCAAAAATAAATTTAAAAAAAAAAATATTTTGTTCTGTATGTAATGAGAAAATTTCGACAAAGAGTAATATTTGCCAGTACATTTTTTTATACTGTTCGCTATTTCCGCAAAGCGTAGTATTTTTTGTGTAGCCAATGATTTGCCAGTACATTTTCTTTTGTACTGTATATATAATGAGTAATTTCGACAAAGCGTAGTATATTTGGTATAACCAGTGTATTACCAGTACATTATTTTTTATGCTATTCGATATTTCTGCAAAGCGTAGTATTTTTTGTGTAGCCAATGTTCTGCCAGTACACTTTTTTTTTGTACCGTTGGCAATTTCTGGCTGGGAATATATTTATAAAATGCTTCCATGGAGATTCTTACACACAAAAAATAGAACCTTGTCAAATTAGTAGAAAAATTACCGTAATCCCATTTTACTAATATTTGATGGTTTTTCTTTTTTTTTAACAAAAAAATTTGTACAAATTTCCAAGGTAATTTTACAAAAAATCTAGTTAAGTCAAAAGAATTCCTTGTAAGTAATATCGCATCAAAAAAGTTGTAAATTTACAATTTTATTGGTAAAAAACTTGTAAAATTACAAAAAATATCGTGATTTTTACTAGAAATTCTCGTAAAATAGGATGTTGCACAAAATGTAGTATTTTTTTTTTTTTTTTTTTTTTTTTTTTTTTTATTTACTATCATCGTTACACTTAAAATATCACAAAAATATTTACATATTTACATATTTTGAGAATTTACTTAATAGTATTGCAACAAATTAAAACTTATATATAATTATTAATAACAGATCAGAAAATGGCAAAGATTGCAATTTAAGGTAAAAAGATAGGAAAAACCTTTAAAATTTCAAAGAAGTTTTGAACTAATCCCTTTCAGTAACTTCTGTTAAGAAGTTATGAAAGTTGATTAATCAAGTAAACTCCTTATAGTATCAAAACTTGAAGATCTGCATCTATCTTCAAATCTAAGTATTAATTCCTTAAATACAGTGTTTAGCATTTTTTGATTAAAATTTGTATGTAAACGATTGGTGGAGTACCTTCGAGGTAAACTAAATATAATTTTAAGATTTTTGTTTTGGATGATTTGAAGTTTTTTTAGATTTGTTTTAGCACATCTATGGAACCAAACCTGACAACCATATGTCATTATTGGGCGTATACACATATTGTAAAGCAATAGTTTGTTTTTTGAATTTAGTTGTGATTTTCTGTTAAGTAATGCATATAAAGCTCTTCCACATCTTAGAGCCTTGTCACAAGTTTGTAGAATATGGTTTTTAAAGTTTAGTTTTTTGTCCAATACTACACCTAGGTACTTTATTGAGTCTTGTAATGGTATTTCGGTATCATTTATAGAAAGAGATAGACTAGGTATCCTTTTTGGTGATTTATTGAAAGGAAATATTATCGCCTGCGTTTTATCTTGGTTGATTTTTATTTTCCATTTGTTAAAATACTTCTGAGCTACCATTAAACCATTCTTCATTTTTTTAATGATGGCATTAGAAACCTTGCCACTGGCTATAATAGCAGAATCATCCGCATAAAATGCAACAGATTGCTCTCGTGGTATTTTAAAATCCGATGTAAAAATAGAGTACAAAGTTGGTGACAAGACCGAGCCTTGAGGAACTCCAGCGGGTATTCTTCTTTGTGTTGAAGATTTGCCATCTATATTAACCTCAAAGGATCTGTCTGTAATAAAACTTTTAATAATTTTTTGCAAATAGATTGGATAATTAAATTTATTTAGCTTGAAGATAAGGCCATTGTGCCAAATTGAATCGAACGCCTTTTCAATATCGAGGAAGATAATGCCAGTACTTTTTCTGTTGATTTTGTTTTTATTTATAATATTAACAACTCTTTTTAACTGATGAGTTGTTGAATGTTCCTTTCTGAAACCAAATTGTTCCTTGTTTAAAATTTCATGACTTTCAGTATAGTCTTTCAGTCTGCAAAGTATAATTTTTTCAAAAACTTTGTCAAGTACACCCAGCATGCTAATGGGACGGTAACTTTTGGCTAATTTTTTATCTTTTCCTGTTTTCAGGATAGGTATTACATTAGCTTCTTTAAATTGTTTAGGGAAATATCCGTTATTCAAACACCAGTTAAAAATCTTTGTAATTAAATTAAAAAATACATCTGGCATCTTTTTTAAAATAATTGGTTTGATTCCATCTTTTCCAGGGGCTTTTTTGTTTTGCATGGATTTAATAAAGAATTTTACCTCTTCAATGTTAGTTAAAACATCAGTGGTTATGTTAATAGGTTGTAAATCCAGCCATTGAGCATGTTTGTTTACTTCACGATCAACAGTTGAAATCATTCCAATTGTTGTTTGATGAGAGTTTTCAAAAACATCTGCAATGTGGTTTGCTATTCTCTCATTGTCATTAATTTCTCGACCATCAACAGACAAGTATTTAACGGTTTCTCTCTTTCCTTTAATTGCCTTTGTTATCTTCCAAAATTTCTTTTTGCCCGTGGGTAAACTTTGAAGAAAAGAATTCCAGTTATTATTTCTATCTTTTGACACATTCCAATTTATCAAAAAATTTAATTGTTTTAAAATGCTTAGTAAGACTGTTCTTGATGATGCCTGATTGCATCTTTGTAGTTTACGTGTAAATCTTTTTCTCTGACCTATCAAATAAATACTTAATTGAGAAAGTTTACTTTGCCATGACTGTCTCTTGCCATGAGGAACTTTTTTGGAGGCGTCAATCATAATGTTGGTGATTTTTGTTAAAGTTTGTTCAATATTTGATTCAGAAATAATTACAGATTCTAAGCATCTAATTTTCGTGTCAACCCAGTTGCTTATTGAATTCCAGTTTGCTAAATGATACAAAGGAACTAAAAGTGATTTCTCAATAACAGATCCGTAAATTTCACATGTTATTGGTATATGATCTGAGTTCAGTAAACCAGGAAGTGTATCAATTGATGAGAAATCCAAACTAGAATTAGTAAGAAGGAGATCGACAACAGAAGGTTGGATAGGAGCTAAACCTTGCCCATAACGTGTGAAACCGATTGGAAAATGAACATAATAATTATTTTGCATCTGATGATTGTACAGACAATTTCCTGCAGCATTATTGTTGTAGCAGTTCCAGCTGGTGTGACGAGCATTTAAGTCTCCGAAAATAAAGAAATCTGAAGATGAATTTGTCAATTTGTTTAAATCAGTAAAAAAATCAGTTGTATATTTTGGGCTATAAGCTGATGTTAGTCTTATTGGGCTACCATTTATTTCTATTAAAATTGATACGTTTTCTATAAGTGTTGTTTTTATTTTAGGGATAAGTTGATGTGGTATTGAATTTTTAATAGCTATTAGTACGCCACCTCCATGTGTTGGCCTATCTTCTCTATAAATTATAAAATTTAATAATTTAAATTTGTGGTGACGTTTCAGGAATGTTTCATTAATAAAAACAATATCGATTTGACGTTCATTTAGTACATATTCTAATTGGTTTATAGATGAACTACTTGTTATGCCTTGAGCATTAAAGTGCATAACACGAAGCATGTTGATTGATTTTTGTTTATATGACATAACGTAGCATATTGCCAAGAACTCGCATTTTGTCATATTTGGTTCTGCATTTTTCTAAAGCGTCAAGGGCTTCGAAATATATATCCATTATTTTTTCGTTTGACAAATCATCCTCAATTTGGTTATTGCGACTAGCTTCGTTAGACGTAGACGCACCAAATTGGTTAATACGACGAGCCTCTTTAGACGTAGACGCACCAAATTGGTTATTACGACGACTTTCTGTGGGATTATTATCATGAGAGTTTAGAGGCCATGTTGCACTTGGTAATTGAACATTATTGCTTATCGCGGGAAAATCTTCAGCAGATAAATTAATATCGGAGCTGTTGTTATTCAAACTTACTTGTCTTCGGTTTCTCGTAACTTTTTGACGAATTTCTAAATAATCACGTCGAGATGGACAACGAGGGTCGTCTGCCCTATGATTTACATTCTTTAAGTTCTTTTTAACACAATTAAAACATTTGTAAACAACAGGCCCCTCATTGGTAGTTTTACTTAGTGTACAAGTAGAATAATCATGTGGCCCACCGCAACCTAGACAATTGTTTTTCATAAAGCAATTTGCCGAACCATGTCCAAACATGGCACATTTAGAACATTGGGTGGGACCCTTTGAGCGGCGTAATGGATTCCTCCAATGAACTGCAATACCATAGAAGTACCTTATTCTTATAATTTCTCGTTTAGATACTTGATTTCTATTGAATTCAATCATGAAGAGTGCGTCGTCCGAGTTAGATCTTTTAGTTTTAATCTCATTAACAAAATGTAGTAAAGTAACGAGAAGTCCTTGTAATTTTTATCGCGCACACAGAAAAATAAATTTCCAATCGAATTTTTCAGTTGCACCAACTAAATATTCAGTTGCTGCTACTATATTTGGCTCGGATAACCGAATTTTCTGGTTGTTTCAATTAAAAGTCAATTATATAAACCGATCTCAGTTGTGACTACCGATATTCAATTGTGAAAACCTACATGCAAATGTATTAACCGAATTTTAGTTGTATCAACAGAATTTCGATTGGAAATTAGCAAATTTTGTAAAGTTGTAAATTTACAATTTTATTGGTAAAAAGCTGGTTGTTGTAATTTTACAAAGCTTTTTACCAATAAAATTGTAATTTTTACTATGAACTCTCGTAAAATAGGAGGTAGCAAAAAGTTTTTTTTGGTAATTTTACAAGATTTTTTTTACTAGTGTTGAAAAAAAAAAACGAGTATGGTTTAAAATTTTTTAATACTATGTAATATTAAGTAGTAGTAATTTTTTTATACAAAACTATGATATTTAATACTAATAAATGCATGTACAGGTGGCCAAATATGTAACACAGTTTTTTTTGACACTCAAAAAAAATTTACACCAAAAATATTACAAAACGTGTTTTATCCAAAATAATATTATTCTTATCTCTATATTTCCAAGATTCCATATGTAATTCGAAAATTCCATTTGTAATTCATAGATTCTACTTGTTATTTCAAAATTTCATTTGTAATTTTAAAATTCTATTGTAATTCGAACGAGATCAATTGTAATTTAAAAAAGATAATCCAAAGCTTCCAATTTCAATTAGAAAATATAAATTTTTATTCGAAAAAGGATCAATTCCAATTCAAACAAGTAGAAAAGTTAAATTCGAATTGGCCGAATCTATGAATATCGTCCACAATGCCTTTTTTAAGTGATATGTAGTAAATTTTCTAACGTGAAAAAAATTAAATTTTTGATTACAAATATTTTATTTTGATTCGAGTGTCCCGAGTAAAAAATATTGATATGATCATATATGAATTCAGATCTGATCCATATATGGGTTCAGATCCGTAATTTGAGTCTATCAAATTGGATCTGAAAACATCTGACATCATATCTGAGCAGATATGTATGCGTTATTTGTAAAAATAATTAAATTTTTATTTTTTTTTTGTTCATTTTTTTTATTATCATAAAACAATATCACATACAACATACATACATAAAAAAAATCTCCAACTGCAGATACATCAAGGAGTTTTAATGTACACATAATTTCCACATTTGGGTTCCCTACATAACTCATAGTATGTATTTCCACGTTTCATTCAGCTATTCCTCTCGAAAATCAAAAATCTGCAATGAAAATTTATCAATATATATGTTTTGACTTTTTCTTAAATATATTGCTTACCTTTTTGGTGGTTTCTTCTGCCTTTTTGATGTTTTTCCAAAAAAAAAAAAAATAACAAATAAATGTGTTTGTTATTTTTGAAAATTTGTTGACATTTTTTTTGGAAAATTATTTAAAAACAAAAACATTTAAGGGAAGTACATCGAGTAAAGGGAGGCATACAAGTATGGTGTTTATTTATATATGAATTGATAAAAACATATCTGATATTATATATGACCAGATATAATTATATCTGATATTTAAAAATTTGGAAAGATATCATATATGACCATATCAAATCATATGTGATCAGATATGAAAATATCTGATATCAGATATCGTCAGATATGAATACATCTGCTTAAATATATGAACATATACAATTTTATCTGATACCATATCTATTCAGATATAATTTGATCAAATTTGATCAAATTGGATACATTTTGATATAATTTCTTTTACACGGGAGTGTATTTTTTTTAAGTGTAAAAATATTTTTGAGTGACAAAAACATGTTGTAAAATATTTTTGTGACTTAATAATGTTTTTAAAACATGTTTAACGGGTTTTCAACACGTGAATTTAAGGTGAAACTAATCTGAAACTAATCACGGTTTTGATAATAACTAGGGATGAGATTTTCATGCACTAAAAAATCGAAAATATGCGCTTAAAATATGCGCTAAAAAATTCTAAATATGCACTAAAAACCCATAAAATATGCACTAAAAAATAAAATGTGCACAAAAAAAATCTTGTTTTCATAAGAAAAACTTTCTTAAAAGCAAAAAATAACGCCGGCTTTAAGTAGAAGCATCGGCGTATACAGAGGGGGGGCCCAACAACAACAACAAAAAAATATTTTTTTTTGTATGTATTGGAAAACACAAATCTCACGAAAAAAACAACAAAATTTTTTTTGTTGTTGTTGTTGGGCCCTGAAAAAACAGTCCTGCATACGCCGTTGAGTTGAAGCATTTAAAACTGCAAGCTTTTTTAGAAACTAAAGAAAATCTATAAAAAAAATTAAAAAAATATATACTTTTTTCAAACTAAATTTTTAAAATTTAAAATAGTTTTTGAAAAAAATAAATTTCAATTTGTGTTTTTGCTAATTTATGTCAAAATATGCAAAAATATGCACTTAAAAAACATGCATTTGCATGGAAATCTCATCCCTACTAATAACTTTTGAATCACTGGACCGATTCGGCTGAAATTCAAAACAACCCATACCAGAGGAACGACAAATATATATGAGGCATTCCACACCAAATGTCCCGCTACAGAAAAACCTGTGTCCCGTGAATTTCTGAATCGGATGTATGAATAGCCCTATATGGAACTAAGAAAATTGCGTTTTTGGTCTTTTTAATTTTTAAAATTTTTAAAAAACCCATACAAAAATTTACATTTTTGTATGGGCTATCGATTTAAATTTTTTTTTGGAAAATTTTCAAAACCCGTTTTTCATTTATTAAAAAAGTCAATTTATCAAAAATCCGTTTTAACGTAGCGAATGAGTATTAAATATTTGCATAAAAATTACTCAGTTTTTCACATAACCATGAGCTACGAAATGCTTTAATTCGGCTGCTGGATTATACAATTACGAACATAGTTATTTACCCCAAAACATTTTTTCGCGGAGTTTTTTATCACCAACATTTTTTTTTCGCGGAAAATTTTTTTTAAAAAATCTTTTTTAACAATTTCTTTGATTATATTTAAACTTGATTACATTGTGGAGGTTAAACTTTTTCCTTCTTATACCCTGCATTATAATTTTTTTTTTACGTTAGAAAACTTACTGTCACTGAAAAAGTGAATTGTGGAGGGTATTTATGGATTCGGCGAAGACGAATTTAACTTTCCTACTTGTTTTATTACACTCAAAAAATTATGTTAGTAAAATCAACTGAAAATGTCAGTTAAAATAACTACTTTGTAAGTTGTTTTGGGGTCAACTACTTTTTCAGTTAAATCAACAACAATGTTAGTTATTTTAACTGACTAAAAACAACTGACTTATATAGTAAAAATTACTAACATTTGTAGTCAAAACAACTAATTTGTAGTAAAAATAAAATAAAATAAACAATATATAATTTTTTTTTAAAAAAATTTTTCAGAAAAAAAAAATTTAAGACCAAATTTTTTCCAAGTTTTTAAAAAGTTAAAAATAAAAAAACGAAATTTTATTTTTTTGAAAAAACTTTGAAAATTTTTCAGAGATCAAAAAAATAAAATCAACTACTTTAAATAACTGTTACTACATTACAGTACTTTTTTGTTAGTTATTCAAAAAAACGACTTAAAATAACTAACAGAAATAGTTGTTTGATATTTTTCATACAAAAATAACTGACTTTGTAATTGAAAACAACTAACTACTGTAAAATATATAAACAACTAACATGTAGTAACTTACATAATTTTCTAAGTGTAATTTTTTTGTCATTTTTTGAGAGTAAAAAAAAATCAAACAATCAGCAATATATAATTATGTATGTTAGTTACCCATCATAACATTTACATATATTGTTGGAAAGTATTTTTTGCAAACCTAAGGTGTGTATTAAACACACACGTACCAACATTAGGGTGGTACGACTAATGACTTTATGAAATTTCGTCAATTATGGTTAAATTACACTTAAAAAATTATGTCATTAACTGAATAGTTCATGCGAATAAAGACGAATAGACCATTTGTAGAATTTTACAGGGGACAATAAAAACGCAGGAAACGGTTAAAAAATAATATTTTTGTCAACTTTTTGGTATTAGCTTAAAGGTTTAAGTCACATCTACCTATATACAAAATTTTAGTATGGTTTTCGAAAGAGAACTTGCCAAAAATTGGACTTAAATTTTTTGCTTAAATGGAAAAAGGGCGAATATCCAAAAAAATGTATTGAAATTTGAATAAAAATGTGTTATTTTGCAGCAGATTTTGACTACATTTTCACGAGACTTGCAAAACTTGACGAACTATGGTTGGTATTTGTTTGTAACACTTTAAGGACTTCGAGGATACACTATTTAAGGATTGCAAGGACATGCAAAAAAAAATTTTTTTTTTTTATTTTTTTTTTTTAATATTCCTGCCTTTTGATGCAGTAGTAATTCTTTATGACACTAAATACATTTTTAGAAATTATAATATTAACCCTTGACTGCATATTACGATGTAACATAAAAGGACGTGAAAAAATTTTTGTTTTTTATTCCTGACATTGGATGCACTATTAACACTAAATGACACAAAATTAATTTTACGAGTTATAATATTAACCTTTATTTGCATTATAACATTTAAAAAAAGCTGAACTTTATTGATGGATTTTCTAAATACTCACAATAAAATACCAACAAAATAGTTTGTCCAGACAAATCTGTTAAGCCCTTATGTGTTACTTATTCCTTAAAATTTTTGGTTTTCAACATCTATGTAGCTCAAAGATAATAAATAATTAACAAGGGAGGTCTTTCACAGGGCACCCACCGATTGTCCTGAAACTTGAATATGGGAATGAGGAAACAAAAATAAGAGTTACATGTTTTTTTATTTTTATTTTCTTTCGGAAAAATCCTCATAAAAGACCAACTAGCAGAAATTTTGCCAAACGCAAAAATACGGGTCAGCTTAATTATAATAGAGATTATTATTTTTTAGGTCGTGCGTATAAACATCTCCATATAAACTACACAAACGTTTTTACGTTTTTTTAGGTTCAAAAAATCTTTCGACCTATATAAAATATTCATATAGAATGCCTAAATATTGCGTTCCTCCTTCGGTCACAATTAGAGAAGTGCGCTTGAGAGACTTTTGACTCACGCTCACGACAGGAATTTTCGAATCACGCACAATCACCCACGAGCATATTTTTTCAATTCACAATCACTTGAGTAAATTTAAAACAATCTACAATATTTTTCTTAAAAAATACTTGTGATAATACTTAAAAATTCAAGAAAAATTTTTTTTTGACTAGTTTTACCTGTAAATATAAGAAATTTCTTATGTAGACTACAACAATTTTTTTTTGGTAATTTAACCATTTTTTCTGCTAATTTTACGAGTAAAATTGTTTTAGTAATATAACCACAACAAATTTTTTTTTGGTAATTTAACCATTTTTTTTTTGCTAATTTTACGAGTATAATTGTTTTACTAATATAACCACAACTTTTGCATCCTCAAAACCTACCACATTTTTGTGGAAATTTTAACTATAAATTTACATTTTTTTAATTTTTTTTTTTGAGTGTATTATTATCATTAGCCGATTATTTGAAACTCAGTTTTTATATATTTCAATGAGTCCTAAATGAATTTTTTATTTACATACTTTATATCAAAACAACATTACCAAATATTTGTAGGTAGGGTATCGAAGGAAAGTAACTATAAAATATGTTTAAAGATTTGTTTTCCGAAATAAAATAATTCAAAAGACGGTTAAAATATGTTTAGACCATGTATTCGTGGTTATATGATCTTAATTTCGCGGTAACACTGAAGATTTTTTTTCACAAATCTGGTTAATTTGTTTGTATGTGCTAAGATTGTTTTTTTTGTGTACAATTTTAAATTTTAGCTTATATCAATTTTAAACTCGCAGCTAAATAATTTTTATATAAAATTTTGTTAAGGATGGATATTCGCCCTTTTTGCTTTCCACACTTTAAAGTCTTATAACTTAAGAACGGTAAAATTTTTTGCCAATATAATAAGTGTGGTTTGTTCCTCGTAATGTTCTTTTAACACATTGTTACCGAAAGTAAAATTTTTTTATGTTTTTGTGTTGTATTTAATCAAAATTGTGCGTTAGTTCACTCCCAATTTAAACAAAAATATAAAAATATACGAATTATTGCACTTTTAAAGTCATTTTTTTAGCCTTAAAAGTCAAAATTTCCCCAAAATTTCTGCATAGGATTGTAGGGCTCTGCTAATAAAATGCATTTATGCAAAAAAAACGTGTTTGCGAAAAAGTGGTCTATTCGTCCTTATTCGCATGAACTATTCAATGTTTGTAGTTTATTTTAAAATTTTACGTTGAGTCGTTTTTAAAGAAAAAACATTTGTTTGATGTTCAGTTTTTATTAATGACTACTTCTGTTCTTTGTTTCAAAAATAACACACTAAAAAATAAAGACTTTCAATAACATTTAATTTTTAAAGTCATTTATTTTTGTTCTGTAAGTAAAAACTACTGATTATTCTTTAAATTTTTAATGATTTGTGTAAGTAATTTTTTTTTTTTTAAATTGTTGGTATTTTTTAATGAGATATCATTAGTTTTTACCTACACAAGCAGGTTATTTTTTGGTAGAAAAAAAGTTCAAAAAATTATTTATAGAAATATAAAAACATGTTTGTATCAAGTGACTTTGGAACGATGGGTAGAGTGTCTGGCTAGAATGCAGTTGATTGCGGGATCGATTCCCCAAAATTTTATTAAAAATTTTTAAAAAATATTTAAATAGAAAATTGTAAAAAATAACCTACGAAATCATTAATTTTTATTGTTTTCGTATGTTATTTTTTTTGGAATTTGTTGGTAAAATAACAGAACTATCATTAATTTTTAATGTTTTCGTAGGTTATTTTTTTCGAATTTGTTGGTAAAAAAGAATGAAAAAAAAACGTTATTTTTTAATGTTTAATGTTATTTATTTAAGAAAATTTTGTCAACAGTAAAAAATAAATGTTGATGTTTGTTAAAACAAAAGAATAATTACTGGGATGGTTTCAATTGTTTATTCACTGGTTTTAAGTGTGTTTTTCATTTGTTTTTGCCTACAAAATATTTTGAGTGTATTGTTCCTTTTGGGCTTAAAACTCTATATTCGAAATTTTAGCCCCGTGCCGCTGCTGGAGGGGGGGGGGGGGGGGGGGGGGGTGTTAAAGTTTGCCCTTGAAAAAAAATTATTCAAACCAAAAAAACAGATTTTTTACTTTTTTTGTTAAAATTATTATTTTACTACGTTACAGAAATTTAAAAAAAAAAATCTTAATTTATTTTCTTTCCTCTTTTATTTAATTTAAGCCCAATCCGATCATTTTAAGCCGCACTAAACAAAAAAATGAACTAAAAACTGGAAAAATTAACTATATTTTGAGAAAAAAGGGAATTATTTAGCTCCAAAGTTTTTATACCCAGAGTGGCTGTGGTACAGGGTATAATGAGTTTGTGCTGATGTTTGTAACTACCTGATATATTGGTCCTAGAATTACCTTCAAGTATACCAATCGACTCAGAATTAGTTTCTGATTCGCTTTAGCGATGTCCGTCCGTCTGTCCACCTATCGGTTTAAGCACGATACAAGTCGTAATTTTCAATTAATTGACTTGAAATTTGAAACTTAAACTTCTTTTGGCCAAGGACGAAGCCTATTGAAATTGAAAAAAATCGGTCCATTGTAAGACCTAGCCCCCATACAACAAACGCCCCCTTTG
This sequence comes from Pegoplata infirma, assembly GCA_963921195.1. Lineage (NCBI taxonomy): Eukaryota > Metazoa > Arthropoda > Insecta > Diptera > Anthomyiidae > Pegoplata > Pegoplata infirma. The sequence goes on along the minus strand of OY992538.1, from coordinate 28,393,354 downwards.
AATTTCGCTTAAATGCCTCTAATAACCGTATTAAAATAGATATTGTTTTGAAATTTAAATTTAACAATTTTGTATGCACAAACCATAACAAATTCAAAGGATCATAACAAATTTCAAAGGAATCGGGTCAGTCCTTCTGGTAGCCCCCATACAAACCACCCTCCCGATATTCATATAATTCCCTCAAAATTCCTAAAAATTAAAATATTTGATAAAAAATTTTATTTTTAGGTGTTAAACGTGTACTTTATTAACCAAATCAATTTAATCAAATTGGAATATAATTGGATCATTTTTGGACTTAGTCCCCCATATTAAAATTTCGACCAATATTCAGTTAAATCGGTCTATTGGCAAAAATATAAACCAATTCCACTAAAGATTGATCTGTGCGTGTTTTCTACACTAAATAAAGATCTAACAAAAGATAGGTACAATCGGTTCATGTTTGGACTTGGGACCCATTTTCCGGAAAACACTGGTGTAGGGTATCATATGGTCGGTCTTGACCGACTATAACTTTCTTACTTGTTTTTATTGGTTTTAGTTCATATTTTTCCCAAAAATAAGGAAAACAAAGTTCCCGAGTAAAAAAGTTTATATATAATTATATATAATTAGATAAAATTATATAGAATTATATATATTTGATAAAATTAGATAAAATTATATATAATTTGATAAAATTATATATAATTATATCCGAATTTTTTTTATATAAAATTTTATAAAATTATATCTAATTATATATAATTTGATAAAATTTTATAAAATTAGATAAAATTATATATAATTTTTATCAAATTATATATAATTGTATCTTAATTTGTTTTTTATAAAATTTTATAAAATTATATCAAATTATATATAATTTGATAAAATTTTATAAAATTATATAAAATTATATAAGATTTGATAAAATTTTATATAAAAAAAAATCGGATATAATTTCATATAATTTTATCAAATTATATATAATTTTATATAATTTTTATCAAATTTTTTGAAAACAAAAACTTCTTTATATAATTTTATATAATTATATATAATTTTATCAAATTTTATATAATTATATCAAATTACATATAAAACTTTTTTACTCGGGTTATTTAATTTTAATCCAATTTTAACTAGAAATGGGAAAAATTATATATCACTTTAGTTCATTCACATTTAGGACAAATGCTGTTCGATTTTTTCGCGTGCCGACAGTATTTACCGAGATATGGGCATATGAGGCATTCCACACCAAATGTCCCGCTACAGAAAACCATGTGTCCCGTAAATTTCAGAATAGTTACTATGGATAGCCCTATATGGAACTGAGAAAATTGAGTTTTTGGTTTTTAAATTTTTCAAAAACTGGGCTTAAAATGCGTGGTCAAATATTGGAAAAATTGACAAATTTGAGTCGAGTTGCCTTGTTAAAATATTTATTAAGTTAAAACCACAATCTCAAAAATTTACATTCTTGTACAGTTAGCCCATACTATCGATTAAAAAACCCGTTTTGAAATTTTCCATTTATTAAAAAAGTTAATTTATCAAAAATTACTTTTTTTTTATTTTTTAAGTTTAGATGTTTGTCTAGCCATACAAATTCAGACAGGTGTTTTTAATTTTTTTTAACATGATAATGTTTTTAGGCTGGGGTCTAATTTTAAAAAAGTTGCAGGACGCCACCTCAGTTTGACTATATAAGCTAACGATTAAACAAAAAAGAAAATAAGAATTATAGTTTTCATTTTATTACAACCGTAAACTTCGACAATAATTTAAAATTAATAAATAATATAAAAAAACACATAGTTCTGGTAGTGACACCTAGCGGCACTAGGTGTCACTCGATTAACGCAGTATTGCCATACCAAATATCGCATTTCCAATTAGATTTGTTACCATCGTCGCAAATTTTTTCCAATAAAATATTACCACATGGCAATACTAACCAGTATATTTGAAAATCGAATATGTATCTACAAGCAAGAGAAACATATCAAAATTTAAATCATTATTTAAATAAGCTACGATGGCCTTGCTGAAGTGAGCCAGACTGGAAAACAGAAGGTTCGCTAATCGAATCCGTGATCAGTCAGCTTATTTTTTTTTCTTTTTTTTTTTATTATTTTTTTGCTTGTACATTCTTTTTGTTAGGGAAAAATTTGTTTGCATTAATTCTTTATACTTTTTTTATTTAATTATAAATAAAAAAAAATTTATATATTGATATTTTTCTAAATTTTCTAGTTGTTTTTCTTTCTGAATTTTGTGATTTTTTCTGAATATATCTGCATTTTTCTGATTTATTTTTTGTATTTTCTGATTTGTTCTTACACTCAAGATAAAAACTCTGTAAAATACATTGTAAAATGACTGTAATCTCAATTCAATAGATGTTTGACAGAGTTTTCTGTCAAAATACAGATTTAAAGAAAATACTTTGAATTTTTTGTGACAAAAAACAAAGTTTTATCTGTTATATTACTTTTAATCTTGTAATCTTTATTTTACAGATAATTAACAGATATTTCTGCAAAAATACAGATTTTAGCAAAATTCTTTGTATTTTTTGTAACCAAAAACTAAGTTTTGTCTGTATTTTAAACATTAATTTCACAGAAAACTTAAAAAAGAAAATTCCAAAATAAACTGCATTTAACTACAGAGTTTTTTCTATAAAATTTTGGTTGCATCAAATACATTTTACAAATATATGTATTTTAACAGAGTTTTTCTTTGCTAAATGGTGCTTTATTTAACCAATATATTACTAGGGACTTTGTCCAAAACATTTTACAGAGTTTTATAGTAAAAAAACAGAGTTTTTTCTGTCAAAAGACGCTAATATTTAACCAATATTTTACTATAAAGTCTGTAAATTAACAGTTTTTTTTTTTTTGTAAAAATCATTTTACAGAGTTTTTTAGTAAAATTACCAAGTAATGTTGCTAGCTGGAAAAGTACGGTGAACTCTGTTAAATTAGCAGAGTTTTTTCTGTATTTACCAGAGTCAGTATTTTGAGTGTAGTTTTCCAAATTTTTTGTAAATATTGATAATTTTGAGAAATTTTTTGGAGTTCTTTTTTCTGAATATTATTTTAACCCTTACATATTTTTTTTTTTGCAAATATTTGAGGGTTATTCGTAAAAAGTTTTTATTAAATAAAACATTATCATGATTTAATTTTTTGGGCAAGAGTACAAAACTCTGCGGCATTTTTTTTCAAGAAAATCGCATTTGAATTTTGAATTTCATAACATTCAGTAATTTGCTTGTATTTTCTTGTTTCAACATAGCGTATGAGTAATATTTAGGCAAATATTTAATACTCATTCGCTATGTTGAAACAAGAAAATACAAACAAATTACAATATTGCTATGAAATTTAATATTTAAATGCGATTTTCTAAAAAAAAAAACAAAAAACACATTTCTGATTTTTTTTTGTGTGGATAGACAAAAATCTAAACTTTGATTTTTTTTCTAAAAAGTGGCAGGATTTTTGATAAATTGACTTTTTTAAAAAATAGAAAATTTCAGAACGTGTTCTAAAAATTTTACAAAAAAATTTAACCAACAGACCATACAAAACTATACAAGAATGTAAATTTTTAAGATTGTGGTGCATTCGATTTTAATTTTATAATTATTTAAACAAGGCATTTTAACACAAATTTGTCAATTTTTCCAATATTTGACCACGCCTCCTAAGCCAAGTTTTTGAAAAATTGAAAAACCAAAAACACAATTTTCTTAGTTCCATATAGGGCTATTCATACAACCTATTTAGCTGGACATTTGGTGTGGAATGCCTCATATACATACATCTAAACTCTAGGATGGCTGTATCTTCTTTTTATTTATTTTCGCTTTTAAAATTCTTAAAATCAATAAAGCCTATGAATTATTAGAAAAACTCAAATATAGATCCAAATATCAATTTCATTTACATAATTCTTTTTGTGCATTAAAATTTAATATGAAAAAAAAATAAAAATAATAGAAGAGCCACCCCACTACATACTGATGATGATGATATATGATGATGTATTCTCTTGAAAAAGGGTTAATATTTGCCATTAATTTGTTTTGTTTTGCGAAATTTAATACTCTTGATATATTTGGAATTTTCCAATAATATTAAAATTTACTAGGGTATTAAAACCGATTAACCGTTAATCGGTTAACCGATTAATTTTAGTGGATTAACTGTTAGAATAATTTAAAAGTGACAATTTTCAAAAAACAAATAAATCGGTTAAATTGTGTCGATTAACCGATTAACGAAAATTATAATAATACACTCAAAATAATAACTCTGTAAAATACTCTGTAAAATGACTGTAATCTCAATTCAACAGATATTTGACAGAGTTTTCTGTTAAAATATTGATTTAATGAAACTACTTTGTATTTTGTTGTGACAAAAAAACAAAGTTTCCTCTGTTATATTACTTTTTACTTTGTAATCTTAATTTGACAGATAATTAACAGAGTTTTCTGCTAAAATACAGATTTAAGCAAAATATGTAGTTCATATTTTTTTATAACCAAAAAAGCTTTCTGTTTTGAGTAGTTTTTGTTTTTGTTACCAAACATCAAAATTTTATCTGTATATTTTTTTTTTTTTTAAGAAAAAGTTGAAAAAGTAGCAAAAAAAGTTTTAAAAAAATCTTTTCAGAATTCTTATAAAAATTTTACAAAATAACATGCATTTAACTAAACTCTGTAAATTTACAGAGTTTTTTCTGTAAATTTACATAGTTTTCTTCGCTAAATGGTGGTTTATTTAACCAATATTTTACTAAAAACTCTGTAAATTAACAGTTTTTTTTGTCCAAATCATTTTACAGAGTTTTAAAGTAAAACTACAGAGTTTTCTATGTCAAAAAGCTGTCATATTTAACCAACATTTTACTATAAACTCTGTAAATTAACAGTTTTTTTGTCAAAATCATTTTACAGAGTTGTTTAGTAAAATTACTAAGAAATGTTGTTAGCTGGAAAAGTATGGTGTACTCTGTTAAATTGGCAGAGTTTTTCTGTAATTTAACAGAGTTATTATTTTGAGTGTAATAATTCAGAATATGAATATTTGAATTTGCACGCTAATAGTATTACCAAATTTTTCAAAGAATTCTAATGATGGAGGAATTGGAAACCCCCCGAAACGATTGTCAATTCATTCCTGAAAATTGCCAAATTTTTTGAAAGCAAGAAATTCTATGAGTATTTAATGGGAGAATATCCTAATCATTCATTGGAAAGTTTTTTTTGTGTGCATATGTCAACAGAAGGCGAATTATTTTTGTATTTTTAGGTTATGTTGAATATACCAAAATTTTCGAAGTGTCTTACATTTTCGTTAATAACTTTTGAACCGCTGAACCGATATCGCTCAAATGCAATACCAAACTTCTTAGGGGAACAAGAAGTAAACGTATTAAGTTTCCCGTGTTATATTTTTGCCTTTTTCGCCATTTCCACACACAGACAGACGGACATCGCTAGAATGTCTTAGAATCGATCACTGATCAATAATATATATGAGGCATTCCACACCAAATGTCCCGCTACAGAAAAACATGTGTCCCGTAAATTTCTGAATAGGTTGTTTGGATAGCCCTATATGGAACTAAGAAAATTACGTTTTTGGTTTTTCTAATTTTCAAAAACTGGGATTAGGAGGCGTGGTCAAATATTGAAAAAATGGTCAAATTTGTGGCGAGTTGCCTTGATTAAATATTTATCACATTAAAACGGAATGCAACACAATTTCAAAAATTTACATTCTTATATAGTTTTGTATGGGCTATCGATTAAAATTTTTTTTTTTTTTTGAAAATTTTCAGAACCCGTTCTGAAATTTTCCATTTTTTAAAAATGTCAATTTATAAAAAAACATGCCACTTTTTTTTTCTTTTTTATTTTTTTTTTTTAAGTTTAGATGTTTGCCCATCCATATACAAAAAAATTCAGAAACACGTTCATCGTTTTTTTTCGAGAAAATCGCATTTGAACTTTAAATTTCATAACAATTTTGTAATTTGCTTGTATTTTCTTGATTTAACGTTGCGAATGAGTATTATTAACTGCATAAATATTACTCATTCGCAACGTTAAATCAAAGAAATACAAGCAAATTACAAAATTGTTATGAAATTTAAAGTTCAAATGCGATTTTCTCGAAATAAACAAAGAACCCAGCAAAAACTTGGTAATGACACATCATTACCATTCGAATTACTTAGTAATGACAGAGAATTACCTTTAGCATTATTTTGAAATGTAAAATAAGGACTTATTAATAATGACTTACATAAGTCATTATAATAAAATAAAAACATTTCAGAACTAGATTTTAACTTTTTGACTCACTGTACATTATTTTGAATAAAAATAAAATAAATTTAAATATTTTTTTATTTTTTAAATAATTTTTTCATTACCTATAAGTATATATGTAATTAGTTATTAATATTGGTTTGATAATCATTACATTTGGCACATTTGCTTGTAAATGTAATGGGAAAGGTAATTCGAATCAGAAGTAGTTATAACTTTCGAATTTCCCATTACACATTTCATTACTTGGTAATGGAAGTTTTTGCTGGGAACGTGTTTCTGAATTTTTTTGTGTGGATGGACAAACATCTAAACTTTAAAAAAAATTTTAAAATGAAAAAAAAGTGGCATGTTTTTAATAAATTCACATTTTAAAAAAATTGAAAATTTAAGAACGGGTTCTGAAAATTTTCCAAAAAAAGAAATTTTAATCGATAGCCCATACAAAACTATATAAGAATGTAAATTTTTGAGATTGTGGTGCATTCCGTTTTAATGTGATAAATATTTAATCAAGGCAACTCGCCACAAATTTGACAATTTTTCCAATATTTGACCACGTCTCCTAAGCCCAGTTTTTGAAAAATTGAAAAACCAAAAACGCAATTTTCCATATAGGGCTATCCATACAACATATTCAGAAGTTTACGGCACACGTGTTTTTTTTCGCTGGACATTTGGTGTGGAATGCCTCATATACTTTATGGGATCCTAGACCGATATTTCGTTGCGTTACATACGGAATGACAAAGTGAGTATACCCTCATACTGTGGTTGGAGGGTATAAAAATTATTCTGCTCTAAAAATAAGCAACGTGCCGTCACATCCGTTTTTATTTGCTGCTAAAATTTATATGATTATTTATGAACTTCCGATTTACTGAATTAAAATATTTAAATAAAAAATCCTATTTATGTTTTACTTAAATGCAAAATTAAGGGGAAAAACACAATTGATTTGAATTGAAATTAGTGTTAAGTATGCTTGAAATATAGATATTTTTAGCAATTTAAAAAAGGATTATATTTTGTGCGCTTAGTCGGCAAATAAGCTAAGTCCACTTTTTATGAGTTTTAGCTTCTTTGCAATTACTCGGATTAGGAATTATAATACATAATATGGACTTATTATATATTAATCTTATTAAGATTTTACTCATCTACGACTCTTCCTGTTTTTTTTTTTTGTGTATTTATATAGTGCTTTTGTAATACTCTTAAAGCATAACCAAACCTATCACACATACAGCGCACAGTGGTTTATTATCAATATTTTTTTTGGAAATTTTTTTTGGAACAAACATTCAGTGAAATTTATACCGGTTATAGCTAAAGTAATTTCGAGCTTAAGCTTGGACAGAGGACCCCATTTGTCCAATAAGGGCGCCTCCGCGTTCCCCTAAAGTGGGCCACCTTTTACATACAAATGCATTAAGAGCTTGTCAATTTATTGTTTATCATTCGATTTTTATAAAATTTGGATTTTTATAAAGCGCTAGTAAATACCTAAATTAATGATATACATTCATAAAAAAAATACTATTCCTATCTGTGACAACTTTATCGTATTCTAAAAAAGGGTAAAATAGGAAAATAGGACAATTTAAAACATTTTGAATCTTCTGAACTAATGGTAGTAGAAACTTAAAATTTCGACTATAGCATCCTCTCGCTGAAAAAACATTCTGCAAAAAGTACTTTTTTTAAAAACCGCTAGGATTCGTCATTCCATGTGTAACGCATCGAAATATCGGTCTAGGACCCCATAAAGTTTATGTATATTTTATTGATCAGTGATCGATTCTAAGACATTCTAGCGATATCTGTCTGTCCGTCCGTCTGTGGAAGACACGATGAAGTCCGAAATAAAAGAGCTAGACTCCTGAAGTTTGGTACGAATATGTCTAATGGTATTGGGCTGGTTAAGTTCGAACATGGGCAAATTCAGACAGGGGGAAAAAAGTTCCCCCTTTAAGAACTAAACCTACCTCTAGAAAAACGTAATTTTTATAGGTTTTTTGTACTTTTTCTTAGCAAACGAAATATTTTTATGCCAGAAAAGTTCAAAGTCCTGCAGCTGGATCCAGGAAGGTTTTCTCCCACCGCTCAAAACAACCTGCCACCCAAAAAAAAAAAAAACGCCCATGTTTTTTAAACGTTTTTAACGAATTTAACACTCTCACTTGCTTAGTATGCTTTTACTCTTCACACTTGTTCAGATTTCCTATGGTGATATATTTTCACTGTTCATATAAATTTCATCAATACAAAAAAAAAATCTAGTGTCATAGGGGCTTTAAACAAAAATATGTACTTACTTTATTAAACATTTAATTGATTTTCTTTATATCCTGTTTAACTACGATTTTCAGGGAATTCGGGAAAATTATAAAATTTTCGCTATCCTGTTACACGAAAATTCTGGAGATCAGACTTTAATATATTTGCACATTGACTTGAATTTCATTTTATAAATTCTTTTTTTCTTTTTCATTCACTTTTTCTAAAAATTGATTACGCCAAAGTTTTTGATTTAAACAATATTTAAAAAAATTTCAATAACACTTGAGCAATTATTATAAACACACTTTTTTTGTTTAAAACAATTATACATACATATATTGAAATTGTTTAAATACATACTTGAGCATTCCACACCAAATGTCCCGCTACAGAAAAACATGTGTCCCGTGAATTTCTAAATAGGTTGTATGAATAGCCCTTTATGGAACTAAGAAAATTGCGTTTTTGGTTTTTCAATTTTTCAATAACTGGACTTCGAAGGAGTGGTCAAATATTGGGAAAATTGTTAAATTTGTGTTGAGTTGCCTTGTTTAAATATTTATCAAATTAAAACGGAATGCACCACGATCTCAAAAGTTTTGTATTGGCAATCGATTAAAATTTTATTTTTTTTTTTTGGAAAATTTTCAGAAACGGTTTTGAAATTTTCTATTTTTTAAAAAAGTCAATTTATCAAAAATTTGGCCACTTTTTTATATCTACTCTACACCATTTCCAATTGTATTTTAAAAATTTCCAATTGTATTTTAAAAATTCCAATTGTATTTTAAAAATTACAAAATGCATTTTCAAAATTGTCCAAATGTATTTTAAAATTGTCCAAAATTTAGTTTAAAATTGTCCAAATGTATTTTAAAATTGTCCAAATGTATTTTAAAGTTGTCCAATTGTATTTTAAAAATTTCCAAATGTATTTTAAAATATTCTATGTATTATTCTATGCAGAATATTTTAACCCATTTCGATCCTCTGTTCGATTTTTCGAACAGTAAAGAACACCTTTTTCAAAAAAATATTTATGTATGAAACGGGTAGAATATCGGATAAATATGGTTATGAATGTAATGTCTCATCTTCTTCAATTGAAAAAAAATATTCCCACTTGACCACCGCAATTTATATGTCCATGAAATGGAATGCAATTCAGCACAGAAATTGTTTCAAACAAAAATGAAAATTTAGCATTTTTTGATTTTCGGTTTTTAATTTTTTTGGTTAATTTTAATTTTTTTTTTTAGATTTAACTTATTATTAAATTCCACTAATTTGAATAATTTTGAAACTATTTATTTTGAAAATAATGAAATATATTAATAAAATAGCAAATAAATCCTAATATTAAAATTGCATAAAAAGTTGAAATGCAGGCATTTCTGGGATAACAGCACATTGAAAATTTTTTTTGACAAGATTTTTCAGATCAGCGGGTGCTAATTACCCTAAAAAAGTACCTTTTTCCAGAAAAGAAAAATAAAATTGAATCTTGATCCAAAATGGGTTAAAACATTTGGAAATTTTTAAAATACAAATCGACAATTTTAAAATACATCAGGACAATTTTAAAACAATTTTAAAATACATTTGTAAATTTTTAAAATACATTTAGAAAATTTTAAACTACATTTGGACAATTTTAAAATACATTTGGACAATTTTAAAATTCATTTGGACAATTTTAAAATACATTTGGAAATTTTTAAAATACAATTGCAAATGGTGAAGTGATAGAGGGTATACATATATAAGTTTGTCATTCCGTTTGTAACACCTCGAAATATTGGTCTAGGACCCCATAAAGTATATGGGGCATTCCATGTCAAATCGGACACTTTGAAAAATTTTTTTTTTAGATTTTCCTAATTTGTTAACAGTTTTTAGTACCCTTCGAAAACTCCTTCGTGGTAAATTTTCAGATTTTTTGATGACCCGTTCTAAAGATATCGATTTTTTAAAAATTGATAGTTTACTCCTTTACTCAAACTTCTTTTAATCATAACTTCTTCAATAATGGTACAAATTTCAAATTGTTTTTTTTTTCAAAATTTTTGTTTTTTTACGTAGTTTTAAAAAAAAAAACCCAAAAAATTCTTAAAAGCGCTCTAGTATGCGATTTTTAAGTTTTAAAATTTAAATTTCATTTTTGAAAATGTTTGTACTCTTCGATTTTTTTGAAATTTTTTTGTGTAAAACTTCTATCAATTCTACAAATTTTTTGCCCAGGAGGATCGTGGGATAACGATTATTAATATTTTTTTAAATTTTTTGAAAAAATTTTATTGTAATTTTCCAATCTTAAAATCATTTCTACTGGTCCAATGGTGCGTCCGAGAGGGGTCATTAGTGAGACCGACCCCCATTTATTTTTACCCTACAATATTTTATCAAAATATACCTACGCCCTATCTCAACTCCCTAAGTAGGCTCCCATACAAAATTAAATTTTTATAAAATTTGTTCCAACTGTTATTTGAATGGGAGCCTACTTAGGGAGTGGAGATAGGGCGTAGTTATGTTTGGGGGTCGGTCTCACTAATGACTCCTCTTGGACGCACCATTGGACCGGTAGAAGCTGATTAAATAAAACAAATTTACAAAAAATAATAAAAATTGTATGGGGACCGCCTTAACAATTAGAGTTATATGGTAGGTGTCTTCAGAAAAAATGTTTGGACTAAAGAAATATTATGGGTCAGTCATACATTTTGTTGCTCTAAGGGCACTATTAGGGCAGTTAGAGCGGTTGGAGCAAATTTTAAAAAATGTCGTTATGTGTGGGAGCCCCCTTAGAAATTGGATATAAGGTATTAGTTTGTCCCAAAGAAATGTTAAGACGTAAAAATTAATGAGGGTCGGTCTTATAAATGACCCCTCTATGACGCACCATTGGATCAGTAGACATGGTTTTAAAATTGGAAAATTACAATAAAATTTTTTCAAAAAATTTAAAAAGATAGAATAATTGTTATCCCACGATCCTGCTGGGCAAAAAAATTGTAGAATTGATAGAAGTTTTACACAAAAAAATTTAAAAAAAAATCGAAGAGTACAAACATTTTCAAAAATGAGATTTAAATTTTAAAACTTAAAAACCTCATACTAGGGCGCTTTTAAGAATTTTTTGGGATTTTTTTTTAAAGTACGTAAAAAACCAAAAATTAAAAAAAAAAAACTTTGAAATTTGGACCAATTGTTCACTTTTTTCACGTTAAAAAATTTACTATCCTTTAAAAAGAGCTTTGTGGAGGGTATTCATAGATTCGGCCAAGTTGAATTTAACTTTTCTTCTTGTTTTTTTTTTTAATTTTTGATAGCCCAATATGGAACTGGGCTTAGGAGGCGTGGTCAAATTTGTGTCGAGCTGTCTTGATTAAATATTTATCAAATTAAAACGGAATGTACCACAGTCTCAAAAATTTACATTCTTGTACAATTTTGTACACTCAAAAAAAAAACTGTAAAGTTAGCAAAAAAAGCTTGTAAGCCTACAAGAAAATTTGCTGATTTTGAACCCACAATTTTTTTGGTAAAGTTAGCAAAAACGTTTTGCTAAAAATTAGTTAACTGAAATTTTTGTATTTCAATTTGAGGACCCCATTGGGTTCGGACCCGATAGGTCCAGACCCCGATGGGCCTAGACCTACTTGGGTTCCTTAAAAATTGTCATAGTTTTTGATCAAAAATTATTGTCCGTTTCGCTCTACCTTGCTTAGTTTTTGAGATACGTGATTTTAGGGGACCACCGGGGTTTTGAGAATTACAAAACTCGATAACTTCAAAAATATTACTCGGAGAGCTTTTGTTCTACGTGTTGAGAGCTACAAAAATGCTTTTGGACTTTTTGTTGTGTCAGCAATATTTACCGAGATATGGGCATTTTAAAATTTTCGGGAATGCTAACTTTTTTGGATCCAAAGTTAGGACCCGTTAGGGTCCACACATGTGAAGAGGACCCGCGAAAGTATGGAGATTCTAAGAACCAAAAATGTCCTCCATTTTGCTCTATCTGGCTTAGTTTCCGAGATAGCGCCATTTAAAGTTTTCTGAAAATAAAAAAAAATTTACCATTTATTTTTGCTAATATTAGCAAAAAATGTTGTCAACTCAATTTCAAATTTAGCAAAAGAAATTAGTTCAAAGTTTGTTTAAAATTGCTAATGTGCTAAATGAAGTTTACAAGAATTTTTTGCTAACATGCTAATATCAACTAAAAATTTGCTAAAAGTTAGCTAACTAGCGTTAGCAAAAAAAAAATAGTAAATCTACTAACGTATTTTTTTGAGTGTATGTGAAAATTTTCTGTACCGGTTCTAAAACTTTTCATTTTTAAAATAATTCAATTTATCAAAAATCCGGCTACTTTTTTTGAAAAAAAAAGTTTTTTTTTTTTTAAAGTTTAGATGTTTGTCTATCCTCACAAAAAATTGAAACATATGGTTTTCGTTTTTTTTTTTTTAGAAACCCGAATTTGAATATTACATTTCATAACAATTTTGTAATTTGCTTGTATTTTCTTCTTTCAACATAGCGAATGAGAAATTTACATAAATGTTACTCATACGCTATGTAGAAACAAACACATACAAGCAAATTACTAAATTGTTATGAAATTTGATATTCAAATGCGATTTTCTCGAAGAAAACGAAAACCAAATGTTTGAATTTTGTTGTGTGGATAGATAAACATCTAAACATTAAAAAAAAAAACTTTTTTTTCAAAAAAAGTGGCCGGATTTTTTTAATTTAATTTTTAAAAAATTTTAGAACCGGTTCTGAAAATTTTCCAATAAAAAAAAAAAATTTTAATCGATTGCCCATACAAAACTATACAAGAATGTACATTTTTGATATTGTGGTGCATTCCGTTTAAATTTGATAAATATCGACACAAATTTGGCAATTTTTCTAATATTTGACCACGCTTCCTAAGCCCAGTTTTTGCAAAATTGAAATCCAAAAACGCAATTTTCAAAAATTTACGGCACATGCTTTTTTTCGCTGGACATTTGGTGTGGAATGTCTCACATATGGAATTCTATTTGATATTTTAAATTATTTGTTTATAAATGTTTTATATACTTTGTATTTATTTATAAATAAATATGTTTTAATTTAATTTTTTCTTTAATTAAAACGTTTTCTTCAAGTAGTTTTATTATATAATATTTACTTTTTTCTTATTAATAAAATTATGTTTTAATCACTAATAAAAAAATTTTATATTAAAAATTGTATTAAAATATTTTTAAATTCGTAATTTTTTTTTCACTCAAAAAACTTTTTTGTTTTTTTAAATCATCACATCGCACATTTTCATTATTGTGGAAATTTTTTTTTTTCGGCCACTTTAAAATTTTATTTTTACTTGTGTTATTTCAATATTTTTTTTAAACTTAATTGATTTATATTCGTTTTGAATTAGTTTTTAAGTTATTTTGCCGTTATGAGATGCTATCGTTAATAACTCAACTACCAAACTGCTGCCGATTATCATTATTTCACAAGTATCTTAATTGTACATAACTAAAAGGAAATACAAAAACAATTTAATATCGTAAATTTTCTTAAAATTCGGGTATGCAATAACGTTTTTTGTCGTTATTGGAATGAAAGTAAGTACATACAATATACAATCAAACATACTTGACTGATTGAAATGTACTTAGACCGAATTTCGCACGTGTTCAAAGTAACAACATCATCGTCATTATCATGAGAAAATTGTTGAAATCTTTTGTTTACATTATAGAAAAAGTGTCATTAACCGTATAACGTCCGAGTTCTAACTACATTTGAACTTAATAATCCTTAAAAGTAAAAGGCGATTTTTTAGCACCTCCTATCACAGAAAAAATTTGCAACGAATTTCAATCAACAAAAACGCGGATCAATCAATTTTTTGATTGAAATTCCTCCAATTAAAAAAATTGTTATACCAATCATCAAATTGTAGGTGATTATTTGAAAATTTTTTCAATCAAACAATTTTTCGATTTTGATCAAAAGATTGATCAATTTTCTATTTATAGTCAATCAAAATATTGATTGATTTAACAAATGAATTATAATCTTATGACAAAATTATCAAAAATGCATATTTTTTGCATTCCAATATGTTGCCAACAGTAAAAAAAGTAAAACCCGATTATTTTTTATATTTTTGAATAAATCTATTCAAATAAATTAAAGCGAAAAAAATCGGGTATGTTGAAAATTTGTAATTCGACAGTTAAAGAAAATAACAAAAAATTTAATCAAAACATTGATTGACTCATTTAAATTTTGTTGATCAATAGATTTAATTAAAAATTGTTAGCCAATAATTTTTTGTGTGATAAGAGTGTAACATCAATTTAAAAATTTTGAAAAATTTTAAGATTCAAGATATTTAACATTTATTTTCCAATTCTGATTAATTTTTATAAAGAAAATAAAAATTGTTTTTTTTTCGACCATTAAAATATAACATTTTGAGTAGGTTTATTCTAGCTCGAGGTCATTATTTACTTTCTTAATTAAAACTATGATATTCTCATCGAATAATTTTCAAGAAAATTATTTTTTTGGTTTTAAATTTATTTCAAAAATGACCAACATAAATAAATTTAAAAACAGAAAAATAATTTTCTTGAAAATTATTCTATAAAGATATCATAGTTTTAATTAATAAAGTAAATAGTGAGCTCGAGCTAGAATAAACCAACTCAAAATATTTATTTTCCATGTAAAATTGCGTACTGAATGCGAAAATGACGTCAAAAAGTTCAAAGTTAAAAAAAGTTTTTAAGATATTGCCAAATTTCATACTTAAACAAGTAGAAAAGTAAAATTCGACTTCCCGCCCGAGTAAAAAAAAGTTATATGACGCAATATTTAATTATATATGAACAGATATGCTTTTATGTATATCCATATTAATTTTGATCCGAAAATTGGCGGATCGAATATTATACGATTATATCAAATTCTATTATTTTTGATAAAATAGTATCAAATTTGATTAAGTTTGATCCCAAAAATGGGTCTATCCAATTGTATTAAATCATATCTTATCTGTTAAAATTAGATAAATTTTTATATTATTAGATGAAATGTGGTAACATTTTTTGGAATTTTAAACGTGAAATTAGAAATTATTTTATCAGATTGGATACATTATCAATTAGAAGTGTTTTTATTGCATTCTTCGGAATTTTTTCGGGACTTGGCAAATTATTAAAAATTTGTCAATTTATTTCTAAAATCATTTTTAAGGAATTTAAAAATTCCAAAAATTTTTGTGTCTTAAAAAATTTAAAAACATTTTTTCGGAACTTAAAAATTTATTAAAAACATAAAATTTCTCCTAAAAACATTTTCAATGATTTTTTTACTAAAAAAAAAAAAAAATTGCCAAACAAATTTTGTGTCCGGGACTTTGGAAAATTTTCATAAAATTTTTTAGAACTTGAAAATTTTTTAATTGTACGGGACTTAGAAAATTTTGAAAATTTTTTCGGGATATAATTATAAATAAAATCATATATCGTTTTATCTGCCATATCTAAAAATTCCCGACCTTATATGTCATATCGAATTTCATATAGATCGGTACATAAATAGATATGAATATGTATGTTATCATATTAAAAAATAAGGAAAAATACAATGCTATATAAAAACTTATATGTCCATATCAAAGTTCATGCATAACCATATATAAATATAAATAATTATATAATAGCATATATGATTATATCAGATCTTTTTTACTCGGGCGCCCGAGTAAAAAAAAAGTTATATGACGCAATATTTAATTATATATGAACAGATATGCTTTTATGTAAATCCATATTAATTTTGATCCGAAAATTGGCGGATCGAATATTATACGATTATATCAAATTCTATTATTTTTGATAAAATAATATCAAATTTGATTAAGTTTGATCCCAAAAATGGGTCTATCTAATTGTATTAAATCATATCTTATATGTTAAAATTAGATAAATTTTTATATAATTAGATGAAATCTGGTAAAATTTTTTTAAATTTTAAACGTTAAATTAGAAATTATTTTATCAGATTGGATACATTATCAATTAGAAGATTTTTTATTACATTCTTCGGAATTTTTTTCGCGACTTAGCAATTTATTAAAAATTTGTAAAATTTTTTTCTAAAACAATTTTTAAGGGATTTAAAAATTCCAAAAAATGTTTGTGTCTTAGAAAATTTAAAAACATTTTTTCGAAACTTAAAAATTTTTCAAATAAATAAAATAACTCCTAAAAACATTTTCAATGATTTTTTTAGTCCAAAAAAAAATTGCCAAAAAAATTTTATGTCCGGGACTTTAGAAAATTTTTATAAAATTTTTAAGACTTGAACATTTTTAATTTTTTTTTTAATTGTATGGGCTTAGAAAATTTTAAATTTTTTTTCGGGATATAATTATAAATAAAATCATATATCTTTTTATCTTATATGTCATATCTAATTTCATATAGATCGGTATATAAATAGATATAAATATGTATGTTATCATATTAAGAAATAAGGAAAAATACAATGCTATATATAAACTTATATGTCCATATCAAAGTTCATGCATAACCATATATAAATATAAATAATTATATACTAGCATATATGGTTATATCAAATCTTTTTTACTCGGGCAGGTAAAAATTAAATATATATGATCATATATGAAGATATATGGATCATATTTGGTTTTATATAACTATATATTATCATATATGCCTCCATATATGTTTATATATGATTTGAAATTAGCCCGATATGAGCTCATATCAGGCCAATTTTCGGATCAGATCTTATATAAACATATATGGAGGCATGTATGATAATATATGGTTATATAAATCCATATATGATCCATATATCTTCATATATGATCATATATATTTCATTTTTACTTGGGTAGGCCGAATCTATTAGTACCCTCCGCGATGCCCTTTTTTAAGGATAGTAAATTTTTTAACGTGAAAAAAATTAACAATTTTGATTAGAAATATTTTATTTTAATTAAAACCCTTTTTTTGTCATTTCTGTAAAAATAAAGAAAAACAACTAATTTTTTTTTTGAGTGTAAAATTTTTTTTTCGAGTATAATTTTTTAGCGTAAAAATATTTCTGAGTGAAAAAAATACTTTGTAAAGTAATTTTGTTTCTTATCAATGTTTTTAAAGTTTGTTTTGTTAAATCCGCGGTTTTTTCAACACGTGAATTAAAGGTTAAGCAAATCTGAAATTCACGGTTTTGCTAATAACTTTTGAACCACTAGACCGATTAGGCTGAAATTGCACGCGAACCAGACTAAGGGAACGACTAATATATTTGCCAAGCTTCAGCATCCTCAGAACTGTCGTTCGAACTAAAATCTGGGAAAATTAGCTCAATTTTGAGAAAAAGAGGGAATGATTTGGCTCAAAGATTTTTTTTCTTGGTTTTAGTTCATAATTTTCCCAAAAATAAGGAAAACAAAATTATTTAATTTTAAGCCAATTTTAACTAAAAAATGGGAAAAATTATACTTCACATTTTAGAAATAGATTGGGTCTAGACCCTGGACCCATGGGTTCGGACCCCATTTAACTCGAGACCCCGTTGGGTCCTTTAAGGGTCCCCATAGATTTTGAACTAAAACTTGTGTCCGTTTCGCTCTAACTTGCTTAGTTTTTGAGATACGGTAATAAGGGGCCTGATAGGGTCTTGAGAATCTTTAAAACCGGATAACTCAAAAACTATTAATCGGAGGGCTTTCGCGTATTTTGCGGAAGTGTTCTACGAGTCAAGAGCTACAAAAATGCCGTTGGACCTAGTCTCGTGTTGGCAGTATTTACCGAGATATGTGCATATATAAAATCTCGGGAATTTAAAATTTTAGATCTAAAACTAGGGTCTTGAGACCCCGACAGATATGCAGAGCTAGGCTATTCCATACTTTTCTTTGCAGTCTTTCTTTTGAAAATTTCATCCGTTTCGCTCTATCTCGCTTAGTTTTCGAGATATCGCCATTTTGAATTTTTAACTAAATTCTAAGAAGTTATTTACTAAATTCTCGGAAGTCATTAACTAAATTCTAAGAAGTACACTTCCTCAATTCAAAGAAGAGAAATACGATGATGCTTTTTTTTAGTAAATTTTAACTAAACTTGAACTAAATTGTTTTTTAAGAAATATGTCTTAAAAATAAAGATACGATTCTTAGATTTGTGGAAAATTTCTTTGGCAGTAAGAATTTTTTTCCTAATATTAAAAAAATCCATTTAAAGAAAACTATGAACTAATTATAAGTAAATGAACTAAAATTTTTTCCTCGTAGTTAAGAAAATTTCTCATTTTTAAGTTAAATTTAACTAAATTTAAGGAAAATTTATGATAAATTTTCAAAGACATTTTTTCCTTAATTTTAGTTATATCTTTTTTTTTAGTGTGCCGAAGTTCACTCTATTGCTCATTACTTTTAAGGTACTGGACCGATTTCGCTGGATTGCAATACCAACCTGACCAGGTAAATGCCAAACATATATGCCAAACTTCAGGGGACTCAGTAAATCGGTCCAGTGCACAGTGGCCGAAATGGCCAATCTAGCGGCGCTTAATTCGGAAATGTAAAATAATAGAGACTAATGCTTATTTGCGATTATAAAATTTATAAAGAATTAATTTTTAAACAATATTTTTTTATTTATATGTATTTTGGGAAATTTATGTGAATATTGGGAGGGTTGTTTGTATGAGGCCTAGAAATTAAAATGGTCCGATTCCGTTAGAATTTAGAACGATTGTTTATGAATATAAAAAACATTTATCGGTCGAATTTCAAGAGGATATCTTGAATACTATTGTTAGGGGTATTTAAGTAAAACTTGAAGGGGACATTTACATGGGGGCTATGGGTTAACATGGATTGATTTTGTCAAAATAAAATAGGTTTTGTTCTTGCGATAAAAGAAACTTAAATTTCAAATTTCAGCCAAATCGATTGAAAATTGTGGTCTGTATCTCGTTTATACTGTTTATTTGGACAGGCAGATGGACCCTAAAAACCAAACAACTTGCGCGAACTAGCACGCCATACTGAAACGTCACAACAAATATAACCCAAAATAATAAACAAAACAGGAATTGGACCGAATACGATCGAATTTCAAAAGTTGCAGTCCATGAAACTATAGTTTATATAACAAATGTAAACTTCTATAATGAACTAATAATAAACTAGATACACACAGGCCACAAACATTTATTTTTTAGTTAAAACATACCTTTTACTTTCAAATAAAACTTTTTGGCTCAAAATGTATAAACAATTGACTTAAAAGTGTCAAGAAAAGCTCACTGAGTAGTTAGCCCCCAAATTCCTTTAATACACTTGCTGCAGAAAATGTATATTTGATAGCTTACAGCTGTGCGAATATTAAGAGAAAAACAAAAGTGAAAACGTTTATTTTCTCTGTAAAGTATAGGCAATCGATACAGTGCAAAACATTTACCAGTTTTAATTTTTTAATTTTGACTAAAACGCCGCTAGATCAGTGATTTCGGCCACAGTGCAGTGGTTCAAAAGTTATGAGCAAAAGACTGAATTTCGGCAAGGGTTTTTCTTGAATTTAACAGATAAAAGACACTCTAACCTTCGAAAGGCAATTCTGAGGATGCTGATGCTTGGCATATATATTTTTGTCGTTCCCCTGGCCTGGTTAGTGTTGAATTATAGCGAAATCGGTCCAGTGATTCAAAAGTTATTAGCAAAACCATGAATTTCAGATTAGTTTCACCTTAAATTCACGTGTTGAAAACCCATTAAACATGTTTTAAAAACATTGGTAAGTCACAAAAATATTTTACAACGTATTTTTGTCACTAAAAAATATTTTTACACTAAAAAAATACACTCGAAAAAAATTTGACTCTCAAAAAAAATTTTACACTCAAAAAAAATTTAGTAAATTATTTTTTTTTTCAAAAATTACTTTAAAAAAAAGTTTTTTTTGAAGAAAATAAAATATTTCTAATCAAAAATGTTATTTTTTGCACGTTAGAAAATTTACTATCACTTAAAAAGGGCATTGTGGAGGGTATTCATAGATTCGGCCAAGCCGAATTTAACTTTTCTATAGAAATTATAACCGAAAAATAGGAAATGCCTTAAATTGGCTGCTGGTTGGCATATGTGAACAGAATTGGACACAGAGTGGTAATTTTACAAGTACAAACCTAATTTTCACAAAAAAAAAAAATCTTCGAATTTTTTTTTTTCACCATAAAATTTTTTCCGCGAATCTTTTTTTTTGAAAAAATTTTTTTTTTCGCAAAAAATCTTTTTTTAGATTGAGTAGGGTAACTTTACATTTGGCTAGGCCGAATTTAACTTTTTTACTTGTTTTTAAATAATTCATTTTTTTATAAAAGTTTCCTACTGCACTTTTGTCAATTTGACATTATAAAAATATTTGATATAATATGGGGCATTCCATGTCAAATCGGACACTTTGAAAAATTTTTTTTTTTAGATTTTCCCAATTTGTTAACAGTTTTTAGTACCCTTCGAGAACTCCTTCGTGGAAAATTTTCAGATTTTTTTGATGACCCGTTCAAAAGATATCGAATTTTTAAAAATTGGTAGTTTGTTCCTTTACTCAAACTTCTTTTACTCATAACTTCTTCAATAATGGTCCAAATTGCAAATTTTTTTCTTCAAAATTTTTGTTTTTTTACGTACTTAAAAAAAAAATCCCTTCCTAAGTAGGCTCCCATACAAAATTACATTTTTATAAAATTTGCTCCAACTGTTATTTGTATGGGAGCCTACTTATGGAGTGGAGATAGGGCGTAGGTAAATTTTAAAAAATGTTGTAGGGTAAAAATAAATGGGGGTCGGTTTCACTAATGACCCCTCTCGGACGCATTATTGGACCGGTAGAAGCTGATTAAATAAAACAAATTTACAAAAAATAAAAAAAATTGTTTGGGGACCGTCTTAACAGTTAAAGATAGAGGGTAGTGTTCAGAGAAAATGTTTGGACTAAAAAGATATTGTGGGTCGGTCATACATTTTGTTCTCTAAGGGCACTATTAGGGCAGTTCGAGCGGTTGGAGCAAATTTAAAAAAAAATGTCGTTTTGTGTGGGAGCCCCCTTAGAAATTGGAGATAGGGTATTAGTTTGTTCCAAAGAAATGTTAAGACGAAAAAATTATTGGGGTCGGTCTTATAAAGGACCCCTCTATGGCGTACCATTCGAGCAGTAGAAATGATTTTAAGATTGGAAAATTACAATAAAATTTTTTCAAAAAATTTAAAAAAATAGTAATAATCGTTATCCCACCATCCTCCTGGGCAAAAAATTTGTAGAATCGATAGATGTTTTACACACAAAAATTTCAAAAAAATCGAAGAGTACAAACATTTTCAAAAATGAGATTTAAATTTTAAAACTTAAAAATCGCATACTAGAGCGCTTTTAAGAATTTTTTGGAATTTTTTTTTTAAAGTACGTAAAAAAACAAAAATTTAAAAAAAAAAATTGAAACTTGGACCATTATTGAAGAAGTTATAAGTAAAAGAAGTTTGAGTAAAGGAACAAACTACCAATTTTTTAAAATTCGATATCTTTTGAACGGGTCTTCAAAAAAATCTGAAAATTTACCACGAAGGAGTTTTCGAAGGGTACTAAAAACTGTAAACAAATTGGGAAAATCTAAAAAAAAAAATTTCAAAGTGTCCGATTTGACATGGAATGCCCCATATATATTTCTAAGAAAAATTTTGATTATTTACAACATATACAACAACTACAACAATTTATTTCGTACCATTTCGTCAAATATTGAATTTTTGGTAACAATTAATGTAAAACTTCACCAAATCACTATTTTTATCAATGAAAAAAAAAACGCCAAAAATCACTCGACTTTGACAGTCTCTAGTAGCTAAAAAAAAAATAAAAAAATTTATTTTTTGTTGGTGATTCTGTTTTGGTGCCTAACTATTAAAAAGCTATTAAATATATAAATTTCATCAATTTCTAAGACCATGACCTTATTTTTGATTTTTGTCTATGGGACAACGCACTGTGCGGGGCCCCAAATTCTTGTGTGCCCGAGAGCCCTGCCATATGTTTAGACGCAATTATATTATTTTCTTTTTGCTGAAATACAAATTCCAATTTTTATTTTACATTGTAGATTCGGCGTAGCTGATCATTGTTGGTTTGTTTTTCTTTGCCATATTTACCCACAACTTAAATAAACCTTAAACTTTTATTAGCATCTTAACAGTACTGTTTTGTTTGCATATCTTCCTCCACAAAGTGAAAAGGGGGTATATTTAAATTTGTCATTCAGTTTGTGGCATGATGAAAACTTACAAAAGTAGATGGTTAGTTACTGCAAAATATTCTCATAGAATAATTTTTAAGAAAATTATTTTTCTCTTTTAAATTTATTTGTGTTGGTAATTTTTGCAAGACTTAATCGACACGTGCTTCGGAATTTGTCAGATTTCATTGTCAAGATTATTTAGCAAAATTAATTTAAAACAGAAAAAAATTTAAAACAGAAACATAATTTTCTTGAAAATTATTCTATGAGAATATCATAGTTTTAATTAGTAAAGAAAATAATTACCTCGAGCTAGAATAAACCAACTCAAAATATTAAATTTTAATATTTTTAATTTATTTAAAAAGTGAATTTTTTTTTGTAAATTGTAAAAAAACGCTTGGTTTGATGGATTAAATCAAAAATCCGTCATCTTAAATATTCCCCAAAGCTATATCTTTTGAAAAGTTACGTATTTTTTATTCCTTCTGTGAGAAAAAAAAATATACAAATTCTGATTAATTTTTATTAAAAAATAAAAATTGTTTTATTCGACCTTTAAAATATTATATTTTGAGGATGTTTATTCTGGCTCGAGGTCATTATTTTCTTTACTAATTAAAACCATTATGCTATGAGAATATCAATTGCATTATTTCAGGAATTATAATAAGTACCAAAATGCACTATTTTACGCCCCTTAGAATCGGAATTTCGAAAACGTACTTTTTCAGAATTTTTCCCGTTATTGGAACTAACATTGTAATATTTTTTTGTAGGACCTTAATTTTAAAAAAGTACCAAAATTTATTTTTTTACCCTTAGGAGTCCGAATTTCCAGAAAGTACTTTTTTTTGGGAATGTTTTTCCGTTAGAGGATCCTACATTCCAATATTCAAATTAATAGGATTTTTTTTCAGAAAAAATATAAACCCTAGTAAAAATGATTTCGTATATAGTTATGTATAAATTGATACAATTATATCTTTTTATACATATTAAGATCTTATTATATAAAATTATATAAAAAATTTCTCAGATAAGACCAAAATTCGTATCAAATTTTATAAAATTTTATCTGGAGTTATTTCAAATTTTATATAATTTGATACGAATTTTGGTCTTATCTGATTGATTTTTTATATAATTTAATATAATTAGATCTTAGAATGTATAAAATTATATAATTGTATCAATTTATACATAGTTATATACGAAATCATTTTTACTAGGGAAGTACCAAAGTGCTCGCTTTTTACCCCCTTAGAATCGGTATTTCGAAAAAGTACTTTTTGAGAATTTTTTTCACCATTGCAAATTTTAATATTTCTGTAGGACCTTAATTTAAAAAAAAAATGTGTTTTTACCCCTTTTTACCCTTAGGAATCCGAATTTCCAGGAAGTACTTTTGTTGGGAATGTTTTTCCGTTAGAGGATCCTACATTCCAATTTTCGAATCAATAGGACTTTTTTTTATAAAAAATAAAAAGTACCAAAGTACCCGCTTTTTTCCCCCCCTCAGAATCGGAATTTCAAAAAGTACGTTTTCATAATTTTTTCAGTTGTTGGATCCACCATTGCAAATTTTAATATTTTTGTAGGACCTTAATTTCAAAAAATATAAAAAGTACCAAAGTACCATTTTTTACCCTTTTTACCCTTAGGAGTCTGAATTTCCAGAAAGTCCTTTTTTTTGGGAATGCTTTTTCGTTAGAGGATCCTACGTTTCAAATTTCAAAATAATTGGATTTTTTTTTCAGAAAAAAATGAAAAGTACCAAAGTAGTCGCTTTTTCCCCTTTTTCAACCCTTCCTTTTTACCCCTTAAAATCAACATTTCCCAAAACCCAGCCTTAGTGGATATGTATTCAGGGAGGTGAAACTACAATCCAAATTTCAAGACTCTAGCATCAGTGGTTTGGGCTGTGGGATGATGCGTGATTAGTATGTCAGTCAGTCAGTCATCAGTCAGTCACGTAACTACTTTATATATATAGATCACAAAAAATTACTTTTGTCGAATTTCTTCGATTGCCGCACAGTGGGGAAAAATTTACTATTTTTGTCCGATTTTGCCTACAGGTCGCAATTCTTAACCGATTTTAGTTTTTCTTCTTTTGAATTTTAGCTAATAAAATTCCTCATCGGTCTGTCATGGTGGATTTCTAAAAATCGTTTTTGTTTTATTTGAATATTTTTTTAAAGTTCAGAAAATATTAATTTTTTTTAGAATTTTTGCTCTAAATAATGTTATAGGCAGGGACGAATAAGCTGTATGGACAAAATTAAAGGTATTTGAACCGCTTATAAATGGCATTAATAGCATTTGTTAAATTATTATTATTTTGGTTTTTATAAACATATGAAAACTTAAAAATGTTCACTTTTAAGTACCTATATCATTTTAAATAATGTACCAACTTCAATGAAATTTTTTTTAGATTAAAGTTTATCATTTTCTTAACCATTATGAAGTATTTTTGCAAAATTGTTTAACTCCATTTTTCGAATTTACAATGTAACAACTTTTTTTTAAAAACAGACTAAAAATAATTTTAAAATCCAAAAATCATAAGGTAAAATTTAAGAAAAAATAAAATATTTTTTTAAAAAAATTTTGTGTACTAATTGTGACTAAGCAAAACAAAAGCTTTAGTCTAAAACAGATTTTATTGAAATTGGTACATTATTTTTTAAGATAAAGGCTTTTAAAAGTGAAAATTCTTGAATTTTTGTCTGGTTATAAAAACCAAAATAATAATATATTTTCAAATACCTTTAATTTAGTCTATAAAGCATATTCGTACCATGCCTAATACATTTTTTATTATTGCAAAAATACTGAAAAAATTAAAATTTTCTGAACTTTAGGAAAATATAAAAAGTAATCCGAATTTTTTTCAAAAATCCACTATGACAGATCGATGCGGAATTTTATTAGCTAAAATAAAAAAAAATAAAAACCAAAATCGGTTAGGAATTGTGACCTGTAGGCAACATTGGACAAAAAAAGCCAATTTTTCCCCACTGTGTGCCGGGCAAATTATGGTTTCTTTTGGTATAAAAACTTTAAATTTAAATGTTTAACCAAATTGCATAGTTTTAACCCGTGCCGCTTGCAGGTTAACATTTTTCGTACAAGCCGAAACATTTTTTTGCTGAGTCAACCTTTAACCATCGACCGGCACGGCACGGGTTAAAATTGTCCGATTTGGTTAAAAATTTAAATATAGCATTTTAAGACTAAAAGGAGCCATAATTTGCCCCGCTGTCTAAAAAATTCAAAAGAGTCCTTTTTCTTGTTGATACATAAATCCATGCTTGTCAAAACTAAAAACAAAGTTTTAGAGTAGGACCCCAACGGCCCTTATATTTTTTTCGGATTAACGAAATTCGAAAAAGTCATTATTCTTGCCAGCCTATTGTGGAGGGTATCAATATATTCGGTTAGGTTGAATTTAACTTCTTGTTTTATTTTTGTTATTCTTTTCCAGCTCTTTAATGAATCTAATTTCGACTTGCCTTTATGTTTAAGCTTATGCACTTAGACATTTAGCACTTGATATACGGACAAAAGTTTTGGATAAAAATCTATGGCAATCCTTGAAGAGCCCAATAGGGTCTCGAGCAAACTGGGTGGACCCATGGGATGCGAACCCAATGAGGTCTGGATCCAATCTAGTCCTCAAATGTGTACGAACTAGTTAAAATTGGTATAAAATTAAATTACTTTGTTTTCTTATTTTTAAGAAAAATGAAAACAAGTAAGTAAATTATAGACGGTCAAGACTGATCATACACTGAAATTAAAAGGAGACGTTTGTATGAGGGCTAGGTCTAAACATGGACCGATTTTTTTCTAATTTAAATAGGCTTCGTCCTTGAGCCGAAATAGGCTTAAGTTTTAAATAAATTGATTACAAATTGCAAATCGTGTTGAAAACGTTTACATGGACAAACAGACAGACGGACGGACAGACATCGCTAGATCGACTTAAAAGTGGGTCTAGGACCAATCTCTCGGGTAGTTACAAACATCAGCCCAAACTCATTATATCCTGTACCACAGAGTGGTGTAGGGTATAAAAATCTTTGGCTCTAAATAATTATCATATTTTCTCAAAATTTAGTTAATTTTACTATTTTTTAGTTCGGTGTTTGTTTTGAGACTGTTTCATGAAGTTATACAAACTGTTGTTTGGCAAAACTGATCGAGGCACCAGTGTATGAAAATTACTTAATGTAGCATTTTGTTCTTATAAAATTTAACCTTGAAACAATATGATGTGATGATTTTAAAACAAAAGTTTATCATGAAAAGCCCACATTTTGTTATTCAATGCTTTAATTTTTGTTGAAAAACTTTTCCGTTTTTGTTTTATTTCGAACTTTTGTGGTGGTTTTACTTTTAAAACCAAAAAGGGGAAAAATAAACAAATGAAAATAAAAGTTTAATTAGGCCTCGCTGAACATAATGATACCCTACGCAATAAAAACAAGTAATAAAGTTTAATTCGGCCTTGTCGAATTATTTACATAAAGCGATTATTTGCATAAAAATTGTTTTGGAAAAAAATTCACGAAAAAAAATGTTTGATGAAAAAAAAAATTCACAAATAACATGTTTAGGGTAAAGAAATACGTTTCTACTTGTTTAAATACTTTCCAATTCCAATTTCGTTCAAGTATGTCAAGAAGCAGCCGAATTAAAGCAATTTGTATTTTAGGTTATGTGGAATGTACCAAAATTTTTCGCGGTTTCCTTACATTTTTGTTCAGAACATTTGAACCGATGTACTGATGTCACTCAAATGCAATACCAAATTTCTCGGGACAACGAAAAAAAAAACTGAATAAAATACTTAACTAAAATTAAGGAAAAAATTTCTTTGAAAATAGTTCATGAATTTTCCTAAAATTTTGTTAAATTTAACTAAAATATGAGAAACTTTCTTAACATTGAGGAGAATAGTTTAGTTCATTTACTTATAAATAGTTTATAGTTTTCTTTAAATGGAGTTCTTTTATATAAGTACAAAAATTCTAACTTCCAGAGAAATTTTCCCCAAATCTAAGAAACATATCTTTATTTTTAAGATATATTTCTTAAAAATACGGGCACACACAATTTAGTCCTAGACCAATGGTTCCCAACCTTTTTTGCGCCGTGCCCCACTTTTAAGTTAAACAAGTAAAAAAGTTAAATTCGGCCTTGCCGAATGTAGTGATACCCTCAACAATTTCAAAAAGATTATTGCAAACAACTTTATTTAAAAGGAAATTAATTTTGAAAAAAAAAAAAATTTGAAAAAAAAATTTCCGCGAAAAAAAATGTTGGTAAAAAAAAATCCGCGATTTTTTCTTTTTTTGTCAAAAAATATGTTCGTACTTGTTTACATACCATTTGGTGTTCAATTATGTTCACATATGTCAAGCAGAAGCCAAATTTAAGCATTTTGTATTTTTAGGTTATGTTGAATGTACTGAAATTTTTGAGGTGTGCTTACATTTTCGTTCATAACTTTTGAACCGCTGAACCGATATCGCTCAAATGCAATACCAAACTTCTCGCGAGAACTTTCAATAATTATGTTAAGTTTCAGTCATCTCTGTGCAATATTTTGTCCGCGAGAGCATTTTCAACAGACAGACAGACGGACAGACGGACAGACGGACAGACGGACAGACGGACAGACGGACAGACGGACAGACGGACATCGCTAGAATGTCTTAAAATCGATCGGGCCTCATAAATATATATACTTTATTGGGTCCCAGACCGATATTTCGATGAGTTACAAACAGAATGACAAACTTATATATACCCTCTATCACTAAGTGGAGGGTATAAAAAACTACAATGTCCCCCTACACTTAAGAAAAATTTGTAAATTTTTCAAATTTGTTTTAAATTCTAAATTTATTAGTGGTTAAGCAAACTTTTTGTTAAAATCATCATTTAAACAAAGTTTTTAGAAAAATTAATAATTAATAATTTGACTAAAATTATGTTTTTTTTTTTTAGTTTATTTAACAAAAAAATCTTAAAAATTTGCTCGTTGCCCCCCTGAAGCATTCAAATTGCCCCCCAGTGGGGCGAGAATCAAAGGTTGGGAACCATTGTCCTAGACCCACTTTTAAGTAAACCGATCCACTCAGAATCACTTTTTGAGCCGATTTAGTGAGTTTAAGGTCAAACCAATCTGAAATTCAGGGTTTTGCTTATAACTTTTGAACCACTGCACTGTGGCCGAAATCACTGATCTAGCGGCGTTTTAGTCAAAATTAAAAAATTGAAACTGATAAATGTTTTGCACTGTATCGATTACCTATACTTTACAGAGAAAATTAACGTTTTCACTTTTGTTTTTCTCTTAATATTCGCACAGCTGTAAGCTATCAAAAATACATTTTCTGCTGCAAGTGTATTAAAGGAATTTGGGGCCTAATTACTCAGTGAGTTTTTCTTGACACGTTTAAGTCAATTGTTTACACATTTTGAGCCAAAAAGTTTTAATTGAAAGTACAAGGTATGTTTTAACTAAAAAATAAATGTTTGTGGCCTGTGTGTATCTAGTTTATTATTAGTTCATTATAGGAGTTTACATTTGTGATATTAACTATAGTTTCATGGACTGCAACTTTTGAAATTCGATCGTATTCGGTCCAATTCCTGTTTTGTTTATTATTTTGGGTTATTTTTGTTGTGACGTTTCAGTGTGACGTGCTAGTTCGCGCAAGTTGCTCGGTTTTTTAGGGTCCATCTGCTGTCCAAATAAACAGTATAAACGCGATGCAGACCACAATTTTCAATCGATTTGGCTGAAATTTGAAATTTAAGTTTCTTTTATCGCAAGAACAAAACCTATTAAATTTTGACAAAATCAATCCATGTTAACCCATAGCCCCCATGTAAATGTCCCCTTTAAGTTTTACTTAAATACCCCTAACAATAGTATTCAAGATATCCTCTTGAAATTCGACCAATAAATGTTTTTAATATTCATAAACAATCGCTCTAAATTTTAATGGAATCGGACCATTTTAATTTCTAGGCCTCATACAAACCACCCTCCCAATATTCACATAAATTTCCCAAAATACATAAAAATAAATAAATATTGTTTAAAAATTAATTCTTTTTAAATTTTATAATCGCAAATAAGCATTAGTCTTTATTATTTTACATTTCCGAATTAAGCGCCGCTAGATTGCGGCCACTGATTTCGGCCACTGTGCACTGGATTTCGGCCACTGTGCACTGGACCGATTGAGCTGAAATTCAATACCAAACAGGCCTGGGGAACGTCAAAGATATATGCCAAGCTTCAGCAGTCTCATTATTGTCTTTCGAAAGTTAGCGTGTTTTTTTATCTAGTAAATTCGCTAAAACCCCTTGCCGAAATTTACTCTTTTGCTCATAACTTTGAACCACTAGACCGATTTGGCTGTATTGCAATTCCAACGTGACCAGGTAAATGACCAACATATATGCCAACCTTCAGTAGCCTCTGTAAAGTCTTTCAAAAGTTGGCGTGTTTTCTACGGACGGACAGACAGACAGACAGAAAAACGGACGGACGGATGGACGGACGATCGAGGATCATGAATATGGGGGCTTTCGTGTCAACTGACACAACTTTTGAAACCGATGTCTTCCACTCGGGATGAACTAACCAAGGTTAGTCCTATTGGATAGTAGTTCAGAAACAATTTTTCAACGACATGGGTCAAGGACTCTCTGAGTTAGAGGGGGTCGAAATTTTACATTTTGGCCAAAGAGGTGTTTATTCTCATCCATGTAACTTCTTACCTATTGTCTTTAGCAAAATGTGTCCCAAACAGTATAGATAGGTATTTCTTCAGTCTTTTGAAAAAAAGTTATAAAAAATTAAAAAAAAAAAAATTTTTGATTTTTTTTAAATCCAAAACTTTTTTGACTTTTTCCTCAAATTGGGCCCTTTTTTTTACTCAAAAAAGCTTAGGTCATTTCCTTTAAGAGCTATGGGGTCGCTTAGTGGGATCCGAGTGGGATATCTATGAATTTTTTTTTTTTAACTTTGGAACACAAAAACGGTTCTTAAATTTGCACTATTAGGCGTGGGATAGCTAACCAGTTTTCGATTTTGATTCGCGATACCCTCTAATTTTTATAGGTTCGAAAAAGGAAGCATGAGCCAAAAAATGAGGGCGGTGGGGTGGTGCCATATGGCCCCCATTGGGGTCAAAGTTGGGCGTAAGGAGGTAAAAAACCTCAAAAAGTCCCACAACTGTCCTAGAAACGCCCCTGGAGGGGTGCAGTGTGTGACGAACCTCCAATAAAAAATAAATTTATACTGTCAAACTAACTAAAAAAAAGTTAACTTCAAGTACTAACCCTTTTACTGTAATTTTTTCTGTTGGATTTCAATGAGTGTACTTTAAAAAAGTTTCCATTGAATTTTCACCCACTGTATTATCACCACCCATTACCAAGTTTTTACTAGGAAATTATATGCACAAGTTTATAGGACGATTGTATTTCAAAGAGAAAAAAGTTGTCGCTTTCATATTTTTGTTGCTTAAATACTACACCATTTACAGATTTAATTCGTAAAAGATCAATTGTTATTCGAAAATTCTATTTGAAATTTAAAGATTCTACTACAGGGGGGTTACTGCGTAACTTAATTCGAAAGAAATCGTTCGAATTCGGAAATTTTTAATAGCTTGTTACAAAAAACATGTCGTCGAAAAATTATTATTTTTTATATTTTTGCATTATTTGGGAACGTGCTGACAAGCTCTATATAATTTTGTTCCTTAAAAAATAATTTCTTTTAAATTATTTACGAAAAGAATTTTGTATTCGAAAGCATTTCCGTTTCGAATCGAATTACACAGTAACCCCCCAGCACTCACGAATGTAATTCGAAAAAGATGTACTTCGGAAATTCTACTTGTAATTTAAGGATTCATTTTATAATTCGAAGATGCCATTAGTAATTCAAAGATTCTACTTGTAATTCAAAGATTCCATTTGTAATTCAAAAAATACATCAATTGTAATTCGAAAAAGATCAATTGTAATTCGAAGATTACAATTGTTATTAGAAAAAAAAAGTGTAATTGAAAAACATTAATGGAAATTCAGTTGATATTTTTGAATTACAATTGGAAGACTCCAACTGATCTTTTTCGAGTTAAAACTGATTGTTTTCGAATTACAATTAATCTTTTTTGAATTGCAATTGATATTTTTCGAATTAAAATTGCTCTTTTTCATATTTCAATTGATCTTGTTGCGAATTACAATTGATCTATTTCGAATAGTGTTTATAAACCGGTTAACCGGTTAACCGAAAAACCGGTTTTTTCCAAAAATTTCGGTTTTTTTGCAAACCGGTTAACCGGAATTGAAGATTTCCGGTGCACCGAAAACCGGTTTTTTCTGTCGGTTAACCGGTTTTTTAAATACTTTCAAAACGGAATATTTTCGCAAATATTAAGGGTTTACACTTATTTTTTTATGATATTTTCAAAATTTCGTTGAAAACACATTAAAAATCCGTGAGAAAGAACGCCTAAAATATTTTTTGTCTTCAAGAAACAATTTTCTAAATAGGAATTTTATTCTTAAACTGATAAAAATTTGAAATACTAACCGTTGTAAGCGTTTTTTGAACATTTCATGAAAAAGTTAATAAGTGACTGTTAACCAGATACTAAAATACCTTTTAATGGCGAAAATGTCAATAAGAGAAAATAAAAATAAAATTCGGAACTGCAATTTACTTATAACGAATAAATGTATTTTTCTAAATAAAACCAATACAAATTCAATTGAAGTTCTAGTGAATATGGTCAATTAAAGTACATTATTTAAATATCGCGTTTTTATAGCGTAATAGTTGCAAACCTTGCTGAAAGAAACAAATATGTTAACTTAAGCTATATTCGCTTTATTATTTAATACAAATAAGCTATTTTCAAGTATTTTTT
This sequence comes from Pegoplata infirma, assembly GCA_963921195.1. NCBI lineage: Eukaryota > Metazoa > Arthropoda > Insecta > Diptera > Anthomyiidae > Pegoplata > Pegoplata infirma. The sequence continues at coordinate 28,360,396 of OY992538.1, read as the reverse complement.
GGTTTTTTCAGTTAAAGAAAAAAAACCGGTTAACCGGTTTTTTTATTCCGGTTTAACCGAGAAAACCGGTTAACCGAAAAATCTGATTTTCGGTTAACCGAGAAACCGGTTTTCCAAAATGTCGGTTTTTTATAAACACTAATTTCGAACTACAATCGATCTTTTCCGAATTACAATTGATCTTTCTCGAATTACAATTAGAATTTCCGAATTACAAATAAAGTTTACTATTGGTATTTTTTTTTTGAAAATTTTTTGAAAATTATAATTGATATATTAAGAATTACAACTGATGTTTGATCAAGAATTAAGAATTACAACTGATCTTTGATAACAATTTATCAATTACGAATTACATTTGGAATCTTCGAATTACAAGTAAAATCTTCCAATTACAATTGACCTGTTACGCATTAAATCTGTAAGTGGTGTAGAAACAATATTTATGTGGAATATGTTTAAGTCAGATCTTTTATATTTTTATCTTACTTATGTTTCTGGGAATATGACAAAGTAAAAATAACCCAGTTGGCAACGTCCTCGAGCCATCCTCAGTGACGGAGCGGTGACATGTCAGAGTCACACCTGACATCCACAAGACATCTCTATGTACTGGGTTGAGGAAAGTTTCATACAAATTTTCAAAATGTCCTCACTCAAAGTCAGCGGTGGTCAGGGCTGACCTTCTGGGGACATGTCACCTAAGACTTCTTTGGAGAAATGTCTGACATAGGTCATGCGAAAATAAAAAAAAATTTCGTATTTCCTTTAGTTTTTACTTTTATCCATTTTCCTTTATAAATTATCTTTCTCATATTTAGAAAAAACTTTTCGCCTTTTTTAGTCCCAACTGGATTTGAACCTGGAACCTCCAGTTTATTAGTCCCACACCTAACTGCTTGTTCCAAACGTTATTTTTAAAATTGTTTGTCTATTTATTACTTTTATTCTACTTGTTAGATTTTGATTTTATTTTAAATAAATCGATAATATTGCCATCTTTTTCTTGGAAATTGAAGAGTTGCCCAGATTTAAAATTCTAATTAAATATACTGCTATTCTAAAGACATTTCCTTTTAGACGTCTTAGAGGAATTGTCCACACTTTTAAAGCAAACATTCAGTGCTGGCAATGTTAGGACATGTCATCAAGGATTACCTATGATTTGTCAGAACCTGAAGACATTTCCTCAAGGAATCACTGTGGAAATTTCCTTAGTGACACATTTTCCAACTGGGAATAATCAATAAACGAAATATAAAACTTTTTCAATTTTTCTTCAGCCCTTTGTAGTATATTTTATTTATTTTAATACATTGTTTGGTCAGCCGTAACTGATAAAGATTTAATTTTAATGTGAAAACAAAATTTCCAAGTAAATGTAAATGTAAATTACACTGTGCAACAGATAATGAGTTTTTTGAAAAACCAAGAACTTGACTTCGATAAAAGTTCGATCGGATAGTCGAGCTTGGTGACTAATTCCTTTTAATGGGTCTCCAAAGATTCTGAAAGGTAGGGGGACCTGTACACCATGGTGTCATCAGATTTTGCCCAAACAGCTTAATCAGACTTTCAAGGGAAGTATCTCAACCCTTATGAACCGATTTGCCTGTAACTTAAAATATATATAAATGAGACGATTTTAAGGTTGGGGTGTCTCGGCTTATCGGCCATATCAGTGTTTAAAAATTTCGTTGTCCCCTTATGAAACAATGAGGACCTTTGGGAAAATGTTGATAACTCCTGAACTAACAGGAATATCTTCTAGAGCAAAAATACGTGCCGACTTAAATTTATATGGATATCGTAGGTCTATGTCTTCAAAATTTACACATTTTCATGAAAAAAATATTTAACGAAGACGAATTTTTACAAGGTTATGCCACCATTGCAATGCCTATCCAATGCATTGGATAGGCATTAAAAAAACATTTCTTGTTATATGGAAACATCATATAGTTTCTTAAAAAGAAATCACTGAAAAATCCAAAAAACAATTTTTTCGCCAATTTTTGACCAATTTTTTGAACCCCTTAATCCCTGATATGGCCGATAAGCCGAGACACCCAACCTTAAAATGGTCTCATTTATTTATATTTTAAGTTTCAGGCAAATCGGTTCATAAGGGTTGAGATACTTCCCTTGTTAGTGCTACCGATTTACTATATTCGTCAATATTATGGTAAATAGTAAGTTGAACAAATTCTGTTAACATTTTATGCAAAAACAAGTAGAAATGTTATGAATAAATTGATAGAAATATTTTATTTTGAATAAAAATTTTTTTAGTCATTTTTGTAAAAAAAATACTATTTTTTTTTGAGTGTAAAATTTTTTCGAGTGTTTTTAAAACTTGTTTAACGGGTTTTCATTACGTAAAATTAAGGTGATACACTCACAAAAAAAACTTGTAAAATGACAAAAAACTTCTTACTTTTATTTTTTGCTACAATTTGACAGCAATTTCTTATAATTTTACAAACTTTTTACCAATAATTTTGTAATTTTACAAGCTTTTTACCAATAAAATTTCAAATTTACAATTTGTTTGACGCGATAAAACTTACACAGAACAAAATAAAAAAAATAAATTAATTAAAAAATTCGTAGATTTAATTCAAAATTTAATTAAATCCGGACCAATCACTAAAATGCGCATATAAATTAAAAATATTTATATGTCATTAATTAAAAATAAATGGATATTTATTTAATTAAAAACTTGATACTATAAATTAAAAAATTTAATTAAAACAAAAAAAAAAAATAATCAAAGTTTTAGTTATATAAATTAAAAATTTAATTAAAAAAAATTGTAACCAACTAAAATTTTTAATTGTATAAATTAAAAAAGTTAATAAAAAATAATAAATTTTTTTAAAAATAAATAATATAAAAAATATTTTTTTTTAAATAAAATAGTATAAAAAAAAATATTTCTTTACACCTTACCAAACGTATTTATGCCGTAAAGACATAGATAGTGAGTCAATTTCATAAAGTTGATTACAAACCTTTTATATACATACACATAAAACTATAAACAAAACGAGAATTGAAAAAAAACTGTATGAGAAATAAAAAAACTTTAAATAAACTGTTTATACTTATGTAAAATCCACATACTCGCACACCCACGGAAAACAAAAAAAATATGGTAAAGCTAAAAATTCAGTTAAACAATTAAATTTTTATATTTTTTTTATTTTGAGGATGTTTATTCTGGCTCGAGGTCATTATTTTCTTTACTAATTAAAACCATGATATTCTCATAGCATAATTTTCAAGAAAATTATTTTTTTGTTTTAAATTTATTTATGTTATTCATTTTTCCAAGACTTAATCGACACGTGTTTCGGAATTTGTCAGATTCCATTGTCAAGATAATTTAGCAAAAATAGAAACGATTTACTACAAAGTAGAAAAAAAAATCGATTTTTAAAAGTCGAATGAAAAAAAAATCGATGCATTCGATTTTTAAAAGTCGAATGAAAAATAAATTGAATGCATTTGATATTTATAAATCGAATGAGTCTAGAGTGCATTCATTCAAATCACTAAATTTTCATTCAGAATGAAAAATCGAATTAAGGAATGAAATCCTTCGAAGCTCTGTCAGATGGTGATTTTCCAAAATCGCGTTGAGGATTTTTATACATAAAAATTAATTTTTATCCAAATTGGTCTCAAAAGTTGTAAAAAATATCAAAAATACATAAAAACGCAATTTTTGGACCAAAAATCTCATAATTAACATTTTCCATTTTTTTAGACCAATTTGGAAAAAAAATTTTTTATGTTTAAAAGTACGCAAAATTTCTAAATTTTGGAGCCGGATTTGGTTAAAAAATTCGGACGTGAATGTTGGTCGAAATTCGTAATTTTTTCGAGCTTTGACTGCTGTTTGCCAACTGAAAATGAGCATGCAATTTTTTTTTTATAACTTTTCCTACAATTAGCTATTCCGTGGCAGGTATCACGAGACGAAATTCGAAAGTTTAGATTTGACGGGACGCTCTATTGTTTAGCTATACCGTAGCTACAATTTCTCTAAAAATGCCTGAGAATTTTGTACTCTTGCCGAAACCATTAAATCATGATAATGTTTTGCGGAAGATTTGGGCGTACTTGCCAAAACAAAGTTTTTTTTAGAAAAAATAATGTTATATTACTTTGCTATTACATGCACAACGAATTGAAATATCAGTCGAGGACCCCATTAAAAAACCAAAAGAGCTGTACATTTCGTAAGTGAGTGCAAAAATAAGTGCAAAAAAGTGTTTTTACATTTTGGAGAGTATAAAAGATTCGGCACCAAAGAATATAACACTCTAATTGTTTTATGTACATTTGATAAACAAATGGAAAATTTTTTGCGAAAAGCTTAGACTTGGTGAAAAAGTAGTATTGTTAAAAAAATTGATTTTTTTTAGGAAAAACAAAATTATTTTGAAAAAAATTTAATGAACCCAAAATTTTTGGTGAAAAAAAAATTTGATGAAAAAAAGTTTTTGATGAAAAGAAAATTAAAAAAAAAAAAAATTGTTTAAAAAAATATGAAAAAAAAAAAAATATTTGGTTAGAAAAAAATTGATAATAAAAAATTTGATAGAAAAATTTGATGAAAAAAAATTGATGAAAAAAAATATGATAAAAAAAATTTATAAAAAAAAAAAATTCGATGGAAAAAAAATCGATGAAAAAAAAAATATGATGAAAAAAAAATTTGATGAAAAAAAATTGACGAAAAAATAAATGGATAAAACAAAAAAAAAATGATGAAACAAAAAAAGTTTTATAAAAAAAAAAAAATTAGGAAAAAAAATTGATGAAAAACAAAATTTGATGAAAAAAAAAAAAAACGGTGAAAAAAAAATTTGATGGAAAAAAAATATTTCATGCAAAAAAAACGATGAAAAAAAAATTTGACGGAAAAAAATTTGAATGAAAAAAATAGATGAAAAAAAAAAAAAATAGATGAAAAAATTAATGAAAAAAAAAATTTATGAAAAAAAAAGTTTGATGAAAAAAAATTTGATAAAAAAAAATTGATGAAAAAAAAACGATGAAAAAAAATTAATGAAAAAAAAAAAATTGATGAAAAAAAATAATGAAAAAAAAAAGTTTGATGAAAAAAAAAATAACCCGCCTAAAAATAAAGTGTACTAACGCATGTACGATCATATATGATAATGCATGTTAAGGATGGACCAATATATGATCGCATGTTATCATTTGTTCTTCCATATATGGTCATGTATTGAATAAGCGCCAATTTTAATATATGTTCATATATGATCATATATGTTTCCGAATTAATGATGTATGGTCAGATGTGTTCATATATGCTGATATACAATACATTTTTAGCCAGGAATGATAAAAAAAATTTGATGCAAAAAAACGTTTGATGGAAAAAAAAAAATTGATAAAAAAAATTTGATGAAAACAAAAAATTTATGAAAAAAATTTTTTTTTTTTTTTAAAAAATAATTATGTTACTTTTTATTCACCAGCTGGTGAAAAACGGGTTTATTCACCACGAGGTGAATTATTATCCAAGTTAGAAACCCAAGGTATTAAAATTTATGGTTTTAAGAAAATGAAAATAGTAATTCTTGTTTTCTTTTTCGTTGTTAGCTCATATAGTCAAACTGAGGTGACGTCCTGCAACTTTTTTAAAATTAGACACCAGCCTAAAAACATTATCATGTTAAAAATTTTAGAGAAAAATCAACAGCCACCGCAAGCTATGCTGAAAAAAAGTAAAAAACTAATTTTTTGCGATTTCTTTTAATAGCTTTTTGCTCCTTCTAAACAATTTGATTTTTTTGATTATAACACCTTATTCTACAACCACCTTCATATATTGAAATAAAATATCAATCTAATATTTACAAAGAACTACAGGTCATAAGATTTTTTCTGTTGGACATACACTTTTCTGTTACAACTCAATTTAAATTTAATTTAAATTCAATTTGTAAAATATTCGAGTAAAAGTTTATTTTTAAAGAAAATTAAATATAAACTTTGTTGCTGCTGTGAAACTGCAGGTATTTCCTTTTTTTCCGGTTAATGAATTGTGTGTGAAAATACATATGGAAAAACTGCACTGTGCTACAAAAAAAAGTGATAATGATTTGCTAAATATATGAAAAAAATTATTATTTATAAAGTATAATGCAATAAATAAATAAATAAATATGAAAAAAATTAACTTCACACCTCTCTTCAAGCAAGTTTAGGTTTTCTAAAAATGTTGACAAAACCGTGTACTGGCATTTCATTCCTCTTTATTTAGAACTTTTAAAATCGTTAACAAGAATATAGTTCTGATCCTGTTTTCGAGTAAATGCTAAATAATTACACTGTTCGACAACAAAAACCTCCTTGTGATATATCCAACTTATTTTTATAGATTTTGTTCTGCTGATTCCAAATCTGCCGTCCAAATTCTTCTATCACGTTTTTGCGATATTCGTTGTTAATAAGTCAAATTACTAGAAAAAGTTTTGTAATCCCATTTTATCAATATTTAACAGTTTTTCTTGTTTTTTAACAACAAATTTTCGATGGAAATTTAAATTTTTCTCTGTAATTTTACAATTTTTTTCGTGAATGTCCAAATTTTCAAGGTCATTTTACAAAAAAAATCTAGTTAAGTCTAAAGAATTCCTTGTAAGTATTATCGCATGAAAAAAGTTGTAAATTTAGAATTTTATTGGTAAAAAAATTGTAAAATTTCAAAACAGCTCGTAATTTTTACTAGAAATTATCGTACAATAGTAGGTAGCACAAAATCTAGTAAAGTCACGAGAAGTCCTTGTAGGTTTTATCGCGTCAAAAAAGTTGTAAATTTACAATTTTATTGGTAAAAAGCTTGTAAATTGTTTGTAATTTTACAAGCTTTTTACCAATAAAATTCGAATTTTTACTAGAAACTCCTTGAAATATAGTAGGCGGTAGCAAAAAATAATTTTACGAGTTTTTTTTGGTAAATTTACTAGATTTTTTTTTTTTTAATGTAGCGAAAAGCAAATCGGAATTAGTTTCAGCATGATTTTTTAATACATACACTTAAAAAAAAATTTTTTTGTCAAATTATTAGAAAAGTTTCGTAGTCCCATTTTACCAATATTCCTTCTTTTTTTTAAAAAAAAAATTTTTGTTATGGTCGATCGAAATTTAATTTTTTTTTTGTAATTTTACAATTTTTTTGTGAATGCCCAAATTTTCAAGATGATTTTACAAAAAACAAGTGAGAGTGTTACACTAAAAAAAAAAACCTGTAATGTTTGCAAAAAAAGGTTGTAAACCTACAAGAAAATTTGCTGATTTTGAACCCACAATTTTGTTAAAGATATCAAAAATGCTTTGCTAAAAATTAGTTAACTGATTTTTTTTTATTTCAACTTACAATTAGTTCATGCACATTTGAAGACCCCATTATGTTCGGACCCGATAGGTCCAGACCCCGATGGACCTAGACCTAGTTGGGTTCCTTAACCCAAATCGTCATAGTTTTTGATCCAAAATTTGTGTCCGTTTCGCTCTACCTTGCTTAGTTTTTGAGATACGTGACTTTAGGGGACCACTGGGGCTTTGAGAATTAAAAAACTCGATATCTTCAAAACTATTACTCGGAGAGCTTTTGGTAGTTTTGTCTTGTTCTACGCGTTGAGAGCTACAAAAATGCTTTTGGACTTTTGGTTGTGTCGGCAATATTTACCGAGATATGAGCATTTTAAAATTTTCGGGAATTCTAACTTTTTTGGATCCAAAGTTAGGACCCATTAGGATCCACACATGTAAAGAGGACCTGCGATACTATAAGAGCCCGAGAACCAAAAATGGCTTCCATTTTGCTCTATCTGGCTTAGTTTCCGAGATAGGGCCATTTTAAGTTTTCTGAAATAAAAAATAATTTACAATTTATTTTTGCTAATATTAGCAAAAAAGCTTGTAAAAATTTGGTCTACTCAATTTTAAATTTAGCACAAAAAATTAGTTCAAGTTTTGTTTAAAATTGCTAATTCGCTAAATGAAGTTTACAAGATAATTTTGCTAACATGCTAATCTCAACTAAAAATTTGCTAAAGGTTACCCTCCAAAATGTAAAAAAAACAATATAAAAAATCCAGGGGCGGTTTTTTTTGGGGGGGGTTGGTGGGAGACGTTAGGTAGCACCTTCCCCTTGCGATTTTGAACTTCATCCAAGATAAGAATGTTGCATTTGCTTAGCAAAAGTACAAAAAACCCTGCAAAAAATGCGATTTTTCTTAGGTTGGTTTAGTTCTCCAAGGGGGAACTTTTTTCCCCTTGGTCCCATTTTACCCATTTCCGAACCTGCCTAGGAATATAAGACATATTCGTGCCAAACTTCGGAAGTCTAGCACTTTTATTTTGGACCTTATCGTGTCCTCTACAGACGGACGGACGGACATCGCTAGAATGTCTTAGAATCGATCACTGATCAATAAAATATATACTTTATTGCGTCCTAGACCGATATTTCGATGCGTTACACACGGAATGACAAAGTGAGTATACCCCCATACTGTGGTTGGAGGATATAAAAATCTAGTACACTAAAAAAAAAAGTTTGTAAAATGACATAAAATCCCCGTGATTTTACGGTGCAGGTTTTGTAAAATATGTGCTAGCAAGAATCCCCGTAATGTTACGGGGATAATTTGTAAATTGATTTAACAAAAGAAAATGTAAATTTACAATTTTTTTTTGTAAAATATTAAATTCGAGGTGAACATTTTTTTTTTTTGGAAATTTACAAAAAAAATTGGTAAATTTACAAAACAAAATTGTAAACTTACAGAAAATGGTTGTTATTTTACAAAGAAAAAATAGAAAATAAAAAAATAAATTGTAGATTAACAAATTATTTGGTTAAACTACTGTTTTTACCGCAAAAAAATATGGAAAAACACGCATACTTACAATAAAAATTGTAAAATTGCAAAAAAAAAAAAATTAAATTTACAAAGCAAATTTTAAACTTACAAAAAGAAGTTGTAAATTTACAAAATAAAGTAGAAAATCAAAAAACAAAATTGTAAATTTATAAATGTTTGGTTAAACTACTGTATTTTATGGCAAAAAACTTGTATATTTACAATAAAAAGTGGTAAATTTACAATTTTTATTGTAAATATACCATTTTTTTCTAATTTTTTTGCCGTACAAACAGTAATTTAACCAAATAATTTGTAAATTTACAATATTGTTTTTGTATTTCCTACTTCATTTTTGTAAAATTTCAACTTTTTTCTGTAAGTACACAATTTTGTTTTTTAAGTTTTCATATTTGTTTTGTGAATTTACAAAAAACTTGGTTTATTTACATATTTGTTTTATAAATCTAAAGGTTTTCTTCTATTATTTTTCCTTCTTCGGCAGCTGGAGTAGCACTTCAACAACCTGAAATGATTTTTTTTTTCACTTGAACACTTTTAACAAACTTTTTAAAGTATAACACTGCACTTTTTATACCCTCCACTCTGGTGATAGAGGGTATATATAAGTTTGTCATTCCATATGTAACACATTGAAATATTGGATTAGGACCCTATAAAATATATATATTCATGATCCTTGATCGATTTTAAGTCGATCTAGCGATGTATGTCTGTCTGTCTGTCTATCCGTCCGTCTGTCTGTCTGTCTGTCTGTCTGTCTGTTGAAATCACGTTTTTGGCAATAATCCGGAACCGATTTAAACGCTTGGGGTACCAAAAGTTGCGTAATTCTCCTAGGCAGAAACTGATGTATTCTTTTTTTTGAAATCGGGTAAGTATTTTAAAAGTTATGAGTGAAAATGTAAAGGTACCTCTAAAATTATAGTGAATTTTACACAAAAAAATTCTATAACTTGACACCTGTTGAATAAATGTGAATGAAACTTGGAATTTATTACAATTTTATCAATTCTAATACTCACAAAAAATTTGGGCGGAATCGCACAATGTGGCGAGGCACAAGAAATTTAACCCAAAATTTTAAAATGATTTATCTTGGCTCATGATTGACACATTCAAAAAAAATTTTAAATGGGTTCATATTTTATTGTTCTCAACGTTTTTCTGGTTATTTTGGTACCAATTATGGCAAAATCGGTACAGAGGTTAAGAAGCTATGAGGAATTGAGTTGAGTTTCAATATAAACCTCCATGATACGGCGTGGTAGAGCGCCATTTTGTAGTTGTTTATGTTTTTTTAGCTTGTTGGCTTGTTAGCTTGTTAGTTGTTATTTGTATCAATAGAAGTCAAAAATACGTAGTATGTGTCATACACGTGGTTGCTTTTGTATAATTTTCATAATTTTTATATAATTTTCATACATACCTATAAAATATTTTTTTTGTTTTTTTTTAATATTTACATTGCACTATGGTATCAATCATCACTATTCTTGGCCAAAATTACAAAAATGGAAAAAGTTTTGGTTTAAACTAGGTTTTGTGTTAAAAATTTTTATAATTTTTTTGTTTTCCATGTATAATATTATAAGAATTTTTTTGTATTTAAACTCAAAAAAATAATTGAAAAAATTAAAAAAAAATACATTTTTTTTATTTTTAGCTAAATTTGTTTTTGAACGGTAAATGAGTGTATACAAAAACAAAATATGTTTTCTGTTGTTTGTAAGTGTCTACGATTTTCTATAAAATCAATTTTGAGAAAATTGAATTTGAAATCATAGTGCATTGGTTAACATTGTGGAGGGTATTTAAAGATTCGGCACAGCCGAATATAGCTTTCTTACTCGTTTATTTTTGTTTTTTCGACATTTCGTTTTTCTTAAGTAGAACATATGAGAATTGCAAATGAGGCTACACAAGAAATTTCTTATATTTTCAGGAAAAATTAGTCAAAAAATAACAATTTTTTTTTTGAATTTTAATTATTTTCACAAGTATTTTTAAAAAATCGGAAAAATTTTTTTTGGATATTATAGATTGGATGTTTAAGTACCTGTTAAAATAAGAAAAACTTAATTTTTCATAATTGGTAGCTTTTTATTAACATTTTAGGTGCCAAATTTAAAAAAAAAAAATACCAAAAAATATGGCAAAATTACCAAAAAAAATGGTAAAAATACAAAAAAAAAACAAAACAGTTATATAGTGGAAACACATAAAAATTGTGGTATTTTACTTAACGCAAATTACCAAAAAATGGTGTAAAAATTCAATTTTTTTGCTTAAGCTTACAATTAGTTGAAAAATGTTTGTGTCCGGAACTTAAAAAAATTCCCAAATTTTTTTTCATGAAATTTTTTATTTATAAAAAATGATTTTTAACTAAATTTTTTACTCCAAAACGCAAAAAAAAATCTGAACTTAGAAAATTTTTGCGTGTCCTATTGTTGAATAATTAAATTTTTTTGTAAAACAACATAAATTCTAGTAATAAAATAAGTTTTGTAAAATTACATTGGAATTTTGTACTTTTCAATACATACATTTCAAACTGAAATCCTTGTAAACGATTTTAAAAAAATGTTTGTAATAAAACATTATTTTGGTAGAAAGACTAAATAACAGCAAGTAAAATTTTGTTGTACAATTACAGTTTTCTTGTTTAAAAAAACTAAACACCTTGTAATATTTTTTTAATTTGTAAAATAATTCACGTTTTTGTAAATTTACCTAAAAAATTTGTAAAATAAATTTACCAACATATAATAGTAAAATTATAAAGCAAACTGTAGTTTTAGTTTTATTAAATATGCAACATTTTTTGTAAAAAGACAAAAATATTAGTAAAATAGAATTACAAGACCTTTAACTTGTAATTTTACAATCTTTTTTTTTTTAGTGTAAGTTATTGTGTATTGTGGTAAACCGTTACTATCCACCAAAGGAAGCTTAAGTTTCAAATATCATAAAAGTTCTATTGATTATTGCGACCTGTATCGTGATCACAACGTTTACATGGACGGAAAGACGGACGGACATCGCTAAATCATCTCAGAAAGTGATTCTGAGTTGAGATGTATACTTGAAAGTGGGTCTAGGAACAATATTTCGGATAGTTACAAACATCTTCACAAACTCATTATAGTCTGTACCATAGAGTGGTGTAGGGTATAAAAAATGGCGAATGTGCCCTTCTCTACTCTACCTACACATAAATCATTCTATGTTCATTTGTTCATTGGTCGTAAAAAACAGACTAACTGTATTCACATAAGGTAAATAAATTTCAAAAGTGGTCATTGAAAAACAAAAAGAAATTGTTGAGATTTATTAAAGAAGTTTTTCATTTTAAAACGGAAGACTTATTTATACATATAAGGTATTCCAAACTATATGTCACGCTATAGGAAAACATACACTCAAAATAATCACTCTGTTAAATTACAGAGATACTCTGCTGAGCCAGCAGAAAATACCATAGATTTCCAACCAGCAAGATATTTTGTTATTTTATGAAGAAAACTCTGTAAAATGATTTCGATAAAAAAACTGTAAATTTACAGAATAATCTGTAAAACATTGATTAAACTGAAAAGGATTTTACCAAAAAAACTGTAAATTTACAAAGTTTTAGTCAAATGCTTTTTATGATCATAAATCATAAACTCGAGTTAAAAATTTTACAAAAAGAACTCTGTAAATTTACATGCATTTTATGAGTAAAGCTTCTCTGCTTCAAAACATTAATTAAAATTAAAAAAAAATTAAATTAATTAAAATTAAAATTTTGTTAAATTTGCCCGCTTTAATGCTTCCTAATTGTAAATTTACTTTTTTATGTTTGAGAAAATTACGAGTTTCTAACGAGTAACTCCAATTTTACAAAATTTTGTTTTTCGGTCTCAAGTAGTGTTTGGGGTCCGGGAATTCCCGGGTCGGATTTCCCGGAAATTCCCGGGAAAAGACTGACGGGAATTCCCGGGAATTTTTTAATTTTTCCCGGGAAATCCGGGAATTTTATAAAATAAACCATTTTACATAAAAAACGTTTATTTTAATTTAATTTTTAATATTTTTTTACATACAGGTATAATTACATTTGCTATTTTTTGTATTTTTTCTATTTGGAAGAACAGTGCAAATATATATTCATAAGAAAACTGACCAAGTGTAAAAAGTATGACAATATCATGAAAAAATTTAAAAAGTCAAAAAATATAGGTCGGTTAATGATAATTTTGATAAGACTTTTGAACCTAGAATTTACATTTTTAGATATATTATTTTAAATATTAAAGTGCTGCCAACTATATTAGTTTTTGCTCGAATAACGCAGTTTTTTAAGTTTTTTGCGATTTTTAGATATTTTCGCTATTTTTTGTGGGGAAAAAAGTTGCAATATTTTTTTTGTTTTGTTTTATTGTATTTCAGAATTTTTAAACTATTATTTTTTGATTTTTTATGTTTTAATTAATTGTTTATCTGTAATAAAGCAGTTTTTAATAAAAAGTTGGTCAAATTTTATTGTTTTTTATGATTTATATTAATAATGAAAATTTCCCGGGATTCCCGGGAATCCCGGGAAATAAATTATTTTTTTCCCGTTTCCCGGGAAATTGAAAAGTCCGGGAATTCCCAAACACTAGTCTCAAGCAGGGATGGAATTGTTGATACAAATGTACTTTTTTTGATACTATTTAATGCTGAAAAATACGTTGATACGCCCGCGACTTATTTGGTACATTTTAAAAATTGAACGAATTTCAATTAATTTTTTTATTGAAATTGTTTTCTTGCGTTAAATTTCCACCCATTTTCTACTAATTGAAATATGGTTATTCGTGGAGAAACTCTTTTAAATTTAAAAGAGTTTCATTTATGTTGATATATGTGGTCTAATGAATATTAGCCGACTTTTACGGCCGAACCAATTTTAACCTCAAGCTGCGAACACTGTAAATGCATTTCTTAATTATGAATCTGGGTTGCCCCGCTAATATATTTCAACGAAAATCCAAATTTTCGTTAGAGCCGCTGTCAAACGTCAAAAAATTTACATTTTAAGCTTATCTCGAAACGATGAGAGACATGAACAAATTACTTAAGACAAAAATTATTCCTCGGGAAAAATGCAAAATGAAACAAAGCTGCAATTTCAAAAAAAAAAAATGTGAGTAGTTATTTTATTTAATTTTTAACAAGGAATGACTATGGACATTAGTAATATTTTGACATTTCGCTTCCTTTTCGAGTAATTAACTCACGAATTTGCAGTTAAACATGTATAAAAAACATATTGCAAAACAATTTTTTTTTGTAACAAAACCGATAAAATTTAAAGACGTAAGTAAATAAAGCAGTTTTTTCACGGTATTTACAATTCGGTTTTTTTTTTACAGAAAACACGAAGTTTTTAGCTCGGAATTTACAAGTATAAGTTTTGGCAACAATAACATTGCAACATCTGAATTTACAGTTTTATTGCATTTTTCCCGAGGAATAATTTTTGTCTTAAATATTTTTTTTTCATATCTTCGTTTTCGAGACAAGCTTAAAATCTAAATTTTTTGACGTTTAACCGCTATTTTTTCAAAAACGGCCGTGGCGAAGATTTTGATTTTCGTCGAAATATAGTAGTGGGACACCCCAGATTCATATTCAAGAAAGACATTAACAGTGTTCGCATCGTTGGTTCCGCTAAGTCGTGTTTTGTTTATTAAATTGGTTTTTCCCGAAACAAATGACAAATTTAATTTTATATTTTCAAAATACATTCGTGAGTTTTTAGTACCTGTTTCGTTTATAATTACTATTTTTTTGTTTTTTTTAATAAAAAAATAAAAAAGAGTACTTTGAGAGTCAAAAAAGTACAATTTAAAATCATTTTTGATACCAAAACGGAATTGCCATATTTCATCCCTGGTCTCAAGAAAAGTACATTCAAAATAATACATAAGTAGATTTACTAATTTTTTTTTTTGCTAATGCTAGAAAGCTAACTTTTAGCTAATTTTTAGTTGAGATTAGCATCTTAGCAAAAATATCTTGTAAGCTTCATTTAGCGCATTAGCAATTTTAGACAAAATTTGAACTAATTTTTTTTGCTAAATTTAAAATTGAGTTGACCAAATTTTTACAAGCTTTTTTGCTAATACTAGCAAAAATAAATGGTAAATTTTTTTTAATTTCAGAAAACTTAAAATGGCCCTATCTCGGAAACTAAGCCAGATAGAGCAAAATGGAGGCCATTTTTGGTTCTCGGGCTCTCTACAGTATCGCCAGTCCTCTTCACATGTGTGGACCCTAATGGGTCCTAACTTTGGATTCAAAAAAGTTAGCATTCCGGAAAATTTTAAAATGCTCATATCTCGGTAAATATTGCCGACACAACAAAAAGTCCAAAAGCAATATTAAACATGAACCGGATGATATACATACGTCTGAAAGTAGAGATCAAATAGAGTAAAACTGCATTTAGAGTTTTTCATTTCGTGTTCCTGTTTCCTTTTAAAAGGACTTCCAACTTTTAAAGGATATATTTTGTAAAATATTTCTGAAATATTGTACTTGTCTTACGATGCCACTGGTGAAGGCAAAGGAGGATCTCCCCTAATTTTTCCATTTTTTATGTTGCCATTATTATGATAAAAGGATGTGAATAAAATAATTTGAAAACTTCATCAACATATTTTGTTGAAAATTTTCAATGATATTGAAGGATAAAGTCTTGAAAGGTTGTAACTTATTTCCTTTTTCCTGATATGGAAAAAAATAAAACAAGGAGAATTAGAAGAGATCCTCCTCTTTCATTTTCTATTACTAGTGGCATCCTAGGACAAGTATAAATATTAAAAAAATATATTATAAGTAGATTTATTCTAGCTCGAGGTCATTATTTCTTTTACTAGTTAAAACTATGATATTCTCATAGAATAATTTTCAAGAAAATTATTTTTCTGTTTTAAATTTATAAATAAATAAAATTATAAATAAATTTAAAACATAAAAAAAAATTTTCTTGAAAATTATTCTATGAGAATATCATAGCTTTAATTAGTAAAAAAAAATAACGACCTCGAGCTAGAATAAACCTACTTAAAATATAATATTTTAAAGGTCGAATAAAACAATTTTTATTTTTTAATAAAAATTAATCTGAATTTATTAAAAAAATATTTTATAAAATTGAATCCTTCAAAACTTTGAAGCCCTTTTAAAAGGAAACAGGATCACGAAATGAAAAACTCTAAATTCAGTTTTACTACATTTACAGGCCTATTCTCAGTTATGACTGGTTATGACTAATTTTGTTATTTTCAAACTTCATATTCCCTGTGTTTGTTGTAAACACAATCATAAAAAGTCTCAAAATTTAAAATTATTTGTCAATTTTGAGACGATGTGGGTAGCAGGTCTTTATTTTTTTTAAATTTTCAAACAAAATTTGAATTTTTTTTATGATTGTTTACAACAACCACATGGAGAAAATTGAGTTATGACTGAGTTATGACTTTTTTTGTGAATAGGCACCTTAGTCTCTAGTTTCAAACGTATATTATCCAGTTCGTGTTCAAAGACTTTTTTTAAATTTTTGTCGGACGGTTTCATAATAAAAAAGATTCGATAAAGCCGAATTTAACACTCTCATTATTTTTTTTTTTTAATTTCAAAGTCACCACAAACTTATTTTTTATATTTGGTTATTTGTTTGGTTAAATTTAGGTTTGCAAACAATTTTAAAATTCAAAGTACAAGCCAAAGGACTTTTACAAAGAGATTCCTAGAAAAAAACAGAAATTGAATTATCTACATATGAGGCATTCCACACCAAATGTCCAGCGAAAAAAACACGTGTACCGTAAACTTCTGAATAGGTTGTATGGATAACTCTATATGGAACTTAGAAAATTGCGTTTTTGGTTTTTCAATTTTTCAAAAACTGGGCTTAGGAGGCGTGGTCAAATATTGGAAAAATTGTCAAATTTGAGTTGCCTTGATTAAATATGTATCACATTAAAACGGAATGCACCACAATCTCAAAAATTTACATTCTTATATAGTTTTGTATGGGCTATCGATTAAATTTTTTTTTTTTTGGAAAATTTTCAGACCCCGTTCTGAAATTTTCCATTTTTTAAAAAAGTCAATTTTGTGATAAATATTTAATCAAGGCAACCACGCCTTCTAAGCCCAGTTTTTGAAAATTAGAAAAACCAAAAACGCAATTTTCTTAGTTCCATATAGGGCTATCCAAACAACCTATTCAGAAATTTACGGGACACATGTTTTTCCGTAGCGGGACATTTGGTGTGGAATGCCTCATATGTACATTAGAGTGGTAAAAAAAACCAAAATGTTGTTAAAAAACTTTAAAAAAAAACCAAAAAATTCCCCTAAATAAGGAAAAAAAACTCCCCAAACTGGGAACACAGTTAGCGATGCTCTTGTAAACAACTTTTTGGCCAAACTACTTTATTAAACAAACTAACTTAATTATAGAATACAAAATATGTAATATCGTAAAATTTAAAATAAAACAAAATAACTAAATTCTGCCTTAAAATCGTTTACCAAATCACGTACGGTTTGGGCGTTATTGGAAGTATATTTCTCTTTTTACATGCGCATTAAAGACAAATCAACACGTGCTAATACGAATCGAATCATTTTCCTCCTATTCCGTGTCCTCCTCATCACCATCTTCATACAATTTATTTGTTTACATTGTAAAATAGCCTTTTAAAAACAAATGAATCAATCTCTTAACGTAAATAATAAAATTAATAGAATAAATATTTAAGTAAAAGCAGCCAAAACAAAGAAGTATTGAAAGTATTGTTTTCATATTTCCAATTAAATTTTGGGCAAAACAAAACTATACAAAACCGTTGGTATCTGTTTATTATTGTATAAATCATTTGGGAATGATTGAAAGAAAGAATGAATGAATGAATGAATGAATGAATGAATGAATGAATGAATGAATGAATGAATGAATGAATGAATGAATGAATGAATGAATGAATGAATGAATGAATGAATGAATGAATGAATGAATGAATGAATGAATGAATGAATGAATGAATGAATGAATGAATGAATGAATGAATGAATGAATGAATGAATGAATGAATGAATGAATGAATGAATGAATGAATGAATGAATGAATGAATGAATGAATGAATGAATGAATGAATGAATGAATGAATGAATGAATGAATGAATGAATGAATGAATGAATGAATGAATGAATGAATGAATGAATGAATGAATGAATGAATGAATGAATGAATGAATGAATGAATGAATGAATGAATGAATGAATGAATGAATGAATGAATGAATGAATGAATGAATGAATGAATGAATGAATGAATGAATGAATGAATGAATGAATGAATGAATGAATGAATGAATGAATGAATGAATGAATGAATGAATGAATGAATGAATGAATGAATGAATGAATGAATGAATGAATGAATGAATGAATGAATGAATGAATGAATGAATGAATGAATGAATGAATGAATGAATGAATGAATGAATGAATGAATGAATGAATGAATGAATGAATGAATGAATGAATGAATGAATGAATGAATGAATGAATGAATGAATGAATGAATGAATGAATGAATGAATGAATGAATGAATGAATGAATGAATGAATGAATGAATGAATGAATGAATGAATGAATGAATGAATGAATGAATGAATGAATGAATGAATGAATGAATGAATGAATGAATGAATGAATGAATGAATGAATGAATGAATGAATGAATGAATGAATGAATGAATGAATGAATGAATGAATGAATGAATGAATGAATGAATGAATGAATGAATGAATGAATGAATGAATGAATGAATGAATGAATGAATGAATGAATGAATGAATGAATGAATGAATGAATGAATGAATGAATGAATGAATGAATGAATGAATGAATGAATGAATGAATGAATGAATGAATGAATGAATGAATGAATGAATGAATGAATGAATGAATGAATGAATGAATGAATGAATGAATGAATGAATGAATGAATGAATGAATGAATGAATGAATGAATGAATGAATGAATGAATGAATGAATGAATGAATGAATGAATGAATGAATGAATGAATGAATGAATGAATGAATGAATGAATGAATGAATGAATGAATGAATGAATGAATGAATGAATGAATGAATGAATGAATGAATGAATGAATGAATGAATGAATGAATGAATGAATGAATGAATGAATGAATGAATGAATGAATGAATGAATGAATGAATGAATGAATGAATGAATGAATGAATGAATGAATGAATGAATGAATGAATGAATGAATGAATGAATGAATGAATGAATGAATGAATGAATGAATGAATGAATGAATGAATGAATGAATGAATGAATGAATGAATGAATGAATGAATGAATGAATGAATGAATGAATGAATGAATGAATGAATGAATGAATGAATGAATGAATGAATGAATGAATGAATGAATGAATGAATGAATGAATGAATGAATGAATGAATGAATGAATGAATGAATGAATGAATGAATGAATGAATGAATGAATGAATGAATGAATGAATGAATGAATGAATGAATGAATGAATGAATGAATGAATGAATGAATGAATGAATGAATGAATGAATGAATGAATGAATGAATGAATGAATGAATGAATGAATGAATGAATGAATGAATGAATGAATGAATGAATGAATGAATGAATGAATGAATGAATGAATGAATGAATGAATGAATGAATGAATGAATGAATGAATGAATGAATGAATGAATGAATGAATGAATGAATGAATGAATGAATGAATGAATGAATGAATGAATGAATGAATGAATGAATGAATGAATGAATGAATGAATGAATGAATGAATGAATGAATGAATGAATGAATGAATGAATGAATGAATGAATGAATGAATGAATGAATGAATGAATGAATGAATGAATGAATGAATGAATGAATGAATGAATGAATGAATGAATGAATGAATGAATGAATGAATGAATGAATGAATGAATGAATGAATGAATGAATGAATGAATGAATGAATGAATGAATGAATGAATGAATGAATGAATGAATGAATGAATGAATGAATGAATGAATGAATGAATGAATGAATGAATGAATGAATGAATGAATGAATGAATGAATGAATGAATGAATGAATGAATGAATGAATGAATGAATGAATGAATGAATGAATGAATGAATGAATGAATGAATGAATGAATGAATGAATGAATGAATGAATGAATGAATGAATGAATGAATGAATGAATGAATGAATGAATGAATGAATGAATGAATGAATGAATGAATGAATGAATGAATGAATGAATGAATGAATGAATGAATGAATGAATGAATGAATGAATGAATGAATGAATGAATGAATGAATGAATGAATGAATGAATGAATGAATGAATGAATGAATGAATGAATGAATGAATGAATGAATGAATGAATGAATGAATGAATGAATGAATGAATGAATGAATGAATGAATGAATGAATGAATGAATGAATGAATGAATGAATGAATGAATGAATGAATGAATGAATGAATGAATGAATGAATGAATGAATGAATGAATGAATGAATGAATGAATGAATGAATGAATGAATGAATGAATGAATGAATGAATGAATGAATGAATGAATGAATGAATGAATGAATGAATGAATGAATGAATGAATGAATGAATGAATGAATGAATGAATGAATGAATGAATGAATGAATGAATGAATGAATGAATGAATGAATGAATGAATGAATGAATGAATGAATGAATGAATGAATGAATGAATGAATGAATGAATGAATGAATGAATGAATGAATGAATGAATGAATGAATGAATGAATGAATGAATGAATGAATGAATGAATGAATGAATGAATGAATGAATGAATGAATGAATGAATGAATGAATGAATGAATGAATGAATGAATGAATGAATGAATGAATGAATGAATGAATGAATGAATGAATGAATGAATGAATGAATGAATGAATGAATGAATGAATGAATGAATGAATGAATGAATGAATGAATGAATGAATGAATGAATGAATGAATGAATGAATGAATGAATGAATGAATGAATGAATGAATGAATGAATGAATGAATGAATGAATGAATGAATGAATGAATGAATGAATGAATGAATGAATGAATGAATGAATGAATGAATGAATGAATGAATGAATGAATGAATGAATGAATGAATGAATGAATGAATGAATGAATGAATGAATGAATGAATGAATGAATGAATGAATGAATGAATGAATGAATGAATGAATGAATGAATGAATGAATGAATGAATGAATGAATGAATGAATGAATGAATGAATGAATGAATGAATGAATGAATGAATGAATGAATGAATGAATGAATGAATGAATGAATGAATGAATGAATGAATGAATGAATGAATGAATGAATGAATGAATGAATGAATGAATGAATGAATGAATGAATGAATGAATGAATGAATGAATGAATGAATGAATGAATGAATGAATGAATGAATGAATGAATGAATGAATGAATGAATGAATGAATGAATGAATGAATGAATGAATGAATGAATGAATGAATGAATGAATGAATGAATGAATGAATGAATGAATGAATGAATGAATGAATGAATGAATGAATGAATGAATGAATGAATGAATGAATGAATGAATGAATGAATGAATGAATGAATGAATGAATGAATGAATGAATGAATGAATGAATGAATGAATGAATGAATGAATGAATGAATGAATGAATGAATGAATGAATGAATGAATGAATGAATGAATGAATGAATGAATGAATGAATGAATGAATGAATGAATGAATGAATGAATGAATGAATGAATGAATGAATGAATGAATGAATGAATGAATGAATGAATGAATGAATGAATGAATGAATGAATGAATGAATGAATGAATGAATGAATGAATGAATGAATGAATGAATGAATGAATGAATGAATGAATGAATGAATGAATGAATGAATGAATGAATGAATGAATGAATGAATGAATGAATGAATGAATGAATGAATGAATGAATGAATGAATGAATGAATGAATGAATGAATGAATGAATGAATGAATGAATGAATGAATGAATGAATGAATGAATGAATGAATGAATGAATGAATGAATGAATGAATGAATGAATGAATGAATGAATGAATGAATGAATGAATGAATGAATGAATGAATGAATGAATGAATGAA
The DNA here is from genome assembly GCA_963921195.1 of Pegoplata infirma. Classification (NCBI taxonomy): domain Eukaryota; kingdom Metazoa; phylum Arthropoda; class Insecta; order Diptera; family Anthomyiidae; genus Pegoplata; species Pegoplata infirma. The sequence continues at coordinate 28,338,153 of OY992538.1, read as the reverse complement.
TGAATGAATGAATGAATGAATGAATGAATGAATGAATGAATGAATGAATGAATGAATGAATGAATGAATGAATGAATGAATGAATGAATGAATGAATGAATGAATGAATGAATGAATGAATGAATGAATGAATGAATGAATGAATGAATGAATGAATGAATGAATGAATGAATGAATGAATGAATGAATGAATGAATGAATGAATGAATGAATGAATGAATGAATGAATGAATGAATGAATGAATGAATGAATGAATGAATGAATGAATGAATGAATGAATGAATGAATGAATGAATGAATGAATGAATGAATGAATGAATGAATGAATGAATGAATGAATGAATGAATGAATGAATGAATGAATGAATGAATGAATGAATGAATGAATGAATGAATGAATGAATGAATGAATGAATGAATGAATGAATGAATGAATGAATGAATGAATGAATGAATGAATGAATGAATGAATGAATGAATGAATGAATGAATGAATGAATGAATGAATGAATGAATGAATGAATGAATGAATGAATGAATGAATGAATGAATGAATGAATGAATGAATGAATGAATGAATGAATGAATGAATGAATGAATGAATGAATGAATGAATGAATGAATGAATGAATGAATGAATGAATGAATGAATGAATGAATGAATGAATGAATGAATGAATGAATGAATGAATGAATGAATGAATGAATGAATGAATGAATGAATGAATGAATGAATGAATGAATGAATGAATGAATGAATGAATGAATGAATGAATGAATGAATGAATGAATGAATGAATGAATGAATGAATGAATGAATGAATGAATGAATGAATGAATGAATGAATGAATGAATGAATGAATGAATGAATGAATGAATGAATGAATGAATGAATGAATGAATGAATGAATGAATGAATGAATGAATGAATGAATGAATGAATGAATGAATGAATGAATGAATGAATGAATGAATGAATGAATGAATGAATGAATGAATGAATGAATGAATGAATGAATGAATGAATGAATGAATGAATGAATGAATGAATGAATGAATGAATGAATGAATGAATGAATGAATGAATGAATGAATGAATGAATGAATGAATGAATGAATGAATGAATGAATGAATGAATGAATGAATGAATGAATGAATGAATGAATGAATGAATGAATGAATGAATGAATGAATGAATGAATGAATGAATGAATGAATGAATGAATGAATGAATGAATGAATGAATGAATGAATGAATGAATTCATGTAATTTTGTTAATACTTATCTTTGAAATTTTTTTACAATAGCTTCAAACTTGAAAATTGTACACTTTTCACACATTTGTATGGAAGGTGGTCGAGCCGGGACGGGTAATAGTTCGCTAGTTCCACAAAGTTCATCGAATTGCACCGAAATTTTAAATTTGGTTTCCCTGCCCAACTAAAAAAATATACAGGCCAGGGATGGAATTGTTGATACAAATGTACTTTTTTTGATACTATTTAATGCTGAAAAATACGTTGATACGCCCGCGACTTATTTGGTACATTTTAAAAATTGAACGAATTTCAATTAATTTTTTTATTGAAATTGTTTTCTTGCGTTAAATTTCCACCCATTTTCTACTAATTGAAATATGGTTATTCGTGGAGAAACTCTTTTAAATTTAAAAGAGTTTCATTTATGTTGATATATGTGGTCTAATGAATATTAGCCGACTTTTACGGCCGAACCAATTTTAACCTCAAGCTGCGAACACTGTAAATGCATTTCTTAATTATGAATCTGGGTTGCCCCGCTAATATATTTCAACGAAAATCCAAATTTTCGTTAGAGCCGCTGTCAAACGTCAAAAAATTTACATTTTAAGCTTATCTCGAAACGATGAGAGACATGAACAAATTACTTAAGACAAAAATTATTCCTCGGGAAAAATGCAAAATGAAACAAAGCTGCAATTTCAAAAAAAAAAAATGTGAGTAGTTATTTTATTTAATTTTTAACAAGGAATGACTATGGACATTAGTAATATTTTGACATTTCGCTTCCTTTTCGAGTAATTAACTCACGAATTTGCAGTTAAACATGTATAAAAAACATATTGCAAAACAATTTTTTTTTGTAACAAAACCGATAAAATTTAAAGACGTAAGTAAATAAAGCAGTTTTTTCACGGTATTTACAATTCGGTTTTTTTTTTACAGAAAACACGAAGTTTTTAGCTCGGAATTTACAAGTATAAGTTTTGGCAACAATAACATTGCAACATCTGAATTTACAGTTTTATTGCATTTTTCCCGAGGAATAATTTTTGTCTTAAATATTTTTTTTTCATATCTTCGTTTTCGAGACAAGCTTAAAATCTAAATTTTTTGACGTTTAACCGCTATTTTTTCAAAAACGGCCGTGGCGAAGATTTTGATTTTCGTCGAAATATAGTAGTGGGACACCCCAGATTCATATTCAAGAAAGACATTAACAGTGTTCGCATCGTTGGTTCCGCTAAGTCGTGTTTTGTTTATTAAATTGGTTTTTCCCGAAACAAATGACAAATTTAATTTTATATTTTCAAAATACATTCGTGAGTTTTTAGTACCTGTTTCGTTTATAATTACTATTTTTTTGTTTTTTTTAATAAAAAAATAAAAAAGAGTACTTTGAGAGTCAAAAAAGTACAATTTAAAATCATTTTTGATACCAAAACGGAATTGCCATATTTCATCCCTGATACAGGCCCGAGTAAAAAAGATCTGATGTAATCATATATGCTACACACAAAAAAAACCTTGCCAAATTACTAGAAAAGGTCTCGTAATCCCATTTTACCAATATTTAACAGTTTTCCTTGTTTTTAACAAACAATTTTCGATCGAAATTTACATTTTTCTTTGTAATTTTTCAGTTTTTCTTGTAATTTTACAAATTTTCAAGGTTTTTTACAAAAAAAAATTTAGTTAATTTACGAGAATTCCTTGTAAGTTTTATTTCGCAAAAAAATTTGTAAATTTACAATTTTATTGGTAAAAATCTTGTAAAATTACAAAAGATCTCGTAACTGTAATATTTTTAACAAGTCCTTTTTTAAAAAAAATTCATAAAATGACTTTAAACTTGAAAATTGTAAACTTTTTCACACATTTGTATGGAAAGTGGAGGAGCCGAGACGGGTAGTAGTTTGGCCAGCCCGCAATTATCACCGGACTCTTTTGAAATTTTAAACAAGTAATAATAACACAGTGATACAAAATCGAACTTTCGGAATCGGAATGGGATGAAACCAAAAGCAAATGAAAGCTGTCGTTTTCTATAACAAAACCCTCAAGGCCTTTTTTTAGGTCAGAGCTAGATTTTTTTTACACACATTTTAAGTTGTTGATTTTAAAGCATTTAAGATTTTGGTGTACTAAATGTGTCCTACTTTAAGGGCCCCTGGTGGTGCCCTTATTGGACAAGTACGGTCCAGCTTCCCAACTTAAGCTCAACATTACTTTAGTTTAACTGATATGAATTTCGCTGCAATCGGTCCAGTACCTATTTACTGAATAGCCAAATTATTAAAATAAACCACTGGACACCGTTGCGTATGATTGTTATTTAAAGGCAATTACAATATTAATCATACGCCACTAATACAGTTTTCAAGCATTTCTACGGACAGACAGACAGACAGACGGACTGACGGACGGACATCGCTAGATCGACTTAAAATCGATCGAGGATCATAAATATATATATATTTATGGGGTCCTAGACCAATATTTTGAGGTGTTACAAACGGAATGACAAACTTATATATACCCTCTATCACTAGAGTGGAGGGTATAAAAATATCTCGCGATACATTATTTTTTATTAATTTTGGCATGCTGAATATCAAAAAATATCTAGAATTTGGTAAATTTCAAATAGCAATATCTCGAAAACCCTTCGACGATTTTTAAATATTTCTGTTCAGCGCATCAAACTTAATAAGTATGATGTGTCACAAAACATGTTTTTTAAAAAAGAAATTTAAAAATCAAAAACTTTGATAGTCGGGTGCCACGGGCTAATTTAATCCAAATTTGACTTCAAATTTGTACCACATATTTTTTAGGTCCACTGGAATAAAAATTTTGTCTGACACTTGGGAACATCAAAAGTTGAAGAAAAAATGCCACTCTATTGTAGCATATTGATTCCAATTAAAAAATATTATTTTTTTGTTTGTACAATTTTGGTTTAATGAATTTTTTCATTTCACCTTTATACGATGGAATAAAAAAATTCTCTAACTTTTTATTTTTATTATTAAGTTAAGTTTAATTTTTAATTAAATCAATTTTTAATTGCATACTTCAATTACTTTTATGTGAGGCATTCCACACCAAATGTACAGCGAAAAAAAAAACATGATTACCGTAAACTTCTGAATAGGTTTAAGAACCCGTTCTGAAATTTTCCATTTTTTTAAAAAGTCAATTTCTCAAAAATCCGTCCACTTTTTTCTTTTTTTTACATTTTTTTTTAAGTTTAGATGTTTGTCCATCCACACAAAAAAATTCAGAAACGCGCTTTTTGTTTTTTTCGAGAAAATCGCATTTGAATTTTAAATTTCATAACAATTTAGTAATTTGCTTGTATTTTCTTGTTTCAACAGAGCGTATGAGTAATATTTATGCAATTAATAATACTCATTCGCAACGTTAAAACAAGAAAATACAAGCAAATTACAAAATTGTTTTGAAATTAAAAATTCAAATGCGATTTTCTCGAAAAAAAAAACCAAAACCGCGTTTCTGAAAAAAAAGAAGTAAGAGTGTTATATTCGGCAGTGCCGAATCTTTTATACCTTCCAAAATGTAAAAAAAACAATATAAAAAAAATCCAGAGGCGTCTTTTAGTTTGGGGGGGGGGGGTTGGTGGGATACGTTTGGGGCACCTTCCCCTTGAGATTTTGAACTTCTTCTGAGATAATAATGTTGCATGTGCTTAGCAAAAGTACAAAAAACCCTGCAAAAATTGCGGTTTTTCTTGCAATTTTGCCCATTTCCGAACTTAACCTGCCTAGGAATATAAGACATATATATAAGACATCTTTTATTTTGGACTGTATCGTGTCCTCTACAGATGGACAGACGCACAGACGGACGGACATTCGCTAGAATGTCTTAGAATCAATGTTGGCAATCGATACCTTTTCAATACCGTTATCCGTTTCAAAACCCTTTAAATTGAATACCGGTACTAATACCAATACCGAAAATGAGTTTTGGTATCGGATACCGGTATCCAAAAACCTTTTCCTTCGGTACCGGTACGTACCGGTATTGAAACGGGTTTTCCTAAAAAAACATGTTTTTTTACAAAAAAAAAAAAATAATAAAAAATTTATAATTGTTTTGGTTTTTGTAAATGAAAAATCGTACTCCAAATGCCTCCCCAAAGTCTCATAAAAGTCAAAAATCTTTGGGCACCCACATCGTGGATTAAGTAAAAATTTCCAAAAAAAAACATACTTCAACCGCTATGCGGGAGCAGAAGAAAATTATTGATTTTCACGAAATTTTTTGAAATCATTAAGACTCTCAATAGAAACTTTCTGAACCCCTGAGTATAGTTTACTTTTTGGAGATTTTTATTTAATCCGCGTTGTTGTAATTTTTTTTTTTTTTTCAAAAATGACTAAAAAAAAATAAAATATTTTTAATCAAAATTGTCAATTTTAAGGGGGTCGATTTGTAAGGGGGAAATTGACCTTTTTCAGTTTTTTACGATTTACGCCTATTTAAACAAAATTAATATAGGAATCTGTGGTATCAGATTAAAGGTATTAAAAATACCTATCTTGTGGTGCTAATAACGGGCCAAAGAGGTTAATATTTTTCGACTTATTAACAAAAATGTCCTAAAATTTTGGTATTTTACTCAATATAACGAAAAGTTGTGCATGTTTGGATACGTTCTTAGCACACGTAGATAGGTTTTCCAAAGACCTTTCATTTGGTATGTAACACGACTAGCTTTCTTTGCATAATATAGGAGATAAACGAAAAAAACTGAAAATGGCCTTGTCTTCCCCCCTCCTTTTTACCCCCTAAATATGAATTTGGGCAGCTAAAAAAAATACGTGTCCCTTTATTTTTTCTGATCTACAAAATAAAACCAATTCCATAAAGATCCGCGGGTGACACTAGGGAGACTTCCCTTGTAAGTCGAATTAAACTCTTTTACTTTTTTTTATATTTTTTTTAATTTTCTTTAACAAATGAAACATTTTTATGTCAGAATAACTTTTAAGTCCTGCACTTTGATCAAGGGGATAAGAAAATTACATTTTTTTGGCCCGCCCCCTTTTGTAAGTGTGTTCCGGCAACGTCCCCGCCGATCCCCTAAGAAAACGCTATTTTATTTTTTTTCACATTTTTAAGGGCATTTTAGCAAAAATGCTAAAAAAAAATTACGTAAATATGTGTTTTAGTATTAAAATTAAAAAAAAATATTTTTTTAAAGTTATTATACGTTTTTTATATTATTAGCATTTTTTTCGATAATACCGGTACGTACCGGTATCGACGTTTCGGTATCAGTAATACCGTAACCGATTCAACTCAAATACCGTAACCGATACCGATACCGAAATAAATAAAAAAAACGATACCAATACCGATATCGATACCGTTATTCGTTTCGATTGCCAACCTTGCTTAGAATCGATCACTGATAAATAAAATATATAGTTTATGGGATCCTAGATCGATATTTCGATGCGTTACATACGGAATGACAAAGTGAGTATACCCCCATACTGTGGTTGGAGGGTATCAAAAGTGACCTGATTTTTGATATATTGACTTTTTTAAAAAATGAAAAAAAAAAATTTAATCGATAGCCCATTCAAAACTATATAAAAATGTAAATTTTTGAGGTTTTGGTGCATCGCCACAAATTTTACCATTTTTGAAATTTTGAAAAACCAAAAACGCAATTTTCTAAGTTCCATATTGGGCTATCCATACAACCTATTCAGAAGTTTATGGTACATGTGTTTTTTTTTTCGCTGGACATTTGGTGTGGAATGCCGCATTATATGCACATAAAACAGAAAAGTACTAATAAAAATGATGTTACGAAAATAAAATCATAAAATCAAAAACTTTATTCAACTTTATTCAGTGTGTTACCAGTAGTAACTTACCACATTATAAATTGCTGCAATTTGTAAAGGGAATTGCTATCTTTTTTATTATCTGTTCACGACATAAGCAACATACATATTAGAATAAATTTTGTAAATTTAGATTTTGTGATATCATCACTTTTTAAAAGATTTTTGCAGCAATAATAATAATGATGTAGATTTTTTTTTTTAAATTTCAACTCCTTCCCGAGCCTATAAACGGTTAAAAACACGGATTTTGACCAAACTTTCTGTGGAGTTAAAGCGGCTCATTATTAGAAAAATTCTAAGATTCTGAGACAGTTTTGCTACAGAAAAAGTCCGAGACATTTTTTCTGTAGAAAAGTGATTCGATTCTAAAAAATTTTGTCTTTATAAAAAGTCTCAGATTTTAAAATATTTTTGCTATCGAAAATATCTCAGATTCTGAGACATATTTTCTATAGAAAAAGTCTCAGATTCTGAGACATTTTTTCTGTAGAAAAGGGTTCAGATTCTGAGATACAGTTTTTACATAGAAAACATCTCAGATTCTGAGGCATTTTTTCTAAAGAAGAAGTTTTAGATTTTGAAACATTTTTTCTATAGAAAACGTCTCAGATTCTTTGTAATTTTTTTGTATAGATAAAGATTTGTATCTTCGATTTGTAACTTGGATTATAATTCAACAGCTGGTGGATAAAAACATTATTTTACCAACTGGTGAATAAAGCGTAACATAATTATTTTTCAAGGAAACAACATTTTTTTATAATTTTTTTCATAATTTTTTTTTTTTCATTAATTGTTTTGTTGTTATCATTTTTTTTTTATTTTTGCATCAATAATTTTTTTTTCATAATTTTTTTCCTAATTTTTTTTTTTTTTTTCATCAAAAATTTTTTTTCACCAAAAAAAAAATAATTTTTTCTTATTTTTATATTAGAAGTTTAGAATTTGTGAAAAAAGAAGTTTTGGTGAAAAAATGAGATTTTTTTTTTTTTTTTGAAAAAAAGGTTTAAGAAAAAAAATTTTATCTAAAAAAATAAGTGCTTAAAAAATTTTTTTTGATAAAAAATAAAAAAAATTTTAACAAAAAAAAAATTATGAAAAGAAAATTGGACTAAAAAAAAATTTTAATGAAAAAAAAAACAGATGGCGAAAAAAAAAAATTAGAAAAAATTTTTATTTGTTAAAAAAAAAAATGTTTGAGGAAAAAAAATGTTTAAGAAAAAAAAATTTTTATTAAAAAAAATAATTGTTTAAAAAAATTTTTTGATGAAAAATTAAAAAAAAAATGTTTAACAAAAAACGAGTAAAAAATGTTAATTCAACTTGGCCGAATCTATGAACATCCTCCACAATGGCCTTTTTAAGTGATATTTAATTTTCTAACATGAAAAATAACATTTTTAATTAGAAATATTTTATTTTGTGTAAAAAAACTTTTTTTTTAGTAATTTTTGAAATAAAAAAATAATTTACTAAATTTTTTTTTGAGTGTAAAATTTTTTCTGAGTGTATTTTTTTTTAGTGTAGAAATATTTTTGAGTGACAAAAATACGTTGTAAAATATATTTGTGACTTATCAATGGAAATTGCGGCCTTCGAATAAACGTAAATAAAACTGAATGTCTAACTACATCCCAAAATGCACCCAGCTTTCACGTCTACAATGAACCAATTAAACAATCACAAAAGTTTTGCTATTTAGGAACCATGATAACACCACACGGAGGCTCAACGGAAGATGTTATATCTCGAATAAATAAGGCTAGATGGTCCTTCTCCCAACTTCACTCTATATCAATAAAAACAAAACTAAGATTGTATAACTCCAATGTTAAATCCGTACTGCTATATGGTTGCGAATCCTGGGCACTAACATCAGCATTAACGAGGAAACTCCAAACATTCACGAACGGATGTCTGAGGAGAATACTACGAATCTGGTGGCCGCGTACAATCTCTAACCAAGAACTTTTATCTAAAACTAATGAAATTCCAGTGGACCTTGAAATTAAAAGACGAAAATGGCGTTGGATAGGTCACACACTCCGAAAAGATGCAAACGAGACTTGTAGAACGGCTTTATGGTGGAACCCTCAGGGTCACAGAGACCAAGGACGACCAAAAACTTCATGGCGACGCAACGTTGATGAAGAAATAAGACAGATGAATACATCCTGGAACGAACTGAAAAATCTATCCCAGGACAGAACTAATTACCGATCTTTCGTAATGGCCCTACGCTCCAACCGGAGTTAAAGGAAATATATATATATATATATATATATATAATGTTTTTAAAACATAAAACATTAACGGCTTTTCAACACGTGAATTTAAGGTGAAACTAATCTGAAATTCACGGTTTTGCTAATAACTTTTGAACCACTGGACCAATATGGCTGAAACTCAATACGAATTAGGCCAGGAGAACGGCAAATATATATGCCAAGCATCAGCATCCTCAGATTTTTTTGCCTTTTGAAAGTTATCGTGTTTTTTATCTCGCAAATTTACGAAAACCCCTTGCCAAAATTCCGTCTTTTGCTCATAACTTTAGAACCATTTGACCGATTTTGCTGGATTGCAATACCAACCTGACCAGGTAAATGGTCACTAGAGTGGAGGGTATAAAAATGATGAAAAAAAAATAGGACGAAACAAAATTGTTGATGAAAAAAAAACTGGTTTTCGCCATCTGTTTTTTTTTTCTTCATCAACAATTTTTTTCGTCTAATTTTTTTTTTTTTTATACCCTCCACTTATTGTTAGTGATAGAGGGTATATATAAGTTTGTCATTCCGTTTGTAACTCATCGAAATATTGGTCTGGGACCCCATAAAGTATATATGTATATTCATGATGCCCGATCGATTTTAGTGATGTCCGTCTGTCTGTCTGTCTGTGGAAAATGCTGTCTCGGACAAAATATTGCACAGGGATGACTGAAACTTAACATATTTATTGAAAGTTCTCCCGAAAAGTTTGGTATTGCATTTGAGCGATATCGGTTCAGCGGTTCAAAAGTTATGAACGAAAATGTAAGCACACCTCAAAAATTTCAGTACATTCAACATAACCTAAAAATACAAAATGATTTAATTCGGCTTCTGGTTGACATATGTGAACATAATTGAACATCAAATGGTATTTAAACAAGTACGATCATATTTTTTGACAAAAAAGAAAAAAATCGCGGATTTTTTTTTACCAAAATTTTTTTTCGCGGAATTTTTTTTCAAAAGTAATTTTTTTTGCAATAATCTTTTTGAAATTGTGGAGGGTATCACTACATTCGGCAAGGCCGAATTTAACTTTTTTACTTGTTTTTTTTTTGTTGAAAATTTTTTTATTTTTCATTAAAATTTTTTTTTTTCATAAACATTTTTTTTTCCTAAAAAACCTTTTTTTTATCAAAAAATTTTTTTCACCAAAAAAATTTTTTTTTATACCCTCCAACTGCAGTACGGGGGTATACTCACTTTGTCATTCCGTGTGTAACGCATCAAAATATCGGTCTAGAACCCCATAAAGTATATATATTGTTAATCAGTAATCGATTCTAAGACATTCTAGCGATGTCCGTCCGTCCGTCCGTCCGTCCGTCCGTCTGTCTGTCCGTCCGTCCGTCCGTCTGTGGAAGACACGATACAGTCCAAAATAAAAGTGTTAGACTCCTGAAATTTGGTACATATATGTATTATGTTCATAGGCTGGTTAAGTTCGGAGATGAGCAAAATCCGACCAGGGGGAAAAAAGTTTCCCCTTGACGAAGTAAACCAACCCATGATAAAAGGTAACTTTTTATTTATTTTTTTTTGTATTTTTGTTAAACAAATAAAACATTTTTATGCTTGGAAGAGTTTAAAGTGTTGGAATTGAACCCAGGGGATTTGAAAATTACTTTTTTTTTGGTCCACCCCCTTTTGTGGGCGTGGTTTTATCAAATAATTTATATAATGATGAAATTGTATATATTTTGAACAAAAAGCAAAGTAATTAAATTTGTAAACATTTTTGACCAAAGAAAAGGTGTCCCCAAGGACCACCGACAAGCCCCCCCCCAAAAAAAAACCCCTGCAATTTTTATACCCTCCACTCTAGTGATAGAGGGTATATATAAGTTTGTCATTCCGTTTGTAACACCTCGAAATATTGGTCTAGGACCCCATAAAGTATATATATTCATGATCCTCGATCGATTTTAAGACGATCTAGCGATGTCCGTCCGTCCGTCCGTCCGTCCGTCTGTCCGTCTGTCTGTCTGTCTGTCTGTCTGTTGAAAACACGCTAACTTTTGAAACACTTTACGGAGGCTCCTGAAGTTTGGCATATATGTTGGGCATTTACCTGGTCAGGTTGGTATTGCAATCCAGCGAAATCGGTCCAGTGGTTCAAAAGTTATGAGCAAAAGACTGAATTTCGGCAAGGTTTTTTCATGAATTTATGAGATAAAAAGCACTATAACTTTCGAAAATCAATTCTGAGGATGCTAAAGCTTGGCACATATATTTTTCGTTCCTCCAGCCTAGTTCGTATTGAATTTCACCCAAATCGGTCCAGTGGTTCAAAAGTTATTAGCAAAACCGTGAATATCAGATTAGCTTCACCTTAAATTCACGTGGTGAAAACCCGTTAAACCTGTTTTACAACCATTGCACGGTGGTCAATTCCGGCCAAAAATCATTTTATTTTTTTATTAAATCTTGATGAACTTTTGATGCTATATTATAGCTAATACTTCAAAACATACAACTTAAATCTCTTTTTGGGCCTTGTAACACTATATTATTGTCCATAGTGGTGCAAGGTTGAGTATTTTTTGTTTTTCATTTCAGCTTTTTTTAAAATGTATATTTTAGTTTTCAATAAAAGTTGGCTATGCATTTTTCTTCACATTATTTTTGTAAGTTCGGACATGGATTTTTAACTCCTATAGCAAATAATCATTCCATGTGGTTTTTGCAGATTTTGTGTGCGTTTTTGTCTTAAAGTGATGTGTATGAAAATTAGATAAAAATTAAAAAAAAACTCTAAAAAAAATAAATTTTGAAAGACCATAAAAATCAATTAGAGGCTATTAGAGGTTAGCTATAAAAAGTAGTTTGTACTTTTAACTATTAAAAGTAAGTATTTTAAATTTCAGCCCCTACTTTTACCGATTCTTAAAACCAGAGCATTTTTAGTGGACTCATTTTTTACAAATGTTGGACTTTTTTAAACCTACAAACTCCACCAAAATAGGAAATGTGAATAGATTCTAACTCAAAACCCTTAGATTTGCGTTAAAAAAACTTAAAAAAAGACGAAATAAAAAAAAATGTGGTTTAAGGGGGGTTGGAACTAAGAAACAGCCTTAATGTTAGCAATTTTTAAACAGCTAAAAAAATAAATACGTAATAGTAGTATTATTTAATTCTGTTTCTTCATTTGAAAGAAAGAACATTTTAGCATTTTTAAAAATTTCATAACACAAAATTTGGTCAACTAGAATTTTCAGGGATGCCAGTTAATCGTGTGTTGTTTTTTTAAAGGGAAAAATTGGCTGCATTTTTACAGCAAAAACTACTAAACCGATTTTGATGATATTTTTTTTTTTGATTTGTAGATAATTAAAATTTCTAGCACTTAACGTGGCCATTTTTTTTTTTTTGAAAAAAAATTGATTTTTGTTTAAGATATGCTAACGTAAACTCAAAAAATAGAAAAACTTAAATTTCTTCTTTCATTCAAATATTAATAAGGCAAATTTTTAAAAAATTGTCACGATAAGTATTAGAAAATTAAATAATCTACAAATAAAAAAAAAAAAAATTATCATCAAAATCGGTTTAGTTGTTTTTGCTGTACAACTGCGGCCATTTTGTCTTTTAAAAAATAGCATTCCACAATTAACTGGAAACCCTGGCAATTCTTTGTCTTCTAAACTTTTAAAAATATTACGATTGTTAATATTTCAAATAAAAAAACAGAATTAAAAAGTATTGCGTATCTATTTTTTTAAAAATTGCTAACACTAAGGCTGTTTCTTTTAGTTCCAACCCCCACCTTAATTAGTTTGATACATTTGACACGTCCATGCTTAGTTGGCCAACCACTATATTTGTATGTCCAACGTTTTGAAAAGAGAAAAGATATATTATTCTTAATTCGGATATTAAATTATTGCTGTTTATATGCAGACATGTTTGATACATTTGGGACGTCCATGATTATTTGGCCAACTACTGTATTTGTAGGTCCAACATTTGGGCAAGGTATCAGATATGTTATTCTTAATTCGAATATAAAATTTGAGCTATTTACATGCAGAAATAAAGAAGTTATTGATTTTTGGCCGGAATTGACCACCGTGCATTGGTAAGTCACGAAAATATTTTAAAACGTATTTTTGTCACTCAAAAATATTTTTATACCAAAACAAAAAAAAAAATACACTCGAAAAAAATGTTACACTCAAAAAAAAATTTACACTCAAAAAAAAATTAGTAAATTTTTTTTTTAATGTAAAATTCAAACACATTTTACACTCCAAAAAAATTTACACTCAAAAAAAAATTAGTTTTTTTTTTTTTTCAAAAATTACTAAAAAAAAATTTTACACTCAAAAAAAAAAATTAGTAAATTTTTTTTTGAATGTAAAATTCGAAAAAAAATTTACACTCAAAAAAAATTTTACACTCAAAAAAAAATTTTTTTTTTTTTTAAATTACTAAAAAAAATTTTTTTACACAAAATAAAATATTTCTAATCATAACTGTTATTTTTTCACGTTAGAAAATTTACTATCACTTAAAATGGGCATTGTGGAGGGTATTCATAGATTCGGCCAAGTCGAATTTAACTTTTCTACTTGTTTTTTTTTTTTTTAAACGTTGGAGGGTATACAAGATTCGGCACGGCCGAATTTAACACTCTCACTTGTTTTTCTTCAAAATTTTTTTTTTTTCAAAAAAAAAAAAAAAAAGTATAGTACAATTTATTCGTCTTTTTAATTCCCATTGTGGTTTAAATTAGTAAAGAAAATAATGACCTCGAGCCAGAATAAACATCCTCAAAATAAAAAATTTTTTGTTGAAAAAATTTCACTGACTACATCAGATGTATTTTTATTATAGTTTTTTTTTACGTTTTCCAAACGCCTTTGACAAAAACTTCAGTGGGCCATAAAAAAGAAATCCGAACATACTTTGCAAAACCCTTTAGTGATCTTGTCTATTTGATTGTCTACTTTCATATGGCGTTCAAGCCATTGAGGCTCATTTTTCTTGTTGCACAGTTTAATTTTTCAACAAAAATGTTTTTTGCGCGAGATTTTTTTCTTCAAATTCTTTTTTCTCGGATTTATCAATTACCAATTTTTTTTTTAATTTTTTCACATTTTTTTTTTTTTAACAACTTGTTCCTTTTCATATAACATTTTTTGCAATAATCTTTTTTACATTGCGTAGGGTAACAATATATTCGGCAAAGCCGAATTTTACTTGATTTTGAGTGTTCTCGCTTAAACGCCTACAGACCAAAAGTCCATTATCGAACTTTATTATATTCTGTCTCGTGACCTGAAATATTAACACGGGTGCTTATATAAACTCAAGTATTTTAATTAATTTAATTAAAAACTTTACATTTAAAAACATAGAATTTAAATCATTTCTAGCTTTGAGCTTAAAAGGTGAAAGATTAAAATGTCAAATAAATTGTATTTGACTTTATGTGTCAAAAGCCAAATGTCTTTATGTTTATTGTATGTAAATAATTAATTGAAATTCTATTTTGGCGTATTGTTTACAAACCAAAGCATATTGTTCTTTAATATCTTCAAAAGTTTTAGATAAAAAGAAAAAGTATAAATATGAATGTAACTCACAAGGGAGGTCTTTCAATGGGAGCCCTAGGATTATTTTTTTTTTTGAAGGATCAAACTATATTCCAAATATTCAGCCAATTCGAAAGGGATAAGTTTAAAAATATTACTTTTTTGTAAAATAGGCAAATAATAAATAAGAAACTGAAAATGTAGTTAACCCCAAAACAACTACATGGTAGTTGTTTCAACTATCATATTAACTTTTTTCACATAATTGTTTAAGTGTAAATTTCGCTGGGTGTACCTTTAATGACCTTCCTTGTATGTATTAGCTATACATTTATTTGTATTGTGTAAACATATTTAAAACATATTGAGGTTAAGTTGAAGTCACTTGGTGGTTTTTCCTTTTTATTTGATTAAGTGTTTGTATTTGACATCTGATAAAGTCTGTAAAGAGTGTCGGTTAAATGTCGAAAAATGAAAAATGATTTATAAAAGAAAAAAAAAATACAACATATCAGATTATAAGGCGTCTCTATATACATAACTTTGATTTAATATTTATTAAACCAAAAAACAACCAAAAAAAATTTTTTTTGACATATAACACTGTGACACAGTGTAAAACAACACAAAAACTTGACTATATAGGTTCAATTCTACACTACACACATAAAAAAACTTGTCAAATTAGTAGAAAAAGTCTCGTAATCCCATTTTCCTTATATTTGACAGTTTTCCTTGTTTTTTAACAAAAATTTTTTGATCAATTTTTACATTTTTTTTTTTAATTTTATATATTTTTTTTGTAATTTTACAAATTTCCAAGTGTTTTTACAAAAAAATCTAGTAAATTCACGAGAATTCCTTGTAAGTTTTATTTCGCCAAAAAAGTTGTAAATTTACAATTTTATTGGTAAAAATCTTGCAAAATTACAAAAAAGCTCGTAATTTTTACTACACTCAAAAAATTATGTTATTAACTGTTTGTACACTCAAAATAATAACTCTGTAAAATGCTCTGTAAAATGACTGTAATCTCAATTCAACATATATTTGACAGAGTTTTCTGTTAAAATACAGATTTAAAGAAAATATTTTGTATTTTGTTGTGACAAAAAAAAAAACAAAGTTTCCTCTGTTATATTACATTTTACTTTGTAATCTTAATTTTACAGATAATTAACAGAGTTTTCTGCTAAAATACAGATTTAAGCAAAATACTTCGTAATTTTTATACCCTCCAACCACAGTATTTGGGTATACTCACTTTGTCATTCCGTGTGTAACGCATTGAAATATCGGTCTAGGACCCTATAAAGTGTATATTTTATTGATCAGTGATCGATTCTAAGACATCCTAGCGATGTCCGTCCATCTGTCCGTCTGTAGAGGACACGATACAGTCCAAAATAAAAGATCTAGACTTCTGAAGCTTGGCACGAATATGTCTTATATTCCTAGGCAGGTTAAGTTCGGAAATGGGCAAAATCGGACCAAGGGGAAAAAAGTTCCCCCTTAGACAACTAAACCAACCCATGAAAAATACCACTTTTTTACATGATTTTTTGTGTTTTTGTTTAACAAATGCAACATTTTTATGCTACAGGAAGTTCAAAGTTCTGCATTTGGACCCAGAGAATTAGATTATGTCGTTTTTTTGGCGTGGAATAATTTTTTTTTTAATTATGATAAACTTGTATTTTTTTAGTGCAAAAAGTATAAGAATGAGTTTTTAAATACATATTCGTAAGGAAATTTGCCCCCTTTAATTACTACTTCCGACGCTACCCCCCCCCCCCCCCCCCCCCCCAAAAAAAAAAAAAAAGTCCCTGCATTTTTTTTTTTTTTGCATGTTGGAGGGTATAAAAGATTCGGCACAGCCGAATTTAAAACTCTTACTTGTTTATAACTAAAAACGTTTTCTGTTTTGAGTAGTTTTTGTTACCAAACATCAAAAATTTTTCTGTATATTTTTTTTTGAGAAAAAGTTGAAAAAGTATCAAAAAAGTTATCAAAAAAAATCTTTTCAGAAATCTTATAAAAATTTTACAAAATAACATGCATTTAACTAAACTCTGTAAATTTACAGAGTTTTTTCTATATATATTTTTTTTTTTTTGTATCAAATGCATTTTACAAATATATGTAAATTTACATAGTTTTCTTTGCGAAATTGTGGTTTATTTAACAAATATTTTACTAGAAACTCTGTAAACAGTTTTTTGTCCAAATCATTTTACAGAGTTTTTAAGTAGAATTACAGAGTTTTCTCTGTCAAAAAGCTTTCATATTAATTCAATATTTTACTGTAAACTCTGTAAATTAACAGTTTTTTTTGTCAAAATCATTTTACAGAGTTTTTTAGTAAAATTACAAAGAAATGTTGGATGTCTAAATTTTTAGAAAAATTAAAATTTTTCTTTCACACTTTTCTCAATTCAAAACCATATATAACAAATCAAAAAAATTATAATACATAATTATAATTAGAGCCTGAGCTCGACTGTCTTTACAGAAACCATAATTTAAAATTAAAATAGTTTTTGAAACAAATAAATTTCAATTTGTGTTTTTGCTAATTTATGCCAAATTATGCAAAAAAATATCCACTTACAAGTTGGAAATATGCACAAAATATGCATTTAAAACCAAAATATGCAAAAATATGCATTTTCACCAAAATATGCACAAATATGCAAAAACAAATCAATGCCATTTTAACGCAAATTTCTTGATTCGGAAAGATAATTGGTTGATGTCGTTTTTAGACTATCGACAAAAAACATGCATTTGCATGGAAATCTCATCCCTAGTTATTATATTGAGTGTAGTTTATTTAAAATAGTTTACGTTTTGTCATTTTTAAAAGAAATACGATTTGTTTAACGTTATTTTTTTAAATGGCTATTTCTGATCATTGTTTCAAAAATAACAACCTAAAAAATAAGGACTTTCATTAGCATTCAATTTTTAAAGTCATTTATTTCCGTTCTGTAAGTAAAAATAAGTGATTCTTCTTTAATTATAAATGATTTGTGTACGTTATTTTTTTTTTTTTTTCATTGTTGGCATTTTTTAAGGAGAAATCATAAATTTTTACCTACCTTTTACCTAATTTTTTTCTACAAAAAAATAACCCACACAGGGTTATTTTTTTGTAGAAAAAAAGTTCAAAAAAATATTTATAGAAATATAAAAACAGTTTGTATCAAGTGACTTTGGCACGATAGGTAGAGTGTCTGATCAGAATGTAGTTGATTTCGGGGATCGATTCCCCAAATTTTTATTAAAATTTTTTTAAAAAATAATTCAATAGAAAAATGGTAAAAATAACCTACAAAAGTTTTTAATGTTTCCGTAGGTAATTATACCCTACACCACTCTGTGGTACAGGGTATAATGAGTTTGTGCTGATGTTTGTAACTACCCGAAATATTGGTCCTAGACCCACCTTCAAGTATACCGATCGACTCAGAATTACTTTTTGAGTCGATTTAGCGATGTCCGTCCGTCCGTCTGTCCATCTATCGGTTGAGCCCGATACAGGTCGCAATTTTCAATCAATTGACTTGAAATTTGAAACTTAAGCATCTTTTAGCCCAAGGACAAAGCCTATTGAAAATGGGGAAAATCGGTCCATGTTAAGACCTAGCCCCCATACAAAGGCCCTACTTGGATTAGGCTAAAATGACTCTAATTACCGTATTTTAATAGATATCGCTTTGAAATTTAGCAGGTAATCAAAATTTGTATGCAAGAATCACCATTCCAAATTTCAAAGGAATCGGGTCAGTCCTTCTGGTAGTCCCCATACAAACCACTCTCCCGATATTCACATAATTCCCTCAAAATTCGTAAAAATGTAAATATTTAATAAAGATTTTATTTTTAGGTTTTAAACTTGTAGTTTAGTAACCTTATCAAATCGGAATATAATTGGACCATTTTTGGGCTTTGTCCCCCATATAAAAATTTTGACCGATATTCAGTTAAATCGGTCAATTGACAAAAAATAAACCAATTCCACTAAAATTTGACCTGTGTGTGTTTTCTACACTAAATACAGATCTAACAAGGATAGATCCAATTGATCCATGTTTGAACTTGGGACCCATTTTCCGGGAAACAGTGGTGTAGGGTATCATATTTTCGGTCTTGACCGACTATAACTTTCTTACTTGTTTTAAAATGATAATGTTTTTAGACTGGTGTCTAATTTAAAAAAAGTTGCAGGACGCCACCTCAGTTTGACTAAATAAGCTAAACAATTAACGAAAAAGAAAACAAGAATTTCTATTTTCATTTTCTTAAAACCAAAAATTTTAATAACTTGGGTTTGTAACTTGGATAAGAATTCACCTCGTGGTGAATTAAACCGTTTTTCACCAGCTGGTGAATAAAAAGTAACATAATTATTTTTCAAAAAAAAAAAAATTTTTTTCATCAAATTTTTTTTTCATAAATTTTTTTTTTTTCATCATACTTTTTTTTCAAAATTTTTTTTTTATCATTTTTTTTTTTCATTAATTTTTTTTTTTCATCAAATTTTTTTTTCCATCAAATTTTTTTTTCATAATTTTTTTTTTTTCATCAATTTTTTTTTATCAACTTTTTTTTTTCATAAAATTTTTTTTTTTATAAATTTTTTTTTTTCATCAAACTTTTTTTTATAATTTTTTTTCATTCATTTTTTTTTAATAACTTGGGTTTGTAACTTGAATAATAGTTCACTTCGTGGTGAATAAAACCGTTTTTCACCTGCTGGTGAATAAAAACAAAAAGTATAGAATAAATAAGAGTATTCTTCCGCTAAATTTCAGAGGCACTCCTCTCTGGAATTTTGGTCCTTAAATCGGCTTATCTCGAGCATGTTTTGACAGAAAAAAATTAGGAAAAAAGTGATAAAACACATCGAAAAGTGAAAAAACACATCGAAAAGACAAAAAAACTCATCGAAAAGGTAAAAAAACTCATCGAAGAAGAGAAAAAATAAAGAGGAATTAAAGAAAACACATCGAAGAAAAAAAAAGACAAAGAAGAAATAAATATGAAAATGTCAAACTAAAAGGAATGTCAGATATTCAGTGAGAGGATTCGAGCAATTCCATGAGAGGATGAGAGCTAATAGTACGCTAATTAAAGACTTTTTGAAATAATCCGACTTGTTAGTAAACTACTAATGGGACGAATACTCTTATTATTCTATACTTTTTGATAAAAAGTAACATAATTATTTTTCAAAAAAAAAAAAAAAAATTTTTTCATCAAATTTTTTTTTCATAAATTTTTTTTTTTCATCATACTTTTTTTTCAAAATTTTTTTTTATCAAATTTTTTTTTCATTAATTTTTTTTTTTTTCATCAATTTTTTTTTTCCATCAAATTTTTTTTTCACAATTTTTTTTTTTTTCACAATTTTTTTTTTTTTCATCAATTTTTTTTTTATCAATTTTTTTTTTTCATAAAATTTTTTTTTTATAAATTTTTTTTTTTTCATCAAACTTTTTTTTATAATTTTTTTTCATTAATTTTTTTTTTTCATCAATTTTTTTTCATTAAATTTTTTTTGCATCAATTTTTTTTTCATAAAATTTTTTTTTCATCAATTTTTTTTTTTTTCATCAATTTTTTTTTTTTCATCAATTTTTTTTCATCAAATTTTTTTTTTTCATAAAATTTTTTTTTTTCATAAATTTTTTTTATCATATTTTTTTTCATCAATTTTTTTTCATCAAATCTTTTTATCAAGATTTTTATTATCAATTTTTTTCTCACCAAAAAATTTTTTTTTCATCAATATTTTTTACATCAAAAAAAATTTTTTTTAATCAAAAAAATTTATCAAAAACTTTTTTCATCAAAATTTTTTTTCACCAAAAATTTTGGGTTCATTAAATTTTTTTTAACATAATTTTGTTTTTAGTGAAAAAAAAAAAAAACATTTTTCTTACCAAGTCTAAGATTTTCGCATAAAAATTTTCCATTTCTTTATCAAATGTACAGAAAACAAGTGAGAGTGTTATATTCTTTGGTGCCGAATCTTATATACTCTCCAAAATGTAAAAACACTTTTTTGCACTCACTTAGCAAATGTACAGCTCTTATGGTCTTTTAATGGGATCCTCGACTGATATTTCAATTCGTTTTGCATGGAATCGCAAAGTAATATAACATTATTTTTTCTTAAAAAACTTTGCTTTGGCAAGTACACCCAAATCTTCCGCAAAACATTATCATGATTTAATGTTTTGGGCAAGAGTACAAAATTCGCAGGCATTTTTTTTTTTGGAGTGTACCAAAAGGTAGTAAAATTTGTGTTTCTAATTATTCGACCCGTTTAGGGTATTATTCGAAAAATATCGAAAATTGATTAATCGGTTATTTGGCTCAAAGTTTTTAATATTTTTTTAAAGTCCTTTAAAAAACGTCAAAAAAAAACTATAGGCGTGTTTTTTTCGATTTTTTTATATACTTATAACTATAACTACTTGTAAAAAAACGATATCACTACTTAACTTTACAATTTTGGCAACTCTTTTTATTTTGTTGAATGTACTTGGTATCACTTTTTTATTTATTATTTTTTATTGAAGATATTTTTTTTAATTAATAGAATTTATAGAAAAATTTTAATATTTATTTTTTTGTTGTGAAATAAAATTGTTGAAATTAATTTTTGTAATTTATTTATTTTTTTTGTTGACTTTTCAAAATAAAAAAAGTGTTGGTAAGTGATATAAACGAAAATTTCAAGATTTGGCACCACTTTTTTTAAATACTTAACTTTTAAGAATATATAAATATCCCTACTTATCAAGTGTATACCTACTTAAATTTGTATGGGAAGTTTATAACAAACTCGAAAAAAACACACCTTATAATAAAAACACATCTGAACTTAAACAAGTAAAAAAGTTAAATTCGGCCTTGCCGAATGTAGTGATACCCCCGACAATTTCAAAAAGATTATTGCAAAAAACTTTATTTAAAAGGAAATTGCTTTTGAAAAAAAAAAAAGTTTAAAAAAATTTTGGTAAAAAAAAATCCGCGATTTTTTTCTTTTTTTGTCAAAAAAACATGTTCGTACTTGTTTAAATACCATTTGGTGTTCAATTATGTTCACATATGTCAACCAGAAGCCGAATTAAAGCATTTTGTATTTTTAGGTTATGTTGAATGTACTGGAATTTTTGAGGTGTGCTTACATTTTCGTTCATAGCTTTTGAACCGCTGAACCGATATCGCTCAAATGCAATACCAAACTTCTCGGGAGAACTTTCAATAAATATGATAAGTTTCAGTCATCTATGTGCAATATTTTGTCCGTGATAGCATTTTCCACAGACAGAAAGACGGACATCGCTAGAATGTCCCAGACCGATATTTCGATGAGTTACAAACGGAATGACAAACTTATATATACCCTCTATCACTAAGTGGAGGGTATAAAAAATGGTTTGATGTCGTCATTGAAATTGTATGGCGTTTCTTTTCTTAGAATATATTAAATTTCTAACTGCCGTTTTAAGGGGTAATTTTAATCCTTTTTCAAAAACTAAACACAGAAGTCTAATAAAATGTCCATTTAAGGGTTAAAATGTTCTACAAATATTTTCCTCATAAAATTTCACTTGGGTTTGCCAAAGATTGAAAGTTTGTGCGACATGAGCAAAATGCTTAAAAATGGAAAAATATAAGGATTTTTTAATTAAATTTTTTTACCATAGCAGTGTTAAATAACACGAAAAAACTAGTGTACATATACTTTTGACCTAAAAATTATATCCAGAAATGTTTTATAGTTTTTTAAAATGGACTAAAATGACCCATTAAAATGGCTGTTAGAGGTTAAATGTGTTCTAAGGGCCGATTGAGCCGATTCCTTTAAAATTTTTAGGGAGAATTTTACCAAAATTTTGGAGGAGCCGTTTGTATGGGGGCTAGGTCAAAACAAAGACCAGTTTTTTCCATTTCAAAGGGAAAATAAAAAGCTTTAGTTTTAATTTCGAGACAAACCGATTAAAAATTGCGACGCTAAACCAACTCAAAAAGTGATTCAGATTCGATCGGTATGTTTGAAGGTGGGTCAAGGACCTATCTTTCGGGTAGTTACAAACATCAGCACAAATTCATTAAACCCTGTACTACAGAGTGGTGTAGGGTATAAAAAGGGTGAGATTGATATCATTAGCAAAATCAGCTATTTTCAAAAAAAAAAAAAAAAATAATGAAAAAATAGAAAAGAAAATAAAGTGAAACAGCAACATATTGAGGCATAAATAAGTAAGATTTCTTTGAGAATAATTATATTTTTTATATGTTAACACAAGTAGGAGTGCTATACATTTCATTCAGCTTTGCTGATGTTTTTAGTCAGGTTATGTATGTCGATTATTAGAGAGAACAGAAAAATATTACGCGGTATTGACTGAAACATAACATATTTAGTTGTTGTTGCGCCGAGAAGTTTGGGTGTTTCATTTTGGCGAAATCGATTAAAGAATTCAAAAGTTATCAACGAAAATGTAAGGACACCTCGAAAAATTTGGTACATTCAACATAACCTAAAAATACAAAATGCTTTAATTCGGCTGCTGGTTGACATATGTAAACAGAATTAAACAATGAATGGTATTTAAACAAGTACAAACATATTTTTTTTACAAAAAAATAAAAAAATCACGAAATTTTTTTAATTTTTAAAAAAAGTTGGACAACATTTTGTTGGTATTTACATGTAGTTTTAGAAAAAAAATATAAAAAAATTATTCGAAGTAATTGTTACTTAATTTTACAAGTTTAAAAAGGTCCTAAACCTTCGATTTAAAAAAACAATAAATTTAAAAATTCTACTCTAAATTAGAGATGGGCATATAAGCTGATTAGTGTGTGATTCGCGTTATCTCGTGTGAATGTGACTCAACTCAATTTTACTCACGTGAGTGTGAATGTAAAAAAACTTATGAGTGAGTGATTTTTAAGATTTTTGCGTGAGTGGTTGCGCATGAGCAGATTTGCGTGATTTGTTTTCTTTTTAAAATTATTTTAGTTTCGAAAAAAAGTAAAAAAAACCAAACAATTGAAAGTGTTAATTGTTTGTTTTTATACCCTCCACTCTAGTGATAGAGGGTATATATAAGTTTGTCATTCCGTTTGTAACACCTCGAAATATTGGTCTAGGACCCCATAAAGTATATATATTTATGATCCTCGATCGATTTTAAGTCGATCTAGCGATGTCCGTCCGTCCGTCCGTCCGTCCGTCCGTCCGTCTGTCTGTCTGTCCGTAGAAAACACGCTAACTTTTGAAAGACTTTACAGAGGCTACTGAAGTTTGACATATATGTTTGTCATTTACCTGGTCAGGTTGGTATTGCAATCCAGCCAAATCGGTCCAGTGGTTCAAAAGTTATGAGCAAAAGAGTAAATTTCGGCAAGGGTGTTTCGCGAATTTACGAGATAAAAAACACGATAACTTTCGAAAGACAATAATGAGACTACTGAAGCTTGACATGTATCTTTGCCGTTCCCCGGGTCTGTTTGGTATTAAATTTCAGCTCAATCGGTCCAGTGGTTCAAAAGTTATAAGCAAAACCCTGAATTGCAGATTAGTTTCATCTAAAATGCCACGTGTTTTAACAAGTTTTAAAAGCATTGCTGGTAACTAAACAATGCTTTTCAAACTTGTTTAAATTTTAAGCAATGCTTTTTAATCTTGTTTAGTTTTAAAAGCATTTGTAACTTAAAAACCACACTTGAAAAAAATTTTACACTCAAAAAAAATTTTACACTCAAAAAAAAATTTTACACTCAAAAAAAAAAAAATGTACACAAAAAAAAATTTATTTTTTTTTTTACAAAAATTACAATATTTTGTGTACATACGTACGTGCATTCACTCAGAAATATTTTTACAGTAAAAAAAACATTACACTCGAAAAAATTTTACACTCAAAAAAAAAAAAATAGTAATTTTTTTTTTTTTTAAATGACAAAAAAAGAGTTTTTTACTCAAAATAAAATATTTCTAATCGAAATTGTTAATTTTTTCACGTTAAAAAATGTACTACCCTTAAAAAAATGCATTGTGGAGGGTATTCATAGTTTCGGCAAAGTCGAATTTAACTTTTCTACTTGTTTTTTACTTTTTTTCGAAACTAAAATAATTTTAAAAAGAAAACAAATCACGCAAATCTGCTCATGCGCAACCACTCACGCAAAAATCTTAAAAATCACTCACTCATAAGTTTTTTTACATTCACGGCTGTGCCGAATCTATTTCATTATCCAAAATTTGCTACAAAGTTGCTGAACATACACTATACCTCAGATGTAAAGAAAACATAGTTTTATAAGCCGATATTCTGCAAGAACAGGCTGCGAAACTTTAATCGTCTCTAAAATAAAATCCCGATGTGATCTTTCAAAACGCCGACACACGTATATCTTTTTTTGATCTCCTCTACCAGAATCAATCGTCGGAACCCCGTAATTTTGGAAAAAGTTTGAAATTGTTATACAGTGTTATTAGCCTCAATCGCTTTAATTGTATAAAAAACGAAAGAAAAAAATTAACACTTTGAAAAAAAAAACTTCAGAAAGTTTTCTTGCAAAAAGGATGACAGCAAACAATATCTGTAAAATTAACAAATAATCTGCTAAAACAATGTTCAAAAATATGTTTAAAAATATCGTTTTGATTGCATAAAAAAAACACAAAAAAATTAACATTAAAAAAATGATGACAGCAAACTATTTCTATGTAAGATCAAATCCATGGGAAATTTAACTGACGGATCACCGATTTTGTTTACTTTTGGTTATTTGAAATACCTTCGTAAATGATTTAAAACAATATTTTTTTTTTTATTTTTTTTGGATCAATACATTGGAATATATGGGCGTTAAAAAAGAGCTTTTTTGACAATATTGACTTTTAGACACTTTTTTTTACATTTTTTTACTCGAAAACCGTAGTTGTACGAAAAACCTTATAAAAACAATATTGTTTATAAAATTATGAAGATTTAAGATTTAGAAACAATTTCTTTTTTTTTTTAATTTC
The DNA here is from genome assembly GCA_963921195.1 of Pegoplata infirma. NCBI lineage: Eukaryota > Metazoa > Arthropoda > Insecta > Diptera > Anthomyiidae > Pegoplata > Pegoplata infirma. Next base: position 28,312,121 of record OY992538.1, on the reverse strand, counting down.
AACCAACAATTTTTAAGACCATATTTGAATGTCCTTTTTTCCTGGCAAGGACACCATGATTTCCAAAAACAAAATTTTGTATTAAAGTTTAGAATGGTTTAGAATTAAAATTTTAGAGAGGTATTTTTTTTCGTATTGTTGAGCAATAAATTTTCGAAGTTTGTTAGATAGCCAAATATTTGATTTTTTTCAAAATTTTGCCAAAAAATTAAATAGTTGGCTTTAGACAGTTTTTTTGCCAACATTGTCAAAAAAGCGCTTTTTTAAACGCCCATATATTTCAAAATGTTGATACTAAAAAAATAAAAATATATTTTTTAATTATTTACGAAGGTCTATCAAATACCAAAAATAAAAAAATCCGCCAGTTAAATTTCCCATGGATTTGCTAATTAAAAAATTATCTGCTAAAAATATTTTGAAATTCACCAAACATAAACAGTAAAAACTCCGCTAAATTGCTGTTATTTTGTAAAACTAAATGACAGAAGTTTTAGTAATAATATTCATTTTAGTTGAAAAATCAGCTGAAAGTTTTCTTAATCAAATTGAAAGTCATTTTACCGATTTTTTAACAGAGTTTTTCGTTTGAGTGCACATATATACATATCCTCTACGACTAAGTGGAGGGTATAAAAAATTTCCAATATAATAAAAATCTGAGTTATCGACTCGATTTTTAGGTACACTCAAAATAAATTCTCTGTCCAATCAGCAGAAAAATCTGCTGAAAATACACCCATTTTGAGCCATATGAGAAATCTGCTGATTTTAGCAGACACGGGTTGCTAAATAACTGTCATAAGAGGTGAATAAATATAACAAGAAAAAAAAAAACATACGCCGCCAGCCAGCATCGAACTCGCTACCTTCCGATTTGAAAGCACACTTCTAAACCACTACGCTACGGAAGCTTGTACATTTATCTGGCGTTTTAGTTATTAAACATGTGTGTTGTTCGACAGCAGAGAAATCTGATTTCAGCAGAAATATCTGCTGATTTTAGCAGAAAAATCTGCTGATTTTAGCAGAACAATCTGCTGATTTCAGCAGAATAATCTGCTGAATTCAGCAGAACAATCTGCTGATTTCAGCAGAGCAATCTGCTGATTTCAGCAGAGCAATCTGCTGACAATCTGTTCTGCTTTTTTTTATATTAAAAAATTTCTTGAAAAAATAATGAAATTCAGCAAACAAAATCAGTATAAACATAGTAAAATGTCTGTTATTTTCTTAAACTGAATGACAGAGATTTTAGTAAAAATATCCTTCGCAGCAGAACAATCTGCTAAAAGATTGCTAATTCAAATTGAAAGTCGTTTTACAGATTTTTTGACAGAGTTTTTCTTTTGAGTGTAAGTTAAAACTCTCTTCGCCATAAAATTACTTTAGGAGCAAATATTTTTTTTTCAGACAACTCTAATTACACATAAATACTTAAGCAGGGTATTAAGTGTCTTCTAAAAAATGTGGTTATCAACTGTAGCATATTTTTCTCTACTTTTTCTATATTGTAACAAATTTTGTGTTTATTACCATAAACCAGGATTATATGGGTAAAAATAAAAAATATGATCAAAAAAAATGGAAACGAAGGAAAATTTTTTTTTTTGCATAGTCCCATTTTTGCCATTTGTCAAAAAAAAATTTTTTTGATGAGTACTAAAAATTATTTCTAAAAATTAGTTTACTGAATAATGATTGTAAAAGTAACTCAAAATTGTGTAAGTCTCGAAGAAAAATTTTTTATTACAAAATTGTTGCAAGATTATATGGGTAAAAATAAAGAATATGATCAAAAACATAGAAACACAGGGACAACTTTTTTCAGCATAGTTCCATTTTTCCTATTTACAAACTTAGCTCGCCCATTACGAATCAACAATTTTTTGATGAGTACTAAAAAATTTTTGTTAAAAATCATTTAACTAAAACACCGTCCGACAAAAATTAAAAAAGTCGTTAAACACGAACTGGATAATATACGTTTGAAACTAGAGACTAATACCCTGGATTGGTATGTCGTACAAAGTGAGTGACTAGAAGTTTTATGCCCTGATTCAGTATGTCGTACAAAGTGAGTGACTAGAAATTTTGTACGTAAAACAAAAACAAATTTGAGTTTTTTGTTTTTGTTTTATGTACAAATTTTGTAGTCACTCACTTAGACCGAGATAGCGAATCGCACAGTTATACGTAAAACAAAAACAAATTTTAGTTTTTTGTTTTTGTTTTACGTACAAATTTTGTATTCACTCACTTCGACCGAGATAGGGAATCGCACGGTAAAAGTAGTAAAACTGCATTAACAGTTTTTCATATTGTGATCATGTTTCCACTTAAAAGGACTTCAAAGTTTTAGAGGAATAAATTTGTCCTAGGATACCACTAGTGATAGCAAATGAAAGAGGATGATCTCCCCTAATTTTCCTATTTTATTATTTTTACATATCAGGAAAAAAGAGGTAAATTACAACCTTTCAAAACTTTATCCTTCAATATCATTCAAAATTTTTAACAAAATATAGGAATTTATTTACATCCTTTTATCCTGATATGTCAAAATAAAAATTTAAAAAATTAGGGGAGATCATCCTCTTTTATTTGCCATCACCAGTGGCATCCTAGGACAAGTAAATATATTTCAGAAATATATATATTCGATTAGAGTTTTATTATATCGAATATATATACATTAGAGTGTCCCTTATTTTGGAAATGTTGGAAATGTTGAGACGGTACCCCTCATTTTTTTCCTTTTGACTAAAAAATAACTCAGGAAAAATTTTACGCCCCTACGACCACGCCTTCCCTACGCGACGGGGCCGTAAAGAGCGGGGCCTTAAAAATCATTTTTCCATACAAAGCAAAAAAAATTTTTTTTGATTTTTAATTTTTTTGTTATTAATTATAATATAACTTGATTAGCTTATTCACGACAAAAAATTTGATTTTGGTGGGATGAGGCTTTCAGTTCTAAAAAATTTTTCGAAAAAAAAAATTTAGAGCTTTTGGGGTCCTACAGTAAAAATTTTTTAAAAAATATTTTTTTTTAGTTTTGACAAGCAACCGTTTTAGTTGAATTGTTGCTTTTAATGATATATTTTCATAAAAAAATATTATTCCTATCTGTGACATCTTTATCGTGATCTAAAAAAGGGTAAAAAAATGCATTTTTGATGTTTTTCGATACACGATCAAGATGTCACAGATATAAATAATATTTTTTTATGAATATATATCATTAAAAGCAACATTACAACTAAAACCGTTGCTTGTCAAAACTAAGAAAAAAAATTTTTTAAAAAATTTTTACTGTAGGACCCCAAAAGCTCTAAATTTTTTTTTTCGAAAAATTTTTAAGAACTGAAAGCCTCTTCCCACCAAAATCAAATTTTTTGTCGTGAATAAGCTAACCAAGTAATATTATAATTAATAACAAAAAAATTAAAAATTAAAAAAAAAAATTTTTTGCTCTGTATGGAAAAATGATTTTTAAGGCCCCGCTCTTTACGGCCCCGTCGCGTAGGGAAGGCGTGGTCGTAGGGGCGTAAAATTTTTCCTGAGTTATTTTTTAGTCAAAAGGAAAAAAATGAGGGGGTACCGTCTCAACATTTCCAACATTTCCAAAATAAGGGACACTCTAATATACATATATAAAGGCCGAATAAATACATTTTATTTTTATGTACCTTTTGGTACTAAAAATAAAAAACAACATTTATTTCAGAAATATTTTACAAAATTTATCCTTTAAAACTTTGAAGTCCTTTTAAAAGGAAACAGGATCACGAATTGAAAAACTGTAAATGCAGGTTTACTCCATTTGATCTCTTCTTTCAGACGTATATCATTCGGTTCATGTTTAATATTGGCTGTCGGACGGTGAAATCAGCAATAATGACTGAAAAAGTGACTAAAAAAAAGTCTTGAAAAAATTTTGTAACAAAAATTAGTTGAGAAATTTTTTTACGTTTTGGGTTAAAACTTTAAAGAAATTCATTTAAAATGCTCTCAGAAAAAACATTGTAAAAAATTTACCTAAAGTAACAAAATGATTTTTCAAACAAAATTTTTTTAAAAAGTCTAAAGAATTATGAAGGACTTTCTTTATTCAGCACAGAAAAATACTGAATTTTGACTTTTTTTTTTAAGTCGTGTTATCTCAATTTTTCTATTTTCACTCATATACTAATACACAATTTATATATTTTCTTTTTAAATTAAAATGTACCTACGTTGCTTATTAAGCTGTTTGTAAAAGTGAACGTGTCTCATCAAAAAAAAACCTCTTTAATAAAATTTAGTTACATTTATTGATTAAATTTTAGTAAGAATTCTTTATAAAGAATTACATTAAAAAATTCACTATCAATGAATGGAATTTATTTATTTCAATGTTATTGTATTACAAAAATATCATATTTCTATCATTATCAAAAAGAAAAAAAAATATTGAGTAGTTTTTCTCATTTTCCTAATAACACTGTGCAACAATTTCAAACTTTTTCCAAAATTACGGGATTTTGATGATTCATTTTGGAAGAGTAGACCGAAAAAAGTTATTTGGGTGTAGGCGTTTTGAAAGATCAATTCGTAATTTTATTTTAGAAGCGGTTAAAGTTTCCAGCTTTGGCCTGTTATTGCAGCATATCTGTATATAAAACTATGTTTTCTTTTTATGTGAGGTGTAGGGTATGTTCAGCAACTTTGTAGAAAACATTATGGCAAATATTTTTGTGGAACATATTAACCCTCAAACTTCCCCTCATAATGGTACTTTTTGGCTCTATTCTAAAAAACCGTAGAAAACACCCCGGAAAAAGGGGAGAGCGGAGATGAAATGTTCTACAAAAATTTTACTACACACAAAAAAAATTTGTCAAATAATCCCATTTTACCAAATATTTGACAGTTTTCCTTGTTTTTGAACAAATCGAAATTTAAATTTTTTTTGGAATTTTACAATTTTTTTTGTCATTTTACAAATTTTGAAGATAGTTTTACAAAAAAATCTAATAAATTCACAAGAATTCCTCGTAATTTCAATTGCGCCAAAAAACTGTAAATTTACAATTTACAAAAAAATAAAAGCTTGTAAAATTACAAAATTATTGGTAAAAAGTTTGTTAAAATAATAGGAAATCTCGTAAAGCAAAAAATCAAGTAAAATTACGAAACCTCCTTGTAAAGTTTATTGTGTCAAAAAATTTGTAAATTTACAATTTAATTGGTATAATCCTTGTAAAATTACAAAATTATTGGTAAAAATCTTGTAAAATTACTAAGAATTTTTGTCAAATAGGAGTTAGCAAACAAAAAAAAGTTACAAATTTTTCTTGTAATTTTACAAGGTTTTTATACCCTCCACTTAGTGATAGAGGGTATATATAAGTTTGTCATTCTGTTTGTAACTCATCGAAATATCGGTCTGGGACCCCATAAAGTATATATATTCATGATACCCGATCGATTTTAAGTAGGGATGTGCGATTAATCGATTAATTAATCGTTCTGATTAATCGATTTCTCGATTAATCAATTAATCGATTAATCAAGGTTTCTGATTAATCAGAACTATGATTAATCAATTAATTTGAATTTTGATTAATCAAAAACGAATAATTTTATTCAAAAAAATATTTTCAAAAAATGTAACAAAACAAACTTTTAAAGCAAATATATGTACAAACTAAAAATATGTTAAAATAAATAAAAAAATCAAAGAAAAATGCTGATGGATATTGAAAAATGTTATGTTATCTTCACGAAAACTAATAGGAAGAATAATTTTAACAATACGTGAGGCGTCTACCTCTTATTTTTAGCAACTTTCATGTTATTCAGAAGATAACAAATGGAAATGTGTTTTTGGGACCCCATATTTATGTACATCCATCAGGACCAGTCCAATTTCTTGTATTCATTAACAGATGCTAGGATTTAAGTGGTTTTTAGAATTAAATCCGACCCTATACCAAAAATCGAATAATTTCCAATGCAAATTGTCATGGGGAATAAACAATTTTATCACATGAAGTTTCTAAGGTCATTGCATGGAAAATTATCGTTTAAATAATTGCCCTAAGGATGCCCAGTTGGTGTTTAGATCTTGCTCTAGAAAATTATATAACCGCGAGAACCGTCTTATAGATATATGTAGATGTTCAAATTTAGTTTATAAATGTGCTTTGTATCTCCATCAGTCCAAATAAAAGGAATCGGAGCATTTATAGCATAAGCCCCTAATAACTACATCTCTCGAAATATGAGAAAACGCGGGTTTAAATTTAATTGGAACATTGAATGAATGTAAAGGAAACAAACAAATAGAAATCAATAAAAAAATAAAATTTAAACAGCAAAAAATAAAACGTAAGGTAAACAAACAAATTTGTTCAATTATTCAAATTTTGAATATTCAACTTCCTGATTAATCAATTAATCATGAATTTTGATTAATCAAAATTCAAATTATTCGATTAATCATGATTTTGATTATTCAAAATTCATGATTAATCGATTAACTGATTAATCAAGATTCCGATTAATCGGGATGAATAATTTATCGATTAATCGCACATCCCTAATTTTAAGACATTCTAGCGATCTCCGTCTGTCCGTCTGTCTGTCTGTGGAAAATGCTGTAGCGGACAAAATATTACACAGAGATGACTGAAACTTAACATATTTGTTGGAAGTTCTCCCGAGAAGTTTGGTATTGCATTTGAGCGAAATCGGCCCAGCCGATCAAAAGTTATGAGTGAAAGTTTAACGACACCTCTAAAATTTTGAAAATACAAAATGCGTTTACACAGCTTCTACTTTACAGATTCAAATAAAATTTGGTACAGAATAATATTATACCATGTACAATGTCTGTGTAAAATTTTAGAAGAATTGGACAAAGGGGAGTGGCACCTCCCACATTAGCCTAGCATTCAAAATGCTATAACTCGGCTTCTGTTTAACAGATTAGAATGAAATTTGGTATAGAATGATATTTTAGCATGTCTGATCTATATGTAAAATTTGGGCGGAATAGAAAAAAGGGGTGTGACACCCCCCATACAAACCTAGCATGTAAAATACTATAACTCAAATTCTGATTAACGTATGTAAACAAATTTTAACATGGAGTGTAAATATGGTCTTTGTGGCCTATGTAGAAAATATGAGCAAATTTGGACATTTAGAAGATGATTTATCTTGGCCTTTAATAAACATATTTAAATACATTTGAAAAATGTTGTTAATATTTTATGTTTTAAGAGTTATTACTCCAGTTTACTTAAATGCTTTTTTTAATTTATCTGTTTTGGTTCTCGTTCTTTTAACATACCCGCTAAATTGTAAAACTTTTAATCAGTCTGTGGTATGATGGCTAGAGTGTTGGCTTTTCATACATGGAGTCCCGAGTTCGAATCATGTTAGGACTCAAGATATTTTTTTTTTTGTTTGTTAATATTGTTTATTATTATAATTTTATTTAAATCACCTAAATCTATACCCTTCATTATATTTATCGAGTCATTGATTTTTCTCAGTTTTTGCAAATATATGAATGTGCAGTAATTAATTATTAATTAAATGTAGTTTTGTTTTTCTTTAAAAGCGAAACTGAATTTTGGTGGAAAAAATATGGTATATTCAACAAAACTTCTTTTATACACAGCAGTAGAGGGTTTGTTGTAATATGCTCGGTTTTGTTTGTCTCTTTTAAGATAGTCGTTACATTGCTAAGACATTCAGAAACAGTCTGTGGTATGATGGCTGCACTGTTGGCTTATCAGTCATATGGTCGCAGGTTTGAGTCATGGTCGGGATGAAGTTTTTTTTTTTTGTTTTTATTTATTTTTTAGCTTTAATATTGTTTATAAAATTACAATTTATTAAAATCACCTTAATAATTTAAATTCGTCCTAACAATCTTTTGTATTCTTTGTCATTGGGTAAATGAAATAATTTTTGGAAAAAAAATTGTATTTTCTAATTTTTTTTTATACCATCCACCCTTTATTTGTGTTTTAATTGTTTTTTTTTTTTTGATAATTTCTTGGATAAGATCAATATCAAACACATTCAATATATTTTGCGTCCAATTCTTACAAACGGAAAGACGATTTCTGCCTATTGTCGATTTCTGGCAACACTAATTTATCTGTTTTGGTTCTCGTTCTTTTAACATACCCGCTAAATTGTAAAACTTTTAATAGTCTGTGGTATGATGGCTAGAGTGTTGGCTTTTCATACGTGGAGTCCCGAGTTCGAATCATGTTAGGACTCAAGATATTTTTTTTTTTTTTGTTTGTTAATATTGTTTATTATTATAATTTTATTTAAATCAACTAAATCTATACCCTTCATTATATTTATCGAGTCATTGATTTTTCTCAGTTTTTGCAAATATATAAATGTGCTGTAATTAATTATTAATTAAATGTTTTTTTGTTTTTCTTCAAAAGCGAAATTGAATTTTGGTGGAAAAAATATGGTATATTCAACAAAACTTCTTTTATAAACAGCAGTAGAGGGTTTGTTGTAATTTGCTCGGTTTTGTTTATCTCTTTTAAGATAGTCGTTAAATTGCTAAGACATTCAGAAACAGTCTGTGGTATGATGGCTGCACTGTTGGCTTATCATTCATATGGTCGCAGGTTTGAGTCACACAGAAAGAAATAAAAAAAAAATTTGAGTAAATTTTTAATACTATTGAGTAAAAAATTACTCAATTTTCCACCAGTAAACGATTTAATAGTATTGAGTAAATTTTTAATAAAAATTTATTAAATGTTTGCCAAAAAAATTTGAGTAAATTTTTAATTGACACTATTAAGTGCAGGAACAGAACAAGAAGCACCACCTTTTAAAAACAGAACAAGTTTTATTTCACATCGGCGCCGGCCACCGGTTTAATCTGCCAAACCGTATGGAAAAAGTCGTGCCGGGCTTATTCTGTTTCACTCTAAAAAAAACAAAGTTTAAAAAAATTTCATATTTTTTTACAAAGAAAAAAAACATGTTTTTTTCAAACTTTACCAAATATATTTTTGTCTTAAAGACATAAAAAAATTTTATAAATATGATTACAAACTTTCATGTATATATACAAAAAACTATAAACTAAACGAGAATTAAAAAAACTAAGAAAATTCCAAAAAAAAATTAAAAAAGCTATTAAATTCTTATTAAATTATTTACTCAATTTGTTTTTAAATTTTTGAGTAAATTTTTAATTGCGTCAATTAAAAAATTACTCAAAACTTTTTTTAAATTTAAACAAGTGATTACTCAAATTGTTTTTCCCCATATTTTTTTCTGTGCATGGTCGGGGATGAAGTTTTTTTTTTTTTTTATTTATTTTTTAGCTTTAATATTGTTTATAAAATTACAATTTATTAAAATCACCTTAATAATTTATATTCGGCCTAACAATCTTTTGTATTCTTTGTCATTGGGTAAATGAAATAATTTTTGGAAAAAAATTGTATTTTCTACATTTTTTATATACCATCCACTCTTTATTTGTGTTTTAATTGTTTTTTTTTTTTATAATTTCTTGGATAAGATCAAATACCACTGGGTATATAAGTTATTTTAAGCATTGCTGTGTTATAATCAAACAAAACTTCTAACAGAGTTGCGAATTTAACATGCATTTTTAATGCTGCCAATGGTCTAATGGTAGTGTCGTCGGATATTAATTTGGGGGCACCAGGTTCGTCTCCCGGTTTGGCCGAGAGTATAATTTTTTTTTTTTTTTCATTTGTGGCTTTTTTTTAATTTTACCATTAATAAGTTTTTATTTTGAATTACTTGATTTTTTTAATTTAAAAATTTGAAATAAAATAAGTTAATTAATTTTTTTTTTTAAATAAATTTTATTCATTAAGAATAAATTTTATAAATATTATTTTTACAAATCAAATCGATTTCAGTTTTTTTATGTATGCCAATTGTGGGAAAACGTCAAAAATATTGTGCATAATATTGCGTCGTCTGTAGGTACCTTAATAAGCTAATTTTATCAATATTTCATCGAAAATGTGTAATATTTTACAAAACTATTCCAAACGATGCTAAATTAAATTGAGAAATTAATGGAAGTTAACATTTCGTTTCGTTTTTTTTTTTTTTTTGTTTTGATGAATGTTAACAAATTGGAGCGGAAAGCGTTTTTCCGCAATTGTCCTCATAAAAATGGAATTGAATTAAAAACTTAAAAATTGCCTTGTCTTCCCCCTCCTTTTTACCCCCTAAATATGAATTTGGGCCGCTAAAAAATTATGTGTCCCTTTATTTTTTCTGATCTACAAAATATTCCATAAAGATCCGCGGGTGACAATAGGGAGACGTTTTAATTAATAGTTAAAAACAACAACGTAGACGTCTAAACAACAACAAATGTAGTTGTTTTAACTGTCTTTTGTAGTGGAATCTACCGTTATAATTTTTTGAATGTAGCAATTTTGATATACATATTCATATAAATTAAAAAAAAAAACACGCTATTTTAACAGAAACGGTATTTAGAGATTTTCCAGCCCTGGTAATGGGCAAAAAAAATATTTTCTAAACACCATAGACACAGACTATATACCAGACAAGGAAAAACTCCGTACTTTATTAAAATAATGTTTAAATTATTCAAATTTAATTTTGTTTTGAAATAAAACTCTTAAAAATGTTGGTGTTTTATAATTTCAAAAAATAAAACTCTTGAAAATTTTGGAGTTTTAAAATTTCAAAAATAAAACTCTCAAAAAAAAGAGTTTTATTTTACCTTAAAAATAAAAATAAGTTTATTTTGGTATTATTTTTGAAAATAATATGAATATATGTATAGTAGAGTTTAGATAAAAATAATGTATCTCATCTTTAATATTTTTATTAGGTTTAAGGGGGTATAATGGAAAAAATAGTCTTAACGTGAGCAATTTTAAAACAGCTATAAAAATATCAATACGCAATATTTTTTTTACTCTGTTTTTTTTATTTGCAAGATGAATTTTTGTAATATTTTTGAAACTTTGTTAATGTATTTTTTTCCAGTCTCTAATATTTCGAAAATGGATCGAAATAAAATGGTTTTACGAGGTCTATTTACTACCCATAAAGTTATCCGGTTCCAATTTTCGAATAAGTTAGAGTGGAACTACAGAAAGTACTAAATTAGCGGTTATTCGAATCTTCAAACACGAATATCTTTAAAACGGCAAGCGCTAGAAATATTAAAAACAAATTTGGAATTAGGACGGCAAAATCTATTTAGTCCATACATTTAATTTTGCAGAGTATTTTTTTTTATTTTTTAAAGTTTATACGCGATTTTTGCAAAAATATTTTTTATGCGAAAAATCAACAAAATATTAAGAGAACACTTTTTTAGTGCAATATTTCGTTAATAGAAAGTTTTTTTTCACAAATAGGAGTTCTATTAGAGGTATTAATAAATTTAAATAAGATGAATTTAATTACAACTAATTTTACTATTTCGTGAGGTCATATTTTATCATATTATCAACTATTTTACATAAAAATGTTTAAAACCAAAAACATTTTTTGTTTACTTAAAATAAAATTAATTGTATGAAAATAAAACTCTTTTTATTTCGGAGTTTTATTTTTAAACTCGGTACCGAGTTTAATTTTAAAATTGTAGGAAATTTATTTAAAAATTGAATTAATTTTTTTTGAAAAAAATACTTTTGGTTTTTTTTCATTGAAGAGTTTTAAGTTTTACACTTTTCCCTTGTCTGCTATATACAGACTAGACAGTAGAGTTGTAAAACAAAAATGGGTAAAAACTTAGCGATTTTAGAAGATACACTTCGGTTTTTAGCTGGTTTAAAGCATGGCAACACTTTCTACTAGTTAGAAGTGAGTAAAACAATAAAAGCCGTTCTACCTTTTTTTTCGTATGGCGTGTTATATTGGTTTTCTCTCTCTAACCTAATTTGTAAAATAATTTTAAAAAAATAACCATATGGTTAAAGACTATTTTTTTGACACTTGTTATAATTGTCGAGTCTGTATTAATCTGTGCCATTGATATTAAATTTTTAAAGAACGTGCATTAGAAAATCGTATTAATTTATAAATACTGGGATACAGATAGAGGGTATTTAAAATTCGGCACGGCCGAATTTAACTTTTTTACTTGTTTTTTTTTGAGTTTATATAGGTCAAATCACACCAAATCCCAAAAATGAACACAAACACCAAACAAAAAGAGTCAAGTTCAAGATTGCGCATTCAAAAAATTACAAAAAAAATTAACTCTTAGTGAGCGATCTTGAATTTGACTGGTTTTTGGTGTTTCGGTTAAGTTTTGACCTTTGGTGTTTTCTTAACATTTTATGGCAAATTTTTTGGAAGAACATTTTATCCCCGCGCTTCCCCTTTTCAGGGGTGTTTTATACGATTTGTTAGAATAGAGCTAAAAATTGCCGTTATGTGCAGGAGTTAGAGGATAATTTTGTTCCACAAAAATATTTGCCATAATATTTTATACACCTCAGATGTAAAGAAAACATAGTTTTATATACCGATATGATCCAAGAACAGGCCAAAGCTGGAAAACTTTAACTGTCTCTAAAATAAAATTGTGATCTTTCAAAACGCCGATACACGTATACTTTTTTCGTCTCCTCTACCAGAATAAATCGTCGGAACGTCGTCATATTTTTTAGTGTTGTACTGTGTAATTAATTTATTTTTAATACAATTTTTTGAAAAAAAATTTTTTTCAAAATTTTTTTTTTCAAATTTTTTATTTTCAAATTTTTTTTTCAAAAATTTTTTTTTCAAATAAAGTTTTTTGCAATAATCTTTTTTCCGTTTTGGAGGGTATGAATACGTTCGGTAATGCCAAATTTAACTTTTTTACTTGTTTTTATTGGCTTCTTCTCATAATGCTTTAAATTCTTATTGTTCAAACATAGTAAATGCCTTTAATGAAGCATCATCTTAAAAGTTAAAGTAACACTTACAAAACTTTACACATGATAGACAGACCGACACATACAAAGGAAACAGAATATATGTACTTTAGAGTGTCCCTTATTTTGGAAATGTTGAGACGGTACCCGCTTATTTTTTTCCATTTGACTTGAAAATAACTCAGGAAAAATTTTATGACCACGCCTTTCCTAAGCGACGGGGCCTTAAAGAGCGGGGCCTTAAAAATCATTTTTCCATACAAACCAATAATTTTTTTTTTTGGTTTTTATTTTTTTATGATTAACTATTATATTACTTGATTAGCTTATTCATGACAAAAAATTTGATATTGGTGGAAAAAGGCTTTTAGCTCTAAAAAAATTTAGAGCCGTTGGGGTCCTAAGGTAAAAAAATTTTAAAAAATATTTTGTTTTTAGTTTTGACAAGCAACGGTTTTAGTTGTTATGTTGTTTTTAATTATATATATTAATAAAAAAATATTATTCATATCTGTGACATCTTTATCGTGTATCGAAAAACATCAAAAATTTTTACTCTTTTTTAGAACACGATAAAGATGTCACAGATAGGAATAATAATTTTTCGAAAAAATTTTATAGCTGAAAGCCTTATCCCACCAAAATCAAATTTTTTGTCGTGAATAAGCTAATCAAGTAATATAATAATTAATACACACACAAAAAAACCTTTGTCAAATTACTGAAAAGTCTCGTTATCCCATTTTATCAATATTTGACAGTTTTTAAACAAACAAATTTGGATCGAAATTTAATTTTTTTTTGTAATTTTACAATTTTTTTTTTGTAATTTTACAAATTTTTAAGATAATTTTACAAAAAAAAATCTAGTAAATTCACGAGAATTCCTTGTAATGTAAATTAATTGCGCCTAAAAACTGTAAATTTACAATTTTATTGGTAAAAAGATTGTAAAATTACAAAATTATTGGTAAAAAGCTTGTAAAATTACTAGGAATTCTCGTAAAATAGTAGGTAGCAAAAAATCTAGTAATGTTACGAAACCTCCTGGTAAATTTTATCGTGTCAAAAAATTTGTAAATTTACAATTTTATTGGTAAAAACCTTGTAAATTTACAATTTTATTAGTAAAAACCTTGTAAATTTACTAGGAATTTTTGTCAAATATAAGGTAGCCAAAAAAATGTTACAAGTTTTTTTTTGTAATTTTATAAGGTTTTTTTTGAGTGCAACAAAAAATTAAAAATCCAAAAATTTTTTGGTTTGTATAAGGCCCCGTCGCTTAGGGAAGGCGTGGTCGTAGGGACGTAAAATTTTTCCTGAGTTATTTTCAAGTCAAATGGAAAAAAAATGAGTGGGTACTGTCTAAACATTTCCAACATTTCCAAAATAACGGACACTCTAATGTACTCGTATGTATGAATAAAAAAGTAATCATCTTTATCATGTTCATTTACTTTTAACAAATACACAAAAGAAACAACTTTACACTTATTAATACAAAACATTATTTATTCAAATGCGGATCCAGCTCTAGGGTTTGAGAGGTGCGGGTTTGTAAATTTTTCTTTTACACACACCATTTTTCTTACAGTTAATTTTGTCGGAATCAGGTCGGATTTGCATCATTAGTTAAGATTTTTTTACCAATTGTTTTGTATGATTTTTTCTAAAGAAACATTTACACTCAAAAAAATAAACTGGTAAAACGCCTGGTAAAATGCCTTGTAATCACGTTCTACCAATATTTAACAATTTTCCTTGTTTTTTAACAAAAAATCTTGTACTTTGCTCAAACGAGAACTACAGTTTGATTGGTAATTTTACAAGTTTATTTTCGTATTTGTATTCTACCATTTTGAAAGGTTATTTTACAAAAAAAACTGTAATTTTACAACAAAGTTTTTATTACGAGGATTCTAGTTGAATTACAAAAAAACTGTTATTTTTGAAAAATTATGTTATACGAGGATTTATGTTCCGGACAATTTTTTTTTTTTTATTAAAAAATATTTAAAAAAAAGTTGACAAAATTTTGAAAAATTTGTTACGAGGATTCTAGTCAATTTACAAAAAAAAACTGTTATTTTACATATATGATTTTATTACGAGGATTTATGTTGTTTAACAAATTTTTGTTTGTAAATTTACCATTTTGGTTTGTAAATTTACCATTTTTTTAAACATATTTACCATTTTTTCTTGTAAGTTTACAATTTTTTTCCCGGCTTTAAAACAATATTTTTACCAATAAAATTGTTTATTTTACCAATTTTTGGTGCATTCAAAATTACGAGGAAATCCTCGTAATTTTACGAGAATTTTACCTACGTCCTATTTTACGAGAATAGCCTCGTAAAATCACGAGATTTTTTGGTAACTTTACAAGGTTTTTTTTTTTAGTGTATAAATATAAAAAAGTTATTCCTACACTAAAAAATAACGGACTCAAAAATGGGGAAATTAAGGCTCCTTTGGCATATTTTCCTTCTTTAAAGCTCATATTTTTTTTAAAAATTAGGAAAGAAAAAAGTTTTTAATATTATGCCGATTTGAACTAAAAAATGGGAAAAATTGTATTTCAATTTAGTTCACTCACATTTGAGGACCCGATAGGGTGAAGACTCCATTGGGTTCGAACCCGCTAGGTGCAGACCCCGATGGGCCCAGAACCAGTTGGGTTCCTTAATTGTCATAGTTTTTGGTCCAAAATTTTTGTCCGTTTCGCTCCTTAGTTAATTTTTGAGATACGTGAATTAAGGGGACCACTGGGGTCTTGAGAATTTTAAAAACTCGATAACTTTTATTTGGAGAGCTTTTGGGTATTTGGCGGTCAAAATGCTTTTGTTGTGTTGGCAATATTTACCGACGTATTTAAACATTTGCGGGAATGACATCTTTTTTATTTTGCTCTACACTCAAAAAAAAAACCTTGTAAAGTCACCAAAAAATCTCGTCATTTTACGAGGCCATTCTCGTAAAATAGGAGGTAGGTAAAATTCTCATAAAATTACGAGGATTTCCTCGTAATTTGGAAAAATTGGTAAAATAACCAATTTTATTGGTAAAAATATTGTTTTAAAACCGGAAAAAAAAAATAGTAAACTTACAAGAAAAAATGATAAATATGTTTAAAAAAATGGTAGATTTTCAAACCAAAATGGTAAATTTACAAAAAAAAAAAATTGTTAAACAACATAAATCCTCGTAATAAAATCATTTTTGTAAAATAACTGTTTTTTTTTTTAATAAATTATCTAGAATCCTCGTAATAAATTTTTTAAAATTTTGTCAACTTTTTCTTTAAATATTTTTCAATAAAAAAAAAAAAACAATTGTTTTTTTTTTGTTAAACAACATGAATCCTCGTATAACATAATTTTTGTAAAATAACAGTTTTTTTGTAATTCAACTAGAATCCTCGTAATAAAAACTTTGTTGTAAAATTACAGTTTTTTTTTTGTAAAATAACCTTTCAAAATGGTAGAATACAATTACGAAAATAAACTTGTAAAATTACCAATAAAACTGTAGTTCTCGTTTGAGCAAAGTACAAGATTTCTTGTTAAAAATCAAGGAAAATTGTTAAATATTGGTAGAACGAGATTACAAGGCATTTTACCAGGCGTTTTACCAGTTATTTTTATACCCTCCAACCACAGTATGGGGGTATACTCACTTTGTCATTCCGTGTGTAACATATCGAAATATCGGTCGGGGACCCAACAAAGTATATATAATATTGATCCATGATAGAATCTAAGACATTCTAGCGATGTCCGTCCGTCCGTCCGTCAGTAGAAATAACGATGCAGTCCAAACCAAAAGAGCTAGACCCATGAAATTGGGCAAGAATATCTCTTATGTTACTGGTAAGGTTAAGTTCGAAGATGGGCCAAATCGGACCAGGGGGAAAAAAGTTCCCCCTTGAAGAACTAAAATGACCCCTAAAAAATACAATATTTTTACGAGTTTTTTTTAATTTTTGCTCAACAAATGTAACATTTTTATGTCATATTATGTTCATAGACCTGCGCTTGGATCAACGGGGTTAGGAAATTTGATTTTTTTCAGGCCGCCCCCCTTTGGGGGCGTGGTTATAGAAATTAATGAAAAATAACGATAAAAATGTATTATTTAAGCGTAAATATCATAAACAAATGATTTGTCAACATATATAGGGGTGGTAATGGTGTCCCCTTCCGATTCCGCCGACCCCCCCCCCTCCCAGCAAAAAGAAAAGACGCCCCTGCGATTTTGTTTTTTTTTTAATTTTAATAGTGTTGGAGGGTATAAAAGATTCGGCACAGCCGAATTTAACACTCTTACTTGTTTTGAGTGTATCTGGCTTAGTTTTCGAGATATCGCCAGTTTAAGTTTTTTAAAAAAAAAATATTCCCAAGTTTTTAAAATTTTACTAAAATAGTGGAAAAAACTTTCTGAAATCGAAGACGATGAACTAATTGGTAGAAAATTACGTCCTAAAACTAAAAAGGAGGAATATGTCTTAAAAATAAGATGTGTTTCATATATTTAGGAAAAATTTCTTTGGCGTTAAGAATTTCTTCCATGTATTAGGGAATTCTATTTAAGGAAAATAATTGTACATATACTAATTTTTTTTCCTAACAGTTAAGAAAATTTCCCAACTATTAGTTAAATTTGAATAAATTGTGGAAAAATTTAAAATCAATTGACTTGAAATTTCAAACTTTAGGTTATTTTGGCCCAAGGACGAAGCCTATTGAAATTGGAAAAAATCGGTCCATGTTGAGACCTAGCCCCCATACAAACGCCACCTTTGAATTACGCTTAAATGCCACTAATAGCCGTATTAAAGTAGATATCGTTTGGAATTTAACAGGTAATAAATTTTATGTACACAAACCCCCATACCAAATTTCAAAGGAATCGGTTCAGTCCTTCTGGTAGTCCCCATACAAGCCACCCTCCCGATATTCACATTCCGCAAAATTCATAAAAATGAAAATATCTGATTAAAATTTTATTTGTAGGTGTTAAACGTGTACTTTGGTCACCAAATCAAATCGGAATACATTTGGACCATTTCTGGACTCAGTCCCCCATATACAAATTTCGACTGATATTCAGTTAATTCGGTCTATTGGCAAACAAAAATTAACCAATTCCACTAAAATTTGGTCTGTGTGTGTTTTCTACACTAAATAAAGATCTAACAAAAGATAGGTCCAATCGGTCCATGTTTGGGCATGGGGCCCATTTTCCGGAAAACACAGGTGTAGGGTATCATATGGTCGGCCTTAACCGACTATAACTTTCTTACTTGTTTTTTTTGGAAAAAGGGTCAGATTCTGAAACATTCTCTGGAACATTTTTCATACAGAAATAGACCCAGGTTTTAAAACTTTTTTTCTATATTAAAATTCTGAGATCCTGAGTCATTTTTCCTGTAGAAAAAGCCTGAAAAATTATTCTTACACAAAAAGTCCCAGAATAGAAACATTTTTTCTACACACAAAAAAAAAACTTTGTCAAATTATTAGGAAAAGTCTCGTAATTACATTTTACCAATACTTGACCGTTTTCCTTGTTTTTTAACAAATCGAAATTTACATTTTTTTGTGTACTTTTACAATTTCTTTTAAAATTTTACAAATTTCGAAGATAATTTTACAAAAAAAAATCTAGTAAATTCACGAGAATTCCTTGTAATTTTAATTGCGCCCAAAAACTGTAAATTTACAATTTGATTGGTAAAAAGCTTGTAAAATTACAAAATTGTTGGTAAAAATTTTGTAAAATTACTAGGAATTCTCGTAAAACAGGAGGTAGCAAAAAATCTACTAAAATTACGACACCTCTTTGTAAATTTTATCGTGTCAAAAAATTTGTAAACTTAAAATTTTATTGGTAAAAACCTTGTAAAATTACAAAATTGTTGGTAAAAATCTTGTAAAATTACTAGGAGTTTTTGTCAAATAGGAGGTAGCAAACAAAAAAAAAGTTAAAAGTTTTTCTTGTAATTTTACAAGGTTTATTTTTAGTGTAAACATGTCTAAAGTTCTGAGATATTTTTCCTAATGAAAAAGTGTCTTAAAAAAGAACTCGAGCTAAGTTTTCAAAACACTTCGGCGGTTTTGGTCTACTATTGGTATACTTTCATTTTTTTTTGGTCCCGTTCAAGATACACTCGAAAACCCCAAATTTGTTGCACAGTCTTACAGTACCGTCATAGTGAGGATATAATAATGTTCGCATTCTATTGTTTAAATAATCAATTATCAAGTCCTGCATAGATTTAAATATAGATTTTCTTAAAAACGACATAACAAACATATATGAAAATTAGCACATTCTTAATGATTATTTTGGGGAAGGAAACAAGAAGCCAGCATGACTGTGATTGTTATAATGACGTGACATAGAATGATGTGGTCTGTTTTTTTTTATAAGGTTTTATATGAGTTTTTCTTTTTTTTTTTTGTCCTGAACGGCTGCCTGCCGGTAGTACATATTTCAAAAGACAAAAACAGAAGAAAAAAAAAAGTTATTGCTATTTAACTTCTTCTGTTCTTGTGTAAAAATAAAAAAAAGACAAGTAAATATTTAAACATAAATGTCGCTTACGTACGTTCACTTAATATGAAATGTTTACAAACTGAACAATCTACAACAGAAGAAAACAAATACTACTACAAAATAAGTATGAAAATTGAGTATACGGTAATGAACGACCATATGGAACACTAGTTCTGAATACACTTAAAGTAATAGTTTCATCAATATGATGAAATGTTACATAAGTTTTCGTTCAACATAGGAAATTCTTAATATGATTAAACGTTTGTTTTTCATCAAAATGAAGAAAATTTTTAACATACATATTGATAAAGACTTTATGAAAACCTTCATGTGAAAATTATATTTAACAAGTCGAATAGCCTGTCCCTGCCAGGCGGAACACCAAATCACTTTTCTCAATAGTTCTAATTTTTTACCAAACTTTATAAAGAATTATGTTTGTGCTTCAAAAATTTAATGAGTATAAAAGGTTTTATTGATAAAATTTTATAACTTAATTTAGCACGCCCATTTCGTCTCTCCGTCCATAAACCGGATAAAAATCCATCGTGTGGATCTGTCCCATGGTCACTGCTATATACATGGCAATTTTTATCTTACTTAGGCTGGATTACTCAATGCTCCGTTATAAAATAACTCTCCGTTAAATTTAACTTTTTCATACAAATTTTGACATATGGCTCCGTTAAATCAGCAGTTAGCAGCTAACTTTTCATTGAGTAATCCGCCCTTAGTCATGAAGGGTTTTAAAATTTGCTAAAATGTTAAAAAACACAATTTTTACACTTAAATTTTTCCTTATAATTCTCCGTACACAGTTTAAATATTAAATCTGACTTCATAAGGATATGATCCATTGTCAATACTTTATGCTTTACAATTTTCAGCTTCCTTAGACATTAGAGTTTCAGAAATAGTTTAAATGTTTAAAAACTAAATTTCGCCGTCTTCCGCCACTCCCCCTGTCTAAAAGGCCGAAAATCCGGCTACGTTACAGATTTTATATACAAACTGAACAAAATTCACAACGGATTTTTTTTTGTATTTCCGCCCTTTCACTGGGTATCCAGGTCAGTGTTGATCTTTGCCATAGTCCGTACCATATGCATCCCAATTTTAATCTTTCAAGGTCATAAGGTGTCTTCAAAATTAGGTAAGATGTAAAAACATAATTTTTCCACTCCCATTTCTTATCTTAATTCTCCGTCCATATTCCAAAATTTTTAAATCTGACAACTTTAGGATATGCTCCAGTGTCAGGACAATATGCTTGCCAATTTTCGGCTGCGTAGGTCATTAGGGCTTTTAAGTTAGTTAAAAAAAAAAAACACAATATTGCCTTGCCTCTTTTTCTTCTCAACTCTCCGTCTAAATTCCAAAAATGTTAAATCGGACTACTTTAGAATATGCTTCATAGTTAGGACTACATGTTAGGGATTTTCAGCTTCCTAATTCATTGGGGCGGAGCTTAAAAATACTCTAAAATGTTAAAAAAAATAATAATTTTGCCATGTCCCCTTTTTCTCGTAATTCGCCGCCCACAGGCAAAAAATCCGGCTTCGTAAGAATCTGTCCCTGGCGTTTTACTATATACATTTCAATTTTAAGCTTTTAAGTCGATCTATGAGATTAAAAAGGCGCTAGATACACAAAAAATAAGAGAAACACAAAAAAAAAAAATAAAATATATATTCAGAAAATAGATGGAAATAAATTTACCACGCCCTTTGCCATTCTTATTCGCCATCCATACACTAAATATCAAAAATCCAGGCTCGTGTTGATCTTCCCCATGAAACCTTATACATGCCAATTCTATGCGTTTTTCGCTTCCTTTGGGGGCTTCAAAAGAAGTTAAAATGTTAAAAATCCCAATTTTGTCACTCCCCATTTTCCTTTCAATTCTCCCCCCACAGTCCAAAAATTTAAAATTCGACTACCTCAGGACATGTTTCATCGATAGGACTATGTGCTTAGAAATTTTCAGCTTCCTAAGTCATTAGAGGACTTTAAAATAAGCAAAAATGGCAATTTTCATCTTCATAGGCCATTGGGGGCCTTCAAATTAGTTAAAATATTAAAAAACACAATTTTGCCACGCCCCATTTTTCTCTTAATTCTCCTTCCACAGTCTAAAAAATTTAAATCCGATTACTTCAGGATATGCTTTATTGTTAGAACTATTTTCCGCTTCCTAAGTCATTTGGGGGCTTCAAAAGTAGTAAACATGGTA
The DNA here is from genome assembly GCA_963921195.1 of Pegoplata infirma. NCBI lineage: Eukaryota > Metazoa > Arthropoda > Insecta > Diptera > Anthomyiidae > Pegoplata > Pegoplata infirma. Next base: position 28,290,383 of record OY992538.1, on the reverse strand, counting down.
AAAAATCCCAATTTTGCCACGCCACTTTTCCCCACAATTCTCCGCCCACATTGCAAAAGTTTTAAATCCGACTACTTGGGGATAAGCGCCATCGTTAGGACTATATTCTAGGAAATTTTCAGCTTTCTAAGTCATTTGGGGGCTTTAAATTAAGCAAAATTGTCAAAAAAATTGAATTTTGCCACGCCCACTTTTCCGCTTATTTCTCCGCCCACAGGCAAAAAATCTAAAATCCGGCTACGTTAGGATCTGCCCCAGGTGTTTTACTATATGAATGCCAATTTTCATCTTTCAGTGGGCTTCAAAAACCTCTGGATAGACAAAAAAGAGGAACACACAAATAGGGAAATTATATATATGAGGCATTCCACACCAAATGTCCCGCTACAGAAAAACATGTGTCCCGTAAATTTCTGAATAGGTTGTTTGGATAGCCCTATATGTAACTAAAAAAATTGCGTTTTTGGTTTTTCAAATTTTCGAAAACTGGGCTTAGGAGGCGTGGTCAAATATTGGAAAAATGGTAAAATTTGTGGCGAGTTGCCTTGATTAAATATTTATCACATTAATACGGAATGCACCACAATGTCAAAAATTTACGTTCTTATATAGTTTTGTATGGGCTATCGATTAAAATTTTTTGTTTTGGAAAATTTTCAGAACCCGTTCTGAAATTTTCCATTTTTTAAAAAAGTAAATTTATCAAAAATCCGGCCACTTTTTTTTTCTTTTTTATTTATTTTCTTAAAAGTTTAGATGTTTGTCCATCCACACAAAAAAAATCAGAAACACGTTCATCTTTTTTTTCGAGAAAATCGCATTTGAACTTTAAATTTCATAACAATTTTGTTATTTGCTTGTATTTCTTTGTTTTAAAGTTGCGAATGAGTAATATTATTTGCATAAATATTCGTCATACGCTCTGTTGACACAAAAAAATACAAGCAAATTACAAAATTGTTATGAAATTTAAAATTCAAATGCGATTTTCTAAAAAAAAACGAAAAATACATTTCTGATTTTTTTTTGGTGGATAGACAAACATCTAAACTTTAAAAAAAAAAATTAAAAAAAAAGAAAAAAAAGTGGCCGGATTTTTGATAAATTGACTTTTTTAAAAAATGGAAAATTTCAGAACGGGTTCTGAAAATTTTTCTTGGAAAAAAATTTTATTCGATAGCTCATACGAAACTATATAAGAATGTAAATTTTTAAGATTGTGGTGCATTTCGTTTTAATGTGATAAATATTTAATCAAGGCAACTCGCCACAAATTTGACCATTTTTCCAATATTTGACCACGCTTCCTAAGCCCAGTTTTTGAAAAATTGAAAAACCGAAAACACAATTTTCTAAGTTCCATATAGGGCTATCCATACAAGCTATTCAGAAGTTTATGGTACACGTGTTTTTTTTTCGCTGGACATTTGGTGTGGAATGCCTCATATAGATTCATCAATTTAATGAAAAACTTCATTAAAGTAAAACTTCATCATTCTACATGAGTTTTTAGAAAAAGGACTTAAAATGCACTCTAATCAAAATTTGTTGTTTGAGGACTTGGTCCATAAAAATTGAAAATGTCTATATATAGAAAGTGCACTTTTCCAATATAAAAACAAAAAAATCGGTTTTGAGGGTTTGGTCCACAAAAAATTTAAAATGACTTTATCTCGAGAAGTCGATTTGATGCAACTTTTCTGATGACATAATCGTGTTAAGGAGGCCAAAATACGTTAGAAAATGTACTTTTTTGTAGAGTATTGTTATTTATTATTCCACCTTTAAAACTCTATTTTGAAAAAGATTATTCAAGGTCATATTTCTTTTACTAATCATTACGATGATATTGTCAAAGTAACAATTTTCAAGAAACTGTTTATAAAGTTGCTTGTTTTAAATTGATTGGTTTTTTTTTTTGCAAGACTTACTCGACACGTGTTTCGGAATTTGTCAGATTCAATTGCCCAGAGTATTTAGCAAATTCACAATCGTTAGTGGCAAAACATAAAGTAAACACATACTTAAACACACACATATAAAACAAAACAAAAAATAAGTAAAGTTTAAAAATGTAATTAAACAATTAATTAAATTAAACAGTTAATTGATAAAAAATTTACAAACAATTAAAATAATATTAAAATGTAAATTAAAAAAAAATAAAAAATTAATTGTATTAATTAAATATTTAATTAATATTAAATTTAAAAACAATTAAAACTTTAATTAAAATAAAACTAACATTATTATTTACTATGTAGGTCGACATTTCGAAGTGTTACAAACGGAGTGACTAACTAATATAAGTATACCCTCAATCACCCTTTAACTTCACAATAATGTTGGGTTTAAAGCTGTAGACAATAAAGTATTACAAAAACATTTTGTACTAGAATTTATGATGTTAGAAAGTTTATATCACTCTGTCACAGTTTCCTTTTTTGTATATAATTCAATTTTTTTGGGAGTTACTTAGTATATAACCAAAAAAACACTATACATATTTGGATGTCAAAATAAGGTCATTCCATGCAAATAAAAAGGATTGTAAATTTTTGCTTTGTATGTAAATTATTTGTTAGTATTAAAAAATTTATCTAATTTTCAATCCATTTATTTTTATATTTTTCAGTATACGTTAAATTTTTTTTTTTTATAAATAAATAAATTTTATTAATCATATCTTTCATCTATAAATTTTCTAGTTAATAAACTTATCTAAAGAGAATTGTAAGCCCGGGGTAGCAATATGTAGCGGTGTAACACGAATTTCTATATTGAATTATAACCAGGGAAACCAAAAATATGCTCTAAAAAACACGTTTTATGCGCTTAAAAAATGCCCTTAAAAACGGAAAATATGCTCCAAAAAGAATAAAAATATGCTCTTAAAAAAAAATGTTGTCCCCTTTTTCGCGGTGTTTTTTAGAATTTGTTATAGAATAGAACTTCCAAATACCGTTATGTGCGGTAGTTAGAGGGTTAAATATGTTTTAAAAAAGTATTTGTCTTAATATTTTCTCCCAAGTTGCTGAATCTAAAGAAAACATAGTTTCATATACCGATATGAAGCAAGAACAGGCCAAAGGTAATTGTTGAAAAAAACATCCTTGTTGGATAAAAAATTTAAAAATAAATGTTGTCATAATAAAAATTGGAAAAGAATACTACAAAGGTTGAAAAAAAATCTCTAAAAATTAAAAAAAAATGCTCTAAAAAGTGAAAAAATGCTCTAAAAATTGAAAATATGCTTTAAAAATATGCTCTTATGCTAAAATATGCTCTTAAACCCAAAATATGCGAAAATATGCTCTTAAGGCTAAAATATGCAAAAATATGCTCTAACAAATCGATGCCAGAATTTTTAAAAACTTCTGAAACGGATAAATACCTTGCCCATTTATCAATAAAATGCACAGGAAAAAACATGATACTGCATATTTTTGGTTTCCCTGATTATAACAAACAAACCCTCTATCACTAGTGTGGAGGGTATTAAAATTAAAAAAAAAAAATATAAAATTTTTTTTTTTTTTAAATAAACAAAATTTTTTTGTATTGCATTAATTTATAAGTGTTCAGATAAAAATTATGAAGTTTGTCGAATATCGATAACTACCAAAACGTGAGACCCAAAAAAACAAAAATTTTTAGCATGGATCTCAAAACTATTTTTCAGAATTTTCAAAATTTTATGAAACTATGAATACATCCATACTTTTGATGTGACATAGTATAGGTTGTTGGGTTTGTCGAGTAGATCACAAAAATGCCCATTAAACTTGCCATACACCAAATTTTAGAGTTATTGTCAAAAAACGTTTTTTTTACTTCTTTCACAAAACCTCGTGTAATTTGGAAACTTTTCAATCGATTTTAAATTTTTAAACTGTTTTGGATAGAAGAAGGATAGACGAAGGATAGGGGTTTCCATGTGTGTGAGTTGGTCTATACAATGCATAGAGAAACATAGAGGCGAAGGTGAAAGAAAAAACAATATTGCTATCTTTTTCTAATTTCTCACACGTACGTTGTCGATGTGAATTCACCACACAATACATGTTTACAAGTCGTACTTTGTCAACAAATACATTTAAACAAGTTGTACTTTGACAACTCAATTTTTGACGCCTTCGCCTCTATGTTTCTCTATGATACAATGTATGTGGAATGTTATAAAATTTTCGAGGTTATTTTACATTTTTGTTTATAACTTTTGAACCGCTTAACCGATTTCGCTCAATTGCAATACCAAAATTCTCACGACAACAGCAAGTAAATATGTCAAGTCTTACCCCCAGTTTCTGTAATACGAACGCCATAAACATATCTATTGATATTTTCAATATTACCTAATTGTTTTGTTATTTTTTGAAAATTTTTCGAGTTTATCGATTACACCGCTCAACACTCATTTTCCGATTTGAATTCTGATGATCAATTTTAGTAGTCTTTGATCTCCTGATTCCAAATCTGTTTTCCAAATTTTCACTTCTCATCTAGACTTTTAGTTTTTCGCAGTTGATAATGCGAAAAATGGCGATTTTTGCATTATTTGAAAGCCTGCACAGCAGCCATTCAGTGGAATACAAATCTGGTATAAAGCCCAATAGTAGAATTTGTCTATGGTCTCCAACATAGAAAACATTTTTTTTTTTTTCAAATTATTGCGTTTGGTTGAGTTTCACTTGCGTTTTAAAATGATGCTGTTAAATTTACCTTAGTTTTTTGATATTTTTTAAAGAAAAACTAAAAAAAAAAAATATTTTACAAATTTATGTTTTCTGTGTTATTTTTCATATAAACTGGAAGATATATTTAATGGTTTTAAAAGTCTTTAAGAAATAATGAACTTTTTCCTAAATTTTAAGCTCATCACAGGAAAGATTGATCATCCGGTTTTTGTTTTAGAGCCTTCTAAAAATGGTACCCTTTCTAATTTTTTTCACAGTGTTTTTTTTAAATACATGTTTGGCCAATAATAGTGCAACAACTTCAAATTTTTGTTATATATCAGATTTTTATTCCACATAACGGCTGCAGTGCAGGCTTTAAAAAAATGCACATTTTCAACCGCGAATAATTAAAATTCTAGACGTGATGGAAAAATTTGGAGCACAGATTTGGAATTAGCGAGTCAAAATCTTTAAAAATTTTCTATCAAACACAGAAAGAAATAAAAAAAAAATTTGAGTAAATTTTTAATACTATTGAGTAAAAAATTACTCAATTTTCCACCAGTAAACGATTTAATAGTATTGAGTAAATTTTTAATAAAAATTTATTAAATGTTTGCCAAAAAAATTTGAGTAAATTTTTAATTGACACTATTAAGTGCAGGAACAGAACAAGAAGCACCACCTTTTAAAAACAGAACAAGTTTTATTTCACATCGGCGCCGGCCACCGGTTTAATCTGCCAAACCGTATGGAAAAAGTCGTGCCGGGCTTATTCTGTTTCTACTCTAAAAAAAAACAAAGTTTAAAAAAATTTCATATTTTTTTACAAAGAAAAAAACATGTTTTTTCAAACATTACCAAATATATTTTTGTCTTAAAGACATAAAAAAATTTTATAAATATGATTACAAACTTTCATGTATATATACAAAAAACTATAAACTAAACGAGAATTAAAAAAACTAAGGAAATTCCAAAAAAAAATAAAAAAGCTATTAAATTCTTATTAAATTATTTACTCAATTTGTTTTTAAATTTTTGAGTAAATTTTTAATTGCGTCAATTAAAAAATTACTCAAAACTTTTTTTAAATTTAAACAAGTGATTACTCAAATTGTTTTTCCCCATATTTTTTTCTGTGAACTTTAAACCGGAGCCAAAAACCTTTGATTTGTTAAGCGGTGTTATTTTCTGCTACACTCAAAAAAAAACCTTGTCAAATTCCCAGAAAAATTCTCGTTATCCCATTTTACCAACATTTGACAGTTTTCCTTGTTTTTTAACAAATAATTTTCGATCGAAATTTTTGTAACTTTACAGTTTTTCTTGTAATTTTACAAATTTCTAAGATTTTTTACAAAAAAAAAAACTAGTAAATTTACGAGAACTTCTTGTAAATTTTAATCCGCCAAAAAAAGTTGTAAATTTACAATTTTATTGGTAAAAATCTTGTAAAATTACAAAAAAGCTAATTTTTACTAGGAATTCTTGTAAAATATGAGGTATCAAAAATCTAGTAAAATCACGAAACCTCCTTGTAAGTTTTTTCGCGTCAAACAAATTGTAAATTTACATTTTTTTTGGTAAAAAGCTTGTAAAATTACAAAATTATTGGTAAAAAACATATTTGACAAAAAAAGGAATTTTTGTCAAATATGAGGTAGCAAAAAAACTTACAAACTTTTCTTGTAATTTTAGAAGGATTGTAAAAAAAGGTTCCATGCAGAAATTTTGCTGAACTGGCAACAGCTTTTGGAAAGGAAACTCGAGTTAAGGAGCGCTGTCAAACCTGCTGAATTCATGCATAATTCTCTAAGGCGATGATTAAAGCATTCTTTTATAGCGCTGGTTTAGCGCTATAAAGATGCAGTGAACTCATGTGCCATCATTCAAAATGCGTTAAAGATGTTACACTCAAAAAAAAACTTGTAAAATTACAAGAAAAACTTGTAATTTTTTTTTTGCTACATCCTATTTGACAAAAATTTCTAGTAATTTTGCAAGCGTGTTACCAATAATTTTGTAATTTTACAAGGTTTTTACCAATAAAATTGTAAATTTACAAATTTTTTAACACGATCAAATTTACAAGGAGGTTTCATAACATTACTGGATTTTTTGCTACCTCCTATTTTACGAGAATTCCTAGTTTAATAATTTTGTAATTTTACAAGCTTTTTACCAATAAAATTGTAAATTTACAGTTTTTTTGGCGCAATTAAAATTACAAGGAATTTTCGTAAATTTACTATATTTTTTTTTTTAATTATCTTGGAAATTTGTAAAATTACCAAAAAAATTGTAAAATTAAAAAAAAATAAATTTCGATCAAAATTTGTTTGTTAAAAAACAAGGAAAACTGTCAAATATTGGTAAAATGGGATAACGAGACTTTTCCTAGTAATTTGACAAAGTTTTTTTTTTGTGTGTATGCTTGAAGCACTCTTTGCAGCACCAATTAATGCGCAAAAATGATGCAGTCGAATTATGTGTCTTTGTCCAAAACTCATGATTTTTCATTAAAAAAAATATTAAAAATATTAAAAAGGAAAGCATGGGTGAAATTTTATCAACAAATAATTTTATATTATAAGTTTTTTATAAAAAATCTTAACAAAAAGTTGAAATTTTTTATGTTTTTTTATGAAAATCCGAGTTTTACATTTGCATCGTTTGTTCAGAGTTTCCCTATTTAAATTCAGAAGTGAAAAGAACATTTAGTGTTATGAATTTTTTTAAAAATAAAATATAGAATTTCGTTAAATACATCAAATTGTTTAGTCCATTTACGGGCTCGGGACAGACCTTTGAAGAATTAATTCACTTTTTGATTTGATTCGAAAAAGATTAATTCATATTAATAAATCAAGGAATTAATTCTTGATGATTTGATTCAAAAGAATTAATTTCAACTATTTGTTGAAAGAATTAACTAATTTTTTGTTTAATTCCTTGTTTAAATAATGATTTGATTCACTTGATTCAAATCAAACAAGAATTAATTCACTTGATTCAAATCAATTTGATTCAAATCAATTGATTAAAATCAATTTGATTCAAATCAATTGATTCAAATCAAAAATGTTTTGAATCAGTTGATTTAAACATTTTTTTCTTAAATCAAAGTATTTACTTTACACACGCACACATATACTATAACATTTATGCTTGTGCGGTAGTAGCAAGCAAAAAGTCAAAGCAACAGAATTTAATAGTGTACATTTTATTGGCAGCGCACAAGCTGCATTTTTTAGCCTATGCCCGCATGCATAGGAATCACAAAAATACAAGACATTGCTTTAATATAACATTTATTAATTTCCACATATATATTAAGGGTGGGATAATGCACGACTTTTCGATATAATGGAAATGTATGTGTATAATAAAAATGTTAATCATTAATTGTTTTTGTGTAAAATTTAAAGTTATTTTTATGCTGAAGAGCCAAATTCGTTATTGACTAAAGTAGAGATAGGCGCGTGAGTGGATTTTGACTCACACTCACTCACGCAAAAAATTATAGGATCACTCACTAATCACTCACGCAATATTTTTTTACTCACGCTCACTCACTATTCACGTGAGTAATAAAAAACTTACTCACACTCACGCGTGACTCACGCCAGATTCAATCACGCTCACGCGTGAGTCACGCAAAATCCACTCACGCAATAAAATTTTCTTACCAAAAACAAAAAAAAATTAAAAAAAAAAAAATTTTCACGAAAGTTTAAAAAAAATTGGGAAAATCAAAAAATCTAATCACGCAAACTCACGCAAAAAATAAATGACTCACTCACTAATCACTCACTCAGTTTTTTTTTCAAATCACGCTCACTCACAATCACGTGATTGAAATGAAAATCACTCACGCGTGATTCACGTGAATCAAGCAAATCACGTGACCAGCGCCCAACTCTAGACTAGAGGTACACATTTAATAAAACTGTACAATTTGGAGTGTTGTTTATTGATGGCGTGTGTTTAAAATTGACGATATTCCAATGACTTTAACGCAATCAGACATGATAAGATTTTTATAATGTGCATTTTTAGTGTTTGATTTAAGTGAAAAAAGTTTAAATCAAGTTGATTCAAACCAAAAGTGATTTGAATCAGTTGATTTAAATCAAAAGTGATTTGAATCAGTTGATTCAAATCAAAGTGATTTGAATCAGTTGATTCAAATCAAAGTGATTTGAATCAGTTGATTCAAATCAAAATGTATTAATTCAATTTAATCAAATCAAAGAATTAATTCTTTGCAATGAAATTAAGTGAATTAAATAATGAATTAATTCTTTTCGATTTATGGAAACAGGGAATTAATTCAATTATTTTAAATCAGATTTAAGAAATTGAATTAGGGAATTAAATCTTCAAAGGTCTGGCTCGGGAGTATATTCTGAATGCCTTGAAATCGGGGCCTAATTAAGACTTACGGACAAGTGTAGTGTTTTCCAGGAGGCTAAGATAGTTACTTGCCATTGATAAACCCATTTCTAACGAATTTTTTTATAGATAAACATTTTCATATGAACATTTTCATAACTATAATGAACAAAATTCTTTTCTATTAATAGAAATGAGTTTTACATGGAATCATCCATATTTCCGTATGTCAATTTTTTATTTTAATTTTTTGGTATTTTTATGACTGTTTTTCTCCTATTGCCACAGTATTATTTGTTTACAAGCTGTCATTTTATCTTACTGTTCCAAATTCTTCTACTAACGACATACTTTCCCCAATGGCAGACATCATTTTGTTAATGTTTCATCATAAGAAAACAATATCTAACAAAATCTGAGTGGATTTTTGTGTTAACCCGTTAAAGGACAAAATTAAAATAGACGATAAGAATTGAAAAATATGTGTATGTCCATTAGGGACTATAACTTATTTCAAATTTCGTCGATCGCCGGTCAAATTATAGTTCATTTGTTCTAAAAACTCTATGTTTAAAATTTTTTCCCCCTAAACGTTTTTTCTAAACATACTTACCTCTTATCTCTACTCCCTGAGTGTGCTGTCATACAAAATTATATTTTTATAAAATTGGCTCCCACTATAATTTGGGAGCCCTCTTAAGGAGTTGAGACAGGGGGTAAGTATGTTTTGAAAAAATATTTGGGGGAAAAATGAATGTTGGTTAGTCTTAATATAGATCCCTGTAGGACGCACCATTGGACCGGTAGAAGCTGATTAAATAAAAGAAATTTATAAAAAATAAAAAAAATGTATGCTAACCGTCTTAACGGTTGGAGGTAGAGGTTGGAGATAGAGGATTTCTACACTCAAAGAACTGTAAAACAATTTGTCATAAAAGTTCTTCCAATGAAACTTTTCAATGAAGTTTTCATAAATGTTATAAAAATGTTCATAAATATAATGAAATGTTTCATAAATACTATGAATATTTATGAAACATTTCATAAATATAATGAAACAGTTGCATTGGACGAACTTTTATGATGAGTTTCATTGTATTAATGAAGCCTTTTCTTTCTGTGTAGAGGGGTTAAATGTAAGATCGATCCCCATTGATTTGTGAACAAACCTACTCCTACTCTCAACTCCTTAATTGGGCTCCTATATAAAATGCCATTTTTATGAAATTTACTCCCACCGATCTAACTGCCCTAGGATTGCCCCTAGACGAGTCAAGTGTATATCGGACCTCCAATATTTTTTTAATATCGACATTTTCTCGGAACATACCTACTCTCAATCTTTAACCCTTAAGGTGGTCCCCATAGATTTTTTATCCAAAATTTTGTTTTTTTAGGACATCAGCTTATAGCGCTCACATGGTTCCCCTAGAGGGGTAAAATGTATGACTGACCCCCATTACTTTTTCCATACACAAAAAAAAAATGTCCCAACATACCCTACCCCTTTCTCCACTCCCCTAAGTGAGCTCCCATACAAAATGCCATTATTAAAAATTTGATCCCACCGCTCTAACTGTCGAAGGGTTGCTCCTAGACGAGTTAAATGTGTTACCGACCCAAAAAAATAAATTTAATATTTTTTTATTTTTACATATATTTTTTTTAATACCAACATTTTCTCAGAACTATCCTCAATCTTCAACCCTTTAGGTGGTCCCCATACATTTTTTTTAATATTATTTTTTTTTGTAGGACAACAGCACGTAGTGCTCACATGGTTCCCCCTAGAGGGGTACAATGTATGACTGACCCCCATTACTTTCCCGATAATCAACAAAAAATTGGCAAGCAGTTCAATCTTTTTTATGCAAAAGGTGTCCTATTTTAGGAGCCCCTGGAGGTGCCCCTATTGGATGTGGTCCACGGACCAAACTTAAGCTCGAAATTACGTTGGCTATAACCGGTATGAATTTTTACTGCAATCGGTTCAGTACTTACTTAATGGATGGATATTAAAAAAAAAAACGATTTTAAACCACTGTGCATTGCAGTCCTAAAAAGGTTAAGTACAACCCAAGAAAATATTTTATATTTTTTGGTACAACCCTCAACATTTATTGTCGGTCAAAGTTAATTAAAAAACATCTATTTAATGTTCTTTACGTTCACGCATTACATTTTTTGTTTTATGAAAAGCTCTTTTAGTTAATGCTGGTATTATGTGTGTGTGTACCCAGGCAGAAACTGCCAACCGTTCCAAAGAAAAAGTCTAGGCAAAGTACTTTATTTTTTGTGTAAAAGGTAGTATGAATTCGGAAAAGTGCTTTGCAAGCGCTTTGCCAATGTTTTTCTTTTTAAATCCGTTCACAGTATAAATTTTTTATTAAAATTCATTAATTTTCGCAACAATTGGAATATTTTTTATTTCCCCACAGGATAAGTGGCCGGTCCTTGATAGTTCTCGTGATATGTCACTTAGACACAATGACCTACATATTACAAACTTAACACCTTTTATATAAAAACACCTGTTTCTTTCGTGAGGAAGTGTCTTAAACTCCGGATACATCACATGTGAAATGTCACTGGGCCTATCCCTTTGGACCACTACCCGATTCGGTTCAATACACCACTTTTTTTTGGGGACTATTCCAAAAATTTTCCTAGAAGCATTTTAAATAAATTTTTTATTCCAAAACGCAAAGAAAACTGTAAACAAATTTAACTAATAAATTAGTCAATAAATTTTTTTATCCTAATTTAATAAATTTCTTTATTCAAATAAACACCAAAAAAAGTTGTGTCTTATGGACTTATACAATTTTGATACGTCCCATTTTTTTGTTCTAAAAGTGCTATAATAGTACCATATTTTTTGTTTTAAAGGCGCTTTCAAAGCGCTTTAAAATAGCAACGACATACCGTTTACCGTGGTTATCATTTTGAACGCTGGGGGAGTACTAAACTGTGATGCTTTCACAGCACACAAGCGACCATAAAAGGTACTTTGCCAGCGCTTTCCCGTTCGTATTTTTCTGCCTGGGTATGTTTGTTTAATTTTTATTATTATTCATATAATTTTTATACCCTACACCAATCTGTCGTACAGAGTCCAATGAGTTTGTGATGATGTTTGTTATTGGTCCACGCAAAATAAATTATCTGTCCAATCAGCAGAAAAATCTGCTGAAAATACACCCATTTTGAGCCATATAAGAAATCTGCTGATTTTACGAAACGAATTAACACTTAAAAAAAAAAATTCTTGAAAAAAATAATGACAGCAAAGTATTTCTAAAAATATCTTCAAAAATATCTTTTTAATTGTATAAAAAACGAAACAAATTAACTAACACTTAAAAAAAAAAACTTAAAAACATTTTTTGAATAATTAATGACTGCAAACTATTTTTGTAAAATTTTAAAATAATCTGCTAAAAATATGTTCAGAAATATCTTTTTTATTGTTTAAAAAACGAAAAAAAAAAAACTTACAATTAGAAAGTTTTCATGAAAAAATAATGAAGCAAACTATTTCTGTAAAATTTTAAAATAATAATCTGCTAAAAATATGTTCAAAAAATCGTAATTTTGAATGCGCCAAAAATTAGTAAAATAACCATTTTTATTGGTAAAAATATTGTTTTAAAACCGTAAAAATAAAAAAAATGGTAAACTTACAAGATAAAATGGTAAACATGTTTAAAAAAATGGTAAATTTACAAAAAAAAAAAAAATTTTGTTAAAAAACATAAATCCTCGTAATAAAATCATTTTTGTAAAATAACTGTTTTTTTTTTGTAAATTAACTAGAATCCTCGTAATAAATTTTTTAAATGTATTACTTATTATAACAAGTTATTGCTGATGTTTGTAACTACCCGAAATATTGGTCCTAGACACACCTTTTAGTATACCTATCGACTCAGAATTACTTTCTGAGTCGATTTAGCGATGTCCGTTCGTCCGTCTGTCCATCTATCGGTTTAAGCACGATACAGTTCGCAATTTTCGATCAATTGACTTGAAATTCGAAACTTAAGCTTTTTGTGGCCCATGGACGAAGCCTATTGAAATTGGAAAAAATCGGTCCATGTTAAGACCTACAATAAAAAAAAAACTATAATGTTAGCAAAAAAAGCTTGTAAACCTACAAGAAAATTTGCTGATTTTGAACCCACAATTTTTTTGCTAAAGTTAGAAAAAATGTTTTGCCAATAATTAGTTAACTAAATATATATATATTTTTTTTTAACTTAGTTTATACACATCTGAGGACCCCATTGTGTTCGGACCCGATAGGTCCAGACCCCGATGGGCCTAGACCTAGTTGGGTTCCTTAAAAATTGTCATAGTTTTTGATCCAAAATTTGTGTCCGTTTCGCTCTGCCTTGCTTAGTTTTTGAGATACGTGATTATAGAGGACCACTGGGGTCTTGAGAATTAAAAAACTCGATAACTTCAAAAATATTACTCGGAGAGCTTTTGTTCTACGTGTTGAGGGCTACAAAAACGCTTTTGGACTTTTTGTTGTGTCGGTAATATTTACCGAGATATGAGCATTTTAATATTTTCGGAAATGCTAACTTTTTTGGATCCAAAGTTAGGGCCCATTAGGGTCCACACATGTGAAGAGGACCGGTGGTACTATGGAGTGATCGAGAACCAAAAATGGCCTCCATTTTGCTCTTTCTGGCTTAGTTTCCGAGATAGCGCCATTTTAAGTTTTCTGAAAATAAAAAAAATTTACAATTTATTTTGCTAGTATTAGCAAAAAATCTTGTGAAAATGTAGTCAACTCAATTTCAAATTTAGCAAAAGAAATTAGTTCAAAGTTTGTTTAAAATTGCTAATGTGCTAAATGAAGTTTACAAGAATTTTTTGCTAACATGCTAATCTCAACTAAAAATTTGCTAAAAGTTAGCTAACTAGCGTTAGCAAAAAAAAAATAGTAAATCTACTAACGTATTTTTTTGAGTGTGGCTTAAGAGCTTCTAATAACCATATTATAATAGATATCGTTTTGAAATTTAACAGGTAATAATAATTTGTATGCGCAAACCATCATACCAAATTTCAAAGGAATCGGGTCCGTCCTTCTGGTAGTCCTCATACAAACCACCCTCCCGATATTCACATAATTTCCTCAAAATTCATAAAAATGGAAATATTTGATAAACATTTTATTTTTAGGTTTTATGCATGTACTTAAGTAACCTTATCAAATCGGAATATAATTGGACGATTTTTGGACTTAGTCCCTATACAAATTTGGACCGATATTCAGTTAAATCGGTCAATTGACAAAAAAATAAGCCAACTCCACTAAAATTTGACCTGTGTGTGTTTTCTACACTAAATAAACATCTAACAACGACAGAGCCAATCGTTCCATGTTTGGACTTGGGACCCATTTTCCAGGTAACACTGGTGTAGGGTATCATATGGTCGGTCTTGACCGACTATAACTTTCTTACTTGTTTTCCTGGAGTGTATATAAGTAGACATAATGAGAATTTATGTACTAAATACACAACATAATACAGCTCTAAATTTCAAACGAAATGTCTGGCCGAACCATCTCCATTAAATTCAAACATACCTTCGTACATAAAGTCTGTGTTACAGATAACTACCTAACTGCACTCAAAAAAAAAACCTCGTAAAGTTACCAAAAAATCTCGTGATTTTACGAGGCTATTCTCGTAAAATAGGAGGTAGGTAAAATTCTTGTAAAATTACGAGGATTTCCTCGTAATTTTGAATGCGCCAAAAAATTGGTAAAATAACCAATTTTATTGGTAAAAATATTGTTTTAAAACCGACAAAATAAAAAAAAAAAATGGTAAACAAGAAAAAATGGTAAATATGTTTTAAAAAATGGTAAATTTACAAAACAAAATGGTAAATTTACAAAAAAAAAAAATTAAACAACATACATAAATTCTCGTAATAAAATCATTTTTGTAAAATAAATGTTTTTTTTTGGAAATTAACTAGAATCCTAGTAATACATTTTTCAAAATTTTGTCAACTTTTTTTTTTAAATATTTTTTAATAAAAAAACTTGTTTTTTTTGTTAAACAACATAAATCCTCGTAAAACATAATTTTTTTTAAAATAACAGTTTTTTTTGTAATTCAACTAGAATCCTCGTAATAAAAACTTTGTTATAAAATTAAAGTTTTTCTTGTAAAATAACCTTTCAAAATGGTAGAATACAATTACGAAAACAAATTTGTAAAATTACCAATAAAACTGTAGTTTTCGTTTGAGAAAAGTACAAGATTTTTTGTTAAAAAACAAGGAAAATTGTTAAATATTGGTAGAACGGGATTACAAGGCATTTTACCAGGCGTTTTACCAGTTTATTTTTTTGAGTGTTGTAATTTTTATTGCGCCAAAAAAACTGTAAATTTACAATTTTATTGGTAAAGAGCTTGTAAAATTTCTAGGAATTCTCGTAAAATAGGAGGTAGCAAAAAAATCTAGTAAAGTAACAAAACCTCCTTGAAAATTTTATCGGGTCAAAAAATTTTTAAATTTGCAATTTCATTGGTAAGAACCTTGTAAAATTACAAAATTATTGGTAAAAAGCTTGTAAATTATTTTAATTTTTGTCAAATAGGAGGTAGCAAAAAAAAAAAAGTTACAAATTTTTCTTGTAATTTCACAAGTTTTTTTTTTTTAGTGTATTAACTATTGAACCACTGGACCGATTTTGCTGAAATTCAATACCAACGACAAATATACATGCCAAGCTTCAGCAGCTTCAGTACTGTCTTTCGAAAGCTAGCGTGTTTTTGAATTAGTGAATTCGCTTAAAATCCTCTCTTTTTGCTTATAACTTTTGAACCACTGGACCGCTTTCGCAGTGTTGCAATACCAACCTGCCACGGTAAATTTAAAATATATATGTCAAGCGGCGGTAGCCTAGTATTAGTCGTTCGAAAGTTAGCGTGTTTTCATCAGACATACAGACAGACAGACTGACAGACGTCGCTAGATCGACTTAAAATCGATCGAGGAACATGAATATATACACTCAAAATAATACATTAGTAGATTTACTAATTTTTTTTGGCTAATGCTGGTTAGCTAACTTTTAGCAAATTTTTAGTTGAGATTAGCATGTTAGCAAAAATATCTTGTAAACTTCATTTAGCGCATTAGCAATTTTAAACAAAATTTGAACTAATTTTTTTTTGCTAGATTTAAAATTGAGTTGACCAAATTTTACAAGCTTTTTTGCTAATATTAGCAAAATAACTGGTAAATTTTTTTTTATTTTCAGAAAACTTAAAATGGCGCTATCTCGGAAACTAAGCCAGATAGAGCAAAATGGAGGCCATTTTTGGTTCTCGAGCTCTCCATAGTATCACCGGCCCTCTTCACATGTGTGGACCCTAATGGGCCCTAACTTTGGATCCAAAAAAGTTAGCATTCCCGAAAATTTTAAAATGCTCATATCTCGGTGAATATTGCCGACACAACAAAAAGTCCAAAAGCATTTTTGTAGCTCTCAACACGTAAAACAAGACCGCAAAATAGTTAAAAGCTCTCCGAGTAATATATTTGAAGTTATCGAGTTTTTTAATTCTCAAGACTCCAGTGGTCCCCTATAATCACGTATCTCAAAAACTAAGCAAGGTAGAGCGAAACGGACACAAATTTTGGATCAAAAACTATGACGATTTTTAAGGAACCCAACTAGGTCTAGGCCCATCGGGGTCTGGACCTATCGGGTCCGAACCCAATGGGGTCCTCAGATGTGTATGAACTAAGTTAAAAAAAAAAAAAAAATAGTTAACTAATTATTGGCAAAACATTTTTGCTAACTTTACCAAAAAAATTGTGGGTTCAAAATCAGCAAATTTTCTTGTAGGTTTACAAGCTTTTTTTGCTAACATTACAGTTTTTTTTTTTTTTAGTGTACTTTATGGGGTCCTAGACCGATATTTCGAGGTGTTACAAACGAAATGACTAACTAATATATACCCTCTATCACTAGAGTGGAGGGTATAAAAAACTTTGCATTTTACATTTTTGAAAAAAAAAAATGTTAGCAAAAAAATCATTTCGTTCAGACAAGTATTTGACCTCACAAAAAAATGTCAGGCCTGCCCAACTGAAAAATTAATGATGCTTACAAAAAAGTTAAAAAAAAATGGAAAGAATAAGCTTAAGCTTAAATTTTATACAAAATATGACCTAAAAATATGCATTTATAGCAGAATACTAGCAAAATATGCATTTAGAGCAAAATATGCAGAAATATGCCATTTTCAAGCAAATTCTGTGATTTGCAAAGATATTTGGTTTATGCTGTTCTACGAAAAACAGGAAAAAACATGCATTTGCATGGAAGTCCTCTCACTGATTATGTAGAAACTTTTTTACACGGAAATTCATATTCTTCTTAAAAATAAGGAAAGAAAGTAATTTAATTTTTTGACAATTTTAACCAGAAAATGGAATAGATTTTATTATATTTTACACTCAAAATAATAACTCTGCTAAATTACAGAAAAACTCTGCTAATTTAACAGAGTACACCATACTTTTCCAGCTAACAACATTTCTTGGTAATTTTACTAAAAAACTTTGTAAAATGATTTTGACAGAAAAAAACTGTTAATTTACAGAGTTTATAGTAAAATATTGGTTAAATATGAAAGCTTTTTTACAGAGAAAACTCTGTAATTTTACTATTAAACTCTGTAAAATGATTTGGACAAAAAAAAAAAACTGTTAATTTACAGAGTTTCTAGTAAAATATTGGTTAAATAAACCACCATTTAGCAAAGAAAACTATGTAAATTTATATATATTTGTAAAATATATTTGATGCAAAAAAAATTTACGGAAAAAACTCTGTAAATTTACAGAGTTTAGATAATTGCATGTTATTTTGTAAAATTTTTATAAGATTTCTGAAAAAAAATTTTTGATAACTTTTTTTGCTACTTTTTCAACTTTTTCTCAAAAAAAAAAAATATACAGATAACATTTTGATGTTTGGTAACAAAAACTACTCAAAACAGAAAACTTTTTTGGTTATAAAAAATACGAAGTATTTTGCTTAGACCTGTATTTTAGCAGAAAACTCTGTTAGTTATCTGTAAAATTAAGATTACAAAGTAAAAAGTAATATAACAGAGGAAACTTTGTTTTTTTGTCACAACAATTACAAAGTATTTTCTTTAAATCTGTATTTTGACAGAAAACTCTGTCAAATATCTGTTGTATTGAGATTACAGTGATTTTACAGAGTATTTTACAGAGTTTTTATTTTGAGTGTAGTTCATACACATTTGAGATCCAGAAATCGATTGGTATTTAAGCAAGTACAAAGTATTTTCAGCGAAATTTTTTTTGCAAATCGTTTTTTACATGTGGAGGGTATCAATACATTCGGCAAGGCCAAATTTGACTTTGTGTTACTTGTTTTTAAATCCGTAAATCTTTATGCTAGTAGTAAATTTAAATCCGCCTTCTAAAAATAAACGCAAATATATTTAACAAGAATTTTATTTATATTGATTAAAATGTGTTTTTATATTTTTTAATATAAGAAAATGTGTCTTGAGGCAACACTTTATTTGATTTAATTAAAAACAAAAAAAACAACTAATGAGAAACAAATAAATAAGGATTATATATGGAGTATTTCATGTCAAACCGGGAAATTTAAAAATTTACAGTTTTTGGTACCCATTGGAAACGCTCCCTGGTAAATTTTTAAAGTGACACCTCAGTTTTACTACACTGAAAAAAAAACCTTTTCAAAAAAACTAGAAAAAGTCTCGTAATCCCATTTTACCAGTTTTTTTGACAGTTTTGCTTTTTTTAACAAATAAATTTTTATTGTAATTTTACAAAATTCTAAGGTTTTTTACAAAAAATACTCAATTTTTGTTTTTAAATTTAAACAAGTGATTACTCAAATTCGTTTCCCCCATATTTTTTTCTGTTCGGGACAAAATTTTTAAAAATTTATGAAAATTTTTTTGTCTAAAATTTTTTTTTGGTAAAATTTTTTACTACACTCAAAAAAATAAAACTGTAATGTTAGCAAAAAAAGCTTGTAAACCTACAAGAAAGTTTGCTGATTTTGAACCCACAATTTTTTTGCTAAAGTTAGCAAAAATGTTTTGCCAATAATTAGTTAACTAAATTTTTTTTTTTTTTAACTTAGTTAATACACATCTGAGGACCTCATTGGGTTCGGACCCGATAGGTCCAGACCCCGATGGGTTAGACCTAGTTGAGTTCCTTAAAAATCGTCATAGTTTTTGATCCAAAATTTGTCCGTTTCGCTCTACCTTGCTTAGTTTTTGAGATACGTGATTATAACGGACCACTGCACAGTGGCCGAAATGGCCAATCTAGCGGCGCTTAATTCGGAAATGTAAAATAATAAAGACTAATGCTTATTTGCGGTTATAAAATTTAAAAAGAATTAATTTTTAAACAATTTTTATTTATTTTTATGTATTTTGGGAAATTTATGTGAATATTGGGAGGGTGGTTTGTATGAGGCCTAGAAATTAAAATGGTCCGATTCCATTAAAATTTAGAGCGATTGTTTATGAATATAAAAAACCTTTATTGGTCGAATTTCAAGAGGATATCTTGAATACTATTGTTAGGGGTATTTATTCTTGCGATAAAAGAAACTTAAATTTCAAATTTCAGCCAAATCGATTGAAAATTGTGGTCTGTATCGCGTTTATACTGTTTATTTGGACAGCAGATGGACCCTAAAAAACAGAGCAACTTGCGCGAACTAGCACGCCATACTGAAACGTCACAACAAAAATAACCCAAAATAATAAACAAAACAGGAAATGGACCGAATACGATCGAATTTAAAAAGTTGCAGTCCATGAAACTATAGTTAATATCACAAATGTAAACTCCTATAATGAACTAATAATAAACTAGATACACACAGGCCACAAACATTTATTTTTTAGTTAAAGCATACCTTTTACTTTCAATTAAAAATTTTTGGCTCAAAATGTGTAAACAATTGACTTAAAAGTATCAAGAAAAACTCACTGAGTAATTAGGCCCAAATTCCTTTAATACACTTGCTGCAGAAAATGTATATTTGATAGCTTACAGCTGTGCGAATATTAAGAGAAAAACAAAAGTGAAAACGTTAATTTTCTCTGTAAAGTATAGGTAATCGATACAGTGCAAAATATTTATCAGTTTTAATTTTTTAATTTTGACTAAGTAAAACGCCGCTAGATCAGTGATTTCGGCCACAGTGCACTGGGGTCTTGAGAATTAAAAAACTCGATAACTTCAAAAATGTTACTCGGATAGCTTTTGACTATTTTGCGGTCTTGCTCTATGTGTTGAGAGCTACAAAAATGCTTTTGGACTTTTTGTTGTGTCGGCAATATTTACCGAGATATGAGCATTTTAAAATTTTCGGGAATGCTAACTTTTTTGGATCCAAAGTTAGGGCCCATTAGGGTCCACACAAATGAAGAGGACCGGCGATACTATGGAGAATCCGAGAGCCAAAAATGGCCTCCATTTTGCTCTATCTGGCTTAGTTTCCGAGATAGCGCCATTTTAAGTTTTCTGAAAATAAAAAAAAAAATACCATTTATTTTGCTAATATTAGCAAAAAAGCTTGTAAAAATTTGGTCAACTCAATTTTAAATCTAGCAAAAAAAATTAGTTTAAATTTTGTTTAAAATTGCTAATGCGCTAAACGAAGTTTACAATATATTTTTGCTAACATGCTAATCTCAACTAAAAATTTGCTAAAAGTTAGCTAACCAGCATTAGAAAAAAAAAATTAGTAAATCTACTAATGTATTATTTTGAGTGTACAAACCGCAAAAAAATGTATCTGGCACTTAGAACATTTTCAAATTTAGTTTGAGAATATTGCCTTGTCCTATTGTCTCCGGTAACGGGATAAGTCTTTTCGAGACAGTTTAGTGTCCCGTTTTCAATAGTCACGAGATAGTGATTTTGAGTGGTGAGACACACTTTTCCCACAAGGTTGACACTCCAAACCGCAAACAAAATTGTGGTTGAGACTTAGAAAATTTTTTTTTCGGGACTTGTAAAACTGTGATATGTCATATTGTCTCCGGTCACCTGATAAGTAGCTATGAGACAGTTTAGTAAAAATTGTAAAAAAAAAAATTGTCCGGGAGTTGGAAAATTTTCAAAAAAATGGTACTTGAAAATTTTTTCTAAAATTTATGAAATTTTTTTTTCTAAAATTATTTTTGATGAAATTTTTTACAACAAAACGCAAAAAAATGTGTCTAGGATTTTTTTAAAATTTTGTTCGAGACTTGGTAAAAATTGGAAAGTTTAGCGTTGTCTTCGGTCACGCGATAAGTGTTTTTGATACAGTTTATAGGTGCACTCAAAAAAAAAAAGTCTTGTCAAATTACTAGAAAAAATCACTTTTGACCAATATTTGACAATTTTCCTTGAAATATGTTAAGTTTCAGTCATCTCTGTGCAATATTTTGTCCGCGACAGCATTTTCCACAGACAGACGGACATCGCTAGAATGTCTTAAAATCGATCGGGCATCATGAATATATGTACTTTATGGGGTCCCAGATCGATATTTCGATGAGTTACAAACAGAATGACAAACTTATATATACCCTCTATCACTAGAGTGGAGGGTATAAAAATTAGATGGAAAAAAAATTGATGATAAAAAAAATTTGATAAAAAAAAAGTTTGATGAAAAAAAAAGTTTGATAAAAAAATATAAAATTATGAAAAAAAATCTGATTGATAAAAAAAAAAATTTTGATTGAAAAAAAATTGATGACAAAAAATTATGAAAAAAATTAATAAAAAAAAATTTGATGAAAAAAAAAATTAGATGGAAAAAAATTGATGATAAAAAAAAATTTGATAAAAAAAGTTTGATAAAAAAAAAGGTTGATAAAAAAAATAAAATTATGAAAAAAAAATTTGATGAAAAAAAATTGATAAAAAAAAATTTATGAAAAAAAAAAAATATTGAAAAAAAAAATTTTATGGAAAAAAAATTGATGAAAAATAAAATTTGATGAAAAAAAATTTTTTTTTTTGTTGAAAAATAATTATGTTACTTTTTATTCACCAGCTGGTGAAAAACGGTTTTATTCACCACTAGCTGGCCCGGTCCGCGTTGCTGGCCCAAATATAAGATTTCGTCTCGCTTCAAATATATAGCCCTGCAAAAAATGTAATGAATTTCTTGGATTAGAAAAATTTGTGGGCGTGGTTTTAAAGACCCGATTACGCAGATAATCATCTTGAAATTATATTTTAGGAACTAAAAAAAATTACCAGGTCTTAGACTTTGCGATCTGCACATATTTAAAACTTCTTTGGTATTATTACGAACAACACAAAAATAAATTACGCATATCATTCGTTCTTATCGTGAGCTATTGTCTGGAGTTCAAACAAACCTTTATAGTTTTCCCGAATTTTCCATTTTCCCGGGACACTTTTCTCATTTATATTTCCTTAAAAACCTAATTGGAATTGGAACATAAAAAAATCGGTCCGGTCATTAGTAGTCGACACATTTAGACAAAAGTGGGCGTTAAAATTTGTGTGCTAAGTTAAACTTGTACATATGTTAACAATACCCAAGGATTTAAAATCATTTTTACCAAGTTTAAGCGGAATCTATTAAGAACAATTTTTTTTAATCGAATTAGAGTAAAAATTAATTTTAGATATATCGAAAAAAGTGGACGACGACAATTTTTATTTCCGAACAATTATATGGACTATTACTAACATTAAAAAAAAATAGCCAAATCGGTCGAGGCGTTCTCAAGTGTTGCAAATTTTAAGGATATTGAAAAATGTTGGCTTTGAAGTGGTGGAGGACAATAATTATTTCCGTAAAATCCGTACTTGGACTATAATGATCATTAAAGAAAAAAATTACCAAATCAGGCAAGTCGTTCTCCGATTTTAGATGTATTGAAAAAAGTTGGTGTGGACAATTTTTTCTTTCCGTAAAAACCTTAGTTGTACTATCACGAACGTCAACAAATTCTACTAATAGCCAAATCGGTCCCGCCGTTCTTCAATTTTAGATATATCGAAATAAAAGTGGGCGTGAACAATTTTTATTTTCGTTTAAACCTAAGTTGGTCTATGGCGAGCATTTGGAAAAAAGTTTAGCCAAATCGATCGAGCCGTTCTCCGATGTTAGATATATCAAAAAAAAGGAGGCGCAAAAGTGGGCGTGATTTATTTATTTCTGAAATAACCTAAGTCAAATATTAAAAAAAAAATAAGACGAACATTAAAAAAAAATATTTAACAAATCGGACAGTTCTGAAGGGTCAGTTACCAACGAAGTACATTTTATTTTTATTTATATTTTATTATTCTAGAATCTCAAATAATTAATTATATATCTTATTTTTCTATAGAGCACATTTTATATATTCGAAAAAAAGAGTGGGTCGACAACTTTTCTTACCGTAAATAACTTATTTAAATTTAACCAACTCGGTCCATCCATTTAAAAGTGGGCGTAGAAATGGAAAATTGTTCTTTCCGAAAAACCTTAGTTGGACTATGACGAACACTAAAAACAAAATTAGACAAATTGATCCAGCCATTACAAATAGACCATGTGCGTGGTCTATTTCTTTTTTCGTAAAAACAAAAGTTGGAATATGATGAAAATTCATTTAAAAAAATTTTGTCAAATCGGCCCAGACATTCTCAGATTTTAGATAAATTGGAAAAGTGGGTGTAAAAGTGGGCGTGGTCGATTTTTCTTTCAGTAAAAACTTATATTGGATTGCTACGAACATTTAAATAAAAAATTACCCAAATCGGTGCAGCCGTTTTCCGATTTTAGATAAATCAAAAAAGAGTGGGCGTAAAAGTGGGCGTGGTCAATTTTTCTTTACGCAAAAACCTAAGTTGGACTATGACGAACATTTCAAAAAAAAATTGTCAAAATCGGTCCAGCCGTTCTCAACTGACCAACGAACGACAATTGATTTTTATTTATATAGACTAGGTGAATTATTATCCAAGTTACAAACCCAAGTTATTAATATTTTTGGTTTTAAGAAAATGAAAATAGTAATTCTTGTTTTGTTTTTCGTTAATTGTTAGCTTATATAGTCAAACTGAGGTGGCGTCCTGCAACTTTTTTAAAATTAGACACCAGCCTAAAAACGTTATCATGTTAAAAAATCTAGCAAGTTTTATTTCGCCAAAAATGCAATATTATTGGTAAAAATCTTGTAAAATTACAAAAAAGCTCGTAATTTTTACTAGGAGTTCTCGTAACATAGGAGGAAGCAAAAAATCTAGTAAAGTTATGAAACCTTCTTGTAAGTTTTATCGCGTAAAAAAAATTTTAAATTTATTTTTACAAGCTTTTTTGCTAATATTAGCAAAAAAAAATTGTAAATTTTTTTTTATGAAAACTTAAAATGGCGCTATCTTGGAAACTAAGCCAGATAGAGCAAAATGGAGGTTCTCAGGCTCACTATAGTATCGCCGGTCTTCTTCACTTGTGTGGACCCTAATGGGTCCTAGGTCCAAAAAAGTTAGCATTCCCGAAAATTTTAAAATGCTCATATCTCGTTAAATATTGCCGACACAACAAAAAGTCCAAAAGCATTTTTGTAGCTTTCAACACGTAGAATAAGACCGCAAACAAGAACAAGAAGCCAAAAGCTCTCCGAGTAATATTTTTGAAGTTATCGAGTTTTTTAATTCTCAAAACCCCAGTGGTCCCCTAAAATCACGTATCTCAAAAACTAAGCAAGGTAGAGCGAAACGGACGCAAATTTTGGATCAAAAACTATGACGATTTTTAAGGAATGCAACTAGGTCTAGGCCCATCGGGGTCTGGACCTATCGGGTCCGAACTTAATGAGGTCCTCAAATGTGTATGAACTAACAAGGGAAGTCTCCCTGGTGTCACCCTCCGATCTTCGTGAAATTTGGATATGTTGTTAAGAACGAAAATTAATTCGACACGTATTTTTTTTTAGCGGCCCAAACTCATTTTTAGGGGGGGTCGATTTGTATGGGGGGAAATTGACCTTTTTTAGTTTTTTACGCTTTACGCCTATTTCAACAAAATAATATAGGCATGCGTGATATCAGATTAAAGGTATTTAAAATACCTATCTCGTGGTGCTAACAACGGGCCAAAGAAGTTATTATTTTTCGACTTATTAACAAAAATGTCCTAAAATTTTGCCATTTTACTCAATATGACGAAAAGTTGTGCATGTTTGGACACGTTCTTAGCACACGTAGATAGGTTTTCCAAAGACCTTTCATTTGGTATGTAACATGACTAGCTTTCTTTGTATAGTATAGGAGATAAACGAGAAAAACTGAAAAACGGCCTTGTCTTCCCCCCTCCTTTTTACCCCCTAAATATGAATTTGGGCCGCTAAGAAAAAATACGTGTCCCTTTATTTTTTCTGATCTACAAAATAAAACCAATTCCATAAAGATCCGCGGGTGACACTAGGGAGACTTCCCTTGTAAGTTGAAATAAAAACATTTCAGTTAACTAATTTTAGGCAAAAAATTTTTGCTAACTTTACCAAAAAAAAAGTGGGTTCAAAATCAGCTAATTTTTTTGTAGGTTTACAAGCTTTTTTTGCTAACTTTACAGTTTTTTTTTTATTTTGAGTGTAAGGAGATTTTAAAAAAAAAAAAAGAAAACTTTTTGATTGTTATCAACAATTATGATATAATTTTCAATCTTAACACCGTCCGACAGCCAATATTAAACATGAACCGATTGATATACGACTGAAAGTAGATATCAAATGAAGTAAAACTGCATTTACAGTTTTTCATTTCGTGACCCTGTTTCCTTGTAAAAGGACTTCAAAGTTTTAGAGAAAAATATTTTATAAAATTTAATTCTCTAAAACTTTGAAGTCCTTTTAAAAGGAAACAGGATCACGAAATGAAAAACTGTAAATTCAGTTTTATTAAATTTAGTCTCTAGCTTCAAACGTATAGTATCCACTTCGTGTTCAACGACTTTTTTCATTTTTGTCGGAAGGAGTAATATAATGTTCTCTTCTCTACATTAACATCATCTAAAACTTCATACAGTTTATAGGAAATCAGTGGATTACCCCATAGAAAAACCTCCTTGTTAGTTCTGATAATTTTAAAAATGCATTTTTATATGTAAATATGTACTTACCTTTTAATATTTTCATAGTGGGCTTCGTATTATGTACATATTTAGGGGCCTATTCACAAAAAAAGTCATAACTCAATCATAACTCAATTTTTTCCATGTGGTTGTTGTAAACAATCATAAAAAAATTCAAATTTTGTTTGAAAATTTAAAAAAATTAAAGACCTGCTACCCACATCGTCTCAAAATTGACAAATAATTTTAAATTTTGAGACTTTTTATGATTGTGCTTACAACAAACACAGGGAATATGAAGTTTGAAAATAATAAAATTAGTCATTACCAGTCATAACTCTGAATAGGCCTGTTAGTTTGAAAAAACTTTTCTCACTCTTATGCATTTCCATGGAAAATAGATTTGTGGTATGTAGATGAATAGTTTATGCACTTTTTTTTTCATTGGAATTTTCTGGCAGGAATTAATAGTGGCAGGGCGAATACTGCAACTATTCTTGCATAACAACTGCACTTACAAAAAACAAATTCATTATAAATTTATCATAAAAATTATAATTAAAGTAAATGTTATCTACACTCAAAATAATAACTCTGTTAAATTACAGAAAAACTCTGCTAATTTAACAGAGTACACCATACTTTTCCAGCTAACAACATTTATTGGTAATTTTACTAAAAAACTCTGTAAAATGATTTTGACAGAAAAAAACTGTTAATTTACAGAGTTTATAGTAAAATATTGGTTAAATATGAAAGCTTTTTTACAGAGAAAACTCTGTAATTTTACCATAAAACTCTGTAAAATGATTTGGACAAAAAAACTGTTAATTTACAGAGTTTCGAGTAACATATTGGTTAAATATACCACCATTTAGCAAGGAAAACTATGAAATTTACATATATTTGATGCAAAAAAAAATTTACAGAAAAAACTCTGCAAATTTACAGAATTTAGTTAAATGCATGTTATTTTGTAAAATTTTTATAAGATTTCTAAAAAATAAATTTTGATAACTTTTTTTGCTACTTTTTCAACTTTTTCTCAAAAAAAAAATTACAGATAACATTTTAATGTTTGGTAACAAAAACAAAAACTACTCAAACCAGAAAACTTTTTTGGTTATAAAAAAATACGAAGTATTTTGCTTAGATCTGTATTTTAGCAGAAAACTCTGTTAATTATTTGTAAAATTAAGATTACAAAGTAAAAAGTAATATAACAGAGGAAACTTTGTTTTTTTGTCACAACAAAATACAAAGTTTTTTCTTTAAATCTGTATTTTGACAGAAAACTCTGTCAAATATCTGTTGAATTGAGATTACAGTCATTTTACAGAGTATTTTACAGAGTTATTATTATGAGTGTATATATCGTCCATTCCACCAGACATTTGGTAATTTTAGGCATTTTTTGACCGAGGGTCTTCCGATTTTTGTTATTTTTTTCATACAGATACTCTTTCAGATCGAAAATATTTGAAAAACTCGCTATTTTATTCAGCTGAGCAGCTGTATTTTCTAAACTACATATCGCATTTTAACAATCCATAGCGCATACGAATGGTATGTAAGTCTATTTTGATATCTTATAAACTGAAAAAATATCGGTGGTTTAAAAGTGCATTTTATATGCAAATGCAGTTTTGAAGTGCATTTTGCGAAACTTTTACCCCATTTAATTTTTTAAATTATACCAAAATCATGTAAAAAAAAATATTTTTAAACCGTTATATTTTCAAAAGTACGAATCGTATCTCATTGTTTTTATCATAGATGGGAATTTTTCATTACCATTGAAATTTAATTACCATTGGTTGATATCAATGGTAATGAAAAAAATTTCATTACCATTTAATGGTAATTAAATTTTTTTAATTGAAAAAATAATTACCAATTGTAATGAAATGCACCAATTGTGGAAAAACACCAATTATAATTGGTTTCAAAACCATTTGTTTACACAATTTTGTCTTTTTGAAAAGTTATAAGTTTAAACATCAAAGTATGTTTTTTTTTAAATATGAATAAAGACAAAAATCTAAACGCAAATAAAAAACTTCAAATATTGTGTTATACAAAAGTCAAACGTGCGTTTGGTTCATAAAATGTGAAAAATTGAAATACGAATTAACAAAAAACAACAGATATTTTCAAATATTAACGATTTTGACAATATTGTGATGACTTTTACTAATGGTTATTATTTTTTTTAATTGGTGACATACCAATGGTAATTATTTTTTTTTTTAATTTTCATTAGTAATTAAATTGATAAGTAATTTAATTGGTTTAATTGATACAACCAATTGTAATGAAAAAAATTGCATTACCATTGACATCAATTAAATGGTAATTAAACCATCAATTAATTGGTCCCATTAATTAATTAGTCCCATCTATGGTTTTTATGCACATTAGAAACGTATTTTTATCTATTTTTTGCATTTAATGACCGCAAATATGTTGGTGTTTCAAAAATACATTTTATATGCAAATGCAGTTTTGAAGTGCATTTTTCAAAACTTTTGCCCCTTTGAATTTTTTTTAGTTATCATATTCGAAAAGCTTACAATTTTTACTACAAAAAAATGCTCTCCTAATAATGGACCCACTGTGTGTGATATGACTCATGGACTTGAAATTTGGACTGTAGGTTCACCTCCCGGAATATAGATCCACTAAGGCTGGATTTTTGCCAATGTTGATTCTAAGGGGGTAAAAAGGGTAAAAAACTGTACTTTTGGTACTTTTTATATCTCCTGAAATAATGGTCATGGAGACTTGAAATTTTAACTGTATGTTCACCTCCCGGAATGTAAATCCTGTAAGGCTGGACTTTTGCCAATGTTGAATCTAAGGGGGTAAAAAGGGGAAAAAACTGTACTTTTGGTACCTTTTGTATTTCCTTAAATAATGGTCCTAGAAACTTAAAAATTGGAATGTAAGTTCAGCTCCCGGAATATAGATCCAATGAGGCTGGATTTTTGCCAATGTTGATTCTAAGGGGGTAAAAAGAGTAAAAAACTGTACTTTTGGTACTTTTGATATCTCATTAAATAATTGTCATAGAGACCTGAAATTTGGACTGTATGTTCACCTCCCGGAATGTAGATCCTGTAAGGCTGGACTTTAGCCAATGTTGATTCTAAGGGGGTAAAAAGGGTAAAAAACTGTACTTTTGGTACCTTTTACATTTCCTTAAATAATGGTACTAGAAACTTGAAATTTGCAATGTAGGTTCACCTCCCGGAAAAAACATTCACTAAGGCTGGGTGTTTGCCAATGTTGATTCTACGGGGGTAAAATGGGTAAAAAAGTGTACTTTTGGTAATTTTTTTTATTTTCTGAAATAATGGTCTACAAACTTAAAACTATAAATGTAGGATCCTCTGCTGAAAAATCAAATTTTGAAAATTTGGATTATAAGGGGGGTCAAAGGGGTAAAAATGGTACTTTTAGTACCTTTTGTTATTCCTTGAAATAATGGGCATAGAAACTTAAAATTTGGACATTCTGGAAAAAATACTTTTTGGAATTTGCGTTTCATAGGGGGGTAAAATATTGTACTTTTGGTACTTTTTATATATCCTAATCTAATTATCCTAGACACCTGAAATTTGGAATGTGGAATACTACCTTTTGTACAATGAAAGTAAATTTAAAATACCTTTTATAAAAAGTACTTTCTATAAAAAGTACCTTTATAAAAAGTACCTTTTATTAAAAGTACCTTTTATAAAAAGTACCTTTTATAAAAAGTACCTTTTATAAAAAGTATCTTTTATAAAAAGTACCTTTTATAAAAAGTACCTTTTATAAAAAGTACCTTTTATAAAAAGCACCTTTTATAAAAAGTACCTTTTATAAAAAGTACCTTTTATAAAAAGCACCTTTTATAAAAAGTACCTTTTATAAAAAGTACCTTTTATAAAAAGTACCTTTTATAAAAAGTACCTTTTATAAAAAGTACCTTTTATAAAAAGTACCTTTTATAATAAGTACCTTTTATAAAAAGTACCTTTTATAAAAAGTACCTTTTATAATAAGTACCTTTCATAAAAAGCACCTTTTATAAAAAGTACTTTTTATAAAAAGTACCTTTATAAAAATTACCTTTTAAAAAAAGTACCTTTTATAAAAAGTACCTTTTATAAAAAGTACCTTTTATAAAAAGTACCTTTTATAAAAAGTACCTTTTATAAAAAGTACCTTTTATAAAAAGTACCTTTTATAAAAAGTACCTTTTATAAAAAGTACCTTTTGTAAAAAGTACCTTTATAAAAAGTACCTTTTATAAAAAGTACCTTGTATAAAAAGTACCTTTTATAAAAAGTACCTTTTATAAAAAGTACCTTTTATAAAAAGTACCTTTTATAAAAAGTACCTTTTATAAAAAGTACCTTTTATAAAAAGTACCTTTTATAAAAAGTACCTTTTATAAAAAGTACCTTTTATAAAAAGTACCTTTTATAAAAAGTACCTTTTATAAAAAGTACCTTTTATAAAAAGTACCTTTTATAAAAAGTACCTTTTATAAAAAGTACCTTTTATAAAAAGTACCTTTTATAAAAAGTACCTTTTATAAAAAGTACCTTTTATAAAAAGTACCTTTTATAAAAAGTACCTTTTATAAAAAGTACCTTTTATAAAAAGTACCTTTTATAAAAAGTACCTTTTATAAAAAGTACCTTTTATAAAAAGTACCTTTTATAAAAAGTACCTTTTATAAAAAGTACCTTTTATAAAAAGTACCTTTTATAAAAAGTACCTTTTATAAAAAGTACCTTTTATAAAAAGTACCTTTTATAAAAAGTACCTTTTATAAAAAGTACCTTTTATCAAAAGTACCTTTAGAAAAAGTACCTTTTATAAAAAATAACTTTTATAAAAAATTTAAGTCCTACCTTGTTCAAATAAACACCTGTTTAGGTGTAAAATTCAGGGTTAAAAAAACTGGCTGGATTTTCAGCAAAAACACATAATTTGTACTGTTTCGTCATCATAAAAATTATCAAAACAAAACAGCAGTCAATAACTGAACTGTTAAAAATGGTCAATTTTCATCAGCAGCAGTACAGTTAAAGTTTTTTTTTTTTTGAAATTAACAAACTTGCCAGCACACAGTTCAGCTTCAGTTTAAAAAAACAAAAAACAGCACAGACGACTGAATTGTCTGGTTACTGCGCTGCACAAGTTCTGTTTGTTACTGGACTGGCAGTAGGGAAAATAAAAATTGAATTCGACTCGTTAGCATGAAATTTGTTTTCTTTGAGCTGCTGGAAGTTAAATGAACAGTAAATATAAGTAGATATTTCTTTGTACAAGTAATGACAAGATTTATTATATTATTTAGAAGAATGTTTCAAAAGTAAAGATAATGCTTTAAGGAAAAAATGTTGAGAAATAATGTTTTAAAATTTTCTAAATTTAATTAAAAATGCACTTAAAAAATATAAATGTTCCAAGTTCCGACACTTATTTTTTTAAGTTTTTGGGTAAAAAATTTTAACTGAACTGTTTTTTTAAGTTCCGAAAATTTGTTGAAAATTTTTTTCCAAAATTTTTTTATGTTTTAAAGTTAAAAGTTTCATTAAAGTTTAAAAAAATTCAAACTTCCGATTTTTTTTTTATTAATTTTCTAAGTGAAAAAAATTGTTTAAAAGTTTAGTTTAAAATAAAATTTAATTTTTGGAAAATTGTCTAAGGGTCAGACACGATTTTTTTTACTTTTTGAAGTAAATATGTTATTAAATGCTTAAAAAATCAAGTGTCCATTTATTTTTGGAAATTTTCTAACAATTTTTTTTTTTACGTTTTAAAGAAAATTTTTTGTAAATTTGGAACATTTTCTAAGTATAAGACATTAAATTTTTTTTACATTATGGAGTTCAAAATTTTATTAAAAATGTTTTCGCAAATTTTTTGTTGAAAAAAGAAAAGCGTTCATGCCAAAAAAGTTAATATTTTTCGACTTATTAACAAAAATGTTCTAAACTTTTGGTATTTTACTCAATTTGACGAAAAATTGTGCATGAATGAACACTGGGGCGTTTCATCAAAAAAAAAAAAAATTATGTTCATACATTAAAAATTTCTCAAATTATTGAGGTTGGAACACGGGAAATTCTGAATTTTTACTTTTAAGATCATTTTAGTGACCTTTGAACTTATAATTTTGACCGTGAATATTTTTTGTTTAGGAAGCTAGCAACATTTAGAAGTAATGTATCCGGTTTTGTAAAAAAGCCAACAGAGAAAAAAATTTTAAAAAAATTATGTTTCATAACCTCATTTTTTGATAAAATCGATTGAACCTCATTTTTTTTGATAAAATCTACCTTTAAAAAATCTCAAAAATCTTTTGGGCCATAAGAATTCATATTCCGCTTCAAGAGTTGCGAAAATCCAAAAAAAAGTTTTTGATGAAACGCCTTAATGGACACAAAAAATAGGTTTTCCAAAGACCTTTTATCCTAAAATTTAGTTTAAAATTTAGTTTAAAATTTAGTTGGATTAATTGTGATTTATTTATATCGTTTATCATTTTTCAAAATTTTTTATTATTTTTTCAGTTTATAATTACTAATTTATCGTATGTTATGGAAAAAATATTTAAAATTTGTTTACTTTTCTAACAATGACTAATGCATTAATTCTCTTATTTAATATAAAAAATATCGATTTTTTTTATTGAAATACATATATTATTTGAATAAACAGAATTGAATAATCATAATAAGAATTTTTTTTTAAATAAAACAACAATTTTTTTTATTTCTTGCACATTTTTTTCTTGCTATGTTCAAGAAGTTCTTTCGTTACAATGATTCTGTTTATTTTCGTTTATATTTCTTGTCTTGTCAGTACCTCACCACATTTTGAATTGTAACTCGCAGTAGATTTCTCAAAACAGCGTTTGTGCTGTTTGTGTGCTTCTATAATTTTTACTGTTGCTGGTTAGGCAGTGCTTGTATTTTTTCAAATCAACCACCATCAGCACAACACAAAAAAGTTCAGCAGTAAAAAAGTGACTGAACTGTTTTGTTAGAAATGTAAACTGGACTGGTGGTTGCAGTATTTTTTTTTAAATTATTAACAACTTGACTGGAAGTAAAAATTATTAATGCGTTATGATTTTCAGTTTTTAATCGCTGGTAAAATTATTTCCATATTTTTTTTATTATAACACCCAAAAATAAATTCAAAATCCATACTCTCACTCTCTTTTTATCTCTTTAAAAGTAAACTTTTTATGCAGCGATGCCAACTCAGCGTGTTTCGCGCTAGATTTAGCGCTTTCTGACCTCCCAAAAAGCGCATTTTTTAAATCTAGCGCGTTTTTAAAAAAGGCGCTAAACTGGCGCGTTTTGACTTTTTCATTCAGCGCCTTTGGCGCTTTCTTTCTACAACTAATTAACACATGAAAAAATGTACATTTTACAACAGAAACGTCATAAATCCATATTTTTCACGTTAATGCTGTAGTAAACCATAGAAATGTGAAACTTTGTTAAAAATTAAAAAAAAAATGTGGTTTTTATAATAAAAACAGAAAAAAAAAATATTTTGAAAAATTGTATTTAGCCATTTTTTGGACTTATTCTGCGAATAGGCCTGATGATTTTACCAAAATTTTTATTAAAAACGTTAAATTAAACATAGTTTTTTAACGCTTTTTGGCGCTTTTTACTTTATTAAAATATAGCGCTTTTTAGCGCTTTTTGAGTCACTATTTTGCGCGTTTTGCCTGTAAAAAGTTGGCATCACTGTTTTTATGGAATAAATTAAATTGTTTTTGGCATTGTTATATCGTTTGTTTATTTTTGGTATGACCCAAAGACCATTTTTGGGAAAATGGAGTTAGGAATCAATTGTATATGATTAATATGTCCTCTTTCCAAATCCGTAATCTATTTTTTTATATATCGTATAAATTAGAAGATATCCAGCCCTAACTTTGCTTCATATCCCCAATATTAACATTGTCATAAGATTGGTTTGCTGCATACGCCAATTTTCTGCACATGCAGCAAATTTTACATCTAAAAGTTGAAATATTTTTACTCTACTTTTGTTTTGATGCATATAACGTTGAAAGGGTGCATATCAAAACAAACTAAAAATTGACGCTTGGCTACTGGTGTGACCCATTAACCATTTGCCAAATGGAATTAGGAATCAATTGTTTATGATTGTTATGCACTTTATTTTCATCCGGAATGAATTTTTCGTAAGAATTAAAAGATATCCAGCACCAACTTTGCTAATTATAGCCAAAATTAAAGATAATTTAATAAGGTAAACTCAGGTTGACTTTGACCCACGTGAAAGAAAATTATTTTTTTTTAGGAAAATATTCATTTGAACGGGATATGGAGCAAAACGCGACCAAGTCTTTTTTTGTTAAAATCATAATAACTTTTGATATCTTGTGCAAAAACGTATAAAAATTTATATTTTTTCTTAAAACATTTTAAGCAATCGATACCAAAAGTAAAAACAAATCTATCGTGTAGATTTTTAATAAAGTTGATGAGAAGTTTCTTTTTCGTTTTTCTCAAAACAAAGTAAATGGTCTTTGGGTCATACCAAAAATAAGCAAACGATATATACACACCAGCTAGGAATTAAAATTAACCCAAAACTTTTTACTGTGTAGTGGAAAATTTAAATATGGAATAAAAGATCCTTCAGTTAAGAAAAAACATTCTGGAAGAGGTACTTTTGGAAATTCCTTTTCTAACGGGGGTAAGAAAGTGTACCAAAAGGTACTTTTTTTTGTTCCTATAATAACGACCTTAGAAGCTTGAATTTTGAAATGTAGGGTCCTTCGATGAAAAAAAAACATTCTGCTAAAGTATTTTAAAAAAATTCCGTTTCTAGAGGTTTAAAAAGGTGTTTTTGATACTTTTTATATTTCATGAAGTAGTGATCCTAGGCACTGAAATTTTGAATGCTGGATCGTTTAGTGAACAAATATTTTGGAAAAGTTTTTTTTTTGGAAATCCTGTTTCTAAGAGTCGCGACCGATCGTAATAAGTGTAAATTTGGTTATTCTTATATTTTTGAAATAATGGTTCAGAAACTTCATATTTTAAATATGGGATCAACACAAAAAAAAAGTTTTTGGAAAATTTAATTTTAAGCGGAAAAGGTGGCAAATGGTTTTTGGAAAATTTAATTTCAAGGGGAAAGGTGGCAAATGGTTATTTTTATCTATCTAACTATTAAACTTAAATCCCCAGAAATAACACGCAAGAGAAGGATATATTTTAAAATTTAAAATTTTAGGATAAAAAGGGGTACCTTGTAAAAGTGGTGTAAATTGGTACTTTTCATATCTATAAGATAAAGACAATAGAAATTTTTATTTCTTTAACGCATATTATACGAAGATGAATTAACTTACATGGAACGAAAGGAGATCGAATTGGAAATGAAATGGAGTAGAACGGAATAGAGCAGGGAACAATATGGAATGATGCTTTTTACTCAAATTTTTTGTATTTAATTTTTTTTATTCTATATTTTTCTCTCTATATGTTTTTTTCACTCAAACTTATTTTTATTCCAATTTCTTTTTTCACTGATATATTTATTCATTCAAAATCCAAAATTCTGATAAAAGGGCTCGAAAATTGTCAATATCTTTTTTCAACGGAACTAACATTATAAAGTACCAGCAAAGTTATTCACATTTTATTGTTTAAATTATTCATTGAAATATTATTTTATGAAAAACTTAAACGTCCACAAGTAAATAAAACAAAGACTACGTAGGGGAATTTTTTTGAAATCGATAGAGTTATTCTGATCTTTCTATTATCCGGTATTCAATACAACCGGTAACGAAGTACCGGGTCTAGTCTTTTTAATAAAAAAAGACTGTTAATGCTAAAAATATATTTTACCAGAAAACAGAAATAGTATAACACAAGTAAGAAAATTATAGTCAGTAAAAACCGACCATATAATACCCTACACTAGTGTTTCCCGGAAAATGGGTCTCAAGTCCAAACATGGACCGATTGGGTCTGTCTGTTATCAAATTGGGTTATTAAGGTACTCGTTAAACACACACAAACAAAATTTTAATAAAATATTTTCTAGTTTCATGAAATTTTTAGAGATTTATGTAAATAATCGGGAGGGTGGTTTAAATTGGAGCTACAAGAAGAATTGGTCCGATTCCTTAAAAATTTTAAATGGTGATTTCTGAGTACAAAAAGCGTTTATCTAAATCGACTCAAAAAGTGATTCTGAGTCGATCGGTATTCTAGAAGGTGGGTAGGACCAATATACCGGGTAGTTACAAACATCAGCACAAACTCATTATACCCTGTACCACAGAGTGTTGTAAGGTAAAATGAGACATTTTTTTAACTTGGGGGAAACAAGTTTAGTTAATTTATTTATAAGTAGTTCATAGTTTTTGGTTAATGGAGTTAATATAAGGAAAAACAAGTAAAAAAGATAAAATCGGCCTTACCGAATTTAGTGATACCATCCACAATTTCAAAAAGATTATTGCAAAAAACATTATTTAAAAGGAATTTACTTTTGAAAAAAAAAAAAAAAATTTCCACGAAAAAAAATTTCCACGAAAAAACCGCGATTTTTGTCAAAAAATATGTTCGTACTTGTTTAAATACCATTTGGTGTTCAATTGTGTTCACATATGTCAACCAGCAGGCGAATTAAAGCATTTTGTATTTTTAGGTTATGTTGAATGTACTGAAATTTTTGAGGTGTCCTTACATTTTCGTACATAACTTTTGAACCTTTGAGCTTCTCGGGAGAACTTCTAATAAATATGTTAAGTTTCAGTCATCCGTGTAATATTTTGGTCGTGATCACCATTTCCACAGACAGACAGACGGACATCGCTACAATGTCTTAAAATCGATCGGGGATCAGGAATAAATATACTTTATGGGGTCCCAGACCGATATTTCGATGAGTTACAAACGGAATGACAAACTTATATATACCCTCTATCAATAGAGTGGAGGGTTTAAAAATTACAAAATTTTTCGGTTAAATTATATCTAATTTTGTCAAATTATATATAATTTTATAAAATTTTTTGAAAACGGAAATATCTACACACAAAATAATAACTCTGTAAAATACTCTGTAAAATGACTGTAATCTCAGTTCAACAGATATTTGACAGAGTTTTCTGTCAAAATACAGATTTAAAGAAAATACTTTGTATTTTGTTGTGACAAAAAAACAAAGTTTCCTCTGTTATATTACATTTTACTTTGTAATCTTAATTTTATAGATAATTAACAGAGTTTTCTATTAAAATACAGATTTAAGCAAAATACTTCGTAGTTTTTTTATAACAAAGTTTTCTGTTTTGAGTAGTTTTTGTTTTTGTTACCAAACATCAAAATTTTATCTGTATATTTTTTTTGAGAAAAAGTTGAAAAAGTAGCAAAAAAAGTTACCAAAAAAATCTTTTCAGAAATTTTATAAAAATTTTACTAAATAACATGCATTTAACTAAACTCTGTAAATTTACAGAGTTTTTTCTGTAATTTTTTTTTTCCATCAAGTGAATTTTATAAATATATTTAAATTTACATAGTTTTCTTTGCTAAATGGTGGTTTATTGAACCAATATTAAACTAAAAACTCTGTAAATTAACAGTTTTTTTTTGTCCAAATCATATTACAGAGTTTTATAGTAAAATTACAGAGTTTTCTCTGTAAAAAAGCTTTCATATTTAACCAATATTTTACTATAAACTCTGTAAGTTAACAG
Organism: Pegoplata infirma; assembly: GCA_963921195.1. Taxonomy (NCBI): domain Eukaryota; kingdom Metazoa; phylum Arthropoda; class Insecta; order Diptera; family Anthomyiidae; genus Pegoplata; species Pegoplata infirma. The sequence goes on along the minus strand of OY992538.1, from coordinate 28,252,357 downwards.
TTTTTTTCTGTCAAAATCATTTTACAGAGTTTTTTAGTAAAATTACCAAATAATGTTGTTAGCTGGAAAAGTATGGTGTACTCTGTTAAATTAGCAGAGTTTTTCTGTAATTTAACAGAGTTATTATTTTGAGTGTATATATAATTTTTATGAAAAAATTCAAAAATTCTGCAAAACACCACCGTCTAATTTTTTCTTTTATTTTTTGTAACATTTTAATGGGTATACAAAATTCTGTACAACCGCATTTAACACTTTTCACTGAAATAATTTTTTCTTAAAAACTGTTTTTACACAACATTTGTTTATTAATTATTTTCACTTAAAAGCATTTTTACTCAAAACTTTATTTACCTAAAATTTAAACTGAATTTTGATCCTTACAATTTCATCTTAAAAAAATATTATAATTAATTATTTTAATTTGTTTTTTAATCCCATCACATCACATTATTATTTTTTTTTTTTTCAATTTTATTAAAATAATAATTTCAAAGAATTATTCTTTTCGTTAAATGTAATTCTTTGTCTTTTTATAAAAAAAATAATCTTTCTACGAAATATTTCAATTTAAACCGTTAATGTTACAATCTTACGTTATACTAAATTTACTAATATCGTATTTAATATTTGTTGTGTTGGTCATGGCGCGCAAAATAAACGTTTTTGAAGTTTTCGCGTTGGAAATTTCCAACGCATGCGTTTTCTAGGGCAAATTATACATCTTTGAAGCAACAAGTGTCAGTTGTCAAAGTTGGCCAAACATTTTCAGTATAAAGTCGTCAAAAAGTAGGAAAGAGTTGGGCTGATTGGTGTTTTATGTTTATTTTTTTTTTTTTTTTTGATATTCAATCCCATAACAGTTGATTTAATGAAATTGATAAGGGTCATATGGGATTAACAATGACATACACTAGTATTATCAAAATACGTGAGAAAATCTGTGTAAGGATTTGTAAAAGGCTATGTGTTCAAAAGTGTTTTTGTCAACACGTTAATGGCTTTTCAATGGTATTAAAGAAACAAAAACTACTTGTAATAAAATGTCAATATTTGAGATTACCTTTGTTTTTCTAAAGAAATTGAAGTTTAAGGTTTAAAACTAAAAGTCAAAACATTAAAGTTTTTAAACATTTATCTTTTGAGTATGTTAAATGTTAAAATCTATATCTATATCTATCAGTGTTGCCACCAATGGAATTGGAAATTACACAAAAAATTATCCAAAATCTCACAAATTACACAAAATTTTTTATTTTGTCATTTCGTTTGTAACCCCTTGTCTACACCTGATTTTTTGGTGGTAATAAGCAATAACGTATGCAAAATGAACAAAAAAACCGCTTTGCGTCTATTTTAATGAATTCTAAACAAAGATGGCGTACGATTTTGATACTTAATTGCAGCAATAGTTGCTAAGAAAAATTGCCAGGCAATTATTGCTATAAAAATGTTGGCGTTATGTCTGTTGTGGACACTAAAATATCAATATATTGGTCAGAGAGCCCTTAAAGTATATTTACATTATTGATCCTTGATCGATTCTAAAACATTCTCTGAATGTTCGTCCGTCCGTCTGAATAAAACATACTGCAGTCCATAATAAAAAAATCTAGACTCCTGAAAATTGGCACAAATTTGTCTCTTGGTCATAGGTAGGCTAAGTTCGTAAATGGGCAAAATCGGTTCAGGTGGACAAATGTTTCCCCTTGAAAAACTAAACCAACCTCTGTCTGCAAAACGACATTTTTTAACAATTTTTTTTTTTAATATTTTTGTTCAACAAATGAAACAATTTTCAGTCCGCCTCCTTTTGTAGGCGTGGATAAAAAAATAATTTTAATAATTGTAATAATTAAATGCAAAAATCATTATAAATAAACTTGCCAATATTTATCGCGTGGGAAAAAATTTTCAGATTTGGGAATAGGGTTCTCCAGAACAATTTTTAATTTAAAAAATTTTAGAGCGTTGTTTTTCGACATCTTAGTCACGAAGAAAATTAAGGCTTTAATGGTCCAAATAAGTATGCATGTTCGTCATTAATTATCTTGTATTTGGTAATAAAATTTTTTAAAGTCGATGTTGTCAATGATTTTTAAGCCAAAAATGGCGATAAAATGATAAAAAAAGTTGGAACTTTATTGGGGTAAAATTACACAAAAATTACACAAAAAATATCATTATCCAAGGATTTTGAAATTGTCCCACTTTTGGATAATTATCCAGAAAGTGGCAACACTGATATCTATACTAATATCACCGTCCAACAAATTGCAACTTTTGGCTGTACACATGAACCGGACCCGAAAATTCGGAAAGTTGGGCCAAAAATAAAATACCCGTGTCTCCCAGTTTCTCTAGATCAATTCGCGTTTTCGCGAAAAATGCAACAAAAAAAAAAGTTTTCACAATAGAAAAAAATTATGCTATTCAGAAAGTGGGGTTAAAAAAAAACACCCGTGTCTCTCAGGTTTTCGCGATCAATTCGCGTATTCGCGAAAAACGCCAAATTTTTTTTTTTTTTGCACTGTTAAAAAAAAAATGGTTTTAAATCTAAGCATTTATGTCTCAGTTATTTCATATCAATTCGCAAATTTGTAAAAAAAAATATTTTATTCTTTTTAGCACACTCGCAAAATTTCAAGTAGAGTTAAAAAGAAATTTCCCATGTATCAGAGTTTTTCCAGCTAATTTAATAGAAATAGAATTGTGGTGTTGGAAACTGTCAAAATTTATTCTGTAGAAACTATTAGGGAATTCACATGGGTATCGTATTTGGTGTTGTATGTTGTATGTCCTATCTAAAAACAGGGTTGGTTAAACTTTAAATTAATAATACGACACTTACACGATATGACGATACAACATTTATACCTATGTTTTGTGTGCTATTTTCAAGTATGCTAACAAGAAGAGAATCTAAGAGAAAATTATCAAATGAGCGATAAATAATTTTTACCAACCCTGTTTTTGGATACGACATACAACATATACAACAAATACGATACCCATGTGAATTCCCTATATGTATAAATATTCACATATATAAAAAAACCGTTTTCATTAACAAGACAAACCGACATTTAAAATGCTACTGATGATAACACTAACTGGGGTGTTTGAAACCGGTATGGGAAATACCAGAAATGTCTATAATTTTTTAGAAATTTAATTTTTCTTCTGCATTTTTTCAACTTGAACCCTTATAATTTAATTTAAATTTAAACAAAATTAGGTGAATATTTTATTTTTTGTCCCACTTTTCGAATGTAGTAAATTTTTTTTAAGTGTGCAAAAAAATGAATTTTCGCGAAAACGCGAATAGATACATACTACATTGGGAGACACGAGAATTTTGTTTTTAGCAATTTTTGTATAAGGACCGTAATTCTACTGTAAATCATGTATATTTATTAGAGATGGGAACATGAGCAGATTAGAGCGTGATTCACGTGAATCACGCGTGAGTGTGACTGATTTCAATTTTACTCACGTGATTGTGAGTGAGTGGAGAAAAAAATTGCGTGAGTGAGTGTGCCTGAGTAAGATTTTTGCGTGAGTGAGTGTGCGTAAGTCGTTTTTTTTGCGTGAGTTTGCGTGAATTATTTTCTCTAAAGAGAAAAAAAGTGTATAAATTTATATTTCCTATTGTACCAAAAAAGCAACAAAAAAAATTAACAGGCCTATTCTCAGTTATGACTGGTTATGACTAATTTTATTATTTTCAAACTTCATATTCCCTGTGTTTGTTGTAAACAAAATCATAAAAAGTCTCAAAATTTTTAAATTATTTGTCAATTTTGAGACGATGTGGGTAGCAGGTCTTTATTATTTTGAAATTTTCAAACAAAATTTGAATTTTTTTATGATTCTTTACAACAACCACATGGAAAAATTGAGTTATGATTGAGTTATGATTTTTTTTTGTGAATAGGCCCCTAAAATTTGGCTTAATTTATGATTTTGTCCCAAAAAAAGCAAAAAAAAATATAAAATTTCGCTGAACTGTAAATTTTGCTGAAAATTTTTGAAATTATAGTTTTTGAAATTTTCGTGAGTGTGAGTCAATGTGAGTGTGAGTGAAGCTTGCGTGAGTGCACGTGAGTGTGAGTTGTTTTAAATTTACTCACGTGATTGTGAGTGAGTGTGAGTAGAAAAAATATGCTCGTGAGTGAGTGTGCGTGATTCAAAAATTCCTGTCGTGAGCGTGAGTGAGTGTGAGTCAAAAATCACTCACGCGCCCATCTCTAATATTTACTTACCCTACTTTCAGAACTTTATGGTCCGGTCCATGTGTACAAAAGTGTGTCGGACGGTGTATTATAAACACGGTGAGCCTCAGCGATGTTCAGGTTGAACTTTAGTGTCGACGAAAAGTGTAAATGCAGTTCGATTTCTACATGATTAGTTGTCATAAATCTGTTTTCAGCGAAATCGTAGCTGATCGCATTCGCGAGATATCGCGAAATTAGTGATTTTATATTTAAAAAAATTTTGATATTGAAGTTTTTTAAATATTTTCAAAAACTGAGTATACAGTTTTCATTGTACTTATTTTAAGGTCACAAAACAGTAAACATCGAAATCCTATCTTCTTTAGTTCGCGAGAAATCGCGAAATAACTTTTTTTTCAATTTTTGTTTTTCAACTTTTTCTAGGTTTTTGTTCAAATGTTGTGGAAAGCTGATATTGACTTTAATGTGTAAGTGATCGAAGGTCATAAGGGTGTTGACATCAAAGTTGTAGGTGTACACTGTCGCAAGATATCGCGGAATTATTTATATATTTTTTATTTTTTTTTTTATTTTTCAATTTTGCATGTTCTTTTGAAATGGTGTAAAAACGTGGTATGCATTTTTATTTGTACATGATAAAAAGACATTAATTGAAAAATTTTTCGCGATTTTTCGCGAAAATTAGCGTCAATATATAGATTTCAGCAGTTTTACCACCTTCAGTTACGGGCAATTTAAACTGCATACCATATACTTATCGTTACTTAATTTTTTTTTTTTTTGATACCAAAAAAAAAAAAGTAATTTATTATAAAAGCTCGTACAGTAATTTTGCGATTTCTCGGGAAATTGATCGTCTATAATTTTTATGCTTGCAGTTTTGTCACCTCTAATAACCTCGAATTCAAACTGCATACCACATTTTTGTCGTTAATTGAAGTATATGTTTTTACAGACCACAAATAACACAAATTAATGAATAAATAGTAGATAAGCGAGTTTTTTTGCGATATCTCGAAGAATTAAGCAGCTAGAATTTAAATGTTAACAGCCTTATGACCTTTGATCAATAGCAAGTCAAACTGCATTTCGTGTTTTTCAACAATGTTAAAGAAACTTCTTTTATTAATCAAAACAAGAAATACCCCCAAAAAGCTGTTTTCCCCTATTTCTCGCGAAAGTGAGCAACTATAATTTTTTTGGGGGCAGTTTTAATTTCTTCCAGCATGTTCAAATCAAACTGCTTACCACTTTTTTTATCATTTCTAAAGAACCGGGTTTAAAAGATAATAAAAAAAAATATATATATATATAATTTCGCGATATCTCGCGAAATTTAGCACCTACAATTTTGATATCCACAGCTGTGTGACCTTTGATCAACCACAAGTAAAACTGCATACCATGTTTTTATGAAATTTTAAAAAATCATATATGAAGATAAAAACAAAAATAAAAACAGCAAAAAAGTAATTTCGCGATTTCTCGCGAAATTGAGAAGATATGATTTCGCTGTTAACTGTGTTGTGACATGTAAATAAATACAATTAAAACTGCATACCCAGTTTTTGAAGATATTTAAAAAACTTCATTGTCAAAATTTTAGAAAATACAAAAACACTAATTTCTCGATATCTCGCGAATGCGATCAGCTACGATTTCGCTGTTAACAGTTTTGTGACATTTATTCATGTAGAAATCGAACTGCGCTTACACTTTTCGTCGACACTAAAGTTCAACCTGAACATCGCTGAGGCTCACCGTGTAAAGAGGTAATGTTTGTTTTTTTGTTTGTTTGTTTGTTTGTTTGTTTGTTTGTTTGTTTGTTTGTTTGTTTGTTTGTTTGTTTGTTTGTTTGTTTGTTTGTTTGTTTGTTTTTTTGTTTGTTTGTTTGTTTGTTTGTTTGTTTGTTTGTTTGTTTGTTTGTTTGTTTGTTTGTTTGTTTGTTTGTTTGTTTGTTTGTTTGTTTGTTTGTTTGTTTGTTTGTTTGTTTGTTTGTTTGTTTGTTTGTTTGTTTGTTTGTTTGTTTGTTTGTTTGTTTGTTTGTTTGTTTGTTTGTTTGTTTGTTTGTTTGTTTGTTTGTTTGTTTGTTTGTTTGTTTGTTTGTTTGTTTGTTTGTTTGTTTGTTTGTTTGTTTGTTTGTTTGTTTGTTTGTTTGTTTGTTTGTTTGTTTGTTTGTTTGTTTGTTTGTTTGTTTGTTTGTTTGTTTGTTTGTTTGTTTGTTTGTTTGTTTGTTTGTTTGTTTGTTTGTTTGTTTGTTTGTTTGTTTGTTTGTTTGTTTGTTTGTTTGTTTGTTTGTTTGTTTGTTTGTTTGTTTGTTTGTTTGTTTGTTTGTTTGTTTGTTTGTTTGTTTGTTTGTTTGTTTGTTTGTTTGTTTGTTTGTTTGTTTGTTTGTTTGTTTGTTTGTTTGTTTGTTTGTTTGTTTGTTTGTTTGTTTGTTTGTTTGTTTGTTTGTTTGTTTGTTTGTTTGTTTGTTTGTTTGTTTGTTTGTTTGTTTGTTTGTTTGTTTGTTTGTTTGTTTGTTTGTTTGTTTGTTTGTTTGTTTGTTTGTTTGTTTGTTTGTTTGTTTGTTTGTTTGTTTGTTTGTTTGTTTGTTTGTTTGTTTGTTTGTTTGTTTGTTTGTTTGTTTGTTTGTTTGTTTGTTTGTTTGTTTGTTTGTTTGTTTGTTTGTTTGTTTGTTTGTTTGTTTGTTTGTTTGTTTGTTTGTTTGTTTGTTTGTTTGTTTGTTTGTTTGTTTGTTTGTTTGTTTGTTTGTTTGTTTGTTTGTTTGTTTGTTTGTTTGTTTGTTTGTTTGTTTGTTTGTTTGTTTGTTTGTTTGTTTGTTTGTTTGTTTGTTTGTTTGTTTGTTTGTTTGTTTGTTTGTTTGTTTGTTTGTTTGTTTGTTTGTTTGTTTGTTTGTTTGTTTGTTTGTTTGTTTGTTTGTTTGTTTGTTTGTTTGTTTGTTTGTTTGTTTGTTTGTTTGTTTGTTTGTTTGTTTGTTTGTTTGTTTGTTTGTTTGTTTGTTTGTTTGTTTGTTTGTTTGTTTGTTTGTTTGTTTGTTTGTTTGTTTGTTTGTTTGTTTGTTTGTTTGTTTGTTTGTTTGTTTGTTTGTTTGTTTGTTTGTTTGTTTGTTTGTTTGTTTGTTTGTTTGTTTGTTTGTTTGTTTGTTTGTTTGTTTGTTTGTTTGTTTGTTTGTTTGTTTGTTTGTTTGTTTGTTTGTTTGTTTGTTTGTTTGTTTGTTTGTTTGTTTGTTTGTTTGTTTGTTTGTTTGTTTGTTTGTTTGTTTGTTTGTTTGTTTGTTTGTTTGTTTGTTTGTTTGTTTGTTTGTTTGTTTGTTTGTTTGTTTGTTTGTTTGTTTGTTTGTTTGTTTGTTTGTTTGTTTGTTTGTTTGTTTGTTTGTTTGTTTGTTTGTTTGTTTGTTTGTTTGTTTGTTTGTTTGTTTGTTTGTTTGTTTGTTTGTTTGTTTGTTTGTTTGTTTGTTTGTTTGTTTGTTTGTTTGTTTGTTTGTTTGTTTGTTTGTTTGTTTGTTTGTTTGTTTGTTTGTTTGTTTGTTTGTTTGTTTGTTTGTTTGTTTGTTTGTTTGTTTGTTTGTTTGTTTGTTTGTTTGTTTGTTTGTTTGTTTGTTTGTTTGTTTGTTTGTTTGTTTGTTTGTTTGTTTGTTTGTTTGTTTGTTTGTTTGTTTGTTTGTTTGTTTGTTTGTTTGTTTGTTTGTTTGTTTGTTTGTTTGTTTGTTTGTTTGTTTGTTTGTTTGTTTGTTTGTTTGTTTGTTTGTTTGTTTGTTTGTTTGTTTGTTTGTTTGTTTGTTTGTTTGTTTGTTTGTTTGTTTGTTTGTTTGTTTGTTTGTTTGTTTGTTTGTTTGTTTGTTTGTTTGTTTGTTTGTTTGTTTGTTTGTTTGTTTGTTTGTTTGTTTGTTTGTTTGTTTGTTTGTTTGTTTGTTTGTTTGTTTGTTTGTTTGTTTGTTTGTTTGTTTGTTTGTTTGTTTGTTTGTTTGTTTGTTTGTTTGTTTGTTTGTTTGTTTGTTTGTTTGTTTGTTTGTTTGTTTGTTTGTTTGTTTGTTTGTTTGTTTGTTTGTTTGTTTGTTTGTTTGTTTGTTTGTTTGTTTGTTTGTTTGTTTGTTTGTTTGTTTGTTTGTTTGTTTGTTTGTTTGTTTGTTTGTTTGTTTGTTTGTTTGTTTGTTTGTTTGTTTGTTTGTTTGTTTGTTTGTTTGTTTGTTTGTTTGTTTGTTTGTTTGTTTGTTTGTTTGTTTGTTTGTTTGTTTGTTTGTTTGTTTGTTTGTTTGTTTGTTTGTTTGTTTGTTTGTTTGTTTGTTTGTTTGTTTGTTTGTTTGTTTGTTTGTTTGTTTGTTTGTTTGTTTGTTTGTTTGTTTGTTTGTTTGTTTGTTTGTTTGTTTGTTTGTTTGTTTGTTTGTTTGTTTGTTTGTTTGTTTGTTTGTTTGTTTGTTTGTTTGTTTGTTTGTTTGTTTGTTTGTTTGTTTGTTTGTTTGTTTGTTTGTTTGTTTGTTTGTTTGTTTGTTTGTTTGTTTGTTTGTTTGTTTGTTTGTTTGTTTGTTTGTTTGTTTGTTTGTTTGTTTGTTTGTTTGTTTGTTTGTTTGTTTGTTTGTTTGTTTGTTTGTTTGTTTGTTTGTTTGTTTGTTTGTTTGTTTGTTTGTTTGTTTGTTTGTTTGTTTGTTTGTTTGTTTGTTTGTTTGTTTGTTTGTTTGTTTGTTTGTTTGTTTGTTTGTTTGTTTGTTTGTTTGTTTGTTTGTTTGTTTGTTTGTTTGTTTGTTTGTTTGTTTGTTTGTTTGTTTGTTTGTTTGTTTGTTTGTTTGTTTGTTTGTTTGTTTGTTTGTTTGTTTGTTTGTTTGTTTGTTTGTTTGTTTGTTTGTTTGTTTGTTTGTTTGTTTGTTTGTTTGTTTGTTTGTTTGTTTGTTTGTTTGTTTGTTTGTTTGTTTGTTTGTTTGTTTGTTTGTTTGTTTGTTTGTTTGTTTGTTTGTTTGTTTGTTTGTTTGTTTGTTTGTTTGTTTGTTTGTTTGTTTGTTTGTTTGTTTGTTTGTTTGTTTGTTTGTTTGTTTGTTTGTTTGTTTGTTTGTTTGTTTGTTTGTTTGTTTGTTTGTTTGTTTGTTTGTTTGTTTGTTTGTTTGTTTGTTTGTTTGTTTGTTTGTTTGTTTGTTTGTTTGTTTGTTTGTTTGTTTGTTTGTTTGTTTGTTTGTTTGTTTGTTTGTTTGTTTGTTTGTTTGTTTGTTTGTTTGTTTGTTTGTTTGTTTGTTTGTTTGTTTGTTTGTTTGTTTGTTTGTTTGTTTGTTTGTTTGTTTGTTTGTTTGTTTGTTTGTTTGTTTGTTTGTTTGTTTGTTTGTTTGTTTGTTTGTTTGTTTGTTTGTTTGTTTGTTTGTTTGTTTGTTTGTTTGTTTGTTTGTTTGTTTGTTTGTTTGTTTGTTTGTTTGTTTGTTTGTTTGTTTGTTTGTTTGTTTGTTTGTTTGTTTGTTTGTTTGTTTGTTTGTTTGTTTGTTTGTTTGTTTGTTTGTTTGTTTGTTTGTTTGTTTGTTTGTTTGTTTGTTTGTTTGTTTGTTTGTTTGTTTGTTTGTTTGTTTGTTTGTTTGTTTGTTTGTTTGTTTGTTTGTTTGTTTGTTTGTTTGTTTGTTTGTTTGTTTGTTTGTTTGTTTGTTTGTTTGTTTGTTTGTTTGTTTGTTTGTTTGTTTGTTTGTTTGTTTGTTTGTTTGTTTGTTTGTTTGTTTGTTTGTTTGTTTGTTTGTTTGTTTGTTTGTTTGTTTGTTTGTTTGTTTGTTTGTTTGTTTGTTTGTTTGTTTGTTTGTTTGTTTGTTTGTTTGTTTGTTTGTTTGTTTGTTTGTTTGTTTGTTTGTTTGTTTGTTTGTTTGTTTGTTTGTTTGTTTGTTTGTTTGTTTGTTTGTTTGTTTGTTTGTTTGTTTGTTTGTTTGTTTGTTTGTTTGTTTGTTTGTTTGTTTGTTTGTTTGTTTGTTTGTTTGTTTGTTTGTTTGTTTGTTTGTTTGTTTGTTTGTTTGTTTGTTTGTTTGTTTGTTTGTTTGTTTGTTTGTTTGTTTGTTTGTTTGTTTGTTTGTTTGTTTGTTTGTTTGTTTGTTTGTTTGTTTGTTTGTTTGTTTGTTTGTTTGTTTGTTTGTTTGTTTGTTTGTTTGTTTGTTTGTTTGTTTGTTTGTTTGTTTGTTTGTTTGTTTGTTTGTTTGTTTGTTTGTTTGTTTGTTTGTTTGTTTGTTTGTTTGTTTGTTTGTTTGTTTGTTTGTTTGTTTGTTTGTTTGTTTGTTTGTTTGTTTGTTTGTTTGTTTGTTTGTTTGTTTGTTTGTTTGTTTGTTTGTTTGTTTGTTTGTTTGTTTGTTTGTTTGTTTGTTTGTTTGTTTGTTTGTTTGTTTGTTTGTTTGTTTGTTTGTTTGTTTGTTTGTTTGTTTGTTTGTTTGTTTGTTTGTTTGTTTGTTTGTTTGTTTGTTTGTTTGTTTGTTTGTTTGTTTGTTTGTTTGTTTGTTTGTTTGTTTGTTTGTTTGTTTGTTTGTTTGTTTGTTTGTTTGTTTGTTTGTTTGTTTGTTTGTTTGTTTGTTTGTTTGTTTGTTTGTTTGTTTGTTTGTTTGTTTGTTTGTTTGTTTGTTTGTTTGTTTGTTTGTTTGTTTGTTTGTTTGTTTGTTTGTTTGTTTGTTTGTTTGTTTGTTTGTTTGTTTGTTTGTTTGTTTGTTTGTTTGTTTGTTTGTTTGTTTGTTTGTTTGTTTGTTTGTTTGTTTGTTTGTTTGTTTGTTTGTTTGTTTGTTTGTTTGTTTGTTTGTTTGTTTGTTTGTTTGTTTGTTTGTTTGTTTGTTTGTTTGTTTGTTTGTTTGTTTGTTTGTTTGTTTGTTTGTTTGTTTGTTTGTTTGTTTGTTTGTTTGTTTGTTTGTTTGTTTGTTTGTTTGTTTGTTTGTTTGTTTGTTTGTTTGTTTGTTTGTTTGTTTGTTTGTTTGTTTGTTTGTTTGTTTGTTTGTTTGTTTGTTTGTTTGTTTGTTTGTTTGTTTGTTTGTTTGTTTGTTTGTTTGTTTGTTTGTTTGTTTGTTTGTTTGTTTGTTTGTTTGTTTGTTTGTTTGTTTGTTTGTTTGTTTGTTTGTTTGTTTGTTTGTTTGTTTGTTTGTTTGTTTGTTTGTTTGTTTGTTTGTTTGTTTGTTTGTTTGTTTGTTTGTTTGTTTGTTTGTTTGTTTGTTTGTTTGTTTGTTTGTTTGTTTGTTTGTTTGTTTGTTTGTTTGTTTGTTTGTTTGTTTGTTTGTTTGTTTGTTTGTTTGTTTGTTTGTTTGTTTGTTTGTTTGTTTGTTTGTTTGTTTGTTTGTTTGTTTGTTTGTTTGTTTGTTTGTTTGTTTGTTTGTTTGTTTGTTTGTTTGTTTGTTTGTTTGTTTGTTTGTTTGTTTGTTTGTTTGTTTGTTTGTTTGTTTGTTTGTTTGTTTGTTTGTTTGTTTGTTTGTTTGTTTGTTTGTTTGTTTGTTTGTTTGTTTGTTTGTTTGTTTGTTTGTTTGTTTGTTTGTTTGTTTGTTTGTTTGTTTGTTTGTTTGTTTGTTTGTTTGTTTGTTTGTTTGTTTGTTTGTTTGTTTGTTTGTTTGTTTGTTTGTTTGTTTGTTTGTTTGTTTGTTTGTTTGTTTGTTTGTTTGTTTGTTTGTTTGTTTGTTTGTTTGTTTGTTTGTTTGTTTGTTTGTTTGTTTGTTTGTTTGTTTGTTTGTTTGTTTGTTTGTTTGTTTGTTTGTTTGTTTGTTTGTTTGTTTGTTTGTTTGTTTGTTTGTTTGTTTGTTTGTTTGTTTGTTTGTTTGTTTGTTTGTTTGTTTGTTTGTTTGTTTGTTTGTTTGTTTGTTTGTTTGTTTGTTTGTTTGTTTGTTTGTTTGTTTGTTTGTTTGTTTGTTTGTTTGTTTGTTTGTTTGTTTGTTTGTTTGTTTGTTTGTTTGTTTGTTTGTTTGTTTGTTTGTTTGTTTGTTTGTTTGTTTGTTTGTTTGTTTGTTTGTTTGTTTGTTTGTTTGTTTGTTTGTTTGTTTGTTTGTTTGTTTGTTTGTTTGTTTGTTTGTTTGTTTGTTTGTTTGTTTGTTTGTTTGTTTGTTTGTTTGTTTGTTTGTTTGTTTGTTTGTTTGTTTGTTTGTTTGTTTGTTTGTTTGTTTGTTTGTTTGTTTGTTTGTTTGTTTGTTTGTTTGTTTGTTTGTTTGTTTGTTTGTTTGTTTGTTTGTTTGTTTGTTTGTTTGTTTGTTTGTTTGTTTGTTTGTTTGTTTGTTTGTTTGTTTGTTTGTTTGTTTGTTTGTTTGTTTGTTTGTTTGTTTGTTTGTTTGTTTGTTTGTTTGTTTGTTTGTTTGTTTGTTTGTTTGTTTGTTTGTTTGTTTGTTTGTTTGTTTGTTTGTTTGTTTGTTTGTTTGTTTGTTTGTTTGTTTGTTTGTTTGTTTGTTTGTTTGTTTGTTTGTTTGTTTGTTTGTTTGTTTGTTTGTTTGTTTGTTTGTTTGTTTGTTTGTTTGTTTGTTTGTTTGTTTGTTTGTTTGTTTGTTTGTTTGTTTGTTTGTTTGTTTGTTTGTTTGTTTGTTTGTTTGTTTGTTTGTTTGTTTGTTTGTTTGTTTGTTTGTTTGTTTGTTTGTTTGTTTGTTTGTTTGTTTGTTTGTTTGTTTGTTTGTTTGTTTGTTTGTTTGTTTGTTTGTTTGTTTGTTTGTTTGTTTGTTTGTTTGTTTGTTTGTTTGTTTGTTTGTTTGTTTGTTTGTTTGTTTGTTTGTTTGTTTGTTTGTTTGTTTGTTTGTTTGTTTGTTTGTTTGTTTGTTTGTTTGTTTGTTTGTTTGTTTGTTTGTTTGTTTGTTTGTTTGTTTGTTTGTTTGTTTGTTTGTTTGTTTGTTTGTTTGTTTGTTTGTTTGTTTGTTTGTTTGTTTGTTTGTTTGTTTGTTTGTTTGTTTGTTTGTTTGTTTGTTTGTTTGTTTGTTTGTTTGTTTGTTTGTTTGTTTGTTTGTTTGTTTGTTTGTTTGTTTGTTTGTTTGTTTGTTTGTTTGTTTGTTTGTTTGTTTGTTTGTTTGTTTGTTTGTTTGTTTGTTTGTTTGTTTGTTTGTTTGTTTGTTTGTTTGTTTGTTTGTTTGTTTGTTTGTTTGTTTGTTTGTTTGTTTGTTTGTTTGTTTGTTTGTTTGTTTGTTTGTTTGTTTGTTTGTTTGTTTGTTTGTTTGTTTGTTTGTTTGTTTGTTTGTTTGTTTGTTTGTTTGTTTGTTTGTTTGTTTGTTTGTTTGTTTGTTTGTTTGTTTGTTTGTTTGTTTGTTTGTTTGTTTGTTTGTTTGTTTGTTTGTTTGTTTGTTTGTTTGTTTGTTTGTTTGTTTGTTTGTTTGTTTGTTTGTTTGTTTGTTTGTTTGTTTGTTTGTTTGTTTGTTTGTTTGTTTGTTTGTTTGTTTGTTTGTTTGTTTGTTTGTTTGTTTGTTTGTTTGTTTGTTTGTTTGTTTGTTTGTTTGTTTGTTTGTTTGTTTGTTTGTTTGTTTGTTTGTTTGTTTGTTTGTTTGTTTGTTTGTTTGTTTGTTTGTTTGTTTGTTTGTTTGTTTGTTTGTTTGTTTGTTTGTTTGTTTGTTTGTTTGTTTGTTTGTTTGTTTGTTTGTTTGTTTGTTTGTTTGTTTGTTTGTTTGTTTGTTTGTTTGTTTGTTTGTTTGTTTGTTTGTTTGTTTGTTTGTTTGTTTGTTTGTTTGTTTGTTTGTTTGTTTGTTTGTTTGTTTGTTTGTTTGTTTGTTTGTTTGTTTGTTTGTTTGTTTGTTTGTTTGTTTGTTTGTTTGTTTGTTTGTTTGTTTGTTTGTTTGTTTGTTTGTTTGTTTGTTTGTTTGTTTGTTTGTTTGTTTGTTTGTTTGTTTGTTTGTTTGTTTGTTTGTTTGTTTGTTTGTTTGTTTGTTTGTTTGTTTGTTTGTTTGTTTGTTTGTTTGTTTGTTTGTTTGTTTGTTTGTTTGTTTGTTTGTTTGTTTGTTTGTTTGTTTGTTTGTTTGTTTGTTTGTTTGTTTGTTTGTTTGTTTGTTTGTTTGTTTGTTTGTTTGTTTGTTTGTTTGTTTGTTTGTTTGTTTGTTTGTTTGTTTGTTTGTTTGTTTGTTTGTTTGTTTGTTTGTTTGTTTGTTTGTTTGTTTGTTTGTTTGTTTGTTTGTTTGTTTGTTTGTTTGTTTGTTTGTTTGTTTGTTTGTTTGTTTGTTTGTTTGTTTGTTTGTTTGTTTGTTTGTTTGTTTGTTTGTTTGTTTGTTTGTTTGTTTGTTTGTTTGTTTGTTTGTTTGTTTGTTTGTTTGTTTGTTTGTTTGTTTGTTTGTTTGTTTGTTTGTTTGTTTGTTTGTTTGTTTGTTTGTTTGTTTGTTTGTTTGTTTGTTTGTTTGTTTGTTTGTTTGTTTGTTTGTTTGTTTGTTTGTTTGTTTGTTTGTTTGTTTGTTTGTTTGTTTGTTTGTTTGTTTGTTTGTTTGTTTGTTTGTTTGTTTGTTTGTTTGTTTGTTTGTTTGTTTGTTTGTTTGTTTGTTTGTTTGTTTGTTTGTTTGTTTGTTTGTTTGTTTGTTTGTTTGTTTGTTTGTTTGTTTGTTTGTTTGTTTGTTTGTTTGTTTGTTTGTTTGTTTGTTTGTTTGTTTGTTTGTTTGTTTGTTTGTTTGTTTGTTTGTTTGTTTGTTTGTTTGTTTGTTTGTTTGTTTGTTTGTTTGTTTGTTTGTTTGTTTGTTTGTTTGTTTGTTTGTTTGTTTGTTTGTTTGTTTGTTTGTTTGTTTGTTTGTTTGTTTGTTTGTTTGTTTGTTTGTTTGTTTGTTTGTTTGTTTGTTTGTTTGTTTGTTTGTTTGTTTGTTTGTTTGTTTGTTTGTTTGTTTGTTTGTTTGTTTGTTTGTTTGTTTGTTTGTTTGTTTGTTTGTTTGTTTGTTTGTTTGTTTGTTTGTTTGTTTGTTTGTTTGTTTGTTTGTTTGTTTGTTTGTTTGTTTGTTTGTTTGTTTGTTTGTTTGTTTGTTTGTTTGTTTGTTTGTTTGTTTGTTTGTTTGTTTGTTTGTTTGTTTGTTTGTTTGTTTGTTTGTTTGTTTGTTTGTTTGTTTGTTTGTTTGTTTGTTTGTTTGTTTGTTTGTTTGTTTGTTTGTTTGTTTGTTTGTTTGTTTGTTTGTTTGTTTGTTGTTTGTTTGTTTGTTTGTTTGTTTGTTTGTTTGTTTGTTTGTTTGTTTGTTTGTTTGTTTGTTTGTTTGTTTGTTTGTTTGTTTGTTTGTTTGTTTGTTTGTTTGTTTGTTTGTTTGTTTGTTTGTTTGTTTGTTTGTTTGTTTGTTTGTTTGTTTGTTTGTTTGTTTGTTTGTTTGTTTGTTTGTTTGTTTGTTTGTTTGTTTGTTTGTTTGTTTGTTTGTTTGTTTGTTTGTTTGTTTGTTTGTTTGTTTGTTTGTTTGTTTGTTTGTTTGTTTGTTTGTTTGTTTGTTTGTTTGTTTGTTTGTTTGTTTGTTTGTTTGTTTGTTTGTTTGTTTGTTTGTTTGTTTGTTTGTTTGTTTGTTTGTTTGTTTGTTTGTTTGTTTGTTTGTTTGTTTGTTTGTTTGTTTGTTTGTTTGTTTGTTTGTTTGTTTGTTTGTTTGTTTGTTTGTTTGTTTGTTTGTTTGTTTGTTTGTTTGTTTGTTTGTTTGTTTGTTTGTTTTGTTTGTTTGTTTGTTTGTTTGTTTGTTTGTTTGTTTGTTTGTTTGTTTGTTTGTTTGTTTGTTTGTTTGTTTGTTTGTTTGTTTGTTTGTTT